>CAMAPE010000041.1:4152500-5550000 GCA_945859875.1 Cuscuta europaea
CCTTTTATTGTGAAGGAAAGGGGTGTATTTATAGGCTTTTGGGAGCTGCAGGGGCTGATACCCGACCGGGTATATAGGATACCCGACCGGGTATCTTAGGAAATTTCCCAGAAAGTCACTTTTATGGGCATACCCGACCGGGTATGTCGGCATACCCGATCGGGTATGTGACAAATCTTAACGAAATCTTACTCCCACGATCATTTGTTCCCGGATTTGATTTGGACAATCGAATCAAGCAAATACCCGATCGGGTATAGGCAATACCCGACCGGGTACATGAGTATTATTTCCAAATCGAAATCTTTCTTGCCTCCTTGCACTTTCCTTGATCTTTTAAGGTCCAATCTTGATCCCTTGGATGATCTTTGACCTGTTTAGCTCAGAAAAGTCCTAATCTAAACAAATTACAAATAAATGTGAAAATAAAGTATTACACCAAAAGTGTGTAATTTCCTCAACTAGAACTAATAAAAACTAGTTAAAATACAAACATACAATCCGAAATTACATGAATATCATATGATGGAGGTGGTAATGAGAAAGAAACCCCGGCCTTACTGGAAAAGGCCGAAAAATAAATTTGAAAAATGGCTAAATAAGGCCACAAAAAATGAATCAAGGGATGTTCACGATCCCACTTAAAAAAAAATGAATAACGTCGTGCCACGACGTTAACTAAGGCGCTTCTTGGGAGGCAACCCAAGTTTATTTTTTAATAAATTCAAGTGTTTATAATTCATTTTTTTGTCTAATTAATTGAGAGATCAGTGAGAGAGGGAACTAATCACAGGTTTTTGGAGGAAAAGAAATAAAAAATGCAGGTTTTGGAGCATCTGGGGACATACCCGATCGAGTACCACCTTATACTCGGTCGGGTATGGCCAAAAGAAGGGGAACCGGGCATTACTCGATCGAGGAAGCATGGATTTTTGAAAGAAAATAGACATACTCGATTGGGTATCACTATATACCCGGTCGAGTATGTACAGAAAGTCGAAGTACCAGGGAAACTGATGCCCATATTCGGTCGAGTACAGGGCTCGAAAATTGAAAAACAAGGCATACCCGATCGGGTATCACTATACACCCGGTCGGGTATGTACAGAAATGCTAAAGTTGAAGAAAACTGATTCCCACACTCGACCGAGTACATGCCTAAAAATGTAGAAAAGAACACAAACCCGATCGAGTATGGAATGATACCCGATCGGGTACCGGAGGCAGACCACTCAACAAATGCATTTTCCAACAATACTCGACCGGGTAACAACACATACCCGATCGAGTACCGGAGGCAGGCTGCTCAAAAACCCCACTTTCCAGACATACCCGACCGAGTAACAGCACATACTCGATCGGGTATACGGGCGTTTTAACCCTAAATCCGCCCCAAACACTTCATCTTCCCCAAATCCCCAAACCAAATTCGAACCCCTCTCCCCCAACCTCCATTTTTGAAACTTATCTCTACCATATCTCCTCCATTTCTTCACCAAATCACCCCATTTCAACACCAAAATACTCCCCTCACCTTCCTCTACACACCTATACCCACCAATCCAATTTTCCCCCAGTTTTCAGAGGTCCGAAAAAACCCTACCCCAACATTCAAATTTCGGATTTCAAGCCCAAATTCACTCCAAAATGGCTCCAAGGAAGGAAAAAGGACAGAGCTCCAACACTAGGGCATCCATCCTGGGCTACGAGGACATCATCTTAATCGACAACGAACACCGCACCCGCTTCATGTCCACCATTGAAAGGCAAGTTAAACCCTCTCGCTTTTTATGCCATGATGCCCTCAATGAATTAGGAGTGTACAAAATGACTAAGAATTTTTTTCATGAGTTGAGCATGGATAAGATATTCAAAATGCAATATCACTGAAATGAAAAAATTATCTATGAATTCATAAGCTCAGTGCAATTTGAGAACGATGAAGGAGATTTTAGGGATGATAAACTCAAGTTTCGTTTGTTTAACCACAACCACTCCATCACGAAACTTGAGTTCGCCGAACATTTTGGTATTCCGGTCCCTTACCAAAAATCCATATCCGACAATACCGCTTTCGGCCATACCCTATGGACAAAGATGACCGGGGAGACTAAATTTAGCTCCTCCCAACTCTATATTAGTCATGTCCAACATCCCGTCCTCCGCCTATTTTTGAAATTCCTTGCCAACTGCTTGCTTGGACGTCCCAACAACCATCAAACTAGGATGAGGGATGTATGCCTTATGTCTGTAGCCCTATTCCGTGTTCACGTGGATTTCAACCTGTGTAATCTTATGTGGGCACATCTCAAAAAAGAAAGCGTAGCCAAGGGCGCTATTGTGGTGGGTGGGGTGATTATGCACTTAGCCACCAAGTTCGGGTATACGGATAACTCTCCTATACCCGACTACTGTTTGATGAACATTTCTTGGCTGGGCCACTCGGGCTGTACATCTTTTTCCCACACAGTTTATGGTGAAGAAAGACCCAAGAATATGTACAACTGGCCCAAACCCCTCAAATACTTCCTCCTGCCCAACCCAGAACTCCCCCAACTCCACTACAAAACAGCAGTAGAGGAGAAACATTACCTCTTCCCACACGCCCTTCCACCACATCTCCAGGAACCGGAGCAAGAACCTCCCCAACACCAACCCGATTACGAGCCCTATGCTCAACTCCATAGCCATCAAAACATGGGCCAAGACATCCCCGAACAAAGCCAAAACCCTCCACCACCCGACTTCTTTCAACAACTTCTGGAGGGTCAACAACAACTGCTTACGGGGTACGCCCAAATGAACGCAAACTACACAGCTATGGACAACCGGCTCAACCAAATACAGGAGGAGCAAAGGGCCGGTTTTCAGCGATTGGAGGAGCTCAGGGAAGCCGATAGACATCGGTATGAAGAAGACCAACGTAGGTTCTACGGACCTATGTACTCTTACATGGCACAACAGGGATCCTTCCATACCATGGCGAACCCCCCTCCACCACCCTCGTGGTATGACCCCACTCATTGGGGTAACTTTGGAGGATCTGGCTCCGGGGGTGGAGGGTACGACGGTGGAGATGGCGGGGACATGTATATGGGAGATGGTGGGCAGGGGAGCGGCTTCGGAGGCAGCTACTACGGCGGAGAAGGCGGGAACTAGGGACAGCGCTTGATTCAAGTGCGGGGGATAGACTCATCATGGTATGTAATTTTTATTTCCACCTAGCACTATGCATGTAATTCTTTTGAGTTATTTAAAAAAAAAGAGAATAAATAAAAGAAAATAAATGCTAGTTAGGTTGAAAACCCAACAAAATGGGCAATCTAAGCAAAAAAGGCTTATAAAAAAATGAGTGAGTTGGGGAGAATGGAAAATGAAAAGAGATGCTAGGATGAAAACCTGAAAAGGCTCCTAGGCAAAATGAGAGATATGAGAGAAATGTTTGTTTTTGCAGGCACTCATTGTATCTCTTTGAAGAATAAGAAGATTCAGAAAACAAAGACAAAGAAGAAGAGAGGAGGAGAAGAGAAGATGAACACCAGAAGGCCATAAAACCCAAGATGTTCTTTGTAATTTGAGTTTAAAACTCATTTTTGTCATCCTTGGTGGTCTTTGTGTTTGTATGTTTTTTTTTGTTAAAATGTGGAAACTTTGGAGAAACTTGACACTTGTGAACATTTGATCTTACTCGAGACGAGTAAAGGTTTAAGTGTGGGGGAGTTGATACGTTTGTAATTTCCATATGCATGTTTGTGTTTTTAATTAGTTTTCCTTGATCTTTACTATGGAAATTACACACTTTTGGTGTAATAGATTAGTTTGTTAAATTCTTGTAAATAGTTTAGATTAGATATATTCTGAGCTCAAACAGGTCCTGATCACTCAAAGTACAGTTGGTGAACCCAAAAAAAAGTGGAAAGAAGGTGCATAATTTGAAGACAAAAGAAGGATCCTGAATTTTGGTCTATACTCGGTCGAGTATTAACTATACTCGATCGGGTATTAGGTTGAAACTTCAAATCGGATCAGATCCGAAGACAAGGGAACATGCCGGGAGGATTTTGACCACGATTTAATGTCTATACCCGATCGGGTAGACCGACATACCCGATCGGGTATGCCTTTGAGTTTTAAACGAAGATCGGTCGAGTATGGTCCCAATACCACTTTCTAAGCATACTCGACCGGGTATTAACATATACCCGATCGGGTATACTTATGGAAAACAGCCTGAAACCGATCGAGTATACCTCGGATCGAGTATTACACACATACTCGATCGGGTACCATGTATATACCCAATCGAGTACCCGAATCCCATCCCAAACGCCTATAAATACACCTCCTTTCCTTCACAAAAAGATATCCAATTCTTTTGTACATCTAAGCTCAGTATAGAATAGCTCTTTCTTTATATTTTTCATCATGTTTAGTCTCCAAATGAGGAGCTAAACTCTTCCATCTTGGTTTTGCTACTTTGAAGCTTAATGAATTTGTAAGTTGTGAGTTATTTTCTTTAATCTTCTTCCTTGAATATTAATTCTTCCTTTAAAATACTATCTCTATATCAAAGTTGGGGAGTGTTACTAAGATGACAATTAGTTAACATCTTGACATTGGTTATAGTAATAGCTATTTCCTCCTCTATGTTAATATTGGAGAGTGTTACTAAGATGACAATTAGTTAACATCTTGATATTAATCATAGTAGGATTCATATTCTTTAATATTCTTCCTTGAGTATTCATTAATTCCTATTCATATTTCATGTTAATATCTTAAACATTACTTAAAGTATCAACTAGTATTGTTTCTCATATTAATTATTGCTAGAATCAATCGTTTAATACGCTTGTTATTAATCCGGTTCTTTCAACGGTAGTAAACTTGGAATATTAATGCATGCATCTCATGGTTAATATGCCAAGGGGAATTAATTATATTGATTGAACCAATAAACCGCTTGTGTTGAGGTTATCAATCTCAATCGTTTTCATCTTAAGTTTATTGCTACTATCAAGTTAATATACGGCGCTTGTTCTATATCGACTTGATAGTAAGTTTTATTAATGAACGCATCTCGTTATTAATAACTACCCTCGATGAACTGGATATACTCCTCGATTGAGTATTCGAGAGGAAGATAGTTAAAGATATAACTGGGATCGACGAACATTTCATTAAGTGGATAAAAGCAAAGCCAAGTCCCCATCTCATTGAATTAAACTCATATAGGTTGTTTATCTTAGTGTTTTTAAAGGAAACAAATCTAAACCCCCCTTGTTACTACTTATATAAAAGAAAAGTATTCCTTTCCCTGTGGATACGAACTTTACTTCGTTATACTACGTATATACGTATATTCGTTGTATTGTATTTATTTTGAGTGCACCTCACGAAAAGTGCACGTCACTCTTCCTCTTCCTCTTCCTCTTCCTCTTCAACTTCCTCTTCCTCTTCCTCTTCCTCTTCCTCTTCCTCTTCCTCTTCCTCTTCCTCTTCCTCTTCCTCTCCCTCTTCCTCTCCCTCTTCCTCTCCCTCTTCCTCTCCCTCTTCCTCTCCCTCTTCCTCTTCCTCTGCCTCTTCCTCTCCCTCTTCCTCTCCCTCTTCCTCTCCCTCTTCCTCTCCCTCTTCCTCTTCCTCTTCCTCTTCCTCCTCCTCTTCCTCTTCCTCCTCCTCTTCCTCCTCCTCTTCCTCCTCCTCTTCCTCCTCCTCTTCCTCCTCTTCTTCCTCCTCTTCTTCCTCCTCTTCTTCCTCCTCCTCCTCCTCCTCCTCCTCCTCTTCTTCTTCTTCTTCTTCTTCTTCTTCTTGTTCTTCTTTTTCTTCTTCTTCTTCTTCTGCTTCTCCTCCTCCTCCTCCTCCTCCTCCTCCTCCTCCTTCTTCTTCTTCTCCCTCTCCTCCTCCTCCCTCTCGTCCTCCTTCTCCTCTTCTTCCTCTTCCTCTTTCTCGTCCTCGTCCTCTTCCTCGTCCTCTTCTTCCTTTTCCTTATCCTCTTCTTCCTCTTCCTCTTCTTCCTCCTCCATTTCCTTCTCCTCTTCTTCTTCCTCTTCCTCTTGCTCCTCTTCTTCCTCTTCCTCCCCTTCCTCTCCTCCCTCCCCTCCTCCTCATCCTCCTCCTCCTCCTCCTCCTCTTCCTCCACCACCACCTCCTCCTCCTCCTCCTCCTCATGTTGGTCCCGTTTACACAAGGAAACGTCTAAAGAGGGGGGAGGAATAGACTGTTCAAGTTTCAAACTTTTCTCCAAGTCTTAGCAGACTTGACAGAATAGGTCGAGTTGTGGTAGCAGAACTGGACCTAGCAGCGAATAATCCGGTCAGTGTCCTAGCACTTAAGAAGCACTCCTCGTCTTCTTCGAGTCTAGTTGTCACCCGGGATGCTCTTCCTAGCTTCCTGATGACTGGTCTCGTTTCACTACGTATCCTCGAAGTATCACCACTTCACCACTCCAGTTACTTTGAGACGTCCCTTCTTTTGCAAGAAGTGTTTCATTTAAGAACGGTTTCTCCAAGGTAGCTTCGTCACAAAAGATGTGTAGATGAGGTTTTAGAAATGTTGAAGAACTAGAGGAACGATTCTATCTCGTTGTAAAGAAAAGATATACAGCTTATGATCTTTTCCAACGTAAGCTTTTTCTCTTGTTGAGATGTAGAAGATGTAGTCTCAAGAGTTTGAATGTTTGATTGTAAGAGAATTTGTGAATCGTTGAATCGTTATGATCGTTGTTCTTCCAAACCTTCGAAGTGTATCATATATACTGAAAGATGCCTTCCCGTTGGAGTGTATAGGACATCTTCATTTAATGCATGTTGATAAGTTCGTATTATAACACGCATTTGATGCGTGCTAGAGTCAGATTTTGATGATTTTCCTAGCCTTAAGGTGTTGCAAGTCTCAATTTTAGCTCAAGTTGTGATTATGAGGCATTGGGTCGCGTTTTGTTGCATTTGGAGCTGAATTGAAGAAGTTAGAGATCAGCATCGGCGCTTAAAGAGGCAATAGGGAAGAGTTTGGAAGCATTCGAGGAAGATTTGAGAGATTTGGAGGTCACTGGGAGATTCACGACAAAATTCTGATGAAGAAAGAGCATTTGGATCGATCTTATTTGCATCCGGGAGTGTTTGGAGCATGAAACAGCGTGAAACGGCCAAGGATAGGCTAGGCACGACCGTGCCTGGGCTTAGGCACGATCGTGCCCGAAGAACAAATTCACGAAGCCGCTGGATGCCAGGCACGATCGTGTCTGCCAGGGAAGCACGATCGTGCCTCTATACAAAATTCGCGTCTGCTCCGCAGGCACGATCCCAGGCACGATCGTGCCTGACGACGTGCTTGGCCCCGAATTGCCCTAATTAAGCCCAAATTGCTTGTTCCTATAAATATCACCCCCTAACCTTACTTAAAGGGGGATGGAACTTTGAGAGCAAGCTTAAGGACGAATTTAAGAGCATTTTAGCTCTGGTTTTTTCTATTCTTTAAGATTCTTTGTAAGTTCCTACTCTTTAATTAATGGCAATTATTTCTATTCTTCCCAATTCTATTGATTTTTCAATTATGAGTCGGGAGTAGTTTTAATTAGGGATTTGGGGTTGATGAAGGGGTTTATCGTGATGTATGGCTAGTTTCTTGATGGTTTAATTGCATGAATGTCGTTTAATTTATGTTTGAACAATTTAACTGATGTCTTTTGTAACCTAGAATGGCCACTAGAATTACAATTGCACATAGAATAAATTAAGAGAGATCTAATTTGTTCTAGGAAACATCCACACACACTTAATCGTTCGTGATAGTCCCTGTTTCTGTAACAGCAATGAATAGCAGTATAACAAAGAAGATTAAACGTAAGGATGAACACAGACGAATCGATGTAGAACCCTCTTTGATATACCGTGAACTCGTACACAGAATGATTTGCGCTTAAGGCTATTATGAATAAGTACGAAAGTTAACCTAATCCTGAATCCTCGGCTCCCTTTTTATAGGCGAGGTTCAGGTAGGCGTAAAAGGCTTTTAGCCTTTTAGTATGGGCCTAACACTTGGCCCATATTCTATCTAATAAATGCACATATTTAATACAAGGAATAATAATAAAGCTAATCTATTACAAGATAGATGACAAACTTGATTCACAATTAAATTATCTTCAACAATCTCCCCCTTTGTGATCAAGTGCCACTTAGTTATTGCTTCTGTGATTTGAAATAGTGCTTCCTCATATTTAGTGCATGCTCGTATTTCCTTAGCATGTTTCTCTTTTCTAGGCGATCGTCGATGGCTTTTAGAATGGTCTCCACTGTTGAGTGTTCTTTTTGAATGTATGACGATGCCTCCTAAAGATTTTGCTCTAGCTGTTCCTTCATCTTTAGCAGCTGTTCTTTGATTATCTTCAGTGTTCCATCACAATATTTCTCAATTTCATTAACCACCATCAGGCGTTTTTCATTCTTGTGGTTGAGATATGTGACTGCTGGCGGTGTGAAGAAGATGTGGTAAGCTGGGAAGTCTTCGAGTTCTGGACCATATAGTCTTGGCTTTGTAAGATTTGTTTTTGTCAAGTTGCACTCAATAGCCATCTGTAGGTCGTGAGATGAGTGCACTCTGATTTGTCTGAGCATGAATCTTTTGATTGCTGCAAGGCCTTCGCTGTATGTTTTACTTTGTCTGACTGGAAGGTATCGATATGCCATAAACATTTGATAGATGTCGTCTGGTTTAAGCATGATGAAATTATTTTCTTGGCAAGTAAATTCACTCCCATCAGTGCGTTGAAGCTTGTACGAATAGAATTTCACTCCGTGATAATCCTCGGCCTTAACCTGTAGGATTTGATGAATAGGGAGAATGTTAGATTTCAAATCTTGTTCCATCAGCTCTCTTTGAGTACCGGTTGACCTTTGCAACAGCATATGCAGATGACCTCTAGCCTGCTTTCCTTTGAGATGGGTAAGACCTCGCAGTTTTAGTTCATTCAGAGGTTTGACTTTGTCTGGTCTACGCCAAATACGCTCTCTGATTTCCTCTTGGAAGGGGGCTTTGATTCGTACGTTGTCCCAAGGTTTCTCAGTCTTGGGAAGTCTTCCCGCTGATTGTCTGACGACAGATTCAAGTGTTTTCTGAGATTCCTTGTAGTTCTCCCCTTCCCTTCGTTCATCGTCCTCGAGCCTGATTATATCTTCTGCACATTTGTTGATGAGTTCTCTTAGGAACCAGTTCCTCTGCATATCTTCACATTCTTCATCCTGCATGATTTGATCCATCTCTGTCCACTGTCTGGGCCATTTGTCGTGAATAATGTTATCTTTTAGTTGATCATGCATTTCATCTGACGACAGAGTGGTAGTGGTAGGTTGACCTTTTGGAGATGGAGGCCTGTTGAACGAAAGACCGGGTTCACTAGGATTTCCCGTTGTCATCAGCTTTGAACTAGGTTCTAACTGATGGCCTGAGATACGCCTCGGTTGGTAGCATCATCAGGACTTCCATCCCCTCCTCGGTTGGTATCTCTAGGAGATACGCCTCGGGATGTTGCGTCTAGCTCGACCAGGCTAGAGATTTTGGCTGCAGGTGGTGGCTGTTGGTTGGTAGAGGTTTCTGGTTGAATGGGCTGTGGAGTTTGGCTGGCTAAAGCAGTTTGCTCAAGTGGTCGTGGCCGCTTGTTCTCTCCCTCATGAGGATCCGAATCATCGGGGTCCTCATGGGAACGTTTGCGACCACGAGGACTGTCCTTGCATTTGCTTTTGGTTTCAGGGGAAGAAAGGAGGGCTTCGAGAATGGCTTGCTGGTGGAGGGTAAGGTTGGCTTCTGGGATGTTTAGAAGATGGTCCAGCAAAGCCGATGCCAAGGTTTCGAAAGGTAGTGAGGAGAGATCGATGGAGGGTGTGGTCGGGCGTGGGGAGAATACTAGTTCTGTATCCTGGGTTCCCCGAGAATGTGAATGAATTGGTATTTGGTTGATTGATTGGTGAGATAAGGGGGTGGGGGATACTGGTTGTGTATGGGAGATGAAGGGTTCGGGTGAAGGTTGGGGTGGGGGTTGTTCAGACTGAACCGCTTGGGTGGTCCTAAATTCCTGTGCTAGAGCGGTCATTGATTCTTGCACCCATGGTTTGATGGTGGAATCTAGGAAGCGGTTTAGCAGAACGTTGACGTCTTCAAAGGTTGGGTGTCCAGTTACGGGGGTTGTAACTGTTGTCACAGCATCAGTGAAGATAGCTTATGTGTGGCCTGCGTGCAATGATGGGATCATTGAGGGCGTAGCAGGACTTCCAACCGTCATAGCTTGCGCTTTGGTTGTTACGTTCAGTGTGTGTACACCTGTATGTGCTGTGAATAGTGTAGGTGTTAATCCCATAATACTAACAATCATACAACCATAGCAGTGATAAAGAAGCAGATAGAAAGATATGTCGAAGATAAAATGCGAATCTGGTATACCGTATGAAAACCGGCCGCTGCTCTCCCTGGAGAAGGAGAGCAGCGGCAACCCTACTCTCTCTATCTTTACGCCTCTGCGTCTCTAAGCCTCTCACGATTAGTTAGGGTTCCCGTAAGTTAGCCTCCTTTTATAGGAGAAGTTGGCTAACTTACGGGTTACAAGGAAGCCCACGGGCTGATACACATTTGTGACCCGTATTACACGTTTAATTGATAACTACACAAATACAAAGATAACTAACTAGATTGAGCACCATAAAATATTCCCAACAATCTCCCCCTTGGTGATCAATCGTGTTGAATCAGCATTGCAGCGCAGATATCTTTGTCTTTGTTGTTATTGAGCTTCCTTTGTCTTTGAACTTGACTTCATAGGAAGGCTATCTGAAGAAATCCTTGCAATCTCACCTTTGATGTCTTCTTGAAAATTTGATCTTTGATGCCGGGGGTTGAGGAATCTTCAATATCTTGCATGGTGTCCATGCCTTCCAGAAGTTGCTCTTGATCAGCTTGGATGAGGTCCGGTGACGCCTCTAGAATGAATATTCTTTGGAGAATAGGAGACGCCCATGGAATTCATCTTCAGGACACGAGTATTTGACCTCTGTCTCCTCCACAATGTAGTCTTTTTGACTATTTGGAATGAATGCATTTGAGGAGAACTTGTCGGTGGCACAGCGGAACATAATGATTGTTGATTTGTGAGTGTAGCTGACCATTTGATTTGAGTTGTAGAGATAGCAGAGAAGGTGTTGATTTTTGTGATGGAGGAGTGAAGTGTCCCAGAATGATTTGTTCAGTGTTAACAGCATGTGGACCACTCTTCCCCTCATGACGATCCGATGAATCGGGACGTCATGCTTTTATTCTTTTATTCTGCGGAAATAAAACGGGAAACACAAGCAGAATGTAAAGAAGATAACGTAGCTCCCCGGGGTCGTGAAGACGCCCGTTATCATCACTATAGAGATAAACTCTTTAGCAATGGCCTGAACATGTTGGTGATTCTTATGTTGCAACAGCAGGACTTCCTTCCAATTATTGGTCTACATCTGTAATAGATGAGCCCTATGGAAGTTCTCGCGGGTCATGAAAACCTGCAACTGACTCTAAAAGTGCGTCTGTGTCCTAGAAAATTTCAAAACATTTGGGAGTGAGTAACTAGACACGACGTGATCAATGAAAGTTCAGTGGCATGGGGCTGAGGCCACTGTAGTCAGTATTACTTGCCTCGGAAGGAGACAGTAATGAGAGATGCGGTTCCCCGTGAACTATGATTAAACACCTGTCTGTTGGGAGACAGGTGAGTGGTCTAGGGTAGGGTTGTGCATGCGCCGTTTGGACAAAATGCAGCGACTTCTACCCGGGATCTGAATAAATTCAGTCCTGAACCTATGGGGATAGTCCAGAGTATTTTAGTGGCTAGGAGCAAATGGTCAATTCATAGCAGGCAATTGAGGTAGCAGACTCATCATTGATAATTGTTTCCTTCTCACTCGAGCCTTCTGCTTCCTAATGCTCATAATGTTCACTCACTCACTCGCTCACTTACACACTTACGCTCGGCTTTGTCCCTTGGGTAGGCTTAGTTGGGTTTACTAAGCCATAGGGACATGTTCTCTCATTACTTTCTTCATTTTCTCTCTGTACTCCCCCTCAACTGGAGTACTTGGTATGCTTTGTCATTGTTAGGCACCGGGAAGGATAACATTGAACACTCCCCCTAGAATGTTGCATCCTTTGAGAGATTCCTTGCTTTGTCGGTGTAAGGCGCCAGGAGGAATTAACTGAAACTCCCCCTCAGAATGTGCAAGGATTGATTGCTCACAGCTTGTCATACCCGCCATGTGTGTGGAGCAATCTGAACATGTACCACACATGACGGTTTCCCTGAGCTCACCATGTAGATTTCAGCATATTGATGATCACACAATGTTGATGAGTCAGGGGAGGCTTCAGCAGTTGATTGTTGATTGTTGTAAGATGACCGTTGACGCGAGGTTGATTGAATTATCTATGATTTGCAGACCTTTACATTGAAGTTTAGAAAAGCTTTGACCTCAGGGTTGACATTGAAAGAATTTGAACAGATTTGCCTAAGTTTTGACCTGGACATCGGTGATTTACAATGTTTGTCGGAAAACTAACGTTTGTCGGTGATTTACTAATGAAGATCTTCTCGTTAGCTTTCCAACAAAAAAAAGTTTGCTCAAATCGGATCACCGAGTCAAAAGTTATTGCCAAAACAGTGCGGTGTCGCAGAAAATCTCTAATTTTGAGTTTTTGAGGAATTTCTTCGAAGTTGAGGTTCTCGATGATGAATATCGAGAGCAGGTGGATTTTAAACAAAATTCTAAAAGAATAATGGCGAAATCCACCTGCAAAACAAACCTCAGATTATCGAAATCTACAGAATGTCAAAATGTTTGAACATCGAAAACTTTGGAGTTTCGAAAACCTCATAATCTCGAAAACTTGCTGTTTGAAAAACATCAGAACATCGAAAACTCCTGAAACATTTATAAGCAGGGAATCATTCAGAGATCCTTATAATGTAAAGCTTCGATGAACTGCAAAGGATGTCAAGATTCGAATTATGAGTTCCAAGAAACTGCAAACTTTGAAAGATTCAAAACATCGAGAAATTTTGAAAATCTCGAAATCTTCAGAATGTCGAGATCCAAAACATCGAGATCCCAAATGTCGAAATCCCA
Organism: Cuscuta europaea; assembly: GCA_945859875.1. Lineage (NCBI taxonomy): Eukaryota > Viridiplantae > Streptophyta > Magnoliopsida > Solanales > Convolvulaceae > Cuscuta > Cuscuta europaea. The sequence goes on from CAMAPE010000041.1 coordinate 4,165,649, forward strand.
AAACTCGAAATTCCTAAACTCGAAATTCCAAAACTCGAGATTACAAATCTCGAGATCTTGAACTCGAGATTACAAATCTCGAGATCTTGATTTCGAGATTCAAATCTCGAGATCTTGATTTCGAGATTCAAATCTCGAGATCAAGATGTCGAGATGCAAATTTCGAGATCAAGATGTCGAGATGCAAATCTCGAGATCAAGATGTCGAGATGCAAATCTCGAGATCAAGATGTCGAGATGCAAATCTCGAGATCTCAAAAGTCGAGAAGAGGAAATTGAGTCCCTAAATGTCGAGATCCTGCAAAACGAAAACATTCATTTTTGAAAATCTGAAACCTGTTCTGAATAGCCCTGAAAGTCGAGATTCTCCTGTATCAGTTTCAAGCCAAAAACGTTTCTGCAGCAGTGAAAAATAAGGATTTCGAGATCTCAAAGTAGAGATCTTCGAAATATAAAAAAATGCAGAAAACGAAAAAAGAGGTATGTTGTTGGATCGGTTTTCAAAGGCGAGTCCAACAGTATGATTTTTACAAAATTTCGTTCACAAACGAGATTACAGGAGCAAATCTCTACATATAGAAAACAGAAGAAAAAACAGAGCAGTTCTTCGTTAGATCCAAAAATCGCAGATAGATCCAACCTGTTTCACGCCTCGTCTCTGATACCAAATGGTAATCCCAAAAAATTAACAATCATACAACCATAGCAGTGATAAAGAAGCAGATAGAAAGATATGTCGAAGATAAAATGCGAATCTGGTATACCGTATGAAAACCGGCCGCTACTCTCTCTATCTTTACGCCTCTGCGTCTCTAAGCCTCTCACGATTAGTTAGGGTTCCCGTAAGTTAGCCTCCTTTTATAGGAGAAGTTGGCTAACTTACGGGTTACAAGGAAGCCCACGTGCTGATACACATTTGTGACCCGTATTACACGTTTAATTGATAACTACATAAATACAAAGATAACTAACTAGATTGAACACCATAAAATATTCCCAATAGTAGGTGTCCTAGAAAAAGAAGAAAATTTAGGAAATGTGACACCTAGACTCGATGTGTTTGAAGGAGGTGTTTTGACCTCGAGCGATAGGTCAATAGTACGCTCAACTGATTCGGAAGGAACCAGTGAGGGGGGTGAGTCCCGTGCTTTTGAAACGATAGCCTGTTGAGAGGCTATCGAGTGGCTAGGTGAGGGCTGTGCTTGCGCAGTTGAGCCAGATGCTGCGACTTCTACCCGGGAACTGAAAAGATCGGCTCTTGTACTTAGGGATTCGGCTCGGCTTATCTAGATAAATGGATCACAGCCGGCGAATATGTGCTCGTCAGCCTTATCTATGAGGCTCTTTCTGACGCGAGGCTGGGGCTTTGACTTAGCAGCTTTGTCATTTTTAATCTTAGCTCTTTTCTCCCGGATAACGACATCTTTGGAATTCTTGATGGTATGAGCTGCTTCATCATAGTCATCCTTAGAGCTGTTTCTTTCTCTGTGATCGCTTTTTGATGTTTTCAGCTCTTTGAAGGTGAAGACTTTGGGTCTGCCTGCGATTAATGGTGCTGCGTCTTCAGAAGTGATCTTCTTTGGAGATTCGACAGGCAACTTTCCTTTTCGGATTAGAGCATAGGTGTGCTCAACGTCATCGTTGTCATTATCATCACCATCAGAGCCAGACTCCTCGTCATCCGTACCCACGCTCTCGGATGCCTCATCGTCAGTGTTAGTTTGGGCATCACTCGACGACTCATCGGCAGATTCCTCAGCGTCTGTTTCGGTGCCCTCAGTCGTCTGACTTGTCTCTAGAGAGTCGTCAGACTTTCCTTCATGGGGCAAACCGGCCACTGGTTTCTGTGGCTTTTGGACTTTCTTAGGACCCTTACCTACACTCGGCTTTGTCCCCGGGGTAGGTCCAGCTGGGTTTTGCTGAACCATAGGGACAGTTCTCTCAATGTTTTCTTGGTACTGTTTGACTGCCGGATTGGATGGATTGACAAGTTGGAGTAGAAACCCAGCAATCCGCAGACCGATGACAGGATTTTTGTCGGCTTTGAAGTACTGCAACTTTGGAGCGGTGTAGTGTGGATCAGCACTGTGTCTTGGGATGGAGGTGTGCTCTGCCATGCAATCATGAATGATTAGCCCTAGCCACCTCGCGTATGGGATGGTACCTGGCCTGTTTTTCTCCTTTGCTTTGACCAGGTCCATGAGCTCTGAGAAGAAGAGCTGTGCCACGTCGTAGTTTTTGTTGTATGCAATGCCATGAAAGATTAGTAGGATCTGCTTGTTGCACTTGTCAAACCCGGCATGCTTTGGCGACAGGCATTTATTCACCAGTCCGAATAGACTCTTCCACGGGTGATGGAGATAGGCTCCGTTGAAGTTTGACAGTTGTGGCAGTAGTGAGGTGTAGCCGAGAGCTGCCACATCTTTGAGTAGATCATGGATGGATGGCAGCGCATCATACGTGTCGTGAACTGGCAGCGCTAGTGTAGGCCGCAGTGTTGATGGTGTCAGGATTACGCGCATGCCATTCAGTTTTGTCTTGATTCTGGAGCGATCCTTCGCTGATTCAGTATGCATGTGGCCCCAAAATTGTTGTAGGTATATCTCTGGCACTGGTTTGGCGTTGTGAAGTGCAGGCCAGAGATAGTGACCTTTCATTATGGCTGGAATGATTGGGTTCTGGCACTTGAAGACGGTGAGGTCTAGCTGGAAGTTGTTGTCCAGCACCTTGATCCACATGCCCTTAGGGTAGACGGCATCGTCAATCTGTGTTTGAGATGTTCATGCCATTATGAACTGTAAAAGCAGGGGGTCAGCATATTAATTCATTGGTGTGATTGCTCTGAAATTAGATTGAAAGAAAATTGGTGTTTGCAGGTGATACATTTGTAATTTCCATACTTATGTTTGTGTTTTTAAATTAGTTTTGCTTGATCTTTACTATGGAAATTACACACTTTTGGTGTAATAGATTAGTTTGTTAAATTCTTGTAAATAGTTTAGATTAGATATATTCTAAGCTCAAACAGGTCTTGATCACTCGAAGTACAGTTGGTGAACCCAAAGAGTGGAAAGAAGGTGCAAAAAATTTGAAGACAAAAGAAGATCCTGAATTTTGGTCTATACTCGGTCGAGTATTAACTATACTCGATCGGGTATTAGGTTGGAACTTCAAATCGGATCAGATCCGAAGACAAGGAACATGCCGGGAGGATTTCGGCCGCGATTTAATTTCTATACCCGATCGGGTAGACCGACATACCCGATCGGGTATGCCTTTGAGTTTTAAGCAAAGATCGGTCGAGTATGGATCGGGTATACTTATGGAAAACAGCCTGAAACCGATCGAGTACACCTCGGATCGAGTATTACACACATACTCGATCGGGTACCATGTATATACCCGATCGAGTACCCGAATCCCATCCCAAAAGCCTATAAATACACCTCCTTTCCTTCACAAAAAGATATCCAATTCCTTTATACATCTAAGCTCAGTATATAATAGTTCTTTCTTTATATTTTTCATCATGTTTAGTCTCCAAATGAGGAGCTAAACTCTTCCATCTTGGTTTTGCTACTTTGAAGCTTAATGAATTTGTAAGTTGTGAGTTATTTTCTTTAATCTTCTTCCTTGAATATTAATTCTTCCTTTAAAATACTATTTCTATATCAAAGTTGGGGAGTGTTACTAAGATGACAATTAGTTAACATTTTGACATTGGTTATAGTAATAGCTATTTCTTCCTCTATGTTAATATTGGGGAGTGTTACTAAGATGACAATTAGTCAACATCTTGATATTAATCATAGTAGGATTCATATTCTTTAATATTCTTCCTTGATTATTAATTAATTCCTATTCATATTTCATGTTAATATCTTAAACATTACTTAAAGTATCAACTAGTATTGTTTCTCATATTAATTATTACTAGAATCGATCGGTTAATACGCTTGTTATTAATCCGGTTCTTTCAACGGTAGTAAACTTGGAATATTAATGCATGCATCTCATGGTTAATATGCCAAGGGGAATTAATTATATTGATTAAACCAATAAACCGCTTGTGTTGAGGTTATCAATCTCAATCGTTTTCGTCTTAAGTTTATTGCTACTATCAAGTTAATATGCGGCACTTGTTCTATATTGACTCGATAGTAAGTTTTATTAATGAACGCATCTCGTTATTAATAACTACCCTCGATGAACTGGATATACTCCTCGATTGAGTATTCGAGAGGAAGATAGTTAAAGATATAACCGGGATCGACGAACATTTCATTAAGTGGATAAAAGCAAAACCAAGTCCTCATCTCATTAAATTAAACTCATATAGGTTGTTTATCTTAGTGTTTTTAAATCAAACAAATCTAAACCCCCTTTGTTACTACTTATATAGAAGAAAAGTATTCCTTTCCCTGTGGATACGAACCTTACTTCGTTATACTACGTATATTCGTTGTATTGTATTTATTTTGAGTGCACCTCACGACAAGTGCACGTCAAATTTGGCGCCGTTGCCGGGGAAAGGCAATTAATTTTTCTTTTATTTCATTTCAACAAAAATCAAAAAAAAAATATTAAACAAAAATATAAAGAGTGTTTATTTTTCTATTTTCTGAGCTTAGTGAAGTTTATGGTTAAACATCGTTCCATAAACGAAATCACATATCACAAAAACCCAGAAATAGAACAAACTTTCGAGCGGTTGAAAAGTAAATTTTCTAATACCGACTCGGAAGAATCATCTACCGGAGACTCATACACCGCTAGCTCTAGTTCTAGCGACACCGAAGAGCCAACCACTATGGCTCTTGAAACAAGAACGCTGAGGGAGATCACAGCTCCAAACCTCAACCAACAACCACTGTGTATTACCTTCCCTACACTTGATGAGGATAATACGTTTGAGCTAAAATCTGGGCTCATTCATCTGCTGCCATCCTTCCATGGCCTAAGGGGAGAGGACCCGAACAAACACCTATCGGAATTCCACGTTGTTTGCACAAGCATGTGTCCAAACGGTGTGACAGAAGAACAGATCAAACTGCGGGCGTTTCCATTTTCTCTGAAGGACACCGCAAAGGATTGGCTATTCTATCTTCCTTCAGGAAGTATAGGAACATGGGCGGCCATGAAGAAAGCGTTCCTGGAAAGGTATTACCCTGCCTCTGTCTCCTCCTCCCTAAAAAAGCAAATTAGCAACGTGGAGCAGAAGGATGATGAATCGTTCTACGAATATTGGGAACGATTCAAGAAACTATGTGCAAGCTGCCCATATCATGGCTATTCGGAGCAAGACCTCATTTTATACTTCTATGATGGTCTTTGCAATGAAGATAGGCGAATGATAAACGCCGCATGTGGAGGAGGGATTGTCAACAAAACCCCTTCTCAAGCTATAAACCTCATCTCGGAGTTGGCCGAGAATTGTAGGCACTATGATCGGCGGTCATCAAAACGAGTTATGGCGGCAGAATCCAATAACTCGTTGGAAAGTCAAGTAGCCGGCTTGACTTCTTTGGTTAAAGATTTTCTCTTAAATCCAAAAACTCAAGAAGTCAAGGTCTGCGGCATATGCTCGACACAAGGGCACCCCACCGACTCTTTCCCAACACTACAAGAGGAGAACGTTGAACAGATCAATGCTTTGGGGTTCCAAAATCAAAAGAGGTATAACCCTCAAAGCAACACCTATAATCCGGGATGGAGGGATCATCCTAGTTTAAGGTACGGAAACTCTCAACCTCCTCAACCATCAAATCTTCCTCCTACACAATATAAACAACAAGGCCAAACTTCAAACTCGAACATGTCCACCGAAGACATGATTCGATCACTTGCCATGAATATGGCAACGATGCAACAAAGTGTGGTTCAATTTCAAGAAACAACAAAATCCAGCATCCACAACTTGGAAAGCCAAATCAGCCAAATCTCAATTGTCGTGAGTAGGCTTGAAGCTAAGGATTTGGCAAGGCTACCATCTCAAACGGAGCCGAATCCTAGGCAACAAGCCCATGCAGTCACATTAAGGAGTGGCAAGGAGTTGGTTATTGCCAAGGAGAAGGCAAAGAGCCACATTGGCGAAGAGGAGGAAGAAGAGGAGCTGGTGGAAGTAACTCAACCGGAGGTGGAAGTTCAAATCCCAACCCCACCACCGGTCATTCCCGAGATTGAAGCACCCTTCCCCGAGGCTCTAAGGGAAACGCGAAAGCTGGAGAAGGACAAGGACATCTATGAGACATTCTCCAAATGTGAGGTAAATATTCCTCTCCTTAACTTGATAAAGGGTGTACCTAGATTTGCAAAAATTTTCAAATAACTATGTACAATAAAAAGGAAACATAGACTCAATGGAAAACAAAAAGTCCAAGTTAGTGAACGTGTTTCGGCAGTTTTTCAAAAGAAACTCCCAAAGAAATACAATGATCCGGGCATGTTCACTATACCTTGCAAGTTGGGAGGAACTACGTTTTCAAAAGCCATGCTCGATTTAGGAGCATCAATTAATGTCATTCCTTACTCTTTATACAAATCACTTGAGCTTGGCCCTTTAAATGAAACCGGAGTAGTCATTCAACTTGCGGATAGATCAAATGCTTACCCTAAAGGTATTGTCGAAGACGTACTAGTTATGGTTGACAATTTGATTTTCCCCGCTGACTTTTATGTTTTGGAAATGGAGAATGATAAGAATGCGGTTCCTATCCTTTTAGGAAGGCCATTTTTGAAAACCGCTAGAGCAAAGATTGACGTATTTAGCGGCTCTTTAACAATGGAATTTGATGGAGATAAAGTTGAATTCAACATTTATGACTCCATGAAATATCCAAATGAAAATCATTCTTTATTTGCCATTGATATTGTTGACTCCCTTGTACAAAATACTTTTGAAATCAATGGAGAGGACAAATTGTTAAGTATACTTGAGAATGACTTCGGGGAAAACTCTTCAGAACTTGCCTTGACCCCCAACACACAAGCTATGATAGTGGAATTGGATACTCACTTCCAACTCCCACTTATGCCACCGGGGTCTAGGGCATTTCCGCTAACCATCCCCGAGGAAAAGCCTCTACCTTCAGTTTTGCAGGCACCCGAAGTTGAGATGAAACCACTCCCAAAACACTTGAAATATGTGTTCTTGGGGGAAAACGAGACACTACCAGTCAGTATCTCAAACAAATTGACCGGGGAACAAGAAGGCAAATTGATAGCGGTGCTCAAGGAGCATAAACTAGCAATTGGATGGACTATAGCCGACATCAAAGGCATTAGTCCATCTACTTGCATGCATCGCATCTTAATGGAGGATGAAGCCAAGCCGGTGCGACAACCGCAACGAAGACTAAACCCACCTATGATGGAGGTGGTCAAAAAGGAGGTGATCAAATTACTCCAAATGGGGATAATCTTCCCCATCTCCGACAGCAAATGGGTTAGCCCAACCCAAGTGGTCCCAAAGAAGACCGGAGTCACGGTAGTGGAAAACAAACATGGAGAACTTATGCCCACCCGAATTCAAAACGGATGGAGGGTATGTATAGATTACTGTTGGTCCCGTTTGAAATGAAAACAATCTAGAGGGGGGGGGGGGGTGAATAGACTGTTTAGGAATTTAAACTTTTCTCCAAGTCAAGTCTGACTTAACAGAGATGGTCCAAATCTGATGACAGAGATGGTCAAGTTCTGATGGCAGAACTAGACCAGGCAGCGGATAAGTTTCTGTCCGGGTAGCCTCTAGAAGGAAGCTAAGGCAAACTGCCTTTCTGATAACTCTGAAGGAAGATCTGCTGGACACAGAGTCCAACCTCAAGAGTTAGTCAGTAGAATCTTAAGTGTAGGAAATAAAAGCTTAACGTAAATGACACCGGGGTTTTTATAGTGGTTCAAGGAACAACGTGTTCCTCTAGTCCACTGTTCCACTAAGCTTGCAAAAACAACGGTTTACAACGCCTTAGTCCCTAGAGCTTAAGAAGCACTCCTCGTCTTCTTCAAGTCTAGTTGCCACCCGGGATGCAGTCTTGCTTCCTGATGGCTGGTCTCGTTTCACTGAGTTTCTTGAAGTATCCCCACTTCACTTACTCCAGCTAGTTTGAGACGTCCCTTCTTTTTCAAGAAGTGTTTGATATAAAATCAGTTTTCTCCAACGTTGCTTCTTCACAAAGGATAAGTATATGAAGCTCTCGAAGTGTTGAAGAACTGAGTAACTTTGCAGTTTTCTAGTTGGATAAAGGATAGGAAAGTATATCTTCCAACTGGAGCCTTTTCTTGTCTGAGAATGAAGTTTGAATCTCAAGAAGGTTGTTTACGCAAAGTTATCTTGGCAAAGTTGTTTCTCTTAGTTCTTCAGAGTGTATCTTATATACTGGGAGCAGTCTTCCCGTTGGAGTGTAGAAGACAGCTTCATTAAGTGCATGTACTGTTGACTTGACCGGTTGGACCTTCGACTTGCTATTTTGGGGGCGTAAAGATACTCGCATGGTCAATCATCAGCTTTAAATATCTCTTCGTACGTACAGCATTAAATGTGCATTTAATGCGTCTACAGTGCCATGTTTCCGTTGAAAGGTTCGTAACCGTTAGGGGATTTCCCGTTAGTTTAACGACGGTTGGAAAGGCTTCCAGAATCTGGTGGATTTAGCAGAGTCTAAAGAGGTTCTCTGGTCGAATCTCTGAAGTCCGTCTCTGTTGCCAACTCTGGTATCTTTCTGATAACCAGTTTCTGATGGCTTCTCTGGTGAGCAACTCTGGGAGCAACTCTGGTAGAGGCAAGATGGAACTCTGGCAGACAGACTAAGCTAAAAACTTACAAAAGAAATTCTAAAACACAATTTCTAATGGGGTACTTCAAATTCTAATTAACCTAGCATCATCAAAATCTAAATACAATTATTCCTTACAATTTCCCCCTTTTTGATGATGCCAAAACCCTTTAACTATTTCCAGAGAAGTGCCTTCCACCATAAAAAATTTAAAGTTAAAAACTTTTCATTAGAGTCTTGGTGGGCAACTTAGCATAGGAGAATAGTAAGAGTGCGATACAATCAGATGGCAATAAAAACAAATACGATAACAGAGTATACACAAGAAAGTAAATAAGAGCAGATATTTGAATAAGCCAAGCAAAAAGAGAGGCAGAGTTGGTATCTTATTAATCTGATAGGGAAAGTAAAGCATTACAGAGTCAGAGATAGAGAGTTAGAGATCTTCTTCATCTACCTGTGGTCCTGCTCTGTCAATCCTCTCTAGTTCAGCATTTACCTTTGCTCTGATTGAGGCTAAATCCCTCGGATTCTGATAATCAGCCCAATGGGGTGCAAGTTTGCAGTCCAAGTAGTTTCTGACAGCTTCTGCAGAATTCTTGCCATTGAGGATTTTCATACCATACCACATCTCAGCTTCTTGAATGGAACCACCATGGTTGATCTGGACAAGTCCATCACTGTCCATGAACAGATTCTCTCTTTGGAGAGGAGTCATCAGTTTCCTCATCTGTTCAAATTGGACTCTGTCTGGTCTTGACATACCACTCTTCATCCAATCATTGAGTGAAAAGGATGAAGTCTTTTTCTTGGAGCTTCTTGGAGGAGGAGGTGGAGGTCTGGTGCCTGCAGCAGCTAGCCTTTTCTTCCTGGTTGCATCGAAATAGGGAGTAGGATCAACCGAGGAAGGTTCTCTGATGGAAAGAGCTCTGGTGCTGGGTCCTTCTTCTTCTCTGGTATCTTCCCCCTTTTTGGCATCACAAAGATCATCAAGGAGAAGTTCAATCTTTGAGAACTCAGAAGCTTGTGCATCGTTGATCTCATCAAGTGTCTCTGGCAGAGTTTGGGTGACAGAGGCAAGTCCTTCAATCAAACTCTGTTTGTTGTCCACTGCAGATTGAAGGTCCCTAGTGCTGACTTCTAGGAGCACCATCTTCTGGTACCTTTCCCTGTCAGACTTGAGGAGAGCCAGGCCTTGCTCTTGATGTTCCTTGCAGAGAGAGTGTAAGATATTGAGCTTCTGGGAGGAACTATCAGCAGATTGTTGGAGATGGTGAACAGAATCTGATATCTTGTTGATTGTCTGGTTCTGGGCAAGCAGAGCTTGAGAGTGAGAGTGGAGAACAGAGTTGAGGCCACTAACATCTCTGGAAACAGAATCAAGCCTTAAAGTAGAGGAATGCATGAAGTTGTGCAGATTTTCTGTCAGTGCAGCAACTTTGTCTGTCAGATGCTGAAATCCTATTGTGATTTGCAGATTTGTATGGGTGAGCTCTTCATGCTGCTTATCATTCAACTCTATGATCTTGCTCAGATCATGAACCAGTATACCACCAAAGGCTTCAGCAGATTTTACAAACTGGTTGAAGGGGATTTGGGGTTCTTCAGAAGTAAACCCAGACATTTCCAATCCTCTGCCTTTGGGTAAAGGAGGAGCTCTGTTGGATGGTGGAGGGGAAGGGACTCTGGGTGGTGTCCTTCTCCTTTTGGAGGTTTCATCAGCAGCAATGGAGGATGTGAGAAATCCATCATTGTCACTGGAAGAAGAGGGGACCCTGAAGATAGGTTTCTTCTTAGGTGTGGAGGCTGCTGAGTGCTGAGGGGATCTCAGAGGTGAGGCAGATTTGGATGGTTTTAAGGATTTCTGAGTAGGTGAGTTCTGAGGAATAGGGATTAGGGGTTGAGGAGTAGATTGATGTGAGGGAGATGGTGGGGGTGAAGGTGAGCGATTTCTGGTATAAGAGGGTTGTTTGCAGGGTGATGAGGGTTTGGAGTTGGGTTTCTGGTGAGATGGGGTTCTGGTGGAGGTTGAGGTTTTCTGATTAGGTGAAGGGGTTTTCTGGTGGGGTGAGGGGGTTTTCTGGTGGGGTGAGGGGGTTTTCTGGTGAGGTGGGGAAGAAGGTTTAGATGGAGATTTAGAAGGTGAAGTTTGAGGAATAGGAGATTTGGGAGGGGAAGGAGGAGGTGAAGGAATTACCTCAAGTACAATCTCAGAGAGCACAGATTCTCTCCACTCCTTGATCAGCTTCTCCATGGTAAGAGCAATGTCGTTTGCTGTTGATGGTTCTCCTTCCTCAAGAGCACTGTGGCGGAACTTGATCATGGATTCTTTTCTTTTCTTCTCCATCAGCCAAGCATCAAACTCTTCCATTTCTTCTTCTTCCAAGGCTTTGACATGCCTTTCTGGAGATAGGTCAGATGATGGAATTTTACCTTGATATCTGTCTTTCTTCTGCTGTAGGACAGAGATCAGGAAGGTAAGGTTGAAGCATTTTGACACATCATTTGTGCCTACCCAGTGAAGAACATCAGCTTCTTCTTCTTCATAAGCATCAAAGTACTGAATGATTTGTTGAAGAGGTCCCATTCTCCATCTTCTCCAGGCTAGGACCCTGTCAAACTGCTTCTGCAGAATGATTCTGAAGTTAGTTTCTTGGTCCATCTCTGGTGAGGCTTCACGCTCTGGTGAGAGAGCAGAGTTTGGCAACTCTGGTGCAGATTCTGGGTCAGCCTCTGGTAGAGTCCCAGATTCTGGTGCAGGTTCCCCCTGAAGTGTTGATTCCTTGGCAGGTGAGATGACTTTAGTCTTCCTCTTCTTCTGCCTTGGTTGAGTGCTTGAGTTGTCAGAGTTACCACTCTGCACAACCATTTTCCTTCTTCTCTTCTGCTTCTGTTTTCTGGCAGGAGATTTCCTGGTTGCCTTTGGGGAGGGCAACTCTGGTGCAACCTCTTCTGTTGCTTCCTTCTCTGGTAGTGACAGATTGTCACTTTTCTTCTTCTGTCTGACTTCCCTTACAACCTGTGACTGCTCAGGTTGTTTGGGCTTCTTTGTAACTTTCTTAGAAGCAGGTTTGGCCTTAGCAGCTTGTTCTTCCCTTTTCTTCTCCAGCCTTTCCTCTCTCTTAAGCTCTGAGGAGATGGCAATGTTGAACTTTGGGGAGGCTGTGAGGAAGATTGTCTTGGAGTGATCAACTGGGATGGGATCCCTGAGTTGGACTCCTTTGGCAGCAAGAATGGCAGAGATGAGAAGGCCATGTCCCATCTTGGTTGAGAAAAGACCTGTTTCAGAGTCTTTCTTCTTGATGAACTCAGTTAGGGAGCCAAAGATTACCTCTCCCCAATTGATGTTCATGCCATGGTGAACTGCAAAGATTGCCTTTGCATTGTTCTTGTTCATCTCATCAGTTGAAGCAGTTTTGCACCATAAGCACCGGTGCAGAATGCTGACAAGCTTCTCAAAGTCTTTCTTCAACAGGAATTTCTTCATATACAGCTTGTCCAGTCCGGCAGCCTCCGGACGGCAGTATGTCTGAACAAAACCTTCAGTGGAGACTGCCACTGAGTCAAGAGCAATAAGGTCGTTGGCTTCTGGGTCTTGGGAGTCAAGTTGAACTCCAAAGAACTCATTGAGAGCGTCTGCATTCAGAAAAATGTGTTGACCTTGCACTGAGGAGTGAACTCCGGTCTTGGAGATGGTGGCGTTGAGATAGAACTCAGCCACATCCTTGATGCTGAAGTGCTCATAAGGATGAGCAACAACTTTTGAAAGTTGGGAGTCAGTCATTCCTTGGATGATCTTGGTCATCCTCTTCTGGTTTTCTGCCAGTAGTGGTAGGGACGACATGTCAACCTTCATGCCGGAGACTACGTTGGCAATGAGGGTCTTAGCTTCTTCCTTAGAAAGATCATTGATGCTAAGGAAGTTCATCCTGAGTGACGGTTAAAAAATTCTGGGGATTGGAAAAGGTTTAGGATCTGAGAGCTTTGAATGCAAAAGCAGTTTTGAGAGAGATGAAGTTGCAGTAGGGATTTAGATTGAAGACGGTGGATATAAAGGGGTTAGGAATAGTGGTCGTTTGGTATATTGGCAGTTTCGAGGCAGCATTTAATAAAAAGGGCGGGAAACGTTTCCGTTAGAAGAGTAACGATCAGGGGTAATTTGGTAAAAGACCGTTTCAGTTAATTAGGTCTTGCCCGTACCTCGAAATATTGCTAAGTCCACATCCGTATCTGTTGTCTTTCTGTTGAGGAACTCTGGTCAGAGATGGGGAGGTTCTCTGATGTGAGATTCTGATGATCAGAGGTAGGGGTTCTCTGATCTGAGTTTCTGGTGCAGAAGAAAGCAGTTCTGGTACAGTGAATCTCTGGTTCAGGCATCTCTGGGAAGATCATCCATCATTCCAAATTCTTCCCTTAGCTTGTTAAACCTTGCCTCAGGTAAAGGCTTGGTTAGAATGTCTGCAAGCTGGTCTTTTGTAGGTACATGCTCCATACAGATATGCTTCTTCTCAACATGATCTCTGATGAAGTGATGTCTGATTTCAATATGCTTCATCCTGGAGTGAAGAACTGGATTCTGAGTGATATCAATGGCACTAGTGTTGTCACACAACAGCTTGATCTCCTTTGCTTGAATTCCATAGTCCTTCAGTTGTTGCTTCATCCAGAGTAGCTGAGCACAACAACTCCCAGCTGCAATGTACTCAGCCTCAGCTGTACTTGTTGAGATGGAGTTCTGCTTCTTGCTAAACCAGGAAACAAGCCTTCCTCCTAGCAATTGGCAGTGACCAGAGGTGCTCTTTCTGTCTAGTCTGCAACCTGCAAAATCTGAGTCAGAATAACCAATTAGTTCAAAGTTACCTCCCTTGGGATACCATAGGCCTGCATTTGGATTTCCTTTGATGTATCTGATGATTCTCTTTGCAGCACTTAGATGGCTTTCCTTGGGCTTTGATTGGTATCTAGCACAGATTCCAACAGAGAATGAGATGTCTGGTCTGCTTGCAGTTAGATACAACAGAGATCCTATGATTCCTCTATATGTTGTTGCATCTACATCCTTTCCTTCATCATCTGGACCAATTCCTTGTGAAGTGTTCATGGGAATCTTCACTGATGATTTGCCTTCCACTCCAAACTTCTTGATCAGATCTCTGGTGTACTTCCCTTGATTGATAAAGATCCCTTCTGGAACTTGTTTGACTTGAAGTCCTAGGAAGTAACTGAGTTCTCCCATCATACTCATTTCAAATTGACTCTGCATCACTTGAGAAAATTTCTTGCACAGTTCTGGATTAGTACTACCAAATATAATGTCATCAACATATATTTGTACTAACAGAATATGATTAGCAACAGAGATTTGAAATAGAGTTTTGTCAACCTTTTCTTTAGTAAACCCATGGTTCACTAGAAAAAGGGACAATGTGTCATACCAGGCTCTGGGAGCTTGCTTAAGACCATAGAGGGCCTTTTTAAGCTTGTAGACACAAGAAGATTGAGTAGGAATGACAAAACCTGGTGGTTGTTCCACATAAACTTCCTCTTCAAGATCTCCATTGAGAAATGCACTCTTGACATCCATCTGGTAGACCTTGATGTTGTTGTAGGCAGCATAGGCTAGAAAGATTCTGATGGCTTCAAGTCTGGCAACTGGAGCAAAGGTTTCATCAAAATCAATTCCTTCTTCTTGGCAGTATCCCTTGGCTACCAGCCTAGCTTTATTCCTTACAATGTTGCCATCTTCATCTGCTTTGTTCTTGAATACCCATTTGGTTCCAATGACATTCTGGTGCTTTGGCCTAGGAACAAGTTCCCATACTTTGTTCCTTTCAAACTGAGTAAGCTCTTCTTGCATAGCATTGATCCAATCTGAGTCTGCAAGAGCTTCTTCAACTGTTAGAGGTTCCATTTGAGATATGTAGTAGGTAAGCATTGCTTCTCTCCTTGTTGTAGCAGATCTGGTCTGGACTCCACTTCTGATTTGTCCAATTACTTGATTAGGAGGATGATCTCTTAACCAGGTTAGATCAGGTTCAGATAAGGGTTGTCTTGGATTCTCTTGTTCTCTTTCTGATTCTTCATCACTATCTTTGCCTTGTAGGATGGGATTCTGATGGTGAATTGGTATGGCAGAATTAGTTAGCAACTCTGGTATTTCCGTCTCTGGTGGATCCAGTTCTGGTGATTCTTCTAGATTTGCTTTCTCCAAGTTTTCAGTTATGCTCTCAACTGAGTTGAGATCATCAAACTTGACATGAATAGATTCTTCAACAAGTAGAGTTCTTTTGTTGAGTATTCTGTAGGCTTTGCTGGTGCTAGAGTAGCCTAAGAATGTACCTTCATCAGCTTTCTCTTGAAACACCTTGAGGTGATCCTTCCCATTGTTGAGTATATAGCATTTGCATCCAAATGCATGAAAGTAGCTGATGTTGGGTTTACGTCCTTTCCACAATTCATAAGGCGTTTTCTGATGAGTTTTGTGAATCATGCTCCTGTTCTAAGTGTAGCATGCAGTATTGATTGCTTCAGCCCAGTATCTGTAGGGTAGACCTGATTCAGCAATCATGGTCCTTGCAGCTTCCTTTAGGGTTCTATTTCTTCTTTCTGCAACTCCATTCTGTTGAGGAGTTCTGGCTGTAGAGAGTTGATGCATTGTACCATTCTGGTCACAGAATTCCTGTATGACCTTGTTGACGAACTCTGTTCCTCTGTCTGATCTGATGGCTTTGACTTTCTGATTCTGCTCATTCTGTAGTAGCTTTAGCAGAGATGGCAGTTTCTGCAGAGTTTCATTTTTCTTGGTCAGAAAGATAGTCCAAGTGAATCTGGAGTAGTCATCCACCATGACTAAAGTGTATTTCTTGCCACCAACACTTGGAGTTTCCACTGGTCTAAATAAATCCATGTGGATTAGATTCAAAGGACCAGTAGAGAGGTTTCCAGCAATGGGTTTGAATGAGTTCTTCACTTGTTTTCCTTTCTGGCATGCACTGCATAAGTTTTCCTTTTTGTATACAAGGTTGGGTAGACCTTCAACAATGTGATCTCTTGCTAGCTTGTTGATTGTTTTGAAATTCAAGTGACTCAGTTTCTTGTGCCATTCCCAACTGAGTTTTGAATCTCCTTTAGCTATCAGGCAAATTCCATCTTTTGCAGTTGACCAATCAACTACATAGATGTTTTTCTTTCTTGTTGCTGTTAGAACCACTTCCTTAGTTGTCTCATGCTTGACAGAACATCCTTCTTTGGAGAATTCAACTGTGTAGCCTTTGTCACAGAATTGGCTAGCACTTAGCAGGTTGAATTTTAATCCTTTGACATAAGAGACATCATCTATGATTATCTGGTTCTTTATCAGCTTCCCTCTTCCTTTTGTCTGGCCATCTTTATCATTACCTCCAAAGGTAACTCTAGGCCCTTGACTTTCTGGAACTCTGTTAGGAAACTCTTGTCACCTGTCATGTGCCTGGAGCATCCACTATCAATGTACCAATCTTGCTTAGAGATGGCTCGAGCACACAGTTCCTACAAAATTAAAAGGAAATTTAGGTACCTAAGCAATGTTGGGTCCTAGGGGGTCATGCAGTCTTGGCAGCCGGTACCACTTTGGTCTCATCAAGTGAAACCTTGGTGGGTGGTACCCATTGTCCACCTGGTAGTCATAGTAAACGGAAGTGTGATTCACTTTGGGCAGATGCTTGTGAGGATCATGCTTCCGGTTTACATACTTCTGCATAGCCTTTCTTGTTGGGTAGAAGTCCCATATACTATCAAGATCAGAGGAGCGATTAACTTTGGGCTTCTTAAGTTGACCAGCCAACCTTTTCTGCCTAAAGTTAACTTTCTCTTGATATCTGCCTTTCTGGTGATCATCTCTGACACGATTATCATGAGTTTGTCTGTTATGGGTTTGTCTTTGATTTTTGGTATTCTGAAAACCTTTTCTGTTGAAAGGTTTTCTGCCAGGTTCATTAATTTTTAAAATGGGTTTCTTATGAATCTTTATCTTTTCCTTTTCTGGTCTGACATTCTCATGAATAACCTTGGTGCCAGATACACCAGCCTGACAAATGGGGCTAGAAATCAGTGGCACTATGACCTTATCTGCCTTAGCAACTCTGGTGCTAGGCATTACAGAAGGCTCACCTGATTCTGTTGAGCCATAACCAAGACCAAAACCAGTGCCAATTTGTCGGTCAAGTACAATCTTTTCCATGGAAGACTGGGCCTTCTGGTAAGCTTTGTACTTAATCTCAAGAGGCTCTATCTCTCTTATTCTTTTTAGAAGAGAAACATTTTCAGCTTCCAGCTGATCTCTTTCCTTAATTAGAAGATTGATTTTGATCTCAACCTCCTTTCTTAAGTCAAGAATTTCAACCTTAAGCTTACTGTTTTCTTCTTTAACAGAAGAATAAGTGGTTTGAATGGCTTGAAACTCTTCCCAAAATTCTGACATTGAATCAGAATCAAAGGCTCTGCCTACCGAGGAAAAGCTAGAGTTGGAAGTAGAAGATACCTCATCATCAGATTGACCCATAAGGCATAGGTCTTCAGTTTCTGTGTCCAGGCAACAGAATGCTTCATCAGATTCTGATTCCGAGCTGGACTCTGTCTCAGAGAGGGGGTCCTTCTCTTGTTGTTCAGTGATGAGTGCCTTCCTTCTTCGGTGCTCATATTTCTTTTCTCCTTCCTGGCCTTGCCTTTTGGAGACTATGGGGTGTGGACAGTTGACTTTGAAGTGCCCTGGTTGTCTGCAGTTGTAGCAGAGAAGCTCTCCACTACTTTCTGATGGTTTGGACTTCTGGTGGGGCTTTCTGCTAGAGTGTGGACTTCTGCTATCCTTCGGCTTCAAGAATTTCCTGAACTTCCTAGCAAAAGCCGCCATATACTCGTCAGATAAAAGAATAGAAGGGTCAAAACTATTTACCTGGGAGGTGCTGGCAGTGAGGGCAGTAGTTGTTCTGTCCTCAACTTCTTCTTTTTCTTCTTCATTCATCTCAAACTCATAAGACTTGAGATCAGAGATGAGTTTCTCAGTGCTGTAGGTTCTGAGATCCTTGCTATCTCTCATGGCAGTGACCTTCATCTTCCATGGTGAAGGTAGACCTCTGAGAACCTTCAAGTTGATCTCCTTGGGAGTAAGTTCCTTCCCAAGTTCTGATATCTCAGCAGTGAGGATGAGCAAACGTGCATACATCTCAGCTATGCATTTTCTGGGTAGAAGTTTGAAATCTTCAAACTTCTTCATGGCAATAGTAAGTTTGTTGTCCTTTTCTTGCTCATCTCCAGCTCCTATCAGGGTGAGAGTATCCCAGATTTCCTTGGCAGATTTGCACTTCTTGATCCTTGTGAAGTACTTGTCATCAATGGCCTTGTAGAGGATATCCTTGGCAATGTTGTCAAGGTTGTACTTCCTGCTCTCTTCATTGGACCACTCATGGCGTAGTTTGTTGATCATCTGGGGTTGACCACTACCAGTGATGTATTCTGGGTTGACCTTGGTGAACTCTGTGAAAGGTCCTGCATCAAGAACTTCCCACATTTCGTCATGGAGTGCGCAGAGGTGAGCTTTCATGCGGATCCTCCAGTCATCAAACTTTGTTACTGAGAACATAAGATTCTTTGAAAGAGTGTTATCCATAATATGAGATTAAAGAGGCTAAAACAAGTGGATCTCTTGTTTAGTAAGTAACCTAAAAGATTACAAGAACAAGGAGGCTCTGATACCACTTGTTGGTCCCGTTTGAAATGAAAACAGTCTAGAGGGGGGGTGAATAGACTGTTTAGGAATTTAAACTTTTCTCCAAGTCAAGTCTGACTTAACAGAGATGGTCCAAATCTGGTGACAGAGATGGTCAAGTTCTGATGGCAGAACTAGACCAGGCAGCGGATAAGTTTCTGTCCGGGTAGCCTCTAGAAGGAAGCTAAGGCAAACTGCCTTTCTGATAACTCTGAAGGAAGATCTGCTGGACACAGAGTCCAACCTCAAGAGTTAGTCAGTAGAATCTTAAGTGCAGGAAATAAAAGCTTAACGTAAATGACACCGGGGTTTTTATAGTGGTTCAAGGAACAACGTGTTCCTCTAGTCCACTGTTCCACTAAGCTTGCAAAAACAACGGTTTACAACGCCTTAGTCCCTAGAGCTTAAGAAGCACTCCTCGTCTTCTTCAAGTCTAGTTGCCACCCGGGATGCAGTCTTGCTTCCTGATGGCTGGTCTCGTTTCACTGAGTTTCTTGAAGTATCCCCACTTCACTTACTCCAGCTAGTTTGAGACGTCCCTTCTTTTTCAAGAAGTGTTTGATATAAAATCAGTTTTCTCCAACGTTGCTTCTTCACAAAGGATAAGTATATGAAGCTCTCGAAATGTTGAAGAACTGAGTAACTTTGCAGTTTGCTAGTTGGATAAAGGATAGGAAAGTATATCTTCCAACTGGAGCCTTTTCTTGTCTGAGAATGAAGTTTGAATCTCAAGAAGGTTGTTTACGCAAAGTTATCTTGGCAAAGTTGTTTCTCTTAGTTCTTCAGAGTGTATCTTATATACTGGGAGCAGTCTTCCCGTTGGAGTGTAGAAGACAGCTTCATTAAGTGCATGTACTGTTGACTTGACCGGTTGGACCTTCGACTTGCTATTTTGGGGGCGTAAAGATACTCGCATGGTCAATCATCAGCTTTAAATATCTCTTCGTACGTACAACATTAAATGTGCATTTAATGCGTCTACAGTGCCATGTTTCCGTTGAAAGGTTCGTAACCGTTAGGGGATTTCCCGTTAGTTTAACGACCGTTGGAAAGGCTTCCAGAATCTGGTGGATTTAGCAGAGTCTAAAGAGGTTCTCTGGTCGAATCTCTGAAGTCCGTCTCTGTTGCCAACTCTGGTATCTTTCTGATAACCAGTTTCTGATGGCTTCTCTGGTGAGCAACTCTGGGAGCAACTCTGGTAGAGGCAAGATGGAACTCTGGCAGACAGACTAAGCTAAAAACTTACAAAAGAAATTCTAAAACACAATTTCTAATGGGGTACTTCAAATTCTAATTAACCTAGCATCATCAAAATCTAAATACAATTATTCCTTACAATTACCGTAGACTCAATGCGGTAACTAGAAAGGATTTCTTTCCTTTACCCTTCATCGACCAAATGCTTGAGAGACTTGCCGGGCATAAGTTCTATTGCTTTTTTGATGGCTACTCCGGGTAGTTTCAAGTGCCTATAGCCCCTGAAGATCAAGAGAAGACCACTTTCACTTGTCCATTTGGCACCTTTGCATACCGGCGCATGCCATTCGGACTTTGCAATGCCCCGACCACATTCCAACGATGCATGATGAGCATATTCTCTGAATATGTTGAGCTATTTATGGAAGTCTTTATGGATGGTTTTACAATCCATGGAGACTCATTCGATTCATGCCTACTTCATCTATCTCTTGTTTTGAAGAGTTGTTTAGAATCAAATCTTGTTCTGAACTCTGAAAAATGTCACTTTATGGTGGAGGAAGGAATTGTCCTAGGCCATGTGATCTCGTCCAAAGGAATAGAGGTGGACAAAGCAAAAGTGGAAGTTATCCAATCACTACCTTATCCTACAACCGTTAAGGAGATACGATCATTTCTTGGACATGCAGGTTCCTATAGGAGGTTCATCAAAGATTTCTCAAAGATTGCATCTCCTTTATGCACACTTTTGCAAAAGGAGGTGGAGTTCATATTTTCCGAGGATTGCAAGAAGGCTTTCAATGCTTTGAAGGAGAAGCTAGTAACCACACCTATCATCCAAGCCCCGTATTGGTCTCTTCCCTTTGAGATCATGTGTGATGCTAGTGACTATGCGGTCGGGGCCGTTTTGGGCCAAAAGTTGGGAAGAGCATCTCATGTGATCTATTATGCATCCACCACACTCAATGATGCCCAACGCAACTACACCACCACCGAAAAAGAAATGTTGGCCGTCGTTTATGCGCTTGAAAAATTCAGGTCATATTTACTTGGTACCAAGGTGATCATTTACACCGATCATGCGGCTATTAGGTTCTTGATGACAAAGAAGGAGGCCAAACCACGGCTGATTCGATGGATATTACTCCTGAGCGAGTTTGATGTTGAGATCAAGGACAAGAAAGGCATGGAGAACTTGGTGGCCGATCACTTGAGCCGTTTGGTCTTGGGTGAAGGAAACAATCATATCAAAGATGATATCCGAGGAGAATTTCCCGATGAGACTCTTTTCTCTCTTAAGGAAATTCGTCCTTGGTACGCTCATATTGTTAATTTCCTTGTTCTAAATAGGTTTCCACCAAGCTTCTCTAAAGCTCAAAGAGAGAAACTCCAGCATGATGCAAAGCAATACATATGGGATGAACCATATTTATGGAAACATTGCAAAGATCAGGTCATTCGAAGGTGCATTCCCGAAACAGAAATTGCATCCATACTTGCTTTTTGTCACTCACATGCATGTGGTGGCCACTTTGGAGGGAAACGAACATCCATGAAGGTACTTGAATGTGGCTTTTGGTGGCCAAGCTTATTTCGAGATGCCCATGTCTATTGTCAATCTTGTGATAATTGCCAACGCATGGGCAACATCTCTCGAAAACATGAGATGCCACAAATTCCTATGCTCTACGTGGAGATCTTTGATGCGTGGGGAATAGATTTCATGGGACCTTTTCCTAATTCCCATGGAAATCTATATATTCTATTGGCGGTAGATTACGTATCCAAATGGGTGGAAGCAAAAGCCACAAAGACCGATGATGCCAAAGCGGTGACTGAATTCCTCAAAACCCGCATCTTCTCAAGGTTTGGAGTCCCACGCATCTTGATAAGCGATAGAGGCACTCACTTCTACAACAAAACTGTGAGTGCCTTGTTGAAAAAATATGGCGTCAAACATAAACTCTCCACCGCCTACCACCCACAGACAAACGGTCAAGCTGAGGTTTCAAACAGAGAGCTGAAATCTATTCTTCAAAAGACAGTAAATCCAAAAGGATTGGAGCCTACGCATGGATGATGCCTTATGGGCATACAGGACCGCTTTCAAAACCCCAATTGGAATGTCACCCTATAGACTCGTGTTCGGTAAGGCTTGTCATCTTCCGGTCGAACTCGAACACAAGTCTTATTGGGCGGTAAAAACATTCAATCTCGATATGGCAAAAGCGGGAGAGCAAAGAAAGTTACAACTCCAAGAGCTAGAGGAGCTTCGATTGGAGTCCTATGAGAATGCCGCCATCTACAAGGAAAAGACGAAGGTATGGCATGACAAAATGATAATAAGAAAGGACTTCCAAGTTGGAGACAAAGTCCTTCTTTTTCTCTCACGCCTTCGCCTTTTCCCCGGAAAATTGAGATCACGATGGGAAGGACCATTCGAGGTGGTCAAAGTCTACACCCATGGAGCGGTGGAAATAAAAAACCTCGACACCGGAAAAATCCTCAAGGTTAATGGACATCAACTCAAACCGTTCCTTGAAGGTTTCCCAAAAGAAAGCGTTGAATGCATGGATCTCATCGATCCAATCTTTGAAGAATGAACACAACAATGGCGTCGTGCTGTGACGTTAACTAAGGCGCTTCTTAGGAGACAACCCAAGCAAGGTACATTTTTTGTTTTGTTGTTAACTCCCCTGTCAAAATAACAGTTCTATTTTTGAGAGATCAGTGAGAGAGGGAACTAATCACGGGTTTTTGAAAGAAAAAAAAATGCAGGTTTTGGAGCATCTGGGGACATACCCGATCGAGTACCACCTTATACTCGGTCGGGTATGGCCAAAAGAAGGGGGAACCGGGCATTACTCGATCGAGGAAGCATGGATTTTGGAAAGAAAATAGACATACTCGATCGGGTATCACTATATACCCGGTCGAGTATGTACAGAAAGTCGAAGTACCAGGGAAACTGATGCCCATATTCGGTCGAGTACAGGGCTCGAAAATTGAAAAACAAGGGATACCCGATCGGGTATCACTATACACCCGGTCGGGTATGTACAGAAATGCTAAAATTGAAGAAAACTGATTCCCACACTCGACCGAGTACATGCCTCAAAACGTAGAAAAGAACACATACCCGATCGAGTATGGAATGATACTCGACCGGGTACCGGAGGCAGACCACTCAACAACTTCATTTTCCAGCAATACTCGACCGGGTAACAACACATACCCGATCGAGTACCGGAGGCAGGCCGCTCAAAAACCCCACTTTCCAGACATACCCGACCGAGTAACAGCACATACTCGATCGGGTATACAGGCGTTTTAACCCCAAATCCGCCCCAAACACTTCATCTTCCCCAAATCCCCAAACCCAAATTCGAATCCCTCTCCCCAAACCTCCATTTTTACATATTCTCTCTACCATATCTCCTCCATTTCTTAACCAAATCACCCCATTTCAAAACCAAAATACTCTCCTCACCTTCCTCTACACACCTATACCCACCAATCCAATTTTCCCCCAGTTTTCAGAGGTCCGAAAAAAACCCTACCCCAACCTTCAAATTTCGGATTTCAAGCCCAAATTCACTCCAAAATGGCTCCAAGGAAGGAAAAAGGACAGAGCTCCAACACTAGGGCATCCATCCCGGGCTACGAGGACATCATCTTCGTCGACAACGAACACCGCACCCGCTTCATGTCCACCATTGAAAGGCAAGTTAAACCCTCTCGCTTTTTATGCCATGATGCCCTCAATGAATTAGGAGTGTACAAAATGACTAAGAAATTTTTTCATGAGTTGAGCATGGATAAGATATTCAAAATGCAATATCACTCAAATGAAAAAATTATCTATGAATTCATAAGCTCAGTGCAATTTGAGAACGATGAAGCGGATTTTAGGGATGATAAACTCAAGTTTCGTTTGTTTAACCACAACCACTCCATCACGAAACTTGAGTTCGCCGAACATTTTGGTATTCCGGTCCCTTACCAAAAATCCATATCCGACAATACCGCTTTCGGCCATACCCTATGGACAAAGATGACCGGGGAGACTAAATTTAGCTCCTCCCAACTCTATATTAGTCATGTCCAACATCCCGTCCTCCGCCTATTTTTGAAATTCCTTGCCAACTGCTTGCTTGGACGTCCCAACAACCATCACACTAGGATGTGGGATGTATACCTAATGTCTGTAGCCCTTTTCCGTGTTCACGTGGATTTCAACCTATGTAATCATATGTGGGCACATCTCAAAAAAGAAAGTATAGCCAAGGGCGCTATTGTGATGGGTGGGGTGATTATGCACTTAGCCACCAAGTTTGGGTATACGGATAACTCTCCTATACCCGACTACTGTTTGATGAACATTTCTTGGCTGGGCCATTCGGGCTGTACATCTTTTTCACACACAGTTTATGGTGAAGAAAGACCCAAGAGTATGTACAACTGGCTCATACACCCCAAACCCCTCAAATACTTCCTCCTGCCCAACCCAGAACTCCCCCAACTCCACTACAAAACAGCAGTAGAGGAGCAACATTACCTCTTCCCACACGCCCTTCCACCACATCTCCAGGAACCGGAGCAAGAACCTCCCCAACACCAACCCGATTACGAGCCCTATGCTCAACTCCATAGCCATCAAAACATGGGCCAGGACATCCCCGAACAAAGCCAAAACCCTCCACCACCCGACTTCTTTCAACAACTTCTGGAGGGTCAACAACAACTGCTTACGGGGTACGCCCAAATGAACGCAAACTACACGGCTATGGACAACTGGCTCAACAAAATACAAGAGGAGCAAAGGGCCGGTTTTCAGCGATTGGAGGAGCTCAGGGAAGCCGATAGACATCGGTATGAAGAAGACCAACGTAGGTTCTACGGACCTATGTACTCTTACATGGCACATCAGGGATCCTTCCATACCATGGCGAACCCCCCTCCACCACCCTCGTGGTATGACCCCACTCATTGGGGTAACTTTGGAGGATCTGGCTCCGGGGGTGGAGGGTACGACGGCGGAGATGACAGAGACACATATATGGGAGATGGTGGGCAGGGGAGCGGCTTCGGAGGGAGCTACTACGGAGGAGAAGGCGGGCACTAGGGACAGTGCTTGATTCAAGTGCAGGGGAGAGACTCATGATGGTATGTAATTTTAATTTCCACCTAGCACCATGCATGTAAAAAAAGAGAATAAATAAAAGAAAATAAATGTTAGTTAGGTTGAAAACCCAACAAAATGGGCAATCTAAGCAAAAAAGGCTTATAACAAAAAAAATGAGTGAGTTGGGGAGAATGGAAAATGAAAAGAGATGCTAGGATGAAAACCTGAAAAGGCTCCTAGGCAAAATGAGAGATATGAGAGAAATGTTTGTTTTTTGCAGGCACTCATTATATCTCTTTGAAGAATAAGAAGATTCAGAAAACAAAGACAAAGAAGAAGGAGAGGAGGAGAAGAGAAGATGAACACTAGAAGGCCATAAAACCCAAGCTGTTCTTTGTAATTTGAGTTAAAACTCATTTTTATCATCCTTGGTGGTCTTTGTGTTTGTAATTTTTGTTGTGGAAACTTTGGAGAAACTTGACACTTGTGAACATTTGATCTTACTCGAGACGAGTAAAGGTTTAAGTGTGGGGGAGTTGATACATTTGTAATTTCCATACTTATGTTTGTGTTTTTAAATTAGTTTTGCTTGATCTTTACTATGGAAATTACACACTTTTGGTGTAATAGATTAGTTTGTTAAATTCTTGTAAATAGTTTAGATTGGATATATTCTGATCTCAAACAGGTCTTGATCACTCGAAGTACAGTTGGTGAACCCAAAGAGTGGAAAGAAGGTGCAAAAAATTTGAAGACAAAAGAGGATCCTGAATTTTGGTCTATACTCGGTCGAGTATTAACTATACTCGATCGGGTATTAGGTTGGAACTTCAAATCGGATCAGATCCGAAGACAAGGGAACATGCCGGGAGGATTTCGGCCACGATTTAATGTCTATACCCGATCGGGTAGACCGACATACCCGATCGGGTATGCCTTTGAGTTTTAAGCAAAGATCGGTCGAGTATGGTCCGAATACCACTTTCTAAGCATACTCGACCGGGTGTAAACATATACCCGATCGGGTATACTTATGGAAAACAGCCTGAAACCGATCGAGTACACCTCGGATCGAGTATTACACACATACTCGATCGGGTACCATGTATATACCCGATCGAGTACCCGAATCCCATCCCAAAAGCCTATAAATACATCTCCTTTCCTTCACAAAACGATATCCAATTCCTTTGTACATCTAAGCTCAGTATAGAATAGTTCTTTCTTTATATTTTTCATCATGTTTAGTCTCCAAATGAGGAGCTAAACTCTTCCATCTTGGTTTTGCTACTTTGAAGCTTAATGAATTTGTAAGTTGTGAGTTATTTTCTTTAATCTTCTTCCTTGAATATTAATTCTTCCTTTAAAATACTATTTCTATATCAAAGTTGGGGAGTGTTACTAAGATGACAATTAGTTAACATCTTGACATTGGTTATAGTAATAGCTATTTCTTCCTCTATGTTAATATTGGGGAGTGTTACTAAGATGACAATTAGTCAACATCTTGATATTAATCATAGTAGGATTCATATTCTTTAATATTCTTCCTTGAGTATTAATTAATTCCTATTCATATTTCATGTTAATATCTTAAACATTACTTAAAGTATCAACTAGTATTGTTTCTCATTTTAATTATTACTAGAATCGATCGGTTAATACGCTTGTTATTAATCCGGTTCTTTCAACGGTAGTAAACTTGGAATATTAATGCATGCATCTCATGGTTAATATGTCAAGGGGAATTAATTATATTGATTAAACCAATAAACCGCTTGTGTTGAGGTTATCAATCTCAATCGTTTTCATCTTAAGTTTATTGCTACTATCAAGTTAATATACGGCGCTTGTTCTATATTGACTCGATAGTAAGTTTTATTAATGAACGCATCTCGTTATTAATAACTACCCTCGATGAACTGGATATACTCCTCGATTGAGTATTCGAGAGGAAGATAGTTAAAGATATAACCAGGATCGACGAACATTTCATTAAGTGGATAAAAGCAAAACCAAGTCCTCATCTCATTAAATTAAACTCATATAGGTTGTTTATCTTAGTGTTTTTAAATCAAACAAATCTAAACCCCCTTTGTTACTACTTATATAGAAGAAAAGTATTCCTTTCCCTGTGGTAACGAACCTTACTTCGTTATACTACGTATATTCGTTGTATTGTATTTATTTTGAGTGCACCTCACGACAAGTGCACGTCAGCAGGTTTCAAACAATATGTGCAGGTGGATTTTTGAAAAAATATTGCAAGTCCAAATCTCGAGATCATGATTTCGAGATTCAAATCTCGAGATCTTGATGTCGAGATTCAAATCTCGAGATCTTGATGTCGAGATTCAAATCTCGAGATCTTGATGTCGAGATTCAAATCTCGAGATCTTGATTTCGAGATCACAAATCTCGAGATCTTGATTTCGAGATTCAAATCTCGAGATCAAGATGTCGAGATTCAAATCTCGAGATCAAGATGTCGAGATGCAAATCTCGAGATCAAGATTTCGAGATTCAAATCTCGAGATCAAGATGTCGAGATGCAAATCTCGAGATCTTTCTCGAAGATGAATCGACGATCTCGAGATCTGGAGAACTAAATCTCGAGTTCATAGATTTCGAAGAGACGAATCCACCTGCAAAAACATAAACAATAGATACGAAAAACGATAAACAATACGATTTCGACCTTCAATCAATCGAAGAAAAACTTTAATTAGTTGAAGTGTGATTTTACGAACAGATTGCGAGAAAGATTTTTCGTTTGATTTCGACCTGTAACGATTCGATGGAGAAGAGAAAGAGATGTCCCATTTAACTACCTTCGAAGAGAGAAACGTAGTGAGAAACGGGAGATGGAGATATTTCGGGAAGAAGACGAGAGATTTTTGGGAGCTCTGGTTTGCGAAAACTGTGAGAATGAGAGTGGAATGGTTTCCGGAGGGTTTAAATATGCCGGAAGGTTGGGCCTTAACAGTTCAGCCCGAATTTATGGGCTGGCAAAGAATTTTAGAGGCCCAAAGTCAGTAAAAAATAGAGCTTCCCCTCAAATAGTGAAAAAATTTGTCCCTTTCCCCCCCAAACAGAATGCAACTAACAATATGTACAAAATGCAACGCACACACACTATTTTTGTTCTTTTTCGGATTTTCTCCCCCTCAACACATGCACACTATTTTTTGTTCTTTTTCGGATTTTCTCCCCCTCAACACATGCAACACACACACACAATTTTTTGTTCTTTTTCGGATTTTCTCCCCCTCAACACATGCAACGCACACACACTATTTTTTGTTCTTTTTCTGATTTTCTCCCCCTCAACACATGCAACACACACACACTATTTTTTGTTTTTTTTCTGATTTTCTCCCCCTCAACACATGCAACTCACACACGCTATTTACAGATCACACTCACACACGCTTTTTACAAGTCCCACACACACACTTTTCAGACCAGTGGAGACGAAATTTAAACAGGCTCGAGGTTCAACATGCCCAACTTGGAAACCAAGAACTGGAATCTTTTTTCATCCAATGCCTTAGTAAACAAGTCATCCAGTTGAAGCTCTGAGCTTACAAAGTACATATCAATGTCTCCTTTCTCCACGTGATCCTCGATGAAATGATAGCGCAGATCAATGTGTTTGGTGCAGGAGTGGTGAACAGGATTGCTGGTGATGGCGATGGCGCTTTGAGAGTCACTGTAGATCGGGATATGGCGGAATGTGTAACCGTAGTCCTGAAGCTGAGTCTTCATCCATAATATTTGTGAACAACAACTAGCAGCCGCGACGTATTCGGCCTCAACTGTAGATGTTGACACACAATTCTGCTTTTTGGAAGACCAGCAGACTAGCTTCTCGCCCAAGAATTGGACGGCTCCCGATGTACTTTTGCGGTCCATCCGGCAACCTGCAAAATCAGCGTCCGAGTATCCGACTAGATCAAAGCCAGAATGCTTGGGATACCAAAAGGCCTAGATTCACCGTGCCTTTGAGGTATCTTAAAATTCGACGTACAGCGGTCAGATGAGATTCCTTCGGATTGGCTTGAAACCGAGCACATAAGCATGTGGAGAAAACAATGTCAGGCCTGCTAGACGTGAGATATAGCAAAGATCCAATGATGGCCCTGTAATTCGTAGCATCAACTGGCTTCCCGGAGGGATCTGAGTCCAGTTTATTGTTTGGGGACATAGGGGTCGTCATGGAAGATTTGCCTTCAATGTTGAATCTCTTTAGCATATCCAGAATGTATTTGGACTGGTTGATGAAAATGCCATCAGAGAGTTGTCTTACTTGCAGGCCTAAGAAGAAGTTAAGTTCACCCATCATGCTCATCTCGAACTCTGTTTTCATTAGTTTCTCAAAATGTTAGCAAAGGCGCGGATTTGATGAGGCAAAGATGATGTCATCGACATAGATCTGAATCAGAATGATGTCAGATTTCTGTCGTTTGATAAACAGAGTAGTATCAATCTTTCCTTTGGAGAAACCTGAATCAATCAGAAATTCGGTCAAGGCATCGTACCAAGCTCTGGGTGCCTGTTTCAGCCCATAGAGAGCTTTCTTGAGCTTGTATACATGGTCTGGGAATTTTGGATCTACAAATCCTTCAGGTTGAGCAACATAGACTTCTTCTTCTAAAGTCCCATTTAGAAAAGCTGTTTTTATGTCCATTTGAAAGACGGTGAAGTTTTTGTGCGCCGCGTACGCAAGAAAGAGACGGATTGCTTCAATTCTAGCTACGGGTGCAAACATTTCATCATAGTCTATGCCTTCCTGTTGATTATATCCCTTTGCGACCAGCCTTGCCTTGTTCCTTACAACTGTCCCTTCTTCATCTCTTTTATTTTTGAAGATCCACTTCGTGCCAATAATCGTCTTTCTCTCAGGCTTGGGTACCAGTGACCATACATCCAGTCTGTCAAATTGATTTAGTTCATCTTGCATTGCAATCACCCAATCTGGATCAAGTAATGCTTCGGAGACCTTTGATGGTTCTGACTGGCTTAGGAAGCAGGCGAAGTGGCATTCATTCATCGTTGCGGATCTTGTGCGCACACCTTGACTCGGATCACCTATTATCTGATCAACAGGATGTGCTCTCGTCCATTTCCTCTCATGAGCTAGAGGAGTTGAAGTAATGATTGGTTGATCCGAGTCCTGATAGGAGTTTGAGGGCTCTGGAGCAGCTGTGGTGTGCAGTGGAGATGATTCTGGACTTGTAGCAAAACCGTGATCATCCACACCTCTGAGATTGGATAGAGGGGTTGAGGGTGTGGATGGTACATCGTCTGGACCTGTGAGGAGCGGAATCTCTGCTGTTGGAGTTGATGTTGAAGCTGGTGTGCACGGAGGAGGTGGAGATTGTGAGTTCTCGTAGACGTTTCTGAAAAGAGAATCGAGAATCACATCTTCGTGTTCTGTGTTTGGTTCAGCTTTATCAGAAGCCACTGGTACAACATGTGATGGATCAGCCTGTAGATGTTCGATTGCGAAGTCTGCCATTTCATAGAATGTAACATTTACACTCTCAATGACAGTGCGCTTGTCTCTTAGATAGACTCTGTAAGCTTTGGACTGCAGTGAGTAGCCAATAAACACGCCTTCTCTGGCTTTGGGGTCCAGTTTACTTCTCTCTGTCCGATCATTTAGTATGAAGCACTTGCAGCCAAAAACCTTGAAGAAAGAGATGTCGGGAGTTCTGTTGAAGAGAATTTCATATGGAGTCTTGTCAAAGCGTTTATGAATGGATGTTCTGTTCTGGGTGAAGCACGCAGTATTGATTGCCTCTGCCCACATGAAGTGAGGCAGTCTGGATTGGATTAACATGGTGCGTGCTGCTTCAACAAGGGTTCTGTTCTTTCTCTCAACAACTCCGTTCTGTTGGGGAGTTTTAGCTGCTGCAAATTGCTGAGTGATACGGAGAGATTCATAGAACTCAGCGAGAGTTTGATTTTTGAACTCGGTACCATTGTCAGTTCTAACTATTCGAACACTGTGCTGTAGCAGTTTCTGGATGGTACTGATAAAGGTCATAATGTTTTCTGCAGCCTCGTCCTTTGGAGAAATTTTGTCCATGTGTACCTAGAGAAGTCATCAACGATCACCAGAGTGTATTTGCGGCCGTTGATGCTTTGGACTCTCATAGGTCCACACAGATCCATGTGAATTAACTGCAGCTGGTGTGTAGATGATGGTACTGTTTTTGACTTATGGGAGCTTCGCGTCATTTTTCTCAATTTACAGGCACTACAATGATTTTCAGCGGGAGACTTTAACAGAGGAAGCCCCTTGACAAGTTTCTTGGAGGACAGGATTGATAGATGCTTGAAGTTCAGATGGGAGAGACGTCTGTGCCAAAGGTTGTTCTGTTCTGTTGAAGCTTTGGACAGCAGACAGATGAAAGTGGTGGATTGAACGCTTTTCAGATCAATAGTGTACAGATTTGATGTTCTGTAACACGTTAATAATGTATTTCCTATGCTGTCTAGAACACATCATTGTTTAACAAAGAACCTCACTTCCATCCCGCTATCACAGAATTGCCCTATGCTCATTAAGTTGTGTTTGAGCCCTTTGACAAATGAAACATCTTTGATAGTGACACTGGCACAGATGACGTCCCCATACCCAAGAATAGGAGATGAGGCGTCATTCCCAAATCTGACATTGCCTCCGTAACAGTTGGTGTAGTTGCTCAACAGGTGTTTTATTCCTGTCATGTGGGTTGAGCATCCTGAGTCTAAGTGCCACACATGACCGTCCTGCAAAACAATCAAACAGGTTTAGGTA
Source organism: Cuscuta europaea (assembly GCA_945859875.1). Lineage (NCBI taxonomy): Eukaryota > Viridiplantae > Streptophyta > Magnoliopsida > Solanales > Convolvulaceae > Cuscuta > Cuscuta europaea. Next base: position 4,197,292 of record CAMAPE010000041.1, read on the forward strand.
CCCATCTTGGAGTGGGTCCTTCCTTATTAACAAAAAACACCTTTCTAAATCTTGCTTTTAGTTGTGATCCAAGGTCAGCAGCTCTTTCAACAAAAGATCTTTCTCTTGTGGATTCTCCAATAGCCAGATCTGTTTTTGCAGTGGGTCTGGTTTTTGGAGCCCACTTAGCAGTTTCCATTTTGGTGGGTCTGATTTTGTGAACCCACCTTTCCGTTTTAGTCTTGGTGGGTCTGTTCTTGGTGACCCACCTTTCAGGTTTAGTTTTGGTGGGTCTGATTTTGGGGACCCACCTCTCTGTTTCAAGCTTGGTAGGTCTCATCTTGGGGACCCACCTTTCGGTTTCAGTTTTGGTGGGTCTTATCTTGGGAACCCACCTTTCAGTTTTAGTTTTGGGAGGAGAGTAGACATGAGCTTTGTGATTCAATGGTTGTTTCTTAAGTTTGGTTTTAAAAATTTCCTCTTTAGAAAGCCGATTAAGATGTTTCCTTGAATGAACTCGAAGAGCATATTTCATATCAGGTATACAAAATATTGCCTTAGAAGTTCTGTTCTCGGTTTCCCTTTTTGGTTTGAGCTTTCTGTGAGGCTTTGCTTTAACAACATTCACATCACATTCATAATTATGGGGGTCTGGAACAGAATAACCATAAGCAATACTTGAATTATGAATTGAACGATGTCTAGAAGAAGTCTCAGAAATATTCAGCTTGGGACTCAAGACTGAACTACTAGAAGTTTGTTTCTCAGAGACAAAATTACAATTAACTTTAGAATAAAAAATAGAACTGGATCTAGGGCTGGCATTATTCTCAAAAACTTTCTTTTTGCCTTCTGCGATTTCCTTCCACTTCTTCCTCCACTCACTCTTCTCTTCTCCTTCCTTCTTCACTTCTTTACCTGTAAGCAAAGGAGAAGAGAGATGAGTGGACGAACCTTTTAAAAACTTTGTTTTCTCAGGTGAGGTGTGTGAACTGTCAGACTTATTATTAGAAGCAGAAGGGGCTGTTTTAGCATGATACTGCTCATTTAATTCATTGAACTTTTGAAGAAGTTCCTGCCAGTTGCTTTCAAAACCTCTCTTTTCAGTTTCAATTCTCTCTCTCTCGTTATCAAGAGTTTTCTGGAGGTTTTTGAGTTTTTGAGCCATAGGAAAAATACAAGGTTCCTCTCCAGTTTTAGAGATACCTACTCTTGGGGGTGGGTCTAGAGGATGTCCTATGTGTGGAATATCTTTTGCATAAGGGTCAAGACATTCACTAAAGCAGGAACTAGATTCTTCTTGTGAAAGTTGTTTTTCATTAACAGAGGGATAATCATAAGAAATCGCAGCTTTAGGGTTCTTTCTCTTTTCTTCTTCTGCTTCAGCGTTTTCATCATCACTTCGAAAATACATTTTCTCACCAAACCCTAGTCCCATGTAATCTTTGTTATAGATTTGAAGACGGTTAACTTTCTTTAGATTACATGGGTTGGTTATGCCCAGTCCTATTCTAGGATTGTAAAATCGGTCATCCTTTATTCGATTAAGAAAAATTGTCTGTTCAGACTGACCTCTCTTAGCAGCTAGATCCTCTAGTTCTTTTATTTTGTTTAAAAGTGTTCTTCTCTTATTATGCAAAAAATCGCATTCAGCCTTTGCTGTGCTTTTTTCTCGTTCACTATCCTCAAATTTCTTAGTTAATTCAGCTATCTTAAGTTCAAAACTTTCAAAATCTGAGGACACCTTTTTGACCTGATCTTTCGCAATTTCAAGTTGAACACTTAGAGAAGACTTTTGGTCTAGATTCTGTTTCAGTACCCTGTGATTATTGTCTAATCTCTCCTTTAGTTCTTTAATTAGATTGTCATTCTCAAGTAAGGACTGATTTTGATTATTTAAAGGAATATGAGAGGTACTTACAGAGCTTGTTGAGCATTCACTTTCGGGGATCGCAGCATCACCCTTTCTTTCATCTTCTTCCTCCACTCGTGCCATCAGGGCATAGTTTTCTTCCTCCTCCTCCTCCTCCTCATCAGAAGTATCTTCTGCCCAGTTATCATTCTCAGCAAGCATTGCAGAAGTTTCTTCTTCTTTCTGCACCATCAGCATTTTCTGCTTATTCCACAGCATCTTCTGCTTGTAGAAGTTTGCATCCTTCTTCTTTGGGAGGCGACAGTCTTTGATGACATGTCCAGCCTTTCCACAATTGTAGCATTTGGGGGCATCTTCAGCGGATGGCGCGTTCCTAGAAGATCCTTGTTCATGGTTCTTCTGTTTGTAGTTTGAGGAGGAGGTTCTAAGCTTGTTGGAGGAGGTGTTCTTCTTTGCAAATCTCTTGGCAAGCAGTGCCATCTTTTTCTGTAAGTCTGCAAGCTCAGCCTCCAGATCAGATTTGTCGTCATCACTTTCATCATCATCTGATTCAACCACCACCTTCTTCTTCTTCTTCAGTGGTGTGGTTGTCCTTCGGGGCTGAGCTTCCATCACTAGAGCCAGGGGATTTGTGCTGTGATGATCCTCGGCACAAGCAACCTCATTGACAAATTGCTTCAAATGTTCATATAGAGTGCAGAGGTCAATTTCATCCAATTCAATGCGAAATCTAACATCCTTCACTGTCTTTTCCCATGCAGGATGCAGGCTGGATAGAAATCTAATATTCAGTTCCAAGTTGGACCTGAATACTTTGATTTTTCTAAGTTCATTGACCAGTTGGACGAGTCTGTTGTAAGTCTCGTTCAATGGTTCTCCCGGGCCTGCTTTGAAGGAGTCATAAGCAATAAGAATTGTTGTCTTCTTGGTTTTAAGGCTAATGCTTGTGCCTTGGAGTAGTTTCTCTATCTCATCCCACATTTCCTTTGTTGTTTGCATGCTATCGATGAGAACATATACTTCGTTAGGGATTGCTTGAAGGAGGTACATCTTGGCCATGAGATCACCTCGAAGCCTGAGCCTGTCAGCTTCGGTATATTCAGATGCCACTTTTCGTCTCCTTTCTGGAAGAATAGGTGGATTGTTTTCTGGATCTCCACCAACTGAAATCATCAGTTCAGCTGGTCCTTCAAGCAACGATTCAAGCATCGCAACGGAGTTTTCTTTGTGCTCAAGGAAATTAAGGAATCGATTCCTCCACATTTGGTATTCTCCTTTCCTGAGACTGGGAGGAGTACTGCTGTTCCCTTGGGCATTGAATTCTGAGGCCATTGTTGTATAAAACTGACCGTTCGAGATAATTGATCAAAAGATTTTCAGAGGCAGAATGTCGAAAATCAGATGTCGAGATCTGAATATCGAGATCTGGGATTTCGATAAAGGAGGCCCGGTTTCGAGATTTGATATCGAGATTAGGATGTCGAGTTTTGAAATCTCGAGATTTCAAATGTCGAGAAGTGAATCTCGAGATTTGAGATGTCGAGAAGTGAAGCTCAAAATCTTATTTCGAGAAGTCAAATGTCGAGACCAGATGTCGAGACCTTAAAATCGAAATCTTGATCTCGAGATTTTAGATGTCGAAATCCTCAATGTCGAAATCCTACAAACTGTAAAAATCAGATAAGCAAAATCTGAAGGTAGTTTCTTGTAGAGTATGATGTCGAGATCCTCAGGTAAAGTTTTCAGCTCGAAATACTTGGCAGAACCTGTTTAAATCCTAGATGTCGACATAGCTACTCGAAATATCTCAAGTACAGAAATTACAGAAAACGAAATCTGAAGTATACCCCTTGATCGCTTCGAAACGACGATTCTAAGGGTGTAACTTTTACAACTTTTTAACAAGAAACAAGATTACAGAGTAAAAAATCGACAGAAAGAACAACGTAAAGAAAAACAGAGGTCTTCTGCAGGCGTTCTTCTGATCGGCTCTCGATCGGCTCTGATACCAATTGATAGTCCCTGTTTCTGTAACAGCAATGAATAGCAGTATAACAAAGAAGATTAAACGTAAGGATGAACACATATGAATCGATGTAGAACCCTCTTTGATATACCGTGAACTCGTACACAGAATGATTTGCGCTTAAGGCTATTATGAATAAGTACGAAAGTTAACCTAATCCTGAATCCTCGGCTCCCTTTTTATAGGCGAGGTTCAGGTAGGCGTAAAAGGCTTTTAGCCTTTTAGTATGGGCCTAACACTTGGCCCATATTCTATCTAATAAATGCACATATTTAATACAAGGAATAATAATAAAGCTAATCTATTACAAGATGGATGACAAACTTGACTCACAATTAAATTATCTTCAACAGTTCGCTAAGAGATTAGTAGCGATTAAGGGGCCATAAGCTCGTTCATTTTGGCAATAATTTAGGATCCTGTCGCATGAGAGATCAGCCTGGTCCCCTAAATTATTGTACTCTACGCCGCGAGAGCGGTAAGAACTTAGTATTGATTAGCTAGGCTCAATTAAATTATATTCATGTAATTAGGCCTGATCTGCCAGAAATCTGATTACCCCGGAATCAATCCCTGTGCCCTTCGTCGTTAATCAAGAAGAACCCAAATCTTTATTTTTATTCGCTCATTCGTATTAGTTTAATTTTCTCAATCAACCAAATCTTGCACGACTGCATTTATTTTATTTAGTTTTCATCGCTGAATTTAGTTAGTCCTTAGTTCCCTTTTGTCCGTCCCTGTGGAGACGATACTCGTACTTACACCACTATATTACGATCTATTTTAAGTGCGAGAAAACACACATCATTTTTTGGCGCCATTGCCGGGAACGGTGTCGGTGTTAAGGGTTAATCTAACTCAGCGATTCGTTTTTAGTTTTTCGTAGAATTTTTGTCTGCTAACCTTGCAGGTCAGATATGTTTATGCATACACACTCCAAGAGGGGAGAACCGTTAATCCCTCTTAATCTTGAGATTTAAAAGCTCGCCAGACAGAACCGCAAGGCTCACAAAGAGAAAATTACTATGGACCATCAATCTTCATCTGGAAACATAGGGTCATCTAGTAACCCTAACCCTACTACTCAGCCAAATTTCTATCATAACACATCACCCCAATCTTCACCACCAATTTCACCTAGAAACCCTCTTGGTTTTCAAAACTACCGTCTCCGATCTTTTCCCAAAATCAGCCATCACCGCAATTTAACCTCCCTCCATTATATCAACCTTTTCAAAATACCCCTACTGCTCCTGAAACAAATTTCCAAAATCAAGTTTATGGGATGCAAGGAGCAGGGCAGAGTATTCCCGTTTTCCAACCGAGGCAGAACCCACTTCCAATCAATCAACCTACATTCCAAAATCAGCCCCAGTACCATAATCCGTACCCCAATCAGTTTCAAAACCAAACCCAAGTCCCACCTACTCAGCCACAACCAGCCCCCCAGCCTAGACATCAGGCACCTCCACCCAATAGCTATGTACCACACAATAATCCACTCTATCAGCATCAGACCATTGCAGAGTTCCTTACACCAAACGTTTCAGAGTATGATAGCATTCAAGTGCCGGGAATTACTGCCAATCGTTACGAGATCAAGCCGGAAGTGATAAGCATGGTGTAAAATAATCAATTTGGAGGAGGCCCTACAGAAGACCCAGTGGCACATACTACCCGCTTCCTGAGGATGTTCCAGACTTTCAAGATACCTGGGTTAACTGACGGTCAGGTGAGAATGATGCTTTTCCCTTTCTCATTGAGGGACGATGCGTAGAGGTGGTTGGAAAGCAATCCTCACCACCACCTCCAGACTTGGGACCAGCTGCATAGTGCCTTCATTAAAGAGTACTTCCCTACGTCAAAGGCCCTGAAGTTGAAGAAGCAACTACAAGAGTTCAAGCAGGGATCTCTGGAGACACTGGCTGAAGCATGGAAGAGATTCAAGGTGCTGAGGAGAGCTTGCCCTCAGGTTAATTTGACTGATTGTGAGGTTCTTTTCTACTTCTATAGCGGACTCAGCAATGAAGGGAAGATGATGCTTGATGCTTCGGGTGGCGGAGCCTTTCCTGATGTACCATCCAAGGTGGGGGAAGAACTAGTGGAGAAAATTGTTTCGAATAACGCATCCTGGTACAGCGAAAGGAGTTCTCCTCAGCAAAAGGCCCCGGGTTTGTATGAGATCAGTGATAATTCTGCCCTTTCTGCAAGGATAGATAATTTGACTAGTATGATTCAGAAGCTAGCAACCACTGTGGAAGATAATCAGAAGAAGATGGAACTTGCTCACTCGGTGCCCAGTGTAAACATGGTGGCCCCCGGTCCTATGAGTCCTTCTTGTACTATGTGTGGGGGACTCCATTGGCCACATGAATGTAATATGATGGCGCACTCGGCAGCCCCTGGAGTGGGGCAAGTTGATGCAATGCACTTCCAGTGACAGGTCTACTACAACCAGCCCTACGACCAACAACTGCAAGGGAATTACGGACAAGGAAATCAGCAGCAGCAGTCAAGGAACTATAATCAGCCCCAAGCTCCTCAAGGCCAGCATCAAGCACCTAAGCCGGCGCAAGGGAGCTTCAGGAGGGAGACTGAGCAAAAATTTTCTAGCTTGGAAGAAGCGCTCAAACAATTAGCGCAAAATCAACTGAGGGTGGACTCAAGGATGCAAAATATTGAAAATCAATTGGCGCAAAATCAACTGAGGGTGGACTCAAGGATGCAAAATATTGATAATCAACTGGGGCAACTTGCAAAAGCCATATATGAGAGGCCTCAGGGATCCCTCCCTTGTAATACCGAGCCAAACCCAAGAGAGCAAGTGCATGTCATCATGCTAAGAAGTGGAAGGGACCTTGAACCTGCTGCCATAGAGAAGAAGTCTGCGGAGGTTGTACCTGCTGAAATTGGCCATGAGAAGGAGAAAGAAGAAGAGAGGAAGGAAGAGGTGGAGGCAGTCCCAAACCAATCCATTCCAGTCAAAGCTTACAAACCACCCATCCCATTCCCGCAACGATTAAAGGGGAAGAGTGACACTGAGGACTTCAACAAGTTTGTGAAACTCTTCAAACAGGTTCAAGTAAACATACCATTCATGGAGGCACTGCAACAAATGCCAAAGTATGCCAAGTTTATGAAAGAGCTCCTCTCTAACAAAAGAAAGTGGGGAGAACCAAAATCAGTGGTTCTGAATGAAGAGTGCTCGACAATGGTGCTAAAGGAGATGCCTAAAAAGCTCAAGGTTCCAGGTAAGTTTACTATCCCTTGCTCCATAGGAAGTGAGATTTTTTATAATGCTTTAGCTGATTTGGGTGCAAGCATCAATTTGATGCCCTATACCTTGTATGAGAAGCTTGCACTCGGTCCGCTTAAACCAACACGTATGTGCATACAGCTGGCTGACCGATCAGTCAAATATCCCCAGGGGATTGTTGAAGACGTGTTGGTTAAAGTGGACAAGTTTGTTATTCCTGTTGATATCATTGTTTTGGATATGCCCCAAGATCTTGGTGTGCCCTTAATTCTTGGAAGGCCTTTTCTGGCCACTGCTCGGGCCCTCATAGATGTTGGGGAAGGGAAATTGATTTTGAGAGTTGGGGAGGAGAGAGTTACTTTTTGCATGGCCAAACAGTCATGTCAAGATGTCAATGAGTGTTTTTTGTTGGATGTCATTGATCCCACCAGAGAGGAGGAGGGGAAACCCCCACCTCTTAAAGAGAATGATTTTGACTCGTTCGTTGATAAAGGGCCTGATAAAGGCTTAGACTCATTCTTGTGCTTTAGGAGTGGCCTTGAGATGCGCCATTGTTTTCATGAATTTAAGTTCTTACGCCATCTCAGGGCATTTGTTGATAGGAGGTTTGATTTGTGGAAGACTAGTTTTGTGAGCGGGAGTGTCTTTGACTGAGTTTTTGATGAGGTGGTTACGTCGGGCAAACGACGTTAAAAATAGCGCTTCTTGGGAGGCAACCCAAGCTTATTTCTGCACTTGTGTTTTTGCGTGTTTCTTTGTTTTTGTGTGTTTTTGTGTTTTTGTGTTTGTTTTACAGCTCAGGGTCTTGCTTTGGGGATGATGTGCCAAGGATCACTTGACTCAGTTCAATTCTGCACCGACCAGCGCCTTAGGGAAGTTTCTGCACCTCTTTTAATCGCCTGTGTAATGTTGACTTGAGTTGAGATTGAGCACGCGTGACCCTTTCCTCTTTACCCACTGGTGCATAGTGCATTTTTGGTCATCGAGGGCGATGCCAATGTTTAAGTGTGGGGGAGTAAATTGGGCATTCGGGCAGTAGTTGTTACATGTGATTATTAGAGTTAGCATGCGCAAGTGTTAGTTGTATATTCATAGGAAATTCATGTCAAAATTTTTTAAATTGTTTCTTTAAACTGTATCTTTGTGAGCTAGCTAGCATTTTGACTATGCTTTTAGAACATCTTTGAAGTGTTTAGGCTTAAATTGCTTGCACTATAATCTAGTTGTTGAGAGGATGAAGGCATTAGTAACCCATTGAATTAATTCATAAATCTTCTATCCCACCTGAAAAAAGTCCTTTAGGAGAAGCCACTTTGAGCCTAACCATTTTTGTTCTTTACCCAATTAATTGAGCTCCATGGCTAAATGGCCTGTTTTCTTACCCGTGAATATTTCTGACATAGTCTTGATGTTTAGGGAATTAAGAGATTAATTTGCTAAGTTTAGGGAATTCGTGTAGGATCCATTTTTGGCACTGTTCCTATGCCCCAAATGGGGTAAGAACAATCACCTTTTAGGAATTTGATATTTTCGGGGATTGCATTGTAGGCATGGATTCACTTTGATTAATTGAACTTTAATTGCTAATTTTCCTTGGTGAGGCCGAGATTAGAATGGGGTAATGTCTAGTGAGAATCCGAAAGGTGAAAAATTAATATAGCTAGACCTCTTACCTTGCGAAAAAGGGAATGGGAGACCCGGTCAAAAAGCGTAAGTGTTCGCACAATAAGATGAGACTTGGGTATCTTTCGAAAGAAATGACGTTCTCGTGCCAACATGAGAAGGAAAACTAAACATAATTAATGAACTTGGAGGCTATTGAAAAAAAATAGCTTTAGTCCTCCGCATACTTCAAGTATACGTCAAAGCACAAATGTGCCGCAACGGTTTAGCTTAGTTGTACACCATGTCTACTCTTTGCATATGTTTAGATGAGTGTTCCTGAATTGTGGCCTACTGAGTTCCTTGATCCTAAGAATAACCCTGAAGTTCCCGAATGCATTGAGTCTTTGTTAGAATATTCTAATCTCTTAAAAGAAAGGGACTGCTTATCACCATTCACCATCACCCTCACAAGTCCTTCTGATCAATAGCTAGTTTATTTGTGTTTGCTGTCATTACTTTAAGGATGTTGTGAATAATTTTGTTAAATAGTTTAGCTTGAGTACAAAGATGTAGTTTAGGGAAGAATTTTCTTGATTTAGATTGTCTGTTCTGTGAATATCCCTGTTAGCTACGTGTGCATGCTAACTGTTTTAATTCCGTGTGGTGATTATCGTAAGTTCCGTTGTTCGATTTGCTTGAGGACAAGCAAAAGCTTAAGTGTAGGGGAATCTGATAAGTTTGTATTATAACACACATTTGATGCGTGCTAGAGTCGGATTTTGATGATTTTCATAGCCTTAAGGTGTTGTAAGTCTCAATTTTAGTTCAAGTTGTGATTATCAGGCGTTGGGTCGAGTTTTGTTGCATTTGGAGCTGAATTCAAGAAGTTAGAGATCGACATCGGCGCTTAAAGAGGCAATAGGGAAGAGTTTGGAAGCATTCAGGTAAGATTTGAGAGATTTGGAAGTCACCGGGAGATTCACGACGAAATTCTGATGAAGAAAGAGCATTTGGATCGATCTTATTTGCATCCGGGAGCGTTTGGAGCATGAAACAACGTGAAACGACCAAGGATAGGCCAGGCACGATCATGCCCGAAGAACAAATTCACGAAGCCGCTGGATGTCAGGCATGATCGTGTCTAGCAGGGAGGCACGATCGTGCCTCTATACGAAATTCGCGTCTGCTCCGCAGGCACGATCCCAGGCACAATCGTGCCTGGCGTTGTGCCTGGCCCCGAATTGCCCTAATTAAGCCAAAATTGCTTGTTTCCTATAAATATCACCCCCTAACCTTAAATAAAGGGGGATAGAACTTTGAGAGCAAGCTTAAGGACGAATTTAAGAGCTTTTTAGCCCTGGTTTTTTCTATTCTTTAGGATTCTTTGTAAGTTCCTACTCTTTAATTAATGACAATTATTTCTATTCTTCACAATTCTATTGATTTTACAATTATGAGTCGGGAGTAGTTTTAATTAGGGATTTGGGGTTGATGAAGGGGTTTATCATGATGTATGGCTAGTTTCTTGATGGTTTAATTGCATGAATGTCGTTTAATTTGTGTTTGAACAATTTAACTGATATCTTTTGTAACCTAGAATGGCCACTAGAATTACAATTGCACATAAAATAAAAGATATCAATTAAATTATTCAAACACAAATTAAACGGCATTCATGCAATTTACACCATCAAAACCTAACCATACATCATGATTAACCCCTTCATCAACCTCAAATCCCTAATTAAAACTACTCCCTATTCATAATTGAAGAATCAATAGAATTAATTGTCATTAATCAAAAAGTAGGAATTTACAAAGAATGTTAAGGAATTGAAAAACCTGGTTGAAAAAGCTCTCTAATCTCGTCCTTAACCTCTCTCTAAACTTCCACCCCCCCTTTAATTGTGTTTAGGGGGTGATATTTATAGGAAACAATCAAATTTGGGCTGATTTAGGACTCCCGTAGCCGCGCTCGGCTTCCACGCTCGGCGAGCGTGGCGTCCGAGCGTGCGGAGCAAGCCCGTGTCACGGAATTACGCTCGGCGAGCGTACCAGCCACGCTCGGCGAGCGTGGATACCAAATTTCTCTTTTAACTCTCTGCCTCGCTCGCTCGGCGAGCGTACCAGCCACGCTCGGCGAGCGTGGCACTTTTCTTCATGTTTCCTTATTTCTTGCTCCAAGATGCTCCCGTTTGCTCCCGTGATTGATCCAAAAGCTCTTTCTTTATTGAAACTTCATCACGAACCTCCCGGTGACCTTCAAAATTCCGAATTCTTTCTCGAACATGCCTCTACTCATCCCGATCACTCCTAAAGCTCCGATTTCGGGCTCTCAACGACCTGATCTCAACTTTAGAATGCCAAAACTCGTTCCAACACCTGACTAACATGACTTGAGCTAAATATGACACTTATGACGCCTAAAAGCGAGGAAAACTATCAAAATCCGACTCCAACACACATCAAATGCTTGTTGAATTATGAACTTATCAGATTCCCCCACACTTAAGCTTTTGCTTGTCCTCAAGCAAATCGAACAACGGGACTTACAATAATCACCACACTTAATTAAAACAGTCAGCATGCACACGTAGCTAAAGGGATATTCACAGAACAGACAATCTAAATCAAGAAAATTCTTCCCTAAACTACGTCTTTGTGCTCAAGCTAAACTATTTGACAAAATTATTCACAACATCCTTAAAGTAATGACAGCATACACAAATAAACTAGTTATTGATCAGAAGGACTTGTGAAGGTGAAGGTGAAGGTGAATGGTGATGAACAATCCCTCTTCTTTTTAGAGATTGGGATATTCCAACAAAGACTCAATGTATTCAGGAATTTTAGGGTTATTCTTAGGATCAAGGAACTCAGTAGGTCATAATTTAATATCAATCATCTAAACCTATGCAAAGAGTAGACATGGTGTACAACTAAGCTAAACCGCCGCGGCACATTGGTGCTTTGACGTATACTTGAAGTACGCGGAGGACTAAAGCCATTTTTTGCTAAAGCCTCCAAGTTCATTAATTAAGTTTAGTTTTCCTTGTCATGTTGGCACGAGAACGCCATTTCTTTCGAAAGATACCCAAGTCTCATCTTATTGTGCAAAACACTTACGCTTTTTGACAGGGGTTCCCATTCTCTTTTTCGCAAGGCAAGAGGTCTAGCTATATTAATTTTTCACCTTTCGGATTCTCACTAGACATTACCCCATTCTAATCTCGGCCTCACCAAGGAAAAATAGCAATTAAAGTTCATTTATTTCAAAGTGAATCCATGCCTACAATGCAATCCTCGAAAGTATCAAATTCCTAAAAAGTGACTGCTCTTACCCCATTTGGGGCATAGGAACAGTGTCAAAAATGGCTCCTACACAAATTCCCCAAACTTAGCAAATTAATCCCTTAGTTCCCTAAACATCAATACTACGTCAGAAATATTCACAGGTATGAAAAACAGGCCATTTGGCTATGGAACTCAATTAATTGGGTGAACAAGGAATGGGCAGGCTCAAAATGGCTTCTCCTAAAGGACTTTTTCAGGTGGGATGGAAGATTTATAAATTAATTCAATGGGTGACTAATGCCTTCATCCTTTCAACAACCAAATTATAGTGCAAGCAATTTAAGCCTAAACACTTCAAGGATGTCCTAAACGCATAGTCAAAACGCTAGCCAGCTCACAAAGACACAGTTTAGAGAAAAAGTTTCTAAAAATTTGATATGAATTTTCTATGAATTTTTTTTTTTTTTGAACCCGGTAGGCAAACCACCAAAATCAGTGGGGCAAACGCCGGGGAACATTTGCCAGATTTTATTAAAAAATAGAGAGAAAACAAAAACGAAGAGGGGGACTAGACCAATACCTCTTCAGAAAGGGCATTCCCTTTCATAAATACATTCCAAAAGGTAAACACAGAAGAACAAAGAAAAATGAAAACTACCAAATACTCCGAAAAGACGGGATATCGAAAAAATTTAAGTAGTAAGCAGATCTAACAGTAGAAGGAAGAGAAGTAATATTAGGAAAAAAAATTAAATGGGCCACCTGAATACCCGCAAGATAATGGGCCGGCCAATTAGCCTGCCTCATTACCTGTCCGAAAGAAACACCGGCCCTCCTAGCCTTAACCAGAGTATCGGCAATCAACCCTTTCCATTTCCCAGTTGGCTTTCCTGAAATGAGGTTCAACACCTCTACCGAATCAAATTCCACCTGAAAATCAACGAAGCCCTTATCGATCGCCCAGTTCATCGCAACTCTCATGGCTTCAAACTCTGCCTCCAAACTCGATTCCGCCTTCAATGGAAACTGGATAGCAAAGATGAGTTCCCCCTTGTCGTTCCTCATCAGAGCTCCTCCCGACGCCATATTAGGAAGGTAAGAAGCATTTGTGTTCAATTTTAAGCGGCCTTTGGGTTTTTCCATCGAATAGGCTTGAGAATTCTATCTGTGAGTTTAAACGTAGATGGGATTAGGTTTTCTCTGAAAAGAATTTTATCAGTCACTACGACTTTCATGCTCGACAGACTGAGAACCCAAGTTTGCGTATATAATTTGATCTGCCAAATAATTTTATCAGGAATGATAGCTGAGGGTTTATTACCCCAGATAATTCCAGAAAAAATCTTCCAAATATGCCAACATATAATGCCCGGGATGTTATGTCTGAAAATATCCATCAAGTTTTTACTCCCAGCGTGAAGCCACCATTGAAAAAATACCTGTCTGATAGAATAATCACTCATAGGAACCTCTAGCACATCAGAAAAGTAGTTCCAAATAGGTCGAATTAGTGAACAGCTATAGAAGATATGATTCATATTTTCAGAATTAGCCTTACACCAAGGACAGATAGAGGGATTCAGCACCATATTGAATCTAGCAAGGTTATCCCTAATAGGTAGAAATCTGTTTAGCAACTTCCATTGAAATAACTGAATATTAAGCTTTTGTTTGGGATGCCAAAGATGTTTAGATGAGAAAGAAGTCCCTGAATGATTCCTCACTAACTCATAGGCTGATTTAAAAGAAAAAGAGCCATTCTTATCAGCACTCCAACACCAATTAAAGTCCTCAACCTGTTCACATAGACTTGTAGCCAGATTATTAATGCCACATAATCTTCTCCAAATTGGAGAATCAGTAACTTTAGGGTTCATATCATCCCCTCTAGGATACCTAGCATTAATAAAGGAAGTCCACATGGAAGAAGAAGTCTTCCATTTCCACCAGAGCTTCACAGAAAAAGCTTTTTCAATGTTTTGCAAACTTCTGATTCCCAAGCCCCCCTCTTCTTTAGGATAACAAAGCTTATCCCAATTCCTCCAATGATATTTATTTTTATTGTGTGCAGATCTCCAGAAGAAATTGGACATTGTTCTCTCTAACACTTTGATCACTTTCTTTGGCACATTATCCACAGCAAGAAGGTGCATAGGAATAGAGCACAGGACATGCTTAATTAAGATAAGTCTACCTCCTTGACTCAACATTTTTTGCTTCCAGGATGACTGTTTGGATTCAAACTGATGAATAATGTGCCCACAGAATCTAAATCTGTTAATCCCTTTATGTAAACTGACCCCCAAATACTTTGTAGGAAGAGAACCTTTATCCATCCCCAAAATGTATTTTATACTTGAGCTTCTTCTGTTGGCCTTTTTTCCACAAATAAAAGAGCTTTTGCTCAAGTTAACCATCTGGCCTGAGGCATTTTGATAAAGGTTGATAAATCTCTTAAAATTTAATAAGGATCTTGATTCCCCATTAAGAAAAATAAGCAGATCATCCGCAAAAACCAAGTGAGTGACAGAGTGATCATAAGCTCCCATCCAATATGGTTTAATGCAATGATTAGTAAACTGCCATTTGATACCCCTTGAGAAGGCCTCAGATGCAATGATAAAGAGATAGGGAGAAAGTGGGTCACCCTGTTTAACTCCACGTTTGGGCTGAAAAAAACCTTGAGGACTTCCATTAATCAGAATAGACAAGTAGGTAGCCTAAAGATTATTAATGATGATGTTCACAATATGGTTAGAAAAGCCAAATTTAATCATAATGCTTTTTAGGAAGTCCCAGGAAAGCCTATCAAAGGCTTTAGCCATATCAAGCTTGATTATAACATTAGACCCTCTAACTTTCTTTTCAAGAGAGTGGACCATTTCCTGTGCAATGAGAGTCTGCTCTGACATATCTCTTTCCTTCATAAAACCCACTTGTTCAGGGGAAATAATTTTAGGAAGAGTATTAGCAATCCTGGTAGCCAAAACCTTAGTACAAATTTTTCCCACAAAATTGGAAAGACAGATAGGTCTGTAGTCAGAGAAAGATGAATGGGACTCACACTTGGGAATAAGCACCACAAAAGTGCTAGATATCCCCTTGGGACTAGGGGTTCCCAAGAAGAAGTCTTGAACAGCTCTGACCAGATCATCACAAATAATATTCCAGCACTTCTTATAAAACTTACCATTAAATCCATCTGGGCCAGGAGAACCATTTGAGTTAAGATCCCATACAGCAGCCTTAATTTCTTCCATACTAGGAAGATTAGAGAGGAGAGCATTTTCTTCTTGATCAATTAACTGTGGTATGAATTGCAGGATTTCTTCATAATCAACTTCACATTTCTGGGAGTAAAGATTGGAAAAGAACTGCATTGCAGCATTCCCAATATCAGGTACAGTATCAACAACATGGCCTTCAGAATCTTTGATAGAGTTAATTTGTTGCTGCTTGTTTCTAATCTTGACAAAAGAGTGAAAGAATTTAGTGTTAGAGTCCCCATCTTTCAACCACTTAAGATTGGCCTTCTGTTTCCAAAATTTTCTTTCAAGCTTGTATTTTTGCAAGAGCATCCCCCTCTTATAAGACCAATCCATTTTATTTGAATCAGTGGGGTCTTGTTCAAAGACATTTTCAGCATTCAAAACCTCCTATTCACACCTTTTTATGTCTTCAAAGATATTCCCAAAGGTTTCATAATTCCATTTTTTGAGATCAAGCTTTAGACATTTTAGTTTGGAAACAAATCCCAGCATGCCACCACCAAACTTGTGTTTATTCCAACTGGTTTTGACCACCTCCAAAAAAGAAGAATGAGTGCACCACATATTTTGGAATCTAAAGGGTTTAGGTCCTAAATAGTGGCTTTTGGTACATTGCAGAAGCAGGGGAGCATGGTCAGAAGGAGTCTTATTAAGGTGAGTTATTTGAATTCTGTCAAACTGGTCAATGAACTTTTCATTAACTAATATTCTGTCAAGTCTCCTCCAAACTCTCCCATTTCTTCTGTTTCCTGTCCAGGTAAAACTGGAACCACTGAAGGGGAGATCAATCAAACCACAGGAAGCAATGCAGTTAGCAAACTCTGAAAGACTAGACAGGTGAGGGATGGCTTTACCTTGATGTTCATTGTGATAGGCAATGGTATTAAAATCCCCTCCGACAGCCCAGGGAATTTGGATATCATTAGCTAACTGAGCTAGTTGTGCCCACAGATTTCTTCTCAAAATATAATTGTGGTTACCATAAATAGCAGTAAAATAGCCTGAGAAGAAATCTGAGGATACCTTAAAGTGGGTAAACTGGTCATTCCAAACCACTTCTGAAATATTAAAATTGGAATCATCCCAGAAAATCCAGATTTTATTTTCCTCCGAGCACAAAACTTTAGAGAAACCCAATTGATGTAAATAATCATTTGCTTTATCCATATGAACAATAGGCTCAATAACAACCAAAATTTTAATACCCCACTGCTGAATGAGAGAAAAAAGTCTAGAAGAAGAACCTTCTAGACCTCTCAGGTTCCATATTAAGCAATTCATTGAGAAATGGTAGGTAAATGTTTTGACAGCACCAATGCTGAGATTGCAGAATTTTCAGAATTAGTAGGCATTGCCAGTTTCCTGGCAGTATTCCTTGTTATTCTATCAGACTGATCAGGCATAAACTTCTTTTTAAAACCTTTCCGTTTCACCTTTAGAAAACCATCATCTTCTTCTGCATTTTGACCAAGATTCTGCTGACATGCCTCATGCTAATTGATCACCCATTGAACTCTTTTCCTGATGACAGGTAGATCTCCTTTCCAAGAATCCAGATCTTGAATTTTATTTGGGGAACCTCCATCTGAAGAGTAGTCTTTTGATGCAAGTTCAGGATCATAATCCAGTTTGTGACTTAAGCTTTGGATGTTTGTATCATCTGAGCTAACTCCCACCTTGGATACAATGGTAAGAGGCATATCTTGAATTTCTGGAAGGATTTCCTTAGCTATGTTAGCCCCTGATGATTGTATATATGTGATTGGGACAGAAGGAGACCCTCCTAGTGAACCATGCTCCATCTGGCAATGTGGAGGGCTAGCATCCAAGTGGTAGGCATTTTCAGACTCCTTGGTTGTAATATTTTGTGTCTCTATCAAAGGATTCTCAATTTCTTCTATGACAGGATCTGCACAGGGGGTTTTTGAGGATGAAGGAGCACAGACAATCATCTTAGCCTTTCCTTTATCAATATTGTTGCTATTTCCCTGAATTGTAACGTAGTTAACTCCATTCTCCTTTTCTGTAATAATTATGCCAGACTTCTTTGGCACCCACTTTTCAATGTTATTGTCAGCTTCCAAAGCCACAGTCTGTGGTCTCTTTGGACAAGCTGCCTCGGAGTGGCCTAAATGTAGGCATCTGTTACAATAGAAAGGTCTATTTTCATAGTTAACAGGCTGAGAGAAACCTTCGGATCCACATTGGATCCAAAGCTTTTTAGGCATTTCTTTAGATAAATCAACTTCAACAAAAACCCTAGCCACCGAGGGTTTAGCGAGAGATGCAGTAGCTGCATCAAGTTTAAGTGGACGGCCTATCGGGCTTGCTATATCAAATAAAGCATTTTTATCATGCAAGTGAATGGGTAGATTTTCAAAACATAACCAAATAGGAACTATTGGCGATTCAACATTAGGTCGAAAAGTAGGAGTCCACTTTGTAACGCGCATAACATTACCAAATATGTCCCAAGTTTGACGATTCCAACATCTAATATAATCATCTTCCAGATCAAAACGGATTAAGATATGTTTTCGTTCTAGAATACCCAAATGAAATGCCCCCTTGAAGCCTATGAGCTCAAAAGCTTTTCGAAGAGAGACCATAGCTGGACGTCCATTAAAGAAGTAACCCACCAGAGATCTCTTGTGCTTGGCAGCCAGTGCTTGGATCTCTGCCTCTGGGAAGGTAATTGATGGCATCCCTTTAAAACGAGAGTGCAATTTCTTTGAAAGTGTGGGAGTTTCACAGTTGGAAACCACCGATGCAAAAGAACGAGAGCCCCACGCCTTGCTCCCCGGTGGAGGGGGAGGCGCCGCCCCCTCCACTGATTCCGCCGCCGTCATAAAGCCCAACAAGCTGTCGCCGTTAGGTTAAGCTCTCAACCAAAAATTATAGAAGAGGTTTTTGTTTCTCCGTGAATTTTCTATGAATATACACTTAACACCTGCGCATGCTAACTCTGAAAATCACATGTAACAACTACTGCCCGACTGCCCAATTCACTCCCCCACACTTAAACTTTGGCATCGCCCTCGATGACCAAATATGCACTATGTACAAGGGGGTAAAGGGAAAGGGTCACGCGTGCTCAAACTTAACTCAAGTCAACAATTAAAACAGGTGTATAGAAGCGAGTAAGGAACAAAGAAACTCCCCTAGTGACGATGGTCGGTGCAGAATCGTACTGAGTCCAAGAAAACCGCTGCGCATCAACCCCAAAGCAAGACCCTGAGCTGCAAAAACAAAACACACAAACACAAAAACAAAAACAGAAAACACCCCGTTTTTTTTTCTTTTTTTGGGGGGTTTTTTTTGAAAGCAAACAAACAAAGACAAAAGTGCAAAATTAAACCTGGGTTGCCTCCCAAGAAGCGCTATTTTTAACGTCGTTTGCCCGACGATACCTCATATGCTCTCAAATAGCAAAGACTGCAGTGGTGCACTAATAATCAACGTCTCCAGCTTCCTCTCAACAAATGCCATTAAGTGACGCAGATTCTTAAATTCTTGAAAACACTTAGGAAGCGCATGGTCTTCATAACCCTCATCAGCACAGAAGTGAAGGATGAAACTTTCATCCTCTTGTTCAAAATGTATCACAAATGCCTCCTTTCTTCGTTCGAATGTACCATGAAAATTCTGAGCACCTCCTCTTGACTCGCTATCACTCTTCATGAATGCATCCCAATTCATTTCGTCACTCTTCTTATTAATATCCTCCAAGCAATTGTGATAATTCTCCACACAAAAAGAAATATCATCACCGAGGAATGGATCAAAGAAATCCAAACCTGAACTAACGTACGAGGAGTAATCTTGCATGTGGAGCGGGAATCCTTCATCATGGGGATCATCTACCTTGCTACCACTCTCTTGGAGCGTGTAATCATCTTTTCCCAACTCATCTTCAATACCCAAACCTACCTCAGTAGCACCATCATCATGACTGATCTTCTCCTGGCCCTCCTCAGGTGTTGAGACTAATGATAAATCAAACGGCTGGGGAGTTTCTGTATGAAGATCACAGTGATTTGTGATTTCATCACTTACAGCTTGTACCGTTTCGAACCTTTTCCTGTATTCTTGGAAAAACAATTTGACACTATAATCTTCTTCTTCATCATCTTCAAACATAGGTGGGTCTTCAAATGCATCAGGAAGTGTATCATCCATCACACTCACACCTTCACTGTCTGACTCAATGTCATGATCATCCTTATTGGTCTCCTCAGGTTGGGCTTCTGTGTCGTTAGGATGAGATCTCCCGGGCTCCTCAGATAGGGCATTAAACAGCTGATCCAAGTGATTTTCCATGTTCTGCATCCTTGCATTTGCTTGTTGATTATTTACCTCAGAAGCTTGTATGAATTGCTTGAGTGTTTCTTCCAGGTCAGATAGCTTCTCTGAAATTATCTCTTCCAATTCGTCATCTGAATCCTGCGGCTCATAGCTCAGCAAAGACGTAGGAGTGATTGAAACATTTGTATTTGTATGTTGTGGGGAGGACGAAGTGGGGTATGCAGTTGCCCAGTAAGGATGGTCGTATGGAGGAATGGGGCAAAGACATGAATGGTGACCACCTCCACAGAAGTTACAAATTCTATTTTTAGGAAAGCAATCAACCAATTCCTCAGGACTTTTAGTTCGAATGAGAAATTCTAGAATGGAGCCACGTTGTGCCCTAGGATATTGTGGATAAGGATAATGATTAGGAAAATGAGATTGGGAGTATTGCGTATTTGGAAGAGGGTAAGAATAGGACGATGGAAATTTTTGTGGTGTTGAAGAGTAATATTGGCGAGTTGTGTAGAATTGAGGAGGAGGAGGAGGAGGAGTGTAAGGAGGGTATGACGTATATGGTGAATATTCCATGGAGGTGAATGGGTGCATCTCATGCCTTTTAGAAAAATACCTGAAAGGTTAGTACAGAAAAATCCTACGGAAAACTAAAAAAAATCTAACTAAAAAAAAATCTCGCTGAAATTAATTAACCCTTAAAACCGACACCGTCCCCGGCAACGGCGCCAAAAACTGATGTGAGTTTTCTCGCACTTAAAAAGATTGTAATTTAGCAGTGAAAGTACGAGTATCGTCTCCACAGGGACGGTAAAAGGGAATTAAGAATTAACTAAAAATCAGCGATAAAGAATAAATAAAATAAATGCGGTCGTGCGAGATTTGGTTGCTTGAGAAAACTAAAATTGCAAATAAACGATTAAAAGTAAATGATTGGGTTCTTCTTAATTAACAACGAAGGGAACAAGGATTGATTCCGGGGTAATCAGATTTCTGGCAGATCAGGCTTATTTACATGAATTTAATTTAAATGAGCCTAGCTAATCAATACTAAGTTCTTACCGCTCTCGCGGCGTAGAGTACAATAATTTAGGGGACCAGGCTGATCTCTCATGCGACATGATCCTAAATTATTGCCAAGACGAACGAGCTTACGGCCCCTTAATCGCTACTAATCTCTTAGCGAACGATTAAGTGTGTGTGAATGTGTCCTAGAACAAATTAGATCTCTCTTAATTTATTCTATAAGCAATTGTAATTCTAGTGGCAATTCTAGGTTACAAAAGATATCAATTAAATTATTCAAACACAAATTAAACGGCATTCATGCAATTTACACCATCAAAACCTAACCATACATCATGATTAACCCCTTCATCAACCCCAAATCCCTAATTAAAACTACTCCCTATTCATAATTGAAGAATCAATAGAATTGGGATAAATAGAATTAATTGTCATTAATCAAAAAGTAGGAATTTACAAAGAATGTTAAAGAATTGAAAAACCTGGCTGAAAAAGCTCTCTAATCTCGTCCTTAACCTCTCTCTAAACTTCCATCCCCCCTTTAATTGTGTTTAGGGGGTGATATTTATAGGAAACAAACAAATTTGGGCTGATTTAGGACTCCCGTAGCCGCGCTCGGCGTCCACGCTCGGCAAGCGTGGCGTCCGAGCGTGCGGAGCAAGCCCGTGTCACGGAATTACGCTCGGCGAGCGTACCAGCCACGCTCGGCGAGCGTGGATACCAAATTTCTCTTTTAACTCTCTGCCTCGCTCGCTCGGCGAGCGTACCAGCCACGCTCGGCGAGCGTGGCACTTTTCTTCATGTTTCCGTATTTCTTGCTCCAAGATGCTCCCGTTTGCTCCCGTGATTGATCCAAAAGCTCTTTCTTTATTGAAACTTCATCGCGAACCTCCCGGTGACCTTCAAAATTCCGAATTCTTTCTCGAACATGCCTCTACTCATCCCGATCACTCCTAAAGCTCCGATTTCGGGCTCTCAACGACCTGATCTCAACTTTAGAATGCCAAAACTCGTTCCAACACCTGACTAACATGACTTGAGCTAAATATGACACTTATGACGCCTAAAAGCGAGGAAAACTATCAAAATCCGACTCCAACACACATCAAATGCGTGTTGAAATATGAACTTATCAGGTGACCAGCTCTAGTACCAACTCTGGTGACCAGCTCTGGTAAAGAGAAACAAGGGAGTTCTGGCCAGTCGACTATGCTAAAACTTACACAAAGAAAAATTCTAATACAAGATTTTTAAAGGGGTACTCTAATATCCTTTTTTTAACAAAGGAAAGAGAATTTTATTGAAATGAAAAAATAGTGCAAGAAAAAAGAAAATAAAAGAGATAAGATAAAACAATACAGAGAAAGAAAAGACTAAAACTACACCCAAGGAAATTCTCTTGACTGAGACCTAGTTTTCATGTTGTGCCGCCTTTTATTCTTTTGAGATTTCATGTAGATTTTGAGTTGCGTGATAAAATTTTCCGTTGGCAGACAATTTTCTGAGGTAACAAACTTTGATTTCCTGCAGATCGCTCTGTTGAATTTTGATTTCTTAATTTCTCCCGGAGTTGAGATAGGGGGACGCCGATCGCTTTCACTGGCATGTCCCAAAAAGTCATCCATGAAAGAAGAATCATCTGATTGATAAAAGTTGTCTGATGCGTCTGAGTAAGCCTGAACAAGCATGTGCCGTTCTATTGGAGTTGGAGACTTTTGTTTCTCTGAGTAGGCTCCCTAAATTTGGGCATCAAAAATAAGTTTCGATATTGATTTTGGCTCCTCCGTAACTAACACGGTTTGTTGTAGGCAATCCATTGATGTCTCCTGCACTAAAGTAGTCAGTCCCACAAAATTAGAGAAAATTTCCATAAATTTTTTTAAATTGGAGTTCTTTGAGCCCATAGGGATTAGAATGAAGCTTCCCTTTTCCTTTGCAATCTTCAGATACCAGCCTGAATTATTGAAATTTGAAGAGACCGTGATAGATCCAAATCTTCTGCTTTCGCTAAAATTATCTGATAAGGTGAGGTGATTTATAAATCTGTAGATGTCAGGCGCTTGATCTTTTTTTAAATTAATCTTGTGCATCGAGGATTTTTTAATTGCAATATATAACAATTTCATTTTCTCTGTCAACAAATCTAAAGGATTTTGATTCAATTTTGATAGAATCAAAGCCCTCCTCACCAAAGAAGTGAAAAATTTTGGTTTCCTTGGTTGAATCATCCATCCGTGCCTGAATTAATTCAAAGGATAATTTTTCACACACATTGAGTTGAGCATCCATATAAGTCTGATTTATTTCCTCCGTGAGCAATTACGTAGAGGTAACTCCAGACTGTCTTGGTCGTTCACTATGGGAAATTACAGCATGCCCTGAGGGAAGAGAATTTACCATGGTGAAAATTTCAGGGGTACTCTAATATCCTAATTTGCTTAGCATTATCCAAATCTAAATACAATATATTCATTACAATTTCCCCTTTTTTGATGATGTCAAAACCCTTATTCTACTTCTAGAGAAGTGCCTTTCACCATAAAAAGAATTAAGTTAAAAACTTCCATTATAAATCTTGGTGGGTAAACTTAGCATAGGAAAGCAGTAAGAGTTAGGAAATAGAAGTAAGTTAAAACAAGGTATAAGAGCAAAAACGAGATAATCAGAACCGAAAAATTAACAGAGGTAGAGCATAAAGGCAGAGTTAGATCAGAGGGTTAGATAAAATTATCAGAGAAGCATAGCAGTAGTTTTACACAGGTAAGGAAGATATAAGATACAGAGATCATAGTTTAAGATTCTTCTTCCTCTACCTCTGCTGCTCTTGCATCAATCTCTTCGAGGTGCTCAATCACTTGGACTCTAATAGAGGCTAAATTCTTCGAGTTCTGGTACTCCGATCAGTGTGAAATGAGTCTGCAATCTAGGTAGTTCAAAATGCCTTCTTGCACATTTTTGCCTGGGACAATCTGCTTGATCCACCACTCTCCAGCTTCTTCAATGGAGCCACCATGACGAACTTGTACAAGTCCATCAGAGTCCAGAAAAACATTTTCCTGTTGGAGAGGGGTCATCCTTCTTCAGACTTCCTCAAACTTTTCTCTTTCTGGTCTTGAGAGACTGCTCTTCTTCCAATAAGAAAAGAAGAAAGTAGAGGGTTTCTTCTTTGCGGTTCTGGATGAGGGTACAGATTTGGTGGTGCCTTCTTCTATCCTCTTTTGTTTAGTTCTCTCAAAGTAAATGGCAGGGTCAATAGAGGTGCCCTTTGGTTGAATAGTCAAGGCTCTGGAACTTTGAACTTGAGGTCCCTTTTCACCTGTCTCTTCCCCCTTTTGGCAGCATCAAGGAGGTCACAGAGTAGCAGTTCTATAATGGAGAACTCTGAGGCTTGATTATTTTTGACTTCCTCAATGGCCTCAGATAATGTTTGTGGAACAGAAGTGAGACCTTCGACCAGATCTTGCTGCTTTCTAATGGTAGAGGCGATCTCTTGGTTGCTGGCCTCCAACTGTACCAACTTCTGGTACCGGTTCTTATCAGCCTCTAGAAGAGACACATTCTGTTGAGAGGTAGTAGAGTTGAGTTCCTCTTGTTGGTCCCGGTTATACTGGATACAGTCTAGAGGGGGGGTGAATAGACTGTATTGGTTTTTAGCTTTTTAAACTAAGTACCAGATTTACATAATAGCCTGTTCTGTTGAAAGAACAGACTGGCAGCGGATGGGGTTCTGGTAGGGAGTTCTGTTAGCCTCAGAGAAGCAAAGGCAATAGGCCTTCTGTTAACTCGTAGAACAAGTTCTGCTGAACACAGATACCAAGTCCAAGGAGTTAGACAGTTCTATCTAAGTGCAAGTATAAAAGCAGTAAGTAAACGACACCAGGGATTTTTATAGTGGTTCAAGGAACAACTTGTTCCTCTAGTCCACTGTTCCACTAAGCTGTAAAAACTGCCGTTTACAAAGCCTTAGTCCTAGTACTTAAGAAGCACTCCACGTCTTCTTCAAGTCTAGATGTGTCCTGAGATGCACTGCCTGGCTTCCTTTAACACTGGTCCTTTCACTGAGTTTCCTTGAAGTATCACCACTTCACTACTCCAGTTACTGGGACGTCCTTCTTGTAGCAAGAAGAGTTTCTGTTGAAACTGGGGTTCCTCCAACTAGCTTCGTTACAAAGGATTTGTATGTGATGAGCTTGAAGAGTTGAAGAACACTTGGAACTTTGCTTGAGTTGGAAACAGTATTTTTCCAACTTTTGCCTTCTCTTGTAGAAGATAATGAGTTTGAATCTCAAGGAGGCTTTTTGCTTTTTCAGAGTTTGAATATCTTGTTTGTAGCAAAGGTTAGCAAGAGTTGCAAAGTTATCTTGGCAAAGTTATCCGGTTGTTCTTCGTAGTGTATCTTTTATACTGAGGTTGTCTTCCCGTTGGAGGAGTAGGAGGACAACTGCATTAAATGAGCGATCAGTTGACTTGACTAGTAGAGCCCGGTAAAGTTGGCGGGTTACTATTTTGGGATAAAGTATTCCTGACATTGTGGCCAATCATCTGCAATTACTCTACGTAGCATGGGGTGCATTAAATGAGCATTTAATGCATGCACTGTAGCTTTTCCGTTTCATACTCCTAGCCGTTGAAGGAATCTTTTAGTTGACTTCCCGGTTCTTTGAAATTCTTCTAAGTGTCAGACCTTCTGGTGTCTTTATGTGAGAGTAGAACAGAGGAGGTCTGGAGCACTTCTGTTGAGAGAATATCCAACAGAGACCCAAAAGGGTTTCTGTCAGAGTGTAGGCTAACAGAGACCCTGAGGTCTTCTGTTCTGGAGCAGAGAACCAAAGGTCCTCTGTTACAATAAAGCCTTACGAGGCACTTCTGCTCTTGAAGTCCTTCTGCTCTTGAAGCCCTTCTGCTCTTGAAGGTCTTCTGTCAAGTCGATTATTCTAAGAACTTTACAAAGGAAAATTCTAATACATAATTTCTAAAGGGGTACTTTAAAGTCCTAATTAATCTAGCATCATCAAAATCTAATTACAATTATTCCTTACACCTCTATATGTTGCAGCTGTTCCTTGGTTTTCGTATCTGACCATTGCAGATCATCCACAGCAGTAGAGAGTTTTTCAATAACAACATCTTGAGCTTGGAGGGTCTGCTGGATAGAGAAAAGAACACGATGAATGCTTTCCACAGAGTCTGAGCGAGCATCAGTTTTCTTGGAGGATTCGGTGGTGAACTCAAGAAAGGAGGTTTTCAGAGCTTCAAGATTCCTAGAGATACATGGGCAGGTCAGACCTGTAGTGCTCAGTAATGTGCAAAAGCTGGTTAGGAGCACCCTTATTGATCAGAATGAGCTTTGCCAAACTATCAAGTACCTGACCTCTAAATGCTTCGGCTGCATTCATGAAATCTTGGAAGGGAATATCTGGTTGGTCATCTTCAAAACCAAGAGTCTTTAAGCCTCTAGCTCTAGGCATGGGTGGCCTTCGCTTAGAATTAAACTCTCCATCAGAGGAGGAGCCGACGATGAATCCATCATTGCTTTTTAAGGAAACAAAGTGGATCTTGGGCATCCCCTTGGGAGATACAGGATTTGAAGCTACAGACTGGCGTGTGGAATTCTTCGTTGATGCAGAATGAGGAGGAGTTTTCTGCTTGGGAGAGGTAACAGATTTGGTATTCTGAGGGGAGGGATTCTGATGAGAGGGGGTTCTCTCGTGTTGAGGTGATGTGGGAGGTGAGGGAGATCGGTTTCTGCTGGGTGATTTTTGTTTACAAGGGGAGGGTGATCTGGGTGGAGTTTTTTTGGGAGAGAGGGTTTTCTGATGGGGTGAAGATTGGTTATTTTGTTTCAGGGGAGATTGAGGGGGCATGGAGTATGGTGTTGTAGGCTTAGGTGAGGGGTTTTTCTTGGCAGTGGGTGATTTGGAAGTGTGGGGGAGGCTGGGGGAGATCCAACTGGTTATGTTGGGAGAGGGGATTTGGGTGGGGAAGGAATGGGAGTAGGAGTTACCTCAAGAATAATTTCCTCTAGCAGAGAGGCTCTCCATTCCTTGATCAGCTCCATCATAGCTAATCCTTGGTTATTGGGTGTAGAAGGTTCGCCAGTATTGAAGTTTGGATCCATCGATTCTTTGGCTTTCTTCTCAAATAACCATGCTTCAAAATCATTGATCTCGTGATCTTCCAGAGGTTTGACATGCTCCTATGGTGGGGTTGAGATCAGAACAGTCTTTCCTTTGTAACTTGCTTTCTTTATCTCCAGAATAGAGGTGAGGAAAGTGAGATCAAAACATTGGGATACATCATATGTACCTGCCCAGTTCAGTACTGCGGCCTCTTTCTTTTCATAATGATCAAAATACTGGATTATCTTTTGAAGTGGCCCCATTCTCCAACTTCTCCAGGCCAACACTCTTTTAAACTTTTTATCCAGAGCAGTTTTGAAGTCAATTTGCGGCTTTCTGATCTCATCAGCTTGGTGTTCTGGTGAGGAAACGACCAAGGGCACTTCTGGTGCAGAGGAGGGTTTGACCTCTGGTTCTGGTTCCCGCTGAGTTGTAGGGCTCTTAGAAGAGCTAGTCTATTTCTTCTTCTTTGTAAACCAGGGCTCAGAACCATCATAGTCATCACTCTGAACAATTAGCTTCCTTCTCCTCTTCAGCTTATGCTTCTTTGCAGGAGAGATTCTGGTGGTCTTCTGATGGACCTTCTCTGATGCAACAGGGAGTTTCTTCACTATCACCTTATCAGCCTTTTCCTTCTCTGGTTGATCAGAAGTCCACTAGTGGATTTCTTGGTGATTTTCTTAGAAACGACCTTAGGCTTTGCAGCTTGCCTTTCTCGTTTCTTCTCTAACATATCTTCTCTCTTTAGTTATGCCTTGATGGCCACATCCAGTTTAGAAGAGGCAGTGAGGAAGATGGTCTTGGTGTGGTCCACAGTTGTTGTATCTCTCATCTCCACTCATGAGGCTTAAAGAACCTTAGAGATGATAAGGCCATGTCCCATGGAGGTTGAGAACATGTCTGTCTTCTTGTCCTTCTTGATAAAATCAGAGATGGATTTGAAGAGTACCTGTCCCCAGTTGATGCTCATGCCATGATGAACTGCGAAGACAGCTTTGGCATTGGGGGTGTTCATGTAACCAGTTGAACTTGTCTTGCACCAAAAACATTTGTGCAGAATCTTTACCAGCTTTTCATAATCTTTCTTGAGCAAACATTTCTTCATGTACAGCTTCTCTATTCCGGTGACTCCAGGAAGACAGTAGGTTTGCACAAAATCTTGCAAAGTGACTTGCACAAATTCTAGGTCGATGAGAGTTGGTGTGTCTTCATCCTGTGAGTCCAGTTTGACACCAAAAAACTGGTTTAGGGCGTCAGCATCTAGTTTTATGTCCTTCCCATTCACCTGAGAATAGATTGCTTCTCCGGTGATGGTGGCATTGAGATAGAACTCAGCCACGTCCAATGTGCTAAACTCTTGTTGGTCCCGTTTATATAAGGAACCGTCTAGAGGGGGGGTGAATAGACTGTTCAAGTTTTCAAACTTTTCTCTAAGTCTTAACAGACTTGACAGAGATGGTCGAGTTCTGGTGACCGAACTGGTCTTGGAAGCGGATAGGTTCTCTGTTCGGGTAGCCTCAGAAAACACTAAGGCAGATGCCTTTCTGTTAACTCACAAGGAAAATCTGCTGAACACAGAGTCCAAACCTTTTGAGTCAAGCAGTCAGAATCTTAATGTAGAATATAAAATGCGTACAGTAAATGACACCAGGGATTTTTATAGTGGTTCAAGGAACACCGCGTTCCTCTAGTCCACTGTTCCACTAAGCTTGTAAAAAAACAGTTACAACGCCTTAGTCATAGCACTTAAGAAGCTCTCCTCATCTTCTTGAAGTGTAGATGCCACCCGGAATGCTCTTCCTAGCTTCCTGATGGCTGGTCTCGTTTCACTGAGTATCCTCGAAGTATCTCCACTTCACCACTCCAATTACTTTGAGACGTCCCTTCTTTTGCAAGAAGTGTTTCGGTTAAGAACAGTTTCGCCAACGTAGCTTTGTCACAAGATTTGTGTAGTTGAGGCTTTAGAAGTGTTGAAGAACTGGAGGAACGATTCTCTCGCGTTGGAAAGAAAAGATATGGAGTTTATAATCTTTTCCAACGTAAACTTTGTTGAGTATGAGATTGAGTCTTGAGCGTTTGAATGTATTTGCTTTTGAGAGAGGTTGAATCGTTGTTCATTCCTTAGGGTTCCAGTCCTTCGAAGTGTATCTCATATACTGGGAGCAGTCTTCCCGTTGGAGGTTAGAAGACAGCTTCATTTAATGCACGTACTGTTGATGTGACCGGTTAGTTCTCAAAGGGGTAGCGAGAAGATATTTCCAGGTCAATTATCAGCTTTAAATATCTCAACGTGTGAAACGCATTAACTGAGCATTAAATGTGTGAACAGTACCATGTTCCGTTGAGAGGCTCCTAGCCATTAGGGAATTTCCTGTTAGTTTGACGGCTTGGGCAGCAAACATTGAATCTTCTAAGTGCTTAGCAATTCTGTTGAAGATTCAGAGTCCGTGAGTTTCTGTTCGGGGAGTGCAACAGAGAACCTGGGGTCTTCTGTCCGTAGAATACAGCACGTGCTCCAAGCCCTATTTTTAAAGAAAAATAAGGCAGATACTCCTAATTAGGAAAAATGAGAAATTAACTTGGACCAATTGAGCTAGGGAAAATATTAAGTCTCGGAGCCCAAGAAGGATTGCAACTAATGACTTGATTTTTTCCATCCTGAAATTATTGTAAGCGTATGAGACCCCTGTTCCTTTTGTAAGCAACAGGGATCAAAGCAAAATGGCCGATCAGGACCCAGGGAACTAACCTTCCTTAGTTTTATTTTGAGGCACCAGTGTACTCTTTTTCCTTCACTATGATTTTTCCCACTGAATTGTTTCCTATTAAGGTTTTAATGAGGCATCCTCTCATCATAAACAAAGGGAGAGGTCTTCCCAACTGGAACAAAGAAGAACCTAGACTGCTAATCAGATAACCAAGACCTTGACTGCTACTCAGACAATGGGACCATAGCGGACAATTACACGACCGACCTTTCCGGGCGCACCATAGATCGTCATTATTAGCGAACATCTATTCAACTAGTTAGCTAGCCCGACAACTGAGCCGATTCCAAATCAGCTCAACTACTCCCTTTTAACTGAGTCTACTACTCGACTAAGGGAGTGGGAGACTCGTGTTGGGATAATGAGCCGGGTCTCGTACTATTGGCCTGTTATGCACAAACTTAGGCCCAGGACACAATCCCGCTAGCGGAAATTGGCCCTTGCTCATTTACTTATTTGTCGGGCCAGCTGACCTGTTAGCTTCGGTACATATTACTCCCTCCGTCCCTTATAACTTTGCCAACTTTCCTTTTTTGGTTGTCCCAAAAACTTTGCCACTTTCCCTTTTAGTCAATCAATTTGTGGTTCCTGTTATTTCTCTCTCCTCTGCACAAATCTCTACCACATAGTTTTTACTTTATTATTCTACGTGCCGGTCAAACTTGGCAATCCTTTTAGGGACGGAGGGAGTATTAATTTGGACCAAGCTCATGTAAATTAGACTTTGAACTTGTGATGAATGCTTATAAATAGGCCATCTCCCGTGTATTCTCTACGTTATTTTTACTATACTGAAGTGCTACCGCTTTCTCTCTCAAGCTATTTCTACTGAAGTGTTGCCGCTTTCATTATTATTCTAGTCACTAATCACACTTTTGTAAACAATCTTCATTTTAGTCATAAACTAGTAGAACACCCGTGCGATGCACGGTCGGTGAAATTTCATCTGTAAAATTTTAGTCAAATTAGAAATAAATATCGAATTTGTAATTTCATTTGAATAGTTTAGAATTATACAATTTGACATAAAATGAAATATACTCTCTCCGTCTCATAGAAAGGTTCTCTTTAGGACGCCCCACATAAAGGTTCTCGTTTTCATTTTAAAAAATAATCAACAATCTTAAATGACATATTAATAACTAAATATTAAAAATAATACATTTATAATATCACATTTATCAACACTAATCTCATTACAATATATAGTCATTAAAATTATTTCTCGATATGAACTCGAACTACCTTATTCAATTATTGTTTTCATAACCGTGTCATTTTGCCATATGAAACTTTCAACGGGACAGTGATAGTACTTAATACAATTTTCCAATGATTGCGGAGTAGTACACAATTTTTATAGCCCCACAAAATAGTAAGTAACACGAAATATAAAAATAATTTGAAAACTGTTTGGTTATTGGCATTTTAGCCAAATCGCTAATCTTTTAACAAATAAAACGTTCCAAAAAGCAGCGTGTTAAGGATGAAACGCTGAATGCAAACTACCCCATTATATTCCATTCAAAAAACATTATGAAACACTTCTTTATACCAATTGTAATTCTTGATATCACTGTTCGTTCATCTGTCATCGTTTGCAATATATTCTTTGTATGTTCGGCTGTTACTTTAAACACAATTGCATGAAGTTAATCATGACTAAAAACATGTTTTTCAATAACAAACAAAGACGCGACAATGATTGTCTTTAATTTTTATTTATAGTCATGTTTGGGTATTATCGCTTCCGAAATTTGAATGATAAGCTAACAACTGAAATTGTTAACGAATGCTTGAGAATTGGCACTTTCTGTCTCACACTAACCCCTTTTAAAATTCTTTCTTCTAGTAGTAATTTACCTGCACGATACACAAATGATTTTGCCAAAGAATTTTAGCTTTTCAAAAGTAAGTTTATTGAATGTAAATTATTTTAGTAAATAAGTAATAGGGTTATACGAATTGCATTGTTTTAACGAATTTCCTGGGTAAACAGGCAAATCAGGGGGTGCAAATATGTGGAAATGTGTAACCATATTTGGCAACTTGTGAGCAAGGGCCATTGCGTAACCAAGTTCCCCGGGCCTTGCATTTTAACAGGCTTTTCATTATTAGTCCAGTGCTGTTAGAAAGTCTGAGGCCCAATAAAATGCATCCCTCACCACTCGGCTCCTCATTAGTCCATTCCATAGGATAACCAAACCCTTCATTCTTGTGGCTGACTAAGACATTCTCTCCAACCCATTACAAAGAAAACCAAAATTCCCTAACTTAAAGCTGGCGAAAGCAAGTGTCGCAACGGTTTTCTCTACTCATTGTCCGCCAATGGTCTGCCACTCCGCCACAACCTGGAACCTCCTGCGACGAAGACACCGATGGTCCGCAATAGGTCACCCACTAATGCCGTATAGATCGATTTACATGACAACGGTAAGATCACAATCCCCCACTATATGGTAGCGAAACCACCCTCCGTAGTGAGCCTATAGATCAGGTAGATCCGTCGATATTGTTGATTACATTTTTTCTTCAGTCGTTTCAGTTTTTTTGAATTTTGTATCAATGAACTTTATATTATTCGATTATATTTTATCTACATAAAACATAACATTTTGAAAAAATAAAATTTATTTGAAAATTTAATAACACACAAAAAGTCTATTGATTAGAGTCATGTATATGCGTTTATCAAAATTATTTGTACTCCGGTTTACGTAAAATGTGCAACGATTCCAAATAATGGTTGTTTGATAGACGCAGATGTGCAACGGTTCCAAATAATTTGGATACAATATCCACATGGAAACGACATCCATATTTACCTTTTTTCATTGACCATATTTAACCTTTTAAAAATAGACATTAATTATCTTATTTTAAATCATTTTGAACTAAATTTTACAGGATTTTTTTCAAATAATCTAAAAAAATCCAGAGAGTTGTAAAACACCCGTGCGATGCACAGTTGATGAAGTTTCACAGATGTAATCAGTTTTAGTTAAATTTGAAATTAAAAAAAAAGAAATTTGTAATTTCAATTGAATCGTTTAGATTTATACTCCGTACAATTATAATGTTTGGCGTAAAATGATATATATTTAATGCGATATACCAATGATTATGGAGTAGCATACACATTTTATAGCCCCACAAAACAGCGAGTTGTACGCAATACAAATATAACTTGAAAAGGGTCAATTTTGGATTTCAATGTTCATTATATTCTTATATCATCGTTTGCGATGTGATTTTGTAATGCTCGGCGATTGGTTACTTTTGATACAATCACGTAAAGTCGACCATAACTAAAACAGGCTTTTCAACAAACAACCCAACACATGACTGTCTTTGACTTTTATGTACTGTCATGACATGATAAGTCATGTTTGGGTATTATCACATCTGACATTGAGTGTCAAGCTAACATCTGAATGTACTAGATAATGATTGAGAGTTCATATCTTTTGACCCGCACTACCCCCTTCTAAATTCTCTACTTCCAGTAAAATTCTTTGCAAGTAATTTACCCGCGCGATACACAAATTATTTTGCCGAAGATTTTTTTTCACTTTTAAAGATTTAAATATATTAGTTGAATGTAAATTATTTATAATGACTAAGTAATATGATGACTATACATCTATACGAATTATATTTATTAGACGAATTGCCTGTGTAAGCATGCAAAACATGGGGTGTGCAAATATGTAAATACTTGTATTCTCTACGTTATTTTTACTATACTGAAGTGCTACCGCTTTCTCTTTCAAGCTATTTCTACTGAAGTGTTACCGCTTTCATTATTAGTCTACACTACCAAAAAAAGTCGTCATTGGGTCGGATTTTGGCACAGATCGCTTCACAAAAATCCCTGACTATCGCTTTTGGCTCGGATTAGGCACGAATATTAAATACGACGCACCTGGCTCGTGACAAATGCTTTGGCACGGAAAACATCATCCGGGCCAACTCTTGGCTCGGCATTGGGCACGGAATTTCAGAGACAACAACACCGATTACTCGCCCAAAAGTTTGGCTCGGATTTAACTTGGCACGGATATTGGCACATAATAAACCGGGTAGCCCAAATCTTTACCCGTTTGTTGGCTCGGATAAGTTTGTGACAAATATTTAACCAAAATTCATTCGGGATTTTGGAACGGACGTAATCCGTGCCATATTTAATTTAAAAAAAATTGTACACCGTACATATGTACGGAATACCGTACATATGTACGGTGTACAGTTTTTTTTTCAAATCATTATAAACAAAACATTTAACTGGAATCATATAGAGCAAATGAAAGATAAACATTATAGAGAAAATGAAAGAGCACAAATTAACAGAACATTATTATGTTGATATGCACTAGTTTATAGTGCATAAATGTATGTTTTTATGTTGATTGGGTGTGGATTTTCCATCGCTTTTAGTTAGTTTGTAAGTACTTGTTTTATTTTGTTTGTAATTGTTTTCTCTTTCTTTTCGTAGTTATAGAATAGTGATAGAGTTTGTAGCAAGGAAAAGGGAAGAAAAGCTGAAGACAAAAATACCCAGGAGCACAAAAACCCGACCGGGTCAGACCTTGAACCCGGTCGGGTCAGTTGAAAACCGGATCTAAGAAGAAAAAGTAAGACCCGGTCGGGTCCCTTACTCGACCCGGTCGGGTCAGATATGACCCGGAACACCAGAACATGCTGAAGATCACAAAGATTTGGAAAAATCTGATTTAGACCAAACTCGGTCGGGTCCCTTACTTGACCCGGTCGGGTCTGACTTGACCCAGGACAATTTAACATGCTGGAACACAAAAACGTGGAAGATTATCTGATTTTGACCGGTACCCGGTCGGGTGAGTACTTGACCTGGTCGGGTACCCGGCCAAAGGTGTTGAAAAACACCTATAAATAGCACACTTTTTTCTCTAAAAAATCATCCCTTCTTCCATACTCTTAAGCTCAGTTTAGAATAGCATTTCTTTATATTTTTCTAGCTATGTTTAGTCTCCAAATGAGGAGCTAAACTTCCATTCTTGGTGTTGCTCTTGAAGCTTGTTGATTATTAAAGTTGTGAGTTATTTTCTTAACTTCTTTCCTTGAATATTAATTAATAGTTCTTTCCTTAATACCATCTCTATATTAATGTTGGGGAGTGTTGCTAAGATGACAATTAGTTAACATCTCGACATTAGTTAGAATGGTATTTTCTTCCTCTATATTAATGTTGGGGAGTGTTGCTAAGATGACAATTAGTTAACATCTTGATATTAATTATAGTAGGATTCATCTTCTTTAATAATATTCTTCCTTGAATATTAATTAATTCCTACTCTTATTTCATATTAATATTTTGAACATTACTTAAAGGATCAACTAGTTTTGTTTCATATATTAATTATTACTAGAAATGATCAACGAACTGATGGTTAATCGTTGATGGTTTCACAAGTAAGTAACTTCGGTTTATTAATGCACGGTCGTGGTTAATAAACTTAAGAGGGATTAATTTTGTTGGTTAAACCGAAACCGCTTGTGTTGAGGTTATCAATCTCAATTGATTTCATCAAGGAGTTAGAAAGATTAAATGCTACTATTAAATCGGTATAAGGCGTTGTTCTATATTTGATTAATAGTAAGGGTTATTAATGAACGGTTGTTGTTAATAACTACCCTCGATGAAGTGGATATACTCCCCGATTGAGTATTCGAGAGGGAATAAGTTATAGATATAACAATGATCGACTAAAATATATCAACAAGTGGAAAGTAGCAATGCCAAGTCCTTTTTATCTTTGAATTAAACACATATAGGTTGTTCATCTTAGTTCTTAATTAAATCAAATCACTCAATCCAAATCCCCCCTTTTTATTTACTAAGTATCATAAAAAGAGAATTATTCCTTTCCCTGTGGATACGAACTCTACTACGCTATACTACGTGTAAATGTTTAGTATTGAATTTATTTTGACGCACCGTGACAAAGTGCTCGTCAAATTTGGCACCGTTGCCGGGGACAGACAATTATTTTTCTTTCTATTTTATTTCAAGAAAAATAAAAAAAAAACATTTAAAAGATTTCTATTTTGGCTGAGCTTTGTTTGAGTATATGGTTAAACACCGATCTATAAACCAAATCACCTACCAAACAAAGCCTGAAACAGAACAAGCCTTCGAGAGGTTCAGGAATCTATTTCCGAATACTTCTTCGGAGGAATCATCAAGTGCTAGTTCTCATTCTAGCGAATCCGAAGAGTCCTTCCACGTGGATCTGGAGACAAGAACGCTGAGGGAGCTCACGGTTCCGAATCTAAATCAACAACCCTTATGTATCACTTTTCCAACTCTTGATACGGGGGTCACATTCGAGCTAAAATCTGGGCTCATTCACCTATTTCCATCTTTCCATGGCCTACGAGGGGAAGATCCAAATAAACACTTGTCAGAGTTCCATATTATGTGCACAAGCATGTGCCCCAATGGCGTGTCCGAGGAGCAAATCAAGCTGAGAGCCTTCCCATTCTCCCTCAAAGACACCGCCAAAGATTGGCTATTCTATCTTCCCTCGGGGAGCATCAATACATGGGCTCAAATGAAAAAGAGCTTCCTTGACAGGTACTAATAGAATGATAATGAATTGAGATCCAGGGTTTACAAGCTCCAAAAGGAGTATAAATAGAGGAATAACGGGCCGGGCCGCTAATATGGGCCCGGTAGCCCAACTACATAAGAGACTAATCTAGTACATACAAATGATATATTAATAGTACAATAATACAAATGATATCCGTAAGACGTGTGTGGGCCGCTGTCCGGGCCCAATAGTCGTGAGACCTGGGGGTCCGAGTCTATATACTCTATCAGGAGTCCCCCACTCCCTGAGTCGAGAGTACTCGAGGCGAAAGGGAGTAGTCCAAACTATATCTGCACCGTTCTTCTGTCTTTGATTTCTTCGTCTTCGGCCGGGGGACCACCATCCTTGTCCATGATGGGGAGGTGCCTCGTTAAAAACCTTTACTAGGAAAAAACCCAGTGGGAAAAAATCCTAATAAAGGGAAAAAGAGTACACCTAGCGCCCCCAACATAAAACAAGGAAGGTAAGTTCCCTCCGGCATAATCAATTTTGTCTAGCTCAGCTCCTATTCATCTAACTCAGCTTTCGTTCCTGCTCATGCGTGATATTTTCTGCTCATTTAGAAACTCTGACCTCTCAGTCCCCCGGTCCCCGACTCCTTGAGGCGAGTGGAGACGAGGTGAAAATGAGTAGAGTCACCTTAGTACCTACACATTTAAGATACATATAAATTTTTTTCCCATGGGGTTTATGTTTCCGATCGGGAGTTCGTCACTCTAAAAGAGTGGAAATGTGAATTGTTGATGTAATGATAAAATACGTAGTAGAATGGACATGTGAGCCATTTGTGCCCGACTTAGTCGGGGCTTTGTGCCTGACTTGGTCAGGGCTTTGTGCCTGAGCTGGGTCAGGGCTTTGTGCCTGAGCTGGGTCAGGGCTTTGTGCCTGAGCTGGGTCAGGGCTTTGTGCCTGAGCTGGGTCAGGGCTTTGTGCCTGATCTGGGTCAGGGCTTTGTGCCTGAGCTGGGTCAGGGCTTTGTGCCTGAGCTGGGTCAGGGCTTTAAATCCTAGTGATGGGTCTCAAGCCACAGTCTACTAGGCATTTGATCATAATTGCGTGATAGTGTGACATTTATCCGAAAAAAATGATTGAAATAAACATAGAAAATATTAAAATTGATGAGTACTTATCTTTGATGGGCTGAAATTGTTGGGCTGAGAATTGGTAAACTTTTGATCGGATTCCCACGGTTCTAAGAGTTTCGTGGGATCAATTTAGATTCCT
Organism: Cuscuta europaea; assembly: GCA_945859875.1. Classification (NCBI taxonomy): domain Eukaryota; kingdom Viridiplantae; phylum Streptophyta; class Magnoliopsida; order Solanales; family Convolvulaceae; genus Cuscuta; species Cuscuta europaea. The sequence continues at coordinate 4,234,668 of CAMAPE010000041.1, forward strand.
CTCTTCAATTTTGACTTGGTCAAACTGGTCATCCATCATGTTGCTGCAGTCCGCCATCTTATCTTATCCGAAGTAGGCAGCTTCCTCCTACGCCAAGTCTTCTCATGAGGAGATTTCATCACAACTTGGCTGGTGGGTTTTATCCGATGTCGACGAAGAGAGGGGGGCAAAGCAATGCTTGGGCATTTGGATCCACCGTCACCGCTGCTCTCAGGGGGATCTCCGACTCTTGCTGCAGAAGAGAGCGGCGGTAGAGAAATCCGAAAATGCAACTCCTTTGTCGTGGTGGAGCTTCACCGCCGGAATGGGGCCGCTTCAGAGCCGGAGGTCGCGAGGCTGAGCAACTGCTTCTTAGACGTTTCTACTGCTGGGTGAGAGGCGTCATCGGTGGATGTCGCTGCTGCTAAGCGTGAATTTTCCAACGACTGTGTGGCTCCGATTGGGCTTTGCCGCTGGATCTACAATTTGGGTTGGGAACAGAGCTTCGTCCACCGTCGCTAGAACTGTACTCGCCATTAATGGCTGGCAGAGGTCCACAGGTTTTCCAGGTCGTAGGTTTGCGGTGGCTTCGGTGTGCTGAACCGGTAGCTGAGCCGACGAGAGTTGCAACAAAGCGGCGAACTTCATGTAGTGCGGCCAGGTGAGCGAGCTTTGCAATGGTCGTGACAACTCCGATTAGTTGACTGAGTCTGCCGGAGTCCAGATCGCATCGGAAAAGTTTCAGATCCGGGAATTACAGATTTCCGTCTCTTCTTTTTTTAGATCTTTTAGACTGATTTTCTGTGATTTGGGTGGATTTTTTTGTTGTTTTGGGAGGTTTTCTCACTTGATTGTGTTCAAACCTCTCAACGAGAGCACCATTGATGGATTGTAGGGATCCAAGTATGTATAAAGTGTAGAGATTTGAGCTCAAGTAGTGTGGAGAAGATGAATAATAGAATGATAATGAATTGAGATCCAGGGTTTACAAGCTCCAAAAGGAGTATAAATAGAGGAATAACGGGCCGGGCCGCTAATATGGGCCCGGTAGCCCAACTACATAAGAGACTAATCTAGTACATACAAATGATATATTAATAGTACAATAATACAAATGATATCCGTAAGACGTGTGTGGGCCGCTGTCCGGGCCCAATAGTCGTGAGACCTGGGGGTCCGAGTCTATATACTCTATCAGGTACTATCCCGCATCTATCTCTTCAAGTCTCAAGAAGCAAATCAGCAACATTGAGCAAGCGGATAATGAGACCTTGTATGAATATTGGGAGCGCTTTAAAAAATTATGCGCTAGTTGCCCATATCATGGGTATTCGGAACAAGATTTCATCCTCTACTTCTACGATGGACTTGTTGATCAAGATAGACGCATGGTGAATGCGGCATGCGGAGGGGGTATTGTTAACAAAACCCCTTCTCAAGCAAGAGACCTCATTTCGGAGTTGGCCGAAAACTCGAGACATTACAACGGAAGGTCATCATCGAAACGAGTCATGGCAGCGGAATCCAACAACTTGTTGGAGAGTCAAGTAGCCGGCTTGACTTCTTTGGTTAAAGATTTCCTTTTAAATCCAAAAACCCAAGAAGTCAAGGTCTGCGGCATCTGTTCAACACAAGGGCATCCCACAGACTCTTGCCCAACGCTACAAGAAGAGAACTCCGAGCAAGTCAATGCTTTGGGATTCCAAGGTCAAAGGAGGTACGATCCTCAAGGAAATACTTACAACCTGGGATGGAGGGATCATCCGAATTTAAGGTACGGAAATTCTCAAACAAACCCTCCTCCTCAACAATATAAACCACAAGGCCCAACATCGAACTCGAGTATGTCCACCGAAGACATGATTCGAGCGCTGACCGTTAATATGGGAACAATGCAGCAAAGCATGGGGCAATTCCAACAAACCATGATGCAATTCCAACATGAAACCAAGTCGAGCATTCAAAATTTGGAAACTCAAGTTAGCCAAATTTCAAGTGCCGTAAGTCGACTTGAAGCAAAAGATTCGGGTAGGCTCCCCTCCCAAACTGAGCAAAACCCAAGACAACATGTCAATGCAATCATGTTGAGGAACGGTAAAGAATTGCAACCACAGGAAGTTGAGGAGGAGAAGCCAACGAAGACTAAATTCCCTCCACTGTCATCATATGAACCACTCCCTCCATTCCCCGAGGCATTGAAAGACACGAGGAAGCTGAAGAATGATCGGGACATCTACGAAACATTCGTCAATTCTGAGGTAAACATCCCACTCTTCAAACTGATCAAAAGTGTTCCCCGTTATGCAAAGTTCTTAAAGGAACTATGCACAATGAAAAAGAAAAATAAACTGGAAGGGAAACAAAAAGTTGAAGTGAGTGAACGTGTCTCGGCCATTTTTAAAAAGAAACTCCCTGAGAAATGTAGCGATCCAGGCATGTTCACTATTCCTTGCAAAATAGGGGATATCGTATTTTCTAAGGCCTTGTTGGATTTAGGAGCATCAATAAATGTCATTCCTTATTCCTTATAAAAATCCTTACAACTCGGCCCACTACATCAAACTGGTGTAGTGATTCAACTAGCGGATCGGTCTAATACTTACCCGAAGGGTGTAGTAGAAGATGTGCTAGTAGAAGTAGAAAATTTGATTTTCCCTGTTGATTTTTATGTTCTGGAAATGGGAGATGATAACCAAACTACACCCATCCTCTTGAGTAGGCCTTTTCTAAAAACCGCAAAAACAAAAATAGACGTGTCTAATGGTTCATTAACTTTAGAGTTTGATGATCAAAAGGTAGAATTCAACATTTTTGATTCTACGAAAAAACAAATTAAAGATCAATCTCTTTGTTCTTTAAATGTTTTTGAACCACCACCGACACTAAATATTTTTGTTGGAGAGGAAACTGAATTTTTTTTAAATGAAATAAAAATTAAGCCAAAAAAATCTATTTTGAAAGGAGAAGAACTTAAAAAGTCGCCTCGGTGCGAATTAAAACCACATACGATTGAGGTGGTAATGAGAAAGAAATCTCGACCTTACTGGAAAAGGCAGAGGAAGAAAAATGAAACAAGGGATGCTCACGATCCCACTTAAAACAGAAAATAAAATAAAAATAACGTCGTGCCGCGACATTAAATCAAGCGCTTCTTGGGAGGCAACCCAAGTTTTTATTTTTAATTTCATATATTTTCAGTTGTGTGTGTTATAATTTTTTTTCAAAAAAAAAAAATGAGCATGCGCTGAAACCCGGTCGGGTATCTCAAACAGCCCGGTCAGGTTTATTAATAAAAAAAGAATACCCGGGCAACACGGCCACCGGGTTGCTAACGAAAACAAAAAGAGCATATGCCCGACCGGGGACTTCCAAAACCCGACCGGGTCTGCGCATATTTTTGGCTCTGAACACATTGGAATGCATACCCATTCGGGTATTTCTGAAACTCGGGCGGGTACACATTTAATTTTTTTAAAAATCAGCAAGACCCGACCGGGTATCCTAACGCACCCGACCGGGTGGTCGTTCCAGTAGCTACTGGATAAGAAAATCCACAGAGCCCGACCGGGCGGAAGACCTCACCCGACCGGGTAAACTGGGAATTCGCACTTAACCAGGTCGGGCGACCAACTTCCCAGCCCACTTCATCTTCCTCCCCACGAAAGAAATCCTCAAAACCCCCCATTTTTACACACCAAAACCTTCGATTCTACACCATTTCTCCACCAAATCCACTAAATAACACCATAATCTTCATCTCCTCAATCTTCTCAACACACCCATACCCATAAAATCCCATTTTCTTCCCCATTTGCAAAAATCCGAAACCCTAACCCCCATCCCCCAAAGTTCCGATTTTTCTATAAAAAAAAATCCCAAGAAATCCCAATTTCTTCTCCTAATAATCATCCTCTCCACTCTCACAACCCCAAAATACCCAAGACCCACCAAAATTCCAAAGTTCCAAACCCCACCCTACCCAAGTCCGAAAACCACTCAAGAAAAAAACCCAAAAAAAAGGGGACTTCAATGGCTCCAAGAAAGTCAAAAGCCTCTTCCTCAAGGGGAAATCGAGCTATCCCACCGGTAGCGGGCTATGAGAGCGTGAAGTTTGCTACGGAGGCTCAACGGAAAAACTTCATCAATCAAGAAAAGAGGGAGGTAAAACAATCCCGTTTTATGTGCTTAACTACTTTAGCACTACTATGGATTGATACTGTGATGCGTGACATATTTGCAAGAATTGGAATATCTAGAATGTTTGAAATGCAATATGTGACATATCCTCATTTGGTGTATGAATTTTTTAGCTCATTTGCGTATACAAAAGATGTGAATGATCATGCAAATGACATAATCACCTTTCGTTTACTAAATGAGGATCGTTCATTAACCAAAAGAGAGTTTGTTCAACATTTTGGTCTCCCATGATTTGATGAAGCACGTACATATGATTCTCTTGTGGGTATGAATTGTGGAGAAGAATGACCGGAAAGAATGTGGTTGATCTATCTAAACTGAGTGTGAATCGTGTGCAACATCCGGTCTTCCGACTATTCTTAAAATTTTGCTCAAATTGTTTTCTCAGAAGACCGAATAATCATCACACACGTATCTGGGATGTGTGTGTTCTAGCACAAGTTGTTTTGCCGGGCCCAGATCAAGTTGATGTTGCCACCATCTTATGGACTCATTTCAACAACGTGGCAACATCAACAGGACCAATTGCTATGGGCGGGCACTAGGGACAGTGCCAGGTACTAAGTGTGGGGGTGTTGAGATTATTCTGGTAAGCTCACAATCCTACTCTTTTCATTTTTATCTAAAAAAACAGCTAGTTAAGTTGAAAACCCACAAAGGGCAGCTTAAGAAAAAATAAAGAAAAAAAAAATAAGAGTGAGTTGTGATATTCATTAAAGAAAAATATGGGAAGCTGTGTTGAAAACCTGAAAGGGCGCCTAGGCAAAATGAGAGAATGAGAGAAAGTTATTTCTTTTGATTTTGCAGGATCCTGAGGGTGATTGCTATAGAGAGTTCGTCGGATGAGGAAATTGAAATTGAAGACCCATCTTTACTCTTTTCGTTTTGGAGATACTTTATTTATTTGTTATAAACACTTGTGGATGTTGGTATTGCTACTCTTGTCAATTAAGGACTTCTTGGACAGAATTTGTTTTACTCGAGACGAGTAAAAATTCAAGTGTGGGGGTGTTTGATATGCACTAGTTTATAGTGCATAAATGTATGTTTTTATGTTGATTGAATGTGGATTTTCCATCGCTTTTAGTTAGTTTGTAAGTACTTGTTTTATTTTGTTTGTAATTATTTTCTCTTTCTTTTCGTAGTTATAGAATGGTGATAGAGTTTGTAGCAAGGAAAAGGGGAGAAAAGCTGAAGACAAAAATACCCAGGAGCACAAAAACCCGACCGGGTCAGACCTTGAACCCGGTCGGGTCAGTTGAAAACCGGATCTAAGAAGAAAAAGTAAGACCCGGTCGGGTCCCTTACTCGACCCGGTCGGGTCAGATATGACCCGGAACACCAGAACATGCTGAAGATCACAGAGATTTGGAAAAATCTGATTTAGACCAAACCCGGTCGGGTCCCTTACTTGACCCGGGACAATTTAACGTGCTGGAACACAAAAACGTGGAAGATTATCTGATTTTGACCGGTACCCGGTCGGGTGAGTACTTGACCCGGTCGGGTACCCGGCCAAAGGTGTTGAAAAACACCTATAAATAGCACACTTTTTTCTCTAAAAAATCATCCCTTCTTCCATACTCTTAAGCTCAGTTTAGAATAGCATTTCTTTATATTTTTCTAGCTATGTTTAGTCTCCAAATGAGGAGCTAAACTTCCATTCTTGGTGTTGCTCTTGAAGCTTGTTGATTATTAAAGTTGTGAGTTATTTTCTTAACTTCTTTCCTTGAATATTAATTAATAGTTCTTTCCTTAATACCATCTTTATATTAATGTTGGGGAGTGTTGCTAAGATGACAATTAGTTAACATCTCGACATTAGTTAGAATGGTATTTTCTTCCTCTATATTAATGTTGGGGAGTGTTGCTAAGATGACAATTAGTTAACATCTTGATATTAATTATAGTAGGATTCACCTTCTTTAATAATATTCTTCCTTGAATATTAATTAATCCCTACTCTTATTTCATATTAATATTTTGAACATTACTTAAAGGATCAACTAGTTTTGTTTCATATATTAATTATTACTAGAAACGATCAACGAACCGATGGTTAATCGTTGATGGTTTCACAAGTAAGTAACTTCGGTTTATTAATGCACGGTCGTGGTTAATAAACTTAAGAGAGATTAATTTTGTTGGTTAAACCGAAACCGCTTGTGTTGAGGTTATCAATCTCAATTGATTTCATCAAGGAGTTAGAAAGATTAAATGCTACTACTAAATCGGTATAAGGCGTTGTTCTATATTTGATTAATAGTAAGGGTTATTAATGAACGGTTGTTGTTAATAACTACCCTCGATGAAGTGGATATACTCCCCGATTGAGTATTCGAAAGGGAATAAGTTATAGATATAACAATGATCGACTAAAATATATCAACAAGTGGAAAGTAGCAATGCCAAGTCCTTTTTATCTTTCAATTAAACACATATAGGTTGTTCATCTTAGTTCTTAATTAAATCAAATCACTCAATCCAAATCCCCCCTTTTTATTTACTAAGTATCATAAAAAGAGAATTATTCCTTTCCCTGTGGATACGAACTCTACTACGCTATACTTCGTATAAGTGTTTAGTATTGAATTTATTTTGACGCACCGTGACAAAGTGCTCGTCATATGTTACGGCAGTCCAGGCAGATAAACTACTGCCAAAATAGAAGTAGAAATGGCAAATAAATTGCCAGAAGATGTCCAGAACCAGTACAGAAATTTAAACAGTTTGTTCATTACACAAATAGATCAGACAGCCGCACTTCACATGTAGCCCATTCATTTGGGCGGAGGTCGGGGTACGAAAAGACAAGAAATCAGGTAGCGGGAAAGAAGGGTTCGAGCTTCGCACTTGCTCTATGTACGCCGTAAACGCAGAAGTCATGTTCGCCATCTAAGTTTGCCACTGCTTTTCCTGCTGCGCAAAACGGGTTTCCAGCTGGTCCTTGATGCGGGAATCAATTTCCATCTGAGTCGGCCCCGATATCTTGCTGGTACATTCAAGGTCATACATTGCTTCAGCTTCAGATCCCGTCCCAAACCGCCTGCCTTTGTACAGCGGGACCACCGCGCAAAACAACTCAGAATCATCCTCTTCGTAAGACTTCCCTTGCGATTCAGTCTGGGCTTTCATCTCATTGTATTTTTGCTGCACAGTCAGAAGAGACAGGAGGTTCAAATATATTCATTCTAGATTACTAAGACATATACTCTTTATATATAGTAATATGAAAACAAACTGATATATATAATTTACCTTGGTTTCAACTACACGTGTTGGGGGTTCACCCGATTTCGGGACATAAACTTTGTCAAACACTTCAATATTCAAGGGGGGGCCTATTCAACTCCTTCGTCTACAGAACTAAAGTTAGGAGTTCATTAAAAGGTAAAATGCAATTCAATACAGTTCAATTAAACTCACCAGCCTTTCAACATGCGTAGTCACCGGTATCTTGCCACCGCGATATTGTGATTCCTTCCCCGCTTTAGAGTTCCTGTTCTTCTTTCCAACATTGCTCTTTTTCTTAAAAGCATCAGAGGCCCAATATTCTTGCAACACCTTCCAATCTCCATCTCCAATCCAGTCCGGCTTCTTGTTGTCCCGCCTAGCTCTGCCAATATTTTTGCTCAACCATTCAGAGGCCCGAGACTTGAACTTCTTTTTCATTTTGGTATCAAAGCAGGCATCCCACTCATACTTTCTCTGAAAACACAAAAAAGACTTAATCAACATCATAACTCACAATCTGTCAAATAAAAACTAAAAGTAAGTACCTATAACATACTTGAAACCGTTTCCACCAACGATTGCATTGATCAGTGTCCGCATGCATATAAGAACGCCATGGCCCGTGGAAATTGTTAGTCAGGATTGAAATGATGTTGTTGAGGACAGTAGGATTGCTACATCATAAAAGCACATATAAGTAATGTATAGATAGGAATTTATTATATAAAAATGAAAGTCTTTTGCTTTTATGAAAGTCTTTTGCTACATCATAAAAGCACATTAGGCCCGCATGCCTAATACTAGTTTACATTACCTTCTCATTTCAAAGGGTGAAATGAAAGTCTTTTGCTGAACAGATTCATCGGGGGTCGAAGAATCAAAACCACTTAAATATTCATCAGTAGGGTGTCGGGATTGGACAGACTCATGCGAATCACCTAGAGGAGAGTTCTGCTCATTCTGGACAATGGGTGGGCTACCTCTACGTCCACGACCTCCGCGGGAGGAAGTAAACGAAGTGAATGAACCTCTACGAGCGGACATTCTATTGAAACTAATAACAATATTATAGAAAGTGACCAGTGAAAAAATTAGGTTATAACCAAATAATATCAAAAAAAATATGAAATTCGTTTGAAAAAATTAGGTTACACCAAGTAATATGAAAAATTTAGGTTATAACCAACTTAAAAATTATACTTGCATTCGTATATAAAATTACGAATTTAAGAATTTATATACTTCGTTTATAAATAATCCGTTTATAAATTTATAGATACTTTATAAATATATTGTAAAAAGTTGATTATAATAAAAAAAAATTATTATAATACTTCGTCTAAAAATTTATAAATAAATTATAAATACTAGTAACATATTTTAAGGTGCCTATAATACTACGCTTCTAATAAAAAATGTAAACAATAAAGTATTTAAAAATACTTCGTTTCTAGATTATAATACTTCGTTTATTATACATAACGAGTTTATTTAAAAATAACATATGTTTATAATAGTTAAGCTGAAAAACCGTAACTAATAAAGTATTTTAAAAATACCTGCAAACAGAGAGAAGACGATGGCCGGCTGAGAGCGTCTGCAAGCGTCGCACCGGCTTGAAACACTGCAAGCGTCGGAGTGGCTTGAAACACGGCAAGCTTCGGAGGCGACTTGAAACAAAGGGGCGGCAGAGTAAGTAGTGACCGGAGTAGGTAGCCGGAGTAGGTAGCCGGACTAGGCGGTAGTGGGGGTATGCGGTATGTACAGAGCGGTGGAAAGGGGGATGCTGAAGAATAGGCTAGGGTTTGCACGAAATGCACTAATATAAGGACAGTTTATATACTTCCGGCGTTGGCTCGGATAAATCCGTCGCAATAGGACAGCCAAAACCATTCTAGACTCTTCCGGATTAGTGTTCGCTCTTGGCTGCGAGTTGGCTCGGACAAATCCGTCCCAATTGCGCGAAAAAAAAAAACGCGCGGGGGAAGAATAATTTAAATTTTGAATAATCCGTGCCAAACTGAAAAGTCGTCTGAAAAGCTGTGCAGTCAGTAATTATTATGTCAGACCGGGCTTGGCTCGGATTTGGCAGGGATTATTCCGTGCCTATTGCGTACATTGTAGCGGAATTAAGGTTTTGAGACGGAATTATTCTATCCAAGTCCTTGCCAATTGTTCAGCTTGTACTATAAATATGGTTTGATATAATAGTGTAAAAATTGTTAAAAAGTGAGAAATTAGAAAAAGCTTTATTATGGAAAAATCTGAAGGTTCAAGTGAAAAAAAATATGGGGATGTGATTTTGATAAGTTGGGAAAACAAATTGATCAGATAGGGGAAATACTTAATTTAATGAAGCCTGTTGATGATGCTGCAGCTGAAAAAATTAATCAGTTATTGAAAAGGGGAAGTGAAGTAAAGGCTAAAAGTGAAGATTCTGAAGTGAAGGCTAAAAGTGAAGACGATGATAGGAAGGCACTATGAAGAATCAAATAAGTGTATCATTTTACTATGTACTGTTATTATCGTTATCATGTATGGTTTGCTTATGTAATTCTTATTATCGTGTATCGTTTGAGTTTTCAGTAATTTTAGTTTGTTTTGACTAAAATTAATGTAATAAAAACGTCCGCTTTTGGCGTAATAAAATCGGTTTGCGTTCTTTTATTGAAATTGTTTTTTCAACTTAGCCCAAGTAAAAACATGTACATTTGCTCAATAAAAATGTGCATTTAAACATTTTAATTTGATTAAATATACGAGTAATTATCTACCAAATTGCATTTTAAAATAACTCAGAAACAGTCTAGACTAGAAATTGAATTATTCTGAAAACAGTCGTGACAAGAAATAAAAATGTTGAAATAAAATTCTGTAATGAAACAATATTTGATAAAAATAAAACAATTCATTCTTCTTCATCTTGGGAGTCAATATGGTCAACGTACTCATCATCATCATCAGTATCTTCTGTTTGAAAGTTTCATTCTTCTTCTTCATATTGAGTTCCCTCATCCGGACCATCGTTGGCGTCGTTAGGGTCAAACTCTATTTCTGCTCCAGTACAATCATTCAAAAAAATATCCTCCTCAATAATGATTGGAACTAGGGGTTGAAAAAACTCTTGTTGGTAAACATCAATGTCAATGTTTTTTTGTACCGCGTGAGAACCAACTTTTCTCGGTCTAATAGTGCATGCACTTACCCAGCCATTGCGATTGATGCGTGTTGACGGATATTCCACGTAATACACTTGGGCAGCCTGTTGAGCTAATATGAAAGGTTCATTTTTCGGATACACACGCCTGTGATTAACATCCACCAGGTTATGTTTGTGATCCTTTTTCACCCCCCTCACTAGATCCACTCAAGTGCATTTGAATAATACACACGATAACTTGTTGTGGCCAGTGAACTTCATTTCCAGTATTTCATCCACATATCCAAAAAAACTAGTCTCTGAATTGTCATAACTACAAGTCGACACTCTAACACCACTGTTCATAGTGGGTTTATTGTCTCCGTAAGCCCGTGTATGATATTTGTAGCCATTGAAAAAATATATAGACCAACACCTCAGTAGTGTTTCAGGACCCCATGCTAATGACTCCAAGAAAGGATCAATGGGAGAATTTTCTGCTTCACGGAGTATCTGCAAATGTCATTTAGTTGTTCAGTAATGAATACTATAAAATTGATACATGCAATTAAAAACCCTTATTGATTTACCATAGTTTTAAACCATCCTGCAAATTCAGTGTGGATCGTCGCATCAATGACCTCATTGGAATAACCAGATAGAGAAAGCATTTCTCTGTAATCACTACATTTTTTATAAGAAAAATTATATGGTTAGAGTGTTTGTTAGTGTGGAAAATAACTTATTACGATGTTCGTTAATATTGACTTACTTGTAATACGGAATAACTTCCGGGCAGTTCATCAGAATGTAAGTTTGTGCAATTCGAAACTCGTCTCCAACAACACGACGGTGTGTCCTTCTACCATATCCTCTGCCCGGATAGTTGAAGATGGAAACCATTTGCTCATACAATGCTGGATCAACATTATCATTTCTGACAGGCCTTTTTCGGTGAAGATCCTGAATTGCTTGTATGTCTAGCACCGGTGAGCATAACAACTGAAATAATTGAGAAACATCACAAATACATGGCCACACATTATTCGGGAGATTTTTCTTCAATGCAATTGGAAGGAGGCGTTGCATCATCACATGGCAGTCATGACTCTTCATGCTCTTCATTACCAAATTTTCTAAGTCAACACATCTATTAAAGTTAGAAGTGTATCCATCAGGGAATCGTAGCATGATGAGCCACTCCAATATGCATTTCTTCTGCTTGTCCGTGAGCTGATAAACTGCTTTCTTGAATGGACCGACATACTCAGGGCCCATAGCAATTTCCGGTCTATCACAAAACAGAGCTACATCTTTCCTTGATGAAAGGCCATCCTTAGTCTTTCCCTTGAAGTTCATAACCGTGTTAAAAATGTTGTCGAAAACATTTTTCTCAATATGCATTACATCCAAATTATGCCTAATAAGAAGATCCTTCCAATATGGCGAATCCTAGAAAATGCTTTTCTTTTTCCACTTATGATAAATGCGATATCCATCTGGATACTCAAGAGGCTCGTCAATGGCAGAAGGGATGTTTTGAACACGATCATAAATCTGATATCCTGTTAAAATCAGAGGTGGAGGATAACGGTCCTTGCGACCCTTGATGAATGACTTCTTATCCTTTCGATACGGATGATTAGGAGGGAAAAATTTCCTGTGACAATCAAAGTATGATGCTTTTCGACTATTCTTTAGCCAAAATGCATTTGATTTTTCCATACAAACAGGGCAACCCATAAGCCCTGCAGTACTCCATCCAGAGAGCATTCTGTATGCTGGAAAATCACTAATGGTCCACATAATCGCAGCTTTCATATTAAATATTTGATCCCTCGAAACATCATATGTAGGAACACCAACTTCCCACAAATGTTTCAGCTCTTCGATCAATGGCTGCAAATACACATCAATTCTTTTTTTTTTTGATTACCAGGACCTGGACACATCAATGATAAAAACATAAAATGATTTTTCATACACATGTCCGGGGGGAAGTTATATGGTGCAATGATAATTGGCCAACATGAGAACTGGCCTCCAAATTGACCGTACGGAAGAAAACCATCAGAACATAACCTAAGTCTCACGTTGCACGGCTCAAAAGAAAATTGAGGATAACACCTGTCAAAATGCTTCCATGCTGCGGAATCTGATGGATGACACATTAACCCTTCTTCAGTGTCATGCTCTACATGCCACGTCATGTGTTTAGCGGTAGCGCTCGAGGCATATAATCTCTGCAAACGTGGTGCTAAAGGAAGATATATCAACTTAGATGTTGCAAATCTTTTTAGTGTTTTTCGACCCATACCTGATATGGGCTTGTACCTATCCGCATTACAAAACTTACACCGGCTCAATGTTTCGTCGTTCTTCCAAAACAATATACAACAAACCTCCAGGGCATGCATGGATTTTTATCATGGGAGACCTAACTCAGAAACAAACTTTTTCATGTTGTAGTAAGTATCGGGAAGACAATGGTCACGAGGTAACATACTACCAACCGAGTCTAATATTTTGGACATGCAGCTCTCAGATAGGTTATATTCTGACTTTATGTTAAGAAATTCAGAAACTGCTGATAATTGGGAATGATCATAACAATCAGAATATAAAGGTTGATCCGCACTTTTGAGCACTTCTTGAAATCTAGTGCCTAACACATCCACATCATAATATGATGAACTTGGTCCTTCGTTCACATTATTGTGTGCGTTGAATTCACTATCCGTGTGGATATTGGGAAATGTAGAAGGACGAGCCAAATCATAAAGCATTTTTTGCTCTCATACCATTTCTTCATAATTTCCCCAATTAGCCATCTCGTCGGGAACATACTTCGATGTTCCTACGTTTTGCGGCAACAACTCAGGCTCAATTGGTTCTCCTTGAGAAGTCCAGTTGTAGTAGTTTTCAACAAAACCTTGTGTATATAAATTCCAACAAACCTCCCCACCTTTAACAAATTTGTAATTTTTACACTCTGTACAAGGACATCTTATTTTACCTCCATCCATATAGCGTGTTTGCCCTTGTGCGAATCTAATAAATTCGTTAACTCCATTTTTGAACCCTTTTTTCAATCCTCTACCATTTTCCTTGTAGCGGTCATACATCCAACTTCTAGTTTGTCTATACATTGTGCCTGAATATTAAAAAATATCTTAATGATTTTTTTTTGAAAGTATATCTTAACGAAATTAATTTATTAAATTTACAAATTAACGTCTCACATTGTATCTCACAAATTTACAAAATATCTTAATGAATTTTTTTATAGTACATCCAACCTCTACATTGTATATCTCACGTTTTAAAGCTAACACTACAATTCAATCAATATAATTAAGACAAATACTACTAATAACAACTCGTAATATGGATATGATCAAATTAATTTAAAAATAGAATGGTCGAAATTTACTTATCTTAAGTACAACGACGATACCAAGTAATACGAGTATAAAGTAAGAAATCCAAGTAGAAACCTCTAGATATCAAGTAATATAACTTCCAACATCTATCCAGAATTTATCATACACAAATATTAAAGAGATCATTTTGAGAGTGTAGTATGTTTCACACACCAAGCATGTATTTGTAGAATTAGTAGGCATGGATCTTGGGACGGAAATACACCAGCCACAACGTACCAACGGCCTTCATTGTCTAGGATATTGGCACGGAAATTCATTGAGGCAGAATGTGGGATGGGCAAATTAACGGTTATATTTTGGCACGGTTTTTGGGTCCGATATACGCCTGCCAACATAACGGTTACAGTTTGGCACGGATATAAGGATGGAAAGGGGGTGAGCTGAATTTGATGCGGCATTGGCGCGGATGTAGGCACGGAAACGGTTGGCACGGAATTGAACCGCACCAACTTCAAAGAAAAAGCACCACCCGTTGGGTCGGACATAGTTCTCTGCCAAATTGTCTCAGAATTTGCGAAGGATATAGCCACAAGCCAAATGATTTGAAGTTTTCTCGGTCTTGGCACGGAAGTAGGGTCGGAAAGTCCGAGACAACCTACGTGGCACGGATTTATCCGTGCCATAGGCAGAAAAAATCGACTATTTGGGCTTTCCGCGCCAATATCCGCGCCAAAATTGTCTAGGATATGTTCCGTGTCTAAATCCGTGTCTATAACGAGTTTTTTTGGTAGTGCTAGTCACTAATCACATTTTTGTAAACAATCTTCATTTTAGTAGTAAATATGTAATTATTTCGTAGATATAGAATGGGCGGCTGCCCAAGGCCCATCAGGAAGAGGGGCCCGTAAATGATTTAGTAGTAGTAGTAGTATATATATATATATATATATATATATATATATATATATATATATATATGTTGAGTCCCGTTCACATCATGCGCGCTTGATGGGGAGCTCTGTACGGGTAGATCCATTTGTGGGGCTCTCAGATGAAATTGCTTAATGAAAGTTTGTGAGCATCTGTTTCATTAAGTGTAGATTACGTTCATAAAATTTCAGCTTAAAATTCAATCGGGAAGTCTGTTAAATAAATTATTGAAAAATAGTGTGCTTTATATATGTTTAAAAAGTGCATTGTTTTTCAACAATTTATTTAACTAACTTCCCAATTGAATTGAAAATTGAAAATTCGTGTAAATATTTTAATTTTTAAGAACATTCTCACAAAATTTTATTAATAAATTCGATCTGAAAGCTCTTCAAATGGACTTGTCTGTATGGGACATCTTATCGGCCGGTGTTGACCAAATAATTTCCCTACACTCTAATACTTCGTAAAAGATATCCTTCTACCCTCATATCCGTAGATTGAGCCACAACGGCAAAGTTTCACATGAAACACTACTGGATAACATTTTACCTTCCTCACCGAAGCCGAGAATTGAAAATTGATAATATTATTGACAATTTTGCTTCTAAGAATGCCAAAAAATTATTTTTATGGCTTATGATATCGATTAGTTCTATGGGCAAACCATTTACTTGTGTAACGAATATTCTTTTTGACAAAAAAACTTTTGTAATACATTCTTAAAACATACGGAGTATATAATTAAAAGCCTATTTTTTGTCCGTTGTCTCGGCCTATAAATGGTCAGGACCACTCACCTTGTAAACTCCTTCCGTCCCTTAAAACTTTGTCAACTTTCTATTTTTGGATGTGCCACTAACTTTGCCACTTTCTCTTTTAAGTAAAGATTTTGTGATTTCAGTTAATTCTCTATCCTCTGCACAAACATAAACTATGCAGTTTTCACTTTATTAATCTCCGTTCCCGTGAAACTTGACAAAGTTTTAAGGGACTTAGCAAGTACTATCGTATAATATATCCGGTCCATCCAACAGAGTGAAATAATTAGTTTATTAAAAAAAGGGAAAAGGGTCAGATAGGGCCTCAAACTTACAAAAAATGTCAAATAAGGCCTTATATAGGAGGTTTTGTCCGGCCGACGCCATTTGGGGAGGTTCCCGGTAGAATTTTTCAATGACACTTTTTGAGCATCTTATTCATTGAGTCTAGTTTACTCATACCAATTTTCATCTAACAATTCAATCGGGAAGGCATTCAAATAAATTATTGAAGATAAGTGTGCAGTTAAAAGCGCAGTTATCTTCAAGAATTTATTTGAATGCCTTTCCGATTGAAGCTTTAGCTGAAATCTGGTATGAGTAAACTAGACTTATTGAATAAGATGCTCACAAAATTTAATCGAAAAACGACACCGGGAACTGCCACAAATGGCGTCGGCCAGACAGAACCTCCTATATAAGACCTTATTTGACATTATTGTAAGTTCGAGATCCTATCTGACCTTTTTCCCTTAAAAAATGAAACGAATACCAATAGAAATCGTTGGATAAAGTGGTTGCGAGTCACTTGCCACTATTCCTAAGCACGAGGTCAATTGGATAAAGATGATAATAATAACAAAATATACCGTAGGATAATTCCACGGTAAGCATCATGCTCCACTATCAAAACGACATAGCTTTGCACTAATTTTTTTTTTTTAAATTCGCGTGAACAGTAGACGAGTGAACAGTAGACGCGTGAACAGTAGACGCGTGAACAGTTGACGCGTATACAGTAACTTTTTTTTTTCATTTTGTCCCAGTAGCATGAATGATGTAACTCGCGTGTAAGGAAATGTAACTCACGCTGATAACAAATGTAACTACGGACAAGTGGAAATGTGACTTGTCTAATACTCCGTAAGTATTATAAGAAATAAAACATTGATTTCAATAAAAACAAGGAGTTTAATTGCTCAATTACTTTACAAGTTACATAAATAGTGAATATGTTTTTTATATTAAGGCCATAAATAATGTTATTTTTCTTTAAATCATTTTTTTTGCAAAAAAAAAACCTTTTTTTTGGCAAAAAAGTGTTTTTTTTGTTTCACTAGCAGTGGCTTCCTTAAATAGTGAATGTGTTTATTCTTAATATTATGGTCATAAAAATGTTTTTTTAAATCACTTGTTTTGCCAAATAAATCATTTCTTTGCCAAAAAAAAATATTTTTTTTTTGCAAAAAAAAAACGATTCTTTTGTTTCAATAGCATGACTTTATGTTGTGATATATGTAACTCGTGTTATTCAAAGTGTAACTCGCGTTGATGAAAAATCTAACTGAGATGAATACAAAATGTAACTCGTTAAAGCAAATCTAAATGTATCTCACGTTTCTGAAGATGTAACTCACGTATAAAAACGATGTAATTATAACTCGCGAATCAAAAGATGTAACTTCATATACTATCAAATGTAAATAATGAAAAAAGGAGTCTATTTGCTCAAATTATTTTATGTAAATAGTTAATATGTTTTGTTTTTAGTATCAAGGCCACAAAAATGATGCCAATAAAATCATTTTATAAAAAAAGTCATTTTTTCCCCCATAAAAATGTTTTTTTTTTTGCAAAAAAAAATGATTTTTTTGTTTCAATAGCGGGAGTTTAGTTTTTGATGTAACTCGTGTTAAGAAAAAATGTAAATCACGTTGATGAAAATCTAACTTAGGTTCATGCAAAATGTAACTTGTTGAGGCAAGTTCAAATGTAACTCACACATAGGAATATGTAACTCATGCACAAGAAGATGTAACTCGCTCATAAGAAGATGTAACTCCATATCTTATAAAATGTAATTGCATAAGTTGTCTATAAACATAACTCACACATATGAAAAATATAATGTAATCTCATGTTTTATCAAATTTAAATCAAAATAAACAAATTTAATGTCTTAAAAAACACTAAATACATTTAAAAGAGATAAGAAATTTATTATTATATTTTGCAAAGAGATAAGAAACACATTATAGAAAAAAGTGTATGAATATCAAAAGCATTTTACAAAAAAGGTATATAAATGTAAGAATATATTACACAAAATATAAATTCAGTAGTAATTTTTGTTGAAATTAAAAAAAAGTAAAAGAATATTGTATGATTATTAACGCAATATACTTATTTTATGTGGATTAATAATTTTTTGTACTCCCTCCAGTCCGTATTAAACTTTACACTATGACTTCACACATATTAAGGACATAAATTTGACTTTACTGTAGAGTACACTGTTTGACACTGTTTGGCACTGTTGTGCACTGTTTGGTATAGATTTGTTTGTCAAATAAGGCAAATAAGGAAATGTAAAGTTTAATAAGGGACGACCCAAAAAGGAAAGTGTAAAGTTAATTAAGGATTGAAGGGAGTAATAAATTAGTTAAAAGTAAAGATTAAGTAAAATCACAATTAATTTTTTTTTATTTTGATGAAGAGGAGAAAAGAATTGAAGAAAATAAAAAAACAAAATAAAAGAAAGAAACCCGGAGGAGTTGAGTGGAAAGAGAGAAAAGATTCGTAGTGCTCCATGAGCATTTGAAAAAGAAGGAAACGACATCGTTTTTTGTACCGGTTACACCGGTAACACGGTATAATTTACGAAATACACTAATCTTTTGCTAATGAATGTTATCTGACAAAAACCCAAGAATTCGAGCGTGCATAGTATGGCTAATTAATAAATTAATTCATTCATCAAGTATATCGAAGGTAAGCAGAATTGAAAGAGTCGAGACATAACACTCAATACTCATGATGATGAGAATGGTGGTACATTGAAGGTGGATTGCAGCATCCGCTATTTCGGCTCTGGCTTTGGCGGCGGCTGGTCTCGTCTCTGTCGTTCATTTGATGCTGAGCGGCGGCTCCTAGGTTAAGGTACACCATGGACCTGGTATCCAGGTTTAGACTGCTTCCCATATTGCCGCCGCTTATGTGGGGCGTATGCTCTTCGCTGATTGGCTGATATACGGCGCCTGAGGTTTGGTTGGCGGCGGTTGCGGCGGCGTTGTTCCCTTCTTCACGTGAAATGACCATGGCGGCTGATTGGACTAGCTCTAGGCAAAGCCGCAGCTTATTCGGCTCGACGCGAGCCAGCCCAGGGACGGTTCCTTTAAATAAAAAATCTGAGGTTAGGGTTCGAAGGATATCTAGTGGCGTGATTCCATCTACGGTTCTGACATTAGGGTCAGCGTGGTGGTCAAGAAGGACAGACACCATGTCCGGCGACACCATCTCGGCGGCGACGTGAAGGGCAGTCTTTCCTGCGGGTCCAGCCGGGTAGTCCACATCAGCCGCACCAAGCTCGAGCAGGGCCTTCACCACCTCTCGGCTACAATTCTCGACAGCGTAATGCAAGGCCAACGCCTCGTCGAGGTTCAACCCTTCTCCCATCACCATGAGCTTGACGAGCTCAACGTCTGATGAGTCGAGGGCGCGACGCATGCGTCGGATCTTATGGTCCTCCATTTCGGCCGCCGAGCCTGTGTCGTGGTGGTGGTTGTGGTGATGGTGAGAAAATAGAGAGCGCCGCGCAATAGAGAACTTAACGCGGAGCTCCTCGATTTTGGCCACAACCTCAATGGGGAGGTGTTTGGCCAACACCTCTGGAGGGAGCCCAGATTTAGCAACCAATTGTGAGCAAGTGGTCCAAAGCTGCTGCATGTCTTGCTTCCTTGAAGCTATCAAAACCTTCATCACATCCTCAATGGAAGCCTTCTCCACCATGCTTGCCAATTGCTTCTGCTAATCCCCAAAAACAACACCCACATTATATAGAATTAAAATGAATATGATTCTATCCCAATTTTGCATTGACAAATTAACGAGTCATATTATAGCGTAAAGTCAACTTATTATCCAAATGCAGTATTCAAACCATTGGATAGTCACATTAACTAATAGTTTTAGAGTGTGACATGTAACTGACAACAATTTAATAATTAGAGTAAAACTTTGGAATACAATATCTAATCCGCAATGATTGATTCAGATATCCTACTAATAATTACGCATATAATGAAAACTTGAATATTATAGCTTGACACATATGTACGGAGAAGTATTTAGGAAGAGATTAAAGACTGTCATTATACTCCGAATGATAGACATTGATTGGTCTAAAGTAAGGTTAGACTAATTAATGATGAAAATATTGAGAAACTCCTACAAAACTTCCCAATTCCAATTTTGAGGCCATCTACATAGATAAATATGAAAGACAAATTAAAAGTATTGGTAAGTTAATTACTACCCCTCCGTCTCATTTTAATTAGTCGTCTTTGACTTTTCCACTTAAAGATGATAACTTTGACCAATGATTTTAAGTAATATACTACTTTTGACAAAGAAAATTTTCATATCATTATCATATTATCAATACTTATGTATATACATATATAATCGATCAAAGTTAGACATCATTCACTTCAAAAAGCAGGTTCGCTAACTAAAATAAGAAGAAAATAAAAGTATGGGGTTAAAATATACGGAGTAGTAAGTAAACAGAAATTAAGAATAGATGTTAAATATCTATATTAGAAATTTTAGGGAAATAATGAGAAATATATGATTGAAATAAAGGTAATGAATAAAAGTATGACATTTTATACTTTAGTCATTGGTGACTACCATAGTAATCTAATGATTATAATTATGTTCAAATCTACTTGTACATTATAGTGACTATGCATTATAATAACTATAGTGTTTTGTATTGTTTTTGTTCATAAGCTATATTTTAGGAGTAATATTTAAGGAAAACCTAAATTTTAGGATATAACAATTATTTCTGAAATACTGGTGCGTTAATTATCTTTTTAGAAATTGCTCTAAATAGGAGCAAAAACGTTTTGAAATTCCAAAATATGAGTATCATGTTTTTTATTCCCTGAATAGGAGTAATCTGTCATGTTTGGAAAAAATGCCATATTTTAAAACCTAGTAATGCCAAACTTGGCAAAAAATTACTCCTATTCAAGGAATAAAAAACATGATAGTCTTATTTTGGAATTTCAAAACTTTTTTGCTCCTATTTAGGGAATTCACCCTTGTCTTTTCTCATACGAAAATGTACAATGTGACATTCATTTCTCAAAGAAGTTTTAACAATCATATTGGACTAAACTGAACTGTCCACGGGTTTTTTATAAACTCAAAGTATTTATTACGGAGTAATTACTACTAGCAAATTATTTTATAAATACCCATATTTTATATCCTATTCTGATAGAGTAAAGGATTACAGATAGCCAAAACGAGGTGTTGGCTGTGTTGTGAAAAAATGAGATGAGGTAGGGCATAGTATAGTATAGGCATTCATCAGCATTAATAGTTCATTTCTATTTGGCTTCTTGCTACCAAATGAGGAAATTAAAGCAGATTACATGGGAAAGATTTGGTGTGACTGATTACATGTGAAGCTAGACATGACATGTGAGACATTACGAAGCCAGCAGATCTCAATTTGGAAACACTGATCTAAGCACTGTCACATGAAATCAAGATACATAATTATAAGCTCTTTTAAAAAAACATGTGCTGTTTTTTTCACAAAAACAGGAATTGGAAAGTGTACGTGAGTTGTGTTAGTTTATGTGTTTGACCTCGTATTTAGCTAAAATTTATGTTAAGAAAATCTAGTAACTAGAAGTTAAAGATCAGATTTTTGGAAAGAACAGACAGTGAAAGACCAGATGAGAAATTACTATATATGTCCATATTTACATAGACAACCTGGGTGAGCAAAGCGAGCTGTTCAACGCCAAAAGATCTAGCGGCGGAGAGGGTGTCGAGGGCAAGATCGACGGCGGAGGAGCAATGGGTGTGCCAGCACGCTCTCTCCCCGCAGTTAGGTCTGGGCTCGTGCTTCTGGGGCACAACAGACACTTGGCCGCTGTACAAGAACTGAAGCATGAGCAAGAAAACCTCGTACCCGACGGATTTAACCGGAATCACCGCCGCCGGCGGGGAGGACGACGCGCCCCCGGCGCCGGGGGAGTCCGGGCCGCAGAAGAATTTCCTGAAGAAGAGGCTGCGGGCCGCTAAGATGCACCTGTGGGCATGGACCAGCCTTCCCTCCACGCTGAACGTTACGTCGCTGAAAGCCTGGCCGTTGATGAGCAGATTCAGATAATCCAAAGACAGAGATCTTAAGGACTCTTCAAGAGTCATAATTCAGCTCCTGCTTGCTTCACAGAGTCACAGATAGAGAGAGAATAAAGCTGAGGGAGAAAAAGGTAGTGGAGTGCTGTGGCACTCAACAGTAAGGGAAAGGGGGAGAGAAAAGAGAGTTGCTGTAGATGAAAGATACGTAACCTAGAGAGGAGAGGCAGTCTTACGTCGTCATCCTCTTCTTCGCTTTTTTCTTCCGTTTCTTTTTCTATTTCTTCAAATTAGGGTTGATAATTAATGTTCCCAAAGAATGCCACTCGATGGCCGTTCCAACCATTCAAATTCTTTATAGAAATTACCCTAAATAGAAAAAAAATAGCAAATTCTAAAATAGGTGTATCATGTTGTTTAGTCCTTGAATAAAAGTAATCTGTCATGTTTGGAAAAAAATGTCATGTTTAAAATCCTAGTAATGCGAAACTTGGCAGAAATTTACTCTTATTTAGTGAATAAAAAACATGATAGTCCTATTTTGGAATTTCAAATCTTTTTTACTCCTATTTAGGGAATTTACTCAATTCTTTAAAGATGAACCCTAGGTTGACTATGATTGATGAAAATGTGCAATGAATAGTTCATATTTAATGTCGTGAATATCAGAAAAAGCGCAGTGATTATGACAAGAAATGCAATGCATGACCATAAATAAAGTGATTATGACAAGAAGTGCAATAATGCAGAACATTAACATTTGAGATATATAAAATATAGTTATCAAATCTAAAAGGCATTTTCCATGAATATTACTCCCTCCATCCCATTTAAACGTTGCCGCGTGATTTACGATGTTTAATTGACCATAAAGTTAATTAAACTCTGTCATTAGTAGAATTATTTTTAGTAAATAAAATTTACATATTCAGAAACTATATTAAAACCGGTACAAAGTCTGATCAAGAAAATTTAAATTTGATAAAAGTTAGATATATAAAGTAAAAGATTAAGAATAATGCACGTTTACCGAAAAATAGTGGACGCAAACCTTTAAATGGGACGGAGGGAGTACTAAATTAAATTCAAAAGATAAAAAATATAACTTATTTTAAAATTTTCCAAAAAAGTGACATATTGAGTGACTAGTCTCTACTGACTCACCATATAGTAATGTCTTGTCACTCTAAAGTACAACACTATGGTGACTCTTGTCGAGTTACTCATACACAATGACTAGTCATGTCTTATCGAGTTACTCATACACAATTAAGAGCCCGTTTGAAAACCCCCTTTTTCGACTTATCAGGCTTATCAGCTAGCTTTTCACTATACACATAACTTTAGATTTTGCGTGCTGAAGTTTGTAATAAGCACAAAAAGTAATGTTGGAGTTACTTTTCTGGGCGTATTGGTTGAAGCTACTGTAGAGGATCATTTTAGATACGTTTTCATATAATTTTTTGTTTAATTTATTAAAAACAAATATTTTAAATATAATTTTTTCATCAATCAGTAGAATAAGCAAATACAGCCATTTCAGCCATAACTTCATAAATTTCAGCACAATCAGCCAATTCAGCAAATTTTAGTGTTACCAAACGAGCTCTAAACGTAAATGCTAACGTTATCAAAACATGAAAAACGATAAATTGAAGTTTCATAACTTAAGTGTTTGAAGTGGATTATATGTCGTTGATAGGCACTAGTTGTTAGTGCCTAAGTATACATTTTTATTATTGTTTGTAATGTTTATTTACTAGTTTTGTGCAAGTTTATAGTTGTTAGTTTGCATTTGATTGTAATCATATTTCTAGAATTTTATTGTTTGTTGTAAGTTGTAGTTAGTTCGGCTATAAGTTTAGGATAGGTTTGGAAGCAAAAAGGATGAATAAACCTGAGTTTTGTGCAAAACCCGATCGGGTATGGCCTTTACCCGGTCGGGTATGAAGTGACAAAGGAAACTGCTACAAAACTAGCAAATACCCGGTCGGGTATTCCATATACCCGGTCGGGTATCAAGTGATTTCGGACCAAAGAACGTGCAGAAGACACAAAAACATAGGAAAATATTTGATTTGGTAAATACCCGGTCGGGTATGTCAAAATACCCGGCCGGGTATCCGGCTATAGGTCTTGAAAACACCTATAAATAACCTCATTTTCCTTCACTTTTAATCATTCCTTCTTCCATACTCTTAAGCTCAGTTTAGAATAGCATTTCTTTATATTTTTCTAGCTATGTTTAGTCTCCAAATAAGGAGCTAAACTTCCATTCTTGGTGTTGCTCTTGAAGCTTGTTGATTATTAAAGTTGTGAGTTATTTTCTTAACTTCTTTCCTTGAATATTAATTAATAGTTCTTTCCTTAATACGATCTCTATATTAATGTTGGGGAGTGTTGCTAAGATGACAATTAGTTAACATCTCGACATTAGTTAGAATGGTATTTTCTTCCTCTATATTAATGTTGGGGAGTGTTGCTAAGATGACAATTAGTTAACATTTTGATATTAATTATAGTAGGATTCATCTTCTCTAATAATATTCTTCCTTGAATATTAATTAATTCCTACTCATATTTCATATTAATATTTTGAACATTACTTAAAGGATCAACTAGTTTTGTTTCATATATTAATTATTACTAGAAACGATCAACGAATCGATGGTTAATCGTTGATGGTTTCACAAGTAAGTAACTTCGGTTTATTAATGCACGGTCGTGGTTAATAAACTTGAGAGGGATTAATTTTATTGGTTAAACTGAAACCGTTGTGTTGAGGTTATCAATCTCAATTGATTTCATCAAGGAGTTAGAAAGATTAAATGCTACTATTAAACCGGTATAAGGCGTTGTTCTATATTTGATTAATAGTAAGGGTTATTAATGAACGGTTGTTGTTAATAACTACCCTCGATGAAGTGGATATACTCCCCGATTGAGTATTCGAGAGGGAATAAGTTATAGATATAACGAAGATCGACTAAAATATATCAACAAGTGGAAAGTAGCAATACCAAGTCCTTTTTATCTTTGAATTAAATATCATATAAGTCGTTCATCTTAGTTTTTATTTAAATTACATCACTCAATCCAAATCCCCCCTTTATTTACTAAGTTTCATAAAAAGAGAATTATTCCTTTCCATGTGGATACGAACTCTACTACGCTATACTACGTATAAGTGCTAGTATTGAATTTATTTTGACGCACCGTGACAAAGTGCTCGTCAGTCGTGTCGTGAACGCCGACATGCATGAAGTACAGAATTAGTGAAAAATTTTTACTCGAACAAAATTAGTGCAAAATGCGTTTTTTAAAATAAAAGTATTTTCGTCCTTCCACATTTCAATATAATGAGAATTTCTTTTTTCTTCTTCCAATTTTTAGTTATATTTCAGGAAAAAAACAAAACCTAGTCACTTTTCGGGAAACTCAATATGTTTTAGTTGGATTCAGTGAAATTTCCCAAGTTTTATTAATGGTATCATAACCCCTAATAATACTTAAATATGTAATATAAAGTCAAGTTAGATAACTGATAATTGACGTGTGTGTGTGTACTATATATATATATATATAATATGGAGCTAGGGATGGAAGCGGGGCGGATCGGGACGGTTTTATATATAATCGTAACCACCACGTTGGGTAATTTCCCTGACCCATAACCGCCCCATTACTCAACGGGTGATTTTTACCCAAACCATAACCACACCAACGGGTAACGGGTAAAACTTCGGGTAACAGCGGGTAACTGCTTTATTAATTGAGTCATTAAATTTTGATATATGAATAATATTTTAAAAGGTGAATAATGACATCGCCTATACCACTCTAAGATGCCACTTTAAAGATGCGTATATCTACAAGACGGGAAAGGAAGCAACTTAAATTAATTTGAACCTAAAAATACTTGATCTAAAAAATAATTAATCACAAAAAAATATGATAATAATCAAACAAGATTATTAAAATCTATTATGAACTTTCATTTATACATTATAGTTAGTACATCTATTATCTATATATACATAACGATAAGAAAAAAAATCTCATCTTTTAAAATTTGTGAGACAAATAATAGATAAAAACATAATAAAAATATAACTACAAATAAATGGGGCGGGTATGGGGCGGGTAATGGGGCGGGCATGTATAAACCCGTAACTGCTCCATTACCCGTAAAAACAAAACGGGTATTCCCCACCCCATTCCCGTTACCCGGTGAATGCGGTTTTCCCTATTTTGATCGGGGCAGTTCGGTGAAGGTATCCATCGGTTCTGTCACAATTGTCATCTCTATATGGAGCAACAATGGTGTAACAATGGTGTCATACAAGAAATATACTTGATGATGTCGTATTTTTATTATGTATTGTTTCACTTTTAATTAGTTTTATTGTTTGTGGTAAGATAAATTGCACACTTTTAGTGTAATTACTTTATTTTCCAAGATAGATGTAATTTGTTTATATTAGGATTATTCTAACCTTAGGACAGGTCAAAATCATCCCAAGAATCAAAGGTTGGATCCTAAAGACCAAAGAATGTGCAAAAGGGAGAAGATCAAATTAAAGGAAGATTTTAAAATACGTTCATGTACTCGGTCGAGTATTGCCAATACTGGGTCGAGTATTGACCGATACGTTGGTCAAAATCAAATCTGGGAGCAAAAGAATGTGGTTGAATATTTGATGAAAATCCTATCTCATACTCGATATAGTATTGGCAATACTCGACCGAGTATGCCTATATTTCGCAGCTTCCTGGAAACTACCTCTTGTACTAGGTCGAGTATCTCATATACTCGATCGAGTACAGCACCCTGTCACCTCTATTTTGAAATAAATACACTCCTTTCCCTTTACATTAAAAGCACCAATTCACATATACTCTAAGCTCAGTTTAGGTAAGAGTTTTCTTTATATTTTCTAGTAATCTAGTATGTTTAGTCTCCAAATGAGGAGTTAAACTCTTCCATCTTGGTTTTGCTACGTTGAAGCTTAATGATGTGTAAGTTGTGAGTTATTTTCTTTAATCTTCTTCCTTGAATATTAATTAATCTATCTCTATATAAATGTCGGAGAGTGTTGCTAAGATGACAATTAGATAACATCTCGACATTAATTATAGTAGCATTTATTTTATTTAATAGTCTTCCTTGAATATTAATTAATTCCTATTCATATTCATATTAATATTCTGAGCATTACTTAAAGGATCAACTAGTTTTGTTTCATATATTAATTATTATTAGAATCGGTCGACGAATACGCTTGTTAATCGTTCGGTCCTTTCACGGTAGTAAACTTGGATTATTAATGCATGCATCTCATGGTTAATAATCTAAGGGGAATTAATTATATTGATTAAACCAATAAACCGCTTGTGTTGAGGTTATCAATCTCAATCGTTTTCATCTTAAGTTTATTGCTATTATCGGATTAATATACGGCGCGTGTTCTATATTGACTCGGTAGTAAGTTTTATTAATGAACGCGTCTCGTTACTAATAACTACCCTCGATGAATTGGATATACTCCTCGATTGAGTATTCGAGAGGAAGATAGTTAAAGATATAACCGAGATCGACGAACATTTCATTAAGTGGATATAAGCAAAGCCAAGTCTTCATCTCAATTAAGTAAAACACATAAGTCGTTCATCTTAGTGTTTAAATACATTTAAAGTTCATCAATCAATGAAAACCCTCCTTGTTACTAGTTACGTAAAAGAAGAGTATTTCTTTCCTTGTGGATGCGAACCTTACTACACTATACTACATATAAGTGTTGTATTGTATTTATTTATTTATTTTGAGTGCACACCACGACAAAGTGCACGTCAATACTCTCCCAAACCCATATGTATGTATAATTACATTTAAACATTTGTAATATATGGAGTAACATCTTTCTCGAATACGGACCAGTTGGTATACCGTGGGAGCAGCCCACGGTGAGCATGGTGCTCCAACAGTTAATTCACGCGTGAACAGTAACCCGCGTGAACAATAACTTTTTTTTTGTTCCCAGTAGAAAGGTGATGTAACTTGTGAGTAGTGAAATGTAACTCACGTTTATATGCAATGTAACTGCATGCAAGTTGCGATGTAACTTTTCTAATACAAAGAAGAAGAAATAAAACATTGATTTCAATCTAAACAATGAAAAACGTAGTCTAATTGTTCAATTACTTTACATAAGTAGTGAATATGTTTTGTTTTTAATATTAAGGCCATAATTTTTTTTCAAAATATCTTATCTTTGCCAAAAAAACATTTTTTTTTGCAAAAAATAAATGAAATTTTTGTTTCAATAGTTGGGGTTTATTTTGGTATGTAACTAATGTTATGGAAATTGTAACTGTGTTGATGGAAAAAACTAACTTAGATGTATGCAAAATGTAACTTGTTGTGGCAAGTCTAAGTGTAACTAACGCATAAAATTGTGTAACTCGTCCATAAGAAGATGTAACTTCATATAATATCAAATGTAAACAATGAAAACAAGGAGCTTAAGCTAATTGCTCAATTACTTTATTTACGTGAATAGTGAATATGTTTTGTTTTTAATATTTAAGGCCATACAAAATTGTTTCTTAAAAAAATTGTCAAAACTTTTTTTTGGGAAACAATATTTTATTTTTGCCAAAAAAATCATTTTTTATGCAAAGAAATGATATTATTTGTTTCAATAGCAGAGGTTTATTTTGTGATGCAACTCGTATTATGGAAAATGTGACTCACGTTGATGGAAAATCTAACTTAGGTACATGCAAAATGTAACTTGTTGAAGCAAGTCTAAATGTAACCCGTGCGTATGAAGATGTAATTCACTTATAAAAATTAAAGATGTAACTCGCGTACAAGAAGACATAACTTCATATATTATCAAATGTAACTCCAGAAATTGTCAATAAACATAACTCACACATGTAGAAATATAAATCACATATGAAAATGTAAGCTCATACTTTATCAAATGTAAATCAAAATTACAAAATTTAATGTCTAAAAAACACTAAGAGAATTTAAGAGAGATAATAATAAATACATTATAGGAAAATGTGTGAATATAAAAAAAGATATTACATATAAGTGTATAAATATAAAAAATATTTATTTTGAAGCAAAAAAAAAATTAATTTTTGGTTGTAATTTTAGTTGAATAAAAAAGGAAAAGTGTATCAATAAGGACTAAGAGAGAATGAAAAAGTAATTAATTTATTTGAAAGGATGAAAATTTGTTCACAAAATTATAATAATAGTTCCAGTGTTCTTACATTAAAAAAAACAGTGGAATCATGATAGCTTTTGATAATGAAAAAATTAAAATAAAGTAAAAAACAAAAAAGCAAAGAGAAACGTAAGTGGGGTATGTGTGAGTGGAGAGAGCATGCCACCATCCAACGAGTTGCCATGTATGCTCCGTTTGTTATAAAAAACGGCACCGTATTTGGGATCGGTATACCATGTGCATGGTACACCGATCCCACAGTATAATTTGCCAATACGACACCATTAAATATAGCACTCCGTATATAAAAAGATACTATTTCACAAACATTTGTGATTAGTATCTTCATTGTATAAGAAAAGAAATCACAGCCTTTAATTTAAATCTTGAAACCATATCTACTTCAGACAACAAAAATTAAGTAGTGTGGCACCCCTTTAATTTATGGAGTTATTGTGATAGCTTAATCACCATTCATTTATTTAGTGAGGGACCTCATCAAATAAGTGAATGGTGATGATTAATGGTGTCATAATGTCTCATATGACTGGAGGGTAGGTGATGGGGTTATGGGACCAGGCCTAGAGCTTAATCGGCCCAGGCCCCGAACTTGGATCAGCGGGCCCAAGCCCAGCAACCTAGAGCTCGAGTCGGCCCAACCAATCAGGGCAATCAAGGAGTGAAAGCCCAAGGCGGCCTGCCTTCTAGTCCAGCAGGGAGCCTGCCTTCCAGCCCAGTGGGGAGTCTGCCTTCCAGTCCAGTGGGGAGCCTGCCTTCCAGCCTAGCCAGGAGCCTGCCGACCACCAGCCCAGCTGGGAGCCTGTAATCCAGCCCAACTAGGAGCCTGCGGTCCAGCCCAGGTGGGAGTCTGCCTTCCAGCCTACCCGGGAGCCTGCCTTCCAGCCTACCCGGGAGCCTGCCTTCCAGCCTACCCGGGAGCCTACCTTCCAGCCTACCCGGGAGCCTGCCTCCAGCCCGGTCAGAAGCCTTCCTCCAGCCTAGCGGGAAGCCCATCGTCCAGTCTAGCAGGAGGGAGCTCAAGCGTCCAGCCTGCCAGCCAGGCTGACCTGCCAGCCAGGAAGAGTAACGGCCAACAATCAATGCGCGACTTAATTATGTGTTTAATTCTTTATTAATGTTGTAATTAATTTAGTCATTATTATGTTCGGCAGTTACCATTTGTAATCGCCTATAAAAGGCAATTCGAATTTCAAATACAGATATGCTATTTCTGGCAACTAAATCCCTTTGCAACTTTCCATATTCGTACTTTCCTAATTCCTGCTTGAGTGTTTTTACGTAGCTTTCCTAAAAGCCTATGAGCGTCCTATTTTGGACCAACATTGGTGCTCTCATTGAGAGTCTCTATTGTCTCTCACCTCACTTTAGTAGGAATTACCCGTGAAATTTCTGAAAAAGCAGGAAGATCTAAGGTTTCTAGCAAATTTTTCAGGTCTTTAATTCACAATCTTGGAGAAAATCCACCAAAAAACAATCTGAAAAATCAACAGAAAAGGGAAATCATGAATTCTAGAATGGGAGATCTCGGATTTCCAAGACCTGGCAGGAGCAATCATCGCCCCACCGCCATGTCTCACGCGGGCAATAGCTAACGACGCTACGTCGTATCCGCCAGCGGCATACCCCTGGTTGACTGTCAAGATTCAGGTGGACCATTGAGCTCCAGGTCGGGCGGATCTACTTCGTAGGTCGGCGTCCCTGCAGTACGTCTTCAGTCTCATGGTGGAGTTCCCAAGCGGCGCTACCCCAGGTCGTCACTCTCATAGTTCCACGCAGGTGTGGGGCGACGGCTCCAGGATGAACGGCTTACGGACAGAGACGTCTCCTAGGGAGATAGTATCCGGGGAGGCAACGTCCAAAGCGATGGTTTCCCAGATTGGTTGTGCATCCTCCGTTTCCGGCGGCAACAGATGAAAGGTCTAGATGGCCAGGCCATCTCCAAGGTTAGGGTCGGTTGGCTGGTCGTATGAGAAATACGTATAAGCCATGAAGGTTTTGGGCCAAGTGAAAAAGAATAGGCCAGACCACTTTGAGCAAGTTTATCGATGTGCTGGATTTGAACAACACATTAAATTTCAGTCCAATTATTGCTCCCTATTCTAAATCACAGCTAAGTATCCAAAAATCCTCTATATTGATAAAAAAACATATATTGGAACATATCGAAAAGTACTTTAAGTGATATGATTGCTTTTCCTCTTGTTAAGTGTGTAATTTTAACATTGAACAATGGACTTATGAAATCTGATCACTCAAGTACGCCGGACGAGCACACACACTCGTACAATGGCCGAGCACACACACTCGCGCCACTGGGTCACGTCATATGAGTGTGATGATTAATAAGCTCCAATATAAATGTTAATACCGCACACTCTTGACTTCATACGAGTTCTCGCGTGCTCTTACCCCTTCATAGTGCATCACACTCCGACCTCGGGGGACGAGTCACCCGTTCAAAAGTTTTTACTTGCGGGTTCGAAGTACTAACTTCGGGCGGCGAGTTAAACTCTTGTTAGGGGCCTAGAGCCACGCTCTTCCGAGCAATTTTGTCACTTAATTGACATTCACATTTCTCGAAAAGGTTGATATGCTTTAGTTCTTTGGGGTTAGATTATCCGTTCGAGTGAGGAGTCCGACTCACTTACTCGCGGATTCAATCTCTCTTTCAGAGACTGGGTTGAGGCCTAACTTGGGAACTTGATGTCACTCTTTTCAAGTAGTGAGTCCGACTCACTTACATACTGAGCTGTGGTTTGACACCAGGCCAGATGCTCTATTCTACACTAGTTTCTTTTATGTGTAGGTACAACTGAATGAAGTGGGGGATTGAGGGTCTTACCGTCTTCGAGGAAGCAAATGACGAACCTGATGAGTCTAAGCCCAACAATAAGAAGAGTTCTAGCCATCCTATTCGCAGATGGTGCCCATTGCAATAAAGGCTGAGGATCTCACCTCTTGCTTCATATTGGGGGCGTCAGATGTACTCTTTTTCCCTTCATTAGGATTTTTTCCCATCGGGTTTTTTCCTAATGAAGGTTTTTAATGAGGCATCTCCCCAACACGGATAAGAGCAGGGATCTTCTAGTCTCGGAGAAGAGCAACTGACTTGGACTACTCCCTCTTAGCCGAGTCTACTACTCGACTAAGGGAGTGGGCGACTCGTGATGGAGTAATAGGACTAGGCCCAGAGCCTAATTAGCCCAAGTCCCGAACTTGTACCCGTGGATCCAAGTCCACAGCCTAGAGCCTACCTGCCAACCCAGCGGGGAGCCTGCCAGTCCGTCCGACCTCCCAGCCCGGAAGAGTAACGGTCAAGCAATTAATGCGCTATTAATTATGTATTTCATTGAGAGCTGATATTGTCTCTCACATCACTTGAGTAGGAATCACCTAGGAAGATGGCCGGAATCTCATCTCGACGTGACCATGTCTCAGTCCACACTGAGGAGTCCACCCGGTCTGGCCGCCAGCGTGCCCTCGACAACCATGTACAGGGCAGGAGGGCGGCACGCCAAGGCGACCTTCGGAACCAATTATCAGGCCACGACGACCTAAGGGCGACGCTCAACCACACCCAGGGTGAGTGCTCGGTCCGCAGCCGGCGGGGGGAGGCCGACGTCATGCTCCGCGCATGGACCCGGCTCGACTCAATGCCGGGGTGGAAGCCCTACAGGAGGCAACTCGGGTTCTGGGGACCTTGGCTCAAAATTTCCAACAGATGGTGTCTGGCGGAAACGTGGATGAGCCTGCCCGTCAACAGACGCCAGCGGATGTGGAGGTGTCCTTCAGGCGGCGTGATGAGCGACGCTCTGGATCCAACCAAAACAGGGGGGAAGAAGTCTCCCATTGGCGGGGGGAAGAAGTCTCCCAGCAGCCTAGCCGACCCCATCGGCAGACGGGGAGGGGCGCCCAGCAGGGGCGCCCAACGCAGATGGAAGGAGGCGAGCCCTCTCGCCACTCTCACCGGGCGAACAGTCGGACTGGCTCCACGGAGAGGCAAGACGTGGGGCCCCGACCTCACGTGCACGGACGACTTGGAGGTGCCGCCGGACATACTCAGCCCCGCGCTTGAGCTGTCCGGCGGAACCCACCGCCGGCCGAGGTGGAAGATCTACGACAGCGCCTTGACGAGTTGAGAAGGAGGGTCGTCGGGGGGAGCCCTACACGGCCGACCTCCAGATACCCGAACCGTTCACCCGGGCGGTCATGGATGCGCCGTTGCCGAGGGGCTACAAGCCCTGCCCCATTGAAGCATACAAGGGCGCTTCTGACCCCTAGCATCATGTATCTCGGTACCTTTCCTACATGGTCATGATGGGGTACGAGGACGCCATTCGATGCCGCGGTTTCTCCGCCAGTTTGGATGGCCCGGCTCATGAATGGTATGACTCTCTACCCGACGGGAGTATCACGAATTTTCGTGAGTTGGCTCAGCGCTTTCTCTTGAGGTTCGCGAGCTCCCGAGACGTCAAGAAAAACTTCAGCCACCTGTTCGGCCTAAAACAGGGGAAGAAGGAATCATTGTCGACCTTCCTAGCGAGGTGGAGGGCCGAGTCAGTCAAGGTTCAGGGCCTTGACGACAGGACCGGGGTGACCATGCTCACAAACTCTATCCGATCGGGCGAGCTTTACAAAGATTTCGTCAGAAGTCCCCCTACCTCGTACGAGGAGGCGCTCGGCCGTGCCGACCGGCAAGCCGAGGCGGAGGACGCCTTGCAGAGGAAAAGAGATGAGGAAGAAGGTGCAAAAGAAGAAAAGAAGAAGGAAGCCGGTTCGGGTGCTGAGAAAGCTGACGGCAAAGCTAGCAACAAAAACAACAAGTACAAAGGTAACAAAAGTAGAGGCAAGGGCAAGGCGGACGTCCCGAGCGGACCGCTACAGCCCGTCAAGCAATTGACTCCACTTGCTCAGCCGGTTGGGGCCATCCTCGACTACGCAGAGGAGCAAGGTTTAGTCAACTTTCCGGAGGAGTGTGATGTGGTGACTGCCAAGCGTAACCACGACCAATATTGTCGATTCCATCGGAGAGCAGGGCATGATACAGATGGTTGCGTCATTCTCCGGCGGCAAATTGAAGAACTCATCCAGAAGGGGTACCTGGGCCAATTCGTTGGAAAACAAGGAGGCATCCCGCAGAAGAGGAGCCTGACGTGGCAGCGGTCCGACCAAGCTACCACGTCAAAGGAGACACCGCCTGCCAAGAAGCGGGAGCTCGGCGCCTTCTCCGAGGAAGACGATGCCGACTTAGGGAACGGCCCCCGGAAGTACCATCGATGTTCATTCATATTCGGGGGACCCCAGGGAGGCGACACCTCTGGAGAGCGGAAGCAGTGGGCCCGAGCCCTATACGTCGCGGAGATAACCAGGGCTCCCGCCGACAAGAGGGTGAAGAGGGACCTCATCTTCTTCACCGACGCAGATTTGCCACTGATGCCTCCGCCGCATAGGGATGCCTTGGTCATCAAGGTCGAAATCAACAACACGATCGTCCACCGGGTCCTGGTGGACAATGGGAGCTCCGTTAACATCATGTACTATGACACCTTCCAAGGTCTCGGGCTGGACCGAAAAGACTTGATCCCGGTGAGAACCCCACTCTCGGGCTTCACCGGGGACTCCATTGAGTCGGAGGGCAGCATAGTCCTCCCCGTGATGGTGGGCTCCGAGCCTTGCGTATCCAAGTTAGACGTCGAGTTTATCGTCGTACGCCTAACTTGTGCGCATAAGATCATCATGGGAAGGCCGGACCTGGAAGACCTCAGATGTGTGATATCCCAGGAGCACCTATGCATGAAGTTTCCCACTCCGAATGGCGTCGGAGTTGCCAGGGGAGATCAGCGAATGGCGAGGAGCTGCTATCTGAAAGCTTGCAAACAAATCAGTCAAAAAGACTTGAGGGTCCACACTATCAACAGCAAAGCCATGAAGTATGAGGAGGGTCAGCTCCACGCTGAACCCACCTCAGAAGTGGAGGAGATCCAGATTGACCCCGAGAGGCCGGAACGGAAGGTCAAGATCGGGACCGGGCTCCCGGCCGGCTTGAGGGAGAAGATTATCCAGGTACTTTTCCTTTTTAGCGTTGTCTTCGCGTGGGGACCGAAGGACATGCCTGGCCTTGACCGAAGCATCGCTGTCCATCGGCTGGCGGTCAATCCAACGGCGAAGCCCATCCAGCAGAAAAGAAGACACCTCTCAACCGAGAGGAGGGAATTCGTGAAGAAGGAGGTCAACATGCTCCTGAGTATCAAGCATATCCGGGAGGTTTTGTACCCGGTTTGGTTGGCAAACGTGGTCCTGGCCCCGAAGCCGCCAACCTGGAGGATGTGTGTTGATTACACCGATCTCAACAAGGCATGTCCGATGGATCCATTCCCATTGCCTAACATCGACCAACTAGTCGATGGGACGGCCGGATGTGAGCTCCTTAGCTTCATTGACACTTTTCGAGGATACCATCAGATTTTCATGCATGAAGAAGAAGCGGAGAAGACCTCGTTCGTCACCCCAGAGGGGATTTTTTGTTATCTTGTCATGGCCTTCGAGCTAAAGAACTCTGGGGCGACGTACACGAGGATGGTGGCCAAGGTATTCCGGAAGGTGCTCGGAAGGAACATGGAGGCATATGTTGACGACATGATCGTCAAGAGCACCCGGGCATCCGATCATGCAGATGATTTGGCAGAGATCTTCGGGATCATGAAGGCAGTCCGTCTGCGCCTGAACCCGAAGAAATGTACCTTTGCCGTCCAAGGAGGCAAGTTCCTGGGGTACATGGTCACACGGAGGGGGATTGAGCCAAATCCTGAGAAGGTAAGGGAAATACTTGACATGGAACCCCCGAGGTCGGTGAAAGAAGTCCAGATTCTCACCGGCCGGCTAGCAGCCCTTGGACGCTTCATGTCCAAGTCCGCCGAGAAGTCCCTACCCTTCTTTCAGGTCCTAAAGAAACAAAATGGTTGCGTCTGGAATGATGAGTGTCAGCGAGCCTTCGACGACCTGAGGAAGTACCTCCTCTCTGAGCCTTTACTCAGCAAGCCGGAGAGGGGGGAGACGTTAATCCTTTATCTTGGGGTTTCCCAAGGCACAATCAGTTCCGTGCTGGTTCGCGAGGAGGAAGGCGTTCAGCGCCCCGTCTACTAAGTGAGCAAGACCCTCCAGAATGCTGAGCTCCGGTACACCCCGCTCGAGAAGACAATATATGCCGCCTACATCACTGCCAAGAAGTTGACACACTACTTCC
This sequence comes from Cuscuta europaea, assembly GCA_945859875.1. Taxonomy (NCBI): domain Eukaryota; kingdom Viridiplantae; phylum Streptophyta; class Magnoliopsida; order Solanales; family Convolvulaceae; genus Cuscuta; species Cuscuta europaea. Next base: position 4,271,189 of record CAMAPE010000041.1, read on the forward strand.
AAGCGCACCCGATAAGAATCCTGTCGGACCAACCCCTAGGTGCCGCTCTGAGGGCGCCCGGCACAACCCGGGTAGTGAAGTGCCGCTCTGGCCGATTTCATTGTGGAATGCACGGCCCGAGAAGTGGCAGATAGGCAACAGGAGAGCAATGAACAATGGTGGACTCTAGCGACTAATGGGTCGGCAGGAGCCAAGGGATGCGGGGGAGGAATCGTCCTCATCTCACCCGAGGGATTCCGAGCCTACTATGCCTACCGCTATCTTTTCAAAGTCTCCAACAATGAGGTGGAGTACAAGGCCCTACTGTCTGGGCTACGATTGGCAGCCGCCATGGGAGCAGAGTGGATAACGGTGAAATGTGACTCCCGCCTGGTGGTTTCCTAGGTCAAAGGTGAGTTCGAAGCGAAGGAAGAAAGAATGATGAAGTATCGAGATGTTGTTCGGGAGTTGCTCGGGTTGTTCAAGCAAGCAGAGTTGATCTGCATCCCGAGAAATCAAAACTCCGATGCAGACCTCCTCTCAAAGCTATCCCAAGGGTTACCTGAACATATATCGAGAATTGCACGCATTGAGGAGATGACGACTTCAAGCATATCAGCCTCACCGTCCATTGACGTCCTTCCCCTGCAACCAGTCGCCTGGTGTTGGGTGGATGACCTCCTGCGCTACATAGCCGACGGGACGCTCCCCGATAAAGAAGAGGAGGCAAGGTTAGTCCGGCGACGAGCTCCGGGCTACGTCGTCTTGGATAAAATGGGACCTTGCTAAAGTGTTTACGCCCACATAAGGCGGAAATGATCGTCTCTGAACTCCATGGGGGCGTATGCTCCGCCCATCAGGGGGCAGACACGTTAGCTAGGAAGGTCGTCCTCCAGGGGTACTTTTGGCCAACAATAATGAAGGATTGCGCTGACTATGCAAGGAAATGCGAGACATGCCAGAAGTTCCAGAAGAGCCCCGGCCGACCAGCAATGATGTACACACCGATTAGCACCGCCCTTCCATTCACAAGATGGGGTGTCGACCTGGTCGGTCCCTTACCAACCGGGTCGGGAAACCGGAAGTTTGTCATCGTCACGGTGGACTACTTTAAGAAGTGGATTGAGGCCGAGCCGCTTGCCAGCATCACACATCTCCAATGCAGGAAGTTCATGTGGAAGAATATTTTCTGCCGGTTTGGGGTTCCCCTCCAAATAATCTCCGACAACGGAAGGCAGTTTGACTGCGAAGCCTTTCGGCAATTCTGTGCAGAGTGGGGCGTAGAATCCAGCCGAGTTGCGGTCTGCTACCCCCAGGCAAATGGACAGGTGGAGAACACCAACCGGACGATCGTCGATGGACTGTAAAAGAAGTTGGAGGCCCTCGGGACTGCCTGGGTGGAGGAGTTGAACAATATACTCTGGACCTTCAGAACAACCCCAAGGAAGGCAACAGGAGAAACCCCCTTTGCCTTGTGTTATGGCTTTGAGGCAAGGGCACCGTTCGAGGCCGTAGTTGCCAGCCGGCGAGTGGAAGAATTTGAACCAGCCAGCAATGAGGAGAGGCTCCGAGCCGAGCTCCACCTCATTGAGGAAAGAAGAGACCGTGCCTTCATCAAAGCGGAAAACTATCGACGACAGGTCAAGGCGTACCAAGACAGCCGAGCCCGACCCTGGAGATTTGACGTCGGTGATTATGTCCTAAGACGTAGGAAGGCCAGCAGGCCGACAGAGGGAGGTAAGCTCTCCGTCAAGTGGGAAGGCCCTTACGTGGTGGACGCAGTGATCGGCCCTGGGACATACAAGTTGAAGACAACAACAGGCCGGTTGGTAGACCGCGTCTGGAATGTCGAGCATCTGATGAAGTTTTACCAGTAGAAAATCGAAGTTTCACTTTTCTTTGTAAACTCCTGTGCTCCGAGCACGTGATTACAATTTGTAATTCTTCATGTGGTCCACCCACATCATGAATTCAATATACTTTGCTAGCGATATTTTGTCATCAAAAGAGGTCTGACCTCACTTAGCAATAAAGGGCGGCGGCAAAAAAAAAGGTATTATGCCCCCCCTCGGTGTTTGGCCGACCTCGGCCAGGCTCTTTAACTGAAAATAGCCAAACGATTTTCAAGAATCCGGGCAATTTTCTAAAGTAAAGAGCTAGCCGCGACAGTCGAGGCGACGGTAGGGCCGACCTCCGGGTCGAGGGTACTCAGGATGCTGACCTCCAGGTCCTTTCGAGTGCTCGCCGCCTAACATCGCTGGCCAAGCAGCTCGCACTCTCGTCATCCCTGAGTTGGCGGTGCGGGTTCGTTCTGGTGGATCATGTAGGGTCCGCCCCTGTTGTTTGGCTATCCATGCGGGAGTAACCAGATTATTCCCCAAGTCCGAGCAAACTGGATGGGTTAAAGTGACAGTAGGACTGACCCCGGGTCATGAACGTTTAGGATACCGACCTAAGGGTCTTCCTTATCGGTTCAATGTCCGACCTCGCTGGCCGAACAAGTCGCGTACTTGTTGATTCCATATCAATAGCGAACAGATCACTTCTATCCGGCCAGGAGGGGCGCAGATTGGCTCGGCCACACCAGCCTAACCGCCCCCGGGAGGTTAGAGAAGCCGGATCCCCGAATAAATTGCCAAGTATTCGTAATGAAAAGTAGAGAAAAGGAGACATATGAGTTCAAAATCAAACATCCATTCGAAACACATAGCATTCAAGTGGAAAACAAAAGAAATACAAAATACAGGGTCATGGCCGTGCGAACCCATTACCATCAAGTAGAATGATCTAGTCAAAATCGGCGATCACTTCCTGGGAGTAGCCAAGAACCTCAATAAGCTCTCTCAGAATCCGGACTGCAGTGCCGTCCTCACCATGGTCGTTACCCTCCCGTCAGGTGGTCACCTAGGGACTTGGGACTCTCCAATTGCCTCTTTGTCTGCTCCCGTGAGTAAGTGCTTTATTTCGCCGTGTTTGAAGCTCAACTCAGATACTGGTTTCTAGACGTTCTCTTCTTCTTCTTCCAAGGATCCCTTCGTGGCTGCCCTAGTCTTGTGGACCTTGTCCTAAAATTTTCCTGGAGGCAGTTGGCAGCCCGGGGTGCCCCACAATCCTAAATAAACCCTGCAAACAGAAAAAAATGCGGTTAGAAAATCAGGTGAATGGGAAACAACCACAGAGGTGTGGTCACCCGTAACCAAATAACCACAAGGAGCTAGTGTAACACCCCGGCCCCGTAGGCCCCGAGGTAGTTACTTCTGACCTCTAGTACTGTCCTCACAAACCGCCACTAGCCTTTTCCGCGCACTTTGTGCTCACTCGTGCGCGCCCTGAGAAACTTCCCAGGGGGTCACCCATCCCAAGACTACTCCTGTGCAAGCACGTTTAACTTTGGAGTTCTTGGTTAATGAACTCCCTTAAAAGGAGATGCATCTTGTTGGTATGAGTAGTACTATTAATCCATTTAAATTAAATCTCAAGTGTTACAATCACCCCCACTTAGGAACGCAACGTCCTCGTTGCGCCCATAAACCAATCTCAATCATATCCCAGAATCTTTTCCCCTGCTAAGTGCCCGCCCGATATCCAACGGATCAGCACACTGTCGCAGGGTTGCTCTGATACCATTTGTAACACCCCGGCCCCGTAGGCCCCGAGGTAGTTACTTCTGACCTCTAGTACTGTCCTCACAAACCGCCACTAGCCTTTTCCGCGCACTTTGTCCTCACTCGTGCGCGCCCTGAGAAACTTCCCAGGGGGTCACCCATCCCAAGACTACTCCCGTGCAAGCACGTTTAACTTTGGAGTTCTTGGTTAATGAACTCCCTTAAAAGGAGATGCATCTTGTTGGTATGAGTAGTACTATTAATCCGTTTAAATTAAATCTCAAGTGTTACAGCTAGCCCTAAGAAACAGTAACTCGTCAGGCTGAGAGTGCCCGGGGTAGCACCAACCTGCCGTCCACGCATACCGCCTGCACGCGTGGTTTTCCCTAGGGTCACGACTGACCTTTGCCAACCCACAACGGTCTGCCGGCCACGCCTATGTCATTGGTCAACCGCAAGGAGCCGTCTGACCAGGAGGATTCACGATGAGCCGAGATCGTCACGGACCTGCATCATCTACCCGGCCAGGAGCGTCCTCGCTGAGTAGCATCACTTGCTCGGAGAATTCGTAGCCAGCCTCAGGTTTCTGCCGCCTACCTGCGGTCTGCAGACTACCTGGTGAAGCTTGGCCAACCGAAGAAGAACAGATGTGGACCTCACAGTTGCACTGCCGGCCTGGAAGCTGGTACCGCAGGGGAGTTTCCGTCGACTGGGGGTTGCACCGTCTGAAGCTGTCACTGCAGCCAATCGCAGCCTAAGTTCGTCGCCACCGCCGCCTGGGTCCGTCGCCGCCGCCTCGAGCCCGGATGCTGCCACGATCCAGAAGGTACAAGGCTACCCATCTACGAGCGACGCTTGACCTGGGGGTAATGAGTGATGTTCCACTCGAGTTCATCCTGAGGAATCATGTCAGCATCAGCCCGCCTGCTTGGCCACTTGGGTGGGGGAAGGACGATACGGGATCTGATCTTGAGGAGCTGCCGAGCCGCTCAGGTCCGCCGCCATCCAACGCCGGAGTTTGACGGATTGGGAAGCCACCGATCTAGGGGTCGATCAACCAGCCAGTTGACTGCGAAGCTGGGCTAGGGAGACGCGAGGAAAACGGACGCAGGTCGCAGGAGAGAGAGAAAAGAGAAGAAAGGAAAGAAAAAAGAAAGGAAAGAAAAAAGAAAGGAAAGAAAAGAGAAGGAAAGAAAAAAGAAGGAAAGAAAAGAAAAGGAAAGAAAAGAAAAGGAAGGAAAAATAAAATAAAGTCCGAAAATAATTTATGAAGTAATTAAAATGAATTTCAGGGATTTTTTTGAAGCTGACCTGGATCCTGAAGTCTGGGAGAAAGCTTGCTGCTGGAATGCTAGAACGCTAAGGGAATTGATTTGGGGCCTTTTAAAGTTGGGTGCCTTATTCGAAATTTGGAAATCTCCATAAATTGTGGGATTGACAGAATCCACAATTATGACTCCCTGATATGTGAATATTTTTTAATGGGCAGTTGACCTGAACTACTCCTTCTTAGCCGAGTCTACTACTCGACTAAGGGAGTGGGGGACTCGTGATGGGGTTATGGGACCAGGCCCAGAGCCTAATCGGCCCAGGCCCCGAACTTGGACCAGCGGGCCCAAGCCCAGCAACCTAGAGCTCGAGTCGGCCCAACCAATCAGGGCAATCAAGGAGTGAAAGCCCAAGGCGGCCTGCCTTCTAGCCCAGCAGGGAGCCTGCCTTCCAGCCAAGTGGGGAGCCTGCCTTCTAGCCCAGTGGGGAGCCTGCCTTCCAGCCCAGTGAGGAGCCTGCCTTCCAGTCTAGCCAGGAGCCTGCCGACCACCAGCCCAGCTGGGAGCCTGCGATCCAGCCCAACTGGGAGCCTGCGGTCCAGCCCAGGTGCAGCCTGCCTCTAGCCCAACGGGGAGCCTGCCTTCCAGCCTACCCGGGAGCCTGCCTTCCAGCCTACCCGGGAGCCTGCCTTCCAGCCTACCTAAGAGCCTGCCTTCAGCCCGGTCAGAAGCCTTCCTCCAGCCTAGCGGGAAGCCCACCGTCCAGTCCAGTCCAGCAGGAGGGAGCTCAAGCGTCCAGCCTGCCAGCCAGGCTGACCTGCCAGCCATGAAGAGTAACGGCCAACAATCAATGCGCGACTTAATTATGTGTTTAATTCTGTATTAATGTTGTAATTAATTTAGTCATTATTATGTTCGACAATTACCATTTGTAATCGCCTATAAAAGGCAATTCGAATTTCAAATACAGATATGCCATTTCTGGCAACTAAATCCCTTTGCAACTTTCCATATTCGTACTTTCCTAATTCCTGCTTGAGTGTTCTTACGTAGCTTTCCTAAAAGCCTACGAGCGTCCTATTTTGGACCAACAGTAGGGTTCCCTAAATAAACTTTGTATCTACAACTTTATAATATCTTTGCACTTTGCATGCATTCATGAGACCCCTTTTTTCTGTTTTTTTACTCCAGGGGGCGTCTGGAGGGGGGGCTGGGGGGCCAGAAGTAATCGGGGCTGAAACTCACTCCATTGAGCTTCAAACCCTTATGTGCCTAGCGAGTTCGAACTCGAGACCTCTCACTAGACACGGTAACCTCACAACCAGCTGGACTGGAATGCTTGGTTTGGAACATATATATTGCAACAACCTAACATATACTACGTCCGTCCCACTATGTTTGGGACAAGAGGGTGTGACACAACATTTAAGGAAAAGTGAAATTGTGTGGTTGGTATTGAATTGATAAAGTGTGAATAACGTAAGAATGAATTGTAACCACCCAATATTACCAAATATGATATAAGACAAACTTAATGGGACGGACGAAAAAGGTAAAACGAGATCAACTTGGGGGATGGAGGGAGTAGTAACGGCCGAATCAGAATAGTGCAATCAAACATTTTAGGTTTGGATAACCCTGCAGTCACCAGATACTTATTTTCTTTTAGTCTAGAAAAAATTGTAATTATTGTTTGGATTAAATTACTGCGGAACCGAGATAGAAGAGGAAAATGCACCGTTTTTTTCTCCTCTAGTGTAAAGAATATTCAACAAATAGAGCTACGATCTAAAAACATGCATAAATGTTGACCTTCTAAGATGGAATCCCGGATCTTAGCAATAAATAACACATCAATTGTGCAAAAGTAATTCTTCCAAAAAAGGTTGGATCCCTAACTCCAAAGGCCCTTGATGGTAGATTATAAGTCACGGTGACTCAATCGATCCAATGGTGGTAGACCTTGTACATGTACGCACTAGTGATCCAGCCCAGCATGCAAGAACTGTAACCTTCACATAGTCGTTGCAGACTGAACTACCCGTGTGAGTAAGTGTGCAAAAGTCAAATTATATAAGGGTGAGTAAGTGTGAAAAAGTCAAAGTTTATAAGAGTAAGTGCGCGTGTCATTTCCAACAATCAGCATTCAATTCAAATATCTAAGATTTTGTTAAGTACATGATTAAATAAGGATAAATATTACTCTCTCCGTCCTGGAATTATCTTCTCTTTTCTTTTTTGGCAAAGAATTTGTGGTTCGCAACCATTCTTACACGTTTATCTTTCCTCTGCACAACTCTCCACCACACATTTCCCACTATCTTAAAACATGTGCCCAGTCAATTAAGGAGATAATTCCGGGATGGAGGTAGTAACACAATACGACTACACCGTTTATTGTATATTATGGAGTACATTTTTGTATTTAAATAGAAGTTGAAGATGAAGATATTTTTACGAAGGTGGTGAGTGAACTTTGGCCATATATAACCGAAATATTGATAGAAGATAGATGAAACTCTGACAATTAGAGAAGAAAGAAATCAATTGAACAAAAAGTGGTGAAAATAAGGAATGCGAGCAATCAACTTCAAAGCAACCTCCAAATGGCGATATAACTATATAAAGAGGTTACTATCAAAATCAAAACAGCTTGATTTTCTTATTGTAATATTAATAGGTTCCTCAGTTAATCAAGAAAGCTTTAATTACAGACTCTACAGGGTTACCTTATTTTCGTAGAATTTCTGGGTAATTTCTTCATTTATTTTTTTGTGTAAGGCTTAGCCCCCAAAAATTTTGTATCTCTTTTTATCATTTTTTTAATAATACCTGATAAATGTTCTCTGGCATTTACTCCACCATTGGGTGGTTTGACTATCGGGTTAAGAAAACTAAATAAGTGCGCCCTAACCCTTTGCCAAAAAAAGTGCGCCCTAACCGAAAATAATACGAAGTACTCCTTCATCTCACTAAAAACTCTTGTTTTGATTTTGCATGTGAATTAAGAAAGTAAGAAATGTGTGACTTAAAGTTATGTAAATGAGAAAAAGTGAAAACAAATGAACCATAAGTTATTTGTCAAAGGAAAAAAAGAGTTTATCTTTTATAACGAACAAAAAAGAAAATAATGAAGATAACTTTGGAATGAATGGGGTACTACGTACTGTGTACTTCCTATGTTCTTTTTAATTGCAACAGTCAACATTTTACGTTTGCAAATGCACAAATTTGATCATTAATATCTTTCATTCCCTATTAGTAAAAAATTTAAAAAATTCATATTTCGAAAATTTCGAATGAGAAGAATTTAAAAATATTTTTTTAAAATTTAATTTACAATACATTAATTAATAAAATATAGTCAAAGTAGAATATATGAATAGTGCAAAAAGATCAATGTAACAATTAAAAAAGAACGGAGGTAGTGCTATTTAATGAATTAATAAAAGAAATTGATTCCGAATATAAAATGATTCTCATTTCTCTCGCTCATTATAATGATAAAACTATAAAAGTGTTACTATTTGATGGTAATTCTCTCCCATCTCTCCCTCGATCTCATTTTCTATGTTTTCTCTAGCACAAACATTAACTTATTCTCATAAAAATGCAATTAAAATAACAAATAGAATTTATTATTTGAAACTATGAAGAGTATCGTGAGATTACAAACATTTAATTCCAATACAGGTAAAAAACTTACCCTCCTAAATATCATTGATCGACTGGACAGTAGACATATCACATATATAAGTGATCTTATAAGGCTCGTAAGTGTTCTTACGACGGAGTAATAGAGTATATATATATTCTTTTTGCTCCATGGTTTTAGCGATAACAAAATACGAAGTATATGCGTTTCATAATATGGGAAGCCCGCCTTCAATATAAATGGTAAAATCTCATCGATAATATTTTGCTTTTGGTTCTGTATCCTTAACTCAAAACGTTTCAAGCGATTTCTACAGCTTTAATGGCAGCATGTGGAAGGTTGTACCTTGTGATGTCATCATTCACTTGCTACAGCAACATTTTCGAAATCTCATTTAAATTCATTTCTTTCCATATTGGAATCCAGCGTATATAAAATGTGCCCTCTTGGAACACTTATACAGCTCAAAACTGCCTTCGTCCCACTAATATTGAAACATGAAATGTGATGAAATTATATATTAACAAAATGTGAATTTATGTGATTCCTATTGAATTGATAAACTTTACAAATTTAGTACTCCGTATAAGACAATCTTAGTACAACGGTTCGAAAAAGAAAAATGAGACAATCTTAGATGAACAAATGGAGTAGCTTATTCCACGTACTTTGACCCACCAGCAGTCATTAGGAAAAATTTACTCCATACGATTGTTGGTCTAAATAAGTACTGAGTGATTTATTTCTACAAAATTATCATATTTAAGGTTGTTCGAAATTGATTCTGCTTCTCGTTCTTTTTTCAAAACAGATGTAGAATCAGATTCATTTTTCAGAAGCGGATCTACCTCAACTTCTAAAAAATTTGCTTCTATGAGCATTTTGTAACCCTCATAAATACTTATGCACTTTCACGTAAACACTCAAATATTTGTTTTTCTCTCGGACAGAGCATAAATAATTTTAAGAGGTGGTTGTTTCTTTGAATATTTAGTTATCGAAATGAATTTTTGGTTTTGTACACTGCTAAATAGGAGTTGCAAAGAAGAATAAACTAAAATAATTTAGTTTCTTTAGCATCAATGCTATTAATGTATATGCATTAGTTTTATTAAGAATTAGATACTTATTCGATCTATACACTAAAGCATTATTTTGTACAATCCATCTTGAATAGACAAAAAGTTACTTAATTTTGTCAAGTATCAAGGAATACAAAAGAATAACACGGTTCTTTCAAAAATATTACTAAGCTAAAATTTATTTACAAAAATATGATTAAAGGTTATATTACTACGATCTAGTGTCATGATATCTTACGTTTAAATTTGAATATAAGTTATTATGATTTCATTATTACTCTATAGTCACTAGTCACATTTATGTTTTTATAAACAATCCTAGTTTTAGTCATAAATATGTAATTATTTCAAGAATATCATAGGCATTGGTTGTCCTAATGATTTGAACAATGTAAACCCCAGTCTAATGTAAGGTCATTGTTGTAAACATCTTTTTTGGGTATAAGGAAGCTGCAAAACTCGTTCTATGTTGTATTTTAATGTTCTTAATGTTGTCTTTAGCTTTTAATGCTCTATATTGTTCAGTTTTGAATTTTATGTATTGAATTTCTTGCCAATAAGGAAGCTGCAAAACTGGTTCTATGTTGTATTTTATCGGTGGTTGTTGGATATTATTGGCTAGTAAGTAGCTTAAACCTGGATTGCTAATTAAGATTTTGATTGAGGAATGAAATTGTGAATGTATCTAGTTGGATTTCTTTGGATGATGTTTTTTATCTTACTAGCATCAGTATGCAGCGCTATTATCAGGTTCTTATCAACTCCTCAACTGTGGAAGCTTTCAATTCTGAAGAAGCAACCTGTGCCCCTACCTCATTATCTTTTTCGGTGCCGGACCCAGAGATTTGTCAAAGTAAAGGCACACTAGTAGTGAAATTCTTGACCGGAAACGGGACACTTATTTTACTCTAAGTACTAGTAATGAAATTACTAGCCGAAAGCGGAGGCACTTGCCCCCCTTGACTCCTCCCTAGGTCCTCCACTGATCTCTCTCATTTCTCAAGCATACAATCTCTTCCTTCCAGGCGAACTGGCGAAGTACCCACACCCCCATCCTATAATTGAAAGAGTATAATGACAAAATCACAAAAATAATCGTCAATATTAAAGTCGAATCAAAGGAATAAAAAAATAGTATTACCTCCGTCCCGTAAAGAAGTTCTCATTTTCCTTTTATGAATGTCCCAAAAAGAAGTTCTCATTTCTATAAAAGGAAATCACTTTTAACAAAAAACTCACAGCTACCCTTACTTTTTACCCATTTTTCCCTTGATTTCACATAAAGTACTCCATTGTATACTTGGAACTTACATAAATATGTGTGTAGGTAAAACTACGAACTTCTTTGCGGGATGAAGGGAGTATAATTATCTTACTAGCCATCTTTGACAATCGCAAAATTGGCATCCACTCTTCCGTGCGGTACACAAAGGATCGGAGCTTTCAGACCACATATGCAAATATGCAATGAACTGACGACTTTTCTTGCTCGAGGTAGACATTGATGAATCGGCCATACGGAGGCTGCACCAATTTTCTCCATCTTCCCAGGTATAGTCGGAGTTGTATTGGAGGTGTGGGTTAATTTTTTTGCTATCTTCCCTATTCAGAAGACAAAGAATGGATTTAGTTAGGGTTTTGAGTGTGCTCATAAAAGGAAGACGGTGACTCAGAACATTATTAAACTTTTTTTAGGTTAGACTCAACATTTGAGTAGCAACTTCGGGAGGTCAATTACCGTCACCTTACAGGCCAATCATAAAATTTGAGCGATTTTAATGAGTTCGTGGTGTAGATTGGACCTTTTTTGGGTTTAGGTATGAAAGTTATCAACTACTATGGGTACAGGGGTGTGTTTGACCCTTTATCCTTTTTGACTCGTCTCAAAAAATTTTGTCATTTTTCCTTTTCATCAATTATTTTGTGATTCATGTTATTTCTCTCCTCTGTTCAAACATTAACCACATAGTTTTTTACTTTATTATTCTCCATGCCGATCAAATTTGGCAAAGTTTTAAGCGACGGAGGTAGTAAGAATTAGACTAATGGAATAACACCTTGCAATCAAACAGATTTAACATAAATTTGATTGTGTGGAATAGGTGGAAGGTATTTTTCCTTTTTGTGATTCATGTTATTTCTCTCCTCTGTTGAAACATTAACCACATAGTTTTTACTTTATTATTCTCCATACCGATCAAATTTGGCAAAGTTTTAAGCGACGGAGGTAGTAAGAATTAGACTAATGGAATAACACCTTGCAATCAAACAGATTTAACATAAATTTGATTGTGTGGAATAGGTGGAAGGTCGTCATGATCAAAAACTTTTTTATGGCCTACCGGTCAAAAAATTTACCGTATCAAACACTCCATCCATCCTAATTTTTCTTCTACAGTACAAATGACACACAGATTAAGATAATGAATATTGTGTGGTGGTCGGAGTATTGTGGAGAAAAATATATAAAAATGTTTAAGAATAACTATGTTTCACAAATTATTTACCAAAAGTAAAATGAAAATTTATTTTAAAATCTCCAATATTTGAGTGGCATGCATTCTCTCTAGCTCAACAGTTGAGGCACACCTTCATCTATGTTGAGAACAATTTTGTTCACCCCCTCAAAAGAGGGTGAACATCACCCCTTACCCTCCAATGTTGCTACATAGCATGGCAACACATTAAAATTTTGCAATAGTTATAACTTTTTCATTTTTGGTTCAATTTTTTCAAAACATATATTAATATTTTTAATTTTACATGATCTGATACTAATATCACATATATAAAATTTTAAAAAACAAAATCCAATTAATAAAGATTTAGGCAAAAAAGATTTTTTTTTCAATTTGCTTATATACACAATTGATACCATTGGAAAGATCACAAAAAGTTATTAAATCTGATGTATTTTTTGTGAAAAATAAATTATATATAAAAAAGTTATAATAATTTTAAGATAAAAAAAAAAGAATTGTAATGCCAAATGGCAAGTGTGTAAGGGAGGGGTGATGTTCACCGGGGGTTGAAGAAAATTGGACTCCATCTACGTGGTGGGCAAAGCTTTGCCCATTTTCTGGAGAAGCTATCTGGTATAGTAGGTAACTAGGCTAATCCCAGAAATCAAACCTAACCTATGATTTGACAAGAAGTTAGATTGCTTCTGCTACTGTATGTAGTCTTATGATTCTTCTAATCAAAAACAGATTAGTGGAAATACATCCGTCTACTGCACGTTACAAAATGGATATTAGTAATGACTGCAATTTTGTTCGGTGATTGTCATTCCATCTTTCTTTGGTTGAATTGCTTGCCATTTCAATCTTTTTTCTTTCTTAAATTATAATGGAGTATATCTTTTTTTATGTATGATCCTTTTTTCGTGGAGTATCAAATGAAATATATTATAATTTTATAAGTATTACAAAAAAAAGAATTTGAAAAAAATAATAATTTTTCTCAATATATTTTTGAGAAAATTAAAAAATTATACTAATATATAGTACCATGCGAAAGATCTTAAAAAATTAAAATATTGATATAAATTATTAAAAATTCAGACCATAAATGAAAATTTTATACTTAGGACTAATAATAAAATAAAACAAATTAACACTATATGGCAGTCTAATAAAGAGGGTGAATTTAACCTTCACTTGAGAGGGTGAACAAAACTCCTTTCATTACAAAATACAAAGCACGACCTACGAAGTATGTATTGTACCATCCTCTCATAAAATTTTGAGAGGAAAGTGTGTACATCAAAACTCAATTACATGGAGTCACACTCTCTTCTTTGTGTTACATGTCGATCACAAAGAAGAGATTCCAGGTTCAACTCCAAGCAAAGATGTGATATGGAGTCCCACTCTCTTTTTATTAGTGTGACATCAAAACTCAATTTACATTCTCTCAAATGCATGTTCGATCGGTAATTGGGATCATCAGGGATGTGGTATTATCCTTTTTTGAATAAAAGTGTGTTTCCTGTTAAATTCGGAGTAGTAAATAAATCGTAAATAAAATAGAAATTTCTATATACGTAGTACTTCGTATTTGATAAGATTCCTACAGAAAAAGAGAGAGAACTTTAAATTCATGCAAGTTTATTAGTTTAAATGAAAATGACCAATTTTTCTAGGCATTTAAATAAGTAAAGTTGATAGTATTTTATGAGTTGATAAGAATATATGAAAAAAAAGTAAAATAAAACTATGTGAGAGAAATTTATACAAAAAAGCTAAGGAAATAAACACAATCTAAAACTAATTAATTTCAAGGGAATATGATAAATTTTTACGAAAATTAAAAAGGAAAGTGAATAAAGTGGAAATAGAATATTATTTACAAGTGGAGCTCACTTTTTCAGTCCCTCAATTAGGGCCAATAGTGAAATGTAGTTCGGTAGTTTCAATTAATTTTACACTACAAGAAATTCGGATTTTTATGGTTGTAATTAGTGGCGGATCTTTGTCTGCTGTTAATTCCTGACAGAAAGTAGTGGTGGATGGTTATCTGTCGCAAATGCATGGCGGATTAATTTCGTCACAATTTAGTGTCAACTATTTGTGGCGGCACTATTTCGATAGTGATCAAAGGCGGAGTTTTGTGGCAGAATAAGTCGCCACAAAACAGCAGCGGAAGATTCCACCACTGTATTTCGTCACTAAAGTACAAAATATTTAATTTTTCTCACCAACCAAAATTCATTCTACAATCAGCTCATATCTACCCATTCTCTCTCAACCACTTATCTTCTCCATCATGTTCGAGCTTAAGCCTTAAGGTATGAAATTTCTTATATCTTAATAAATATTTAATTTATTTGTTTTTAATCTTGTGATTTGTACTTATAAAACTTAGTTTAACACACTTTGGTTAGTTTCAATTCGTTTATTTTATGTTTAAAAACATTTGAAGATGGAGATGATGATAAAATGATGTTCCGATCTATAATGTATATATATTAATTTTATGATGTGTATACATTTGTGTTAATGTTAATTACGTTGCTTGTTTTTAAAAATTTGTAGACTTACCTATTAGTTCAAATAATTTAACAACTAATGCTATTAATTATATATTAATTATTAGGTTAGTTGAAATATAAATAATTAATTGAACTTGTTGGTTTATTATTATTATTACTATTTTTATTAGTATTATTATATATTATTATTATATATCCTAGTCACGAACTAGGATATGAAAACTTCCAAGATTAGATTAATTTAATTTACTTTGTGAGGTGGAAATAATATGTAATATCATATTGCATGTTTAGGTTTAAAATGAGCAACAATAGATCTTGAATGTATGAAAGGCTTGCCGATCGAGGATTGCTAAATAAAGATTTTAAGGAAGGGGTTTATGGATTTATTCAAAGGGCGGTAAATCTATATCCAAGTTGTATTATTGCATGTCCGTGTAGAAAGTGCAAGAATAGAAAATTGTCTACTTGGGATATTGTTAGAGACCATCTCTTTGAAAAAGGTTTTGTTGAAAGTTATTATATATGGGGGGCACATGGAGACACACTTAATTCTAATGGACTAGTTTATTTTGATGGAGCTAGGTCTTCTCATGATAATACATCTGAAATTCCGTATGACCCGTACATGTCAATGTTTCAAGATGCACTTAGGAATGAATTCTCATCAACTACTCATGATGGTATGCATATGAATGAAGAGCCCAGTCCACTCACAAAGAGCATTTATGAAATGCTAGAGATGGCAAATCAACCATGTTTTGATTGTTGTCCAATGACGGAGTTGAGTGCAATGACTGAGATTTTAAACTTAAAAACTGAGATGGACTTATCAGAGGCTGCAACGGACAAAATTGTTCAACTTGTGAACAGGTTTTTCCCAACAAATATCCCAAACAGGCCCATCCACAATTTCAAAAAAAATAAAAAGGAAACTCTCACTATTGGGAATGAGCCATCAATCTATCGATTGTTGCCCAAAAGGTTGCATGATCTACTGGAAAGGAGATAGTGAACTAATAGAGTGCAAGTTTTGCTCCAGTGAAAGGTATATGATCAACAAACAGTCCAATAAATCAATTCCTCTTGCTAGGATGGAGTACTTCCCGATTACTCCTAGACTACAAAGGCTTTATGCCTCAGAAACCACTGCTGAGAAAATGAGGTGGCATAAAGATCACAACAGAGAAGAAGGGGTGATGCGTCATCCCTTAGATGCAAAGGCATGGATTCATTTTGATAACCTTCATCCATATTTCGCTGAGGATCCGATAAATGTTAGACTTGGTCTATGCACAGATGGGTTTCAACCATTCGGACAATTTGGACAGAAATACTTGTGTTGGCCAATAATCTTGACACCATACAACTTGCCTCCCAGTATATGTATGAAAAGACAATTCTTATTTCTGTCTGTATTGGTTCCGGGGCCAAAGAACCCCACAAAGAGGATAGATGTTTATTTGCAACCATTGATAGAAGAGCTGAAGGAATTGTGGGAGGTTGGGGCTATAACGTATGATGCACTTTCAAAGGAGAACTTTAACATGCGAGCCATTTTGTTTTGGATTGTGAGCGACTTTCCGGCATATGCTATGCTTTCTGGATGGAGTATGAAGGGAAAATTTGCTTGTCCATATTGTACTAAGTTTAGTGAAGCATTTTTGCTCTCCCATAGCAAGAAGCATAATTGGTTTGATAACCACCGCAAGTTCCTACCAAGTGATCATCCATTTCGATTAGACACCCAAAACTTTACCAAGGGTAAAGCAATCATGTATGGTCCTCCATTGCACAGAGATGGTTCATATTGCTACGGAGAGATGGATGCATTAATGTCAGTGACAGAGTTAGGTGGCATAGAGCATATTAAAGTGATTGGAAAGGATATCGGATGGAGGAAACGTAGTATCTTTTGGGATCTTCCTTATTGGAAGGATTTGCTTATACGTCACAATCTCGATGTAATGCACATAGAGAAGAATTTTTTCGAAAACCTATTTTACACCATTTTGGGTGTACCACGAAAGTCAAAGGATCACACACGAGGGAGAATGGATATGGAACATATTTGTCACAAGCCAAGCATGGCACAAGACCATCACGGGAAATATCCCAAGGCTCCTTTCACACTTTCAAATAAGCAGAAGGAAGCTTTGTGCGAGTGGGTTGGTTCGTTGAAATTCCCCGATGGTTTTGCATCTCGATTAGGACGATGTGTAGAAATGGAGCATCTTAAGGTATTTGGTATGAAGAGTCATGATTGCCACATCGTTATGCAACGTCTACTTCCAATTGCCTTAAGAGAGATGCTGCCTACTTGGATTTGGGAGCCAATTGCCGAGATTAGCTAATTCTTTCATGACTTAACAAGAAAGACAGTACGAGTTACTGACATTGAGAAGCTAAAGGCAGACATCCCTGTTATTCTATGCAAATTGGAAAAGATTTTCCCACCCTCGTTCTTTGACCCCACGGAGCATGTTACCATACATTTACCAGATGAAGTTTTGTTAGGTGGACCACCAGAATATCGATGGATGTATCCTTTTGAAAAGTCAGTACCAGATAAAATACTCTTTATAGGTAATATACTTTGTGTAATTACTACTTGATTGTTAATTGTTATTGTTCATGTAGCTTCTTAGGATCAGCGTTGAAGACAAATATTGGTAACAAGGCTAGAGTTGAAGCCTCCATCAGAGAAGGGTATTTGCAAAGTGAAAAGGGTACATTTGCGAGTTACTACTTCCCGGAAGAAGTACCCACAAATGCACGTCGTGTGCCGAGATTTGATGACGGGTTTATGATTAATGATGATGTTGCAATTTCTATTTTTGCTCACAAGGCAAAATTAATTGGTGCAAGCACACGTCGATACATGGATCAAAATGAATCTAATGCACTGCATGCATATGTGTTACAGAACTGTCCAGAGATTGACTTATTTAGAGAGTAAGCCATAATAGTGTATTTATTGATTTCCTACATTATAACTAGTTATAGCCTAACATTATACCCAATCAATTACAGAATGTTTAGCAATGCAACCGGATTAATAGCTTCTGATGAAGTCCAATTTCAAGCGCAATTCCCTATTTGGTTTTATCACCATGTGAGGATTTAAAGTTACTTATTTGTCGGAAGAAATTCATTTTTGGACAAACTATTGTTGTGGACATATACTGACTTTGCACATTTATGTGTAGGTGCAAACTGACACTTTGGACCATCCACGGTGGCTACGGCCTTTATTTGGATTTCCTTCTCCGTATGTGACGACCTACCAAACACTTCATATGAATGGTTACAAATTTAACACTATAGCACGGTCTGAAGAGAGGATGACTTGTAACTGTGGGATTACGGTCAAGTGCACCAGTTATGATGGTTTGAGACTCGATTATTATGGTTTAATACACGAAATAATTCAGTTGGAATATCAAAACTACAAGGTAATTGTCTTCAAATGTGAATGGTTTGAGCCTTCAGAAAGAGGTACACGAGTCCATCCACTGTACGATTTAGTTGATGTGAACATGCAATATCGGCTTTGCACTTCAGATTGCTATATTCTAGCATCACAGGATGATCAGGTTATGTATGTCTCATATCCAACTGCAAAGACAAGGACCAACCGGTGGCTTTCTGTTATTCAGTGCGTGCCACGGGCTTTTGTGGAGAAAGAGTTGGTGGGGAATTCAACTCACGTAGATGAACAACCGTTGGCTGACGTGCACTTGTCGTTAGATGCACTCAAAATACAATACAACACTAATACGTAGTATAGTGTAGTAAGGTTCGTATCCACAGGGAAAGGAATACTTTTCTTTTAAATAAATAGTAACAAAAGGGGGGTTTAGATTTGTTTGCTTTAAAAACACTAAGATAAACAACCTATATGAGTTTAATTCATTGAGATGAAGACTTGGTTTTGCTTTTATCCACTTAATGAAATGTTCGTCGATCCCGGTTATATCTTTAACTATCTTCCTCTCGAATACTCAATCGAGGAGTATATCCAGTTCATCGAGGGTAGTTATTAATAACGAGATGCGTTCATTAATAAAACTTACTATCGAGTCAATATAGAACAAGCGCCGTATATTAACTTGATAGTAGCAATAAACTTAAGATGAAAACGATTGAGACTGATAACCTCAACACAAGCGGTTTATTGGTTTAATCAATATAATTAATTCCCCTTGGCATATTAACCATGAGATGCATGCATTAATATTCCAAGTTTACTACCGCTGAAAGAACCGGATTAATAACAAGCGTATTACCCGATCAATTCTAGTAATAATTAATATGAGAAACAATACTAGTTGATACTTTAAGTAATGTTTAAGATATTAACATGAAATATGAATGGGAATCAATTAATACTCAAGGAAGAATATTAAAGAAAATGAATCCTACTATGATTAATATCAAGATGTTAACTAATTGCCATCTTAGTAACACTCCCCAATATTAACATAGAGGGAGAAATAGCTATTACTATAACCAATGTCAAGATGTTAACTAATTGTCATCTTAGTAACACTCCCCAACTTTGATATAGAGATAGTATTTGAAAGGAAGAATTAATATTCAAGGAAGAAGATTAAAGAAAATAACTCACAACTTACAAATTCATTAAGCTTCAAAGTAGCAAAACCAAGATGGAAGAGTTTAGCTCCTCATTTGGAGACTAAACATGATGAAAAATATAAAGAAAGAGCTATTCTATACTGAGCTTAGATGTACAAAGGGATTGGATCACTTATTGTGAAGGAAAGGGGTGTATTTATAGGCTTTTGGGAGCTGCAGGGGCTGATACCCGACCGGGTATATAGGATACCCGATCGGGTATCTTAGGAAATTTCCCGGAAAGCCACATTTCTGGACATACCCGGTCGGGTATGTCGGTTTACCCGATCGGGTATGTGACAAATCTTTACGAAAATTTGCTCCCACGATCCTTTGTTCCCGGATTTGATTTGGACAACCGAATCAAGCAAATACCCGATCGGGTATTGCCTATACCCGATCGGGTATAAGAGTAATTTTTCCAAATCGAAATCTTTCATGTCTCTTTGCACTTTCCTTGATCTTTTGAGGTCCCATCTTGATCCCTTGGATGAGTTTTGACCTGTTTAGCTCAGAATAGTCCTAATCTAAACAAATTACAAATAATTATGAAAACAAAGTATTACACCAAAAATGTGTAATTTCCACAACTAGAACTAATAAAAACTAGTTAAAAATACAAACATACATGATAGGAAATTCACACTATCAAACTCCCCCACACTTAGTTTCTTTACTCGTCCTCGAGTAAAGCCAAATGTTTACAAGTTTTTCATGTCTTCAATAGTTCAACAATTTAACAAGAAAGAGCAAAAGACCACCAAGGTTTGTACATGAGATTTAAATTGAGTTTTAAGCTCAAAGATTAATATTTTCTTGGGTTTTATGGCCTTCTATGCTCTTCTCTTGTTTTCAACTCCTTCATTCCGCTTCTTGAGACCCCCATTGCCTAATGAGTGATTCCCTCTCACTTAGTTTGAAGCACTGTCCCTAGTGCTCGTCTCCGTCAAAGCCAGGCTGACCGCCACCATAGTCTCCTCCACTGTAGCCGCTGTCCTCCCCAAAATTACCCCACTGAGAGGGGTCATACCATGACGGGTGCTGCACTGGGGGACGCATAGAGGAGAAGTGCCCCTGCTCATGATGGTAAGCATAGATGGGGGCTATTGCCCGTCGGTTGTCCTCGTCCATGCAATTGACCCGGAAGCTCAAATCCCGGAGTCCTTCCAATAGAGCACGTTGGTTCTCAAGCACTTGTGTTTGATACGGATCGTAGTGGGGTGGGTCGTGAGGTGGAGCTGGAATATCTTCAAGAATTGGAGGGGCTTGTTCTTGTGAGGGTTCATCTTCTTGGTTTTGAAAATATGGTGGGATGGCTGGAGGGAGGCAATAGTGGTGCACAAGAGGTGGTTCTAATCGGAATGGAATAGTGGGTAACCCCTCGGAGGGGATCGTGAAGTAACGAGTGGGTTTCGGGAAGATGGACCATTTGTAAAAGATTTTCCCCTTGTAATCACGATGAGAGAATTTGATGTCCTTTGAATTGCCCAGATGTGTTATGTCAAAAAGATAGAATTCGGCTATTGGTGCATTGTCTACGTAACCGAATTTTGTAGCTATGTGGAGAATAACGCCCCCTATCCAAATTTTTCCTTGGGCGGTGCATTCTTTATACAGATGTTCCCACATACGGTTCACAATGTTATAGTGGAAGGGAGGTATGTAAAACAGTGCATTGGCTAGAATACATATATCACCTATTCGTGCTTGGTGATTGTTGGGGCGTCCAAACACAAAGCTAACCAAGTATTTCAAGAAAATGCGTAGCACTGGGTGTTGGACATGGGTTATGACAAGATTTTTGGAGCTAAAGTTCATTTCCCCCGTCATTTTTTTCCACAACTCAAAGCCATACCCGGTGTCGGGCTCTTGGGCGTTTTGTGGTGGCACGGGCAAGCCAAAGTGCTCCGCAAACTCACGTTTTGTTATGGAATGTGTTTTATTGAATAAACGAAACGTGAGTTTATCCTCCCTATCATCATTATCATCTTTGATTCTCTCAACGGAACCCAAGAATTCATACACAAGTTCATCATTTGGGTTATATTTCAACCCAAAAATTTTGCTCATTCCCAACAATTCACCTAATTGAAGCATCATAGCAAGAATTCCTAGCTCATCCAAAGTATTCATACACAAAAAACGGGAATGATGTACCTCTCTTTTAGTTTGGGCTAAGACTTTTTCCGGGTGAGCCGATGAGGTGATGATGATGTTTTCAAAGCCGGGAACCGGTGCTCTTGAAGAAGAACTTTCTCCTCTTGTCCTCTTTGGTGCCATTTTTGCTAGAAAACTTGGATTTTGGGCTCCAAATTTCGGACTTTTATGTGGTGGGGTTGGGTTTTTCGGACTCTACGAAATTGGGAGAGAATGTGGTGTTGATGGGTATGGGTGTGTAGAGGGGGATGTGGGGAAGATTTTGGTGGTGGTTTGGAGGGATTTGGTGGAGAATTCAGGGAGTAATTTAAGGTAGAAGAACCGGCTATGGAGGTTTGGGGAGGGTTTGGTCGGATTTGGGGAAGGAATTTGGGAAGAAGAAGGGACTTTTTGAATTAAAATGCTGAGTAATCCCGCTTACCCGACCGGGTAAGTGTGTATACCTGATCGGGTACGCGAGGCAGTGAGCTGCAGACTTGCACGTTTTAAGCATACCCGGTCGGGTAAGTGGCTATACCCGATCGGGTATCTCCCTTTTCTTTGATTTTTGGGATTTTCATACCCGATCACTATACGGGCAGTGAGCTCTGAAATTGCACGTTTTAAGCATACCCGGTCGGGTAAGTGGCTATACCCGATCGGGTATCTTCCTTTTCTTCGATTTCTGGGATTTTCATACCCGATCGACTTCTTCTCGCCGTAGTTTTTGAAATTTAATTTCTCTTATACCCGACCGGATATATACATGTGCCCGATCAGGTATTAAGCCGTGGTGCACAAAACTCTTTTTTTTTTCTTTTTTTTTGAAATGTGTAAAAATAAAATAAAACAAGTAAACATACCTTGCATGGGTTGCCTCCCAAGAAGCGCCTCATTTAACGTCGCGGCACGACGCTATCATTGTTTTCAATCATTCAAACTTGGATCATGATAGTTTATTTTCTTCACACTTTCACTCCTAGGACTTCCATAGGAGTGCTTAATTTCTCGACTCTCCACTTTGGAAATCTTTCCAGGATCAAATATCCAGATTTTCATTGATTCGTGTGGTGGGAGGAATGGGAAGAAATTATCGTTTAGTATGATCAATAAAAAGTTTTTCGACTCCTCAATTTTGAAGAATATTTCGGAAATGTCATTGTCCATTTCAAGTTTATGAGTTTCCCTCAAGATTTTTAGAATTGATGGGGGTACCTCAAAAGATGACAAGGATAGATATTTAACCTTGAAGCTCAGATTATCCTCTTCTTTGACCAGTTGGAGCTCCGTGTCCTTTTCTTCCTCTACTTCTTCTGGATTCTGGATCTCTTTTTGCATTTCCTCTTCATTTTTCAATGTGATTGCAAAAGTTTGCTGTCTAGGATCACATTCTATTTGAGAGGAAAGTTTTCCCGAATCCCTTGCTTCAAGCCTACTCACGACTCCGGCTATTTGACTCACTTGAGATTCCAAGCTCAAAATGCTAGACTTGGTCTCATTTTGGAATTGCACCATGTTTTGTTGCATGGTGGTTACGCTGTTAGTAAGAGCCCGAACCATGTCCTCCGTGGACATATTAGAGTTGGAGAATGGATCATACCTCATGTGAGGTACATCATCAATTTGTGCAATGTATTCTTCTTGGACCTTTGGGCAGAAGTCCGTAAGATGTCTGTGAGACATGCAAATGTTGCAAGTCTTGGCATCTTGAGCTTTTGAGTTAAAGATAGATTCCTTTATTAGAGAAGTCAAGAAGGAAATTTGACTCTCTAAGGATGAAGTGTTGGTATTCATATACTCATAACTCATGTAAGCTCAGAATGTAGAAGAGCAAGAATTTTTTTTTTGTTTTTTTTTTCGCTTTTTTGATTTTTATGAGGTAAAATAAAAAGAAAAATAATGGCCTTTCCCCGGCAACGGCGCCAAATTTGACGTGCACTTGTCGTTAGGTGCACTCAAAATAAATACAATACAACACTAATACGTAGTATAGTGTAGTAAGGTTCGTATCCACAGGGAAAGGAATACTTTTCTTTTAAATAAATAGTAACAAAAGGAGGGTTTAGATTTGTTTGCTTTAAAAACACTAAGATAAACAACTTATATGAGTTTAATTCAATGAGATGAAGACTTGGTTTTGCTTTTATCCACTTAATGAAATGTTCGTCGATCCCGGTTATATCTTTAACTATCTTCCTCTCGAATACTCAATCGAGGAGTATATCCAGTTCATCGAGGGTAGTTATTAATAACGAGATGCGTTCATTAATAAAACTTACTATCGAGTCAATATAGAACAAGCGCCGTATATTAACTTGATAGTAGCAATAAACTTAAGATGAAAACGATTGAGACTGATAACCTCAACACAAGAGGTTTATTGGTTTAATCAATATAATTAATTCCCCTTGGCATATTAACCATGAGATGCATGCATTAATATTCCAAGTTTACTACCGCTGAAAGAACCGGATTAATAACAAGTGTATTACCCGATCGATTCTAGTAATAATTAATATGAGAAACAATACTAGTTGATACTTTAAGTAATGTTTAAGATATTAACATGAAATATGAATGGGAATCAATTAATACTCAAGGTAGAATATTAAAGAAAATGAATCCTACTATGATTAATATCAAGATGTTAACTAATTGTCATCTTAGTAACACTCCCCAATATTAACATAGAGGGAGAAATAGCTATTACTATAACCAATGTCAAGATGTTAACTAATTGTCATCTTAGTAACACTCCCCAACTTTGATATAGAGATAGTATTTGAAAGGAAGAATTAATATTCAAGGAAGAAGATTAAAGAAAATAACTCACAACTTACAAATTCATTAAGCTTCAAAGTAGCAAAACCAAGATGGAAGAGTTTAGCTCCTCATTTGGAGACTAAACATGATGAAAAATATAAAGAAAGAGCTATTCTATACTGAGCTTAGATGTACAAAGGGATTGGATCACTTATTGTGAAGGAAAGGGGTGTATTTATAGGCTTTTGGGAGCTGCAGGGGCTGATACCCGACCGGGTATATAGGATACCCGATCGGGTATCTTAGGAAATTTCCTGGAAAGCCACATTTCTGGACATACCCGATCGGGTATGTCGGTTTACCCGATCGGGTATGTGACAAATCTTTACGAAAATTTGCTCCCACGATCCTTTGTTCCCGGATTTGATTTGGACAACCGAATCAAGCAAATACCCGATCGGGTATTGCCTATACCCGACCGGGTATAAGAGTAATTTTTCCAAATCGAAATCTTTCATGTCTCTTTGCACTTTCCTTGATCTTTTGAGGTCCCATCTTGATCCCTTGGATGAGTTTTGACCTGTTTAGCTCAGAATAGTCCTAATCTAAACAAATTACAAATAATTATGAAAACAAAGTATTACACCAAAAATGTGTAATTTCCACAACTAGAACTAATAAAAACTAGTTAAAAATACAAACATACATGATAGGAAATTCACACTATCATTGGCATTTCAATTAAATGAGCCCGGGAATTCATTCCAAACAGGGTTAGATGTTGCAGTACAACAACACATGGATGACCGTAGTGATCGTTTTGTCACTTTTAATGCTCCGAAATATATGGATGACACATTAGATGGAGAGTATGACAATGAGCATGTCGACAGTGAGAATGATGGCGATAATGAAGAAAATGCTGAACCGGACGGGTTTCGCCCTCGCATCACCAGCCCCACGTCTGATTAAACTAGTTACATATGTGTGTAAACATGTAAAATGCGAAATTTTCATTTTTACAACGTTTTGGTGCATTTTTACATCAAAACAGTGTAAAAGTAAAATTTGGTTAAAATAGGCTATTGAGAGTTTAGATAGGATACCTCTTATTCAACTAAGATCAACTCTTATACCCAACTTTTACATGACACAACTTTAACTAAGACATATACAAAGTTTGTTGCACCATATGATGGCGTGTACTTGGACCTACCAGCTTCTGAAAGGTGTGATTTTAAGTACCCCCACCCTCCTAAACCCAGTTTAGGCCTTGAGAGTTGGGGGAAAGCATATGATACGCTTGTAATTTCCATTTGTATGTTTGTGTTTTTAATTAGTTTTGATTGATTTTTACTTTGGAAATTACACACTTTTGGTGTAATACTTTAGTTTGTTAAATTCTTGTAAATTGTTTAGATTAGGTCTATTCTGAGCTCAAACAGGTCTTGATCAACTCAAAGGATAGTTGGTGAACCCCAAAAAGTGGAAGGAAGATGCAAAAAATCAAAAAGAAAGAAGATCTTGATTTTTGGTCTATACCCAGTCGAGTATGACCTATACTCGATCGGGTATCTTGTTGAAATTTCAAATCGGACCAGATCCGAAGACAAAGGATCATGCAGCGAAGATTCGGACCACGATCGAATATCCATACCCGATCGGGTACACCGACACACCCGATCGGGTATCTCTTCAAAAATAAACCTGAATTCGGTCGAGTATGCCCCAGATCTAAAGTTATAAGCATACTCGACCGGGTACAAAGGCATACTCGATCGGGTATGCTTATGAAATTTAGGCAATGATCGATCGAGTATACCTCGAATTTGAGGTATTACACATACCCGATCAGGTATATCGGGTAATACACCCCCTTTCCTTCACAATTAGATATCCAATTCCTTTACACATCTAAGCTCAATCTAGAATAGTTCATTCTTTATATTTTTCATCATGTTTAGTCTCCAAATGAGGAGCTAAACTCTTCCAACTTGGTTTTGCTATTTTGAAGCTTAATGATTTGTAAGTTGTGAGTTATTTTCTTTAATCTTCTTCCTTGAATATTAATTCTTTCCCATTCATATTCCATATTAATATTTTGAGCATTACTTAAAGTATCAACTAGTTTTGTTTCTTATATTAATTATTACTAGAATCAATCGGTTAATACACGTGTTATTAATCCGGTTCTTTCAACAGTAGTAAACTTGGATTATTAATGCATGCATCTCATGGTTAATATGCCAATGGGAACTAATTATATTGATTAAACCAATAAACCGCTTGTGTTGAGGTTATCAATCTCGATCGTTTTCATCTTAAGTTTATTGCTACTGTCAAGTTAATATACGGCGCTTGTTCTATATTGACTCGATAGTAAGTTTTATTAATGAACGCATCTCGTTATTAATAACTACCCTCAATGAACTGGATATACTCCTCGATTGAGTATTCGAGAGGAAGATAGTTAAAGATATAACCGGGATCGACGAACATTTCATTAAGTGGATAAAAGCAAAACCAAGTCCTCATCTCTTTTAGATAAACCACATAAGTCGTTCATCTTAGTGTTAATTAAATTAAATCAAACTCAAAACTCCCCCCTTTTTGTTACTCATTATATAAAAGAAAAGTATCCTTTCCCTGTGGATACGAACCTTATTTCGTTATACTACGTATAATCGTTGTATTGTATTTATTTTGAGTGCACCTCACGACAAGTGCACGTCAGCATACATGAGCTTCATATATCCTAGAGGTCTCCTTGAGAGTTGGGGGAAAGCATACATGAGCTTCATATATCCTTGAGGCCTTGGGTTTAGGAGGGTGGGGGTACTTAAAATCATACCTTTCAGAAGCTGGTAGGTCCAAGTACATGCCATCATATGGTGCAACAAACTTTGTATATGTCTTAGTTAATCTTAGTTGATCTTAGTTGAATAAGAGGTATCCTACCTAAACTCTCAATAGCCTATTTTAACCAAATTACGTCTTTTTAGAATAAGAGGTATGCTACCGTAAACTCTTAATAGCCTATTTTAACCAAATTCCATCCTTTTATATTCCTATTTATTGCCTTTATTACTTTGTGTTCTTTTCGAGAAGCTTCATTTGTACTGGAGTCTATCTACTGGTGAAAAATTTAACTCTCATTTCATATATCCAATGACTTAATTTGACCTCTCTTTCAAGCTAACCATGGAATCCAATATAATACTCAAGTGCATCTTGCTGCAATCGTGATGAGAACATCACCATGGAGATCAAATGGAAGTATCTGGGATCTCAACCTAATAAGAAAAGGAGTGTGATTCCAAAAGTCAAAAGAGAAGTGTAATATTTGGTTTGGAAAACTAAAAGTTGATTTTAGTAGGCCATAGTAAGTCATGAGCATTCATCTTGTAATAATCTACAAATTCAGGCTATGTGGGGATCGAACCCACACCTTCATGCAAAAATGCACACTGCTTTACCAATTGAGCTAATAGCCTTGATATAAAGAGTGTGAAAGCTAAATTAAAACTAAAGCATCAAATATCAGCAACTCAGAGCCAAATACAAACCAAATAATCAAGACAAATCTGAAGAAAAAAAAACCAAAATATATTAGAATTAAAACAAGTTAAAAAATGCAATGCTCCCTTGGTAAAGAAAAAGAATCAGGATTACTAGTTTAACTTTATAATTCCAAACCGCAAACAACATTCCACCCATTTATATGCTTCCCATCCCAAATGGAGACTTTTAAAAAGTAAAACAAAAACACAATACCCCAAATTTGTATCTCTTGTAAGTAAAATTAGGACAACCAAAGATTCCACCACTATTTCAAAAATCAAAATAATAAAAAATCAAATGACAGACTTATTATATGTTAAAACTGAGTCAAAATAATTCAACTCATCAAGTTCTAAGATATATCAAGGCACAACTTTTACTCAAATTACTATAACTATTAATTCAAAAGACAAAACTTTTATTCAGAACACATAGTTGATCATTTGCATTAGAAATAAAATCAAAATACACTAGAATTACAACTAACAAGTCGCTTGCAAAGAATTATTGAAGACATTGGAGAATTTCATAACCACCTTATTTTACTTTGCTCATACATATCAATTTGACTGAACACATAGACTCAACATGTTGAATACCATTAAATTGAGAAGGAAAAAAGATTATAAAGGTTGTCATTATAGGATGGAAGGAGATATTAAGATATTTCTGTGATTTGAAGGCAATCCTCCCCCTTAACTTCAAGCTCTTTGATTTCAGGCCAGAGGTCACAAGCTGAGCTTAAATCAATGGTAGAGTCTGACGGTTCTATGTTATATTCATTTCTTCTTTTTTGTGACCACCATATCCCTGCAAGAACTGTTTAGAGCATAGTTAGCCTATTCTGAGTTGTATACTATCCTTGGAGGCCTTACAAGAGACAAATGCAACCAAGACTACAAGAGTGGATGGGGGTGCATTTATGCTTGCAAAGGAAGGCGTTTTAGTTGTTTCTTTCACTGTTCATCGATTGTGTATCACAACATAACTTTCACTCCCTGTTGGGCAACTATACGAGATCAACAAAATCTTTGTGATGATGGCTGCCAAAGGTGGAAGTAAAGCCAAAAGCTTGTAGTTTGGGAATGACATACTGATTGATTTAGGTGCAATGAATGATTGAAGATGAGATTGAGACCAGTTAGACTATTATTTTGTAACCATTAGTAACATCCAACCTGGTGATCTATTTGTGATCATAACAAATAACAAAACAAAAAAAATCAAGATTAGCATTTGCAAATTATGAGGGAAATAATAAGTTTAAAATTAGTGTTTGCAAATTAACTCTGTTAATGCATAACTTTTACTCGAATTACTATAACTATTAACTCAAAAGACGTAACTTTTACTCGGAACTCATATGAAGTCTAAAGTCTAAGAGCGTAAATTGTAACATAAAATGTAAATTAAAGGGGATAAAAAGTTTAACTACATATATGATGGTTCAACAAAAAAAATTAGTGTATGAGTTTCATTTTTCATTCAAAAAATTCTACTCTACTTTCAAATGAAACCGATTATCATTTAAGCATTTTAACAAACACTTGATAGGTACAAGACACTTATATATTATTACATCTTAAGCTAACCTAGCATAAAGTATAATTCATTATGCCTAAAAATCACCTTTGCACAGAACAAATAGAACATTCAAGCAACAGAAACATCACGTTGATTAAGAGAGTTATCAAATAAATAAATTTGTTAAAAAGAACAGAAACAACTATTCCGCATACTAGTGGAAGAAACGAACTGATCAAAGAAAAATTTGAAACACACTGATTAGTTCAATATTATAGAAATTGCAAATTACCAAATGAAAGTTGAAACTCAGAAGATTCCTCAATACAACCTTCGCCGTAGTAAGTCGGATAGAATAGCAAGGTAGAAACTCGCGAAGATTGGAATACTGATACAATCCTTTTATGAGACCAACGAACTAAGATTCAACCAAGAGATCGAAGATGAAGAAAGTGATTGACGGATAAAGATGTTACCTATGTCTGGTCGTCTGGATGAGGGGATTGATTGAATGTGCGAAACGGTCTACAGATGGTTAAAATAACGAAAAGGCCATTAATGAAACGAAAGATTAAAGGCAACACGCGATGGAGATGAGCCTCAATCGAACAGTGTATATAACTTCTCATTTTTCAGCCTAAGATGGACTTCTCATGAGATCCTCTCTCTCTCTCTCTCTCTATATATATATATATATATATATATATATATTACCCCGGAAGGCAAACCACCAAAATCAGTGGGGTAAATGCCGGAATATTATACACTGTTCGATGAAGGAATGCCAAAGAAATCCATTTACCAGAATATTATTAAAAGATCTGGAAATAACAACTTGGGGGGACCAAACCAAACCCAAGTGAAAAAAACAAATTACATTCTTAATGAAGGAATGCCAAAGAAATCCATCCAAAAAGCCCTCCTAGCCAAAATGGGTAACTGATCCGTGTGAACATATAAAATAGCCCTATCCGATTGGATTTGGGCCAGAAAATGTGCAACCTCATTTCCTTCCCGCTTGGTATGATCCAACATCACCCCATTTCTTGCGCAGATCTGTTCGGTTTCCTGAATCGCATCAGACCATCTTCTTCCCTTCTTACCTACGAAGTACTCTAAAGCGTTACTACAATCGGATTCCACCTGAAACCCTTTGTATCCATCCTCCACAGCCCACCGAATGGCAAAGATGATGGCTTTAATTTCGGCTTCCAATGGCGACTGAGCGCTGAGAGGAAAGCTTGTCGCAACAACAAAATCTCCATTCTGGTCACGCACCACTGCTCCTCCCGCTGCACTCTCAGCTAAGTATCTTGCGTCTACGTTAATCTTCCATTTCAGAGTAGGCTTTTTCCATTTGATAATCGCCGGAAAGAAATCTTTAAACTTGAAATTTTTAGGGATAAAACCTTCATCAATAAGTAACTTATCAATGCTTCGTAATTTGGGGATATCAAGACTAGCAATCCAATTCTGCGTATATATCTTCACCTGGACAATAATATTGCTCGAAATGATGGTATTCCCCCCCTTCCCCCAAATGATTTCCGCATAAGTTTTCCATAAAATCCAACAAATGATTCCCGGAATACTTTGTTTAACTAAATTCAACAAATTATTCTTGGTATTTCCAAAATTCCAACACCAATATCGACTGAGATCCATACCTGGGTAAATGTATATATTGAGTGCTCTCAAAAAGTAATGCCAAACCTCCTTCGCAATATTGCATTTGAAAAACAAATGCTGCATTGAATCACTATGTCTTTTGCAAAGAGGGCATCTAGAAGGGTTCAGGATCTGATTAAATCTTCTTAGATTATCAGAAATTGGCAGAATTCCTTTGAAAATCTTCCACTGCAATATCTTGACTTTAAGTTCAAGCTTAGTTCCCCAAATCTTTTCCCAAAATATAGTGTTAAAAGATAATTCTCTAACCTGCTCATAAGCAGATTTAAGAGTAAACTCACCATCATCTTCTTCATTCCAGGATACTCTGCCAGTTGATTCCATTGTAGTGAGCTCAGTTCCTGCCTCATTCACAGAGCAAATCCTCCTCCAAATTGGTGAGTCATAAATTTTAGGTATCATGCACCCATTCCTGTCATATTTCTTTCTCATAATATTAACCCACAGAGAATCACCTGTCTTCCATTTCCACCAAAGCTTTAGTGTAAAAGCTTTCTCAATATCTGTCAAAGACCTAATTCCCAGCCCACCTTCCATTGTTGGATAGCATAATTTTGCCCACTTCATCCAATGATATTTTTTTTTCATTTGAAGATCCCCAGAAAAAAGATGACATCTTGCTGTTTAAAACTATAATCACTTTTTTTGGCAAAGTATCTACAGCCAATATATGTAATGGGATAGAATTCAAAACATGCTTAATGAGAATAAGCCTCCCACTCTGAGATAGATTCTTCTGCCTCCAAGGAGAAAGTTTATTTTCAAACTTTCTGATAATATTGCTACAATATTCAAACCTATTAATACCTTTGTGCAAGTTGACCCCAAGGTACTTCATAGGTAAGGAAGTCAGTTTCATACCTAACAGATCCTTAATCTTTTTCTTTTTTGCAGGTGAAGATGTTCCACATAAGAAGGAACTTTTGGTTAAATTGATAGCCTGCCCAGATGCCTTCTGGTAAGATTTCAAGAAATCTTTAAATCTCAATAGTGATCTGGATTCACCATTAATAAAGATAAGTAAATCATCCGCAAATCCCAAATGAGAAACAGTCCTGCCCATATTTCCCATATTCCCCATCAAAAAAGGCTTAATTTTACCATGCTCCATAAGCCAATTTAAGCCTCTTGAAAAGGCTTCAGATGCAATTATGAATAAGAAGGGTGATAATGGATCCCCTTGCTTGACCCCTCTAGTAGGCTTAAAAAAACCTTGTGGAACTCCATTTACCAAAACAGAGAGATAAGTAGCTTTTAGATTATTAAGGACAAGCTTAACAAAATGGCTAGAAAAACCAAATTTCAATAGAATTTCTGCAAGAAAATTCCAAGAAACTCTATCAAATGCCTTGGCCATATCCAGTTTCACAATTACATTGCTGCCCCTGATCTTTTTGTCTAAACAATGAACCATTTCCTGAGCTAGAATGGTCTAATCAGCTGAGTCTCTATTGGCCATAAATCCAGCTTGCTCTTGAGAAATTATTTTAGGAAGAATACCTTTAAGTCTAGTAGCCAAGACTTTAGTGGAGACCTTATTAATGAAATTTGACAGGCAAATGGGCCTGTAATCACTGAAAGAAGAAGGCTTGTCAGATTTAGGAATGAGAACTAAAAGTGCACTGGCCATACCTTTAGGAATAGGTATCCCCATGAAAAACTCCCGGACTGCCCTTAAAACATCCAAACATACTATATGCCAGCACTTCTTAAAAAACATTCCATGAATACCATCTGGGCCTGGGGCACTATTTTGATTTAGCTCCCATACTGCCAATTTAACCTCTTCCATATCAGGTAAAACTGTAAGCTTGTTATTATCATCAGGATTTATTATTTGAGGTATGTATTGAAGAATGTCATTAATCTCAGTCTGCTCTTCTGTGTACAGGTCTCTGAAGAAATCTATTGCAGCCTCTCCAATTAGTGAAGGTGTGGTAACCTCCTGCCCTGCCAGATTTTTGATGTTGGTAATATTCTATTTTCTCCTTCTAATTTGAACAAAGGAATGAAAAAACTTAGTATTACAATCCCCTTCCTTAATCCAGTGAATGTGAGCCTTCTGTTTCCAATACTTCTTCTCCATTTTGTATTTTTGAGTGAGCAACCCTTTCTTGTAAAACCAGTCCTCTCTTAGTTTGTCATCAGGATTTGCCTCATAAGCCATTTCTGCCTTCAACACCTCATCCTCACATTTTTTAACATCTTCAAAAATGTTACCAAAATTCTCCTTGTTCCAAATCTTCAAAACTTTTTTAATGTTTTGGAGTTTTAGAACCAAACCCCTCATACCTCCTTGAGTACCTCTTGTATTCCAGTTATGTTCCACAGTTTGCATAAAAGTTGCATGTTTTATCCACATATTCTGGAATTTAAAACTCTTAGGACTTGTGAAACCTGTATTAGAACCTTGAACCATGATAGGACTATGGTCAGAAGGTGATTTGTGCAAGACAGATATCTGGATCTTGTCAAATCTATCCAGAAACTCTTTATTGAAAAGCACCCTATCTAACCTCCTCCACACTCTCCCATTGGATCTGTTACCTGTCCAGGTAAATTTAGGACCTGAATATGGTAAGTCAATCAAATTACAAGCTGCAATGCAATCAGAGAACTCATTTATCCCATGTAACACAGGTAATGCAGTCCCTTTGTGTTCACTGTAGGAAGCAATTGCATTAAAATCCCCTCCTACCATCCAAGGATCTTTAATGTTTGCAGCAAAATTTTTAAGACCTTCCCAAAGATGTCTTCTAGTTATGTAGGTGTGTCTGCCATATACACCTGTGATCCAGCCATTATACATATATCCTGTAGCTTTAAAATGCACAAACTGTTCATCCCAAATAAGATTAGACACATCCAAGAAAGATGAATCCCAAAAAAGCCAAATTTTAGTGTAGTCATAGCAAATGGATCTATCAAACCCCAGAGCCTGCTTAAAGCTTTCCATTTTGTTGTTAGACACCATAGGCTCAATAATTACAAGTAAATGAACCCTCCAATGCTTAACTAGGGAACAAAGTCTAGAACTGGAGGATTCTAGACCCCTAGTATTCCAAATTAACCAGTTCATTGAGAAACAGATGTGTTTGTGGCATCTCTAGCCACACTCCTAGTGTTTCTCTTAGTATGGTTGTCTGGTATCTGCTTTTTCTTGTTCTTTCTTCTTGTAACTTTAGTAAATTCCCCATCTGAGTTACTATCAGCATCTGCATCACTATCCTCAGTCTGACTTAATTTATGCTCTTCAACTGCCAGATCATTTTGACTAACCTTTCCTTCCTGCATATCAGATTGTGTCTTAGCATGGACAATATAGTCCACCCCTGCACAAATTTGTGGCCAATTATCCAAGAGTGCAGAGGATGGGTCCAGATGTTCTTCTTCCCCTTCTGAATAACATTCCCTTACCTGACCTGTGATTTTACCATACTGAATATTGTTAACCTTAATAAGGTTAGTGTCATCTTGTATGCCTTTGATTTCCTTAAGATCTGACTTCAAAAGCCCTGGGTATTCATTCTCAAGAATTGCTCTAATTTGATTCCATTCTTCCACTGCAAGCAGTAAGGAGACCTCTTCTACATCAGCTTCTTTGTCAGTAGTAACCTCCTCCAGAGGAGTTTTTGATGTTGATTGCTTGTATGCTCTTTCTTCAATTGTAATTTTGTCTTTGCCCTTTTGTTCCCTTGTAAATTTAACATTCTGTGCCTTGTCCTTTTTCTGTATCCATATATCACTGTGAACACTGGTAAGAGCTGTTTGTTTCTTAGGACATTTACCAATGGAATGCCCTAAGTGCGAACAGCCAGAACAATACTCAGGCCTGTTTTCGTAAACAATGGACTGTGAAAACTCATTTTTACCACAACTAATCCAGATTTTTGTAGGCATCTCTTTTGTGAGGTCCAATTCCACACAAACCCTAGCCACTGCTGGTCTGGAGAGATTAGCCGTGGCTGAGTCAATTTTTAATGGTTTACCTAGCAAACTGGCAATCTCAAACAAAGCAGCTTTGTCCTGTAAATGAATAGGAAGCCCTTCCATTGTTACCCAAACCGGAACCACCGGAGACTCAATATTAGGTTTGAACTCCAGTGTCCATTTAGTAACACGCATCACAAAACCTTGAACAACCCACGTTTGCCTATTCCAACATCGTAGAAAATCGTCTTCCAAATC
Source organism: Cuscuta europaea (assembly GCA_945859875.1). Taxonomy (NCBI): domain Eukaryota; kingdom Viridiplantae; phylum Streptophyta; class Magnoliopsida; order Solanales; family Convolvulaceae; genus Cuscuta; species Cuscuta europaea. The sequence goes on from CAMAPE010000041.1 coordinate 4,306,270, forward strand.
AAAACGCAAAAGAACATGTTTCGAGTCCAAAGCCCCCAGATTAAATTTACCTTTAAAACCAATGATTTCAAAGGACTTTCGGATGATAGCAAGACTAGGTTTACCTTTGAAAAAATATCCTACTAAGGCCCTCTTGTGTTTATCCGCCAGTTTAATAATATCTCCATCTGAAAAGTTAATCGATGGCATGCCTTTGAAACGAGATTTCTCAGGAACAAGCTTCGATCTATCAACCACGACATCTGCAAAAGATTTTCGCCCCCATACCCCTCCTCCTCCATCCGGCGGCTGAGTTGCCGTAGGTGTTGGCAGCTCCGTCATCGTCCTCTCTTAATCTTACAACATTGTAGTAATGTGCAAACAAGAACAAACAAACGCAGAAAAACGAGAAACTCATATATATATATATATATATATATATATATATATATATATATATATATATATATATAGGGAAGAGTTCAAATGAAAAGTGGTCTTCCCGTGCAAAGTGCAAAGTTTTCACTTTTTCATGTTACGCTTGCACTTTTTGTTGTTTGCATTGCACTTTTTGGCCATTTTGATTTTGGCCAAATTCGGCCAAAATGACGGTGGCATTTTTGTAAATAAACCAATTTTTTTGAGCTATCGCGAAAAAGTGCAACGAAAGCAAGAAAAAGTGCAAGCGAAACATGAAAAAGTGTAAACTTTTCACTTTGCACGTTAAGACCTCTTTTTATTTGAACCATCCCCTATATATATATATATATATGTATATATATATATATATATATATATATATATATATATATAGGGGAGGGTTCAAATACAAAGAGGTCTTCCCATGCAAAGTGAGAATTAATCTCGTGCATTCATTTTCAGATCTAATGGCTCAAAATGAGCCAAAAGTGAACTAAATTTGATCAAAAACGCGGTGGCAGTTTCGTAATTAAAACGAAGTTTTTTGTCATTGCGAAAAAGTGCAACAGAAATACGCAAAAGTGATACGCGGTAAGGAAAAAGTGCAATCGTTCGCACTTTGCACGGGAGAACCTCTTTTTATTTGATCTCTTCCCTATATATATATATATATATATATATATATATATATATATATATATATATATATATATATATATATATATATATAGCCTCAACATTAACTTTTTTGTAACTATTCAATGATGATATATGTATAAATGTATGCATTATAACATTTCAAAAGAATTTGAACATTAAAAATGTTTTACTTTAGAGCTAATCTTTGTTTGTTTTACAAATAAATGTTATTTATAAAATAAATAAATAAAAACATAATATTCAGATTGATTTTTTTTACATATTATTGTTCCCTGAATCCCCATTATATGTCATGTGTTGTATGTTGGTCGTTTTTTCTTCTCCATTTACATGTATATCATAATCTATGATGTATGTTGCTATTTTTATTACATGCATAATATTTCTTAATTGTGTCCTTGTTTTCTCTACCCCTCCTTAAATATACTTATTTTACCATCAAGTCAACTCATACATTATATTATATAACATTTGATATAATAGTGACATACTATATATACACTTACCTTTCGAATCCCTAATTCTAATATAAAACGTTTATTATCAATCTTTTTTTCGCAATTATGTGTGATATGACATGAATAGTTTGTACATACTCAATATAAATATTTTTGACACTGATTTTATTAACAATATATAAATCACATTCATCAAAATTGCTTCCCCTAAAATTATGTAAAACTGATTTTATTAATAAATAAATGAATAAAATTAATCCATTTTTTGACTTTGATGATTGTTCACCTCAATTGTTTTGTGAAATATACACATAATTTAGTTATTCTGTTTATCTTTTAAAAATGATTGTACTACAATGTTCTTTAATATTTTTCCTACCCAATCAAAAATAAAATCATTTTGCTATTTATTAAAGGGAAAATAACGTACTTTAAATAATACAAACTATCTTCCATGAACCAAGAATAATACATACTTTGAAAATGATTTTTAATAATACCAACTATTTGCATATAAAACAAAAATAATATGGAACCACTTTTCATCAAGAAAACCAATCATTTAAGACATTAAAATCTAATAGCAAACTATCTATTAAATGATATTTGGAAATACAATCACTTATTTGATATTCTGATAGTACTTTTTGATGAATTAAATAACTGAATTTTCATTGAAAAATTGCTCTATATCACTTTTGGTCTATGTTTGGATAGTTGGTATTATTAAAAGTAATTTCCAAAGTATGTATTATTCTTGGTTCATGGAAGATAGTTTGTATTATTTAAAGTTATTTTTCCTTTATTATATACACTTTGCAATACTCTTCTATTGCAGTACCACTTTTATAAAATCTATGTGAAGAATGATAACATGAATTCATTAAACTAATCCAATATCTTCTCTTAATTATGTGTGTGATAAAGAATATTCACACAAAGAATTATAATCTTCTCATTATATATTTACTTTAACATCTCATATGCAGGTATCATGGATGCAGCATGATCAAGTGAATTAATCTATTTTATTAAGATGACTCACCCAGTTGGACCTGAGTTTGATATTTTGGACTCAGAAGGACTTGAGTACCATATGTGGCTTTCCGATATAGAAACCACTTTTGTGGCTAAAGACTACTCTACCACGCTCATTGACGCTAAAGATTTGAAAGACGAAGCACCGTCTGAAAAGACAAAGGCTAGTGCTTTAATGTTTCTTAAGCGCCATATTGACCCAAGCCTACGCTGGGAATATCTTTAGTTGAAAATCCCCAAAGAACCATGGGATGCCCTCAAGGGACGTTTTAGGGAACAACCATGATACGTTGCTCCCAGAACTCCGGTGCATTGGAATGAAATCTGCCTCGTTGACTATAAGAAAGTTAACGACTTCAACAAAGATATGTTACGCCTGAAAACATGTCTCAACTTTTGTGGTAAAGTAATCACAGAAGGTGAAATGATTGAGAAAACATTTTCCACGTTTCCTACCTCAACACTTATACTAGCGAACCTGTATAGGTTGGAGTATGACAATAAAAGGCTTACCACTTATAATCAGTTGATTAATGTACTCCAAGTGGTTGAGAGGCACAATGAGGTTCTCCTCAACAACAATGCCAAACCAGTTTTTACAAAGAAAATTCTCGAAGCTCACTTTGGCAAAATATCTAGTGGAAAGAACCCCAATGCAAAGAGGGAGGAGCGTGCTAACCAGTACCCACGTGGACAAAATTCCAAACGTGAAGGGGTAATAAGGGTCGTGGGGGTATGGAGGTTGTGGTCCGGGTCGTGGAGGATCTTCCAATGTATGGCTAAAAGAGAGGAGCGTGCAGGATCAAATGTCCGAAATGGATCCGCAAAGCCTCCAGTCAAACATGAAAGAAATGGTGATGACCCTTGCTATAGATGTGGAGTTGCAGGTCACTGGTATAAGAATTGCCAAGGAAATAATAAAATTTCAGCCACTTACAAAAAGTATCGGGAGGCTAAAGAACAGGAATCTCACTTTGTGACCGAAGAAGATAATGAGGTTGACGTTAACCTCACAGTTGCTAATTTTGGCGACAAGAATGACAGTGTTCAGTCAGTCAATGCATCTGACTTTGACTGATTGAATTTAATTTATTTATCTGCTCATGGACTATTGAAGACTTTTACTCTCTTTTTATATCGGACACTACATGATTATGGTTTTTCCATTAATAATTGGATTGATAATCCAAACAATATTTAAATTTTGGGTTCGGATTTATATTCTATGTTCTTATTATACAGGAATGACCCGAGCAGAACTTGAGTGTTTAATAGATAGTGGGATCACACACTATCCTACGAAATAGGCAATTATTTATTAAATTAATAGATGATAGACTCAATTCTTTAACAAACAAACAACCACAGCAGATAAAGAAGCAGATAGAAAGATATGAGGTGAAAACAAAATCTGGTATACCGTGATAATGGCCGCTGCTCTCCCTCGAGAAGGAGAGCAGCGGCAAACTCTTTCTCTATCTCGCCTCTAACTCTCAAGCCTCTAAAACCTTAGGGTTTCCATAAGTTAGATTCCTTTTATAGGAGAAGTTGGCTAACTTATGGATTACAAAGAAGCTAAAGGGAAGATATACATGTGTGGCCCATATTACACGTTTAACTAATAACTACACAAATACAAAGATATTTAATTAGATTGGACACCATAAAATATTCCTAACAATCTCCCCCTTGGTGTTGAATCGTGTTGAATCAGCATTGCAACGCAGATATCTTTGTCTTTGTTGTTATTCAACTTCCTTTGTCTTTGAACTTGACTTCTTGAGAATGCTTTCTGAAAAAATCCTTGCAATCTCCCCTTTGATGTCTTCTTGGTGAGTTTGATCTTTGATGCCGGGGATTGAGGAATCTTCCTTTGGCTTACTTGTAAATCTTGCCTTCAGAAGTAGCTCATGATCAGCTTGAATGAAGTCCGGTGGCGCCTCTAGAATGAATCTTCTTGAAGAATTGCAGACACACATGGAAATCATCTTCAGAATTCGAGTATGTGACCTTTGTCTCCTCCACAATGTAGTCTTTTTGACTATTCAAAGTGAATGCGTTTGAGGAGACCTTGTCGGTGGCACAGCGGAAAAATATGGTTGACTTGTGAGCATAGCTGACCATTTGAGGTGTAGAGATAGAAGAGAGTCGTTGAAATTTTTGATAGGAGAGAAGTGTCCCAGAATGATTTGGTGACATTTAACAGCGTGTGGGCCACTCTCCCCCTCATGACGATCCGAGGTTTAGAGTGGTATCAGAGTGGTCCACATGCTGTTAAATGTCACCAAATCATTCTGGGACACTTCTCTCCTATCAAAAATTTCAACGACTCTCTTCTATCTCTACACCTCAAATGGTCAGCTACGCTCACAAGTCAACCATATTTTTCCTAGCAGCGGCAAACCCTCTCTCTATCTCGCCTCTAACTCTCAAGCCTCGCGCGAAAACCTTTGTAATCCATAAGTTAGCCAACTTCTCCTATAAAAGGAAGCTAACTTATGGAAACCCTAAGGTTTTCGAGGCTTGAGAGTTAGATGCAAGATAGAGAGAGGGTTTGACGCTGCTCTCCTTTCGAGGGAGAGCAGCGGCCATTATCACGGTATACCAGATTTGGTTTTTATCTCATATCTTTCTATCTGCTTCTGTATCTCCTACGATTGTTTGTTTGTTAAAGAATTGGGTCTATGAATAGCCTATAATTGTTCTGTGACTACAATGATGGGATGTTCAGACGTAATAAGAGGGCGAGGTACAGCCCAATTTATGATGCCTAATGGCACAAGATTCATCGTCACAGACGCTCTATATGCACCTAGAGCTAACCGAACCTTATTAAGCTTAAAGATATTCGCGATAATGGGTTTCATGTGGAAACTCACTGTGAGAATGACGTAGAGTACCTATATATTACCTCTAATGAATGCGCAAGAAAGCACATATTAGAGAAATTAATGAGTCAATCTAGTGGACTTTACGTAACCACTATTCGGATCGTTGAGTCCTATGTTGTCACCAACAATGAAATTGGGGACACATACTCATACAGGCTTTGGCACGATTGTCTTGGACACTCTGGTCATGACATGATGATTCATATATTAAATAAAAAATTCACATAGACATCCTTCCTTTCGAGGAAGAAATAAAAATGGGGAAAAGTCAAGCAAATTGAAAGGTGTTAGCCCTACATTTATTCAAAACAACAAAGCATCTTTTGAAGTACGAGAAGAACTAGCTCATGCATCTTTAACAATGTCCGGATCACAAATTGCATTTTGTAACGCCTGTTCTTTAATGAAAACAGGATCCGGACCATCCTATGATAAAGATACAAAAGAAAACATCCCGTTCTTACAACGAATACAAGGAGATATATGTGGACATATCCCTCTAGAATGCAGACCGTTTAGATACTTTATGGTTTTGGTGGACGCATCGACCCGTTGGTCATACATTGCTTTACTGTCCACAAGGAACGATGCATTCTCAAAGCTCTTAGCACAGATAATCCGTTTAAGGGCTCACCACCCCAATAATCCTATTAAGTCAATAAGACTTGACAATGCTAAAGAGTTTACATCAAAGACTTTTGATGATTATTGCATGTCTATAGGGATCGATGTGGAGCATCCCGTTCCCCATGTACATACACAAAATGGTACCGCAGAAGCTACAATCAAAAGAATACAAATGATATCTACGACATTGGTTATGCGCACCAATTTTCCCATATCTGCATGGGGGTATGCAATATTACATGTATCATTACTTATTCTCTTTAGACCCACTGCAAATCAACCATTTTCTGCGTACCAGTTGGTCACTGGATATGAGCCTGATATTTCACATCTACCCATATTTGGTTCTGCAGTACATGTGCCGATTGTGCCACCACAGCGCACTAAAATGGGTCCTCAAAGGCGATTAGGTATAGACGTTGGATACGAATCACCAACGATCATCTGTTATCTAGAACCTTCAACAGGCGATCTTTTTACTGCGGGATTTGTGGATTGTCACTTTGATGACATACCATTCCCATTGTTAGGGGGAGATAGGAAAATGGACTTTCCAAAGGAACGCCAGGAGCTGACTTGTTGCGTTCCGACCTTGTCTAATTTCGATCCCCGCACTTTACAAGGTGAAGTGAAAAGAATAATATTTCTCCAAAATGTAGCTGACTCTATGCTTATTTCATTTACGGACATCGCTAAAGTGACAAGATCACATATACTATATGCAAATGTGCCTGCAAGGTTAGATATCCCAAAAAAGGGAATAGTGACATAGTAAGAGGCACTACAACAACACTTAGTGGATGTGTAGTTGAGGCAGTGGCTCCTCAAAGAAAGAGAGGAAGGCCACTTGGTTCGATTGATACTCGTTCGAGGAAGAGAAGGATGATTACGACACAACTTGATCCATTGATCATCGATGTAGAACACCCCTCCCATGAGATTATCTCTAGTTACAGTTATGTCCATGAATCACAACTGGAGGATGCTCTTATGTTTGATATGATTCTAGAGAATAGGAAAAGCTCAATGGATAGTGAAAATGCACATGTGCTAATGAAAAGATCTTTCATACACATCGATGACATATTTGCATTTAACGTTGCTCAAGAAATAATAAAGCACGATGATATCGAACCGTGCTCTATTGCAAAATGTCAACAAAAAACGGATTGGCCTAAATGGAAAGAAGCAATCCAGGTAGAACTAAATTCTCTGACAAAAAGACAGGTATTTGGTCCGGTAGTGCTAACCCCACTAAGTGTATAGCCTGTAGGACATAAATGGGTATTTGTCAGAAAGAGAAATGAGAAGAATGAAGCCTTACGATACAAGGCTCGCCTCGTGGCGCAAGATTTCTCACAACGCCTTGGTATTGATTATGAGGAGACGTACTCTCCGGTAATGGACGTTATAACGTTCCGGTACCTAGTCAACATAGCAGTTTCTGAAGGACTAAAAATGCAATTAATGGATGTGGTTACTACATGTCTCTATGGGGAACTTGATTCAGAGATATATATGAAAGTGCCCGAAGGATTTTCACTACCCAAATAAAGTGACTCTAAATCACGGAGTGCGTTTGTAATCAAATTGAAGCGCTCACTTTATGGATTAAAACAATCTGGGCGGATGTGGTATACCCGCCTAAGTGACTACTTGATTGGGGAGAGATATAAGACCGATGAACTATGCCCCTGCGTATTCATTAAGAAAACAAGTTCTGGATTTGCAATCATAGTTGCGTATGTCGATGACATGAACATAATTGGCACTCTTGATGAAATAAGAGAAACCGCGAGCCACTTGAAATCTGAATTTGAGATGAAGGACCTTGAGAAAACTCGATTCTGTGTAGGTCTTGAGCTAGAACATCGAGATTGTGGAGTATTAAACCACCAGTCTTCATATATCCAAAAGATGCTCAAGCGATTTAATGTGGATAAAGCGCACCCTGCTAGCACTCCCATGGTTGGTTGAAGTTTAGACCCTATAAAGGATTCGTTTCATCCAATGGAAGATGATGAAGCGCTGGGAGATGAAATTCCCTACCTAAGTGCAATAGGCGCATTATCGTACTTAGCACAGTGCACACGACCAAATATAACATTCTCATTGAACTTGTTAGCTAGATTTAGCTCTGATAGACCCAATTATTTAACAAACAAACAACCATAGCAGATAAAGAAGAAGCAGATAGAAAGATATGAGATGAAAACCAAATCTGGTATATCGTGATAATGGCCGCTGCACTCCCTCCAGAAGGAGAGCTGTGGTAAACCCTCTATCTATCTTGCCTCTAACTCTCAAGCCTCGAAAACCTTAGGGTTTCCATAAGTTAGCTTCCTTTTATAGGAGAAGTTGGCTAACTTATGGATTACAAAGAAATTAATGGGTTGATATACATTTGTGGCTCATATTTCACGTTTAACTAACAACTACACAAATACAAAGATATTTAATTAGATTGGACACCATAAAATATTCCTAACAATCTCTCCCTTGGTGTTCAATCGTGTTGAATCAGCATTGCAGCGCATATATCTTTGTCTTTGTAGTTATTCAGCTTCCTTTGTCTTTGAGCTTGACTTCTTGAGAAGGCTTTCTGAAAAAATCCTTGCAATCTCCCCTTTGATGTCTACTTGGAGAATTTGATCTTTGATGTCGGGGATTGAGGAATCTTCCTTTGGCTTGCTTGTAAACCTTGCGTTCAGAAGTAGCTCTGGATCGGCTTGAATGAAGTCCGGTGGTGCCTCTAGAATGAATCTTCTTGAAGAATTGCAGACACACGTGGAAATCATCTTCTGAATTCGAGTATGTGACCTTTGTCTCCTCCACAATGTAGTCTTTTTTACTATTCAAAATGAATGCGTTTGAGGAGACCTTGTCGGTGGCACAATGGAAAAATATGGTAGACTTATGAGTGTAGATAACCATTTGAGGTGTAGAGATAGAAGAGAGTTGTTGAAATTTTTGATAGGAGCGAAGTATCCCAGAATGATTTGGTGACATTTAACAACATGTGGACCACTCTCCCCCTCATGACGATCCGATGAATCAGAACGTCATGCCCTTATTATTTCATTCAAACTGAAAGAAAAACAGAAGACAAACAGAAAGTTAAAGTGAACAAAACCGGATACACTGAGGTGTTCCGTTATCACAACATCAATGTAAACATTGATGAGTGGCCTATAAAAAATGATAGAAGAATTACAGCTTTAACAGGACTTCCAACCAGTCGTTGTGAAGCATCCGAATAGATGTCACTCTTGTTGTTATGGAAAAATCATAAAGATCAGCATTAAGAACTTGTAGCCCCCCGAGGTTATGTAGACACTCGTTATCATCACTATAGAGATAACTCTAAAGCAATGGCCTGAAAATGTTGGTAATTCTTATGTTGCAACAGCAGGGCTTCCTTCCAATCGTTGGTCTACATCTGTAATAGATAAGCCCTATGGAAGTTCTCGTAGGTCATGAAAAACCTGCAACTGACTCTAAAAGTGCCTCTGTGTCCTAGAAATTTCAAAACATTTGGGAGTGAGGTAACTAGACAAGACGTGATCAATGAATGTTCAGTGGCATGGGCTGAGGCCACTTTAGTCAGAATCACTTGCCTCGGAAGGAGATAGTAATGAGAGATGCGATTCCACGTGAAATACGATTAAACACCTATCTGTTGGGAGATAAGTGAGTGGTCTTGGGTAGGGTTAAACATGCACTGTTGGACAAGATGCAGTGACTTTTACCTGGGATCTGATTAAACCAGTCCTGGACCTATTTGGGAATTGTCCATAGTATTTGAGTGGCTAGGAGTAAATGTCCAATGGATAGTAGGCCGTTGAGGTAGCAGACTTATCAATGATTATTGTTTTCTTGCTCACTTGAACCTTCTGCTTCCTAACACTCATAATGATCACTCACTCACTCACTTACTCTCGGCTTTGTCCCTTGGGTAGGCTTAGTTGGGTTTACTAAGCCATAGGAACATGTTCTCTCATTTCTTTTTCTCTGTACTCCCCCTCAACTAGAGCACTCAGTATGCTTTGTCATTTTTAGGCACCGGGGAGGATATCAGTGAAAGCTCCCCCTAAAATGTTGCATCCTTTGAGAGATTCCTTGCTTTGTCGGTGTAAGGCGCCAGGAGGAGAAAACTGAAAACTTCCCCTCAGAATGTGCAAGGTTTGATTCCTCACCGCTTTTCATACCCGCCATGTGTGTGGAGCAATCTGAACAGGTACCACACATGACGGTTTTCCCTTAGCTAATCATTTGGAATTTCAGCACGTTTGAGGATCACACAATGTTGATGAGTTAGGGAGGCTTCAACAGTTGATTGTTGATTGTTGTAAAATGACCGTTGATGCGAGGTTGATGTGTGTGGAGCAATCTGAACAGGTACCATACATGACGGTTTTCCCTTAGCTCATCATTTGGAATTTCAGCACGTTTGAGGATCACACAATGGTAATGAGTTAGGGAGGCTTCAAAAGTTGATTGTTGATTGTTGTAAGATGACTGTTGATGCGAGGTTGATTGAATTATCTACGATTTTCGGACCTCTACATTGTAGTTTAGAAAAACTTTGACATTAGGTTTGACTTTGGAAGAATTTGAACAGATTTGCCTAAGTTTTGACTTTGAAATCGGTGATTTACAAAGTTTGTCAAAAAACGAACGATTTGGCCCTCAAGAAGTGCGCGTGAAGGCGCGTGAAAAAGGGTCCTGGGTAAACCCCTAGAATAAATGTAGATCTTTTCGTTAGCTTTCCAACAAAAAAATCGCTTAAATCGGATCACCGAGTAAAAATTTATGGCCAAAACAGTGCGAAGGTGCTGAAAATCTTGAAATTTTGAGTTTTTTAGAAATTTCTTCGAAGTTGAGGTTCTCGGTGTTGAATATCGGGAGCAGGTGGAGTTTAAACAAAATTCTAAGGCAAAACCTCGAAATCCTAATCTCGAGGTTTAATCTTCGAGATTACAATTTCGAGGTTTAAACATCGAGATTACAATCTCGAGGTTTAAACATCGAGATTACAATCTCGAGGTTTAAACATCGAGATTACAATCTCGAGATTTAAACCTCGAGATCTTAATCTCGAGTTTGCCTCGAAGAACAATGGCGAAATCCACCTGCAAAACAAACCTCAAGACTTCGAAATCTTCATAATTTCAAGTTGTTTGGAACATCGAAAACTTTGGAGTTTCGAAAACTTCAGAATATCGAGAGCTTGTTGTTTGAAAAACATCAGAACATCGAAAACTTCTAAAACATTCAAAACATCGAGAAATTCCAAAAATCTCGAAATCATTCAGAATGTCGAAATCTCAAACATCGAAATCCTAAAATATCGAGATCCCAAATTTCGAAATCCTCAAAAATGTGGAGATCCTGCAAAATTAAAATTTCGAATTTTGAAAAACTGAAAACTGTTCTGAATAGCCCTGAAGGTCGAGATTCTCCCTGTATCAGTTTCAAGTCGAAATCATTTCTGCAGCCATGTAAAATTAGAATCTCGAGATCTCAATGTAGAGATCTTCGAAATTTAAAAATTGCATAAATCGAAAACGAAGATATGCTGTAGAATCGTTTTTGAAAGACAATTCCAACAGTATAATTTTTAATGATTTTCGTTCACAAACAAGATTACAGGAGAAAATCTCTATATTAAAGAAAAAACATAAGAAAAGCAGAGCAGTTCTTCGTTAGATTCGAAAAACGCAGATAGATTCTACCAGTTTCACGCCTCGGCTCTGATACCAATTGATAGACCCAATTCTTTAACAAACAAACAACCATAGCAGATAAAGAAGAAGCAGATAGAAAGATATGAGATGAAAACCAAATCTGGTATACCGTGATAATGGCCGCTGCTCTCCCTTGAGAAGGAGAGCAGCGGCAAACCCTCTCTCTATCTCGCCTATAACTCTCAAGCCTCGAAAACCTTAGAGTTTCCATAAGTTAGCTTCCTTTTATAGGAGAAGTTGGCTAACTTATGGATTACAAAGAAGCTAATAGGCTGATATACATTTGTGGCCTATATTACACGTTTAACTAATAACTGCACAAATACAAAGATATTTAATTAGATTGGACACCATAAAATATTCCTAACAAGCTCTGTGCCGACGCAGCGTCGCTGAATGGTGTCAAAAATAATTTTCGATACCTAAAAGGAACTAGTGACTTCGGTCTGTTCTTTCCCTACAGATAGACAAAATAAACCACAAATGAAATTATGGTTACAAAAGAAAATACCAAAGGCAAAAGGATCACCCTTTGTATTACTCCAAATGATGTCTTGGTAGGTTTTGCTGATGCAGAGTATCTCTCGGACCCTCACAAAGGCCGCTCTCAAATTGGTTATGTTTTCAAAGTTGGGAACACGACAATATCTTGAAGGTCAACCAAACAAATCCTTGTGGTTACCTCCTCGAACCACTCTGAGATTATTGCTCTACATGAAGCAGTCCGTGAGTGTAAATGGTTAAGAGCTATCATTACACATATTCGAGTAACTAGTGGTTTGAAATCCACCACTGAAGAGCCTACTTGAATTGAACAAATGAAGTTGGGATATATCAAGGGTGATAACACAAAACACATATCTCCCAAGTTTTTCTACAATCAGTAACAACAGGCTTTTCTTAAGATTCAAGTGAATCAAATAAGTTCGGAAGAAAACGTGTAAATAACATAACAATGCGAAAGCTTTCCGAACTCCCTTGATTAATGTAAATATCATGGGGAGGTGTAGACCTTAGGGGGAGTCTTACACCTACACAACATTATGTTACACTCTTTTCCTTAACCCAAGGTTTATTTTTTCCCACTCGGTTATTCTTACTTGGTAAGGTTTTTAATGAGGTAATGATAAACATTGATCAAAGTAAGGATCAAATAAAAGACTCAATGAACGAAGTCTAACACGGTTCTCATGACGATTTCCTTCTGTCAAGGTTATTTTTTACCACAAGGTTTTTGTTACTTGACGAAGTCTCTACATGACAAGTTAATAAGCATCATTCTATCTACAACTCAGCACAAGGGGGGTGTTGAAGAAAATTACCTTTAATGTGCATTCGTTATAGATAGAAAGTAAATCTAGGGCTTTTGTGTGTATTTAATTAAATGGTCCATTAGCTCATCTCTTGTAAACCCTAATTTCTCCTATTAAAAGGCTTGCTAATGGAATAACACACACCTCTCACTTCTCTACAACAAAAATGAAAGTTTTGAACTCCTAATTTAATATAGTGGTAGACTAAATGAAGTATTAAAACTGAGAAAGGGGATGAAATGGGTCTAAATGGAGGGTGGGTTGACATAAGCGAAGAAAATGATAAAGAAAATAAAAGGGGAGGATGGAAGTGGACGGGGGCGCATGCATGGTATTGGGGATTATGTCATCTTTGCATCATGCATACGTCATTATTACCCCAAATGTTTTGAAACCTGTATACTCCACTGCCCCGCAACAATTGTTCTATCTTTGCTTTTTGGTATACCCCGCAAAGATTGTCTCATATCAAATTGATAAATTTTGTGTGGGGTTAAATCATTTTTTACTTTATTTTTACTTTATCAATATTAACCACATACACTCAATTTTTTTAATGATTGTGTCACCTCCTCATTTATCAATGTTAATGAGACGGAGGTAGTAACTTTTTTATATGTTCTCCAAATTTTTCAAAAAATATACCGAAAATTCTTGAATCTTTATCATCTTTCATTCTTCGTACGACACCAATATGTAATACGTAGTATATAAAATGAAAAAATTAGAAGTATTAACTGTTGGAGTCTTCTTGAGCCCAAAAAACATGAAACACATATTTTTAATTCATGGAATCTTCTCAAATAACTGAATATTCCATAATTGAACTTTACTTGAACTAAGTTGATTTTTTAACCGAAAAACGTAAAAAAATTAATGAAGTTTATTTATTGTTTACATCGAAATGTGTGTGTTTTATTTCATAATCATTCAGGGAAAAAATAACAATGTTCTCATATAGAGGGAGCGCATTTTTAACATTTTGAACTCCCCATCGGCCACCATTACAGATGGTCTAAATGTCCTTTGTTAAAGTTTATATGCACCTTTGAAATACTTTGTAATCCTCTGATCTACATGGTGCGCCTCTATGCTACAAGGGTGTATTGTATTAAGAATTAGTGACAAAATTTTAAAGGACTATGGATTTTAGAAGTTTAGGTGTATTGGATTTTAGAAGTTTAGGTGTATTCAATGTGGACGTTTGAAAGTCTTAAAAGTCTAGGTGTATTCAATGTAGACATTTAATTAAATGTCTATAAAAGTCTAGGCTTATTTAAATTTCCATTCATTCTTATTGACTTCTAAAATCATGGATTCTCGTGGACTTTAAATTGATTCTTAGTACATTAATTCTCTGCAATTGTCTTTTCTCTTCACCAAAGATTTCCATTGATTTTTTTGTTGTCTTCCACTCATCACAAGTATGCATAGATCTGATTGCAGATTTGACTAATTAGTTACCTGAGATCACAAACCGGCCAACAAGTTATGGAGTAGTACCAGCCGGGATGGGAGGTGGGTACCAAGATGGTCTCTATATGCAAGATTTGAACATCAAGTTTTGATTTTAATCATTTTACGATAAATAAAGTTGAACAAAGAGATTCTTCATTAATACTGATACACAAGATAAATTTAATAAATAAAAAGTGATATTTTATATGTCGTCTTACGAAGAAAAATGTAGGGGGTGAAATTGGTTCAATTCTTGAAAGAAAATTAGGAACCATTTGAAGAACCTAATCCCATATTGATCCCGTCTAGAAGTTTTTAGAAGAACCGATATAAGAATCGATAGTATTACATCGGTGCAATTGTGGTACGTCGTCAGTTAACTATTACTGTGTTTCATCGTTAAACCGCTAACACATAAAAATATAATTTCAAATTAATAAATATATAATGGTAAACAAGTATACAAAATTTTATAAACTAAAATGAAAATAAAACAATTATTAAGAAGATAAACTCGATTGCACCTATTCTTGTACCACATGTAGCAATAAGTGTAACACTTGTGTAATGATTTTTGTTCTTACTCATTCAGTTATTTAATATAACTATTGATCATAAATAGATCGCGATTGTTGAGCATTCTCGAAACTTTGAATTTTCTTTTCAATAAAAATAAATTAGGATTGTTATGCTTCACTTATTCTTGTACACCTCTGCGTTGCTAGATGAAATACATTTGTTTCATTTATTTATTTAATTGTTTCTTACTCCGTATCATATTATATAGAGGAAATTACACATGATAGGACTAAAACATACGAAGTAACATTTATCCCAAAGTATGATCATATGTTTGATTTTCCATAAACAGGACTAAATATTAATTTCTACCCCTAACTTAATTAGTAAATATAATTAATTGCTCCTAATTCCCTTGCATAACCAAAGTCATTTTGTTGATGGCGGATCAGCGACGGTGACGAGCTCCGGCGACGGAGACGGATAGACAGATCGATAGCGGCAATCGAGGTGAAAACTCTGGCGACTGATAGTGGCATTCCAGATTTGAAAGTCAATAGATTTATTCATAAAAAATTATATGATTTTTAAAATCTATCGACTCTTTTAAAAGTCATGAATTAAAAAAAGTCCACCACAATTCAAATTGTACATGTAAGTGTGTAACCTCCATAATGAAGCAAAAATTATAAAAGGACCTGTTCGTACATGCAAATGGCCAAAAGTAATATATACAGATTTCACATGAATCAAATAAGGAAATATAATAGAGTACTCCTAATGGGCTGATCTAGATGAGAGGACTAACAATTCTACTGATTAATTGACAAAAGCACATGATCTAGTCGATAGACTTTTCACATGGACAAACTGTGAATGCATTGTAAGGGATTATTTAAGATGAATGCATTAATTCATTTATGATCCAAAAAAAATATCAAAATATCCAAGCCATTCATGATCAACTTGAGAAAAACCATCAAATCAATCTGTAGACTTTTTAGGGAATGAAATCCAATGCATCCATTTTTATTTTTTAAGAAACTAAATAACTTTTATGAAGAAAAATATCAAGCACGTCATTGTGCCCCTGTTGGTGGTCTCAGTCCGTGTATTTACATATATTAGTTAGTGTTAAAGTAACACTACATAATTTGTAAACATCCTCTCGAATGGCTTCAGTTGTGATGTCAAGAAAAGATCGGAACTTTTTGTTTGGTTGATGATCATCTAGGAGAAGGGACTGGTGAACTACTAGAAAAACAGGGGCTCTCGATTTTGATAGCCACTATGATTTCCTGCATCACTCCAACCATTCTATACTCCGAAACTATTCTTTTATTAAGAACTTCTTCTCCTAGTAACTAAAAGGGGGTACAAGCCATTACTGTAAAAAACGAAAAACAAGTCATTCACCTTTGAACTACAGGAGGTTGTTTATTGCGCTCATACAGATAATACCCATACAAATAATACCCATACAAATCAAAGCAATTCAAGAACCAAATGGACTGGTCTAGATGAGAGGATTAACACATACCTTTGGAGAATCTGTGTTGCTGAAGAGTGGAAGCAGAGTCGTCTTACACTGAGGAACGATACTTCAAACAGAGTGGAAGCAATTCAGTATTTTTTTGAATCCGCCGAAACCTAATCGCTCCTATTCCCAGCGTTTTGGTTTTCGGCGGTTTCATCAGACACGCCATTCGCACCGTCCCCTTACCAAACGCTTGAAATCAGCGACTTAGGCAGTCAAACGGTCAAACCCTCCATTACTAGGTCGATCCGCCGAAAAACAAACGCAGCCTCTGTCTGGCCAATTGATATGAATGTCGCAGGGTTGGAAAATCTACCACAAAGGTGCAAATACATCATGTCTCGCAAAACGTGGGATATATCACATTTGAGGGTGAATGTGAATCAACTCAAAAGCGTGGTTTTTTACTCTATCCACCCCATGTGATGATGAAAATAAAGCCCATAAGACTTTTTTTTACTTTTCTATTTTGTTGTACTTTCTCATTCATAAAATTTTACCAAAGTTCACTTTCACGTATATATTTTTTATCATGAAAATAGTTTTCTATTAAAATAGAGCAAATACGCAACACCAAATTCAGACAGATATTACAGATTCGATCATAAGCCCTAGGAATATACTTAGAGTCAGTCACTCATACAAAGCAGCATGACTCGCTAGACACAAAACGGGCAAGAAGAAGCCTAAAACAGGGGCGGATCCACTAAGGCCCAGGGGGGCAGCTGCCCCCAATAAAGGCCCATTAAACCCTTTTAATTTTTTAAAAAATATGAAAAGCCCAGCTGTTTGCCCCCAATTAAAAAAATGGCCTGCCCCCAATAACCCAAAATCTTCCAGCCCGTTCAGCCCTTACTCCCTTAGCCCCGACTCTCTACCCCTTGCGCAGACGCCGCTCACTCGCTCAGCCGCAGACGCCAGACGCAGAAGCCAGAAGAACAAGAACTCGGCCGCAGAACCTCCTTGCTCCGACCGGCAACCAGGCGACCCGCCGCCCGCGACCACCGCGAACCACTGGTCTGAACTCGACCACCATTTAGCCAACTCCAAGCCGGAAATCAAAACTAGGTAAGCCTTTTCACTTTAATTTGTCATATTTTATCAATTACGGTGTGTTGATTACTTGATTTGGAGTGTTGATTTGGAGTGTTGATTACTTTCCTATTGTGTATTTGTGTAGTTAATATTTAGTAATTATATACATATTAGTATATTTAACTAATTAATAATTATAGTGTTTTAAATTTATTCACATCATAGATTAAATATTTTAGAAGGTTCAATTAGATTTAATATAGCTGATGAGCTACTGAAATTGTTAATTAATTCAATTTTAGAATGTTTTATACTATTAGAAAGTAGAAACCCTAAATGTAAAATATATATTATTTTAGGTAGTTAAATGAAATGTATGAAATTATGAATGTATTAAAACAGTTAATTTTAGTTTAACTTCTTTTCCAAACTCAAATACTCAATGAAGAGATATTGGGCTACCGTTCCTTCACCGGGTAGTTCAAATAATAATGCTTCAAATATTGCATCTCAATGTTCTTCATCAATACCTAAACAAGTTGATTTGGATGAGCTTCCCTCAGATCCCGTAAAAAGAAGAAAAATTTCTGAGTACCATCCTAATCAAATAGATGAAATCAGGAGAAAATATTTGATTAAAGGACCCTGTCAACCACGTGGTCATGACTTCCCACAAAAAGAGATTGGGAAGACTTTAAGACGCTTCAACTCTAAATGGTTTGATCAATATCCTAATTGGTTAGAATATAGTATACAAGATGACAAAGCCTTTTGTTTGCCTTGTTACTTGTTTAAAGATCACTTTGAGAATCGTGCTGGGAATGATGCATTTGTAACTGAAGGGTTCTCAAGTTGGAATAAAACGGAGCGATTAGCTTCTCATGTGGGTAATATAAATAGTTTCCACAATAAGGCACTTAAAAAATGTGATGATTTAATGAACCAAGACCAGTCTTCTAACATATTTTCAATCATTTAAATTTGTGTTTTATTTGCAGTTGATGTTGCTTATCTTGGGACTCACAAATTCTTTGTCAGTGGCTCTTCAAAAGAAAGATCAAGACATATTGAATGTTGTTTCACTTGTGAAAACAACAAAGCAACAATTGCTTAAGGTAAGAGCTGATGGATGGGATTCACATTTGAGGAAGATCTTAGAATTTTGTGAGAAGCATGAAATTTCTGTGCTTAATATGGATGAGGACTTTGTTAACCCAAGGAGGCCACGTCAAAGAACTAATATCACTAATCGGCATCATTATGAGTATGAATGTTTTAATACCATAATGGATTTGCAAATTAGTGAATTTGATGACCGTTTCAATGAGGTAAATTCTGAGCTACTTCTTTGCATGGCCTCTTTGAGTCCGATTGATTCCTTCCGTGAGTTTGATGCTTCAAAGTTGTTGAGATTGGCTGAATTTTATCCAAGTGACTTCAGTTATGTGGAACGCAGAACTCTTGAGCATCAAGTCAGTATTTACATTGACAATGTGTTAGCGGATGAAAGGTTTGCTAGATTGAAAAGTCTTGGTGATCTTGCTCGAGTGATGGTGGATACAAGGAAACATCTTTCACATCCTTTGGTGTATAAGCTTTTAAAGTTAGCATTGACTTTGCCAGTTGCCACAGCAACCGTAGAGAGATGCTTTTCCGCTATGAAAATAGTGAAGACTAATTTGCGCAATAGAATTGGCGATAGGTATATGAGTGATTGTCTGACTTGTTTTATTGAAAGAGATGTGTTTGAAACTGTTACAAATGAAACTGTAATGGTCTCTTTCAAAAGATGAAAACTCGCCGCGAACAATTGTGATGTATTTGGTAAGACTTTAATTATTGTAATATTACATTACTACTTTATTAATCTTTTTTGTGATGCATTTTTTTCTGCCCCCAATAAGTTCTCATCCTGGATCCGCCACTGGCCTAAAACGACCGAAAATGAAACACTGCCTATCAAGAGTTCATCAAAAACCAAAATACTCCGACCACACCCGGTCGAACTGAAATAAAAACAAGTACTACGAAGGGAAAAACAATACGAAAATAAAAAAATTCCCCAAATTACTTCCTTGCAGGGAGGTGGTTCCAGAGGAGGGCGAGCTGTTGTAGTATGATATACGGAGTAAGAGAATTTCAACCTCCAGAAAATTAATCTGAGAATCTATCATGTCAATCACTAGAATGATCACCTTCCCATAGCTTGTCAGTTCTTCTTCTTCAGCATCAATTGCCATCTTTTTGTATTGATCACCAATATTCTCCACAAATCTCTATGCATTACCATGCCGACTAAAAATTCCTGAACCACTGTTGCACAGACCAATCCGTCTGCTTCGCTGCTTCGTTAAACCCGCCGAACGCCTCCCGAAGCACCGCTACTCAAATCTTCCTCAACAGATCTCACCCCGCAATGATCTCTGTAACCTCCTGATCGACCACCTTCGTCCATCCTCCAGACTGATCAATAATAACAAATTGGTCGGCCGAAACCGAACCCCGCTCCTCGGCTTAGCTGATAGTGGACACACCGAGGCTAAAGATTGCCTTGCGGCAACCCTAGAAAAATCCTAACGCTAAAGATTGCCTTGCGGCAACCCTAGAAAATTCCTCTTTATTAAGAAAATTTTGACTTACACGTATATTAATAAAGTAAAATTGTGTGGTTGAAATTTGTGCAAAGGAAAAGAAATAACTTTAGTCACAAATTTCTTACTTTAAATAGAAATGATAATTTGTTTGGAACGGAGAGAGTGTTATATTAGGTACTACATGTCTATATTCTTTGTTTCCTAATTTTTCATTTTCCGATTTTGGAGTACAGAGATATACGTACAAACACAAATAATTGAGAAAAAATAGTTGAACTTTAATTGTGTCATTTGCACCCGTACAATTAAAATTAGCAGTCTCCACCCTGCTCTAGTTACAACAACCTCCCAAAACTGTCATCCCATCTAATTGTTCGATCGATATTGGGGGGCCTCAAGGATGGGATGAAATGTCATCTTTTTTTTTCAAAGCTGTCATGAAACTCAAACGTCGAATATCTCTAAATTTACACCCCCAATTCAAACCCCAGAACTGCAAAATCATAGTCTAAAAATGAAAAAAGGATGACATCACATCTCTAAAATATCCTAACACCGACCGGACGATAAGTTGGGAGTATATAAATTGGACTATATTCACAAAATCGCCTAAAATGGAAGTCAGGACGATAGAGATTGCGGGAAACTAGAGGATATGAGAAAAACTTGGATTGATTGATTGATCTCATGTGGATTAAAAAAATTCGCGTAGAAAAAGCTACGAGTAGTTCACAACACAAAGCCACAAAGGGGAGATCGAGGAACGTAACACCTACGAAGTAAAATATAGGGAGTATCACATAGAATAGGGCATTCACCAGTCTAGAGAACAGTTATTTC
Source organism: Cuscuta europaea (assembly GCA_945859875.1). NCBI lineage: Eukaryota > Viridiplantae > Streptophyta > Magnoliopsida > Solanales > Convolvulaceae > Cuscuta > Cuscuta europaea. The sequence goes on from CAMAPE010000041.1 coordinate 4,327,386, forward strand.
TCCAATCTCGCATCTGGAAAAAGATCGTTGCGCTTGAAGGGGTGATTTATTTGTGACTAAGAAACCCTCACAAGTCATACTTCTTTCGTCCTTTATAACTATGTCAAGTTTGACAGGCACATTGATTAATAAAGTAAAAACTGTGTAGTCGAGTATTATGCAAAACTGAGAGAGAATTAATTAAAAACACAATTTTTTTACGAAAAGTGGTAACATTAGTGGAACACTCAAAAAAGCAAAGTTAACAAAATTGTAAGGAGCGTCTTGTGAGAATGGACCTAAAAAAAATACTCCCTCCGTTTTTTATAACTTTGCAAACTTTCCTTTTTTGGTTGTCCCAAAAACTTTGTCATTTTCTATTTTAATCAATCAATTTGTGGCTCCTGTTATTTCTCTCTCCTCTGCACAAATATCTACCACACAATTTTTACTTTATTATACTACGTGTCAGTCAAACTTGACAAACTTTTAAAGAACGGAGGGAGTAAGTGGAATTCTTCTTTGTTTATTTCTGTGACGGTAGACATCAAAGGAAGGAGGACGCCGAACTTCTCTCCTGATTACTTTTAGTACTCATCATATTTGTACAATTTATGTCTGTCGGTGTTTAGTCATATTTGAAACATTTCGTGCTGATTGTTATTACCTCAATCCCAAAATATACTTCCCGATTTGACTTGACACGCTTATTAAGAAAATGAGAATAAATGAGAATAAATGAGAAATGTATGGTTTTGGTTGACTAAGAAAAAAGTAAATGAATATGAGTCACACAAAACTTTTCAAAAATAGAAATGAGAAATATTTTTTGAAACGGCTCAAAAAGGAAAGTGATAAATATATTTTAAGACAGAGGAAGTATATTGAATGAATGCAGTAAAACGTAATAGCAAAATATTTGTGCTTTGTAATTTGCCCATTCAGATAAGTACTTTATCATGTTATCATTATTGATTAATTAGAGTGAATTACCTAAATAGAACAAAAAAGTGGTTTAAGAGCACAAATAGAACTACGGTTGTTTTTACTTGGACTGTAACTTGTCCCAGACCAGACCAAACCAGACTAAAATAGACCAGATCTACCAGATCAGAACAGACCATATTTTATTATTATTATTATTATTATTATTATTATTATTATTATTATTATTATTATTATTATTATTATTATAGAAATGACATTTTATTAGGATAAGAAAAGAGAAGGATTTCAAGGAACAAGTGGGGAGCCGAGCAACAAGTTGAGTTCCAAATCGGACCGGATCGTACGGAACCGAACGGGATATCATTCCGGTTCGATCCGGTTCCGGTTTTTCCGGTCCGGTTTTCCGGTTTAAGCCGGATAGTGCACGCCCCTAATTATTATTATTATTATTATAATTATTATTATTATTATTATTATTACTATTATTACTATTATTATTGTTATTATTGTTGTTGTTGTTGTTGTTATTATTGTTGTTTTTATTATTATTATTATTATAATTATTACGGAGTATTATTATTATTATTCTGGTTCGATATGATATGTTCTGTTTTGGTGTGGTCTGGTATGGTCTGGTCTGATCTGCTTCGGCCTGGGATTGAAATCAGACCAAGTAAAACGATAACAATTTTCGATAATTTGGAAGGAATATTATTATTTTTAATTATAAATGAATAAAATATACTCCCTCCGTCCCAATTTGATTTGCAAAATTTCCCTTTTTGGTTGTACCAAAATGATTTTCCACTTTCTATTTTAGGTATGTAAATAAGAATAAAGTGACAAATTTACTCATACTTTTACTTTTTTCCATTAACTTAAAGACATCTACTTTTAAAAAGATGTGCAAAAGTGTAAAAAGCAAGCATCATTTATTGTCATTTCTTAATCCTTGTGGCGGTCAAAGTTTGCAATTCAATTCGGGACAGAGGGAGTAATTATTTATGGATTATAAAATATATATGAAAAATAAAATCTTTATGCAAAAAATATAAAAAATAAAATTTCAGACCAGACCAGACCAGATCAAACCAGACCAGACCAAAACAGACCAGACCATACCAGACCAGCAAATTACAGTCCAAGTAAAAACATCCTACGAGTCTGTTTGGTAATAGCCAAATCAGCTATATTGGCTGATTCTGTTGAAATTTATGAAATTCTGGCTCGTATTGGCTAATTCAGTAATTCTGCTGATTTGTGAAAATAAAATGATAGATTAATTATCTAAAGAGAAGGGAAAGCTAGAGAGATAAAGTGATACTCTCTCCGATTCGAAATTAAGTTCCACCTTTCCATTACGGGAAGTTCCAAAATGAAGTTCCACTTTCTATTTTTGGAAAGTTTTACCCATTCAATTACTATTTTACTCCCACATCTCATCTACCACATTATCCCATCTAACCCTTCCCATCTACCCATTATCCCATCTAACCCAACAGACCTCACATCCCTCTTCTCTCTCCTTTGTCAGCGTCTCTCTCCCCCTTCTGCAACCCTTAGTTCCCGGGCCTCCAGGCTCCTCCGTCGCTACCGTTCTAACCCTTCCGTCGTTACCCCTCTGCAGCTCCCCCATCGCCACCCCTCACAAAGCTTTCCATCGGTACCCTCTTAGAAACTCTTCTTCTCTGAAACCCATCTATCGCTACTTCCCTCCATCGCCCCCACCGCTTCCCCTGTGCATGGATCCATCTCATCCAAAATCATCTCCACCGTTACATGGAGTTGAGGAAACCTCGTCTCCCAAGCCAGATCCGAAAGTTGAGTCCCCTATTTCAGAACCTCATAGCCCAATTCCTCTGAAATTCGGTTCATCCGAAACCTCGTCTGAAACTAATCCCGATTGGTGGATCCGGAAGAAATATGGTACAATTATTGTTTCTGATACCTACGATGGGTTAGAAGGTTTCACTGATTCAGAAGGAGAAGAGGTTAATTCCAGAGTGTTGGTGGATGGACTGTCAGACAAGGAAGAGGAAGGCAGCTTGGGGTGGATGCACAGGATGGCAGTGACGGCGAGGAAGAAGAGGAAGGCAGGAAAGGGTTGAATGCAGATGACGGCAATGAAGGAAAAGGGTAGTACTCCTCTTAAACCCTTTATCATTTTAGTGCTCTTTTTTTGTGTGATGTTTGGTGCCTGGTAATCCTATGGAGTGTGATGGTAGTGCATATGTGTTGTAATGTGAAATGTGTGGTGATGATATGGTGAACCCATTTCTAACTGATGATGATGGGGGCCTTATTGTGGTGCTTTTATGTTTTACATGAACATGTTTAACAGTGTGTGTAGATTCCAATGTGCCATTTGACTTGCATACATTACCTTTAAAATCACCATTTGCATACATTTGGGCAAAAATAAAAACTGGTGTACGCTATGTTGGCAAATACATATTCCATGGTATTATCTGCCAACTACAAGAGCTTTCAAAATTGTGCACTACTAAAGTACTACCAAAAATATGTGCACTATAACAAAAACTTAACTGACTTCAATGCAATTTGATAGTTCAAGTGTGAAGATCTGGTACATCTTCAAACATGAACTCATGCTTTTCCATTGGTGCCTATCCTGTGCTAGTTGCCACATGTGCCATTGCTGTCTCATACACTTCTTGAGAGATTTGCACATTGTTTGGTAAGAGCCCCTGCCTCTCTAATTTGTACTTACCCATGTGCTTCAATTTGAAATTGTTTCCACCATTATGTGTAATCACCCGTTCCATTACACATTGATAGCTTAAGAATACCTTGTTGAGTGTTGTTGTTGTGAGGTCATTATATGATGTTGTCACTGCTTGTATTAAGTCAGGGATGTTCTTGGGGGCTTTCTGATCTTTAATGGCATCTATTGCCCTGAAAAACCCTAAGTCCAAGACATTAAGGTTTGGACTATTAGGTGGTTGATATGTCAATTGGATATTCCATCCATCCTTAGTCCCTTCTCTCACAAAATCAGGATCCTCAATGTCAATATGAGGTCTTTCATTATCCCGTTGAATGATAATGTTCATGTTGTCTGCATCGGGCCATTTCTGTTTGATTGCTGGCAGTAGTTCATTGAGTATCATGTCTTTGATTACTACACGTGTAACGCTTGCTAATGCCTTTGTCTCTAGTGTTTCAGCTGGTCTGTTTTTACTGCTTCTTTTTGTTGTGTCTTCATAAGTGAAAGGAAAGATCCCCACTTTCCCATCTCACACTACATCTCCATTGTCCCTCAGTCTTGGCCTGCCCACAGCTGCTAAGAACATTACTTTTGGTATGAATTTTTTGGACTGAGCAGTCCTGTAGGGGTCCTCTTCAATGGGTGTGGTGTAGAAAGTGGTGGTTTCTTTGGACAAATAAAACCACTTCTCATCTATGTGTATGGTATCATAGAAGTCATGAAATGTAGGGTTAGAGGGCACTGAGGCAGGAGTAATGTGTTTTAAGCAAAAGTGTAACCTCTTTACCTTACCCTCCTCACTTAAGAGGGGTCGGATTGCATCGGAGTGCCTTTTCAGTCGTTTCCCCTTAACCCACCTATGGACAGTTGTTTGTGACACATCTAAGGCAAAAGCCAAAGCCCTCGTGTTTTTTCTTCGGTGATAGGAAATGTTTGCTACTTTTTGCAAGTCAATTGTTATTGGTTTTCTCCCCACATGTCCCTTCTAGTTGCTATGCACATTTATTGGTAGGTTTAAGTGCATACCTTGTTTTGATTTGCGCCACAATTTTTGGATTGTCTTTTTTGAGACATTGAATTCCAAAGTTGTTTGCTTGATTACGCCCATCTGAAGTTTAAGATCTGTTGCATTGCTTAAGAATTTGCACAATTCTTCTTCTTTGCTCATCAATAAGTTTTGGACATTTTCTTTGCACACCGCCTTCTTGAGTTGATTCCCCTCCCTGCTGTTGTATTTCTGTAGGTGCAGGTAAAATAAGAGGCGGAGTACCTTCACTTGTAGGTGGCAGGTAGAGATCAAAGCTGCTGTTTTCTTCTGCACCACTTTGATCGTGTGAGCTGTCCATTTCTTGGAGAGGTAGATGGAAGTCATAAAGGCTAAAGAACAAGATTTAATGATGTCTATTTATAGAAAGTAGAATGTGAAATTTTTGTAATTGGGAGGGAATTTTAGATTGTTTGCCTTATGGAGTGTATGGCCGAAAACAAAGCCTGCTCCTTTAAACTTGTCATTAGATTTGTAATGATTACTTTTTTGGAATGGATGTGTTTTACCCCCTTTTTACTATTCATTCCCCATATTTTGTTTTTCCTCTAAGGCTGGCCGAAACTAAGTGAGCAAGGGCAAAAGTGGAAACTCAACCTTTTTTTTACTTTCTCCTTAAATCCAAGGAAGCCAAAGGTGAAACTTAATTTTGAATCGGAGGGAGTATATATAAATGAATTTCCAACCCTTTAAGTGGCTCCCATAGGGAGTATTTATAGGATAAAAGTGGGCTGGGCTTCCAAGCTTGGGCCTGACAGACCTAGTTACAATAAAAGGGCAACAAATGGCTAATAAATGATGTTTAATCTATTCTAATGGGTACAAATGAATTAATAGAGTGTACAATGAGATAAATGCTATCTACTGAATGTACGTGGGCCGCTGTCCGGGCCCAATAGTCGTGAGACCCGGGGGTCCGAGTCTATATACTTTATCAAGAGTCCCCCACTCCCTGAGTCGAGAGTACTCGAGGCGAAAGGGAGTAGAACTGTGTGCTAATTTGTCATCGTCTGGTAAGTAAACTTTGTGAAAAAATTGAATTTCTGCTTCTTTGGTTAACAGAGGCGCTAAGCCCCCCTCTCTTCCGGTCCTCCACTCCTTGAGGCACGTGTAATGAGGTGAAAAGGAGTAGAGTAATGCATGTCTTCAACAGGGGGCCGAGGGTCGACACCTTTTGATCCACAATGGGGAGATGCCTCGTTAAAAACCTCATTAGGAAAAATCCAGTGGGAAAAAATCCTAATGAGAGAAAAAGAGTACACCGGATGCCCCCAAAATGAAGCAAAAGGAGTGAGCCCTTCGGCCTAGGTGTGGAGATGCAGCGGTGTCCGTCTGTTGAGGGGATGGCCGAGATCAGTCTGTAGATGTGAGTAGCTCGGCATGATAAGTAGTCACAACCATCAAATAAAGATGACTAAGAGATAGGTCGAGTGACCGTCCATAACGTGATGTCCAGGTCATCAAATAAAGAAGACTAGCATATGTATGACCATGGGGCCTGTATGAGATCCACATCATCAAATAAAGATGATGGGTCGATATATGGCCGATGAGCCTATATGAGAACTCCATGCCATCAAATAAAGATGATGGGATGATGTACGGTCGAGGGGACTGTATGAGAGCTCCACATCATCAAATATAGATGACGGGGCAATGTATGGTCGAGGGGCCTGTATGAGAGCTCTGCGTCATCAAATAAAGATGACGAGGCGATGTATGGCCGAGGGGCCTGTATGAGAGCTCCACGTCATCAAATAAAGATGACGGGGCGATGTATGGCTGATGAGCCCGTAAATGAACTTCACGTCATCAAATAAAGATGACGAAGCGATATATGGCCAATGGGCCCGTAAATGAGCTTCACGTCATCAAATAAATATGATGGAGCGATATATGGCCGATGGGCCTGTAAATGCACTTCGCGTCATCAAATAAAGATGACGGAGTGATATGTGGCCGATGGGCCCGTAAATGAGCTTCGCGTCATCAAATAAAGATGACAGAATGATATGTGGCCGATGGGCTTGTAAATGAGCTTTGCGTCATCAAATAAAGATGACGGAGCGATATGTGGCCGATTGGGCCTGTGGCTGAACTCTAGGCTCCTTTAGCCTTTCAGCCAGAGACTACAAGATGTTCGCTATATCGGAATATGAGGACGAGGCGGTGAAGTAGCCGGTCTGAATATGAGGACAAGGCGATGGTAAGGGAGTAACGAGCCCAGTCGCTAGCTCAAGACTCTCGGCACTGAGGAAGCCGGTCTTGAGATAGATAATCACGCTAAGGCCGAGGGGCCAGTCATGATGTGAGGACGACGCCGATGAGGAGCCGGTCCTTTTTTTTTCAACCCCCGGAAGGCAAACGACCAAAATCAGTGGGACAAATGTCGGGGGACATTTATCAGATTTTATTGAAAGAATAGAACGAATACAAAAAGAGGGGGACTATACCAAAACCTCTTCCATATCAACACATACAATTTAATTAGGAAAACGAAACGTAGGTAAATTAAATAAATCGGTCCAAATAGCCCTCTTGAGAGGCCCAGGTAGAGAGTCCAGATCGGTCCATTTCATTAATTGGCTCGCAGATAATCCAGCAAGTAGATGGGCCGGTATATTACCTTCACGCAACACATGCCTAAACCTGATCGCTTTCCTAAAACATTTCTGCCTGAAATCAACGATTTCCTTTTCCAGCGATCCCGTTTCCTTCCTGATACGTAATCCACAATCTCCTCCGAGTCACTTTCCACGTAAAAGCAATCGTATCCTTCCTCTAATGCCCAAGTCGTCGATATGATGAGAGCCATCAACTCCGCATGAAGACTGGAGCAAGCAGTTATGGGAAAAGAAATGGCTCCAACGAGATTGCCTTTATCATTTCTCAGAATTGCTCCTCCTGCTGCCTTTCCAGGTATATACTATGCATCCACATTTAATTTTAAACCGTGCTTAGGTCTAAGCCATCTAATAGGTTTGAGAGCCAACTTCGAATTGTAGTGGCTAGGGATGATATTTTCGTCTGTAAGAATGTTATCAATGAGACAGTATTTGGAAGAATTGAAAGTTTGAACCCAAAGGTTGGTATAGGTTTTGATTCTCCAAATAATGTCTGCACTTGTAGGAATATGATGTTGATCCCCCCAAATTAGGTCCGTGTAAACCTTCCATATATGCCATGTGATAATACCAGGTAGATTATGTTTAAAAACATCATTGAGGGCTTTACTTCCAGCTTCAAACCACCATACAAAGAACATATGTCTAACAGTGCGTAGATTAGAAGGAATTAAAATATTCAATATCCTGCTAAAATAACTCCAAATTGGCATCCATAAAAGATATGGTCAGTGGTGTCATTATCATTTCTACACTAAGGGCACATTGAGGGTTGTAACACCTTCTGAAATCTATTGAGATTATAAGTTATCAGTAAGATACCTTTAAAGAGCTTCCATTGAAATAGTTTCACCTTAAATTGCTAATTATTGTGCCAAATATGCTTGTAGGAAAAAGCAGAACCTTGGAAGTGTCTGACAACATTGAAAGCTGATTTAAAAGAGAAGAGACCATCTTGAGCAGGTTTCCAGATCAAAATCTGAGTGGATGAAGATTCTGTCAAGGTGAGAGCCAATGCATTTATGCTACATATTCTCTTCCAAACTGGAGAATCTGTAATCTTAGGGATCATGTCATCACTTCTTTGGTATTTCATGTGAATAAATTGAGACCAAAAACTTGTGTGGGATTTCCATTTCCACCAAAGTTTAAGGGAAAAAGTTTTTTCAAGGTCTTTTAAAGAGCGAATGTCTAATCCCCCTTCCTCCTTAGGATAGCACATTCTGGACCATCTAAGCCAATGATATTTTGGTTTGTCATCAGTAGAACCCCAAAAGAAATTGGCCATCTTTTTGTTTAAAATGTTTTTGATTCTCTGTGGCAGGAGGTCAACAGCCAAAGTATGCATAGGGATAGATCAAGGCACATGTTTTATCAAGATAAGTCTCCCAGCTTGTGATAAGTTTTTCTGTTTCCAAGTAGTTAGCTTGTAATCAAACTGATGAATAATATGGTTGCAATATTGATGTCTTTTTATTCCCCTGTGAAGATTAGCCCAAAGATACTTCAAAGGAAGATTAGCTTTTGTCAAAATTGACAGCCTGACCAGAAGCACTTTGATATGAGGTAAGGAACTTCTTAAAATTTATGATTGACCTAGCCCCCCCATTCATAAAAATTAGGAGATCATCAGCATACCCAAGGTGACTAATATGAACCCCATATCTGCCCATACAGTAAGGTTCAATAAAACCATTATTCACTTGCCAGTTTAAGCCTCTTGAGAAAGCTTCAGAGGCAAGAATAAATAAGAAAGGAGAAAGGGGATCTCCTTGCTTAACCCCTCTCTTAGGTTGAAAGAACCCATGAGGAGTTCCATTAATCAAAATAGATAAATGAGTAGCCTGCAAATTGTTGATGACCATATTAATAAATTGACCATGAAAATCAAACTTTTGTAAGACTTTAGAAAGAAATCCCCAAGAAAGTCTATCAAAAGCCTTGGCCATATCTAACTTTATCACCATATTGGACCCTCTAATCTTCTTGTCTAAAACATGAATCATCTCTTGACCAATAAGAATTTGATCCGCTATATCCTTTCCTTTGAGGAAACCAGCCTGTTCATTGGAAATGACCTTTGGAAGCAGGATGGACAGTCTATTAGCAAGAACTTTAGTCCAAATTTTGTTGATAAAATTGGATAGACAAATAGGTCTATAATCTGCCAATGAAGCTGGATTATCTTTTTTAGGTATAAGAACCAAAAGAGAGCTAGACAGTCCTTTAGGAATAGCGACCCCCAGAAAAAAATCTTGAACTGCATTAACAACATCCTTCCCCACAATATGCCAACATTTTTTAAAAAACTTGCCATTATAACCATCTGGCCCTGCAGCACCATTTTGATTCAAATCCCAAACAGCATTTTTAACTTCATCAGAGTCAGGAAGAGCAATTAAAGGAATGTTGTCTTCTTCTACAATTAATGATGGAATATATTGCAGGACTTCCTCAGGATCACTCTCCTGTTCATGAGAGTAAAGAGAAGAGAAGTATTGAACAGCAGATTCACCAATCTCAGGTATAGTACTAACTGTCACCCCTTCCATGTTCTTGATTGAGGTGATTTGTTGTTTTCTATTCCTGATTTTCACATAAGAGTGAAAGAAACCGGTATTAACATCACCTCCTTTAAGCCAGTTTAAATGTGCCATTTGCTTCCAAAAATTTTTTTCTAACTTATATTTGGAAATAAGTAATGCTCTTTTGAGTGACCAGTCTGCTCTGTTATCTTCAGTGGGATTCCTCTCAAAAATGATTTCAGCATTTGAAACCTCGTGCTCACAGATTTTAATATCCTCAAAAATGTTTCCAAAAGTGTTAGAGTTCCATTTTTTGAGATCTTGTTTCAAGCCTTTAAGCTTTTTAACCAAACCAAGCATACCTCCACCATAGCTCTGAGAATTCCAACTTTTTGCAACCAAATCAAAGAAAGTAGGATGAGAAATCCACATGTTTTGAAATTTGAAAGGCTTAGGACCAGAGTAACCGTTGTTTTGGATCTGAATCGGGATAGGTGAATGATCTGAGGGGTCACTACAACAAAATGAACATTATGTAACGCATGAAAAATGTTACATTACATAGGCAAAATGTTACAAAATAGATTAAGCAACACTTTCAATGGTGCTACATCAGGTCTCATTGCATAAGGTCATACGCAACACATTTCATCACAATAAGTAACATTGTCTAGAACTGTTACATAAGTATTACTTATGCAACACTTTTTTGCAACACTTTAATATGATTCTTATGCAACATTTTTTTTAGTAAAATGCAACACTTGAAATTTTACTTTACGCAACACTTTATAAAATTTATGTAACATGTGTAATTTGTTCTTTAGCAACAATAATTCATAATATCCAACGATTAATTCAAAACATTAGGTAACATTTTTTTTATTTCAGATAACACTTTTAGAGACTCATAAGTAACACCATTATTAAAATCACATGCAACATTAATTTTATTTTGACCCCTTTTCGATTATATATATCAAATATTTTAAGTCTTAGCATCAATTTTTTATTAGTAACACGTTTAGTATCATTTCATACATTATACGAGCATCTTCAATAGTTTTCATGTGAATAATACAAATCTTATAAACAAATTTATATTGAAATATATAACCACATTTATAAGCCATGCATGGACGAACTTTTTATTCAATTAACATAATAATGTCTTCAAATAATCCATCATAATGTAATGGCTGCATTTTCATAGCTCTCACAAAACATTATCCATAATATCGAAGTGCCAGAGAAATAAAAAAAAAATCCCAAACGTGCTCCATAGAAAATAGATAGAAAGAATATCAAATAAATCTTTAAAATCGTAACACCGCTTGTAGCTGTAGTCTTCACCAAGAACATTTCAACTTGATCTCATCACCAAAGACCATGCCTCTGTTGCTCTGCATCAGAGACAAAGAGAGAAAGTTAGTACAAGATATACGGTACGTATCATATATTGCTTTTTTAAAACTCTTTAAAAATACTTAGTAATAAAAGTAATGCAGTTAATCAGTAAAAATAACATCCAGAAATTGAAATCATTACTTATTGTGTCTTCTACCAATTGAAACCCAATCTGGCAGTAAATTGCATATTAGATCAATAAATTTAAAAGTGTTTTACTAATTAAAAGATGAAGTAGAACTTCTGATAGAACTCTCACAAATATGTAGAATTACAGAAATATGAAAGTAATATTCAAGAAACAAATCAAAGCTTTCATTAATGGAGAAAGTAGATACAATCGAAGCCCAAAGAAAGAGACAGAGTATCTCTATTCTTCCCAGTCCAGACTAACTGTCTAATAGCCTACTCAATCCCTTCCCAGACCAGTTATTTATACCATCTTAGCTAATAACAGAATATGCCAGCACAACAAACTAACAAGTAACAACCATCTATTTATCCCCCCCCCCTTCTAGAATAAACTTTGCCGTAATACGTATCATCTTTATTATTTACAAATGTATCGCTATCAACTTCACTGGTACTAGCAAGAAACGAAAATGTGAATCTGTCTAAATTGTAGGTGTAACTATGTTTAAAAAATAAAATATTCACAGAGATATTATTATCCCTACTTAAGCCAACAATATTGTTATCACATGATATGTGTTTTCAATTTTGCTTGGAAAAGTTTTATTGCATACGCTTGTTTCTATTTATAAGAAGAATTTATTTGCAAGAGTAAAATGCAGAAGATCTCATACTTCTCATATTATTTAAAAGATGACAGAAGAAAAAAAGAAATTGAATGCATTGCAATACTATTTACCTCATCGTCATCATCATTTCCAATTAAGCGGACTTGTTCTACAAAATCATCACCATTCACAGATTCTTCAACAAAGGCGGAATTCGGGAATCAGGCTTCCAAGATCCAGTGAGAGCACATGACCAACGGTCAGCGGAATTCCAAAGGTTAACACCTTATTTTTTTCTCAAGCAAATTCGAGAATCCAGATTCCAGGCATCGATTAACCTAAAATGACAACAGTTCATTGGCTTTGTTCAACAGAAGCAACCTTACTGTTACGCCGGCGACTCGAAAACCAGGGAAGCTCTAGGGGCGCCGCCATAAGTAAGACATATATATATATATATATATATATATATATATATATATATATATATATATATATATACACACACACACATTAAGTACTCCGGCAAAGGGGGGAGTCAGCACTGGCTTGCCCCGGCCTGGTTCCGCCGCTTGGCAGAAGAATAAAAAGAACTGGCTTAGTATCAAACAAACACTTTTGAATGCAATAAGATAAAGTCCAGAGCTTAGAATTTAATATAAAAAGCAGTTGCTATCATTCATACTTTTAAAGTCCTACGGATTTTAATTAGAGCATACCTTTGATGTGCAGCTTTCATCGCAAAAAGTATATTTTACTTGTCACTTGATCAAGTTTCCAGGTTTGAGAAATATCATCAACAAGAAGTTAACTTGTAGAAGTCTAGGAAAAAATAGATGAATCAAATTCTAAATAACAGAATAAACATAAAAGAATGGGAGAAGAACGTACAACACACCAACACAAACATAACCCACAGTTAGGTTATGATCAATACGGCAACACAAAATGAAACCCTTCAAAGAAAGCTACGATTTAATAAGAAACACAAGGTTTTGGAATCATTTACTATGACCAAACACCCTCTTTGAAGTCAAATTAAAATTACAATATCTCATCATCATCTTATTTAACCTTAATCAATGATATGTGTATGCAAGTTGGACAAATTAGAATTCAAAATCTCATTGAGGCATTTTTACAAACACCTTGAAAGCATTATATGTCTAAACAAATTAGAATTGAAAATTTTGACTCCATCTAAAATTTAAAGTTATTCAATGAACCCTACACAAAAACGTATACAAAATTCGAACCATAAGCATACAAAAAATATATAATTGTCAAATATATAGCAAAAATAGCATGTTTACCAAGATTTGTGGATACCGGACAATGGGAGTGGCGTTAAAAGATGGAAAATCGATGGCCAATTGATGGTCGCCTCAAGTCTCCATCGGGTAGCCTCCTCTTTTATTGCGTCTCCGACTTCGTGCAAGATTTTGTTTTCCGATATCGCTTACTCGCACCGGTTGATCATTAGATAGTAGCAGGGTTTTATCTTCGTCGAGTCATTCACAGAGGTCACTTCCGCTCAGGTGAATCCATCTAGAAGCCAGAAGAAAGAAACCGAAATAGCAACCCTAAGAAGATGAAGCCGATTTGCGTAGAGATCTGAAGCTAGGGTTGATACAACATATGTCGTTTTTTAATAGGATACGGATTACGTGGTTAAAATTTTAAAATTGGAGAAAACTTCAATTAATTGGAGGGACTATTTTTTTTATGAACAATAGACTAAAAGTTCCCCTAAAAAGTAGATTTGAAATATTATTTAGTTTATTTTATGCAATTGTGTCATAAGTGAATGAGATTATTATATTAATAAATCTTTATGTCATAGTGTCAGCGACACTATTGGAAATAACGTTAGGATGTTTTCTTTTGGACTGAAAGTTGTTGGTCTGGCCTGTCTAATCTGAACTGGTCTAGTCTAGTATGATAAATGTATGATCTTTTTGTATTTTATAACTATGAAAGTCTGGTCTGATCTGGTCTGGTCTGTGACTGAAAACAATCCAAAAGAAAATATCCTTACTACGAAAGTTTCACTATAAGTCAAGTTTTTAGTAGTGCTAATTCAGATCAAAATATATGAGATCAAAATTAAATATACTTGACTAAATCAGATCCGATATGATCAGAAAATTTTTCGTCCAGTTAAAAACATTTTAAAGGTTATATGAATTCGGGTTTTAATAGACTATTACTAGTCTATTTCAATTTGCTAACTTATCTTTTCAAACGTATATTATTAGCAAGACAAGAATATAAGTAAGAAAATATAATCTTTTTTAAAAAATTAGATACACACACATACACATATATGTTGCATCGTATAAAACCAAATGCAACACTCTTTACCAATGTTACATATATATAGACCATAATTGTATATAATGCAACACATTTTAAAACATTGTTACATAATCCCTAATACTATGCAACACTTTTGAGTAAATGTTGCATAATTGTATACTTCTTATGTATATGCAACATTTGTAAATAAGTGTTGCAATTTTTTTACTAAAATTGTCATATGCAACAATAAAAAAAAGTGTTGCTGACAAAATGTTACAAGAAACCTATTTTGTTGTAGTGGGTTTTTTAAGATGGGTTATCTGAATGTGATCAAAAGAGTCCAAGCAAAAGTTATTAACTAAAGTTCTGTCCAATCTTCTCCAAAGCCTTCCATTAGACCAGACTCCAGTCCAGGTAAAACTAGAACCATTAAAAGGTAAATCAACCAGTCCACATGTGGAGATACAATTTGCAAACTCAATCATGCTAATAACATGGGGAAGAGAGGGACCAAAATGTTCAGAATGAGAAGCAATTGAGTTAAAATCACCACCTACTAACCACTTATCAGAAATGTGATTAGAAAAATTAATTAATTTCTGCCACAGAGGTCTTCTATTTATATAGCTGTGATTGCCATAGACAGCTGTGAAGAAGCCTGAGAAAGAACTAGACTGGATTTTAAAATGAGTGTACTGAGAGTCCCATTCCACATTAGAAATATTGAGATTAGAATCATCCCAAAAAATCCAAATCTTATTAAGATCAGAAAACAGAACTTTGTTGAATCCCAGCTGCCTCATGAAAAATTCTGCTCTAGAAGAATCCACTATAGGTTCAATAACAATAATTAAATGAATTTTCCATTGCTGAATTAGGGAGAATAGTCTAGAAGCAGCACCTTCTAGCCCCCTTAGATTCCAAACTAAACAATTCATTTAGAAACAGTTGGGGAAAGATTTTGTGAAAGCCTGTTGTCAGGATTACCCTCAACAGAAAACAATTTCTTGGCTGTGCTTCTGGTAATACGAGCAGGTATTTCAGGAAGGGGTTTTCTCTTTTTGTATTTCTTCCTTCTAACCATAATAAAATCTGTTGCATTATCTTCATTGTTGTCATCTGCAACCTCCTTAATTTTAGCTTTTTGTTTAACCACAATGTCCACTCCTTTAATTATGCCAGGCAGAGCATCCTTCCATGTTTGTATATCTTCTCTTTTAGTAGGTTCTCCTCCATCAGATGAGTAATCTTTACTAACAATTTCAGGGTCAAATTCCAAAGCCGGAATCAAATTCTGAAGCTGAGTATCATCTAGCAATGGTCCCACAGGCTTATGGTAAGTTAAAGGAAATTCTTGAAGAATGGTATCTTCCCCGGGTTCAGCTATCTCCTTTGCATAACTGATAGTTTGTGTATTTCCTTGTGCAATCATGTCAAGATGAGGATCGTGATAGACCTCCTCAGTATCTGTGAGATCCTGGATCTCAACTACAGGAGCACTGATATGCAGCTCTTCTTTACTGGTAGATGGGTTCTCTTGTTGAATATGGATGCAGCTTGTTTCACCATTTGTAGTCTGTAAAGTGTGTGGGTTTTTAGCATGTGTAATTTCCTTGGGTATCCACTTCTCTTTCAATTTAGCAGCATGTGTAATTTCTTTGGGGGGCTCTGTAATAGTAATATGTTGAGAGGACTTAGGGCATTTTGTTGATGTGTGACCCAGGTGAAGGCAAACTTTACAATATAAAGGCATGTCTTCGTAAATGATTGGTTGAGTGAAACCATGAGTCCCACATTGTATCCATATCTTCTGGGGCAGTTCCTGGGTAAGGTCTAGCTCAACACACACCCGAGCAGTAGAGGGTCTAGATAAATTAGTTGTCGCAGCGTCTATTTTAATCGGTTTTCCAATTAGACCCACTATGTCAAATAAGGCTCTCTGATCTTGGAGATGAATGGGCAGTCCCTCTAGATCAATCCAAACTGGAACCACCGGGGATTCCACATTAGGGCGAAAAGATGGTGTCCATCTAGTAACACGCATCATGTACCCTCTAATAGTCCAAGTTTGTCTATTCCAATATCGATAAAAATCATCATCAGACTCAAATCGAATAAGGATATGTTTAGAATCCAGCAATCCCAACTGAAAAGGTCCTGTAAATCCGATAATTTCAAAAGCCTTACGAATAACCGAAAAATTAGGTCTACCTTTATAAAAGTAACCAACTAAGGATCTCTTGTGTCGTTCTGCTAAAGCTTGTATCTCTTCTTCTGGAAATTGTATGGCTGGCATACCCTTGTATCGGACTGGAGTCTTACGTGAAAGGAGGGGGGGGTCTGCCTGGTTCTTGACAACATCAACGAAAGTCTTCTTCTTCTTCCACACGTTATTATAAGGGGGCAGTGGCGGTGGCGCCGCCCCTAAAGGGGTGGCGGAAGTCATCGATCGATGCAACCCTAGACATCGTACGTATTTCTCTCCAGAGCACTATCAATCCTCATAAAACACGATGAGGAGCCAGTCCTATAATATGATGATGAGGCGATGATGAGGCGATCGTCATATAGTGGTGATGGTCCCCATCGAGGAAGGGACAGCGAGCCCGATCGCTAGCTCAAGACTCTCGGTGCTGAGGAAGCTGGTTTTGAGATAGATAATCACGCCGAGGCCGAGGGGCTGGTCGTGAAATGAGGACAACGGCGATGAGGAGCCAGTCCTATAATATGATGACGGGGCAATGATGAGGCGACCGTCATATAGTGGCGATGGTCACCATCCAGGAAGGGACGGCGAGCCCGATCGCTAGCTCAAGACTCTCAGTGCTGAGGAAGCCAGTGTTGAGATAGATCATCACGTCGAGGCCGAGGGTCCGGTCATGATGTGCGCATGGCGATGAGAAGGAGCCAATCCGAAATATGATGACGAGGTGATGATGAGCCGATCGTCATATAAAGGCGACGGTCACCATCCAGGAAGGGATGGTGAGCCGATCGTCATATAAAGGCGATGGTCACCATCCAGGAAGGGATGGCAAGCCCGATCGCTAGCTCAAGACTCTTAACGCTGAGGAAGCCGGTCTTGAGATAGAAGAACATCACGCCATAGCCGAGGGGCTGGTCGGGATGTGAGGACGACAATGCAGAGAAGCCAGTACGAAATATGATGACGAGGCGATGATAAGTCAAGCGTCATATTAAGGCGACAGTCACCATCCAGGAAGGGAATGGCAAGCCCGATCGCTAGATAAAGACACCGGATCTGGGGTCGGTCTGAATATGAGGACGAGGCGATGATAAGCCATTCGTCATATAGGGGCGACAGTCGCCATCCGGGAAGGGAGTAACGAGCCTGGTCGCTATAACAAGACTTTGGCGCTAGGAGCCGGTCTTGAGATAAATAATCAGAAGAAATTCCACTTATGGTCATTCGAGTTTTGCACCAATTCCACAATTCGTCCTCGTCTTTCGTTTTATCCATTTTTGGTACCTGACTATTGTTTTCTTGACCATATATAGTCCTTTTTCCGATAGTAAAAATGCTCAGTAATGGACCACAAATGGTCAAGAAAACAATAGTCAGGTACCAAAAATGGATAAAGTGAAAGACGAGGACTAAATATGGAAATGACACAAAACTCGGAGGACCTAAAGTGGAATTAACTCTAAATAATCACGTCAAGGCCGAGAGGCCGATAGTGATGTGTGGACGGCGATGCTGAGAAGCCGACCCGATAATATGATGACGGGGCGATGATGGGCCGACCGTCATATATAGGCGATGGTCACCATCGAGGAAGGGATGGCGAGCCCAATCGCTATAACAAGACTTCGGCGCTGGGAGCCGCTCCTGAGTTAAATCATCACGCCGAGGCTGAGGGGCCGGTTGTGATGTATGGACGTCAGTGCTGAGAGGCCGATCGAAAAGTCTAAGCAGCGGTCCTTATCCATAAAATGAGAGGATGAGATCGGTCTTCAAAGTACGATGGTCACGTTGAGACAGAGGGGTCTGCCGTGTCGATATAAAATATCACGTTGAGACCGAGGGGTCTGCTATGTCGATATAAAAGATCACATTGAGACCGAGGGGCCTGTCGTGATATGAGGATGTTGGCGCTGATGGGCCGGTCCAATAAATGATGACGAGACGATGATGAAGCCGATCGTCATATAAAGGTGACGGCCGCTTATCCGGGAGAGGAATAGCGAGCCCAGTCACTGGCTCAAGACTCTCGGTACCGTGAGCCGGTCTTGAGATGAATAATCACATCGATGCTGAGAAGCCGATCCGATAATATGATGACGAGGCGATGATGAGCCAGCCGTCATATAGTGGCGATGGTCACCATCCAGGAAGGGATGGCGAGCCCGATCGCTACCTCAAGACTCTCAGCGCTGAGGAAGTCGGTCTTGAGATAGATAATCACGCCGAGGCCGAGGGGCTGGTCGTGATGTGATGAAGGGCAAGGCGTTAATGCCGGATTGAACATGAAGGACAGCGAAGCCAGTCTGAAGACGAGGGACGGCGCTGGGCGCTTGTCTGAAGATGAGGGACGGCGTTGAGAGCTCGTCTGAAGATGAGGGACGGCGTTGGGTGCTCATCTGAAGATGAGGGACGGCAGTGGGCACTCGTCTAAAGAAGAGGGACGGTGCTAGGCGCTCGTCTGAAGATGAGGAACGACGTTGGGCGCTCGTCTGAAGATGAGGGACGGCGGTGGGCGCTCGTCTGAAGATGAGGGATGGCGCTAGGCGCTCGTCTGAAGATGAGGGAGGGCGGTGGGCGCTCGTCTGAAGATCAGGGACGGCGGTGGGCGCTCGTCTGAAGCTGAGGGACGGCACTGGGCGCTCGTCTGAAGATGAAGGACGGTGCTGGGCGTTCGTCTGAAGATCAGGGACGGCGTTGGGCGCTCGTCTGATCCGCATATATGGTCTTGCTTCGTCCATAATGCATAGTATTTGCTTGATATTCGCTTAGCCAAATATGTGGCTTGATTTGTGGGGATTTTATTTTTATCGCTCGAGGCCGGTGATTGCGCGGTCCTCGGCTTCCCTCTTTTTGATTTATGGGGATTTCGCTCGAGGCCAGCGAGTGCACTGTCCTCAGCTATCCCTCTTTTGATTTGTGGGGATTTCGCTCGAGGCCGGCGAGTGCACGGTCCTTGGTTGTCCCTCTTTTATTTTCTTCCTCTTTACTTCTTTGAGCGAGGAGTGGGTATCCTTCTTTCAGGCTTCGGCCGAGGGGGTTGCTATTCCTTTGGCCGGTAGGGAGTCCTACAGGATCGTCCCGTGATCTCAAGGAGGTCCCGTCGTCTATTTACGGCGCGGGCTAAAGCTTTTGTTCGGTTACCAACGGCTGCCGTTTCCCAATCCCAAGTTTGAGGATTTTTTGTCACCTCGACCATGCTTTCAGGCCTGTCATCCTGCGATTTAGCGTGAGGACGACGTGGTGAGATTCCCATTTCAAGACGTGGACCGTTTGCGGGCCCCTTGTCCTGGGACATCGTCGACCATGCCTGAGCATTTCACTCTAAGGGGTCGATACGATGTGCTGTGTCGGCCATACCTGAGCGTTTCACTCTAAGGGGTCGATATGATATGCGGTATCTTTAACTTCTCAAAAAATAAGCGGAACACAATTTTCATTGATAAGTGGCTCGGGGAATGAGGTGTATCGTTTACCGCTTTTAGGCATAATGTCGTGTGCGGTCGATAGCGACTCTCATTTTCAAATGTCCGAGTCACCAAATAAAGGTGACTGAGGTAGGTTGAGGGACCTAAATATAATCTGAATCATCAAATAAAGATGTTCGGTAGACTAGAGCTCGGGTTCACCACATTGGGGATTTTAACCGGCTAGTAAGGGTGGTGATAATCACAATAGTGTAACTATTGGCTCCATATTTAATGCATAAGTAGGAGGAAATTTTGTGGCACCTAGCTTGTATTTGGGCTGAAGCCTGTGCTCCTTGGAATTCCAGCCTGCTGTAGAGATAATTGATTGGCCCAATACTGTTGGCCCATCTATAATTTCGCTAACCCACCTATATTTTGAGCTTTGGATCACCTCTGCTCTGTAATCCCATCCATGAGGGAGAACCGGGTCGCGATAAGCCGATGAGGGAAGGAGCCTTTGGCTTCGACTTTGGCCGACGTGAAATAGGCATACGAGGGATGCAACTCTATGGCGAACAAAGCACTTGGAGCGCATGGGGTGTTCTGGTCAAACGTGCCTCAGATCGACGCCGGGGTGCAGGAATAGGCCACGGGCATGGACGCCGAGGCGTGGAATCCGAGGGCTCGCCGGCTGGAGATGTAGAGGCTAGACTGATATGGGACCCCCTGCTACTTTCGGGATGAGGGCGTAGTCTCACCGGCGGACACCGTGAAAATGTGCCAATGGTATGAAATTGCACGTTGTTGGCAAAGGAGTCGTGACCGAGGTGTTGTCCTTGATTCTCTAGCCGAAGTGGTGAGGAGCTCTGGCTATTTCTGCCAAATCGGAGATGAGAGCTTGTGGAGTCCACTGCTGCAGTCTGGCCGAAGCAGCACTCTAGCCGAGGGTACCCTGAATGGAAGAGGTGCTCCTAGGCTGAAGGCGAAGGCTCCAGGACCGGTGTTGATGTTTGAACAATCTGGCTGAGGCGACACTCTAGACCGGTGGTGATGGAGCCGTTGCAGACGAGGGGTGCTGAGGAGCTCTCCTTGGCCGAAGGAACTGTCGTTCCTCTGTTAGAGATGAGGGTGGTGTTCTTCATTCTGTGTTGTTCCACTGTTTGAGCTGTGTAGGCCGAAGAGAAGCCCTCTGCTGCTCTTGTGGCTGAGGTGAAACCTAGGCCGGTGTTTAGCCGAGGGATTACCGGACGAGGGGCGTTGACTGACTTTCCTTGGCCGAAGGGACTGCTTTTCCTCTGTTTTAGCTGATGGGTTTTTGTTTGACCGAAGAGAAGCCATTTGCTGCTCGAAGATGAGGGTCCCATTTGACCGAGGTGGAACTCAGGCTGGTATTTGGTCGAAGAGAAGCCACCTGCTGCCCGAGGATGACGGTCCCATTTGGTCGAGGGATAGTTTGGGGTGCCAGCTTTCTAGGCTGAGAGTGAAGCCTGTGGATTTCGAATTTGGCCGATGGATGGTCCATATGATTGTCCGTTGGTGGCCGAAGGTGATGCTGTTTGTTCCCCATAATTGAGACGAGGTGATACTCAGCCAGTTAGTTGGGGTGAAGCTTTCCTCTTTTTTGTTGTGGTTAAGTCCTGATCGAGACAGGGCATTTGGACGCAGCTGTTCACAAGACGAGGGGTGCAGCATAGGACCTACCATCAGCTCATGTTTGACCAAGGGGTCCACAGACCATGGTTGAGGAGACTGCCATCCCAATGATCGGGCCAAGCCGCCGAAGTCCATTGGATGTGGGCGGTGTCCTTCGCCGAGGTGGGACCTGCATACCGGTGACCACTGTCACGAATCTCCTGAATGCCGCAGCATACAGAGTAATACGCCGCGGCGTGGCACATAAGAAGGCCGCAGCATAATCCGGACAGAGTACCAGCTGGAGAATAGAGATGCCTAAGAGAGATGGGCAGGATCCTGGAGGCTAAAAGAACATTCTAGACTCATGTAGATAAGTGTACACTTGTATAGAATAGAGTAGAATACTCTTGAATATCATAGAGTTGTATAGAATACTCTATAATTAAATTGTAGCCGTTAAATCAAGTAGATCTAAGCCGTCCATTGAGGAGGAGGGCAAGTATAAATACCCCTCATGGCTGCTCATTTGTATCATCGAAAGCTTGAGAGCAATAAAGCATTTTGTACGAGTTTCTCCACAATCGATGTCCTAGTTTCCGCAAGAGTTAGGCTGACTAGCATAGTTCGAGTGAGTGTTGCTAGTGCCGCACGGGTTCGAGAATAAGTCCGTGACAGTTGGTATCAGAGACAGGTTGGTTTTGTGTACTTGAGAAGATATGACCGATTCAGATAGCGAGACAACTCACATGGATGCGGGAAGCAAACCAAGAGGGGAAGGTCCAAGTCTCGAGAAGCCATGACAGAGGTGGAGACTCGGCTAGCCAAGGTGGAGCTTGCTATAGCCGATGGGGAAGAAAGGTTTGAGGAAGTCAACCAACGCATCGTGGAACTTGCGAAGAATGGTGAAGATCTTCGAGGTGAGGTGCAAGGAGCGGTCAATAAGATCCTCGACCGGTGACTTTCCGAGGTCAAGGGCTTGGAGGGGACTTTGATGACCATGGTTGCTTCACTATGGGAGGAGTTGGAGAAGGTCACCAACGAGTTGGTGGAAACCAAGGAAGAGCTGGTCCTATGCAAGAAGGCGGTCATGCAAGGAGGAAGCACATCGTCGAGTGAGGTAAGTCCTACTCCCTCTAAGGTTGATGTTCCTAGACCCAATACATATAAAGGTGCTAGGAATGCTAAGAAGATAGAGAACTTTGTGTGGAGTATGGAGCAATACTTCAAGGCTCTTGGTATTGTTGATGATACCAAGAAGGTCGACACAACAACCATGTATTTGGAGGATACCGCCATGTTGTGGTGGAGAAGGAAGTACGGGGACCGAGAGAAGGGTCTTTGCACTATAAACACGTGGGAGGAGTTCAAGAGTGAACTCAAGAAACAGTTCTGCCCTATGAATACGGAAGAGGAGGCGAGAGCAAAGCTAAGGCGTTTGCAACACAAGGGAAGCCTGTGTGAATATGTGAAGGAATTTACTGAGGTACTCCTAGATATCCCTGACTATCCTGATAAGGAAGCTTTCTTTGCTTTTACGGATGGGTTGCAAGGTTGGGCTAAGATCGAGGTCCAAAGGCGTGGGGCTCAAGACCTCGACACTGCCATTGCTATTGTCGAGTCCTTGGTGGAGTTCAAGAAGCCGGAGAAGGTGAAGCCACCGACTAAGGAGAAGGGCAAGGAAAAGAGTGGGGGAGACCACCGTCCACACAAAGAGGGTTTCCAACACTTTGATAAGAGCAAGGGGGCAAAGGAGACCAAAACATGGGAGAAGAGACCGTTGAAGTGCTTCTTTTGTGATGGGCCACACAAGGCAAAGGATTGCCCGAAGAAGGCCAAGCTCTCAGCCTTAGTCGAAGAAAGGGAGGAACGAGAACGGGAGGAAGCTATGGTTGGTTCCCTTCACATTCTCAATGCCATAAAAGCCAAGGTAACCGAGACCAAGATGGAGAAGAAGGGGCGTTTTTTCGTGCAAGCTAAGGTACGTGGACAAACTACTAGACCTTGTTGATACTGGTGCTTCACACAACTTCTTAGAAGTTAAGGAGGCAAAGAGATTGGGCATCCCCTATGTTGAAGACCATGGTTGGCTGAAAGCTGTCAACTCGCAGCCTAAGTCAATCTATGGAGTTGCTCGTGGAGTTAGGGTTACCTTGGGCGAATGGAGTGGGTTGATTTTTTCGGTCGTTCCTATGGACGACTACCCTATTGTGTTGGGCATGGAGTTCATGGATTCGGTGAAGGCAATACCGATTCCGTTTGCCAACACTATGTGCATAATGAAGGAAGGCGAGACGTGCATGGTAAAGCTATCTCGGGAGGAGAGGATCCAATCCAAGCAAATCTCGGCCTTGCAACTTGCTAGGAGCATGAGGAAGTGGCGACCCACATACCTAGCCATCTTTAAGGAGGAACCAGTGCCGACAAGTGACATGTCGGAGGGTGTGGCTAAGGTGTTGATCGAGTTCAAGGATGTGATGCCGTCTGAGTTGCCGAAGAGACTTCCGCCCAAGAGAGACATAGACCACAAGATCGAGTTGATCCCCGGGTCTACACCACCAGCAGGTGTGCCATATAGGATGGCACCGCCCGAGTTAGAAGAAATGAAGAGGCAGTTGAAGGATTTGTTGGATGCGGGATACATCCAACCATCCAAGGTACCCTATGGCGCACCCGTGTTGTTCCAATAGAAGCATGATGTGTCATTGCGTATGTGCATCGATTATAGGGCGCTAACCAAGATTACGATGAAGAACAAGTATTCGATTTCACTCATTGCGGACTTGTTCGATCAGCTTGGAGGAGCAAAGTGGTTCTCAAAGTTGGACTTGAGGTCGGGCTACTATCAAGTAAGGATTTCCGAAGGAGATGAGCCGAAGACCACATGTGTGACAAGGTATGGTTCCTTCCAATTCTTTGTGATGCCATTCGGACCCACAAATGCTCCAGCTACGTTTTGCACCCTCATGAATCAGGTATTTGAGCCGTTCTTGGACAAGTTCGTGGTGGTTTACTTGGATGACATAGTCATCTATAGTAAGACTTTGGAGGAGCACATTGATCACCTAAGGCAAGTGTTCCAGAAGTTGAGGGAGAACGAGCTCTACGTGAAGAAGGAGAAATGTGCCTTTGCTCAAAAGGAGGTGACGTTCCTTGGGCACATTGTTGGAGGGGGCAAGATCCGGATGGATAGGGTGAAGATTGAGGCAATATGTGGATAGGAGCCGCCCAAGAAAGTGACCGAGTTACGATCCTTTCTTGGACTTGCAAACTATTACTGACGGTTCATTCAAGGTTATTCTTCTATAGCATCTCCGCTCACGGATCTATTGAAGAAGAAGGTAGCATGGAAGTGGGACGAGAGGTGCCAACATGCATTTGAGGAGTTGAAGAGAATTGTGACCGAGGAGCCTGTCCTAGCACTCCCCGATCACATAAAGCCGTACGAAGTCAAGACCAATGCCTCAGACTTTTCTCTAGGAGGAGTATTGATGCAAGAAGGGCATCCCATTGCCTATGAGATCCGCAAGCTGAATGATACCGAGCGTCGCTATACGGTCCAAGAGAAAGAAATGACAGCCGTGGTGCATTGCTTGAGGACATGGAGGCACTATTTGTTGGGGTCCAAGTTCGTGGTGAAGACAGACAACTTGGCAACAAGTTATTTCCTCAATCAAAAGAAGTTGACGCCGAAGCAAGCAAGGTGGCAAGACTTTCTTGCGGAGTTTGACTTTGTGATGGAGTATAAGCCGGGGAAGACAAACAACGTGGCCGACGCATTGAGCAGGAAGGCTGAGCTAGCTGCCATCACAAGCCCGAGTTTCCCTTTGGTGGATCGAGTCAAGGAGGGACTGGAGCATGACCCAAAGGCCAAGAGTTTGATGGAGTTGGCAAGTCGAGGGAAGACACGTCAGTTTTGGCTTAGAGAGGGGTTGCTCATGACCAAGGGAGATCGGATCTATGTGCCGAAGTGGCAAGGATTGAGGAAGGAGATCATCAAGGAGTGCCACGATTCGAGATAGCGTGGACATCCTGGAATTAGACGTACGATGGCACTGATAGAACGTGCGTACTATTGGCCCCAAATGAAGGAAGAAGTAGAGTTGTACGTGAATACTTGTCTTGTGTGCCAGCAAGACAAGGTGGACCAACAGCAGCCAGCGGGTTTGTTAGAGCCGTTGCCCACACCGGAGAAGCCGTGGGAGAGCATATCTATGGACTTCATCACATGTTTGCCTAAGTCCGAGGGGTGTGGGAACATCATGGTCGTGGTGGATCGGTTTAGTAAATATGGAGTGTTCATTCCTATCCCTACGAAGTTCACCGACGAAGATGCCGCACGCTTATTCTTTAAGCATGTGGTAAAGTATTGGGGCATACTGAAGACCATCATAAGCGATCGAGATACCCGTTTTACAGGGAAGTTTTGGATGGAGCTGTTCAAGATAATGGGATCCGAGCTTAACTTCTCTACGAGCTTTCACCCCCAAACCGATGGCCAAACCGAGAGGGTTAATGCTCTATTGGAGTTGTACTTGAGGCATTACGTGAGTGCGAATCAGCGTGATTGGACAAAGTTGCTTGACATAGCCCAATTCTCATACAATTTGCAAAGGAGTGAGTCGACGGGGCCAAGTCCGTTCGAGATTGCCACGGGGCAGCAGCCGGCTACTCCGCACTCTTTGGCCGTGGGATATCGAGGTCCGAGTCCATCCGCATTCAAGTTTTCCAAGGGATGGCATGAGAAGGCCGACATGGCAAGGGCATACTTAGCTAAAGCTTCGAAGAAGATGAAGAAGTGGGCCGACGCTAAGAGGAGAAACTTGGAGTTTGAGGAAGGAGACTTGGTGCTAGTGAAGCTCCTTTCCCACCAAAAGCATACGTTTGCAAAGTTGCACAAGGGGCTGGTGCGGAGATATGAGGGATCGTTTCCCATAGAGAAGCGGGTTTGTAAGCTTGCTGATCGCTTGACCTTACCCTCACACTTGGAGATTTATCCGGTGTTTCACGTGAGCTTGCTTAAGCCCTACAAGGAAGACAAGGAGGATCCGAGTAGGGGCATTTTGAGGAGAGCACCGACATCTATAACAAAGGTTCCCGAGCGCGAGGTTGGAGAGATATTGGCTCATAGTGTCATACCAAGGAGAGGCGCGCACCCGAGCTACGTGGAGTACTTCATCAAGTGGAAGGATGATCCGGACAGCGAGGCAAGTTGGGAACACGAGTTAACCTTGTGGAACTACAAGGATTTAATAGAGGCTTACAAGGCGACCACGACGAGGACGTCATGAGATTGAGTGGGGGAGAATGTCACGACTCTCCTGAATGCTGCAGCATACAGAGTAATACGCCGCGGCGTGGCACATAAGAAGGCCGCGGCATA
This sequence comes from Cuscuta europaea, assembly GCA_945859875.1. Taxonomy (NCBI): domain Eukaryota; kingdom Viridiplantae; phylum Streptophyta; class Magnoliopsida; order Solanales; family Convolvulaceae; genus Cuscuta; species Cuscuta europaea. The sequence continues at coordinate 4,354,311 of CAMAPE010000041.1, forward strand.
ATCCGTACAGAGTACCAGCTGGAGTCTAGAGATGCCTAAGAGAGGGGCAGACTCCTGGAGGCTAAAAGAACATCCTAGACTCATGTAGATAAGTTCACACTTGTATAGAATAGAGTAGAATACTCTAGAATATCATAGAGTTGTATAGAATACTCTAGAATTAAATTGTAGCCGTTAGATCAAGTAGATCTAAGTCGTCCATTGAGGAGGAGGGCAAGTATAAATACCCCTCATGGCTGGCTCATTTGTATCATCAAAAGCTTGAGAGCAATAAAGCATTTTGTACGAGTTTCTCCACAATCGGTGTCCTAGTTTCCGCAAGAGTTAGGCTGACTAGCATAGTTCGAGTGAGTGTTGCTAGTGCCGCACGGGTTCGAGAATAAGTCCGTGACACCACCTGGTGGAGCGCGAGATTGCTCTCCGTGATCTGGTTGTTCCCTGGCTGGGGAATGTTCATTCATTAAGCATGGAGTGGCCGACGGAATAACCAGTGCTTTGTGTCTTCTCTGTCTCCCTCACACCCATGAATTGGCCGAATTGAAGGATAAGTTGTACTACCTCCGTTCCCATTTTAACTTCCAAATGCTTTTGGCACAAAGTTTAAGATAGTGGATATTGTGTGGTGGAGAGTTGTGCAGAGGAGAGAGAAATGTGTAAGAAATGTTGTGAACCACAAATTCTTTACCAAAAAGGGAAAGTGGAAGTTTTAATTGGAACGGACGAAAAAGGAAAGTTGGAAGTTTATTTAGGAACGGAGGGAGTATAATTCTTCTTTTGGCCAAGGGTACCACGCATGTCTCCTCAACACGGTATCTTTAGACCAATAAATGATGGTTGGCAGACAGTTACTTGCTACCATGGAACCGAGGTGGCATCATGCCCCTACCTGTGTGAGGTGTTGTGGGTTGGGAGATCTCACTTGATTTATTCTAGCTCTCAATGAAAGCACCAAATGATAGATTAATTATCTAGAGAGAAGTGAGAGCTAGAGAGACAAAGTGATATATAAAAATGAATTTCCAACCCTTTACATGGCTCCCATAGGGAGTATTTATAGGAGAAAAGTGGGTTGGGCTTTCAGGCTAGAGCTGGGCAGGCCCAGTTACAATAAAAGGCCAATAAATGGCTAATAAATGATGTTTAATCTATTCTGATGGGTACAAATGAATAAATAGAGTGTACAATGAGATAAATGCTATCTACTGAACGTACGTGGGCCGCTGTCCGGGCCTAATAGTGGTGAGACCCGGGGGTCCGAGTCTATATACTCTATCATAAAATAAAATACATTTTATTAATAAAATAAAGAAAAAATTATATTAAAAAATAGTTAAAATGGCCTTCTATAATAACTTCAGCCAATAGAGCCAGAAAAGTAACTTCAACCTTAGTTTTTCTTATTATTACACAATTCAGCTCATAAAACTAAAAGTTACGTGTGTGGTGAAAAAGTTGGCTTATAAGCCTGAAAAGCCAAAAATCATGGCTACCAAATGGGCATTATATCTTACGTAACACTCCTTCTACGAACAAATTCAATAATTTGGGTATCACTTTTTTTTTAATCCAGGTGTCGGGGCTTACGCTCCCATAATTGAGTCTATGAACTACCCTCCAAAGCCCCTAGACAGTTAAATCCGGATCTGATCACAGTCAGCCTCGTCAGTATTGGCTCCAAAGGACGAATCCAGCGGGACTTACATCACCTTTCAGTTTGCTCCTCCCACCACACGAATCTGTTACAGACATTACCATCATTTCCCTTCTCAGCCGCTGAGCAACTCCATGAAAGTAGGAAGAATCATTGGGAGCAAGACCTCCCTCATCTCCCCTTGGTGGGAATTGAACCCAAGACCTCCCATAAAGGAGAGACTTGGGGGTGGATGGTCATCCATTGGACTACACCCACCTTCCCGGTATCACTTTTATTAATACAACTAATGAATGTAAAAGTAAAATTTTCAAAATCTCTAAAATATATAAAAATACATAGTATTAATCATATTTTATTTGGTTATTAAATAAACGTGTTTTTTAAAATAGTTCTCCAAAATGATTAAAAAAATAGTTCTTCAAATTATTAATTACGTGGTGCTCCCTCCGTCCCGCTAACAATGAGACAAGAGGGAGTGACACATAAATTAATAAAAAGTGGTTTATGTGGTTGATATTGAATTGATAAAGTAAGAATAAAGTAAGAATGGTTTAGAGCCACACAAACTTTACCAAATTTGGTATGAGACAATCTTAGTGGGATGGATCGATAAGGTAAAATGGAACAATCAGAGTGGGATGGAAGTAGTACTTAGGCCCTTTTTATCCTTTAAAACTTTGTCAACTTTTTTTTATGGATGTCCACTAACTTTGTCACTTCTTCTTTAAGTAAAAAATTTGTGCTTCCAGTTAATTATCTCTTCTCTGCACAAACGTCAATCACACAATTTTTACTTTTTTAATTCTCATGATTGTCAAACTTGACAAAGTTTTAAGGGACGACTAGTATATGATAAGGGTTTATAAAACCCTTAGATTGACTTTCTCATTTCAATACTCCATGTTAGCATCGATCATGTATTCCTTTAATTTTGAATAAATGCATTTCAATACTCCCTCCGTTCTGCAAAGAACTTCCCGGTTTGACCTACACACATATTAAGGAAATAAACTTATCAGGGGGTAAATTTTACTGTTTTGACACTGTTTCGACACTGTTTAGCACTGTTTGACACTATTTTGCACTGTTTGGCATTGTTTTGATGTAGATAACTTCCCATTTAGGGAAATGAGAACTTCTTTTTGGGACTGCTAAAAAAGGAAAGCGGGAAGTTCTTTGCGGAACGGAGGGAGTACTCCGTATTAATGTGAAGGGGAGGGTCAATGATATACGAAGTAATTGTATTTTTTGGATGTCCAAACAAGCTTAGCCTCCCTTGTAATTTTGTCATTTTTTTTTTTTGGATGTCCCAAAAACTTTACTACTTTCCTGTAATAAATGAATTTGTTTTGTACTATGTACTTCCTCCGTCCCTTAAAACTTTGTCATCTTTCCTTTTTTGGACGTCCCAAAAAACTCTGTCACTTTCCATTTTAATCAATTTTTTGTGGTTTCTGTTATTTCTCGCTCCTCTGCACAAACCTCAACCACACAGTTTTTACTTTATTATTCTCCGTGCCGGTCAACTTTGGCAAAGTTTTAAGGGACGAAGGTAGTACTTCCTCCGGTTCTTATTTAAGTTCTTAGTTTGACTTCACACATATTAAGAAAATGAATTTGACTTTACTGTGGAGTGCACTGTTTGGCACTGTTTGACACTGTTTGACACTGTTTGGCACTGTTTGGCACTGTTTTGTTTCCTAAAATGGAAGTGTGAACTTAAATAAGGGACATCCCAAAAAGGAAAGTGGGAACTTTAATAAGAACCGGAGGGAGTATGTTATTTCTCTTTCCTTTGCACATATCCCAACCACATAGATTTTATTTTATTATTTTGCGTGCCGGTCAAACATGGTAATTTAGGGGTGAGCATAAAACCCGAACCGAACTGGTCGTACCGAACCGTCCCGTAATGGTACCGAACCGAATACTGGGTATTTAAACGATTTTATAGATTTTTATCTCGTACCATAACCGTACCGTTTGAAATGGGTACGGGACCGGTCCTAGATTTTGAGAACCGAAAAATACCAGACCGAACCGTTCATAAATAGTGCATTTGAATTTTTATATTTTTTCTATATCAATATATCTAGACCAACAATTTTTTACCCCAAGTATGTATTCATGTGTCCCTAAGATATCTAAAATCTATTGTATATATATATATATATATTGTTAGTTTTTCTTTTTATATAATTTATGTTATATTTTGGTATGTATTGAAAGAATATTAAAATTTTAGAAATCATTAATGTTATTTATTTTTACATCGAAATGTGTATTTTTTATTTTATAATTATTCAAGGAAAAAATTAAGAGTAAAACATTACTTTTAATAATTTAACTAATGTTTTACTAAATTGATACGTAAAAAATATGTAAAGTGTATTTTATTGACGACGCACGAATGCAGGAAAAAATAATATTGACGGAATCTAAACACTGTTTTCATACGGAATCCAAATTTAACAATTTGGATTCTTCACCTTTTAAAATGTTGCATAAGCATTAGCGATGTGACAAGTCAACAATTATGTGTCAGGTTAATATGATTAAGACATTTGAGTGACCTCTCCTTCTTCCTGTCAATCAAGCCCAAAGGAAGGGATAGGAGCCGTACGATGAACCGGGTAGGGTCTCCTAACCTAAACTTCGGCAACATATCTTTACTCGTGTCAGCAATCCGTCATGACTCCATTCATCGCCCTTCTACCACAACCCGTCACCGACTTAAGTGCGGAAAACCCTTAAAGAAAAGTAAGCGTCATAGGAGTCTGATTTGATTCTTAGAACTATTTTGTTTCGACACAAAAAGTAGAAGTTGAAGTATTTGGATGAAGTGTGTTGAGGTTTAATCCCGTGGATCCGAAAGTCCAATACAGACTTTAAATATATCAGGAAATGAATGATAATTCGGTATGTAAAAGATATATAAAAGATGGATAATCGAACGCTCAAAAGCTCACTTGTATTAATTGATCTGTTTGATTACAAAGAAATTTCCTGAACGGCACGTCGAATTAATCCTTAATACAAGAAACCAGAGTAATAAGGCTATTCTAGGGCTTGAGTATCAAAATGTTAACCCCTTACAATGAAACTAATCCTTCTATTTATATTAATGGGGGTATGAGGTACTTCATGTTGATTGGTTGCTTTATCTAGTCACTTGGAACCCATGCTCCCACTAGCTGCCGTCATACTTTAGCAATAAATGCCCCATGCCACTTGTTGGCTACCCGCTGCCCGAACGGGCAGTGAATCTTGCTGGAATCATCATTGGTTTAGCTCGAGTTCGTTGATTAGTCCGATCCCCGTTCAGTACATCTGATCTAGAGTCATTATTGATCTGGCCCATTAATGATTTGGCTCATTAATGATTTAGCCCAAGTATGTTAATTGATCCGAACCTCATTCGGTACATATTTTCCCAAGAGCTGGTTCATTTTCTGGATGATGGGCCCGCCTATCGAAATGGATATTTTGGGCCTTAGATCCGGGTATTGGGCCTGCGGGCCAATATCCCAACACGAGTCCCCCACTTCTGATGTCTCGAGTGGTAGTGAGTGCATTGGGAAGTAGAAGTTACCTGCCGAATGGCGATCGGGATCAAGAGTTTGCTGATTCCCCATGCCACGATTAGTACTCTTTTATGCGGCTGTCTTTTGATTTTTTCCATAATCGTCATTATTACTGGCTTTTGCCTCTCCATGCGACACGTATTATTGCAAATAGTCCTGGCTACGTGTCTTTTTTTAATTGGCTACCGATTCGACGTCTGCAAGGCTATAAATGGGCCTTAAAATATTTGGATACGGGTTTTGAATTCTTACTTCCTTCAAGCTTTTGCTCTGCCTTTCTCCAGTTCCTTCAAAATCTCTGCGTTCAGGTATTCTTCGCTCCTTGCCTTTCCTTCCCCAATCCTTTGCCTCAATCGATATGTGTCCCAAATCCTGCTCCTCTGATTCGGAAATGGCTTCCCAAGGGGATGACCATATCGCTGCCGTTGTGGACGTCATAAGGGTCCCCTTCGCTACTGGTTCCAATGAGGTGACGGTGGAGACTAGGGCGGAGGCGGAGTAATCTTCCACGAGCTCTTCTACCGATGAGGATTCCGACGACACCAAGTCCGATGATGAACTTACCTCAATGGTGGATGGCCTCCCGAGCGATGTCCCTCGTTATAAGGTGGATCTGAGGCTAATTAGGGAAAGGAGGCAAAACTTGACCTCCCATAATAGGCCCCGAATCCCAACCCTAATTCCAGACCCGATGGATTTCCGTCTTCGGACTGGGCTTCACCCAATGTGCCACCTTCTAGGGATGGTGGTAGTCCATTTTGACTCGGTGAAAGCCGGGCTTAGATTTCCATTAGACCCCTTCTTTTTTTCTTTCCTAAACTTCTACGAGATTGTACTGGCCCAAGTTATGCCGAACTCCTATCGGGTAATAGCGGGCTTCATTTGTCGTTGTAAGGACACAGACGTTACCCCCACCCTAGAACTGTTCCATCAATTCTTCAAGGTGACTCCCCAACAGACACATGGTTATCTGGCGGCAACTGCCCGATCGGGTCATATTCTTTTTAAGGGTAACCCTACTTCAATCAAGGGATGGAAAGACCGGTTCTTTTTCGTCTCTATCCCGGACGGCCTGATCCGAACAAATGGAATGCCTTTCCCCGAAAGACTCCCGATCCACTCCTTTCTGAACAAATTTGCAAGGATGTCTTAGCTATAGAGAAGGACAAATGTTGTGATATCATGGGATATCTGACCCCGACCAACTAATCAAGGCCGGGATAGGTACTGTCCACTCTCTTGGGTCTACTTTTTTAAGAACCAAGTATCGTGGGTCGGGCGGTCCTTCTTGTGCGAGAAACGTTCCCTTTCCATTTTTTGTTTCCCACGTGGTAAGGCCGCTCGGTACTAACACTTTCCTTTTGTTATTTTTCAGCTCCTAATCCAGACGCACCAATGGACAACAGTCGTGTGCTAGCAGCGGGTGGGGTCGGGAAACGGAAGAAAGCAAGAAAGAATCTCCAACCCAATCCTTCCACTACCATTGCTCAAGATGTCGGGTCTTCTCAACCCGTTCAGGAGCCACAGCCGCTTCAACAGGTCCCTCATCAGGATCAATTTGACGCCATGCTGATCGATGATCGGTTCGGATCTGATCAGCTGCATCAATTCTCTGAGCATTTCCAGGCTGCTCAGGAGACTGGTCAGGGTACGGGTGATACGCATACCGTCCATCTATCTGGCCAGGTCGACCGGATCTCACTGGCAGATCCGGTTCACGAAGTTGTGGAGAAGGGTGGATGCTCGGCAAGTCAGATCTGGTCCACCTCCGCATTCTTCAATAACTTTACTGTTCCCAAGCTGCCGGTCGAGCAGTCGGAGGAATGCTTGGCCTTAGCGGCCCTGAAGGTACTTTACTTTTTACTATTGCAATAACTTATTACACATGTTAATCCTCGCTTTCAAATTTCATTACCTTGTTTCTCGAACGACATTCTGTAGGTTGGGCTCTACAGCCTGCAACTGAGGGATGCCCGGCTGGCCAAAGAGCGGGAGTTGATTGTTGCACAGACTTCTGCTGAACAGAATGCTGCTGCTGCTCGTGCAAAGTTGGAGGCCGAACGGGAATCCTTTGCCGAGGAGAGGCAGAAGTTTGAGAATGAAGTGGGGGGGGGGGGGGGCTTCGAGTTCAGCTTGCCACTGCCCAGGCTAAGGTTTCTGCAGCTGAAGCCGTCCAGGTCAAGTTTGTAGAGACGGTCCCCCACATCCCGGACGGTCCGGCTGAAATTGACGTGGATCTGTCTGCTGTTCGGGATACGTTTAAATCTTCTGAGGAGTTCGCTGCCCTAAAACGAGAATATGCACAACAGGAGCTCCCGTTTAATTTTGGTGCCTTTCTCGACTAATTCCCCAAGAGTGACTCCCGGCATACAGAAGGGGTAAAGCTGCTCGATCGGGATCCAAGGGGTAAGAAATTTAATGATTCCCTGGCTCGATTGCTCTATGTGATGGGCTGCCAGCATGTCTTGATCCCCTTCGTGGCCAAGCTCCAAAATACGCTGGGAAGGCCGGTCGAGCTTTCTGATCTTCCCTCAGTTCCGAGCGTTGAGACCCATTTCGAAAAGTATCAGCGAGACCTACAACGGGCTGCCGATCGAGAAGCAGGGAAAGATCCTGAACCTCCTACTGATTCAGATGATGATGACGATGATGAAAAGGAAGGGGATAAAGCGGCTGCTGATCAATAGATTAGTTTTTTAGATAGTTAGTAACTTGTAATACTTTTCCCCTTATCCTTTTTTTTGCATCTCACCCCTGTACTTTCCGGCCAGTAGATCCGATGAATATATATGGGATCTCTTTTGCTTAAAACTTTGCTTCATCATTTTGTCTTTCTTGCCTTCATTGATTTATTGCTTACCATTCGGGATTCGGTCTGTTTTATAGGACTTAGCAGTTTTTCTGACCTCATTTTTGATCATTTTTCCTATAACCGTTCGAGCTTCAGATTGTTCTGACAATTTACCAGGACTTGGCCCCTTTCTTGTGTTGATTGCCACACAGGCTTGAGATAGTTCTGTAGAACTTAGTCGTTTTTAGTGAATCTTTTGTTTCTGATGTTCCATCTATTCCACCTAATTCTTCATAGAAACCCTGTTCAGTTTATTTTGCTGCCCTTATCTTTTAACTCGCTTAGATTCTGAATTTTCCCCATCCCACCGATCTTTATCTGTTGTTCTTCAAATACTACCTGTTCGGGGTCTCTAAAGATACTTGTTTCAAATTTATGGCTTATGCCAACCTTGGCCCGGGATGTCTCTCAGTACGCTCATCGTTCAATCTTTTTAGGATGGCTTCCCCAAAACTGTTAATCCGTTCTTCATGAATTGTCCATTAACCGTTCGGGGAACGTGCTAAATTACCATAAATGTACCATAATTTCGTACAACCACATTTTACCACGTGTTCTCCATGGGTCAGGGTTTTGGGCGGCATCTTTGCTTATAAATAGAGGTGCTTCTTTTTCATTTCTTCTGTTGCTTCCTTAATTTCTTCTTGCGTCTCTCTAAGCTTTCTCTCTCTAGAATTCTACGGATTCCTTAAGTGGTTTTATGTATTTTTCTTCTAGCTCAGAATCTGAGGAAATGTCGTGATAATCCCAGAATACTAAACAATCAAACAATCTAAGCAGTTAAAGAAGAAGCAGATAGAAAGATATGTCGATATTATACACGAATCTGGTATACCGTATGAAACCCCGCTGCTCTCCCTGGAGAAGGGGAGCAGCGGAAACCCTACTCTCTCTATCTTTACGCCTCTGCTCTCTAAGCCTCTATTGATTATTTTGGGTTCTCGTAAGTTAGCCTCCTTTTATAGGAGAAGTTGGCTAACTTACGGGTTACAAGGAAGCCCCTGGGCTGATACACATTTGTGGCCCGTATTACACGTTTAATTAATAACTACACAAATACAAAGATATTTAATTAGATTGGACACCATAAAATATTCCTAACAATCTCCCCCTTGGTGATCAATCGTGTTGAATCAGCATTGCAGCGCAGATATCTTTGTCTTTGTTGGTATTGAGCTTCCTTGGTCTTTGAACTTGACTTCTGAGGAAGGCTATCTGAAGAAATCCTTGCAATCTCCCCTTTGATGTCTTCTTGACAATTTGATCTTTGATGCCGGGGGTTGAGGGACCTTCTGTATCTTGCATGTAGTCCTTGCCTTCCATAAGTTGCTTTTGATCAACTTGGATGAAGTCCGGTGACGCCTCTAGAATGAATATTCTTTGGAGAATAGGAGACGCCCATGGAATTCATCTTCAGGACACGAGTATTTGACCTCTGTCTCCTCCACAATGTAGTCTTTTTGACTATTTGGAATGAATGCATTTGAGGAGAACTTGTCAGTGGCACAACGGAACATAATGATGGTTGAATTGTGAATGTAGCTGAACATTTGAGTTGCGGAGATAGTAGAGAGAGTGTTGGAGGAGAGAAGTGTCTCAGAATGATTTTTTGACAGTTAACAACATGTGGACCACTCTCCCCCTCATGACGATTGATACCAATTGATAATCCCAGAATACTAAACAATCAAACAATCTAAGCAGTTCAAGAAGAAGCAGATAGAAAGATATGTCGATATTATACACGAATCTGGTATACCGTATGAAACCCCGCTGCTCTCCCTGGAGAAGGAGAGCAGCGGAAACCCTACTCTCTCTATCTTTACGCCTCTGCTCTCTAAGCCTCTATTGCTTATTTTGGGTTCCCGTAAGTTAGCCTCCTTTTATAGGAGAAGTTGGCTAACTTACGGGTTACAAGGAAGCCCCCGGGCTGATACACATTTGTGGCCCGTATTACACGTTTAATTAATAACTACACAAATACAAAGATATTTAATTAGATTGGACACCATAAAATATTCCTAACATGTCGCTTATCCGTATGGGAAAAATTCCTGCTGTAAACAAGGCCGAAAGCTCTTCTTCCCAAGTACCTAATTCCATTAAACCTCCCGTACTCAAAGATGCCGAACAGCCTCTTGACGACAGATGCCTTTCGGGAGATGACGTAAAGATTTATAATAAGGGAATGCCCGAACGGCCACCCTGCATTGCTTTGCATTTCACCCGCATTCGCAACCAAAAGCAACGTCTTCCTGAAGACGCCGAATGACAACTTTGCCAACTTCGGCCTCTGCCTAGAGAATTTTATGCCGGATTCATCAGGCATCCTATGAGGCACCGACCGGGGCACGTGCTTGTGCACCTTGATGCATTGATCGCTGGGCCTCACTTCCCTCTACATCCGTTCGTTGTGGAGTTCCTGCGTCGGGTCTTCGTACTTCCCGCTCAGTTCATACCCAGCACCTACCGCATTCTGTCTGGCTTTATAATTCGATGCCAGGAACTGAGGATCGCACCAAGTGTCGATTTATTTCTACACCATTACTTCTATCAGCCCTATTGGAGTACTGGGTACCTGAAGCTGGTAGCCTGAGCTGACCGTCAGTTGTTTACGGATAACTCTACTCCGCCGACTGATTCGGAGGAACGGTTTCTCTTCGTGCATATAGGCGATTCTCTCCCATTCCCTGATCGGTGGAACGCTTACCCCGTTCGGGACTCTGAGCCCAGAATAGATGTCGTTCTGCGCTCTCAAGCCGAATCTTTACGTATGGGAGGAACTCGGAGTCTTCGGGGTTTTATTACCCCTTCCAAGATGCTAACTGCTGGGATTGGTAAGTGTAACAGGGTTTTAACCCGATCGATCTCCTTTCAATTTAGTTTCTTATCTCTTATTCCCTCTTTTGTAGGTGTGATATCCCCTATACCCGTTCGGCGTTCCATATCTGCCGCTACTCTGACTGCTTCCTCCGGAAAAGGCAAGGAGAAGATGAATGCTGATCATGCATCTTCTGATCAAACCAGGAAGAAGCGTAAAGGGAATGACGGCAGCATACTGATCCCGGTCGATCACGTGGTTGATTTGACCGGTCCAGATGACAAGCTGAAAAAACCTATCATCCTTGCCCAGCCCCAAACTCCAGTTTTTAGCAATACACCGGTCGATGATCGGATGTTTGTGGAGTTTTCCAATTTGGGGTAGATGCCATCCTCTATGTGGTGCAGTACCTCCCTGAAGGTTCCACCCAGCTTTTCTACTCTGACCCATTGGTCTGACCTGGTCGAGGCAGGTCACTTGGAGACTCTCAAGGTGCGGATCAATCATCAACCCCTTTAAAACCTTGATTTTCTACTGATTTAGTATATGTTATCTGATTTCTTTTTTTAGTGTTTGTAGGCCGGATATACTATCACCGGGCCTTCCTGGTTGCTGAACAGGAGATGAAGCGTATAACCAATGATCGGGAAGATAGCCAGGTTCTCCTTTCCGTCGCTCGGAAACTGGCTGCAGATCTGCAAGTCCGTGTTGATGAAGGTGAACAAGCGAAGGCTGATCTCGCTAAGATGGAGGAGAGGGCCCGACGTCGTGATCGAGAAATTAGAGATCTCGGAGCCAAAGTGAGAGTGGCTGAATCCGCTGGGATGCGGTTTGATAAATCAACGGGAGATAATCCTCCCGGGCCGTATACTGGCAACACCTCCAAGATCACCAATCAGGCCTTGATCGAATATAAACGCAGTAAAGGATTGGATATCGCTTTACAGAACACCGCTCGGCAATTTTTGGGACCTCATCTTGGCCAATTCTTGCGTGAGAGCGAGGACCCGATTAAGTCGGGAATAGAGTTTCTGGATAGCACGCCCGAAGGGAAATCTTTCTTGGATGTCCTGACGGAGAAAACTGTGAAGCAAAGTCAAGATCTGCTTCTACACAGGAACCTCGACCTGATCATCGAACGCTTCCCCCAAGCCGTTCGATCCTGATGAGTTGGGATTTGATGACCTGTTCGGGAATACTTACGATCGGGTGATGGAGATGAGACAGAAAGCGATCTCTGATGATGCAGCACAGGCCGGCGGCTCATAAACCTCAATCATCCCCGAACGGCAATCGTCCAATAGAGTAGTCCATTTTTGTAATTTTATTCTTTTTTTTTGTACTTTCCGACCAGTAGTGCCGAAGAATAAAGCTCGATTCAATACATAATCTTGTCTTTTCAAATGCCTCTCTTTTTCTTTCTTTCTTTCTTTCTTTCTTTCTTTCTTTCTTCTTTCCGGATGCTACTCAGATTCGTCCATAATTATAGTTTTGACATCATCTCCCAGCCATTTTGAACGAGTCAAATTCTGCTAGCTAAAATGATGGCTCCCTCCAAACTGTTAACATGTTCGTCATTCGGTCATCCGGAATGATTCTACGTGTTAAAAGCTGAGGTGAGACTCTCTCCCTTCCAAACCCATAATTCTGATGCATTCCGAAGAGTTTCCTCGATCCGTATCATCCATATTAGGGGTTTGAGGTGACCACTTTAAAACTGTAAGCAAGATCACTAGATCGGGTGATTTCTTACTTAAGCTAAAATGGCGGCTCCCTCCAAACTGTTAACCCGTTCGTCATTCGGTCATCCGGAATGATTCTACGTGTTAACAAGCTGAGATGAGACTTCCTGAAAGCAGTGCCTCCCCGGACGACAATCCATGTTACCGAACGTGGCTCGTCTTGACAATACTTGTTCTGACACCATCTCCAAGCCGTTTTGATCCCTTTTCCGTTCGTGATCACAGGGTCAAAATCTTTTAGCTGAGATGATGGCTTCCTCCAAATTGTTAACACGTTCGTCATTCGGTCGTCCAGAATGATTCTACGTGTTAAAAGCTGAGGTGAGACTCTCTCCCTTCCAAACCCATAATTCCGATGCATTCCGAAGAGTTTCCTCGATCCGTATCATCCATATTAGGGGTTTGAGGTGACCACTTTAAAACTGTAAGCAAGATCACTAGATCGGGTGATTTCTTACTCAAGCTAAAATGGCGGCTCCCTCCAAACTGTTAACCCGTTCGTCATTCAGTCATCCGGAATGATTCTACGTGTTAACAAGCTAAGATGAGACTTCCTGAAAGCAGTGCCTCCCCGGACGACAATACATGTTACCGAACGTCGCTCGTCTTGACAATACTTGTTCTGACACCATCTCCAAGCCGTTTTGATCCCTTTACAGTTCGTGATCACAGGGTCAAAATCTTTTAGCTGAGGTGGCGGCTCCCTCCAAACTGTTAACACGGAAGTCATTTATTCATTTGGAATGACTATACATGTTAAAAGCTGAGGTGAGACTCTCTGGAAGTTATGTCTCCCTCTCATCATTTTTTTTGAAGAGGTGGCAACAGCCGTTTTTATTGATAAAATTTCCTCAGATGCTCTTCATTCCAAGTCCCTGTCGGTCGGCCTTCGGTAGATTGTAGAGCGAACATTCCTGAAGCATATTTTTTGCAGACCTCATAAGGGCCTTCCCAATTTTGTGCCATCTTTCCTCCTTCGAGGGGTTTGCTCTTTTCCTGTTTCTTCAGGACCAAGTCTCCTACTTCGATCGATCGGATTTTCACTTGTTTATCAAAGTATCTCCTTGTCGCTCTATGATATTCCTCCATTCGTATTGCAGCTAAGTCCCTCCTTTCCTCTATGAAGTGCATTTCGGCCCGTAGATTATCCTCCGAGCGTCCGGGGTCATAATGTACCGTTCGATGTGTGGGAACCAGAATTTCTGTTGGAACTTTAGCCTGGAATCCATAGGTAAGGGCAAACGGAGTCTCTCCAATAGCCGTTCGGGGTGTCGTTCTGTATGTCCACAAGATATAATTCAATTGGTCCGGCCATGAGGAGGAACAGTGTTCTAGTTTTTTCTTCATACCATCCATAATGGTACGGTTCATGTTTTCTACTTGGCCATTCATCTGAGGGTATGCTACGGACGCTCTGGAATGTTTGATTTGCCATTTGACCAAATAGTTTTCAAATTTACTGTTCACGAACTGTTTGCCATTATCTGTGATGATCTGTTCGGGGAGACCGAATCAGCAAATGATATTCTGCCAGACGAACTTTTGGCATTTGAAATCTGTAATACTTTCCAGTGGTTCGGCCTCCACCCACTTGGTGAAATAATCTATCCCGACGATGATGTATTTTAATCCTCCGGGAGCAGTAGGTAGGGGCCCTAGCAAATCGATCCCCCACCTGGCGAATGGAAGGGCAACTGTCATCGGGGTGTAGAAAGTAGCTGGCCGTCCGGGGATCGGTGCATACAATTGGCAGATCTTGCATTTTCTGGTCGTGGGTTCGTTTCCCACAGACGGCGCCAATGTTGAGGTTTAATCCCGTAGATCCGAAAGCCCAACACAGACTTTGGATATATTAGGAAATGGACGATAATTCGGTATGTAAAAGAAATATAAAAGATGGATAATCGAACGCTCAAAAGCCCACTTGTATCAATTGACCTGTTTGATTACAAGGAAATTTTTCGAACGGCACGTCAGATTGATGCTTAATACAAGAAACCAAAGTAATAAGGCTATTCTAGGGCTTGAGTATCAAAATGCTAAACCCTTACAATGAAACTAATCCTTCAATTTATACTAATGGGGGGTATGGGGTACTTCATGTTGTTTGGTTGCTTTATCTAGCCACTTGGAACCCATGCTCCCACTAGTTGCCGTCATACTTTAGCAATAAATGCCCCCTGCCACTTGTTGGCTACCCGCTGCCCGAACGGGCAGTGAATCCTGCTGGAATCATCATTGGTTTGGCTCGAGTTCGCTGATTAGTCCGATCTCCGTTCGGTACATCTGATCTGGAGTCATTATTGATCTCGCCCATTAATGATTTGGCTCATTAATGATTTAGCCCAAGTATGTTAATTGATCCGAATCTCGTTCGGTACATATTTTCCCAAGAGCTGGTTCATTTTCTAGATGATGGGCCCGCCTATCGAAATGGATATTTTGGGCCTTAGATTCGGGTATTGGGCCTGCGGGCCAATATCCCAACAAAGTGTAAAAGTACTAATGTTCTTATTTATTCCTAGAATCAGTTTTTTTTTGATAAAATGTAAATATATACGAGTATATATATCCAGAAAATAGCATTGTACAATGCATCACAAAAATGAGAAAACTATCTAAGTAAGCACACTAACCTAAAATAGTATCTACCGTATATGCCTCCCCCCACCCCACCTTGCGGTAGAGGTAGGGGGAGAGGAGATTTTTTCAAAAGCCCGAAGGGCATCACAAAAAACACAATCCAAGAATGGCACGGACAAGCCCCGACTCATTCATCAAAATTCTACAAAAGATAAATATCACGAAAAAGTCATCCAAGCTTCCTAGCTTCTGGGCCGGTAGAGGCCCGTCCACTACTCAGCATCATACACCATTATTACAGCAGCTCAAGCGAGGCCCAGCAGGTGAGCCCAAACCAGAAGCGTCCAAGTCCCATAGCAGGCTAGGGTTTGCAGCTCGGCCCAACAGGGCATCCCTTCCATCCTAGCGCCACAGTTGATTTCCCAATTCAAAAAAAAAGCGCACGTGGTGCTACAGTAACTGACAGGACGACATGGGCGGTCCAAACAACGTATTAGAACGTTGACTTTGCCATCCTCGTCGCCGGCAGAGCTTCGGTCAGTCGCTGATAGCAAAGAACCCACACAGTCATGCTCGCACGTGAGACTCCTCCCCTCCAAACCCCACCAGGTTCCAGCGACACCCCGGTGGTCAGGCAAGGAAGAAAGAGAGAAGGTAACCAGCCGGAAAGTAAAGCACGCACCACCCACCCCCAGCCACCCCATCATGGCTTCAGCATCTACCAGACAGTCCGGTGGCCTGAAAAGTGGGGGTATCGAATCCAAGCCAAAAAAATAACTGTAAGCCGTAATCCCCCTCACCGCCCCCACCCCCGTCGAGCCCCGGCGACCCTCGGCGGCGTAGGTGAAAAGGAAGCAGAGAGGCGACCTAACAGCAGACGAAAAAAAACACAAGTCCAACCCCATTCATCTTCTCCGATATACATCCCACAAACTGTTTTTTGAAACTCAATCCCCCAGGCCAGAGAATCGCAAGGCTAGAATAACAAGAATAGAGCTTATCTAAAATCAAAAACCTCCTCCTCAAGACAGGTTGACGAACAAAGGAAAGATTACCGGAGTAGGAATACCATCTTCAAAAGTAGTATTACAAAAGTAGTATTGTAAATGGGCCTCCCAAGCCCAAGACTTGGGAGCCCAGCCATAATTTTTCCTATAAATACTCTCTCTGGGAGTAGTTGTAAGGGTTCACAAATTCATTGATAAAGAGCAAATATAGAACTTCTCTCTCTAGCTCTCCCTTCTCTCTAGACTTATAGTCTATCATTTGGTGATTTCATTGAGAGCTAGAACAATCAGGTTAGCCTCCTTCGTCGCCACCAAGCACAGCTAACTGATAATGGGAAGAACTAAGTCAAACCGCAACCTCCTCAGCAAGGCCATCCCTGAGACGTAAGAGAACCCAGAGCACGAGGAGGACGCTACGGCCGACAAGGCCGTCGGGGGAGATGTCTTCGAGGAAGCCATCGACCTCGCGGGAGACCTACGCAACAAGCTCAACGGCGGCGCCTCTGATGCCCGCATCGGCTTGGACAAAAAACGTGCGGAGAAAGGTGACAACGCCTCAGCGCAACCGGCCTCTCCCGCCGTTGATCCTCAGCTCCAGGCCGCTCTCTCGGCCATCATCGCCAGCTTGGCCCAGAACCCCACCGTCCTACGCGCACTCATGCCAAGGACGGGGGAGAACAGGACGCCAACTCAGCATCCTGCGGTCATATGCCATCATTTTTGCGTGGGGACGGACGACATGCCTGGCATCAGCCGAAAAGTGATCACTCACCGGCTGTCAGTCGATCCCGCCTCTCAGCCGGATCAAGCAAAAGTGGCGCTACCTCTCGACCGACAGACGTGACTTCGCCAAAGGGGAAATTACCATGCTCCTCTCCATCAACCACATTAAGGAGGTGAAGTACCCCACCTGGTCCGCCAACGTCGTCCTCGCACAGAAGCCGCCGACGTTCAGAACGTGCGTTGATTACACTGACCTGAACAAGGCGTGCCCCATGGACCCGTTCCCTCTCCCCAACATTGATCAACTGGTGGATGAGACGGCGGGATGCGAGTTGATGTCATTCCTTGACACCTTCAGGGGGTACCACCAGATATTCATGCATGAAGATGACGCCGAGAAGACGACCTTCATGACCCCGGAGGGAATTTTCTGCTACCTCGTCATGGCCTTTGGGCTCAAGAACTCAGGCGCCACATACACCAGAATAGTAGCCAAGGTCTTCAGAGCAGTCCTCGGCCGGACGATGGAGGCGTATGCCGACGACATGATCGTCAAGAGCAGACAATCCGTTAGCCACGCCTCCGACCTCCGAGAAATTTTTGAGATAATGAAGAAGTTCCAGTTCTGCCTAAATCCGAAGAAGTGCACCTTCGGAGTCCAAGAAGGCAAGTTCCTCGGTTATATGGTTAGCCGAAGGGGCATTGAGATCAACCCGGAGAAGATACATGCTATTGTCAACATGGAGCCACCGCGAAGTGTGAAGGAGGTACAACGGCTGACGGGACGCCTTGCGGCCCTGAACCGTTTCCTCAAAATCGGCTGAAAGGTCTCTCCCTTTCTTTCAGATCATGCGCAAAGCAAATGGCTTCGGATGGACGACAGAGTGCCAGCAAGCATTTCAGGAATTGAAAAGGTACTTGTCGCCCCCACCCGTGCTTTCCAAGCCTAAAACCGGTGAAACACTTTTCCTATACTTGGGGGTGAGCACTTCGACCGTCAGCTCCATGCTCATCCGCGAGGACGAGGCGGTACAGAAGGCAATTTTCTACACGAGCAAGACGTTATGGGAGGCCGAGCTCAGGTACTCTCCCATTGAGAAGACGGTATTGGCCATCGTCCATACACTGAAGAAACTAGGGCACTACTTCCAGGCCCACGCCGTCCACGTCTTAACTCAGCAACCCCTCGGTGCACTCATGCGGAGCCCCACCAGTTCCTCACGGATGGTGAAATGGGCGATCTTCCTCAGCCAGTTCCAGATAGAGATCAAGCCAAGGCCATCCATCAAGGGGCAGGCCTTGGCCGACTTCGTCACCGAATGTAAAGCCAGGGAGACGGCCGCTACCACACCTGGGCCAGAGCCAGACAAAGCATGGACTCTCTTCACTGACGGTTCATCGGCCACCAAAGCTTGTGGTGGCGGCGGCGTCCTCATCTCCCCTGAAGGATTCAGAGCCTACTATGAAATCCGCTTCAACTTCAGGGTATCCAACAACGAGGCCGAGTATGAGGCCCTCATCAGCGGCCTCAGACTTGCCGCCGGCCTCAAGGCGTGACACATCAAAATCAGATGCGACTCCAAACTGGTGGTGGGCCAGATCGAGGGCTCATACGAGGCTAAAGAAGCAAGGACGAGGCAGTACAAGCAGGCGTCCGAGGAGTTGCTTAAGGCATTCGAAACCCACGAGATCACCCAGATCCCAAGGGCGGAGAATGCTGAGGCCGACATCCTCTCCAAACTCAGCTCAGACACTCCAGAGCACATCTTCAAGATAGCCAAGGTCGAAGAGTTGAGCATGTCCAGCATCCATGTTAGCCCGGTCACGTGCATCCAACAGCGGCCAGAGGACTGGATTACCGACATCATGACGTTCATCACCTCGGGAGAGTTGCCCCAGGACGAGGAGAGGGCCAAGCTAGCCAAACTCAGGGCCCCGAGCTACACCATCGAGGATGGGAAACTTTATAAAAGATCTTACAACGGCACCCTCCTCCAATGTCTGCACCCAGATGAGGCCGAAGTGGCCATGGAAGAAGTTCACTGTGGCATCTGCTCCTCCCACCAGGTCCCTTTCAGCATGTCCCTGCGTCTCGTCGTCCAGGGCTATTTCTGGCCGACGATGGCACGGGATTGTGCCAATCTGGCAAGAAAGTGTACCGCATTCCAGGTCCTTCAGAAAGCCCCTGGTCGGCCAGCCGTCAACTACGCCTCGGTCAGCACAGCAATCCCATTCTCAAGATGGGGTATTGACCTGGTCGGCCCCCTGCCCAGAGCCGCTGCCAACAATCGATACATCATCGTCGCCGTAGACTACTTCACGAAATGGGTTGAGGCAGAACCTTTGGCCAGCATCACAGGGGCCAGGTGTCAGAAATTCGTCCACAAAAACATCCTCACCCGCTTCGGCGTCCCTCAGGAGATCATATCCGACAACGGTACCCAGTTCGAGGCCGCACCCTTTCAAGAGCTCCTCCAGGAGTGGGGAATCAAGCATAGTTTCTCCTCCGTGGCCTATCCTCAAGGCAATGGGCAGGTCGAGAACGCCAACAGAACCATCCTGGAGGACCTGAAGAAGAAACTACAGGACGCAGGGGGTAGTTGGGCCGATGAGCTCCCCAATATCTTATGGTGCTACCGTACTACGCCGAGGAGGGCAACGGGCGAGACACCCTTTGCCCTTTGCTATGGCTTTGAAACAAAGGCCCCCACAGAGGTCACAATACCTAGCCGACGGGTGGAGCACTATGAGCCCGAAACCAATGAAGAAAACATGAAGATTGACCTCCACCTGATCAAAGAAAGACGAGAGCAGGCCTTCATACTATGACGCCAAGGTACGTTCCCGGGAATTTCAGGTGGGGGACTATGTCCTTCGCCGAAGAGAGGCGAGCAAGTCGACATAAGGTGGCAAGTTAGCACTCAAATACGAGGGTCCCTACATCATCAGTTCCGTAGTCAAACCCGGCACCTACAAATTAAAACACCCAAATGGGTCTAATGTACCACGAACGTGGAATGTACATCACTTGGTGAAATTCTATCAATAATCTGGGGACGGTGCAGCCTGCAGAGCCCTCACCTTCCCACGGATTGTTGGTCGGACGCCACCCTCGGTCTCGAGCCACTTATTAATAAAAGTTGTTTCTACTTCTCTAAAAGATCAGAAACCTACCATACTACACTGACCCCTCAGGGCGAAAAATGCCCAGGAAAGGTCAACAGAGCACACCGTCCCGAACCCTCAAAGCGAAAATGCTTAGGAAAGGCCGACGGTGTCCCCAGGACGAAGGGCCCGCAAAGAGCCCACGTCTTGAAATGGAAAGCTCACCGCGTCGTCTATCCGCGAAATCAGCAGGACGACGGGTCTGAAATCATGGCCTAGGTGACAAAAATCCCCAAACTCAAGGATGGGAAACGGCAGCCGTCGATAACCGACCAAAAGCCTCAGCCCGCGTCATATACAAGCGACGGGACCTCCTTGAGATCCCAGGACGATCCAGTAGGACTCCTTACCGGCCAAGGGACTATCGACCCCCTTGGCCGAAGCCTGAAAGAAGGACACCCACCCCTCGCTCAAATGAGTAAGGAGGAAGAAAATAAAAGAGGGACAGCCGATGAGCCGCGCACTTGCCGGCCTGAAGCGATATCCCCAAAAAATAAAAGAGGGACAGCCGAAGGACCGCGCGCTTGCCGGCCTGAAGCGATATCCCCAAAAATGAAAGAGGGACAGCCAAAGGACCGCACACTTGCCGGCGTGAAGCGATATCCCCAAAAAATAAAAGAGGGAAGCCGATGAGCTGCGCACTCGCCGGCCTCGAGCAATAAAAATAAAAATCCCCAAAATTGTTTAAGTACATATCAGGCAAAGCATCACGCATTACTGACGAAAGCTCTATAAAAAAAACTTGGACAAAATTACCAAGGTAAACTCCTGGGGCCGAAAAGGGGCACCACGTGGCCGACATCAGACAACCCAAAGGGGAGGCCGTCATCAGCTACTCACAAAGGAAGCAATCGCCCAAGTGTGTTCAAACACTTAGAAAAATTTTCTACGTACTTGGAGAAATCCCTGAGCACCATCCAGAGTGGCCGATGAGGGCAAAGGTCTAAGTCTATCCAGACTTGGAACGATTCCCAAAACTTTCTAAGCGGGAAACTTAGAGAAGCCCACAACAGTGTGACGTTAAGTGTCACAAAGGCGAAGCGGACATTTCCCCTCAACCGAGAAAAGGACTGGTCCCCTCATCGGTTACGACTACAGAAATTAGGTTTGACTTCTTGTTCAAACACGAGGCATGAAAACGGCAAGGAAAAATGGCCGAAAAAAAAACACAGGCCGACGAGACCACCTTGGCATGAGAATCTATTCCACACTGGTCGTATTGGCCGAGGAAGGAACTACTCAATTTGACACTTGGAAAATTCTCCAAGTGTGACATTTAGTTCAATACTTAGAAAATTTTCCAAAGTATGAACAAAAGAAAAGAGGGACGTGATGCCAAGATGACGTGGACACTCACTCACTAGAAGTCTTGGTACTTAGGGAAAATCCTAAAGTTCCTGCTAAGTGCAAGGGGTATTCCTCATAGACGAAACGTACTCACCCAAGATTTCCGTTTCGACCGGAGCCAGGGAGCAACCGAAGACGACAATTACCAAATCCCAATTTCAACACTTAGAAAAATTTCGAAAAGCTTGAAAAAAAACAATACGAAGACACACAACAAAGTCGGAAACGATGAATACTTTTCATTCATGAGAAGCCATTACATCAGGAGGGCTCAACGGCCATTACAAAAAAGGCGTTATAAACACATGCCTAGCTAAATTATATAATGAGAACTCAGCCGATCAGCTCCCCGGGGCGACTTCATCAGCAACCAGCTTCACATCAGCTTGCCCAGAAGCAACTTCGTTGCCCTATTCCGGCCTGGCACTTCCACTCGCCTCGGCTGCTGAGGAGAGAGCGGTGTCAGCTAAAGCGTCATCATCAGACCAATCGGGCTCACCAATGGAGGAACTGAGCACCGGATCTTGCCTCTCGGACGGGGGGAGCTTCGCTTCGGCCTCCGGGTCTTTCATCAACCTCGGGAGCTTCAGATTCTTCTTAGCCCATTTCTGGATGAGTTTCAACTTCTTGAAAGCCCGATGCAGCCTCCAGTATATCAGCCGTTGCATCCTCTGCTGGCCCATGTCGTAGTAGACAGCCATCTCACGGGCAAAGTACTCCTGGCCAGCACGGCAGTTCTGGCCCAAGTCTTCAAGCCGGTCCGCCACAACCTCGTAGCACTCGGGCCGGCGGTCCTCTGCCTTCCAGCCTTCGGCCAGGAACCTCTCGATAGCGCTATCAACGGCCTTCTCAGCGGCCCTCTCAGAGTCAGTCTGAGCCCTCGCGGCGTCCTCGACCCGAAGTAGGGCCTCATCGCGGCTCCTCAGTGCTTCATCCCTGACCTTAAAGCATCGTCTCTGTCGGCTGCCACCTGCCGGTAGGCCACATCGGCCTCATAAACACCCTTCTGCAGGGCCTTTACCTCCTCCCGGAGCCGATCCAGGCAGGCCATGGCCTCCTCGGCCGAAGCAGCCTTTTTCTCGGCCTCCTTCAGGCGGGCAATCTCTTGCTCTTGCCGCTTGTAGCTCTCCATCAGCATAAGAGCACCCTGCAACAAAAAAGGAAAAATGGAGAGTTAGGACGACGTGAAACCCGTGACACAAAAAGAAGTAAAGTACGAAAAGCTTACTTGGACGATGAGGTCCATCCCGCCGTCATAGATCCTGAAGGGACCCAGTTTCTTCAAATAAGCCCGATCCTCGACCAGGACAGCTTGGGCCAGAACATCATGGTCGTCAACAACGTCATTGAAGACGCCACCCTTCACGAGGTACTCTACTTTGAGTTTGTAGGTCCCAACGGCCAGCTCCTTGTCGGCCCTCTGTTTAAAAGGCTCCTGGCCGACAGGCGGCGGCTAGGATAGGGCCGTTGAAGAGGGGACCGAAACCGCATCTACAACGGCAACGACATTTCAGCCCCCGGCATCATCATCCGGTACGGTCAGACCACCGGCACCGGCATCGGCCAGAGGGGAAGCCCTCTTCGGCTTCTTGGACTGCATACCGGCCTCAGTGAGCTTCCTCTGGCCATCATCCGAAGGCCGTTTCTTCTTCGGCTGCGTGGGTGGCTTCTTCGCCGCGTCAGAGCTCGGCTGGACGCCACTCGCAGCGGCCATCTTTGCGGCCTCTTTTGCGGCCATCTCCTCCTTCGCCTTAGCTTTAGCTAGGGCCATGACGGATCTGCGATCCATAGTGAAGTCTGCACAACGAGAAAAACAAACAGTTAGCAAAAACAAAAGAAAATATGGATGAAGATGCCATGGAGGGTATTACCATCGGCGTCAGCAGGCACACCCATATCCGGGCCATCGGCCTCCTCAAAGGTGGTGGTCATCTTCGGCCACGGCTCGGTGTCACATTCCTTATCACCATAAACAAAGTACCGGAAGAAGCCGAGGGTGGTCAACTTATACTCCATCATGTACTCTTTCACGCTCCTCGGCCCTCCTTTCAGAAATGCAGCCACCTGAGCATCCAAAATGCTGCTTCTCGGCAGCTCATGGAGGTTGAATCTACCGTCATGGCCGACAGAGGGAAACTCAGTACCACCCTCCCCCAAAGAAACAAAGACGAACTTACCCTTCCACCCATGAATGGACGTAGGAAGATCAGTAAAGGACCTCTTCTTCGGCAGCTGTTGGAGATTAGCATAACCGCACAATTCTTGTGGCTCCCTCGGGCGATATGATACAAGTTCATGAAGAGAGCTGTCGTCGGCCTAAAGTCTAACTCATCACAACGGAGGAGGAAGCCGATGATGAGTGAGTAGCTGTTTGGGGTCAACAAGGCCGGGGGGAGACCCACCATATCTAGATACTCCGTAATAAACGGATGGAGGGGAAACCTAAGTCCTTTTGCAAAGCTCATGGGGTATACTCCAAAATACCCCGGAGGTGGATTCAACACATGATCCATCGGCCTGGGCGCCCTAACCCTCCCATATGACCCTACGTACATCAGGGCCACCAAGTAATCGGCCGCGCTGCTCTCCGGCTTGATCAAATAAAGGTTTGTAAGATCCAGGTAAGAGAAACCTGGACCCCTCTTCGGCCGACGCCTTCTCGTCGGGGCAGTTCCCTTTACAGCAGAAACCGGTTTCGGGCAAGGAATTGTAGTCGAGGTAGACGCTCCGTCCACAGCACGGGAAGCCACTACGTCCTCACCATCAGACGACGAGGCGGCCTCTTCGTCCTCACCCTCACTCCCCTTTTGCTCCCCTGATTTGAAGGAGCTCAGCTCCTCTATCTCCTCACAACACTCTTCTACTACCCGGTAATCAAGAGATTTAGCAGGGGGCTCATCGTCATATGGGTAGTTAGGGATGGATTCGGGTCCGGGACGGGTCTGGGTCGGACCTAGGCCCGGGCGGGCCGGTGGTTCAGAAATGTTGGACCCGGGACCGGCCCGGGTAACCACCGGGTCCGGTCCGGGCCCATTATCTTTTTTTTTTTGTTTTCCTCTTCCTAATTAACCCCCCTCCCACCCCCAACCCCCCAAACCACCCCAAATGGCCCAAAATACCCAGCCCAACCCCGAAAATTTAAAAAAATTGAAAAAAAAATAGTTTTTGGCCCGAACCAGGCCCGGGCCCGGCCGGGTCGGGCCTTGTTTTGGGTGACCCGAGCCCGGACCGGAAAAACCACGGGCCGGGCCTACCCGGACCGGTCACTGACCGGACCACCGGGTCGGGCCGGGCCGGAACAGTACCGGTCCCGGGCCCGTTCCAGGTCGGGCCACCCGACCCGAGTCCATCTCTATGGGTAGTACTCGTCGTTCAAGGGCTTCATCATAACAACTAACTAAAGCCTAAAGGTTTTTAATTTGGATCTAAGGGTGTTTCTCCACTAACAGCGGATCAAAAGCTAAAATAAGCAAAGTACACAAGTAATTGCGGAAAAGTTTGACGAACTGACCTTTGAAGTTTTGAAGAACGGAAGAACACAAGGAAAGGCTTTCTCTCTCTAGAAAAATTGACAGCACTTCGTTATCTCAGGAATGCAATGAGGAACCTCTTCGGAGGGAGGGGAGTATTTATAGACCTCCCCCCAACGGTCACTACACGTGGCAACCTCCCGTTGGCCACATGAACAGCCACCACCCCTAAGGCCCATTGGGCTCGCACCGGTTCAGAAGACGGGTCAGGCCCATTTTCACAGTACCAGTCCATAGCCAACATGCCAACCACTTAACGGTCACGCTAAGAAATCGCGCCTACATCGGCCTCAACACAAAGATAACTTCAGAAGGGTAGGTCACATCCCAAGGTGTGTCCATATCGGCTTGAACAGATGCCAACTGCATGGCCTTTTCAACGGCCACAATGGTAAAGACAAAAAGAAACCCCAAGCCATCGGCCTTGTGTAAAACCCTGATGATAATTTCTTGAAAACGACCTGCGTCCAAGGGTTCTCCCACAGGGTTACCTTGGTCAGGAAATCGCCAAGGAATTGGATTCAGGGGAACATAAGAGTCCGCTTCGGCCTAGGCAAATCCTTCACTCCTTCACCCCTCACCTACTCTTCGGCCTGAAGCAGTGGGGGACTACACCGGCCTTTGAAAATCAGGACAAAGTCAAACAAATCCAAAAATATACCAAGTCCACAACTACAACATCAGATATGCACCACAACGTCCATAACCGGCCGCATCAAAAGTAAGCAGAAAGAATTCCCTCCAAAGATGCAACACCCAAGATCACAGCACACTCAACGATTTTGAACCCGCATACTCCACTTTCAGACAAAAAAGTTAAGATAGGAACTCATTATCCTCAAAACTTGGACGCCAAGCTGCGACCATCACTCTTCAGCCAAAGACACAGAATGAGAGCCGCAGCGGCCTAATAAAGCAAGCAGCACCTTCACCGGTTACCCGGAGGAAGGGCACTCATCGTCCTCAAACGGGGAATGACCACAAAAGCCTCATCGGCCATGGGTACAATGTCCAATCATCAACGGCCAGGAGTACAGAAAAATCGCCTTCACCGGCCACTCACGCAAAGGGATACTCATTGTCCCCAAACCAAGCGACACTCTCCGTACACGCCAAGGGCCACAACGGTCAATAACGGTGCCCGTAACGGCGCAAAAGCACGAACCCCAGAGCAAAGAGTGCTCACAACGGACGAAGCAGGGAAAACCCCATAACGGTCCCACAATGGCCAGAAAATGTCAGAAGCAAGAAATCTACTCCCCCTCACTTTGTCTACATCTCAGCTCGGAGAGTGGGGGACTCCTGATGGAGTATATGGGCGTGGACCCCAGGGCCCACATACTCGGAAGAACAGAAGGTACCACGACCGCCTGGTGGGACCCCTTATCGGCCAGATGACCCTCATCGGCCGAGAAGAAGTCTACTCAAAACATGATCCAGAAGCCAGGAAGAGCCGACGACCTCGTCGGCCGGGTCTTCGTCGGCCGTGCCCTCGTCGGCCGTACCCTCATCGGCCACAGATGGCCTCCAGAATAGGACTTTACACTTAATATTTTCTATGTACTTTGTATCCGGCCCATTAGTGACCCTATTGTAAATGGGCCTCCCAAGCCCAAGACTTGGGAGCCCAGCCCTAATTTTTCCTATAAATACTCCCTCTGGGAGTAGTTGTAAGGGTTCACAAATTCATTGATACAGAGCAAATATAGAACTTCTCTCTCTAGCTCTCCCTTCTCTCTAGACTTATAATCTATCACCAGTATTTCCAAACAACACCAAGACCACCAGTCATCACCATCAAAAACACCAAATGTCAAAACCTCCAAGCTAGTTCCCACAAGTCCACGGTGACTGCAGCAGTGAAGATGCCGCCGGCTTTCCCTTCCACCGGCAGTCAGATAGACCAAATTCAAACAGAGTGACTGCGAAATATAATCTTCAAATCCAAAAATTCGTAAAGAACGTCAAGAAACCCAGCCCACCGGAGCCCAGAGGGCCGCGGCGGCGGCGACCACCGAGAGTGGCGGCACCGAGAGGAGGGGGAAGAGAGAGCAACCTACGATCGAATTCCTGGTGAGAGACGCTCTCAACTCTCGAATTAGTTTTTTTAGAAGTACGAGAAGATCAGTTTCTGAAAACTGATCTGATTCTGCTTTAAAAAAGAAGGAGAAGTAGAATTCATTCCAAACACCCCTTACTTATTTCAATTAGGATGAGATTAATTTGTTTACATAAATAAGTTACAGAACCACTTTGATGGGTTGTTTTTTATTGGAATGAAAGTTTTAGGTCTGATGTGATGTGGTTTTGTTTAGTTTGGTGATCTGGTCTAAATTAGTCTGTTCTGGCCTGCTTAAATCTTTTTCTGTTAATTTTATAACTGTCGAAATCTGGTCATGTCTGTTTAAGTCTTATCTAATCTGAGCTGCTTATCTTTGGTCTAGTCTGATCTAGTTTTGTTTAATTTGATCATCTAGAAATAAGTTCAAATTAAAACACCATTAATATTCTATATTTCCTAATATTTCTTTGTAACATTAGACTTTGTGGTTAAACTCAATACTATCTCCCTTACATAAATGGCAACTACATAATCTTTGTTTTTATTTCTCACGAATTTTAAACTCAATTATCGTTACCTTTACGACATTACATAAATAATGGATTTTAAAATTGCTAACAATTCAATAAGTCAGTAATAATCAATAATCTACGATGTTACAATTATAAAGAACCGACACTCATTTATCTTTTCATTTTTGTGAAACCATTAGCACATTAAAATTATTTATGTGTACTTCTTCAATCATAGAGTGACCAAATTTTAACACATTTGAAAGTATTTAAAGAGCTAGAAAATATCTTACATTAATGTAAAATAGTTTAAACAGTCAATTACCTATTCATCCATTCTATATTATTGCAAATATATAATTATAAAAAATCATTGAAGGTAGAATAATCTTTAATGAAGGGAAAAATTAAAAATGAGTTTGATTAAACTATGCTAATAAAATAAAATAGAAAACTACACTTCCAATTACTTTTTCATATGTTTGTACAATATGTTACTAAAGTGATTTAATTTTAGTAATATTCAAAGTCTATGTAAGTTTAAGATTGGATTATTATTAGGTTAATACTCCCCCGGCCAATTTCATCGTATTAAAAATTCTATCAAAATCTATCACTTCAATGAAAGAATTCAATCTTCACATTGTCTCACAATTAGTATATTTTTAGTCACAATTAAGAACAAAATCTTATTTCTATTTCATATATTACTCATTTCTTTCTTGTTTTAAGTTGAAAGAATTTTTATACAATCTCATTTCTATAAAAAATATTTTTTTTTACTTGTGAAGAATCTAATTGGTTAAACTAGAACTCATTAAAATAAATTATGGTTGAAAGCCTAAAGCGTTTGAATTAGCTCAATTACGAAAAAATATATTCGAAATATATTTTACTAATAAAATGAGGAAAAACTAATACAATGCTTGCACCATTAGCTTGTTGTTCCTTTTTGTAAAGCGGTTAAAAAATTATAAAGTATGTGTTGTTGGTGCTATTTTCACCTTTATTTATTAATCTATTAAAAATTATATTTTAAACAAATTATTAAATTTGTTTGAAGACAAAAGAACTGTTATGAGTACCCAATTAAATATATTACTCCCTCCGTCTCACTGGAATTTGCAAACTTTCATTTTTTGTTTTTCCCAAAAAACTTTATCACTTTCCTTTTAACGCATTGTTTTTGTGGCTCTGTTCATTTCTCTCTCCTCTGCACAAACATCAATCACACAAATTTTACTTGCCTGTATATTACTTTGAAGAGACAACAATATTCTTAGTTGTTTGGGTCAAGAGGTAACAATATTCTTAGTTGTTAGTCAGAAGTAAACAAAGTTATCAAGTAAACACATTATCTCTCATTCATTCCAAATTAATGGCAGAATCTAAACACAATATGAAAGAAACTAAACTCATTGAGAAAGAATTTGAAAACTAACCTAATGCAATTTCCAGATAATACCATCAATAAGGTAATTTTATGATTTCATAAAAATAACGACCTAGATTATGGAGAAACTTAACTCAGTCATTTAAAAATGAAACCCAAAATCTTTTTGAAAATCAGAATTCGAAAACATTCAAACAAAATCTAACCTGAACTCCGGTAAAGAGACCGATGACCACAGCTGACTGCGTCGCGCCGCCTGCATCAGCTCAACAGAACTATTGATCGCATCGGTGGCATCGCCTATAACCCAAAACTCTCACTCCGTCCACTCACCTGGTGGCTTGCTCCTCAGCCTCTGCCCCTTCTCTGCCCGTCGTCAATCTCACTCCCTCACGCTCTCACACTTCTGAGGGTGATAGCATAGCCCGATTACTTTTATTATTGGACACAGAACACACTTTTATTTTGAGGATAATTATATATGACTTGGCCCACCTTTACCTGCATTTGATGGGACACTTTTGAGAGGGGAAATGGCCAAAAAATCCACTTCGTTTTGTATATAGATAGATAGTAATTTGATATTAACTCATGTTTGTTCCAAATCGAGATAAAGGAGGAGGATACTGTGATAGACCTGTGACAATTAACCAACCGTATCATGTCACATATATGACATGAATATTCTTTTAAGACAATAAAGTTTGTGTGTTGTTGTTTAGTCATTTGAATATTAAAAAGAAGATATAACTTTTTATTTGAAGACATAAAAAAATTACACATCTTTTCTTCATATATGATGGAATACATAATGTGTAACCAATGTACAACCAGAAAAGCAAGGAAATAAACAAGTCTATTAATTCATATGCATATGTGGACAACTACTATAATCTAAAAACAGGCACCCCGAAACATATACTATCCTCCGTTCCATAAAAGTTGCAACAGTTTGACTTTCACGTTTGCCAACGCGCAACTTTGACTGTAATTATATTAATTTACGTATTAGTAAACATTAAAAAAAGTTAATATATTAGAAATTTACATTAATACAAATTTATTAATATTTTATACATAATATTTGTATTATATATATTATTAGAAAATCGTAGTCAAAGTAAGGTGTGTGAATAGTGCAGAAATTCCAATGTTGCAACTTTTATGGAACGGAGGAAGTAAGAAGGTGAGAGGCCGGAGAGAAAATAATACCAAATGAGGGAAAAAACACGCATGAGCAAGTACGGTGGAGACGGGGAGGCGCCCTATCTTTAAACAAAAAAAAATCTTAAGTAATACTCCTAAATCTATTATTTGTGTAAAATTTGTTGTCAACGGCGGTGGTTGAGGTTGAGTATTTGAAGACTCTAAATTTAGGTTGAGTAATACTCTAAATTTTTTGTGACCCTCAGTCAACAGGTATTTGAAGACAGAGGTTCAAGAGGTATGTCATTCACATATTTACTATTTACTATTTACTATTTTGTGGAGCTTCTTTACTGCACTCATAGCATATAATACATGTGTTTAGTTAATAAAAGCATTTGTTGATGTTTATATACTAATATAAAGTTGGAGACACAAATTAATGCTACCAGTATAATCAAGGTGAAAAAAAATATAATGCTTCACAAAAAAACTACCAGATGGCCTCTTCACAATCTATTATTATCAGCCAAGTGATCTAAATCGTGCAGGTTAACAAACCATTTAGCCATTAAAATTCAGTCTTTGAGAGGCTTAAGAACAACGTGTCAGCAGCAGTTTTTGGATGTTGACATCCAACCTTAGTTGAGTAAGAGGTCATTGATACTTTTTGTTATCTTAGCCATACAAACTTTACAAATTTAAACCTATGCCAGAGTTAGAATAATTTTGAAAACCCACCATTTCAAATTCTGAGTATCAACAGTCTGACTAAGTAATCTAAACTGAAACTCACCAAACAATTTGGCTATGATCAAACTGCAAAGTAATATCATTAGTTTACATTAAAGTTTTAGTCTTTAATTATGTCTGAGTTTAGAACCGAGAGAGCAATTGGTGTCATTAGCAATCAGTCCATATTAGTCAATCCAGAAAAAGTTACCTGAAATCTTGCACAACTTTGTTAGTTATTTTGGGGGATAGAAATAGTGTTTTTGTGTATTGTTATTGTGTTGTTTGTCAAACAATGACATCTAAAGCCAAGGTTAACAGATGTAAAAATGTTAAAAGCACATGTGTATGCTATTCAAGTTCTCATCCCAATTTCTAATTATTGGTTCAAAAGAGATAACCAATTTCTCTTTGTAATATGCAATATTAAATGCAAAATATATCTTTTAATGACATTTCATTTTTCACTTTTCTGTATATCAATGTAATCTATTCTGATAAGTTATTTTAATTGAACTTTTATAACACAGGGAAAAATAAGTAAAATGTCATAACTGAAACGTTGCATTTACTATGTTTAAGTTTTTCCCCACAAGCTTCAGTAAATTGATCAAGTGTAGTGTTGTCTTTTTCATTGTTTTTAACAGCAAGGTGATTTGGTTAATGCATGTTGTTTAGGGGGATTAGTGCTCCTTTAAAAACAATACAATTGCAAAAATGTTCTGGTGGTTGACTCCATTTCTGCCGGAATTGACTCCAATCATACTCATTTTCTTTGGTTAACATGTTAATATAGTCCATGACAATATTAAAGTGATTATACACAATTGAAAGTTCATGAATTTAAGATGACAAACATTCTGTATACATATAAATTAGAGGATGGAGGGTAATGATGGTAGTTTCCAATTCCACTAAAGCATGAACTTCACATTTTTGTTGTGTCATATGTGTTGCTGCTATTTTGTTTCTGATATTAATTCATTTCTACTGAGTTAAGTCATTGTTCCAGTAATGAGTATGTTAATATTCATGAATTCAGGATAAGAAAGAGAATGCATACATATAACTTAGAGTATGAAGCAGAAATGGCGGTAGCTTCAGTCCCACTAACTTTAGTGGTGAAAGTTAGAGCATGATAACTTCACTCTTTTGTGCTGAAATATGTGTTGCAGTTATTCTGTTTTTCTATTAGTTCACTTCCACCAACTTTAGTCATTGTTCCAGTTATGAAAATGTTAACCTGCAGGATTTGGTTGTAGGAATCTCATAAGCTTTAGATATTTTCATTATAGTCATTTATAGCTTTGTTCATTGAACTCATTCTCTTTGGTCAGTCATCTCATTTAAATGACTAAATTTTATTTGAATTCAAAAGGTTTGTTGGAGTACTTCCAATTAAAGATTTAATAAAGGGTTTAGTTTAAGCAAATTACTAAAATAACAGATAAACTCATATCTTTGTGAATATATGTACATCATAAACTCAACTTAATTTACTCTAATAACAGATAAAAAGTTCATCATAAAATTTTAGATTTACAAATTTCTAAAAAATGAAAGGTAGAGAATTACTTTGTGAGATTTATTGCGATCTCTTTAATTACCATTTGAAATACATATCTTTGTTTGTATATAAATATTTTCTTTCTTTTATGTCAAAGAATCTATAGTTCATAAGATTTATGTTTTCTCTGCACCACTTGAGATCACATTTTAATCCACACGCCAAGTCAAAATAAGAATTAATTATGAGATGAAGGGAGTAATATTTTCACTTTTTTCAATTTATAAACACTCTAACCCCGTACATCGCACGAGTGAGAAACTAGTGTGTACAATGGTAAGTCAAGACACATAGGAGTGAGACACAGCTATGTGCGGGAACTTATTAATTCTGGAGTTGTTGTGATTGATTTTGTACGAACACATGTGAATTTGGCTGATCCTTTTACAAAAGCGATGCCAAGGGACATGGTGTACAAAACGGAAAAAGGGATGAGGTTAAAGTCCTTGGAAAATAATCACAACTGAAAGAAAACCCAACTCAACGTCTAGTACAACGCTAGATTTTGAGTTCAATGATGATGAGTAAGTCACTCCGTGGTTGAAGCACTTTTAAATAAGTGTTTGAGTCTGCAATGTGTAATGAGGTTAACTACTTCTTAATAGATCTTTTGATAAAGTGTTTGATTGCAGAACACAATTTGAAAAGACCTACCTATGTGAGCTTTACTTACCAGTTGGTTGTACCAAAGAAACTCTCATGGCACAGTTAATATCAAATTACTATGAGTAACAAAAATCTAAATATTTTTAAAGCGCACAAAATATTTTACGAAACTTTGTTATAGAAAATCTCACATGTTTGTATGTCACTAGTATTCTTAAAATAATCCCTACTTACAAAAATATGAGAATAATAGGACATTTTTACTATAATCTCAAATTTTTGCGGCTTTCTTAAAACAATCTCACTTCACCGTCGTATGGGAAGAATTCCGCCCCAACTTTTCATCATGGATCCCCGCCATCCCTTGCCCCATTTTCCACTTTTTATATTCATTCCTGGTCAAAATTATAAATCACTTTTATTTTTGCTTCCTCCCTTGTGAGACAATTACTTCATTGAATTTATTGTTTCCTTTTGTGTTTTGTTTTAGTACATTTTACTGTTTATTTCCCGTATTTGCTAGTCTATTTTATAGAAGAGTTTCCTTTCTAACGAAGTTATTATTGGAATTAAAAGACTACACGATGTTGTCCTTTCTCGCTAATTTTCATTCTTTTATTTTTATGGTGATTTCTCTAAAAAGGATTTGTTGGGTTAATAGGCCCGATAGTGGATCGGCCCATTATCGTTTTGACAGGAAACCATCAAGGGCTGATTTGGGCACGGCCAGCAAAAGTATCGGTCGGATGCTCATTGGGTCCACGAGTCCGCTCGGCCCCTATGGTCTTGGCCCAATGACAACCAGGTTACGGCCATGGGCTTCAGTAAGAAGGTCCATATAAGTCGAGCGGAGCCCTTCCCTTGCATTCATCTGGATCCAGAACCCAAGATTAGGGGACGCTCGGCCAGATCCCTTGGCGGGAAATCAGGATATTTGTGGGAAACACATTTAATGTCGTAGATTTGGTGGTCGAGAAGCTGGCCATCCACAATCCTTTACATCATCAACATAACCTACCCTTGGTAGTATAAAGGGAAAATAGAAACTAATAATCCAACCTTTTAGCGGTCTTCTTACAATAGTCCCACATTTTCATTATTCATGAATAATCCAACCTTTGCACCCCATCTTCATTCTCTGGTCCCTGACCGATTTATGACCTGTTATTCCAAATTATTTTCTTATCTTTGCAAAACATTATGTGATCATAAGGTGGGAATAATGGTATAATGTTTTACAAAGATAAGAAAATAACTTAGAATAACAGGTCATAAATCGGTCAGGTACCAGTGAATGAAGATGGGGTGCAAAGATTGGATTATTCATGAATAATGAAAAGGTTGAACTATTTTAAGAAAACCGCTAAAAGGTTGGATTATTAGTTTTCCATTTTCCTAGTATAAATGGTACTCCCTCCGTCGCCCTAATATTGGGACGGGAGAGAGTAGTGTTGTTTTTAAGAAAAGTAGGATTACCATCTTCAAAAGTAGTATTACAAAAGTAGTATTGTAAATGGGTCTCCCAAACCCAAGACTTGGGAGCTCAACCCTAATTTTTCCTATAAATACTCCCTCTGGGAGTAGTTGTGGGGGTTCAGAATTGATTAATCCAGAGCAAATATACTACTTCTCTCTCTAGCTCTCACTTCTCTCTAGGCTTATAGTCTATCAATGTGGTTGATAGTGAGTTGATAAAGTGATAATAAAGTAAGAATGAATTAGAGCCACATAAATGTTACCAAATATGGTATAAGACAATTATAGGGGGACATCCAAAAATGAAAAAAAAGGGCAATTATAGGGGGACAGAGGGAGTAACATTTATTTCATTGTAAAAGCTTGACAACTTGTTCTCCCTAGCAATAGCAATATTTCCCCTCCTTTTAGCTCGAGTAGACGATAGGCCTGTTCGGCTTGTAGTGAAGTGTGTTGTAATGGCCCCAAATTACTGATTGAATAAGATATGACACACTTACTATTTCCCTGATTCATCCTTCCTTACTTGCTTGTACCACATATTCTACTCGAAACCGAAATGAAGGTGTTGGGCCTTTGGAGTTGAAGGAATAAATCTCAACAAGATAAAATAAAAAGAATGCAACAATAGGGGTTTAAAGTTTAAATTACCAAAATAAGACTAACACTTCCTATTCTACCTTTTCCCTTGTCATTCTTAATAGTTAATACTACATATGATTTATTTAATAATAATAAAAAAAAATTAAAAAATAAATCAAAACGTAAAAAATAAATAAAAAATAAACAAACCTCAACCACCACACCTCAGCCACCTTCCACCACTGTCACCTCTGGTCGCCCGAAAAGAATGCCAAATTTTTAAAAAAAAATCTTATCGTGGTGACAATTTTGAAAACAAAGTTGGATATTTTTAAAGTGTAAAAGTGTCATCTTGATGGCACTTTCAAAAGAATGTGACATTTTATTTACACAAGATGACATTTTTTCCGCCGATCTAAGTTTGTGGTACTGGGAGGTGGAGGATGCGGTGGCAGTAGCCTAAATATTTTTTACTCCCTTCATCCCTTATAACTTTGCTAACTTTCTTTTTTGGATATCCCATTAACTTTGTCACTTTCCCTTTTAAGTAAAGAATTTGTGATTTCACTTAATTCTCTCCTCTGCAGAAACTTCAACCACACCGTTTTTACTTATTAATCACTGTGCCGGTCAAATGTGGCAAAGTTATTAGGGACGGAGGGAGGATTACTTTTAGGTGTTTTATTTTTTAAGACTTTTTTTTAATTTTCAAATATTGTTTTTTATTTTTTTTTCTTTTTATTTTATTTTTTCCTGTCTTCATTAATCGTTTATAAATATTTTATTATTTCTAATATTTTTATTATAAATAAAACTATAATTTTCTTAATAATAAAATAAATATATTAGAAATTAAAGGAAGGAGGTAGAATAGGAAGAAATGATATACTCCGTATATTACTTCTATTTACGGAATAAAATGATTAGAGTGTATTGTTGCATTTAAAGCTTCTTTTAGTCCTAGTTAGAGCTAACAACTCTTCTTTTTATTTGTCGTGCTCTCTTATCCGCCCTATTTAAAGAGACTTTTCAAATAGAGTTGCCACAATTAATGATGTCCTCGTTGATTTTTCTTTTCTACGAGTCCATTTTCCCATTTTCTTGGTTCTACTTTATTCCATTGATTGAGGCAACATGAGCCCGGGTCATACTCCTCTCCATTTACTTTCTCCATTTCTTTTTCACTCTATCTCTTTCCTTAAAAATAATAATTAAACATAATCTTTTCTTTTTCCCTACCCCACCATTTCCCCACTTCTCTCTATCTCTCTCCTACTGG
Source organism: Cuscuta europaea (assembly GCA_945859875.1). Taxonomy (NCBI): domain Eukaryota; kingdom Viridiplantae; phylum Streptophyta; class Magnoliopsida; order Solanales; family Convolvulaceae; genus Cuscuta; species Cuscuta europaea. Next base: position 4,390,673 of record CAMAPE010000041.1, read on the forward strand.
ACCATTCCAGTTAATGGAGAGGAGCAAAATCCCATGAGCCCCATCTCTCTTCATATAGGGCATAATAGCAAGAAGAGAATAATAAATAAAAAGAAGTGCATTGGGAAGAAATTTATATGATCATTCTCACTATATACCCCCTCACGTTAATATTTGTTAAATTAAATGAACAATTATAAGTCATTGTTGATGATCATTTGTTTTCTACTTAACTACTCGATCGTGGAGTAACAATTAATGAGAGTAGTTAAAGGGAAGATTCACGAGTCATATTCATGGATACATAAAAAGAATTATTTATAAAACGTGTTATCAAAATTCTAGGCATTTCTTCATTATGAATATACAAGTCTTATTTGTAATTCATTCGGTTGAATTAATCACAATGACATTTCTTTCATGTGTAGCAAAAAAGAAATACTAAGATTTTGTTATCATTCCATGACCTAAAATATAGGTTTAATATCAATAATAAGAGACCTAAAAGACAAAATGTGTGATGATTATTCCAATTATTCCATGATCTGAGTAATTGAAAGCTGTCAATCTAAGATCTAATTTGTGTTTTAAATTTTTTATTAACTACGATCAACAACAATGACTTATAATTATGATACTAATTTGTGTTTTACATTAAAAATTAATTTTATAGACATTTTAAATTGAATTTAAGAATTATATTAAATTTAAATTTAACAAATATTAACGTGAGGGGGCAAAGAACGAGAATGATCCAAACTGAGGGGGTAAGTAATTGATTTTTTAAAATGCAAGGTTGCATTAATAATTATGATATAATCTCAGGGGGTTAATAGTTAATTTCCCTTTTATCAATAATTTCAAGAAAATTTTTATTTGTATACATTCTTATATTCACCAATGTGAGAAGACTATTTTTTGTTTGTTAATCCCATTCACATACAATACATGTCTTGTTTTATTTGTAAACTTTTTCCAAACAAAACAAGACTTGTTTTGTCTACCAATGGATTCACAAAAAAAATAGTCTCATCACATTAATAGATACTCCCTCCGTTTCCAAAAGAAAGTAACGGTTTGACTTCACGATTATTAAGAAAATAAATTGACTTTACTGTATAAAACATTGTTTAGACACTGTTTGGCACTGTTTGGACACTGTTAGACACTGTTTCGCACTGTTTAGCACTATTTGGATTTAGATTTCTTTGCCAAATAAGGAAATAAGGGAAATGTGATTTTGTTTTTGAAACATCTCAAAAAGGAAAGTGTGAGTTTCTTTTAGAAACGGAGGGAGTATAAGAGTGAGTACAAGGGAGGGTACAAAGTAGCAAAACTGTAATTTCAATAAGTGGGTTTTCAACTTCACCCACTTCATTAGGAAAAATAGTACTCCCACCGTCCCGGTCATTTCTTCCGGTTTTGACCGGTATCGTAAATTTAGGTAGTGAGAATAAAGTGAAAATGTATGATTGTAGTTGTGTAAGAAAAAGGTGAATGAATATGAACCACATATTTTTTCCAAAAGTGGAAGTTGGAAGAATTAATTGGGACGAACCAAAAAGGAAAATTGGAAGAAATGACTGCGACGGAGGGAGTATATGTATAGAAGAGTTTCTTTCCTAATGAAGTTGTTGGTAGTAAAAGTCTACATGATGTTTTCTTTTCTCACTAATTTTCATTCTTTTAGTTTATCGTTCTTTTTTGTCGGTCCAATTTAAATAGACTTTTCGGATAGAGTAACCACAATTAATGATGTTCTCGCTAGTTTGTCTATTCTACGTGTTGATTTTCATATTTGTTCATCCCGACTTCTTTTTATTAACTTTTCTCTTTTTCTCGTTTTACTTTATTCCATTGTTTGAGGCAACTTAACATGGGCCCATCACTAGGAAGAAGTTTCTTTTGATGATTTTACCATTAATTTCGATGAGTGGGCTTTTAACTTCACCCACTTCATTAGGAAAAATACGGTAATCATTAGGAAAAATACGGTAATCATAGAAGAGTTTTCTTCGTAATGAAATTGTTGGAATTAAAAGTCTACACGATGTTTCCTTTTTGTTTCTCACTAATCTTCATTCTTTTTATTTATCGTGCGGCTCTCTTGCCCGCCCTAATTAATGAGACTTTTCGAATAAAGTTACCAAAATTAATAATGTTCTCGCTGATTTTCTAATTTACATACTCCGTATTCATTTTCATATGTGTATGTGTAACGTCTGTATCACTACAAAAAACAGTGAGAATGTCACGGATTTTGTCACAGACGCTAGTTAAAAAAATCTGTGACAAACAACTTTATCACGGATTTTGTCACACATTTTTTCCGTGATTTTTTGAGCGTGATAAAAGTTTGTCAGTGAAGGGGATTTGTGACAAAGCTTTGTCACGGATTTATCACGGCCAGAGCTCGTGACAACAGGTTCACTGGAGAAGTCTGTCAGATCAAATTTGTAATGGAGTTGTCCTTGACAAACTTTGACTAGTTTGTTTACTCCTATTTACAAATACTCCCTCCGTCCCTTAAAACTTTGTCAAATTTGACCGGCACGGAGATTAATAAAATAAAAACTGTGTGATTGAGGTTTGTGCAGAAGAGAGAGAATTATCCGAAATCATAAATTCTTTACTTAAATGGAAAAATGGCAAAGTTAGTGAGACATCCAAAAAGGGGAAGTTGACAAAGTTTCAATGGACGGATGTAGTATATATTACCATCTTTTAAACATACTTGAGGATTTTCTCTATTTGGAGTTTTTTTTGTAAAGTTTCTTATTTGAAGTTAATGTCTTAACTTTGAGTTTGAGAAAATTCGAAAGAAATCGTTTTTAGGTTTCTAGTTAAAATAACTGAAAAACGAACAGTACAAATGTACAACGATGATGATCTGATGAGCTGCTCAGCTTACGTCTCTTCCATCAGCCTTTCCTCATTCTTTTTGCCCAACTTTTTTGCCTCTCATCGACCCATCTTTCATAACCTGAATTTGCTATTAAAGCTGAATTAAAGCTACTACAAACCACTGTATTGCTATTCTAGGCTTGCAGCTACAAATTTCAAATAAATCCTCGCCTTTCGTATATCCCAAGCATAATTGATTTGGATTGAGGATCCTGTTTTTCAGCTTATGAGGCTTATTAACTAACTTTTTAACCAAACAAATAATATTTGATTTCGCACGTTAAATTGTGTAATACTCCGTAATTAGAAAGTCAGTTTGAAGTTACTTTTCTAGTCGTATTGGCTGAAGTTACTGTAGATAACCATTTTATCTATTTTTCATATAATTTTTTTTGTATTTTATTAATACGGAGTAACATATATTTTAATTATAATTCTTTCACAAATCAGAAGAATCAGCTAATACAGCCACTACAGCCGACACTTCATAAATTTCAGTAAAATCAACCGATTTCATTATTACCAAACGGGCTCTGAGTTTATATTCTTATTTTTTACAATCTTACCTCCCTTGTTAAATAAATGCAATAGTTAATTTTTTATATTTGTCGATATACAAATTTGATCATTAGTATAACTAATTTTCTGTATGTAAGAAATTTAAAAAAAAATTGGAATTTGAAAATTTATGTTAAGACAAATCTAACAATATTTTTTTAAAATAATTTATTAGTAAATTAATAAATAAAAACACAATCAAAGTAGAACGTGTGAGTAAAGTAAAATTTTAGGATGCACTTATTTACGAAAGAAGGTAGTATTTGAATTGTAAAATTATCCCCATAAAAATTACCTACACCCTCCGACCCCTCCGTCTCACAATACAGTTATTGTTTCAGTTTACGTTGTTTTGATTGATTAAATTTTTAATTGATTTTAGGAAATAATAATTTCATTTTTAGTAAATAAAATTTACATATTCGGAACCTACATTAAAATTTCATAAATTGAAAAATTTAAATTATTAACATATTTTCCCTATTTTAAAAGTATTTATACATAATATTATTTAAAAAAAATCTTTCTTAAGGATAGGGCGCCTCCCTGTCTCCACCCGTAGTTGCTCATGCATGTTTTTTCCCTCATTTGGTATTATTTTCTCTCCGGCCTCTCACCTTCTTATATGTTTCCTATCCGAATGAGGGGTGCCTGTTTTTAAATTACAGTAGTTGTCCATATATGCAGATGAATTAACAGACTCGGAATTGCTTATTTTTCTTCCGTTTTCCGGCCCCACCGGCTGCGATGACTCTGCTATCATCCATAGGAAGATCTGGGTTTGGTGCTGAAAAAAGACAAAGAACAATGTTAGTATCGAGCGGCCCTAGCGTGTGAGAAACTAGAAAAAAGAATAAAAGAACGTTTCTCGCACGGGAAGGACCGCCCGGACCAAGGCACTTGGTTTATCAAAACAAGTAAACCCAAGAGAACGGGCAGTACCTATCCCGGCTGTTATAAGTCGTTCGGGGGTCAGATAATTCATGATGTCCTTGCATTTATCCTTCTCCACAGCAAGCACGTCCTTGTAGATTTCTTCAGTGAGGACAGGATCAGGGGTTTTGCGGGGAAAGGCATTCCATTTGCGGGGAATCAGACCGTCCGGGATGGACACGAAGAAAAACCGGTCTTTCCACCCTTTGATCGAAGTTGGGTTTCCTTTGAACAGGATGTGTCCCGTTCGGGCACTAGTGGCCAGATAGCCATGGGTTTGTTGGGGGGCTACTTTGAAAAATTGGTGGAAGAGTTCTAGGGTTGGTCGGGCGCCAGCATCTTTGCAACGACAAATGAAACCCGCCATTGCTCGATAAGAGTTCGGCATAATCTGGGCCGGTACAACTTCGTAGAAATTGAAGAAAGAAATGAAAAAGGGGTGTAGCGGAAATCTAAGGCCGGCCCTAATCGAGTCAAAGTGAACTATGGTCATTCCAGGCCTATGACGCATTGGGTGAAGCCCGGCTTGCAAACGGAAATCCACCGGGTCAGGGATAAGGGCCGGAATTTCGGCCCTATTGTGAGAGGTCAATTTTTGCCTCCTCTCCCTAATCAATTTTAGGTCAAGAGTATGGCGAGGAACATCGTTGGGACGACCGGCCGCCATGGAGGCTATTTCGTCCTCGGATTTGGTGTCATCGGAATCCTCACTGGAGAAAGAAGAAGTGCTAGGGAGGTCCTCCGCCTCAGCCCTGGCATTTGTCGCCGTCTCAGTAGAAACACCGGCAAACGGAACTGGGATGGCATCTACAATGGCGGCGTCACGGTCATCTCCATGAGAGGCCATCTCCGAATCAGAGAAGTGCTCTTTGGGGCTCATCTCGATCGAAGCCAGAAATGAAGATAGGGAATCCGAAGTTGGGAAATTACCTGAGCAAAGGAAGCAGGGGGAAATTTGCAGAGGAAACAACGAAGGCCAAAGAATTGCAGAGTCGAAAACCCGGAATTGAGAAGTTAAGGGCTAATTTATAGCCTTGAAACCGCCGTGTCGAGAACCAATCAGAGAGCGACACATCACTAGGAGCATTTAAGCTAAACACGCGTCTAATGAAAAGACTAAACGACGGTTATCATGATGAATATGGGGAAATGAAGCGGCAGCCGTCAAATCGCAGCATGGGGAACTGATTACTTCTGTACCCCGATCGCCATTCGGGGTATTATAACATTGATATACTTCCTAATGCACTCACTTCGTTCGAGACATCGGAAGTGGGGGACTTGTGTTGGGATATTGACCTAGAGGCCCAATACCCAGATCGGGAAGGCCCAAGATATCCGGCCCAAGTAACAGGCCCAAATAAAGGTTGGCCCAATAAGAAGACATACCGAACGAGGTTCGGGCTATATATTATACTTGGGCCAATTTGACAGCATCTTCAGTACGGACCAACATCCCGTTCGAGCAACGACCAACCAGCAAGTGGCCAGGTGCAGTTAATGCCAGACTATGACATCAGCAAGTGGAAGCATGGATGACCAAGTCGGTGGAACAACGGCCAATCAGCAAGAGGTAGCCCATGCTCTCCATTAGTATAAATAGAAGGTTTCAAGTCATTGTAAGGGTTAGCATTTCAATACTCAAGCTCTAGAATAACATCATTTGCCCTTACTTCTTGTATTAAAGCATAGTTTCCGACTTACCGATCGGGAAATTCCTTGTAATCAGATTGGTTAATTAATACAAGTGAGCTTTCGAGTTTTAGTTAGTTCAGATCTTATATTTTCTTTTACGTTTTGATTCTGGGCCATTCCTGATATATCCAAAGTTCGTGTTGGGCTTTCGGATCTACGGGACTTACCCTCAACAATTCTTATTTTTTACAATCTTACCTCCCTTGTTAAATAAATGCAATAGTTAATTTTTTATATTTGTCGATATACAAATTTGATCATTAGTATAACTAATTTTCTGTTTGTAAGAAATTAAAAAAAAAATTGGAATTTGAAAATTTATGTTAAGACAAATCTAACAATATTTTTTTAAAATAATTTATTAGTAAATTAATAAATAAAAACACAATCAAAGTAGAACGTGTGAGTAAAGTAAAATTTTAGGATGCACTTATTTACGAAAGAAGGTAGTATTTGAATTGTAAAATTATCCCCATAAAAATTACCTACACCCTCCGACCCCTCCGTCTCACAATACAGTTATTGTTTCAGTTTACGCTGTTTTGATTGATTAAAAATTTAATTGATTTTAGGAAATAATAATTTCATTTTTAGTAAATAAAATTTACATATTCGGAACCTACATTAAAATTTCATAAATTGCAAAATTTAAATTATTAACATATTTTCCCTATTTTAAAAGTATTTATACATAATATTATTTAAAAAATTTCTTTCTTAAGGATAGGGCGCCTCCCTGTCTCCACCCGTAGTTGCTCATGCATGTTTTTTCCCTCATTTGGTATTATTTTCTCTCCGGCCTCTCACCTTCTTATATGTTTCCTATCCGAATGAGGGGTGCCTGTTTTTAAATTACAGTAGTTGTCCATATATGCAGATGAATTAACAGACTCGGAATTGCTTATTTTTCTTGCTTTTTTTCTGGTTGTACATTTGTTACAGATTATGTATTCCATCATACATGAAGAAAACATGTGTAATTTTTTAATGTCGTTCAAATAAAAAGTTATATCTTCTTTTTAATATTCAAATGGCTATACAACAACACACAGATTTTATTTAGTCTCAAAAGAATATTGATGTCTGATATGACATAGTTGGTTGCCACACGTGTATCATAGTATCCTCCTCTTTTATCTCGATTCGGAACAAACATGATACCAAATAAATTATCTCATAACACGGTTAATATCAAATTACTACGAGTAATAAAAATGTAAATATTTAGAAAGCACACAACTTATTTTAGGAAACTTCATTATACAAAATCTCACATGTTTGTATATCACTGGTATTCTCAAAGAAATCCCTGCTTACAACAATATGAAAATAATACTCCCTCCGTCTCGGTCATTTCTTCCAATTTTGACCGGTATCGCAAATTTAGGTAGTGGGAATAAAGTGAAAATGTATGGTTGTAGTTTTGTAAGAAAAAACTGAATGAATGTGAACCACATATTTTTTCCAAAAGTGGAAGTTGGAAGAATTAATTGGGACGGCCCAAAAAGGGAAATAAGAAGAAATGACCGGGATGGAGGGAGTACTATGTAGGACATTTTTACTATAATCTCAACTTTCGGTGACTTTCTTAAAACAATCCCGCTTCACCGTCGTATATGTGAAGAATCCCTTTTATTTTTGTCAAAATTATAAATCACTTTTATTTTTGCTTCCTCCCTTGTGAGATAACTTCATTGAATTTATTTTTTTGTTTGTGTTTTGTTTTAGTACATTTTACTCTTTATTTCCCGTCTTTGCTAGTCTATTGTATAGAAGAGTTCCCTTTCCAAAGAAGTTATTGGAATTAAAAGACTACACGATGTTGTTCTTTTTCGCTAATTTTCATTCTTTTATTTTTATGGAGTCCCTAAATAGGATTTGTTGGGTTAATAGGTCCGATAGTGGATCGGCCCATTACCCCTTTGCAAGGAACCCATCAATGCCTGATTTGGGCACAATCATCAAAAGTATATATCGGTCTGACGCTCATCGGGTCCACGAGTCCCCTCGGCCCCTATGGCCTTGACCCCTATTTCATTTTAAAGGGTTGACAACCTATTCTCACTAGCAATAGCAATATTTCCCCTCCTCTTAGCTCGAGTAGACGATCGGCCTGTCCGGCTTGTAGTGAAGTGTGTTGTACGGCCCCAAATTACTGATTGAATACGATATGATCCACTTAATATTTTCCTGATTCATCCTTCCTTACTTGCTTGTACCACATATTCCACTTGAAACCCAAAGGAAGGTGTTGGCCCTTTGGAGTTGAAGGAATAAACCGAGGATTAAATAAAAAGAATGCAACAATAGGGGTTTAAAGTTTAAATTACCAAAATAAGACTAACTCTTCCTATTCTACGTTTTCCCTTGTCATTCTTAATAGGATAAATTGAATAATAATAAAAAAAACATAAAACAATTAAAAAGTATATCAAAACGTAAAAAACAAATAAGAAATAAACAAACCTGAACCACCACCTCAGCCACCTTCCATCACTGTCACATCTGGTCGCCCGAAAAGAATGCCAAATTTAAAAAAAATCTTACCGTGATGACAATTTTGAAAACAAAGTTGGATATTTTCGAAGAGTAAAAGTGTCATCTTGATGGCACTTTCAGACGCATGTGACATTTTGTTTACACAAGATGACATTTTTTTCGGCGATCTAAGCTGGTGGTACTGGGAGGTGGGGGATGCGGTGGCAGTGGCCTACATATTTTTTAATTTTTTTAGGTATTTTATTTTATTTTTAAGACTTTTTTTTAATTTTCAGATACTGTTTTATTTTTTTATTTTTATTTTGTTTTATTTTTTCCTGTCTATATTATTCATTTATAAATATTTTATTATTTCTATTATTTTTATTATAAATAAAACTATAATTTTCTTATTATTAAAATAAATATATTAGAAATTATAGGAAGGGAATAAAATAGGAAGAAATGATATACTCGGTAAATTTCTTCTATTTAGGAAATAAAATGATTAGTCTTATTCTTGCATTTAAAGCTACTTTTAGTCCTACTTAGGGTTAATAGCTCTTCTTTTTATTTGTCGTGCTCTCTTGTCCGCCCTATTTAAAGAAACTTTTCAAATAGAACTGTCACAATTAATGATGTCCGTGCTGATTTTTCTATTGTACGCGTTGTTTTTCCCATTTTGGTGGTTCTACTTTATTCCATTGATTGAGGCAACATGGGCCCCATCTATCTCTTCATATATGGCATAATATTAAGAAGAGAATAAAAAATAAAATGAAGTGCGGAAGAAATTTATGATTTTATCAATAATTTCAAGAAAAATTCTATTTGTACACATCTTTATATTGAGAAGACTATTTTTTGTTTGTTAATCTCATTCACATACAATAAATGTCTTGTTTTGTTTGTAAACTTTTTCCGGACAAAACAAGACTTGTTCTGTCTACTATTCACAAAAAAGACTCGTCACATTGATAGATATAAAGGTGAGTATAAGGGAGGGTACACAAAACTGTAATTTCAATAAGTGAGTTTTCAACTTCACCCACTTCATTAGGAAAAATAGTATATGTATAGAAGAGTTTCCTTCCTAATGAAGTTGTTGGAATTAAAAGTCTACAAGATGTTTTCTTTTCTCACTAATTTTCATTCTTTTTATTTATCGTTCTCTCTTGTTGGTCCTATTTAAATAGACTTTTCGGATAGCTAGAGTAGCCATAATTAATGATGTTCTCGCTAGTTTTTCTATTCTACATACGTGTTGATTTTCATATATGTTCATCTCGACTTCTTTTTATTAACTTTTCTCTTGTTCTTGTTTTACTTTATTCCATTGTTTGAGGCAACATGAGCCTCATCATTAGGAAGAAGATTCTTTTGATGATTTTACCATTAATTTCGATGAGTGGGCTTTTAACTTCACCCACTTCAGTAGGAAAAATACGGTATTCATAGAAGAGTTTTCTTCCTAATGAAATTGTTGGAATTAAAAGTTTACACGATGTTTTGTTTTTGTTTCTCGTGCTCTCTTGCCCGCCCTATTTAATGAGACTTTTCGAATAAAGTTACCAAAATTAACAATGTTCTCGCTGATTTTTCTATTTTACATATTGATTTTCATATGTGTATGTGTGTATGAGGTTTACTGCATAGAAACAATAATTTTAGGTTTAACACTAATATAAAGACAATTATGGGTGAGATACTACTCTTTGAGGTAGCAAGGGATGAAAACACGTTTTCTCTTTCTTTAGCTTATTTTGATAGTGAAGAAAGTGTTGGGTGTGTTTCGGAAAAACGAAGAACTATTAATTAATAAAATTAATTAATTAATTAATAAAAATAGCTAAAGAAAAATAGAAATAAGATGGAGCAGATTTTAGCCTGAGCTCGTGCTACGCACGATGTCCTTAAAACGTATTTTTCAGAGTAGTTGGAAGTGTTTTTAGCTCAAGAAAACGTGAGGAATGTATTGTGTGCTGTCTTATTACAAACCAACTGCCAGCTATTTATAGGAGGATTTGTTGTGTGTTAAATGAGGTGTTAATGGACCTGAACGTTGGACATCAATGATCAGTCCGTTGGACATTGAATCGTCCATAAACTGTCCATTTAACGCAGCATTAAAAGAGAAGAACGTTGGGATTTGATCAGCACCCCCCTGCACGTAAGAGAGAGCCTTTACCTTTAGGAATCTTAACTCCTTAAAAGAGGCTTCCCTTTATAAGGGGATGAAAATCCCTTGAGTTTTCCGGCGTGGGATAAAACACACTAGAAACCCATCACTTTCCCAGTTTTTCCATTTCAACGAGTGAACTTCGAGAATCAATTTCTCATTCACCCGTTATCCGTTTTGAGTGTACCACATATCGAATTGTAGCCCTTAACAAGGACAATCCGAAACCACTTTAACCCGACCCAAATCGGAAGTGGACCTCACTCAAATAATTGCCCCAAAATGACCATTTAATGCAATTTTTAACACATTTTTCCAACAGAAAGAGCGTCCAAGATTTGCATCTCGAAGGTGTTGGTGATGAATTTAGTACTACCTCCGTCCCTAAATGTTTGTCACACTTTGACTTTACAAGTTTTAAGGAGATGAATTTGACTTTACACTGTAGCGACACTGTTTCACACTGTAGCGGCACTGTTTAGCACTGTTTGACACTGTTTCGTATAGATTTGTTTACCAAATAAGGAATTTTAAAAAGTATGACAAACATTTTGGGACATCCATTTCGGGAAAGTGTGACAATCATTTAGGGACGAGGAGTAGTATATCAGAAGCGACAAGATCTCTATGTCTAACAAAAAGAAGATAATTTTAATTGTTTAGTTTATTTTGTACTCATGTTTGAAAATTTGGTACTCACAATTTTTATGTGGGCAATTAGTTGAGGCTTTTAAGCCCATGCATCTATCGAGTGGAATAGATATTGTGTCAAACTCAAGTATGAAGTAGGCATTTCAAATTTCAATAAGAGACTATGATTAGGACCAGGCAATAAGATAGAAGAATTATTCTCCTATCATACTGCATTATCCAGTTGCATAAAATGTCATTCAAATTATTTTCCGGTTGAATGCACCACAAAATTTGGACAAATTTCCCTTTTTACTCATTCCAAAATCTTTGGTATTTCCATTTAATGTAATAAATATGTGGTTAAAGTAGTTTATTTCTCCCATGCACAAATATCAAACACACAGTTCTTACTTTATTATTCTACGTGCAAGTTTTACCGGACGGAGGAAGTATCTTCAGACCACTTGGAGTGGTGTAGGATTAAGAGTCCAAAATGTTAAAAGTGAAATTTTTGGACTTCTAAATCCTTGTTGTAGTTGGAGAAGGGGATGGAGGGGGAGGCTAAAAGAAAAAATGAAGGGGAGTGATGTCATGCAAATGTCATCCTTGCATCATAATTTCTCAATTTTTTTTAAACTTATATAACTTTTTTATTTTTTCTCCAAATTTTTCAAAAAATATATCAAAATTCATAAATTTTTATGATCTTTCATTTGTAACCAATATGTAATATATAAAATGAAAAAAAAAATCTGAAATTTTAAATGTTGAAGTTTTCTTGAGCCCCAAAAAAGTTTCATTTTGGGCCCCAAATTTCGTATTTTTTTGGGGCTCAAGAAAACTTTCTAAAATAATTTTCAACATGTAATTCTAAAAACTTTCTAAAATAAATTTCATTAATTTTTTTTAAAGTTTTTTGGTTAACAAAAATTGAATTTAATTCAAGTAAAGTTTGATTAACCCAAAAACTTCTAAAAAAATTAATGAAATTTATTTATTTTCACATCGAAATGTGTCTTTTTTATTTTATAATTAATCAGCGAAAAAAATAAATAGAAAACATTACTTATAATAATTTAATTAATGTTTTATTGAATTCATATGTAAAACAATATGCAGAGTGTATTTTATTGAGTCAAAACACTGTTTTCATATGGACGGAATTCATTTTTGATATATAGACTCTCACACCACTCCAAATCATCTAATTATAAGTATTAGCCGACTTTACTCTGAAATAGAACTACAAATAATAAGATTACACTCATAGAATTTGATTAGGGGTTCACCATTTCAAGTCCACTCGGTCTCCCTTTTCATACACATTTAAAATTTGTATGAGATTATCAAAGAAAGTTAATATGATATTACATTGTTTGGTTCATATTTTAAGAATACTGTAGTAATCTTAAAAACTGCCTCATAGCAAAATGAGGTAATATTGGGGTAATGAATTACCATGGGTTTCTTAGGTAATGTAAGAATACACTACACTTAAATCAATTATTCTTGAAGTTTTTCTTTTATTGTAAGAAGAGTAACATTAATTTTTATTATCCCAACTAAAAACATACTAATAGAAACTATACACTCTAGAATACTTATACTCCGTACTATATTTCAATGATATTTTACATTCACAACGTACGCGGAGGATATACATCAGGGGCATTAGTCACCGGCTCACGGGCACTCTTCTAAAAATCGATCTAGTCGGAACGATTAATAGGCCTAATCAGTCCTAACTGTTGAGGACTAATTGATTTATTTGGGCAAAAAAATCGATCTAGTAGGCCAAAAAAATCGGCCTAGTCGATCACCTAAGGTGTCCCTCACGCCTCAACCGTCGGCCTAGTGAGTTTTAGAAAAATGGTCATAACCTAAGTTAACGGTGAGAGGAGTCCTTTATTGCTTGGATGAAATTTGGGTTGCTGTAGTCCTTGTGCGTGAGTGTTTATATACGCCAATACACCCTCCTCAAGGGGAAGGACGTGAAGCAACATAACCTTAAGCTTGTTATGAAGAAACTCAAATCTGGAGTGAACTAACGGCTTAGTCCTTGATATGCTATGTCCCAGCATGAAAAATAGGATTAGCAAAGCGATATGTGGACCCAAGATTATCACACCATAGATGCGGACTGATAACAGATGGAAGACCAAGATCCTTGAGAAGCGAAACCAGTCAGCAACCGTATCATAAAGGGCTGTATACCCAGACTCTGTAGAAGAATGAGAAACTGTTTTTTGCTAATGACATTCCCAGGAAACTAAGTTGGTACCCATGTAGATAGCAAACCAGAGGCGGATTTGCAATTATCATTATTTCCCGCCAGATCAGAGTCAGAAAAGGCATGAATACCAGTTGAAGAACTGTTAGAATTCATCAAGTAACAAGCAAGAAGAGAAGAAGAACAAATGCGGCAAAACATAATAAGAGAAAAAGAAAGCTCGAGGAGAATTAAAGTATAGCCTATTCATGAAGCAAAATAAAAGAGTTGAAATGCAGAGTGTGGGACACAAACTTATCAGGACAGCAGGTCAAGAAGGATTAATCAACAGACCAAATCAATGGTGCACATGAATCATTGTAGAGAACCAGATTACAGCCCTACTTCAGTCCAAGAAACATTAAATAAGAATTCATCATCTTCTGACATTCAAGAAACATCTTACGGCGTCATTGTGTCTATTTCCCCTCTGTAAAGTTTTTTTATAGTTTCCAACCCTAGCAGTAGAATTGAGGCTATAAATATAAGCCAGTCAGAACATTGACAACACACAACAATCTTCTCAGCCTTTGAGCTATTCTAATGGAGTTTTAGAATTTCTCCTACTTTCATTCTTCATTTTCTAATATGGTATCTTTGCTAAAATCTCTTTTCTGTTTTAGCAGGGTTATCTTTGCTAAAATCTCTTTTCTGTTTTTATTTTATTATTTATTTTTTAGTTCTATAGAAGGTCACCTTCTTTACTTGTTTGTTTAAAAGGCTTTATCTCTTTAAGATTTGAACATGACTGGAGAAAGTGGTGAAATAGGCAAATGACTGGACAGTGGTGGTTCACCCCATGTCCATGATGATCCCTTTAGTCCATACTACTTGCATCACTCAGACAACACCACCTCTGGTGCTGTTTCTCTAGTTCTCACTTCTTCAAATTATCATACTTGGAGTCGTGCCTTTATCATGTCTTTAACTCTGAAAAATAAAGAAGGGTTCATTGATGGCACTCTGAAAAACCAGATGCCAACGACAAGAACTCTAAGTCTTGGATCAAATGCAATACTCTCATCATGTCATGGCTCATTCACTCTGTTTCAGAGGAGCTTAAAGTCACTGTGCTATACTGTGATACTGCTAAAGAAGCTTGGGACAAACTCAAAGTGAGATTTGCAGAGCCAAGTGAAGTGAGAGTTTTTCAGCTTGAACAAAACTTAAATGCTTTTAAGCAAGGCTCCAATGATGTTTCTCTTTTCTTTGGCAAACTTTCAGCCATATGGGAAGAGCTGAGTAATTACCAGCCAATACCCACATGCTCTTGTGGCTTATGCAAGTGCAAACTCAGTGAAAAGTTTAAGAAAATGATTGAAACTAGAAAGCTATCCAAGTTTTTAATGGGTCTGTCTAATGTCTATGAAGTTGTGAGAGGAACTATCATTAGCATGGAATCTCTTCCATCTGTTGACAAAGCTTATGGTCTTGTCCTTAAAGAGGAAAGACAGAAACAAACAAGAAATATGGACACTGAAACAACCATGGATGCATCTGCTCTTGCAACAATTGACACAAAAAGAAAAGATAAGAGAGATGTATTGTCCTAAGTGTAGGATGGACAACCACTATATTGAAACTTGTTTCAAAATTCATGGTTATCCAAACACTACACTGCCCAACCAAAACTATCCTACTCAAGTTGGTCCTTCCTACACAAAAAAACCTCACTTTGATAACAACTTAAGAGGAGGTTACCAGAATAGAGGTGGGAGGTTTTCAGCTGGAATAGAGGAGGTTTTAGAGGTAGAAACAACACTCATGGTGTCTTCAACAATTAGGTGAACACTGGGTTCAATGCAAGTGGAGGTGGTGATAGTCAGCTACAACTCACTAATGAACAGATCAGCCAGCTGCTAGCACTTGCAGAGCAACAAAAGAACAAAAACCGTGAAGCAAACATCAATGTTCATGTTGGTGCACTACTGCAAATGGAACTGCATCCACTTTTGGAAGTATGATATGTTTTAATTGGTTGAATAAGCCATGGATTTTAGACTCAGGAGCATAACACCACATCTTATTTTCACATGATTGCATTACTCACAATAAAAGAAAAGTAAATAGTTCAGTTTCATTACCAGATGGAACTTCAACACCACTGAAATATGAAGGTGATATAGTCATCAATGAGTCACTGATGCTTAAAAATGTATTATGTGCACCTAGATTTAAAATAAATCTTGTTTCAGTTAGCAAACTGGCAGAGAATAATGATTTGAAAATCATATTTACAAAAGATGAATGTGTTATGGTGCAGAGAAACTCTACTCCCTTGAAGAATTCCTAGAGAAAGATTGGACTGAAGAATAGAGTAAGAGGAGGACTGTATCACTTGGAAGTTGATGAAGAACTATTTTTCACAAGAAGGCATATGCTATTAATAAAGAGGAAGCAGATGTCTCTAGCCACATATGGCATTAGGTTAGGACATCCTTCTTTAGATAAACTAGCTAAAATAAAGGATTGCAATCCTTCAATATCTTGTAATAACTTTTCTTATTGCACTGTATGTGAAATGGCAAAGCAAAAGAGACATTCTTTTGGAAATAGTGAAAGTATTTCAGGATCTATTTTTGAATTACTACATTGTGATCTATGGGGCCCATATGCCACAAGTACAATGTATGGACAAACATATTTCTTGATCATAGTAGATGACAAAAGCAGGTTCACATGGACATGTCTTCTAAACCAAAAATCTGACACAAAAACAACCCTAATCAGCTTCATTAATATGGTGGAAAAACAGTTCATAACACAAGTCAAAATACTAAGATCTGATAATGGAACAGAGTTCTGCATGCCTGATTTCATTCATGAAAGAGGAATAATACAACAAAAAACTTGTGTCTATACGCCTCAACAAAATGCAATTGTAGAAAGAAAGCATCAACACATTTTGAATGTTGCTAGGTCTTTAATGTTTCAATCTCATTTGCCTAAGCATTTTTGGAGAGAGGCTATACTCACTGCAGTCTATCTCATAAATAGAATGCCAACTCCAATTTTGAAAGAAAAATGCCCATTTGAGATAATCTATGGAAAGAAACCAAACTACGACCACATTAAGGTATTCGGTTGCTTATGCTTTGCCACTAGTTTACCTATACAAAGGACAAAGTTTGATCTTAGATCAAGAACGGTAGTGTTAGTAGGATACCCACCAAATATCAAGGGATACAAGTGTTTTGATTTAGAAACAAAGAAAATATTTATCTCTAGAGATGTGAAATTCATAGAACATATTTTTCCATTTAAGGAAAAAGATCTAGAACAAGAAAATGTGATCATTTACTCTCTGGGTCTATTATCAGACATCAGAGATCATTTGCATAGTAAGTACAAAAATGATTCATCTGATGCAAATGATACCTATGATGATAAGGAACCAACAGTGACTCTAGAAAACAATATCTCAATGCAACAAACACCAGTTAGTAGAAAGACAACTTCTACTGAAACATTCTCAAGTAATAGAGACGTTACACAATCAATCTCTCCAATTCAAATTGATATTGATTCCCTTGATAACAATAACATCACTTCTCCTATAAGGCCAACTGAACAAATATCTAATTTGAGAAGATCCACCAAAAACATACAAACACCTTATCATTTACAATCATTTCATCATTACATTGTTCCTAGATCCAATGTCTCACAACTAATAAAGGAAAGCACTCATCACCCTCTATCTCATTATTTGGGATATGACAAATTATTAAAGAAACATAAAGCTTACATAGTGAAACTCAGTACAATACAAGATCCTACTTCATATCAAGAAGCAATTAAGGAAACGCATTGGCAAGAAGCTATTTTTGAAGAATTAAAAGCCCTACAGACAAATCACACATGGGATATAGTCCCATTACCCTCTGGATTTAGACCAATAGGAAGCAAGTTTGTTTTTAAAACAAAACTCAAAGCGGATGGATCCTTAGACATATATAAAGCTAGACTAGTAGCGAAAGGATACACACAACAATTTGGAATAGATTACACAGAAACTTTCAGCCCTGTAGCTAAACTAACATCAGTGAAAGTCTTGTTAACATTAGCTGCCAAATTTCAATGGCACCTTGATCAACTAGATGTCCATAATGCCTTCCTAAATGGTAACATAGAGGAGGACATTTACATGTCATTGCCCCTAGGTCTTTCAATTCAGGGGGAGCATAAACACACCATGGTATGTAAGCTAAGAAAATAACTATATGGTTTAAAGCACGCTTCTAGATCATGGAATCACAAATTCACAGAATTTTTGCTTAAACTTGGTTTCAATCAATCAAAAAGTGAATATTCACTCTTTACCAGGTTCAGAAATGATGGAAACATTATATTATTGATATATGTTGATGACATACTCCTTGCTAGAAATAATAATCAAGAGTTAGCAAACTTCAAAGACCAACTCCAAACCAATTTTAAAGTTTAGGGGATCTAGGAAAGTTGAAATACTTTTTAGGATTAGAAGTAGCAAGATCATATGAAGGTATCCACCTGTCACAGAGGAAATACACTTCAGAGATCTTAGAAGAAGCCGGTCTTCTTGGATGCAAACCCGTTTGCAATCCAATAGGACAAGGTACTAAATTATACCAGTACTCTGAAAACTCAAAGATCAAACAAAAATTACTCTCTAATCCTACTCAATACAGAAAACTAGTAAGAAAGCTAATTTACTTAACCATCACAAGACCAGATATCTCCTACGCAGTAGGGATTCTAAGCCAATTCATGGAAAATCCCACTGAAACCCTGATGAGCTGGAAGTCCAAGAAACAACAAAATGTAAGTCGTTCTTCTGCTGAAACAGAGTATATAGCATTGGCTTATGCGTGTTGTGAAATCATTTGGTTAATAGCATTATTAAGAGTTTTTTGGGATCCAAACTATCAAATCGATCAAATTATTTTGTGACAACCAGTCTGCAATTCATTTAACAAAGAATCCCGTGTTCCATGAAAGAACGAAACACGTAGAGATTGATTGTCACTTTATAAGAGAGAAAGTGGATAAACAGATTATACAGCTCTTTCATGTTCCTTCACGCGAACAACTTGCAGACATTTTTACCAAGGCGGTTTCGGGAGATGCATTAAAAGAAGTTTCGAACAAGATGGGAGTAATCAACATCTTTACTCCCAACTTGAAGGGAGGTGTTAGAATTCATCAAGTAACAAGCAAGAAGAGAAGAAGAACAAATGCGACAAAACATAATAAGAGAAAAAGAAAGCTTCAGGAGAATTAAAGTCTAGCCTATTCATGAAGCAAAATAAAAGAGTTGAAATGCAGAGTGTGGGACACAAACGTATCAGGACAGCAGGTCAAGAAGGATTAATCAACAGACCAAATCAATGGTGCACATGAACCATTGCAGAGAACCAGACTGCAGTCCTACTTTAGTCTAAGAAACATTAAATAAGGATTTGTCATCTTCTGCCATTCAAGAAACATCTTACTGCGGCATTGTGTGTATTTCCCTTCTGTAAAGTTTTTTTTATAGTTTCCAACCCTAGCAGTAGAATTGAGGCTATAAATATAAGCCAGTCAGAACATTGACAACACACAACAATCTTCTCAGCCTTTGAGCTATTCTAATGGAGTATTAGAATTTCTCCTACTTTCATTCTTCATTTTCTAATAAGAACGAGAAAAGCGAAGGCCGAAAGACAAAGTATGATGAACATAGTTGAGTACCCATTTTAAAGTTGTTCATTGATCATTTGTAGGAGCGTGCATATATTAACTATGTTTATTAACATTAAAGTATACGTCAAAGCGGTTGAGAGTAGCATATTGCAAAGCACCTAAAGCCACGATAAATGATGAAACGGTTAGCAACACAAGAGGGGGGTGAATTGTGTGTGTGTGGAAGCGTGACAGTTTTTCGTATAGTTCTAGTGTGGGTTCAGAGAATTGAGAAATATTAAAGTGCAAAAGGATTTAACGGGGAAAAATCCCTTGGCTCAAAGGGATTAAAAAACCACAACCTCCCTCGGAGGAATTTTAAACAACTTCACTAAATAGCCTTTTGTGGTTACAAGGTAAATTCTCCTAATCTACCTTTGATCCACCCCAACTCTATCCTCTCTAGGAAGAGTTTAGCATCTCTACCTTGCAGGTAGAGAGCCTCTCAGCTTTACAACAAAGCTCTCTCACACACACGTCCCCAACCCAAGGAAGCTACACTTTAGATTTTCCTCAAAATCTAGTTACAAGATAAACAAGGGAAAAGAAACTATATCTAGAACTTTGTGAACAGGTCCAGGTGCCTTGGTCTTGATAATTCTTTATAAGTATTTCTCTCCGTAATTGCTCGGTCAAGCACACACATTCTTCTCTTGGTCTTCGACTATATATATAACACAGAAGATGTCCGTTGATTCTCCTTTCCTTGGAAGCTTGGTAGACTTTCCTTGATATTTTTGAATTACTTTCCTTCCAGTAGTTTCTCTCTTATTCGTTCAATCAAGAGTAAATCAACTCATGATTTACGCACCATTATATAAGTAGCAAAAAATATTCATGCAATTAAGTCACGCTACAATAATATTCTTACCAAAAGAGATTTCAGTTGACCTTTATGGAAAGATATCTTGTTCTCTTTGCATATATAAAAGGTTACGGTTAATTATCATCAAAGTGGCGAGGTATTTATTTAAGTGACACATATATAGGTTAAGTCATTAAAGTAAATGTTTAGTCATGTATGAGAGATGTGCCACGTGTAAAGTAATTTAGATGAGGTATTGTCAGGCAGACATATATCAATTAAATCACGTATCAAGCATGACAATTGTTTATATCAAACAGAACAAAGTTTGTTCCTAATAGATCCGGTAGTAGTTATATCCAAAGGGTCCACCTGCATGGTTAGTCAAATAACTTGTCCAGTTCTATCATTGTTTTGGACCCAAGGATAGTGTTCATTTCTGTTTAAGGTTAGTCATCAACAAAACTAAATAATCAACACACTAGTTTGATAAAAATATAGAATCTCTCTTTCAATCAATGGTGGTGGTTCAGGATGGGGCGAGCCATCGATAGCGACATAGACGATTTGAGAAAAAAGATAGCTTTTGATCGAGAAAAGTAGATCTACTCATGGAAGAGTGTATTCAATAGCTTTCAATAGCATATCGCGTGGATAATTAGAACAGAAACCACCCATAAAGTGACTATCAAAATTGACAGGATAATAACAATCCCAGACACACTAAGAAATAAATCACCGATCATACGAGAACAAAGCCCTTTTTAGACATTGTTTAAGCAAATAAGAAGATGATAACTATCATTCTTAGAAGATGCATGGGTGAATAGAGCGGCTAGGGGTTTTCATCCGTGCTCTCCCATAAAAAAAATAAACGCTTAAAACATCACAATTTGTTAGTGTTTTCCTACCGTTAGTCAGTTAGTGAAACTAATACAGTAATTGTTGAATATACGACCATAACTATACATAAATGTTTCAACCAACAATATTATTTATCTCTCTCACAAAAATGAGCTAGCCCTTCTATAAGAAACACCATCCCCAGGGCGGAAATGTGAAGAAGATAGATCATCACGACTCGACGAACTTTAAAGACCGAACTTGAGAAGATGATGTCAAGCCACGACCATAAATGAGGTGCTGCTTGGAAGGTAACTCATGATTTGTGAGTACTTTCATGTTTCTCTTTAATTTTTTTTGTTAGTTTGAGAGTGGTGAGATAAGGCACCCTTTTCTTTTTCATTCTTTACACTCTAAACTCTAAAATCCCAAACAACCTCCATAGCTACACAATTGTTTTTCCTCAAACTTACTCTCCCTCTGAACCAAATTCATCCAAAAACTGCCCAAAATTTTCATCTCTTCACTACCCTCCAATCTCAAATCCTACCAAAATTCTTGAAACACCTCACCCACCTCCAAAATTCCAAAAACAAAAACAATAACATCCAAGCAATGACGACAACGAGCACTATGCTTGGATTAGCAATGGGGAGAGGAGAGCAAACTTCTCATTGTACATACAAAGTATATGGTATGTTTTCTACATTCTATTGTCATTAAAAAAACGAAAAAAAGAAAAAATGAAAAATAAAAAAATAATAAAAAGAAGAAATGGCAGTTAGGTTGAAAACCCGAACGGGCAACTTAAGCAACAATGGCAAAAAAAAGTGAGTCGGGGAGAAAAAAAAAGAGAGACTAGGATGAAACCCTGAAAAGACTCCTAAGAAAAATGAGAGAAATTAGAGAAAATTGTATTTTCGTACAAGAGTTCATTTTCATCATAGTAGCATTTGGAGGGCGAGAGAAACAAAAAAATGGGGGAAAATGAAAATCATGATAGAAGACTCACTTTCTGTAGTGATGATGAATTTAAACTGAACAAAAAACACTTCTGTTTTGCTTTTATCTTGTTGAAACTCTTTGAATGGTAAAGAATTTTATTGATTTTACTCAAGGACGAGTAAAAGACTAAGTGTTGGGAAGATGATTGCATTGGTTTTTGAGAGTTTATATTTTTACTTTTAATTAATTTTTAGTGTATTGTCGTGATATTTGCACATTTATGATGCAATCATTTTATTTTTCTAGTTTGTTGTATGTAATTTAGTAAATTTATAATCATTCTGAGCAATAATTAATCAAGGACTAGCAAAAGAACATGGAAGGGATCTTACGAGATCAAAGGAAGGTGCAAGGGAGCAATAAATCATGCAAAAAGTGATTTTGTGTCACTCCCGATCAGGTATAATAAATACCTGGTCGGGCATAAGTTGACCCATTGATTTACAAGATCAAATAAAGCAAGAAAATGTCGGAAAATCAGATTTGGTCATATACCCAATCGGCAGGGACGGATCCAGGATTTCGAGTCAAGGGGGGTGAATTTTTTCTTCGTGAGAGTGAGAGGTAAATTTTTTTCGCTAGTGTAGCTGGGCAAAATTTTGTTTAATAGTGTAGCGGGGTGATATTAAATTTTTCACTAGTGTAGGGTTCTATGGCTATTTTTTATTCAAAAAAATCCATTAATTTTTATGACATTCTAAGTTTAGACAATAGAAAAATAACCTTCATTTATAGTTGAAGTGCTCTAGAAAAAAGTAGCGATACATTAAAATGTCAGAAATGACAAATCAAAGGAAAATGATTTGAAAATGAAAAAAAGATACATAACATTTAATCCAATTATTTGAAGATAAAGAGATTAAAAGGTAAACATCTACCAATACTTTTTAAATACTATTTGCATTGTTTAACCACATGAATCTTATCGGAATAATGAATTAATTTTTGAATTGTAATTTTTATCTATCAAAGAGGGTGTTCGTGAGTCAAGAGGAGTTTGTTTAATATTATATGATATTTTATTTCTAATTCATATATATGGTGCATATTATATTTGTACTAATACTAAACTAAGTGAAAGTTTATTATACCCGGTCGGGTATGACTAGATTTTAGCACTTTCGTAGCTACTACCAAGGATACCTGGTCGGGTATATATCCTCTATACCCGGTCTGGTATCCGATCCAACCTCACCAAAACACTTATAAATACACCTCATTCTCCTTCCCATTTTGATATCTCTTCTTCCATATACTTAAGCTCACTTTAGAATAATATTTTTCTTTATATTTTCTAGCATGTCTAGTCTCCAAATGAGGAGCTAAACTCCTACTTCTTGGTTTTTCTCTTGAAGCTTGTTGAATGTTAAAGTTGTGAGTTATTTTTTTAACTTATTCCCTTGAATATTAATTCTTCCCTTATTATATCGTTATATTAATGTTGGAGAGTGTTTCTAAGTGACGATCAGTTAACATCTTGACATTAATTACAACTAAAAACGATCAATGAATCGATGGTTAATCATTGATGGTTTTACAAGTAAGTAACTTCGAGTTATTAATGCATGGTCTCATGGTTAATAATCTTAAGAGGGATTAATTGTGTTTGTTAAACCGAAACCGCTGTGTTGACGTTATCAAGCTCAATTGATTTTATCAAGGAGTTGAGAGATTGAATGATACTATCAATTTGGTATATGACGGTGTTTTATACTTGGCTAATAGTAATTAGTAAGGGTTGGTAATGAACGGTCTCGTTATGAATAACTTCTTTTGATAAATTAGATATACTTCACGATTGAGTATTCGAGAGGGGATAAGGTAAAGATATAACCAGGATCGACAAACATTTCAGCAAGTGAAAAATAGCAAAGCCAAGTCTTTTATCTAATAAAATAAAATCATATAAGTCGTTCATCTTAGTATTTAATTATTCTCAAATCAAACAATTTTAAATCCCCCCGTTTTGTTACAAGTTCATAAAAGAGAAATACACATTTTCCTGTGGATACGCACTCTACCTCACCATACTATCTATTTGTGCTAGTATTGAAATTATTTTGAGGCACACAACGACTATAGTGCCTTCAGTCTTCTCCCTCCCCCAAGTCACCATGTCCGTTTAATTTGTTCGTGCATGGTTCAGATGGTAGGAGACGGTCGAAGTACTGAATCAACGTCTTTACATCGCCTGCATCTCCAAGGTGAATACTACCGATACGACAAGAGGTGCGTTTTTCATCCATTCTCCAGGAGACTAGTACTAAAGAACATATGTGAAGGGGACAAATAAAGCGGAAGAGGTGAGATGAGGCAACGAGAGATGGAGAGAAGGGGTATGCTGCAGACGAGGAAGATGAGAGAGGGATATGTGGTAATGTGAGGCGGAGAACAGATGAGGATGAGAGAAGATAAAAGGTAAGGACACCGATAGTTGTGAGAGAGATATGGGGTAAAGTGGGGCGGGTAGGCACTAACAAATTGTTGGGAAAAATCTCGGACTTTCCCGCTTCATGAAGTTAAGATAGGCACTTAATAAGAGTTAATGTAGCAATGAGAGAACATGATTTAAATTCTCCAATATGGAGATTCTTCCACTATACAAAAGAATAGTAGGATTTACAAGGATGTTACAAAATTGTCTCACTTAATGGTGACTCACTTAAGCTTGAGAATAGAAACTTTCCAATCTAACTCTCTTTTCTCTCGAAGAGGCTCTCTAAATATCTAGATTTCTCACTCTAGGAAATGGCTTCTCTCTCAACCTACTCTAGTGAATGGTAGAGAGTAGTTCTCTAGAGTTCTCTACACATCCTACATATTCTAGAGAACTCTAAAGAATCTCTACACCTCTCCATTCCCTTTCATATGCTTCCATACTCTTCCATAAGGTTCCGGAAGGTTCCACACATCTTCAGAATATTCTAGAGGATTGCACACTATTCCACAAGCTTCTACAGAGTTCTAGATTTCTCTAGGATTCTCCGCAACGTTCTAGAAAATTCTATACTTCTCCAGAAAGCTCTAGAATTTTCTAGAAACTCTCCAATTAAGAAGGGATCCCAACAAATCTTCCCCTCCCTACTTAATTAGGGGATAAAAGCAAACATGCACCTTGACAACAATCTTCGAAGTTCTTTACCGGTATTACCTTGGTCATCATGTATGACTAGTTCTCGTCTGTGTGAACCTTGTCAAGATGCAATTTCTTATCTTCGAGGACTTCTTGGCAATATCTTTACCACAGGAGAGAATATCTCTTCAATGTGCGTACCTTTTTCTTGTCTTATTCTTTTGATCAACCGAGCTTTATAGTGAGGCTTTGAGCTGCTAACTTCGGTCTTGATCTGATACACCCACTTATTCTTCAAGGCTCTTCTCCCTTTTAGTAGCTCCACGAGTTCATAAGTGTAATTCTCATGCAAGGATTGCATCTCTTCTTGCATAGCTCTTCTCCACTCCTCTTTATGAATATCATTGATTGCTTCATTATAGCTCTACGACTCCTCCTCATCTATGAGCATCACGTACTCCTCGGTGTTATACCTATATGATGGCCTTTTTCGCTAGAGGATCGCTTCGCTTATGGTACTGGAAGAGAACTAGATTGAGGATCTTCCCGAGTTGGATAATCATGAGTCTCCTGATTGCTTTGCTCTAACACGGGCTCATGGTCTTTAACATCACTTTCTTGAGGCATGTCACCCTCACGTCGAACTGGAGTAAGGTTGGTGCTCTTGCTACTTCTCAATCTTGGCTTCTCCGTGTTTTTAATATCTTCGATCGTTTGGTGTTCGAAGAAAACCACATCTCTGCTACAAATTAAATAACCTTCTTGTTGGCTGTATCCCATAGTAGGTAGCCGAATTTCGTCCATGGGTGAGCGAAGGTATATACACTCCTTCGTCTTTGCATTAAGCTTAGCTCACTCATCCTTGGGAATGTGAACAAATGCTCTGCACTCGAACACATTGAGATGATTGTATGAATCCTTTTTGCCCGTCCAGACTTCCTCTGGGATGGCACCGTTCAAAGGAACCGATGGTGTGAGGTTGACAATGTCAACTATGGTCATTATAGCTTCTCCCCAGAAGGACTTGGGCAACTTAGCCTAAGAGAGCACAGAACAAACTCATTCTTCAATTGTTCTATTTATTCTCTCAGCTAGCCCATTCAATTGTGGTGTCTTGGGTGGAGTCTTTGTGACACTCCAAAAAAATTAAATAAAATTACATAGACAAAATTGTTAATCGAATAACGTTTTAACTTAAATAGTAAAAGTGACATTTTAATCAAATAAAATTTGACTCAAATAATAACAGAGACATTTTCGAGCGAAGTAAATGACAAAATAATACTCAAACGTTCTACACACTTCGTACGACGATAAATACTCTGTAAATGTACGTAGAAGAATACGTAACGGAACAGCCGGAACTTTATACTACATGAAACCCTAGAACCTGGAACCTTCGGCATATGCATATAAATAGAGGCATCGATAAACGACCCTGCACAGAGGAAAGTAGATATGCGCCTTAACCATGCGAACAACGACCAAGATGAAGTTGCTAAACGATCGCATCTAAGTCGCCAAAAAAGGCAAAGAACAAAGGATGTTAGAGAAGGCAGAAAAATCACCGAAGAAGAAGACCCAGTTGCCGGAGTCGTTGAGAATGTTATTTGAGATTTGAATATTTGATATTGGATGGTATTGTGGAGTATTTATTGGGATTGAGATTTGAGCTATTTTTGAAGTATTCTATGTTTTGGACTCTTTTGTTAAATTTTAATGTGTGGTACTTTTGAGTGTAGTTTGTTGGAGTTACATTGTGGATGATTTTGTGGAGTTTGGATTTCATATCCGTTTTGATTGAGATTGAATTATGATTTTGTGAGCACCCGGAGAAATCCGTGGTGTCGGTTTGCTACATCCGGATAAATGTAGATTATTTGGTGAGTGGTAATGACTATAAGTCTAAATTCACTAGGGGTACTTCCCAATATTTGAAGCATCCCAACTTAATTGTAGTGTAGTTGGTAGAAAAATCCCAACTAATCAGGCTTCTTACTACCCATAGGGCATGAAATCTCTTTTAGGGGGTGTGCACACTTAAGGTAGGAGTTCGGCTTCCACTGGACTTAATTTGACTAAACTTTGATTGGATTGATTTTGAGACTTTGAGGTGAATTGCACTGGACTTGATTGGTTTGAGTATGGATGGATATTTATCCCTTTTAGTGATGATTGGGTTACATTGGATTTGATATTGGTTTGCATGTGGAATTGAATTACTGGATTGATTGCAATTGTTATATTATTTGTTTGAATTATATTTGATTGGATTGGATTGAATTCAGGTGGATTGAGTTATTGAATTATTATTTGTGGATTTCCAAAGTATAAGTATTTCTGATATTGGTTTTGAAATTATATTTGTGGGTATTGGTCATGAGTATTTGGAGTTTTACATACGAAGTATTATTTATGCTTTGGAATATTTGTGATGATTTTTGATGGTTTTATGTATATTTGGTATTTTTGTGATTATTGTGGTTTGGAAATATTTATCTATACTTGAAGTACTATTATCTTACCAGCGAATAATTTTATTAGAATATTTTATAAATGTTGTTCTACTTTTGATTGATATAAATGTTTTGAAAAGATTTTTCTCTAAAATATTTTACAAAATTATATATATGTATTAAATTATATTATTTTACGGGGTTGGGTGGATCTTACTAACATTTCTGGCTAATTTTTTTCTTTGTGTTTTCCTTCGGTACATTGTTTTGTACAGGTGATGAGTTGATGAAGATGTTGATTTCGAGAAAGCTTCCGCTAGAAAACATATTGTAGTAATCATTGTAGTTTATTTTCAAGACATTTATTTAAGTTATTAACTTATTAAGTTGTTTTAGCATGTACACTCGGTTAAGGGAGAACTGAGTGTGGCAGTAACGCCTCTATCTCCCTTTTGATTTTTCATTGACAATGCTTATTTTTTCAAATAAATTTAATAAATAAAGAATTATTTAAAGTTATTTTTGGATGGGAAATTTGGGGGTGTTATAGTCTCCTCTAACCTAATGCCATATTTCTTGCAATAGGCTTCAAAGGCCTCTATACTCACCTCCATTGTCAGACCGTACACACTTGATCTTCTATCCAGTCTCACGTTCTACTAGAGCGTGGAATTCCTTGAAGGCGTCAAGCACTTGATCCTTTGATTTTAACAGGTGCAACTACACCTTCCTTGAAGTATCATCAATGAAACTCACAAAGTACAATGCAGCACCAATAGAACTCTCGAACATTGAGCACACATCGCTGTGTACAAGGTCGAGGATGCTCTTTGTCCTTGAGTGCGGAGAAGATCTTTGGAAAGTGATGTGAGTTTTCTCGCACTTAAAAATATGTAGCAGTATAGGGCTAAAGTACGAGTATCGTCTCCACAGGGACAGAAAAAGAGAATTAAGAATTAAAAAAATTCAGCGATAAAATAAAATAAAATAAATGCAATTGTGCGAGATTGGATTGTTGGAAAATTAAAATGCGAAAAAACAATTAAAATAAATGGGTTCTATCTAATTAATGACGATACAGAACATGGATTGAATTCGGGGTAATCAGATTTCTGGTTAATCATGCTTAATCACATGAAAATTAATTAATTGAGCAACGCTAATCAGTACTAAGTTCTTACCGCTCTCGCGGCGTAGAGTACAATAATTTAGGGAACCAGGATGATCTCCCATGCGACAAGTATCTAAATTATTACCAAAACGAGCGAGCGCACGACCCCTTAATCGTTACTAATCTCTTAGCGATCGATTAAGTGTGTGTGAAGGTATCCTAAAATAAATTAGATCTCTCTTAATTTATTCTACATGCAAATATAATCCTAGTGGCCATTCTAGGTTACAAGAGATATCAATTCAATCATTCAAACACCAATTAAATAACATTCATGCAATTAATCCATCATGAATTTAACCATGATGTAAGGTCTTCGTTGTCTCTTTCAGCGGGCACGGCGTTCCCGACTTCGGGCGCATGGCGTTCGACCTTATCTTCCGAATTTGACGATGCTTCATTCATGAAAGTTGTAGATAATGAATCCTCTATCCACCGCAGTTTGTAAAACTGGATTTGGATCTTTTAATAAATAGATATTAATAAAATGGTGGAAGGTCGCATCCTGAAATCTCAAAAGCGATTATCTTACTTCCTCGTCTGTTTTCACCTTGCTACTCTGAGATTCTTGTAATGGTGTCTTCATATGATTTGTATATCATGAAGTTATCTTACATATGGAACTTGAATCGTGTTCTTTGAATGTTTGTACGAAAAGATATGATTGAACGATTGATATAACGTTATCCAGACCACCGTTTTCAAGCTCTCTATTCGTCTTCTTTTGATACCGTAGCCAATTCTTGATCTCTTTTGTCTTCAAAACATCATCTTTAACACCTGATTGACCTCCAATGCTCCTAATCAACTCTAAAATGCGTCTTGACTCGTCCCGATTACTTCTCAAATGCCACTGTTGAGCTTAATTCCCTAATTTTGACTCCAAAAATACAAAACACGAACCAACGCCCGATAAAATATGACTTGAGCTAAAAATGAGACTTATGAACCCTTAAGTTAAAAAAACTCATCAAAAGGTGATCTAAACACGCATCAAATGCGTGTTGAAATACGGACTTATCAGATTCCCCCACACTTAAGCTTTTGCTTGTGCTCAAGCAAACTGAACTTCGGGACTTACGATAATCAGCACACGACATTAAAAATATTAGCATGCTCAGGTAATTAAAGGGATATTCACAGAAAAATTAGGCTAAACCAAGAAAATTCTTCCCTAAACTACCTCTTTATACTCTGGCTAAACTTAATGACAAAATTAATCACAACATCCTCAAGGTTATTGCATCACACACCAAATAAACTAAATACCGATTAGAAGGACATGTGAAGGTGGTGGTGAATGGTAAATGGTGAATGATCAACAGTTCCTTTGAGAGTTTGGAACAACATGACGACTCAATGTATTCAGGAATTTCGGGGCTATTCTTAGGATTAAGGAGTTTAAAAAGACATTAACTAGGAACTATCATTTAAACATATGCAAGAAGCAGACATGGTGTACAACTAAGCTAAATCGTCTGTTAGGATATCAGTTATTGTGTTCAATTTAATTAGATTTATCTTTGTTTAATTAGGATTTAATCAGTCGGCCTTTGTAATTAATTAGGGGCCATCTAAGTGTTTTATACGGCCCATCCTACTTTCATTAGGATGTTCGGCCATCCCTCTATAAATAGAAAGTGAATGCACCGAACAACATGAGAGTTCCTGATTCCTAATAGCCTCCCGCATCATTATTGGAGCTCTCAAATTAGAATAGAAAGTCTAAGTCTCTACACATATTCTGTTCTGATCCGCATATTATTCTCATAGAGCACCTAGATTAGATATTCTCTCTCAATAATCTGTTCGTGTATTGTTCAACACCGACTCATCATTATCAATACACGCACGGTATATGTTGATGTTGAATTATTCTTCTACTTTTTAAATTCTTCCTACTATTCATAGTATTATTCGACTGTTGAATCTGGGCGTAATTCACACACCGTCGTTGCACATTGGTGCTTTGACGTATATTTGAAGTACGCAAAAGACTAATGCTAAATTTTGCAAAAGCCTTCCAGTCCATTTCATTTAATTTAGTTTTCCTTGTCATGTTGTCACGAGAACGTTGTATCTTTCGAAAGATCCCCAAGTCTCTTCTTAATGTGCAAAACATTTATGCTTTTTGATCGGGTCTCTCATTCTCTTTTTCGCAGGTCTAGCTATATTTTTTTTTCATTTTTCAGAGTTTCACTAGGCATTACCCATTCTAATCTCAGCCTCACCAAGGAAAATTCGCAATTAAAGTTCATTAAAAACAGGTGAATCCATGCCTACAATGCAATTCTCGATAATATCAAATTCCTAAAAAGTGACTGCTCTTACCCCATTTTGGGCATAGGAATAGTGCCAAAATTGGCTCCAACAAAAAACTCCCTAAACTTAGCAAATTAATCCCCTAATTCCTTAGACACCAAGACTCTGTCAGAATGATTCACAGGTAAGAAAACAGGCCATTTGGCAATAGAGCTCAAGATACGGGTAATCAGAACAAAAAGTCAGGCTCAAAGTGGCTTTTCCTAAAGGGCTCAATCAGGTTGGATGGAATAGTGAATAAAATGGATAACTAATGTCTTCTTCATCTCAACAACTAGATTAACAGTGCAAGCAATTTAAGCGTAAAAATTTGCAAGACATTCTAATAGCATAGTCAACACTCCAGCCACCTCACAAAGAAACAATTTAAAGAAAAATTTAGCAAAATTTAACATGAATTTCCTATGAATATACAACACACACTCACTCCCCTTCCCAGAAAATCTCCAAAGATTCAAAATTCAAATTGCCTCAAGATGCCCATTCGGCAAAAGAGCCTAGGAATCAGAAAACCACTGTTTCTTTCAATGTCAAAAAATCAGACCCATTTGGGTATTTTTTGCTAACATGTTGCAGGTACACACAGGACACAACGATGACCTACGACAGACTCTAGCTAAATGGTGGACAACAAACTCAAACAACATCACAACAACAACAATTACCCACTTAATACCAGGTTTCATCATGTGGTCAGCTTGGAAAAACTACAACCTAATGATTTGGGAAGACAAACCGCACTCAATTTCACAATCGATTCTATCAATCAAGAAATCAGTTCAAGACTGGTGCATCTCTCAAGCAAACAGACCCTATGTCAAATACAATGCACAACTATACAAGCAAGGGCTAATGACAGATATTCGCAACACAGTCCACACACATACACACAAATCTAAGGAAAAATTAGGACATCAACTTCACCTTCACATCCAAGCATACTTCAGTCAGAGAAGAGGATCCTGTGGAGCACTCCTGACCGACACCAACGGCGACCTCATTGAAGCTTTCAGCCTCCCAATAACAGCACAATCAACGAAACAAACGCAGATAAAGGCTGTCACACACGCAACACTACTACTAATCAACAAGGTCTACAACAGATTCAAAATATTCACACACTCAGAATACATCCCTAAAAACATCCAAGAGCACGAATCTTTACCTCTGGCCGTCTCAAAGGACATCACCAATCTACAAAACCTCTGCTCCAGAAACAAAATCCGAATACGCCTGCACCTCGGACCTGGATTCAGAACGACAAGCATGCTTGACGTGCACTTGTCGTGAGGTGCACTCAAAATAATTAATCAATACAACACTAATACGTAGTATAATGAAGTAAGTTTCGTATACACAGGGAAAGGAATACTATTCTTTTATATAAATAGTAACAAGGGGATTTTAAGTTTCATTTGATTGAATTTAATTAACACTAAGATAAACGACTTATATGAGTTTAATTTATAGAAATGAGGACTTGGTTTTGCTTTTATCCACTTAATGAAATGTTCGTCGATCCCGGTTATATTTTTAACTATCTTCCTCTCGAATACTCAATCAAGGAGTATATCGAGTTCATCGAGGGTAGTTATTAATAACGAGACGCGTTCATTAATAAAACTTACTATCGAGTCAATATAGAACACGCGCCGTATATTAACACGATAGTAGCAATAAACTTGGGATGAAAACGATTGAGATTGATAACCTCAACACAAGTGGTTTATTGGTTTAAATCAATATAATTAATTCCCCTTAGATTATTAATCATGAAACGCATGCATTAACAATCCAAGTTTACTACCGTTGAAGGAACCGAATTAATAACAAGCGTATTAATCGATTGATTCTAGTAATAATTAATATATGAAACAAAACTAGTTGATCCTTTAAGTAATGTTCAAAATATTAATATGAAATATGAATAAGAATTAATTAATACTCAAGGAAGAATATTAAAGAGTATGAATCCTACTATAGTTAATATCAAGATGTTAACTAATTGTCATCTTAGTAACACTCCCCAATATTAACATAGAGGAAGAAATAACTATTACTATAACTAATGTCAAGATGTTAACTAATTGTCATCTTAGTAACACTCCCCAACATTGATATAGAAATAGTATTTAAAGGAAGAATTAATATTCAAGGAAGAAAATTAATGAGAATAACTCACAACTTACAAATTCATTAAGCTTCAAAATAGCAAAACCAAGATGGAAGAGTTTAGCTCCTCATTTGGAGACTAAACATGATGAAAATATAAAGAAAGAACTATTCTATACTGAGCTTAGATGTACAAAGGAATTGGATACCCAAATGAGAAGGAAAAGATGTGTATTTATAGGTGTTTGGAGGTAGCAGGGTCATTTACCCGACTGGGTTTTTCAGAAACCTGATCGGGTTTCTTGAGTAATTGCCCGGAATGTTCATTAGTCACATCTACCCGATCGGGTTTTTGATTTACCCGATCGGGTAAAAGACAAATCTTTGCCAAATCTTCGCTCTACATGTTAAATTGCCTCCAAATCAAATTTGATCTTCGGGTCAAGTCAAACCCGATCGGGTTTTTGGAAAACCCGGTCGGGTTTTTGGAAAACCCGGTCGGGTTTTTGGAAAACCCGGTCGGGTTTTTGGAAAACCCGGTCGGGTTTTTGACTATTTTCCCAAATTTTCACTTTTTGTTGTTCCCTTGCACTTTTCTTGAACCTTCCAGGATCCTTTTGACGATCTTTACCTAGTTTAAGCTCAGAAAGTCCCTAATCTAAACAAATTACAACTATTTTACAAACTAAACTATTACACCAAAAGTGTGTAATTTCCAAAGTAAAAGTCAATCAAAACTAATTAAAAATGCAAACATAAACATGGAAATTACATGAATGTCAATGCGGTCTTCAAGAAGAGTCTACCCAAAAGGATGGGTGTTACTTGGTCATTATTTCCCATTTCAAGGACATAGAAGTCTATAGGGAAAACCATATTTTCTACTTTCACTAACACATCTTCTATCACACCCTTCGGGTAAGTACTAGAACGATCTGCTAGTTGAATCACTACACCTGTTTGATGTAGTGGGCCAAGTTGTAGGGATTTATAAACGGAATAAGGAATGACGTTTATAGATGCCCCTAAATCTAATAAGGCTTTAGGAAATGTGGTGTCCCCTATCGTGCAAGGAATAGTGAACATGCCTGGGTCGCTACATTTTTTGGGAGATTATCTTGGAAAATAGCTGAAACATGTTCACTAACCCTAACCTCTTGTTTCTCTTTTAATTTATTTTTCCGTTTTGTGTTGCATATTTCTTTTATAATTTTAGCAAAATGAGGAACACTTTTCATTGAGTTAAGGAGTGAAATGTTTACCTCGCACTTGGCAAAAGTTTCATAGATGTCAGCATCTTTCTCTAGTCTCCTTGTTTCTGTCAGCGCCTCAGGGAACGGAGCTACTGGTTCATATGAAAATCGAGGGAGTTTGGCTGTAGTGATCCCCTCCTCCGACTGAATTTCTTCTTCAGGATCCACCTCCTCAATCTCTCTATCATTCTTTTCTACTTCTTTCAATGTCGCCTCACTTCTCAACATGATGGCATTCACATGTTGTCTCGGGTTTTGCTCCGTTTGAGAAGGGAGCTTAATCGAATCTTTTGCCTCAAGTCTACTTACGGCACTCGAAATTTGGCTAACTTGAGTTTCCAAATTTTGAATGCTCGACTTGGTTTCATGTTGGAATTGCATCATGGTTTGTTGGAATTTCCCCATGTTTTGCTGCATTTCCCCAATATTAACGGCAAGTGCTCGAATCATGTCTTCAGTGGACATACTCAATTGAGAATTTGAGCCTTGAGTGTTGAAAGATGGTTGAGAAGGTGGATTGGATTGTTGGGGGTTTCCATATCTTAAATTTGGATGATCCTTCAATCCATAGTTGTAAGAGTTTGAGAATGGATCAAAGCTCCTTTGTTGATGCCCTTGGAAATCCAGAGCGTTGACTTGCTCTTCTTGGAGTGATGGACACGAATCAGTGGGGTGTCCGGTTGATGTGCAGATGCCACAGGCTTTGACCTCCTGAGTTTTTGGCTTTAGAAGAAGTTCTTTGATCAAAGAAGTCAAGTCGGCAACTTGGTTTTCTAGAGCGTTTGTGCTTGTTTTTGCAGAAAGAACTGTTCGAGTTGAGGATTTGCGGCCAAATTGTCGTGAGTTCTCGGCCAACTCTGAGATCAAGCTTGTTGCTTGGGAGGGAGTTTTGTTAACAATGCCGCCTCCACAAGCAGCGTTCACCATTCTTCTATCATCATTAATAAGACCATCATAAAAGTATAAGATGAGGTCTTGTTCGGTGTAACCGTGATAGGGGCAGCTAGCACATAGCTTCTTAAATCTTTCCCAATATTCATACAAGGACTCATCATCATTTTGTTCAATGTTGCTGATTTGCTTCTTGAGAGATGATGAGATGGATGCGGGATAATACCTTTCAAGGAAACATTTTTTCATAGCCGCCCATGTGTTGATACTTCCCGAAGGAAGATAGAAAAGCCAATCTTTTGCGGTCTCCTTCAAAGAGAATGGAAAGACTCTCAGTTTGATTTGCTCCTCTGTGACGCCATTGGGACACATGCTTGTGCATACAATATGAAATTCCGACAAGTGTTTGTTCGGATCTTCCCCTCTTAGGCCATGGAAGGATGGCAATAGATGAATGAGCCCAGATTTTAGCTCAAATGTATTACCCTCATTGACTGTAGGGAAGGTAATACACAACGGTTGTTGATTTAGATTTGGAGCGGTGAGCTCCTTAAGAGTTCTTGTCTCGAGAGCCATGAGGAGGGACTCTTCGGATTCGCTAGAGCTAAAGCTAGCGTTTGATGAGGGTGTGTGCGGAAATAAATTTCTCAACCTCTCGAAGGCTTGTTCTATCCCCGTATTTGTTTGGTATGTGAGTATGTTTATAGAACGGGTTTTTACCATATACTCAACAAAGCTCAGAAATAGAAATAAGAACTCTTTATATTTTGTTTATTTATTTATTTATTTGATTTTTCTTGAATTGAAATAAAAGAAAAATAATTGCCTTTCCCCGGCAACGGCGCCAAATTTGACGTGCACTTGTCGTGAGGTGCACTCAAAATAATTAATCAATGCAACACTAATACGTAGTATAGTGAAGTAAGGTTCATATCCACAGGGAAATGAATACTTTTCTTTTATATAAATAGTAACAAGGGGGGTTTTAAGTTTCATTTGATTGAATTTAATTAACACTAAGATAAACGACTTATATGAGTTTAATTTATAGAAATGAGGACTTGGTTTTGCTTTTATCCACTTAATGAAATGTTCGTCGATCCCAGTTATATCTTTAACTATCTTCCTCTCGAATACTCAATCGAGGAGTATATCCAGTTCATCGAGGGTAGTTATTAATAATGAGACGCGTTCATTATTAAAACTTACTACCGAGTCAATATAGAACACGCGTCGTATATTAACACGATAGTAGCAATAAACTTGGGATAAAAACGATTGAGATTGATAACCTCAACACAAGCGGTTTATTGGTTTAAATCAATATAATTAATTCCCCTTAGATTATTAATCATGAAACGCATGCATTAACAATCCAAATTTACTACCGTTGAAGGAACCGAATTAATAACAAGCGTATTAATCGATTGATTCTAGTAATAATTAATATATGAAACAAAACTAGTTGATCCTTTAAGTAATGTTCAAAATATTAATATGAAATATGAATTGGAATTAATTAATACTCAAGGAAGAATATTAAAGAGTATGAATCCTACTATAGTTAATATCAAGATGTTAACTAATTGTCATCTTAGTAACACTCCCCAATATTAACATAGAGGAAGAAATAACTATTACAATAACTAATGTCAAGATGTTAACTAATTGTCATCTTAGTAACACTCCCCAACATTGATATAGAAATAGTATTTAAAGGAAGAATTAATATTCAAGGAAGAAAATTAAAGAGAATAACTCACAACTTACAAATTCATTAAGCTTCAAAGTAGCAAAACCAAGATGGAAGAGTTTAGCTCCTCATTTGGAGACTAAACATGATGAAAATATAAAGAAAGAACTATTCTATATTGAGCTTAGATGTACAAAGGAATTGGATACCCAAATGGGAAGGAAAAGAGGTGTATTTATAGGTGTTTGGAGGTAGCAGGGTCATTTACCCGACTGGGTTTTTCAGAAACACGATCGGGTTTCTTGAGTAATTGCCCGGAATGTTCATTAGTCACATCTACCCGATCGGGTTTGTGATTTACCCGATCGGGTAAAAGACAAATCTTTGCCAAATCTTCGCTCTGCATGTTAAATTGCCTCCAAATCAAATTTGATCTTCGGGTCAAGTCAAACCCGATCGGGTTTTTGGAAAACCCCGTCGGGTTTTTGACTATTTTCCCAAATTTTCACTTTTTGTTGTTCCCTTGCACTTTTCTTGAACCTTCCAGGATCCTTTTGACGATCTTTACCTAGTTTAAGCTCAGAAAGTCCCTAATCTAAACAAATTACAACTATTTTACAAACTAAACTATTACACCAAAAGTGTGTAATTTCCAAAGTAAAAGTCAATCAAAACTAATTAAAAATACAAACATAAACATGGAAATTACATGAATGTCAATGCTCGCCAAGCAAGAACACACCACACAATCATCAACCACATTCGCTCTACAAACCCTACCCCCAAATATCAAACAGGCTTACCTCGAGGATTTCGATGAAAGAAGAAGCTTCCGCGACACCGGCTAATTCCTCCGGAGTCCTCTTGCTCCGTTACGAACACCAGAGCGACCAATTGTAGATCATCGCCGCCTCACACTCTTCTCAACCCTACGCTCCCTCTGCCTAAAACCGAATGAATGTTCGATATTTAGGTCACCCCACTCCCTTTAACTTATTATGTTCGATACAGGGGGTTTATTCCCTTTGTCCCAGCCCATCTTACCAGTAACGGCCCATTGCACCTAAGTGGCCTATAAATTGTTTTTCTTTTTTGTTTTCATTTCTTTTCAACGGGCCTCTCTGTCAGCCCAAAACATGTTTACCCCCCTCCTCCTTTTAATAAAATAGGTAAGCGTTCCCCGAAGCTTACCCCATCACTAGCGATGGATCTTTTGGGTTAAAAAAACAACTAACAACTGCGCATGCTAACACTAGTAATCTCATGTAACAACTACTGCCCGAAATCCCAATTCACTCCCCCACACTTAAACTTTGGCATCGCCCTCGATGAAAAAAAATGCACAAGGGGGGTAAAGGGGAAAGAGTCATGCGTGCTCCACTCAACTCAAGCCACTAAACGTTGTGTGCTCCACTCAACTCAACTTCTCTTAGGGCGTTGTTCGGTGCAGAAGCAAACTGAGTCAATGTAATTCGTGGCACATCATCCCAAAAAACACACTCTGAGCTGCAAAAACAAAGCATACAAACAGAAAAACACACAAAGACAAAGAAATGAGCTAAAACAAAAGTGCAGAAATAAGCTTGGGTTGCCTCCCAAGAAGTGTTATGTTTAACGTTGTTTGCCCGACGACACCTCAAATGCTCTCAAATAGCAAAGACTTCAGTGGGGCCCTAATCATCAAATTATCCAGCTTTCCCTCAACAAATGCCCTTAAGTGGCGCAAACCTCTAAATTCTCAAGTCCACGTAGGCAGGACATGGTCTTCATAAACATCATCAGCACAGAAGTGAAGGATGACCCTCACATCCTCTTTGAGTGGACAGAAAACATGAGTCAAAACTTTGATTACTCTAGATATCACCGGAAGCTCAAAACATGTCTCTAAACAAATATCTGGAGCAAGACAATACTCAAATTCAACCATTGGAAAATCTTTTACTTCCTCACAAATTTGATGAAAATTCACAACAGTCTCCATGTGAGCATCCCAACTCTCGTTAACACTGTTCTTATCAACTTCTTCTCGGATGATGTGGTCGTCATTGATAAAAGGAGCATCATCCTTCAGCGGTGAATCAAACAAATCCCGATCTGAGACAATGCACGGATGAACATCCGAATATGTACATGACAATTCTTCTTTTACGGAGATAGATGCTTCTTTATTGTGATCAACTGCCTCAAGGTGTTTCCCATCTGTAAGCGTGACAGCCTCGACGTGTTCACCCGGATTGGTTTCTGTGTTGCTAGGATGGGATCTCTCAGACTCCTCAGATTGAGCTTCTGCCAGCTGACTCACCAGGCTATTTAGATCCCGCATTATGGCTGAAGTGCTCTGTATGATAATATCTTCGAACTCAGATAGACTCTCTGAAATTGTCTTCCTAAATTGATTCTACGGCTCATTATTCAGCAAAGATGTAGGTATGGCTGAAAAATTTGTGTTCCTAATTTGTGGGGAGGAAGAAGAAGGGTATGCAGTTGCCCGGAAAGGATAGTCATATAGAGGTTTAACATAGCAAAGACATAAATGGTGACATCCTCTACAGAAGGAAAAAATGCTATTTTTAGGAAAGTAATCAGACAATTCCTCAAGAGTTTTAGTTTGAAGAAATTATTCAAGAATGGAGTCTGGTCTTGCCCTTACCCAAGGATATTGTGATGAAGGATAATAATGAGAAGAATCAGATTGGAAGTGTTACGTAGTTGAAGGGTAAGAATAGGAAGATGAAATATTTTGTTGTGCTGGTGAGTAATCTTTATGAGGAGAATAAGGAGGATATGGCGTATATGGTGAATATTCCATGGAGGTTTGGGGGTAAGGTGTTCATCCAGGAATTGAGAATGGGTTCATCACATACCTCTTTAATAATTACCTGAAAGGTTAGCAAAGAAAAATCATACGAAAAACAAAAAAAAAACTAACTACAAAAAGTATCGCTAAATTTAATTAACACTTAAAACCGACATCGTCCCCGGCAACGACGCCAAAAACTGATGTGAGTTTTCTGGCACTTAATGATATGTAGCAGTATAGGGCTAAAGTACGAGTATCGTCTCCACAGGGACGGGAAAAGGGAATTAAGAATTAGATAAATTCAATGATAAAATAAAATAAACTAAATGCAATTGTGCGAGATTGGATTGTTGGAAAACTAAAATGCGAAAAAACAATTAAAATAAATGGGTTCTTTCTAATTAATGACGATATGGAACATGGATTGATTCCGGGGTAATCGGTTTCTGACTGATCAGGCTTAATCACATGAAAATTAATTAATTGATCAACGCTAATCAATACTAAGTTCTTACCGCTCTCGTGGCGTAGAATACAATAATTTAGGGAACCAGGCTGATCTCTCACGCGAC
Organism: Cuscuta europaea; assembly: GCA_945859875.1. NCBI lineage: Eukaryota > Viridiplantae > Streptophyta > Magnoliopsida > Solanales > Convolvulaceae > Cuscuta > Cuscuta europaea. The sequence continues at coordinate 4,431,000 of CAMAPE010000041.1, forward strand.
AAGTATCTAAATTATTGCCAAAACGAATGAGCGCACAACCCCTTAATCGTTACTAATCTCTTAACGAATGATTAAGTGTGTGTGGAGGTGTCCTAGAATAAATTAGATCTCTCTTAATTTATTCTACATGCAAATATAATCCTACTGGCCATTCTAGGTTACAAATCCAAATCCCTAATTAAAAATACTCACAATTCATATAATTGAATTAACAATTGAATGGAGATGAAAAGTGTTAGTCCCTGTTTCTGTAACAGCAATGAATAATCGATCTAACAAGGAAGATTAAACGTAAATATGAACACAGAATGAATCACCGTAAAACCTTCTTTGATAAACCGTGGAACGTACAGCAGAATGATAAGCGTAAGGCTATGAATAATAAGTACGACGTTCAGCCTTTTCCTAAACCTCGGCTCTCTTTTTATAGGCGAGGTTTAGGTTAGGCGTACCAGGCTTTTGGCCTGTTTAAATGGGCCTAACACTTGGCCTGATTTCTATCTAATTTATGCACTATTTAAATACAAGGATTAAATATAAAGCTAATCTATGACCAACTTGATTCACAATTAAATATCTCCAACAATCTCCCCCTTTGTGATCAAGTGCCATTCTCTTATTGCTTCAGAGATTTGAAGTAGTGCTTCCTCAAACCAAGTGCATGTTCATACTGCCTCAGCACATTTCTCTTTTCGAGGCGATCGTCAATGGCCTTTAAAATTGTCTCTACAGTAGAGTGTTCCTTTTGAACATAAGACGATGCCTCTTGAAGATTTTCCTCTAGCTTTGCCTTCATCTGTAGAATCTGCTCTCTGATTATCTTTAGTGTTCCGTCACAGTACTTCTCGATTTCACTGACTACCATCAGACGCTTTTCGTTCTTGTGGTTCAGATAGGTGACTGCTGGCGGTGTGAAGAAGATGTGGTAGGCTGGGAAATCTTCAAGTTCTGGACCATACAGTCTTGGCTTTGTCAGATTTGTCTTCCTTAGATTGCATTCAATAGCCATCTGTAGGTCATGTGAAGAGTGTACTCGAATCTGTCTAAGCATGAATCTCTTGATAGCTGCGAGGCCTTCGCTGTATACTATGCTCTGCCTGACTGGAAGGTATCTGTAGGCCATGAGCATTTGGTAGATGTCATCCGGTTTCAGCATGATGAAGTCGTTCTCTTGACAAATGAATTCGCTCCCATCGGTGCGTTGAAGTCTGTAAGTGTAGAATGTTACTCCATGATAGTCTTCAGCCTTCACTTGTAGAATTTGATGAATCGGGAGAATATTCGACTTCAGATCTTGTTCCATTAGTTCTCTCTGTGTACCGATTGACCTTTGCAGCAACATATGCAGATGACCTCCAGCCTGCTTTCCTTTCAAGTGAGTAAGGCCTCTTAGCTTCAGTTCGTTCAGTGGCTTGACTTTGTCTGGTCTACGCCAGATATGCTTTCTGATTTCTTCTTGGAAGGGGGCTTTGATGCGAACGTTGTCCCAGGGTTTCTCTGTCTTGGGAAGTCTTCCCGCTGATTGTCTTACGACCGATTCAAGAGTTTTCTGGGATTCCTTGTAGTTCTCCCCTTCCTTGCGTTCATCTTCCTCGAGCCTAATGATATCTTCAGAGCATTTGTTAATAAGCTCTCGTAGCCACCAGTTTCTTTGCATGTCCTCTTGTTCAGCCTCATTCCGAAGATCATCCCATTCTGTCCATTGTCTCGGCCATTTGTCGTATATCACCGCCTCCTCCAGTGCATCATGGATGTCTTTGCCTGGGGGGATGTATGGAACTCTTTGCTGCTTTTGAGGCGGTGATTGTTCCTTGGTAGCACTACCGGGTTCACTTGGATTGCCCGTTGACATCAGCTTAGAACTAGGTTCCAACTGATGGCCTGATGTGAAGGATGTACCAGTGGTAGCATCATCAGGACTTCCATCCCCTCCTCGAACATTATCTCTGGGAGATACGCCTCGGGATGTTTTGTCTAGCTCGACCACGCTAGAGAGATAGGCTTGGTTTTGGCAAGGGGAGGGTGGTGGTTGGTTGATGAAAGTCTCAGGTTGTTCGGTTTGGGGGCTATGAGTGGTAGAGGCACCTTGCTCGAGTATCCGTGGCCTCTTGTTCTCCCCCTCATGAGGTTCCGGATCATCGGGATCCTCATGTGAACGTTTGCGACCACGGGGACTTTCACGGCAGGTGCCCTTGGTGTCCGGATTAGCGAGAAGGGCAGTAAGGACGCCTTGCTGGTAGGGAGTGAGGTCAGTGTGGGTTATGTTTAGGAGATGATCCAGCAAGATCGATGCCAGGACTTCGAAGGGTTGGGATAGTAGTTCGATGGGAGGTGTGGTCGGGTGTGGGGATGATACTTGTTCTGTATCATGGGTTCCCCGAGAAGAGATAGGGCTATGGACTTTGGTGGAGGTGGCGGAGATGACTGGAGGGGTTTGAGATTTGGAGTGAGAAGGTGATGGGTGTGGTTCAGGCTGGCTGTGTTCACTATGCACTGCCGGGGTGGTCTTGGATTCTTGTGCCCAAGCGGTAAATGCTTGTTGCACCCATGGCTTAATGGTGGAATCCAAGAAACGGTGCATAAGAACGGTGACGTCTTCGGTAGTGAGGTGTTCAGTTACAGGGGTTGTAACTGTTGTCACAGCATCAGTGAAGAGAGCTGATGTGTGGCCTGCATTCAATGATGGAGTCATTGTGGGCGTAGCAGGGCTTCCGACCGTCATCGTTGGTACTCTGGTCGTTGCTTCCAGGGTGCGTGCACCTGTATGTGCGGTGAATAGTGTAGGTGTCCTAGAAAAATTAGAAAATGTAGGGAGTGTGACACCTAGACTTGATGTGCTCAAGGAAGTGGTGGTGACCTCGGGCTGTTGGCCACTAATTCGCTCGACAGGTTCGGAGGGAACCAGAGAGGTGGGTGAGTCCCGCTGTTTTGAAACAATAGCCTATTGGGAGGCTATCGAGTGGCTGGGAGAAGGCTGTGCTTGCGCAGTTGAGCCAGATGCTGCGACTTCTACCCGGGAACCGAAAAGATCGGCTCCTGCACTTAAAGATTCAGCTCGGCTTATATTAATGAAGGGTTGACAATCGGCGAAGATATGCATTTCGTCCTCGTCAACAAGGTGTCTTTTGACGAGGCGTCGCTTCTTGGAGTTGAGTGACTGTGGAGCATCATTTTTCGCTTTGATGCGCTGTTCCCTGACGATGCCGGTAGCACTTGCTATATTGTGACTGGCCGCCGTGGTTTTGATGACGAGCTCTTTGGGGCGTGTAGCAATAATGGGGGCTGCATCCTCAGCGGTGATTTTCTTCGGAGGAGATTCAATAGGCAGCTTACCCTTTTGGATGAGAGCAAAAGTGTGGTCCACATCGTCAACATCATCGTCATTATCATCATTATCGTTGTCACTTCTGGCCACGCTATCGGAAGCCTCGTCGTCAGCCTCTTTGTGGGCCGAGCTGAGCGAGTCATCAGCAGATTCCTCAGCGTTCGTCGGTTTGCCCTCAGTTGTCCGAGTCCTCTCGAGAGATTCATCGGACTCTCCTTCATCGGGCCGACGTGCCACTGGCTTCTGTGGCTTTGAGGCGCTCTTGGGACCCTTACTTACTCTCAGTTTAGTCCCCTGGGTAGGTCCAGATGGGTTTTGCTGAACCATAGGGACTGTTCTCTCAAGGTTTTCCTTGTATGCGACGATGATTGGATTTGACTGATTTGCCAGGTTGAGCAGAGCATCCGGAATCCGCAGTCCCTGAGCTGCTTTCTTATCAGCTTTGAAGTATTGGAGCTTTGGAGCTATGAAGTGTGGAACATCAGTACGTCTGGGAATGGATGTGTTTGCGGTCATGCAGTCATGGATGATCAGCCCCAACCACCTGGCGTATGGAATGGTGCCTGACCTGTTTTTCTCTTTGGCTTTTACCAGGTCCATTAGCTCTGAGAAGAAGAGCTGAGCCATGTCATACTTTTTGTTATATGCGATGCCGTGGAAGACGCAGAGTATTTGCTTGTTGCATTTGTCCAGTCCGGCATGCTTTGGAGAGAGGCACTTGTTGACTAGCCCGAATAGGCTCTTCCAGGGACGATAAAGGTATGCTCCATTGAAGTTCGACAGTTTTGGTAGTAGAGAGTCATAACCCAAAGCCGCGACATCTTTGAGAAGATCCGGAATAGAAGGAAGAAGATCGTAGCTGTCATGTTCGGGGAGCGCCAGTGTAGAGCGTAGGGTTGCTGGAGTCAGGACAATCCTCATGTTGTTGAGCTTTGTGAGGATTTTGGTGCGGTCTTTTGTTGACTCGGTACGCATATGTCCCCATACTTGTTGGAGGTAGATTTCCGGCACCGATTTTGATTTGTGGAAGGCGGTCCAGAGATAGTGGCGCTTCAGAATCCCGGGGATGACTGGATCCTGACACTTGAAGACAGTCAGATCCAGCTGAAAGTTGTTGTCCAGCACCTTGACCCACCTATCTTGTGGGTAGATGGCGTCGTCAATGTTATGTCTCTTTTGTGTACCTGCCATAATGAGTTGTGGAAAACATGGGTCAGTGCAAAAGTCCATTTTTATTTTTGGTTTCCTGAAATTAGATGAACTGTTGTTTGGTTTGGTTTTGAAAAGTGGAGTGCAGGTGGTGGTCAAAATCGGCTAAGGCAAAAGCTCGAAAACCGTATCTCGAGGTTTAAATCTCGAGATCTCAATCTCGAGGTTTAAATCTCGAGATCTCAATCTCGAAATTTAAAACGCGAGATCTCAATCTCGAGTTTTAAATCTCGAGATCTCAATCTCGAGTTTTAAGTCTCGAGATCTCAATCTCGAGTTTTAAGTCTCGAGATCTCAATCTCGAGATCTCAATCTCGAGTTTTAAATCTCGAGATCTCAATCTCGAGTTTTAAATCTCGAGATCTCAATCTCGAGTTTTAAATCTCGAGATCTCAATCTCGAGTTTTAAATCTCGAAATCTCAATCTCGAGTTTTAAATCTCGAGATCTCGTCACGAAGTTCAAACGACGAGAGCAAGATCCTGAGCTTTAAAACTGAAGAAATCGAGACGTTTTGCCTTTCGACGACAATGACGAAGCCACCTGCAAGAATACAATCACAAAAATACAGAAAAAATTAACAGATCCAAGTTCATCGATCGTGTGCGAGATTTTGTGAAACAGAGTCAAGAGAGTTCCTTTGTTTTGATTGTTCGAAAACCCTGATGAATAAGAATGAGATGTTGGACTACCTTAGTTGAGAAGGCGAGAAACGGGAGAAGGATTAGAGAGGAGGGAGATAGATTAAAAAATCTCGAGAGCTCTGAGAAGGTAGAGACGGGAATGAGAGAATGAAGAAACTTCAGGGTTCTCGGGAGCCTTTTATACGCGAAGATTGTGGGCTTTTTCGAAAAACGTGGTAGTTTGGCCCGAAAACAGAGATCAGGGTTTTAAAAGGCTTTTTGAAAGATTTGGCCCTCGCAAAAAAATTCTCCCTCTCGATTTGGATACCCAAAAAAAAAAAACGCTCACATGTAACACACACTTTGTACAGGATGCGACGCACACACACTATTTTTTGTTATTTTTGATTTTTCACACATACTCAACACATGCAACACACGCACACTATTTTTTGTTATTTTTCTGGTTTTCTCCCCCTCAACACATGCAACGCACACACACTATTTTTGTTATTTTTCTGGTTTTCTCCCCCTCAACACATGCAACGCACACACACTATTTACAAATCCCACACACACACACTTTTTACAAGTCCCACACACACACCCTTTTTAGATCAGTGGAGACATAATTAAACGGGCTCGAGGTTCAACATGCCCAACTTGGAGACTAGGAACTGGAATCGTTTTTCATCCAATGCCTTAGTGAACAAGTCAGCCAGTTGAAGCTCTGAGCTTACAAAATACATGTCAATGTCTCCTTTCTCCACATGATCCTTGATGAAATGATAGCGCAGGTCGATGTGTTTGGTGCGGGAGTGATGAACCGGGTTGCTGGTGATGGCTATGGCGCTTTGTGAGTCACTGTAGATTGGGATATGGCGGAGAGTGTAACCGTAGTCCTTTAGCTGGGTCTTCATCCATAATATTTGTGAACAACAGCTAGCAGCCGCGACGTATTCTGCCTCGGCCGTAGATGTTGACACACAGTTCTGTTTCTTGGAAGACCAGCAGACTAACTTATCGCCCAAGAATTGGACTGCCCCCGATGTGCTTTTGCGGTCCATCCGGCAACCAGCAAAGTCAGCATCTGAGTATCCGACTAGGTCAAAACCTGAGTGCTTGGGATACCAAAGGCCTAGATTCACAGTGCCTTTGAGGTATCTCAGAATTCTTCGAACAGCGGTCAGATGGGATTCCTTCGGATTTGCCTGAAAGCGTGCACATAAGCATGTGGAGAAAACAATGTCAGGCCTACTTGATGTGAGATATAGCAAAGATCCAATGATGGCCCTGTAGTTTGTAGCATCAACTGGCTTCCCGGAGGGGTCTGAGTCCAGTTTGTTGGTTGGGGACATGGGGGTCGTCATGGAAGATTTGCCATCAATGTTGAATCTCTTAAGCATTTCCAGAATATACTTTGACTGATTGATGAAAATGCCGTCACAGAGTTGTCTTACTTGCAGGCCTAGGAAGAAATTCAGTTCTCCCATCATGCTCATCTCGAACTTGGTTTTCATCAGTTTCTCAAAGTGTTTGCACAGACGTGGATTAGAGGAGGCGAAGATAATGTCATCAACATAGATCTGAATCAGGATGATGTCAGACTTTTGTCGCTTGATGAAAAGTGTGGTATCAATCTTCCCTTTTGAGAAACCTGAGTCAACCAGAAATTCGGTTAATGCATCATACCAAGCTCTTGGTGCCTGTTTCAACCCATACAGAGCTTTCTTTAGTTTGTACACATGGTCGGGATATCTGGGGTCTACAAATCCTTCGGGCTGAGCGACATAGACTTCTTCTTCCAAGACTCCATTCAGAAAGGCAGTCTTGACGTCCATTTGAAAGACAGTAAAGTTTTTGTGGGCCGCGTACGCAAGAAAAAGGCGGATTGCTTCAATTCTTGCTACGGGTGCAAATGTTTCATCGTAGTCTATGCCTTCTTGCTGATTATATCCTTTAGCGACCAGTCGTGCCTTGTTGCGTATCACTATGCCTTCTTCGTCCTTCTTGTTCTTGAACACCCATTTAGTGCCAATGATGGTTTTCTGAGGGGGTTTAGGCACGAGTGTCCACACATCTAGTCTGTCAAACTGATTGAGCTCATCTTGCATGGCAAGCACCCAATCTGGATCAGCGAGTGCCTCTGAGACTTTGGACGGTTCATTCTTGCTTAGAAAGCATGCATAGTGACATTCATTTGTTGTTGCTGATCTTGTTCGCACACCTTGACTTGGATCACCTATTATCTGTTCAACAGGATGTGCTCTTGTCCACTTCCTCTCATGAGCTAGAGGAGTTGGAGTAATGATTGGTTGATCTGAGTCCTGATATGAGTTTGAAGGCTCTGGGGCAGCTGTGGTGTGTAGTGGAGATGATTCCGGACTTATGGCAAAGCCGTGATCATCCACACCTCTGGGATTGGTTTGAGGGGTTGAGGGTGTGAATGGTACGTCATCTGGTCCTGTGAGAAGCGGAATCTCTGCTGTTGGAGTTGATGTTGACTCTGGAGTGTATGCAGGAGGTGGAGATTGTGAGTTCTCGTAAAAGTTTCTGAAGAGAGAGTCGAGAATCACATCGTCGTGTTCGGTGTTTGGTTCAGCTTTATCAGAAGCTACTGGTGCAGCAGTGGATGGATCGGTCTGGAGATGTTCAATAGCAAAGTCTGCCATTTCATAGAATGTAACGTTTACACTCTCGATGACAGTCCGCTTGTCTCTGAGATAGACTCGGTAAGCTTTGGATTGCAGTGAGTAGCCAATGAACACGCCTTCTCTGGCTTTGGGATCCAGCTTACTTCTCTCTGTCCGATCATTGAGTATGAAGCACTTGCAGCCAAAAACCTTGAGGAAAGAAATATCAGGAGTTTTGTTGAATAGGATCTCATATGGAGTCTTGTCGAAGCGCTTATGGATGAAGGTTCTGTTCAGAGTGAAGCACGCAGTATTGATTGCCTCTGCCCACATGAAGTGAGGCAGTCTTGATTGAATTAACATGGTGCGTGCTGCTTCAACAAGGGTTCTGTTCTTTCTCTCAACAACTCCGTTCTGCTGGGGAGTTTTAGCTGCTGCAAATTGCTGAGTGATACCGAGTGATTCATAGAACTCAGTGAGAGTCTGATTTTTAAACTCGGTACCATTGTCAGTTCTGACAATTCGAACACTGTGCTGTAGCAGTTTCTGGATCGTTCCGATAAAGGTCATAATGTTTTCCGCAGCTTCGTCTTTTGAACGGAGAAATTTTGTCCATGTATACCTAGAGAAGTCATCAACGATCACCAGACTGTATTTGCGACCATTGATGCTTTGTACTCTCATAGGTCCACACAGATCCATGTGTATTAGCTGCAACTGATGAGTAGATGAAGGTTCGGTTTTTGACTTGTGGGAGCTTCGCGTCATTTTGCCCATTTTGCAGGCACTACAATGATTTTCAGCGGAAGACTTTAGCAGAGGAAGCCCCTTGACAAGTTTCTTGGAGGACAAGGTTGATAGATGTTTGAAGTTCAGATGGGAGAGACGTCTGTGCCATAGGTTGTTCTGTTCAGTTGATGCTTTGGACAGCAGACAGATGGAGGTGGTGGATTGGACGCTTTTCAGATCAATAGTGTACATATTTGATGTTCTGTAACACGTTAATAATGTATTCCCTGTGCTGTCAAGAACACAGCATTGTTTTGCAAAGAACCTCACTTCCATCCCGCTGTCACAGAATTGTCCAATGCTCAGTAAGTTGTGTTTGAGCCCTTTGACGAATGAAACATCTTTTATTGTGACACTGGCACAGATGACGTCCCCATACCCAAGGATAGGAGATGAGGCGTCATTCCCGAATCTGACATTGCCTCCGTAGCTGTTGGTGTAGTTGCTCAAAAGGTGTTTTATTCCGGTCATGTGGGTTGAGCATCCTGAGTCTAAGTGCCACACATGACCGTCCTGCAAAACAATCAAATAGGTTTAGGTACCCAACTTGGAGTGGGTCCTTCCTTATTATCAAGAAACACCTTTTTAAATCTTGCTTTGAGCAGTGATCCAAAGTCAGCTGCTCTTTCAACGAAAGATCTATCTTTGATGGGCTTTCCAATAGCCAGATCTGCTTTTGCAGTGTGTCTGGTTTTTGGAGTCCACCTAGCACTTTCCATTTTGGTGGGTCTGATGTTGTGAACCCACCTTTCCATTTTAGTCCTTGTGGGTCTAAGTTTGGGGACCCACCTTTCAGTTGCAGTTATGATGGGTCTTCGATTGGGAACCCACCTTTTAGTTTCAGTTATGATGGGTCTTCGATTGGTAACCCACCTTTTAGTTTCAGTTATGATGGGTCTTCGATTGGGAACCCACCTTTCAGTTTCAGTTTGGATGGGTCTTCGTTTGGGGACCCACCTATCCGTTTTAGTTTTGGTAGGTCTCATCTTGGGGACCCACCTATCTGTTTCAGTTTTGACGGGTCTTATCTTGGGGACCCATCTTTTCATTTTAGATTCAGGAGGAGAGTAGACAGGTGCTCTGTGATTGAACGGTTGTTTCTTCAGTTTGGTTTTGAAAGTCTCCTCCTTAGAAAGCCGATTAAGATGTTTCCTAGAATGAACTCTAAGGGGATATTTCATATCAGGAATACAAAACGTTCCCTTAGAAGTTCCTTTCTTGGTTTCTGTTTCAGGTTTAAGCTTTCTGGAAGGCTTAGATTTAACAACATTCATATCACATTCATAATTATGGGGATCTGGAACAGAATAACCATAAGCAACACTTGTATTATAAATAGAACTTTGTCTAGAAGATGTCTCAGAAATATTCAGCTTGGGACTCAAGACTGAACTACTAGAAGTTTGCTTTGTAGAGACAGAATTACAATTAACTTTTGAGTAAAAAATTGAACTAGATCTAGGGCTGGCATTTTTCTCAAAGACTTTCTTTTTGCCATCTGCGTTTTCCTTCCTCTTTTTCCTCCACTCATTCTTCTCTTCTCCTTCCTTATTCACTTCATTCCCTGTAAACAAAGGAGAAGAGAGATGAGTGGACGAACCTTTAAAAGCATTGTTTTTCTCATGTGAGGTGTGTGAGCTGTCAGGCTTGGTCGTAGAAGGGTCTGTTTTAGCATGAAACTGCTCACTCAAATCATTAAATTTTTGAAGAAGTTCCTGCCAGTTGCGCTCAAAACCTTTCTTTTCAGTTTCAAATCTCTCTCTCTCGTCATCAAGATTTTTTTGTAGGTTTTTGAGCTTTTGAGCCATGGGAAAAATACATGGTTCCTCACCAGTTTTAGCAATACCAACTCTTGGGGGAGGGTCTAGAGGGTGTCCTATGTGAGGAATATCTTTAGCATAAGGGTCTAGGCATTCACTAAAGCAGGAAGTAGGTTTTTCTTCTGAAAGTTGTTTTTCATTTACAAAGGGATAATCACAAGAAATCGCAGGTTTTGGTTTCTTTCTTTTTTCTTCTTCTGCTTCAGCATAATCTTCATCACTTCGAAAATACATTTTCTCGCCAAACCCTAGTCCCATGTAATCTTTGTTATAGAATTGAAGGCAATTTACTTTCTTAAGATTACGTGGGTTGGTTATGCCCAGTCCTGTTTTAGCATTGTAGAATCGGTCATCCTTTTGTTTATTGTTAAGCAGAAAAACAGTTTGTTCATATTGACCTCTTCTAACAGCTAGATCTTCTAGTTCTTTTACTTTATTTAAAAGCGTTCTTCTTTTGTTATGCAAAAAATCGCATTCGGCCTTTGCTGTGCTTTTTTCCCGTTCATTGTCCTCAAATTTCTTAGTTAATTCAGCTATCTTAAGTTCAAAGCTTTCAAAATCTGAGGACACCTTTTTGACTTGATCTTTTGCAATTTCAAGTTGAATACTTAAGGAAGACTTTTGGTCTAGATTCTGTTTCAGAACTCTATGATTATTGTCTAGTCTCTCCTTTAGTTCTTTGATTAGATTGTCTTTTTCAAGTAAGGACTGTATTTGATTATTTAAAGAAGTATGGGAGGTACTTACAGAGCTTGTTGTGCACTCGCCTTCGGAGATCGCAGCATCACCCTCTCCTTCCACACGTGCCATAAGGGCATAATTATCTTCCTCTTCCTCCTCCTCAGAAGAATCTTTTGCCCAGTTCTCATTTTCAGCAATCATGGCAGAGGTTTCTTCTTCTTTCTGCACCATCAGCATTTTCTGCTTATTCCACAGCATCTTCTGCTTGTAGAAGTTATCATCTTTCTTCTTTGGGAGGCGGCAGTCTTTGATCACATGTCCAGGCTTGCCGCAATTATAGCATTTAGGAGCTTCTTCTGCTGAAGATGCCTTCCTAGAAGATCCTTGATCATGGTTCTTCTGCTTGTAGTTTGAGGAGGAAGTTCTCAGCCTGTTGGAGGAGGTATTCTTCTTAGCAAATCTTTTGGCCAGCAGTGCCATCTTCTTTTGTAAGTCAGCTAGCTCAGCCTCTAGATCAGATTTGTCATCATCACTCTCATCATCATCTGATTCAACCACCACCTTCTTCTTTTTCTTCTTTAGTGAAGTGGTTGTTCTTCTTGGCTGAGCCTCCATTACTAGAGCTAAGGGGTTTGTGGTGTGATGATCCTCAGCACAGGCAACCTCGTTGACAAATTGTTTCAGATGTTCATAGAGTGTGCAGAGGTCAATTTCGTCCAAATCTATCCGAGATCTGACATCCTTCACTGTCTTTTCCCATGCAGGATGCAGGCTGGATAAAAATCTAATATTCAGTTCCAGATTGGACCTGAATACTTTGATCTTTCTGAGTTCATTTACCAGTTGAACAAGTCTGTTGTAAGTCTCATTCAATGGTTCTCCTGGACCTGCTTTGAAGGAGTCATAAGCGATGAGAATCGTAGTCTTCTTTGTTTTGAGGCTGATGCTTGTGCCTTGTAGCAGCTTCTCTATTTCATCCCACATTTCCTTAGCTGTCTGCATGCTATCTATGAGAACATAAACCTCATTTGGTATTGCTTGAAGGATGTACGTTTTGGCCATAAGATCACCACGAAGTCTGAGCTTGTCAGCTTCTGTGTATTCAGACGGCACTTTTCTCCTTATTTCTGGAAAAATAGGAGGATTGTTCTCTGGATCTCCACCAACTGAAATCAAGAGTTCAGCTGGTCCTTCAAGCAAAGATTCGAGCATTGCAGAAGAGTTCTCTTTGTGCTCGAGGAAGTTTAGAAATCTGTTCCTCCACATTTGATATTCTCCCTTCCTGAGGCTAGGAGGGGTACTGCTGTTCCCTTGTGCATTGTATTCTGAACCCATTGCTGTACTAAACTGACCGTTCGAGAAAATTGATCAAAAGATTTTCAGAGGCAGAATCTCGAAAAATCAGATGTCGAGATCTGAATATCGAAATCTCAGATTTCGATAAAGGAGGCCCGGTATCGAGATTTGGGCTCGAGATTAAGGATCTCGAGATTAGGGATCTCGAGATTTCAAATTTCGAGATGCTGATCTCGAGATTTGAAATGTCGAGAAGTTAATCTCTCGAAATCTTAATCTGATAAGTCAAATGTCGAGACCAGATGTCGAATCCTTTTCTCGAAATCAAGATTTCGAAATCCTAGATGTCGAAATTCTCAATGTCGAAATCCTGCAACCTGTAAAAATCAGATAAACAAAATCTGAAGATAGTTTCCTGTAGAGTTGAATGTCGAGATCTTCTGGTAAAGTTTTCAGCTCGAAAAACGTAGCAGAACCTGTGAAGAAGTAGGATGTCGAGATGCCTAGCTCGAGATATCTCGAAATTTAAAATTGCGCAAAACACAAACTGAAGTATACCCTTTGATCGCTTTGAAAAGGCGATTCCAAAGGTGTAATTTTTACAACTTTTGAACAAGAAACAAAATTACAGAGCAAAAAATCGACAGAATGAACTTCGTTAACAAAAACAGAGTATTCTGCAGGAGTTCTTCTGATCGTTCTCGATCGGCTCTGATACCAATTGTTAGTCCCTGTTTCTGTAACAGCAATGAATAATCGATCTAACAAGGAAGATTAAACGTAAATATGAACACAGAATGAATCACCGTAAAACCTTCTTTGATAAACCGTGGAACGTACAGCCGAATGATAAGTGTAAGGCTATGAATAATAAGTACGACGTTCAGCCTTTTCCTAAACCTCGGCTCTCTTTTTATAGGCGAGGTTTAGGTTAGGCGTACCAGGCTTTTGGCCTGTTTAAATGGGCCTAACACTTGGCCTGATTTCTATCTAATTTATGCACTATTTAAATACAAGGATTAAATATAAAGCTAATCTATGACCAACTTGATTCACAATTATATATCTCCAACAAAAAGAATTAATTCTCATTAATTAAAAAGATGGAACTTACAAAGAACCCCAAAATATTGATAAGCAAGGCCGAAAAACACTCTAAATTTCGTGCTAGGCACTCTCTAAGCTCTGTTCCCCTCAAACGGGGAAATAGAGGCTTTATTTAATGAAAACGGATAAATTCAGCTCAAATTAGGAAATTTGGGGGCAGACACGGTGCTAGGCACGGCGTGCTTGGCGTCCATGCCTACGAAGTAAAACGCGCGTCCCGGGGTCAGGTACGGTGTGCCTCCCTGGCAAGCACGGCTTCCCTGACTGGCAACAAGATCTTCATTGTTTCCTTCAGCGGGCACGGCGTTCAAGACTTTGGGCGCACGGCGTGCGACCATTTCATCCAAATTTGACGATGCTTCATTCATGAAAGTTCTATATTGAAGTCCTCTATCCACCACAACTTGTAGAACTGGAGTTGGATCATTTAATAAAAACCTATGAATAAAATGGTGGAAGGTCGCATCCTGAAATCTCAACAGCGATTATCTGACTTCCTTGTCAGTTTTCACCTAGCTACTCTCAGATTCTCGTAATGGTGTCTTCATATGATTGGTAGACCCTGAAGTTAGCTTTCATATGGAACTTGAATCGTGTTCTTTGAATGTTTGTACGAAAAGATATGATTGAACGATTGATAGAACGTCATCCTGACCGCCGTTTTCACGCTATATTCGTCTTCTTTTGATACCGTAGCCAAATGTTGATCTCTTTTGTCTTCAAAACTTCGTCTTTAACACCTCATTGACCTCCAATGCTCCTAATCAACTCTAAAATGCGTCTTGACCTGTCTCGATTACTTCTCAAATGCCAATGTTGGGCTTAATCCCCTAATTTTGACTCCAAAAATACAAAACACGAACCAACGCCCGATAAAATATGACTTGAGCTAAAAATGAGACTTATGAACCCTTAAGCTAGAAAAAACCTTGAAAAGCCTATCTCAACACGCATCAAATGCGTGTCGAAATACGGACTTATCAGAAAGCAACCATGTGGTTTTTTCCAGCTAAACAATGTGCACAAGGATCAAGTGACTTACCTTTCATGTCTGGGAGGAGGTTCTTCCGAGCAAGTATGTGGAGACCCTTCTCACAGATGTGGCCAAGACGTTTATGCCATACCTCCATGTCATGAGTGGTTATATTTATCTATCCTTTGCAGATCTTAGCTTGCGTCACATACAACGATCCTTCCTTCTTTCCTTTAGCCATGACTAGACTTCCTTTGGTGTGCTTCCATTTTCCTTCACCAAAATAATTGATCAGACCAACATCGTCTAGCTTTCCAGCGGAGTTAAGATTGCACTCACTAGTAGAAAAATGGCTTACAGTGACACTTTTATAGTGACACTTTCTGATAAAATGACATTAATGACATAAAAGTGTCACTCTTTTCTAACAAAAATACATGAGGATCATGTAGTGACACTTTCATTTTTACGGAGTATATTTAAAGGCCCATGTTACTATTCATTTTTTGCCTCCCCCGTTTCAGATTCAACGCACATCCGCGCTCAAGGGATAGAGGGAGACGCTCTGTCATCTCACTAAGATCCGTCGTCTTCCTCACTCTCCCGACGCCTGTGCGTCAACGATGCCGCTGGCGGAGGAGCGCGAACTGGCGGCCGGCACATCAAGGTCCACCTACGAGCGGCGGTAAGGGAACCCATCCCTGCCCATCGACTGCAGTCCCAATTGGTCTCTTTCTTGGACGTCGATTAGCTGTCGCTCAGTGCCAAGCCCGGTCGATTCAAAGGGTTCCCTGCGGTCAACTTCTCAGATTCCGATTTACAGGTTTTATCAGTTAATTTCCATTTGGCTCCTGTTGGTTCCTTCCCTAATTAAGTTTCATAGGTAATTTGAGTGCTTTAAGTTGGCCAAAACCTCAGATTTCTTTATTAATCTTTATACGCCTAAATAAGCATTAATGTTTTTTCTTTACAGGATTCATTCGGTTCTAATCTATGAATATGCAACGAAGATGTTTATTTTATTCAATGTGTTGTTTTTTTAGTTCTAATGGAGTACTGGTCAAATCTTTTAATATGAAAGGGATGAACCCATATAAAGCAAGTAAATTAAGCCTTAACAATTAATAAGGGTTTGGATATACCTTCTACACTAACTAAATGGCAGTGACTACTTTTTATTATGGTAAATGCTCTTCTCCATTTATTGTATATGTTCAATAGTAATGTTAACCTTGATTGAGATGTAATTCGAACTTGTGTCCCATTTTGAATGTTTCAATTCCATTTTGAATGCTGCAATAATACCGCTTTACAGATATCAAGGGGTTCATCATCATTCTTCCATCAACAACCAGAATTATTGTAGCTATGTTTGGAGGTGTACAAAAGCATTTAATGGATCAGAACAAGGTTCATGTAGGGGGGGGGGGCATCCATGTATTAATAGTTGGTAAACATATTATGTCTTGTCTCCTGAGGATTTCATTCTTTCCCAGGCTATGCCATAACTGAGGGCATACATAACTTTGTTTGATACCATATTATTAGGTGATCCTGGACTAGGTAAAATCCAACTGCTACAAGCAGCAGCTTCTGTTTCTCCTCGTGGCATATATGTGTGTGGCAATACCACAATCAATGCTGGCCTCACTGTTGTCGTGGTCAATGATGCCCGGTAAAATGAATATGAATATGGAAGAACATGACATTAAAAAAGAGCATCTTTCTTTCTGAACTGTTTATTCAAAATAGACCTCCATATATTACTTTAAGTGTTAAGTTATTCTCACTACTAGCTTGCAAGCAGTTGGCGTTTAGTACAATACATTTTGCATTTCTTGTTTATTTTGGGATGTTTGCTTAGAATTTGTTGAGAAGAGTGCTATCATTTGCCAAATGCATTTTTAATTATCATTGTATTTTATTAAGGTTAATGCAAATCCACTTACCACTCCCTTATATTCAGAAGCATGTGTGAATTAAACATTCTTTTGCAGCTTCATGAAAAAACTCCGGAATATCCACATGTGACAAAGCGATTATGGACAGGTTAGGCCTAGCTTTTGTATGATTCCTGATGGTATGAGATCATTTTAATATGAGGATTTCATTATTTTGCATCTTTATTACACTGCAGCACCTTTTGATGTCAGGGGAAGTAGCCTCAATGTAGAGCACAATTCTTTAACTCCAAGCTGAATAATCTCTAGAAAAGAGCTGATTAACTAAAATAATATTTATTCCGGATACATTTCTAGAGCCATTTCATCCTTCTAGTTAGACTAGTTAGCTTTTTGTTCTTTTTTTATTACTTATTATTGTTTCGGGGTATATATGCCCCTAGATATATGTGCTAGGTTCTTAGAGTTGACTAGGTTTAATGTTTTGCTTCCTAATATTTTTTCATTCTAACTTACTTCTTTTAGGTAATGTGCTTTTTGCATCTCCAAGTGAAAGAACCAATGCTCTAACAATATCACCAGGACTTAAAGATAAGTGCATATCTACTTTGTCGATCTCAGTTGCTCTAACATCTTGTTGCCTTATGGTTCCTGTGAATTTTTTTTGAGCAGTCAGGGAATCACCTTATAACAGGTCAATGTGCCTTGTGTCCAGTTATAGAAGAAGTCTGAGTCCAAACGTAGTAATAGAACAATGGCTTCATTCTGTGCAGCAGAAGATATGATGTCTATGTATAAGAAGAAATGTGAAGGCCCTGTGAAGATTGAAGAATGGGCTAAAAGTTGGATTTGTTAGCATTTTGTTCTTGTTTTTACTTATTTTTTCGTGATATGTCCCTATGTATTATGTAGAATTATGTAGAATGTACAATCACATTTACGTGTGCATTTGAGATATAAATAAAAATATTTGAACGTTTGGTTATTTATTAGTATTAAATTATGATTGTAATCAATGCATCATGTGTATGATTTCATAGTATTAGCGTGTCATTAAGTTTTGTAATACCGTATTGTCGCCAAGGTATCACTATTTAGTGATACTTTAGTGTCACTAGAGTATATGACGTAAAAGTGTCGCTGAATAGCTATGTCACCAATGCATCACTATATTGTGATATCGTAGTGTCACAATTCTGTGACACTTGCAGTGACACTTAAAAAGTGTCACTCGTAGTGTCACTAGCCCCCACTTTCAGTGACACTTTTTTAGTGTCACAGAAACTTTCAGTGACACTAATTTGGTGTCACTGTAAGGCATTTTTCTAGTAGTGACTGACAGTATTTATGGTGGCCAGAACATGCCTTACATCTTTTAGAACAAGCTTGCATCCGGTGCTACTTATTAGGACGATGTCTCCTATCCCAGCTATCTTACTCCTATCTTAGTTTCCCATTTGAACCGTACCAAAGTCACCACATTGGTAGGATGAGAAGAAACTTCCATGGGGAGTGATATGGAACGAAGCACCAGAATCGATAATCCAAGATCTATCATCGTAAGCAATGTTTAGGATATATATTACCTTATCCAACGAGATTAGAGTATATCTACTTTCGAAACTACGGCAGTGGCACTCTTCTCTTCTTGCTTCTTCGATGGGTTGACTTGGTCTGACTTGACATTACCAACTTTCTGATTTCTCTTGAAGGATCATTACCGTATATTCATAATGATATGACAATAATATATGATATACGTATGAATTGTTGAGAGAGAAAAATTAGAGGTGTTCTACGAGAAAAATTCCTCCTACTGTATTTATAGAAGGAATTTCGAACATCCTATTACAATTAGGACAAGGTAGGCGTGTGGGCTTTATCAGCTAAAAAGATTGTTTCTCTCTCAACTAAAAGCATGCTAATACAAAGACAAATTAATCAAAGATAATTACAATAATTTGAACACAATAAATAATGGTCTAACAGGCGTGTTTATAAATATTAAAAATTGTGGGGATGTGTTTATAAATACTAAAAATTACAATGTTGAAAATATATACACATATTATCCTCCTACCTCTGCCCGTTCATGGCATTGAAACATTTCACATTATCAAGATAGTTAGAAGTAAATTTATTTTTGGAAAAATTAAAAATAATAATCCCAACTATTACCGGTCCGCTAACAATAATCCCAATTATTGATTATTTTTGTATAATCCCAACTATATGGACCGTCCGCCAATAATGGTCCATGACCACATATTACCTGCTCCAACAAGTGAAATTTTAATAGAAATTAAGCGTAAAAATTAAAATTTGGGATTATTTATATGGATTATCTGCTATATCTTTTTAGAAACTATAGGAATTTATTTACAATCGGTCACGTCAGACCATTGTTATTGGCGAAAGGTCTCTAAAGTTGGGATTATTCTGAAATAATCGATAGTTGGGATTATTATAAGCGGACCGCCAATAGTTGGGATTATTACAATCAATTTTTCCTTTGCTTTTTTATCTCATATACACTAGTGCGTCTCGAAATATAAATATAGTTAATAAATCATTAATTTAAAATGAGAAATTGGTCAAATAACCACAATTTTGAAATTAAAAGTTCAAACACGCAAAGTTTTTGGATAGTGGAGATAGAAAACAATACTCGAATAAAAAACTAAAAATTCTAGTACATATTTCCACCAGAGCTACTAGTTTACACGAATAACATTGTCTTCCAAAAAGACAACCTGCAATTCTTGTTCATCTATGGAAAAGTTGTCGAACTCAAATATCCTCCATGCTCCAAAGTCATCTCCACCAACATCCCACATTTTACTTGTCATCCATATACTTGTTTGTGTGATTTATATTTAATTTTTCATTTTGTTAAGAATTTTATTATGTAAATTTTGGTTTTTTTTAAAGTTGATACGTGTATTCGTCAGGATACAGGTATCTGAAATTTTAAAATAATTACAAAAACAAGATGGAAACTTTTGACAAATTATATATAAGATCCGAGAATGTATGATACGAGTATTCTATAATATTTGATATGAAAACGTTTTTGATACGGTGATACAATGTCCTAGTGAAGTATCCGTCCTGGGTAGTGGTGGGCAAGAAAAACCGTAACCGACTAACCGCGGTAAATAACCGGAAAACCGATGTTTTTTTGGTTAACCATACCGTCACTACTACATTTTTAGACCTAATGTAACATTAATGATGTAACATATCTATAATAGTGTTACCTATTTCTCTAATGTAACACTTTTGAGACCTAGTGTAACACTTTCTAGAAGTATAAGTGTTACATTAGGTACTATAAAGTGTTACAATAGGCCAAATGCAACACCATCAAATGTAATGGTAAAAAAATGTTACATTTTCTCTAATGTAACACTTTTCAGAGAAAATGTAACATTTTTTTACCATTACATTTGATGGTGTTGCATTTGACCTATTGTAACACTTTATAGTACCTAATGTAACACTTATACTTCTAGAAAGTGTTACACTAGATCTAAAAAGTGTTACATTAGAGAAATAGGTAACACTATTATAGATATGTTACATCTCTAATGTTACATTAGGTCTAAAAATGTAGTAGTGCGTGTTTTTAAAATTTTGTGGTACGGTTAACCAACCGTTAGAAAAAAATGGTTTACGGTACAATTATGATTTTGAAATTAAATACCGCCGGTTAACCGTTAATACAAAGTTAAGAATTTGTACATACATTTTGCTTATCGATTTTCAAATTACAGTATATTTTCTGTTCCAGATATCCAATATGATCGAATTCATAAAACTGACACCCGAGACCATCAGTTCACTTTGACAACAACAAACTCTATCCTAAGAGGCAAGGGCAACCTGGCAACGAGGCCATGGCCGACGGAAGAACATGGCCATTTAATTTTGTTTAAGAACGTGTTTGGATGCCAATATTCTTAACCCATTTACTTAGGCCAATTTGGGTAAATGAACAAAATTGCTCCCAGCCATCGTGGACAAATGGCCCATCTGAGAACTTTCCCCAAACACGTGGGTGATACAATTACTGAATTACCACAATCAGTATAGGGGAGACAGAGAAGCATGAAGACTGAAAAAATTGATGAATTTCTACGGGCTTCAACTATGAGATTTGAGAAATCCGTGATGAACGAACACGATAAGCATATGGAGTGAACTAATAAACTATCAATTTAAAAACAACAACAAAATTGTTATGATTTATTGGTTAACCGTTACTCCGTTAGTGGTTAACCGAAATATTGGTTAACCGACACTCGGTTAACCATTGTTATGGTACGGGAAACGGTATATAAAATTTAGTGACCGATAGCACTGTTAACCGAAAATTGGTTAACTAAAATGCGGTTAACCAACCGTGCCCACTCCTAGTCGTGGGTAAGTTGCAACCATAAATCAAAACGTATCCTTATTATTTAATTCATTTTACTTGCACTACTGCGTCATGGCTGATCTTGCATACATCTTGCTACGCCCTACTTTTTCAATGTGAAGTTGACTCGTAGTAAAAAAAAGTTTAAGAAAATGATGATTAAAGATGAAAACACACATTATATATATGGGACGATGTAATGTAGTAAAAATCAAAACTAATAAGCGATGATTAATTAATTAGATACATAGCACCCCATCTTCATTATTATTACTGCCGGATTGGAGATTGTAAAATGACAGGAAAGGGGCGAAACACCACGACACAAAAGGCGGATCACTCGATCCCAAACCAGCCGCCTGCAGGTTTATAAAAATCCATTGGCTCCACTGTATCAATTTAATTTGCTTTGTCTAGATTGGACCAAACCGCAAGTTGCTTGCCTATGAAATTTTAATATTTCGTACTCCGTATTAATAAAAGAAAATGATCCGAAATTTCGCGGACATCAATTAAAAATATTACTACTATTAGTTTACGTTTAATTTATAGGGGTTGATATGTCATACGTGCATGTGTCTATATATGTTTACATTTGTATTTGTATTTCGATCAAATAAAAAGAGTCTTTTTCAAATACACCTAAAATATCATGCTGTAATTGTGATCAATGACTCTAAGTATGTTAAAAATGCAATAAAGTAGATGAAAAATGTGGTGACATTTTCATAAATAATTTCAAAATTTTCTTTATTGCAAGAAGTGCACCTCACGTAAATATCATATACAAATAATTAAAAGTGGATAGACTTGAAATCCCAATATCATAAAACGATAAAATTGTGTATCTTAATCCAAATGACTGGAATGAGTATAGTATTTTAGTGGAATGTGTATTGATGTAATATTTTAAAATGAGTACTCTTACTCGGACACTATCACAATGAGTTTTGTGTTATACAAAAATGAGTATATTGTTTAAAATATGTATTGATCTAACATTATGAAGTTAGCAAAATAAAACATGTAAGTTCGGAATAAGGAATTATAACATGTGCATCGATATAACATTTTAAAATGAGTGCAATAGAAGATGTTTTATGCTCAATGCATAGTTCCAATGTTCAATGTCCAATAATAGATAACACGATACGCAATGAAGATGTTTTGATGTTCAATGGGTTTTGAAATTTCTATACTCAATTACACAGTTTAAATGCTAGCTAGCTCTCTATAGAGAAGGTTTGATGTTCAACTAACAGAGCTTACGATTTTCATATCAATGCATATTTCAAAAGTATAATACCCCGTATTAAATTATATTCACATAGTGAAACTCATATGAGTTCATTATAAACATAATTTAATAAATTTGATAAAACAAAAATAAGAAAAACAAAGGGAATGAGAACATATGAAGCAGATATTTGGGCATTTTCCCAAAACACGGGAAAAGCTAGGATGTGTTTCCAAAACACGGGAATAAAACTAGGGTTTCTAAGAATGCAGGAGTGGGAATTGGCTATTCCAACTAGAAAAATTAGAGGTGCTTTAAGTCAGAATTCCTATTCCGACTGCAGGTATTTTTTTTTAAATTTCAGTCGGAATTCCCAAATCCAACTGCATGTTTAAACGCATTGAGTTTTGTTTATTTACAATAAGTGATGATTTGATGTGATCACGTGAGGTTTATTTACACTAAGTGATGTGTGATGTGATCATGTGAGGTGCATGCAGTTTTTTTAAATAAGCTCCATGCAGTTTTGAAACGTTAAAAAAAGTGATATTTGCAATTGTAAAAGTGACGTATACGTAAGTGATGGATAGTCTACCCGGGGGTATTTATCCGAAGGGTTATTGCGGGGAGTAATCTAGAGAGAAGTCAGAGTAAGTAAATATAGAGGGAGAGAGTGTATTGTAAATGTGGAGCGTTTTCAGCGTGGTTACAAATGGGGAAATGGGGTGCTATTTATAGTAGCAATAAATGCCGGGCAGGGACACGTGTCAAGCGCTTATTGGCCGAGGGGTCGCCTCAACTGGTTGGCGCTGGCAGCCACATGTGGCCGCATTTAATGCGGCTGTTGGATGGGACGTCTGTGCGGGGTACGGTGATCTGTACGCATGTGAGGCGGATATCTTGTCGAGTGAGATGCCTTCGGCCATAGAGCAGCAGCCGAGGGCTCTTCCACCCGATGGCTACCCCGGGTGCCGAGGGCTCATAGTGCCGAGGGCTACTGTTTTCGCCGTTCTCTCCCAGTTTCTTAGTTTGCTTGAGAAACCCGTCGTGTGAGAATTTAGAGCCTTCGGCCAGGGGGCCGAAGGCACCCCTGGCGCGTAGTGCGGGCTGCTTGGCACTCTGGGCGCTGTGATTTGGGCCTGTTGGGCCTGCTGGGCCTTCGCTGGAGTAGTAGGAGTCTGTGGGCCGGGGGTTCTCGGGCCATATACTCCATCAGGAGTCCCTCACTCCTTTTGCCGAAAGGTACTTGAGGGAAAAGGAGTAATTTGTGCTTGCCCTTTGATGTTGTCCCGTTGTGATCTCTGAGGTTGGTGAGGAGTTGTTGCTTTTATGTCCCTGCCGAAGGCAGTCCCTCAGTTACCCACATGTCGGGACTTGAGGGCTTGCTTTGTTGTTTGTTGGAATTTCACAGATTTTGTAATTTAATGTTTTTCCCGAAGGGGTCCTCCAGTCCCCCACTCCTTGAGGCACTTGTAAAGTGGTGGAAAGGAGTAAAGTAGTTACGTTGCCGTTGTGGGCCGAAGGCTGACGCTTTTCGTTTCACTTCGGGGGGATGCCTCGTTAAAAACCTCATTAGGAAAAACCCTTTGGGAAAAAATCCTAATGAGGGAAAAAGAGTGCACCGAATTCCCCCAATGATGAATCGAAAATGTCAAACCTTGGTACAAAGTGGGGAATGACGGGAATGCCGAAGGCTCTCTCCTCTGAGGGCTCCTGTGTTGATTAGCCGAAGGCTCGCCGTTGCTGTCCTGGTGGTGCCGAAGGGGAGCCCCTCAATCCAGGGATCGGGGGCCTGCCAGATGAGGGCAGCAGTGAAGTTGTTACCGGGGGGTCCACTGTCTGTTGATGAGTTGGTGATGAAGATACCCGAGGGCTCCCATTACCTGTGTGCCATGGGCCATCCGTCAATGGGGCACACCCCGGGGGCTACCCGGTTTTGCAGTGCTGAGGGGGAAACCCCGAGGGGTGCCCTGATATGCAGCCCTAGGGATCTGAAGGGGTGATCCCGAAGGCGTGTGTAATGTGTTGTGTGGGCACAACCCGGGGGCACTTCTGGGTGAGTGCACCCGGAGGCTATCTTTGATGAAGTGGAGTGAAGTAGAAAACCCGGGGGCTTCCAAAATACAGCCGTTGGAAATATAGCCGTTGGAATATGTAACGACGGGATGTAGCCGTTGGGGGGGTGGCACACGTGGCGAGTGATGGCTGGCTGTCCGTGGGCGGCATCGCGGGTTGGGTGAAGATGCGGCGTGTAATGATGGCGTCCACCCGGAGGCCCGGTTTTCGGGCCCAAGCCCAGACTCTGGGGTCTATAAATACCCCGGAGCTAGAGCCATTCCTTCCTTACGCGTTCAAAAATCCTTAGCGAAGCTCTGCCAAAAATTCTAGAGAGAGAACTCGAGCCCTCGGTCACTGTGCCTTCAGAGGTTAGTTCTCCCTTCGCTCCTCAACACTCTTTGCAAGTTCCACCCTCTGGCCTTAGTTTAGGGTTAGGGTTCCGTAGAAATCCTTCGAAACTTTAGGCATATTTTTTTTTTTGCAAAGAATGTCGTCCGAGAGTGATTCCCAGAATATATCGAGGGAGCCCTCGGTTGAGGATGAGGTTGCTTCAGATGTTGAGTCAAGCAGCAGTGCGCCCTCGGTTGCCGATGACGAAGTCGTGGCCTTGGAGTTGCAGAAGGCTCTTGCTGCTGAGGTGGAAGCCGAAGGCTTCGAGCAGGAGTGTGAAGATGAAGAACTAGCCCTCGCGTGTCAGGTGGCGGAGGATGAAGCCCAAAAGGAGGCGATGAGGGTTACTGTTGCTGTGCCACCCCCTCGGAATGACTGTGGTGAGCCTAGTACCTCCAGACCGTTGGACCCGACGCCTCTGAGGATAGCCCCCGGTAAAAAGAAGACAAAGTCGCAGAGGGCTGCCCCTAAGAAGAAGAGTGTGGCTGCTATTGCTGGGGGGCCCGTTGAAATGTCAGAGGGGTATACCTGGCTAAACACCGAGGCCCTCGATATTAAGTCGAAGGCGGACAGGGCTGACTTGTATGTCACACAGCTGCACGTTGGGCCCTCGGCCGTAGTGGTGGAGCCAAGCGTTGATGATCTGCTGTCCCGGCCTCCGGAGGGATGCATTGCCGTCCACGTTCTGTCAGTGTCCATGGGCCTCCGGTTCCCCCTGCATCCATTCCTCCGGGAGTACCTCCGGTTTGTTGGACTCCTCCCCTGCCAACTTACCCCCAATAGCCATTCATACATTGCTGGCTTCCTGCACCTGTGCCGGACGAGGGGTGTTACCCCAAGCTTGGACCTCTTCTTCCAAAGCTTCAACTTGTGCCGGGGGGGGCACGCGAATGCCGAGGGTTTCGCCAATTTACAGCAGGTAGCAAAGTTCAAGCTGTTCACCGAAGCGCCCTCGTCCAATAAGGGCTGGAAAGACAGATGGTGCTACGTCCGGCTGGCTGAGAATCCCTTCCCGAAGGAGCTGCGGGGTCGCTTTCGGCGCCACGAGAGGGTGGGGAGTGCTGCCCTAGAGAAGGATGGCCTGAAACTCGCCAAGATTCCGGAGGGCAAGACGAAGGTCGTGACGATCAAAGAATGCACCTTTGAGGAAGACTTGCATGCCCTCGGGTTCCGACGGTACCGGTTCATCGGGGAAGTAGATGAGAAGTACCCTGTCTTCACCGAGGCCTCCGGGGGGGCAGGAGGTAGGCTACGAGGGCCCCTAGTCTCCTACTTAGGCATTTTTCATTTTGCATCCCGATAGTTGATTTTGGTACGAACCCTTCGGGTTAACATTCTCTTTGCTTTGTTTTGCAGGTATGGAGGCTCTCTTCGCAATGAAGAAGAAGAAGGAGAGGGCGCAAGCCCAGAAGAAGGAGAAGACGGAGCCCTCGGGTCAAAAGCCCATTGATGAGGTTTTCCCGAAGGAGACCGCAGAGCCTTCAGCCTCTGCTGCTCCCGTTACTGCGGCCGGGGGGCCGAAGGCTGACGTGGCAGCCAAGAAGAAGAAGGGGGGCAAGGGGGTGGAGCCCCCTATCAAGAAGCTGAAGGTTGCCGGGGACGCCGTTGAGAAGGCGCCCCCCCTCATAATGCTCGATGATCAGCCCTCCGCTGATCCCCCGGCAATTGATACTCCGATGGCTCAGACGGACCTTCCCTCAGGGAAGATGCCTCGGGAGATTATTCGGCTCTCCCTCGCTCCGGGGGCATCCGTATTGCATGGCTCGGCTGAACCGTTGTCTTTCCTGAGGGGGATAACCTCGATGATGGACAAAGAAGCCCTCTCTACTTATAACGATGACGCCCTCGAAGCCAGGGCCCTCCGATCAGCTCTGACTGTGAGTGTTTCTACTTTGGCTTGATCTCAATATTTTATCATAACCCCAATGCCCGTCTGAACCCTCTGTCCGTTGTTCAACAGGCATGCATAACCTTCGGTGAGCAGGCCCGAAGGCGAGAGGAGTGGTGCCGTCATAAGGCCGAGCTAGAGAGGTCCGTGGAGGAGCTGATTCGCGACAAGGACGCTGCCCTTCGGGAGGTGTGTAAGTTGGAGGATGCCCTTCGGCAAGCGGAGCTGCGGCTGAAGGAGGCCAGAGAAGACGGGAAGGCCGAGGGCAGGGCTGAAGCCGAGAGGGTTGCGGCCGAGGAGAGGAAACAAGCTGCTGAGGACGCCGAGAAGGCCAAAGCTGAAGCTGCCGCAAAAGCCCGGGAAGAGGCCATTGCTGGGTTCACCTCCGAGGGCTGGAAAGCCGAGGGCCAGAGCGAATGGGTGGCCTCTGTGGTGAAGGCCTCGATTGAGGAGTGGGTGAGGGGCCCCGGGCTGGACTGGATGAATGAGAGGGGCGACACCTACTATCAAGCTGGCGAGTTCTTCACCCAGCACCTGGTTTACCGGAGGCTCGCCCGGCATTTTGGCACCTCCCTGGATGAGTTCAATCCCTCGGTGTACGGCCTCCCCCCGTTGCAGCCAGATGTTCGGGTCCCCCTTCCCGAGGGAGAAGAGCGCCCGGTGATTCACGATTCCATGATGATGGGCGCCGATGATGATGCCGAGGACGCCACCGGGACGGAGGTTACCTCGAAGCCATCGGGGGAGGGTGCCCCCGGGGATGATGCTGCTGTAGTTGTAGAGTGACTTCATAATTTGTAATGTCTGAATATTTTTTGTAACGATCAACATTGATCCTTCGGCTTCGGCCCGTTTGTAATAGTAACATCGCAATTACACTTGCTTTCTTTTTGATGATTGAATGATCGCCTTCGGGCTTTGTATATATGACTTGTTCCCTTCGATTCCTTTATTCTTGGATGTATGCCTCCGTTTTCCTTGAGTGTATGCCTTCGGCATTTTTCGAGTGTATGTGTTTGTTCCTTTGAATGTATGTCTTAGGACTTAGAATACTATCTGATTGTAGCTAGCCCTTAGGAGCCTTCGGTAGTTGGGTACCCTTTGCTGGATATGCAACCGAGGGTTCAGCAGCAATTAGAACTTAGAAAATTTTTCTAAGTGTAGCACACCATAGGGCCTTCGGGTGTCTACAGTAACCCCAATCCTAGGACTTAGAAAAATTTCTAAGTGCAGATTTCCCTTGTGAGCCTTCGGGATACGGTGTCCCCTCTGATGTGTAAATATTGGGCCGAGGGCCCAATGTATAGGACTTAGAATTTTTTTTTTTTTGCAAGTGTAGTATGCCATGTAGCCTTCGGCTACTGTGGAGCCCCACCTGTAATATTGAATAGGCCGGGGGCTAATTCTTTTAGGACTTAGAAGATTTTCTTGAGTGTTGATTCCTTGTGAACTGTAGCCCTCGATTGATAGGTAGCCTTCGGCAATTAGGTCCCTTGAGATGAGGGTGAAATATGTAGGACTTAGAAAATCTTCTAAGTGTAGAGTTTCCCTTGGGAGCCTTCGGGTGATAGGTGCCCTCTGATTCCACATCACTTTGCGAGATGCCCGGGGGCTACTCATTCAGGACGGAATACCCTTTTTTTTTAAGTGTTGTTGTATTGCATGGCCTTCGGCCACCATATTCCCTTGGCTGTAATACTGATTGGGCCGGGGGCTCCATCTTTAGGACTTATAATTTTTTGTAGTGTTGCTTCCATGTGTAGCCTTCGGACTTAGGATTTTTCTAAGCATAAATTGATGTTGAATCCTGTTGCTGTGAAGAAAGCCAATGAGGAGTGTGTGCCCTCGGCATACACTTTAAAAGTTGTAGAATTTGATCCTTGTCATGGGGAAAGGGTCCTCGGTATTTGTGCATAACGGATGCCTTCGATGTTTGTTTGAAGTACCGTTTAGTGGACCTTGGACAGTCCAGTCCCTTTGTGTTGTTGAAGCCTTCGGTGTCTTTGTGGCCGGAGGTGACCAGGTAGTGGACTTAGCCGTTCCCTGATGATATTTCCTTGAGTAGTATCCTTCGGGAAATAGGAGTCTTCAATTGCCGGAGGTGTTCCCGTGGGGAGCCCTCGGCATATTGTGATTTTGTTGGAGTGTACTCTTTGATTTCTCGCTGAGTCTACTCCCCTTCACCCCTTTTTTTTTTTTTTTTTTTTTTTTTTTTTGGTTGGTGGTGAAGGGAAGGATTCAAGAAACTTGGTTTCTTGGTAAGGCTGGGCCTATTAGGAGACCATCAGAATACACCAATGGCTCTCCTCCCTCGGGTTAACCTTCCGAGTGCCGAGGGGATCGAGGGACGTTTCCTGGGCACAAGATATGGTGGTCCGTAACCTGCCTCCCCTTGGGGGATGGCGCGGAAAGCGCCTCATTTTTGAAAGTCGTCCCCTCGGCGCTAGACATAGTCTGTGGCCTGCCACACCCTTGGGGTGGTGGCGCGGGGAGCGTTTCGGTTTGGAAGTCGAATCCTGGGCATTTCTCATGCCTGTCATACCCTGGGGGTAATGACGCGGATAGCGTTCCGTTTTTGAAAGTCGAATCCTGGGCATTTCTCATGCATGTCATACCCTGGGGGTAGTGACGCGGAAAGCGTTTCAAGGAAGGGTTTTCATTTGCACACTAGTTGCAAATGGCCGGGGGCACTACGTGCCGCCGGCACCGATGGTGGCGCCTTCGGTATATGCGTCCTCGTGGGGTACGGCTTTTAGAAACAACACTTGGTGTTAGTTTCGATGTGTAGCCCCCCGGTACTTGGTACCGAGGGGTCTTCTGTAGGAACACTTGGTGTTCTCTTGTTGTAGTTGATGTAGGCGTCTACCCTCGGTACTTGGTACCGAAGGGTCTTCAAATGAAACACTTGGTGTTCCCCAATAGATGTTTGGAAGCTGTTAGGAGAGCATATCCCTGGCACTGGGTGCCGAGGGGTCTTCTTTGAAACACTTGGTGTTTTTTCTTCGTTTCGATATTTGATGAGGGAGGTGTACCCTCGGCACTGGGTGCCGAAGGGTCTTCTGTAGGAACACTTGGTGTTCTAATCTTTTCTTTTTTGATGTTGAAGGTGGGGAAGTACCCTCGGCACTGGGTGCCGAGGGGTCTTGACTGAAAACACGTGGTGTTTCTACTGTTTGTTGTAGGTGTTGATGGTGTCCGCCCTCGGCACTGGGTACCGGAGGGGGTTCTTCTTGTGGTGAGGCCCGGGGCCTGTAGTCAGTATGAGGGCTTGATGTCTTGGATGTATCTTCATTCTTCGAAATTGGAGGCCTTGGGCCATTGGATAGTACATTCACTAGTTATGAGGGCTTGGCCGCTCTTACATTATTGATAAAATTTAACTAAATGGTGTACATTCCAGTGCCTAGGGACTTCTTTCCCATTGGGGCGTTTGAGTTTGTAGGTCCCGGGTTTTGTGATGGCTGCTATGATGTAGGGGCCTTCGAATTTTGGTGCCATTTTTCCTCCCTCGGTTGGTTGGCTGGCTTCCCTCCTCCGGAGCACATAGTCCCCCACTTGAAATTCCCGGGTTCGAACTTTGCCGTCGATGTAGCTTTTGACTTGCCTTCGGTAGTTTTCTGCCCGGATGAAGGCCTGCTCCCGGCGTTCTGAAATGAGGTGCAGGTCGAGGGCCATGTTGCTGTCGTTGACCTCGGGGTCATATTGGATCACCCTTCGGGTAGGAAGGGTGACTTCCGTAGGAGCTTTGGCTTCAAAACCGTAGCAGAGGGAGAAGGGTGTTTCACCTGTAGCGCGCCGAGGGGTAGTGCGGTAGGCCCAGAGGATGTTGTGAAGTTCTTCCACCCAGCCACCACCCTCGGCCTCCAGCTTCTTTTTGAGGCCCTCGAGCAAGGTCCGGTTGGCGTTCTCTACTTGCCCGTTGCCTTGAGGGTAGGCAACGGAGGAGAAGGTGTGTTTGATGCCCCATGCCTCCAGAAGGGCACAGAAGGGGGCTGCCTCAAATTGTGTCCCATTGTCGGAGATGATCTGCTGGGGGACGCCAAACCTTGTGAGGATGTTCTTGAGGACGAAGTGACGGCACTTTGCCTCTGTGATGCTGGCGAGGGGTTCAGCCTCCACCCACTTGGTAAAATAGTCGACGGCCACAATGATGTATCTGTTGTTGGAGGTACCCCTCGGCAGAGGGCCCACAAGGTCTATCCCCCATCGGGAAAACGGGACAGAGGTGCTGATGGGGGCATAGTTGACCGCTGGCCTGCCGGGGGCTTTCTGGAAATGTTGACACGTGGTGCACCTCCGGGCAAGGTCAGCACAATCCCTGGCCATGGTTGGCCAGAAGTAACCCTGGAGAATGAGCCTTCGGGACATGGAGAAGGGTCCCTGGTGAGCTGAGCAAGTGCCACTGTGCACTTCTCCCATTGCGACCTCGGCTTCATCTGGATGAAGGCACCGAAGTAGCGTGCCATTGTAAGATCGTTTGTAGAGCCTTCCATCTTCGATGGTGTAGCTGGGAGCCCTCAGCTTTGCCAGTTTAGCGCGGGCCTCATTCTCGGGCAGCTGCCCTGTGGAGATGAAGGCGGTGATATCCGAGATCCAATCCTCCTGACGCTGTTGTATGTTCATCACGGGGCTTGCATGGATGCTTGAGAGGCTGAGTTCCTCGATTTTGGCAATCTTGGAGATGTGCTCGGGGGAGTCTGCCGAGAGTTTAGATAATATGTCGGCCTCGGAGTTCTGAGCCCTCGGTATTTGAGTGAGAGAGTGTACCCCAAATACCTTAAGCAACTCCTTGGCCGCTTCCTTGTACTGTTTCATTCTTCCTTCCTTGGCCTCATATTCTTCGGAGATTTGGCCAACGACCAACTTGGAGTCGCATTTGATGTGGATCTGCCGAGCCCTCATGTTGGCAGCCAGCCGAAGGCCACATAGGAGGGCTTCATATTCGGCCTCATTGTTGGAGACTTTGAAGGAGAAGCGGATTGCATAGTAGGCCCTGAAGCCCTCGGGAGAAATGAGGACTACCCCTCCCCCGCATGCTTTGGTCGCGGATGAGCCGTCAGTGTAGAGGGTCCACCAGTCGTCCGAGGTAGCCGAGGGCTCCCCGTCCGTGGCTGCTCTTGCGGTACACTCCGTCACAAAGTCCGCTAGGGCTTGGCCCTTGATGGCAGGCCTTGGACGGATGTCAATGTTGTACTGGCTCAAGAAGATAGCCCATTTCACCATGCGGGAGGAGCTGGTGGGGCTCCTCATGAGGGCGCCGAGGGGTTGATGGGTGAGGACCTGAACCGGGTGAGCCTGAAAGTAGTGGCCCAACTTCTTGACAGTCCAAACGACGGCTAACACCGTTTTTTCCACAGGGGAGTACCTGAGCTCGGCCTCCCTTAGGGTCTTGCTAACATAGAAGATGGCATGTTGGATGCCGTCTTCCTCCCGGATGAGCACAGAGCTGATGGCCGCCGGGCTAACCCCAAGGTAGAGGTAGAGGGTCTCCCCTACCTTGGGTTTGGAGAGCACAGGAGGTGAAGATAGATATCTTTTGAGCTCGTCGAAAGCCCCCTGGCATTCAGGAGTCCATAGAAAGCCAGCCGTCTTCCTCATGATCTGGAAGAAGGGTAGAGATTTTTCCGCCGATTTAGATAGGAAGCGGTTGAGGGCTGCCAGGCGGCCCGTCAATCGTTGAACTTCCTTCACATTGCGTGGGGGCTCCATGTTGATGATGGCCTGGATTTTCTCGGGATTGGCCTCAATACCCCTTCGGCTCACCATGTAGCCTAAGAATTTGCCCCCTTGGACGCCGAAGGTGCACTTCTTCGGGTTTAGCCGAAGGTTGAATTTTTGCATGATGGCGAAGATTTCCCGGAGGTCGTCAGCATGGTTGGAAGATTGCTTGCTCTTGACGATCATGTCGTCGACATAAGCCTCCATGGTGCGCCCTAGGACGGCTTGAAAGACCCGGGCCACCATCCGGGTGTAAGTGGCCCCTGAGTTCTTTAGGCCGAAGGCCATTACTAGGTAGCAGAAGATGCCCTCGGGAGTCATGAAGGCAGTTTTTTCGGCGTCCTCCTCGTGCATGAATATTTGATGGTACCCTCGGAAGGCATCGAGGAAGGACATGATTTCACACCCCGCGGTCTCATCCACCAATTGATCAATGTTTGGTAGAGGGAATGGATCCATGGGGCATGCTTTGTTGAGATCGGTGTAGTCCACGCACATGCGGAAGGTAGGGGGCTTCTGTGCGAGGACTACATTCGCCAGCCATGAGGGATATTTCACCTCTTTGATGTGCTTAATGGAGAGGAGCATGGCGACCTCCTTCTTCACAAATTCCCTTCTCTCGGCGGAGAGGGGTCTTCTTCGTTGTTGCACTGCTTTTGCCGAGGGGTCTACCGAGAGGCGGTGGGTGATGACCCTTCGGCTAATTCCCGGCATGTCCTCCGGCCCCCATGCAAAGACAGTGGAGTAGGCGCGGAGGGCGTCGGTGATACCGGTCTTCAAATCTTCAGGGAGCTGGGCTCCAATCTTCACGACTCTCTCTGGCTGGGCCGGATTGAGCGCAAAGTCTTCTACGTCCTCGGCCGGTTCAGCCCTCGGCCTTCTTTCCTCCTGGTCGACGGCTCCGGTGATGGTGTCTACACGGAGTTCCGTCTTGCTTACCTTCTTAGTGACCTGAAGATAGCAGGCACGGGCAATTTTTTGGTTCCCCCGGGAGTAGCCAATGCCCCCCTCGGCGGGAAACTTGAGGCAGAGGTGCCTCATGGAGATGATGGCTTCGAGGTCCTCGAGGGCTGGCCGGCCGAGGATGATGTTGTGAGCGCAGTCAATGTTGACGACGACGAACTCCACTTCGAGCTGGGCTCTACGGATCCCGTCGCCGAAGATCACCGGGAGGGTTATTACCCCCTCGGAATCAATAGTATCGCCGGTGAAGCCGGCAAGAGGGGTCTTAATGGGCCGAAGGGACCCCCTCTCCAGATGCAGCTCTCTGAAGGTGCTGAGGTACATTACATTGACGGAGCTGCTCGTGTCAATGTAAGTTCGGTGAATGATGGTGTCGTTGATCTCCGTCCGAATCACCAAGGCATCCCTGTGAGGAGAAGAAGTAGGAGGGAGGTCTGCGTTGGTGAAGGTGATGGGTTCCTCTCTCAATCGCTTTACCGGGGGCATATGAGTGACTTCCCCCACGTAGAGCGATTGAGCCCACTTCTTTCGTTGGCTGGTGGAATCGCCCCCTGTATTGCCACCGGTGATCATGAGGATGTGGCGTTTTTTCTCCTGGTAGTGGGGGTATTCCTCCTCCTCTTCTTCCAAGTTTCCAATCTCCCTTTTCTTGCCGAGGGGGATGGTATTCGGGTTTACCCAAGCGTTCACCTTCGTGTGATGCCCTCGGGGAGGCCCCTGGTGAGAAGGTCCCTCCTGCCGAGGGCTCTGGACAAATTGGGACAGGTGCCCTGCTTGTATTAACCTCTCGGTGGCCGTCTTCAGTTGATGGCAGTCATCGGTCCTGTGCCCCTGGTGCCGATGGAAGCGACAGTAGGGGAACTGAGGGTTGATAGCGTGTACCTCCGGGGGTGCGCGAGAGTCGCGCTCAACGAGGCCCCTCTCCTCTGCAAAATCGAGGATGATGCTGACAGGGTGCGTCAATGGGGTCCGAGGGCGGTCCAGGAGAATGGGCTGGGCCCAAGTCTTAGGGTTGCTCCTATAACCTCCCCCGGGCTTGGCTTGGCCTTGCCGAGGGCGATCATCAGAGGGTCCCGAAGCCTTGGGGCGATTTGGAGGAGCCCCCGGCCCTCGGTTGTGCTTGTTGTCAGCCCTCGGGGGCTGCTGGTCCGGATGCTGGTGATACTTCTCCACCTCCTCGGCCTCAGCATATCTGTCCCCCCGCTGCAAGGCCCTTATGTAGTCGCGGGGGGGTTCAATGATGAGGCTCCTTGAAAAGTTGCCGGTGCGGAGGACGGTTTGTCGGAGGGCCAGGAGGGTCCCGTCATCAGCACCGTCGACCTTGTCGGCCTCCGTCCTCCAGTGCTCCAGGAAATCCCGAAGGGTCTCATCCTTCTTCTGGCGTATCGTTAGGAGGTGGGAGAAGTGCTTCCTTGTGCGACGCCTCCCGGCAAATTGTGTTAAGAACCGCTGGGCGAGTTCTTGCCACGAATCAATACAGCCCTCGGGCAGCCTGTTGAACCATTCGTATGCTGGTCCCTCTAAGGTGGAGAGGAACCAACGACACAAATATTCGTCTGACGCCCCCACCATCATCATGCTGTTCTGGTACTTGCTGTAATGCTCCTGGGGGTCCGTTTTTCCGCTGTAGGGCTGTATGTGTTGCCCTCGGTATTTCTCCGGGATCCGGGCCGCCAATACCCTTGGGGTAAATGGCGTCCGAGTCCGGAGCTGGATGGCGGGTTCCCCGGAGCCCTCGGCCACCTTCTTCTGTAGTTCCTCCATTTTGGCCATCATGGCCTCGTATTTGAGGTCTGAGTGAGGGGTGGAGGTGGTGGCGTGAGCTTTGTTGGACTCCATCTCGTCAAGCCGGCGTTGGAGGGCCGCAATGATCTCGTCCCGGGGGTCCCTCGGGAGGGTCTCCGCCCCCTGCGAACGAACCCGGGCCGAGTGGGCCTAGTTGATTTGGTGCCGAGCATCATCGGCATGAAGGGGTGCCTTGCCTTTGTCCCGAGGGGGACGCTCCTCGTCTGCCCTCGAAACAGATCCCCCGCTTTCCTGGGGCTTTTGGAGTGCTTTCCCCCCGAGGCGGTCTTGGACCCCTCGGCGGTCTGGCCCTCCTCCGAGCCGGTTGAGGGCGGAAGTGCGGGGCCTCTCCCTGTTGTCATTATGGCGGTCCCAGGACTGAACTTCCTGGGAGGATGTTTCTTGGGCCACCACCCCCTCGTCGTTTCTCACCCGAGGGGTGGGATTTCCGAAGGGGTGTGGCAGAGGGGGAAGTATGATATTTTCCCCGATCTGAGGGTGAGCTGGAGCCAGGGTGCCGAAGGCACCCGGGTTCTTGGTGAGCGTTTGGATGAAGGCGGAGAGCGCCGATTGTACGTCGATGGTGAGAACCGGAGGGCTAACTTGGTCATCGCTCCGGTTTTTCTTCTTGGCCTCGATGCCGAGGCGGGCATCGGGGGCGTTTTGTTGGATCTGAAGGCGTAGGTCGACAGCCGCCTGTTCCAGCCCAGCGAGGACACCGCCCTCGGGAGCCCTGTGAGAGGCTTCGGGGGCGTTGACGTCGCCGAGGGGCAGGTTCTTGTCTTCTACGTTCTTTGAGTTGGCACGTGTTGTCCTCACCATTTTGATAGAGGGCTAGTGTTTTGTGTTTGGTCGAGGGGGAGGGTTTCTTACTCGATTGTTCAACCTCTCAACGAGAGCACCAAATGATGGATAGTCTACCCGGGGGTATTTATCCGAAGGGTTATTGCGGGGAGTAATCTAGAGAGAAGTCAGAGTAAGTAAATATAGAGGGAGAGAGTGTATTGTAAATGTGGAGCGTTTTCAGCGTGGTTACAAATGGGGAAATGGGGTGCTATTTATAGTAGCAATAAATGTCGGGCAGGGACACGTGTCAAGCGCTTATTGGCCGAGGGGTCGCCTCAACTGGTTGGCGCTGGCAGCCGCATGTGGCCGCATTTAATGCGGCTGTTGGATGGGACGTCTGTGCGGGGTACGGTGATCTGTACGCATGTGAGGCGGATATCTTGTCGAGTGAGATGCCTTCGGCCATAGAGCAGCAGCCGAGGGCTCTTCCACCCGATGGCTACCCCGGGTGCCGAGGGCTCATAGTGCCGAGGGCTACTGTTTTCGCCATTTTCTCCCAGTTTCTTAGTTTGCTTGAGAAACCCGTCGTGTGAGAATTTAGAGCCTTCGGCCAGGGGGCCGAAGGCACCCCTGGCGCGTAGTGCGGGCTGCTTGGCACTCTGGGCGCTGTGATTTGGGCCTGTTGGGCCTGCTGGGCCTTCGCTGGAGTAGTAGGAGTCTGTGGGCCGGGGGTTCTCGGGCCATATACTCCATCAGTAAGATTTGAATGTATTTACATTTATATTTTCTAAAATGAAAAATAGGGAAAAATAATTAAAATACCCCAAACTTTGAAGGGGTATGGGATAAGCACCCAAATGAACATCATAAATTTACATTTTTGAAAGAAATAATATATGATCATCAGATCATGGTGCTAAAATAACTTTTTATATAAAGTTTGGGGTATTTTATTTACATATGAAAGTTCGGAGTGTTTATCTCACACACCTTCAAAGTTTGGGGTATTTTAATTATTTTTCCCTGAGAAATATGCAGTTTAATTTTTTGAAAAAAAATTGGTTACTTTATTGTAATTTTTAATCCATCGAATTAAATTCATAAAATGAATTACAAATTTGATTTTGTTTAAAATACAATTTTTGTGTGTGGGTGCGTAGGATGAAATCTTATCCGATGAATTTTATCTTGTGAATTTTTATGTGATTAAAGTTTATCTGATATATTACATAATCATTTTTATCATACTGTCTCCATTATTATTTGTTTGCCAACCCATAATTTTGGCTTTTGCCAATAGTTCAATCATTCAATTGGCTTTTAATTTAGTTCCGTGACCAACTGCCTTTTAATCTAGTTCCGTGGCCAACAATGAATAAAAAAAATAATGGGCTTGTTTTGGTCAAAATTGGCAAATCCGACCACAAGGCGCCAAAAAAGAACTAGGAGTTCGGATTCCCTTATATTCGTACCCTAATCTCACTTCCCATATTCATACCCGAATCCCAATTCCTGTCACACGAAAAATCCCCGTAATTTTGTCATTTCCTCCAGATTAGGTCTGATGTTCAATACAAGTATATTAATGCTCAATTAACAAAATACGACACATAATCATGCCATGTCATTATATATATATAAATCAATATAATCGTGATTTTCAACTAAAATTACAATAATGCGCTTCTACCCAAAATCAATATATCAATCTATATATATCAATATATATATATATAGGGGATGGTTCAAATACAAAGATCTCTTCCCATGCAAAGTGAGAAAGAATCTTGTGCATTCATTTCCACATCTAATGGCTCAAAATGAGCCAAAACTGCACACAATTCGACCAAAATTGCGGTGGCAATTTCGTAAATATGTTACACTTTTTCGTTATCGCGAAAAAGTGCAACAGAAACACGCAAAAGTGCAAGCGAAAGATGCAAAAGTGCATATCTTCGCACTTTGCACGGGAAGAGGTCTTTTTATTTGAACTCTTCCCTATATATATATATATATGTGTGTGTGTGTGTGTGTGTGTGTGTGTGTAGTAAACTAATATATATTAGGTGTAAACTAATATGCCTTCACTTTTAATTATTGATATGGAAACTAATATATATTACTTTACTACACCGAATTAAATAGAAACAAATATGCAAATTAGTTTACTTATTAATTTGACACCTATTAATAAATTAGTAAGCTTCAAATAAGTAAATAATTAAAAATGAAATTAAAAATTATAACCAACATAAAGTATATATATTTTCACAAGTAAATATGTTTAGCTTAGCCAAATAAGTAATTTTTTTTTGTTGTTTCTTTATTTTACACCTAAAATTCAAATATGCCTTCACTTTTGAAATAGATTCCTAATCCAAATTAGAAAATATTTATAGGTTTACGAATTCCTACTTTTATTTTAATAGAATGTTTTTAATTGGATTGATTTCAGTTCTAGATTAAATCAGATCAGATCAAACAACAGACATCTAATAGATCATATTAATTCATACCAAATCAAATCCGAAATTTTAATTCAATTAAAAACGTTCTTATTAATGAGTAAACTGTAAGATCTAACAATTAAGAAATATAGATTTTTTTATTATTGGGTTCGTAACAATTATGTTTACTTGAGATGCTTATGTAGAAGACCAATTTAACTTTTTTTCATATATTTTTTTCTTTGTTTCACAAATGGAATATATTTCACATATATTTTTCATGATTCAGAAGATTCCACCTATTTAACCAGAATTCAATCAATTTCAGCAAAATAAGTTAATTCTATTTACTTTAGTATTATCAAACAGACTCTATATTAGACTATTTTTTTTTTCTTTTAAATCACATTATATGTGATCCGATAGAAATTAAATTTCAAATTAGCTAAATTATATGCGATGCACGGGCTTGAAAGCTAGTAGAGTATAAGAGACTTACGTAATCATTTGTTCTTCTAAAACGTTGATTAACTTTGGAAAGTAAATATAAATATAACTTGAATCATTTTTTGGATTTACGATTTCCAAAAATTCTGCCCACCTTTTCATGTTTGGGAATTCATAAAAGTGGAGGCGATGGTTTTGGAGGGCTTTCATGACCCTCCAAAACCCTCTAAATGCTTAATTTTTAAGTTTTCCCAATTTAAAGGGTTTTGAAGGATAATTAATGAAATGATAATATAAGCTCAATTAAGAATAAATATCAGTTCAATTATTTAAATTCGTCATATCTCAAAGTAATTTTAATTATAATTCATTCAAAAACTCTCTTCTTCCAAATTTATTACTCCCAAATACAAAGAAGGACTTCTTCACCCTCCCCTCCCTTTCCCCTCCAACAACATACCTCAAAAGCCTTCCCCTTCCCTTCCCTCCGAACTCCCAAACACACCCTAAGTGTACACGACTGTATAGTCATAATTATATGGTGTTCTAAAAATTTCTTAACTTTAGAAATCAAATTCAAATTGATGGAGTATATGGCTCGGGAACCCCCGGCCCACAGACTTCCACTACTCCAATAAAGGCCCAATAGGCCCAGGAAGCACAACAGGCCCAAATCACGGCGCCCAAGGTACCAAGCAGCCCACAATGCGCACCAGGGGGTGCCTTCGCCCCCCTGGCCGAAGGCTCTGAACCTCACAGAAGGGCCAAAACAGGAAAACAAAGTTACTGGGAAGAACGGCGAAAATCAGTAGCCCTCGGCAACTGGAGCCCTCGGCACTAAGGGGGTCCCCGGTACTCAGAGCCCTCGGCTAGTCATCTACAGCCGAGGGCACCTTTTCCGACATAATATCCGCTCCACATGCGTATGGATCACCGTACCCAGTACAACGTCCCATCCAACAACCGCATTAAATGCGGCCACATGCGGTTGCCAGCGCCAACCAGTTGAGGTGACCTCTCGGCCAATGGACGCTTGACACGTGTCCCTGTCTGGCATTTATTACTACTATAAATAGCACCCCATTTCCCCATTTGTAAAGAGGTCACAAGACACAACACGCTGAAAACGATGAATACATTTCTAATATACTCTCTCTCTCTCTACTTATTTGCTCTGACTTCTCTCTAGTTATTCCCCGCAATAACTCCTCGGATAAGCTACCCCCCGGGTACACTATCCATCATTTGGTGCTCTCGTTGAGAGGTCGAACAATCAAGTAAGAAACCCTCCCCCTCGATCAAACACAAAACACCTAGCTAAAATGGTGAGAACAACTCGTGCCAACTCCAAGAATGTAGAGGACAGGAACCTGGCCCTCGG
The DNA here is from genome assembly GCA_945859875.1 of Cuscuta europaea. Classification (NCBI taxonomy): domain Eukaryota; kingdom Viridiplantae; phylum Streptophyta; class Magnoliopsida; order Solanales; family Convolvulaceae; genus Cuscuta; species Cuscuta europaea. The sequence continues at coordinate 4,470,876 of CAMAPE010000041.1, forward strand.
CGAGGTCGACGTACCCGAAGCCTCTAACAGGGCCCCCGGGGGCGGCGTCATCGCCGGGTTGGACCAGACGGCTGCCGACCTACGCCAACAGATTCAACAAAATGCCCCCGATGCCTGCCTCGGCATCGAGGCCAAGAAGAAGGACCGGAGCGAGAATCAAATTAGCCCTCCGGTCATCACAATCGACGTGCAATCGGCGCTGTCCGCCTTCATCCAAACGCTCACTCAGAACCCGGGTGCCTTCGGCACTTTGGTTCCCCTCCAACCTTAGGTCGGGGAGAATATTATCCCTCCCCCTCATCCACATCCCCTCGGGAACCCGGTCCTCCGGATTGGGAACTCCGAGGGGGTCGTGGCCCAAGATACGGCCTCCCAGGAAGTCCAGTCCCGGGACCGCCACAACGTGAACAAAGAACAGCTCCGGACCTCCGCCCTCGAGAGACTCGGAGGGGCGCAAGACCGCCGAGGGGTCCAAGACCGCCTCGGGGGGAAGGCGTTCCAAAGGCCTCAGGAAAGTGGTGGGTCCGTCTCCAGGGCCAATGAAAGGCGTCCCCCTCAGGACAAAGGCAAGGCACCTCTCCATGCCAACGACGCCCGCCACCAAATCAACCAGGCCCACTCGGCCCGCGTCCATTCGCAGGGGGCGGAGGCCCTCCTGAAGGACCCCCGGGACGAAATCATTGCGGCCCTCCAGGAGCACTACAGCAAGTATCAAAACAGTATGATGATGGTGGGGGCATCGGATTAATATTTGTGCCGCTGGTTCCTCTCCACCTTAGAGGGGCCGACATACGAGTGGTTCAATCGATTACCCGAGGGCTGCATTGACTCATGGCAAGAACTCGCCCAGCGATTCTTGACGCAATTTGCGGGAAGGCGCCGCACAAGAAAGCACTTCTCCCACTTGCTAACAGTGAGGCAGAAGAAGGAGGAGACCCTTCGGGACTTCCTGGAGCGCTGGAGGACGGAGGCTGATAAAGTTGATGGTGCTGACGACGGGACTCGGGAACTTCTCAAGGAGCCTCATCATCGAACCCCCCCGCGATAATATAAGGGCCCTACAGCGGGGGGACCGGTATGCCGAAGCCGAGGAGGTGGAGAAATGCCACCACGTCCCAGATCAGCAATGCCCTCGGCCAGATGACAAAGGTAACCGGGGGCCGGGGGCTCCCCGCAATCATCCCAAGGATTCTGCCCCCTCCGGTGATCGCCTCCGGCATGGCCAAGCCAAGCCCAGGGGAGGCTACAAGGGGACCCCGAGGGCTTGGGCACAGCCTGTCCTCCTGGAGCACCCTCGGACACCTTTGACGCACCCCGTCAGCGTCATTCTTGATTTTGCTGAAGAGAGGGGGCTGGTAGAGCGAGATTCACTCGCACCCCCGGAAGTATTTGCCATCAATCCAAACTACCCCTACTGTCGTTTCCACCGACACCAGGGGCACAGGACCGATGACTGCCATCAGCTGAAGACGGCCATCGAAAGATTGATACAAGCAGGCCACTTGTCCCAATTTATTCAGAGCCTTCAGCAACAAGGCCCCCCTCATCAAGGACCACCCGAGGGCAAACTACGAGAGCAAATGCATGGGTCAACCCCAACACCATACCCCTCGGCAAAAAGAGGGAAATTGGGAACCTGGAGGAAGAGGAGGAGTACCCCCGGTACCAAGAAAAGAAACGCCACATCCTCATGATCACGGGGGGGGGGGGGGGGGGGGGGGTTACCGGGGGTGATTCTACGAGTCAACGAAAGAAGTGGGCTCAATCACTTTACGTGGGGGAAGTCACTCATATGCCCCCGGTAAAGCGGCTGAGGGAGGAACCCATTATCTTCACTAACGCTGATCTCCCCCCAGTGTCCTCCCCACACAGGGATGCCCTCGTCATCCGGACAGAAATAAATGACACCATTATTCACAGAACTTTCATTGACACGGGCAGCTCCGTCAATGTAATGTACCTCAGCACCTTCAGAGAGCTGCATCTGGAGAGGGGGTCCCTTCGGCCCATCAAGACCCCTCTTGCTGGCTTCACCGGCGACACCATTGATTCCGAGGGGGTTATAACCCTCCCGGTACTCTTCGGCGACGGGCTCCATAGAGCCAAGCTCGAAGTGGAGTTCTTCGTCGTCAACATCGACTGCGCCCACAACATCATCCTCGGCCGGCCAGCCCTCCAGGATCTCGAAGCCGTCATCTCCATGAGGCACCTCTACCTCAAGTTCCCAGCCGAGGGGGGAATCGGTTACTCAAGGGGGAACCAAAAGCTTGCCCGCGCTTGCTACCTTCAAGTTACAAAGAAGGTTAGCAAGACGGAGTTCCGCATTGACACCATCACCGGAACTGTGGAAGCGGAGGAAAAAAGGCCGAGGGCTGAACCAGCCGAGGAAGTAGAAGACTTCGCGCTCGATCCGGCCAAGCCGGAAAGAGTCGTGAAGATTGGAGCCAAGCTCCCCGAAGACCTGAAGACCAGCATCATCAGCGCCCTCCGCGCCTACTCCATTTTTTTTGCATGGGGGCCAGAGGACATGCCGGGGATCAGCCGAAGGGTCATCACCCACCGCCTCTCGGTGGACCCTTCGGCCAAACCAGTACAGCAGCGGAGGAGACCCCTCTCGGCCGAGAGGAGGGAATTTGTGAAGAAGGAGGTCGCCATGCTCCTCTCTATCAAGCACATCAAGGAGGTAAAATACCCCTCATGGCTGGCAAATGTAGTCCTCGCACAAAAACCGCCCTCATTCCGCATGTGCGTGGACTACACTGATCTCAACAAGGCGTGTCCCATGGACCCCTTTCCTTTGCCAAATATTGACCAACTTGTGGATGAAACCGCGGGGTGTGAAATCATGTCATTCCTCGACGCATTCCGCGGATATCATCAAATATTTATGCACGAAGAAGATGCTGAAAAAACGGCCTTCATGACTCCCGAGGGCATCTTCTGCTACCTTGTCATGGCCTTCGGCCTCAAAAACTCAGGGCCACCTACACTCGGATGGTGGCCAGGATATTCCAAGCTGTCCTAGGGCGCACCATGGAGGCGTATGTTGACGACATGATCGTCAAGAGAAAGCAATCAGCAAGCCATGCTGATGACCTGAGGGATATCTTCGCCATCATGCAGAAGTTTAGCCTTCAGCTGAACCCGAAGAAGTGTACCTTTGGCGTTCAGGGGGGCAAATTTTTGGGATACATGGTGAGCCGAAGGGGTATCGAGGCCAACCCCGAGAAAATCCAGGCCATCATCAACATGGAGCCCCCACAAACCGTAAAGGAGGTCCAACGATTGACGGGCCGCCTGGCAGCCCTCAATCGCTTCTTATCAAAATCGGCGGAGAAGTCCTTACCCTTCTTCCAGATCATGAGGAAAATCGCCAGTTTCCAATGGACTTCAGAATGTCAGGGGGCCTTCGAGGAACTGAAACGGTACTTATCTTCACCCCCTGTGCTCTCTAAACGCAAGGTGGGGGAGATCCTGTACCTTTACTTGGGTGTTAGCCTGGCAGCCATCAGCTCAGTGCTCATCCGGGAAGAGGATGTCATCCAACATGCCATCTTCTATGTTAGCAAGACCCTCAGGGAAGCAGAACTCCGGTACTCCCCCGTGGAAAAAACGGTGTTGGCTATCGTGTGGACCGTCAAGAAGTTGGGCCATTACTTCCAAGCTCACCCGGTCCAGGTCCTCACTCACCAACCCCTCGGCGCCTTGATGAAGAGCCCCACTAGCTCCTCCCGAATGGTAAAATGGGCTGTCTTCTTGAGCCAATACAACATCGACATCCATCCTAGGCCCGCCATCAAGGGCCAAGCCCTAGTGGACTTCGTGACGGAGTGTACGGCGAGAGCAGCCACGGACGAGGAGCCCTCGGCCTCTACGGATGATTGGTGGACCCTCTACACTGACGGCTCCTCCGCCGTCAAGGCATGTGGAGGAGGGGTGGTTCCCATCTCACCCGAAGGCTTCCGGGCCTATTATGCAGTCTGCTTCTCCTTCAAAGTCTCTAACAATGAAGCCGAATACGAGGCCCTCCTCTGTGGCCTTCGGCTGGCAGCTAACATGAAGGCCCGACAAATTCACGTCAAGTGCGACTCCAAGTTAGTCGTCGGCCAAATCTCCGGGGAGTACGAAGCCAAGGAAGGGAGAATGAAGCAATACAAGGAGGCGGCCAAGGAGTTGCTTAAGGTATTTGAGGCACACTCTCTTACTCAAATACCGAGATGAGCATATCTCAAAGATCGCCAAAGTGGAAGAACTCAGCCTCTCTAGCATACACGCTAGCCCCATCATGCACATACAACAAAGGCAAGGTGACTGGATCTCAGACATTGTCACCTTCATCACCACAGGGCAACTGCCCGAGGATGAGGCCCGTGCCAAGCTGGCAAAGCTGAGGGCTCCCAGCTACGCTATCGAGGACGGAAGGCTCTACAAAAGGTCCTACAACGGGATATTACTTCGGTGCCTTCATCAAGATGAAGCTGAAGTAGCGATGGAGGAGGTGCACAGTGGCACTTGCTCAGCTCACCAGGGGCCCTTCTCCATGCCCCGAAGGCTAATAATTCAGGGCTACTTCTGGCCTACGATGGCCCGGGATTGTGCAGATCTTGCCCGGAGGTGTCCCGCATGCCAACACTTCCAGAAAGCCCCCGGCAGGCCAGCGGTCAACTATGCCCCCATCAGCACATCCATACCCTTCGCTCGATGGGGCATAGACCTTGTGGGCCCTCTGCCGAGGGGTACCTCCAACAACAGGTACATCATCGTCGCCATCGATTACTTCACCAAATGGGTGGAAGTTGAGCCCCTCGCCAGCATTACTGTGGCCAGGTGCCTTCACTTTGTTCTTAAAAACATCCTCATAAGATTTGGCGTCCCCCAGCAAATCATCTCCGACAACGGGACTCAGTTCGAGGCAGCCCCCTTCTGTGCCCTCCTAGAGGCATGGGGCATCAAACACACCTTCTCATCTGTTGCCTACCCTCAGGGCAACGGTCAACTGGAGAACGCCAACAGGACCTTACTCGAGGGCCTAAAGAAGAAGCTGGAGGCCGAAGGGGGTGGTTGGGTGGAAGAGCTCCACAACATCTTGTGGGCCTACCGTACCACCCCTCGGCAGGCAACTGGCGAGACACCCTTCTCCCTTTGCTACGGATTTGAAGCTAAGGCCCCCACCGAGGTAACTCTTCCAACCCAAAGGGTCACACAGTATGATCCAGAGGCCAACGATGCCAATATGGCCCTCGACCTCCACCTTATTTTAGAACGCCGAGAGCAAGCCTTCATACGCGCAGAAAACTACTGAAGGCAAGTGAAGAGTTACATTGACGCTAAGGTCCGCTCCAGGGAATTCCAATTGGGGGACTATGTTTTCCGAAGAAGGGAAGCTAGCCAACCAACCGAGGGCGGAAAGATGGCACCAAAGTTCGAAGGCCCCTACATCGTGGCAGCCATCATCAAATCGGCAACTTACAAGCTAAAACACCCTAATGGGACTGAAGTCCCTAGGCACTGGAATGTACATCACTTAGTTAAATTTTATCAATAACATCAGAGCCGCCAAGCCCTCATGACTAGTGAATGTATTATTTCACGGCCCAAGGCCTAAAAATTCTGAAGAACAAAGGCATTTTGAAGACACCAAGAACATGGAACAGGGTTCTTACGAAGGGCCAAGCCCTCATATCACCCCCTGGCCCAAGGCCTTACCCCAAGGAAGAACCCTCGGCACCAAGTGCCGAGGGTAGACAATACTATCACCTACGACAAAAAGAAAGTATCAACTGTCCTCAAATGGAGACCCCTCGGCACCTGGTGCCGGGGGGACACACCACTAATAGCTTTCAACAAATGGGAAGAAACACCAAGTGTTTCCACAGAAGACCCCTCGGTACCAAGTACCGCGGGTAGACAACACAACACCTTCAACAAATGGGAAGAAACACCAAGTGTTTCCACAGAAGACCCCTCGGTACCAAGTACCGAGGGTAGACACCGCAATCCCCTACGACAAATGAAGAAAAAACACCAAGTGTTTTCACAGAAGACCCCTCGGTACCAAGTACCGGGGGCCCGTAAATCGGAACAAACACCAAGTGTTGTTTCTAAAGCCGTACCCCTCGAGGACGCATATACCGAAGGCGCCACCTCTCGGTGCCGGCAGCACGTAGTGCCCCCGGCCATTTGCAACCAGTGTGCAAATGAAAACCCTTCCCTGAAACGCTTTCCGCGTCATCGCCCCAAGGGTATGATAGGCTCGAGAAATGCCCAGGATTCGACTTTCAAAAACAGAACGCTTTCCGCGTCATCACCCCAAGGGTATGACATGCACGAGAAATGCCCAGGATTCGTCTTCCAAACCGAAACGCTCCCTGCACCACCACCCCAAGGGTGTGGCAGGCCACGGACTATGTCTAGCACCGAGGGGACGACTTTCAAAACTGAGGCGCTTTCCGCGCCATCCCCCAAGGGGAGGCAGGCTACAGACCACCATATCTTGTACCCAGGAAACGACCCTCGATCCCCTCGGAACTCGGAAGGTTAACCCGAGGGGGAGCTAATGGTGTATTCTGTTACCTCCCGATAGGCCAAGCCTTACCAAGAAACCAAGTTTCTTGAAGCCTTCCCTTCACTACTCAAAAAAAAATGGGGTGGTGAAGGGGAGTAGACTCGGCGAAAATTCAATGAGTACATCACTCCTACAATTCACGGAAACATACCGAGGGCTCCCCAAGGGAACGCCTTCGGTACCTGGAAACTCATGAGTACCACAGATACCATTCACAACAGACATCATCAACAAATGGCTAGGTCCACCCAATGATTGCCTCCGGCTATACCTAAAACCGAAGGCTCAAAAACTACAAAACACGGCAAGCTCAGCCAACGACAGCTCAAAACGTCCCCGAAGGCTACAATATAACAAAGCTATCAGATGGTGGCCAAACCAAATCAAGAATCACCTCCGGCACCTCACTACGTGCCGAGGGGATACATCCAGTCAATTCCCGAGGGAGCCTGCCTTTTTATGCTAGATTTGGATTACAAACTCTCCTATATCAACGTTGAGGGGACATAACAAACAACCGAAGGCTTTTGGTTGCCACAAGCCGACATTACAAGGCAAAGGAAACTATCCTAAACCTACAACGTATACAGCCGAAGGGTCCCCTCCCGAAGGCCAGCAGCAGGAAATATTTAGAGAAAATAATCTAAGTCCTAAATACTTTGCCCCCTGTGGATCCACCAGTCAACCGAAGGCATACCTCAGACAAGGTCCTCACATTCACCCGAGGGCTCCTCCTTCATACAAACTACACTTAGAAGAATTTCTAAGTCCCAAAATTTTTGACCCTCGGTCAAATCTCCATGCAGCCAGAAGGCTGCACAGTCAAAGGCTTGATGAAAATACACTTAGAAATATTTTCTAAGTCCTACATATTTTGACCCTCGGTCAAATCTCCATGCAGCCCGAAGGGTCATACGGTTGAAGACTTGGTAAAACTACACTTAGAAATATTTTCTAAGTCCTAACTAAGGCTAGACTGTATTCAAACACCGAAGGCTAGACTGTATTCAAACACTTAGAAAAATTATTCTAAATCCTAAACACCTCACCTCCGGTTATCTCATGAAGGCTACACAGAACCAGGGGGAAGGAATTAACCGGGGGCCAACAGATGAACAAACACTTAGAAATATTTCTAAGTCCTGAACGTGGGGCCCTCGACCAAAGATTCCATTGACTAAATAGGCCTAGTGGCCGAGGGCTACGAAAGGTACTATACTTGGAAGAATATATTCTAAGTCCTAAACACACATTCAGAAAAACGAAGGCATGCATTCAGAAAGGGCGAGGGCATACATTCAAAGAACAACAATTCAAAGGAACGGGTCATACACAAAAGCCCGAAGGCAGTTATCCATTCATTGAGGGGAGAAAAAATTGGAGTATTCATTACAAAAGGGCCGAAGCCAATAGTACAACAGAGAGTGATTACACATTGGTGGGGAATACATTTTACGAGGGGGGAGCTACAACATCGCCCCCTTCGACAGCTGTGGAGATAGCCTCGCTTTCAGCCTCATCCCCATCACCCCCGAGGCCGCACTCCCTCAGAGTCTCCGAATCTTTAAGCACCGGCCTCTCCTCGCCTTCGGGGAGCGGGATCCTGACGTCTGGCTGCCGAGGGGGGAGGCCATAAGCCTCAGGCTGGAACTCCTCCGGTGAGAGCTTGAAGTGCCTCGCGAGCTTCCGGTATATGAGGCGCTGGGTGAAAAACTCCCCGCCCTGGTAATAGGAGTCGCCCTTCTCAGCAAGCCACATCTTGCCGGGGCCTCCAACCCAGTCATCCACCGAAGCCCCCACTACCGAGGAGAGCCACTCCTTCTGATCCTCAGCTTTCCACCCCTCGACAGTAAAACCGGCCACAGCATCCTCCCGGGCCCTGGAGACGGCCTCTTCTTGAGCCGCGCGGGCTTCCTCAGCAGCAATACGAGCGGCCTCGGCATCAGCCTCCCCGGCCTTAGCCAGGCCCTCATTCACCCCCTCGGCCCTCGCAGCTTGCACCCGCTGCTCCATGCTGTCGGTGGCCAGGCAGAGAGAATCCTCGGCCTCGGCGAGCTTCTTCCTAAGGAGGGCAGCCTACCCTTTCGGCTGCGCCTTTCGCCTCCTTCATTTGCTCCACTCTCCGGAGGTGCTCACATAGGCCCATGAAGCTCTACAATTCACAAGGGCGACAGTTAGATATGATAAACACAGTACGAAAGGACAACAACAAACACAGAGGAAAAAGATAGGCGTGACTTACGGAGGCAGTGTTCAGAAGGATCTTGGCCTCAAGGGAGATCTCGTCCAGTCTGGCGAGGGCCAAGCGATCAGCCGATGGCAGCATCTGGCTCATCAGCACCGAGGGGTTCAGGCTACCCTCCAATACTGAAGCCCCCTTCGACACTATCGCCTCCAGCTTCTCCCGCCCGAAGAATTCTTGATTTATATGCTCCTGAGAGGTGGGGGCGGAGGCGTGCCCCTCATCCACAATAACCACCACGTCAGTGGTCGGCTGTTTGGCGGGGGCGGCGGCTTTTAGCTTCGTGGCCGGGGGCTCGGTCCCCTTGCCGTTGTTTTTCTTCTTCACAGGCCCAGCACCTCTGGACCCCCCGGTGCCAGCACCGGCGGCAGCAGCTTGGGAGGGCTCCTCCCTGGCAGAAGTGCCCGCCGGGCCCTTCTTCTTCCCCTTAGCATTCTTCAAAGCGAAGAGGGAGCTGACATCCATGGTATTACTTGCAAGAACAAGACAAAAAATGGTTAAACCGAAGGGTGTCAGTTACAATGGCACAGAGTAAAAAAAATATATGAAGGAAAACTATCAAGTTGCAAATAAACCCTTCGATAATCACCTCCGGCTCCTTCGAAGACACAATCGACGGGAGGGTATCTTTCATCCGATGAACCCCTCGGCCTGAACTGCCAGAAGCCAAGATTAAACAGCTCTTCAGGGAGAGTGACGTCCTTGATCTTAACGTGCTTATCAGACCTCTCCGGTTTTTTGGCGAGTATTCTGCCATTCTTCTCCAGGACCGCGCTCCCTACCTTCGGGTGGCGTCGGAAGCTGTTGCGGAGCTGAGCCGGGAAGGGGTTCTCCTCCAAACGTATGTAGCAAAACCGCTCCTTCCAACCCTTGTGGGACGAAGGGACATCGTCGAAGAGCCTAAACTCTGGCACCTGCTGAAGGTTGGCAAAGCCCCTCAGTGTTTGAATGTCCCCCCCGGCAGCGGTTGAAGGACATAAAGAACTGGTCGAGGGTAGGTGGAACCCCCCGGCTCCGGCACAAGGAGAGGAAGCCGGCCACATAAGAGTGGCTGTTGGGCGTTAGCTGACAGGGGGCCAACGCCACGAATCTCAGATATTCCAGCAGGAAGGGGTGGAGCGGAAAGCGAAGCCCCATCTCCACCGACAGGGTGTGAACAGCAAAGCACCCTTCAGGCGCATATCGCAACAAGTCATCTGCCCCGGGCTCCACCACGCGCGCCGAAGGGCCAACCAGGATCTGAGTGGCCTGGTACTCTGCCGGGGACGCCCTCGTCTTCAGCTCTAAGGCAGCGGTGTTCAGGAATGAGTGGCCCTCGGGTATGCCTACCGGCCACCCGAAATCAACAGCCGCTTGTTTCTTCTTCGGGGCTGCCATCATCTTCTTCTTTTTCCCGGGAGCCACACTGATCGGCGTCGGGTTCAAGGGCCGGGAGGAACTGGACTCCCCGACACCACGAAGGGGAAGGACAGCAACCTTCACCTTCATCCTCTCCCTCTCCTCTTCCTCTTCAGCAGTCTGCACGGCAAGGGCGAGCTCTTCGTCCTCATTCACCTGCTCGAAGTCTTCGGCTTCGACTTCGGCCCGGAGGTCCTTCTCCACCTCCATGGCCACTGCAGTGTCATCACCCACCGAAGACTCCCCGCTCGAAGACTCGACGTCGGAGTACGTCTCCATCTCAACCGAAGGCTCCCCCGAAATATCTTGGGAATCACTTTGCGAGGACATTTCTACTAAATCAAGGGTCGAAGGGAGGTCCTAAAAGCTCTAAGCTACGGGCACTTAATCTAAGGCCGAAAGGTGAGAAGGAAGGAAAGTATGCAAGAATGACCGAAAGATGGGCAAGAACTGACCTTGAAAGCTGGGGATTCGATCGAAGGCTGGATTTTCTCTCTCTAGAAATTTGGGCAGAGCTTCGCTATTAAATGATCGCACAAGAGGGATGATGCCCGGCCATGGGGTATTTATAGGCGCCTGGATCCGGGCTTGGGCCTGGAAACCGGGCCTCCGGTTGAACTGCCATCATTACGAACCGTCGAACTGACTAATCAGTGACGCCCGCCCACAGGCAGCCAACGAACACGCACCACGTGGAAGCCCCCCCCCCCCCAACGGCTATATTTTGACGTTAGATAATCCAACGGCTATATTTCCAACGGCTATATTCTGGGAGCCTCCGGCTAAATTCAGCAGCCCACTCCTTCATCAACCAAGGAACTAGCCCCCGGGCTTTTTACTTCACTCCACTTCATCAAGAAGAGCCCCCGGGTACACTTACCCAGAGACGCTCCCGGTTTGTGCCCCTCACACCACATAACAGATGCCTCCGGGCTCACCCCTTCAGAAGCCCACGGCTCCATAACGGGCACACCCCTCGGGGATCCCCCCTCAGCACCTTGAGGGCCGGGTAGCCCCCGGGGAGTACGCCTCATTGACGGATAGCCTACGACACACAGGTAACGGGAGCCCTCAGATACACTCCTCACCAACTAATCAGCAAACAGGGGACACCCCGGTAACACTTCAGCTACTACTCACATTCATCACGCCCTCGATCCCCAGATTGAGGGACTCCCCTTCGGCACCTCCCAGGATATCAACAGCACGCCTCCGGCTAATCAACACATGCGCCCTCAGGATAAGGATAGCCTTCGACATCAGCATTGTACTCCATTTCAAACCAGGGCTTCACGTTTTCGATTCATCATTGGGGGAATTCGGTGCACTCTTTTTCCCTCATTAGGATTTTTTCCCACAGGGTTTTTCCTAATGAGGTTTTAACGAGGCATCCCCCCAAAATGAAACGAAAAGCGTACGCCTTCGGCCCGAAACAGCAATATGATTACTCTACTCTTTTTCACCACTTTGCAAGTGCCTCAAGGAGTGGGGGACTGGAGGACCCCCTCGGGAAAATCACAATAATCACAAACATGCCCCCTCAAGTCCCGACATGTGGGTAACTGAGGGACTGCCCTTGGCAGAATAAACAAACAGCAAACTAACCACAACTCTACAAACTACAACGGAACAACGACAGAGGACAAACACAATTACTCCTTTTCCCTCAAGTACCTTTCGGCAAAAGGAGTGAGGGACTCCTGATGGAGTATATGGCCCGGGAACCCCCGGCCCACAGACTTCCACTACTCCAATAAAGGCCCAATAGGTCCAGGAAGCACAACAGGCCCAAATCACGGCGCCCAAGGTACCAAGCAGCCCACAATGCGCACCAGGGGGTGCCTTCGGCCCCCTGGCCGAAGGCTCTGAACCTCACAGAAGGGCCAAAACATGAAAATAAAGTTACTGGGAAGAACGGCGAAAATCAGAAGCCCTCGGCTAGTCATCTACAGCCGAGGGCACCTTTTCCGACATAATATCCGCTCCACATGCGTATGGATCACCGTACCCAGTACAACGTCCCATCCAACAGCCTCATTAAATGCGACCACATGCGGTTGCCAGCGCCAACCAGTTGAGGTGACCTCTCGGCCAATGGACGCTTGACACGTGTCCTTGTCTGGCATTTATTACTATTATAAATAGCACCCCATTTCCCCATTTGTAAAGAGGTCACAAGACACAACACGCTGAAAACGCTGAATACATTTCTAATATACTCTCTCTCTCTCTACTTATTTGCTCTGACTTCTCTCTAGTTATTCCCCGCAATAACCCCTCGGATAAGCTACCCCCGGGTACACTATCCATCACAAATATAACTTTATTTTTTAGATGAACTACGCGGTATTACCGAAAATTCCGCCCCATATTAAGCGCATGTTTGGCGGACATAAGTCTCTACCTTCTAGCTTTTGTACTATTTAAAAAGTCACTAAAAGCTTCTAGTTATATGTTTGGCATGATACATTTTAAGAGCTTTTCAAAAAATAAAAGATCTTTTTTGAGATGCTACGGGGAGTAGCATCTGAGAAAAGTCTGTGATTTTTAGCATTAATTAATCTCAACAGCTTGCATATCAAATATAACTAAACCAAATAGTCAGCTTTTTACCAAACCGCTACCACCTTTTATTTTTAAGATCTTTTCAGTCACTAAAAGCTAATAGTTACTAAAAAGTCTGTAAAAGTATCTTTTCGGCTAATTATGTCAAACATACCCTAAGCATATACAGAGTAGCTTGTAAGTGTGGATTAATGAAATGTTTTAATAGGTAGTGATGATATAGTTTTTGATAACCAATAGATACGGAGTATTTATTATGTAGTACTCCCTCCATTCTTTTTTAGTTGCAACATTCATTTTTTCACACTTGTCAATGCAGAACATTGACCATCATTATATTTAATTCTGTATTAGTAAAAAACTTTTAAAATTCAGATTATGAAACTTCGTAATGAAACAAATTCAACAATATTTTTCAAAAATAATAATTCACATACATTTATAAATAAAATGTAGTCAAAGTAGAGTACGTGAATAGTGTGTAAATTCCAATGTTGCAACTATTATGATACATACGGAGGATAGCATTAATTTGAAATATTGTTTTAACACAGAAATAAATAAAGGTTATCCGGTGGGTGACGGCGTTCCCCCAGCCGCAAAGGAGAAGATGGACTATCGACAGAGCTATATTAGGAAAGGAGGAGAACATGAGTATGGCAAATCATGGGCAAAAGAAATCGTATATTGCATTTGCTGCTGCGACTGCGAGGACTAACTGCCCTGCTCTGCCACAAATTGAATCTAAATGACCCGGCCTGCATGCGGCATTTCAGGCAGATCCAATTATTTATGACTCTACACTTGTATTTCTTTTTTTAAAGGAAATTATCATATTATTTAAAAAACATTTTGGAATTTTAAATTAGGATTATCATATTTTTATTTCCTAAATAGAAGTAATTATTTCGATGTTTGGGAAGTACTAAACATTAACCATGTTAATATTTTCCAAACTTTGCAGTAATTATTCTTATTTGGGGAATAAAATCATTAGTCTAACTTTGGAATTCTAAAACTTTTTTAGTCCTATTTTGGGAAAATTCCCTTTTTTTAATTCATGTACGCACTCCATAGCTACTACTATACAATCTATATGTACGTTTACTACGAGTCAGACATGTGAAATAATAATGTGGAGAATAACGGATTGCCCATCTGGAAGCTCTAGGATCTTATTTATAATAACAATCAGGGGTAGAAGTCTTCAACTATTACACCCCTTCAAGCTGTGCTTGCGGAAACCACATGCAGATTGAAACGTAAAATTGCAAAACGCTGACTAGTCAAGTTCTTAGAAAATATGTCTACTAACTGAAAATCAGTACGGATATACTTAACAACAAGATCCTCATGTGTCACTCGTTCACGAAGAAAATGGTAGTCAATTTTGATGTGCTTGTTGTGATCATGCTGGATAGGATGCAAACACATTATCACAAAATAACTTAACAGGATCCGAAATCAGTATGCCCATATCTGCAAGGAGGAGAGAACATACAGTGTATCCTGAGCAGTATAAGTGACTGCCTGATATTCCGCTTCAGTGGAGGATATGGATAGAACAATTAAGCTGCTTCTTGTATCGCCAAGAAATAAGTTTTCCACCTAGAAAAATAGCATAACCTGTAGTAGAGCGACGACTATCTGGGCAACCAGCCCAATCTGCATCAGAATACGCATCCACTAAATATTTTGAACCGACCGTAGCAACAAATCATGATCTAAGGTGCAATGCAAGTAGCTCTAAATGCGCTTAACAACAACTAAGTGAGTAGTACGGGGAGCATGCATGAACTGAGAGACCAGGTGAATGACATAAGTAATATCATGTCGAGTAATAGTCAAGTATTGTAACGCATCAACCATACTATGATGCTCAATGCCATCACTTAATAGGCCCCCATCAGCGAGAGATAAAGTGGTGCGAGAGGGAAATGGTGTTTTGACAGGTTTGACGGTGTGGAGATGAAAATGGTATAGGAGGTCAGACACATATTTATGCTGAGAAAGGAATAATGCTTTGGGAGTATGAAGGGCCTGTGTACCAATAAAATAATGTAAATTGCCCAAATCCTTCATGGCAAATTATTGAGACAATATTTGAGTAAAGCGATGAACCAGGGATTCAGAGCTGCCCGTAATTAGAGTATCATCCACATAAAGTAAGATGTATAGCACGTGAAACTGAGAGAAAAAAACGAACATGGAGGAGTCATATTGACTCTGAGAAAAACCATGAGAGAGAAGAAAACCACTGAATCGGTGTGTAACACCCCGACCTCGCGGGGCACGTTGTAGTTACTCCTAAATACCATCCAGACCTCTATTACTGTCCTCACAAACCACCACAAGCCTTAAACTTAACTCGCACTTTGTCCTCACTCGTGCACACCTTGAGAAACTTTCGAGGGGGGTCACCCATCCCAAGACTACTCTCGTGCAAGCACGCTTAACTTGAAGCTCTTAGTTGATGATGTCCTTTAAAAGGAGATACACCTTATTGGTATGGGTAATACTATTAATCCTTTTAAATTAACCTCAAGTGTTATAATCACCCCCACTTTGGATCGCAACGTCCTCGTTGTTCCCATAAGCCAATTCAACCTCAGTGGGTCACCCATCCTAAGATTACTCCCAGTGTATCACCCATCTTAAGATTACTCCTGTGCAAGCACGCTTAACTTGGAGTTTTTAACCGATGAGCTACCTTAAAAGGAGATGCACAATGTTGGTGTGAGTAGTACTATTAATCCTTTTAAATTAATCTCAAGTGTTAGTTACACGATGAAACCCAAATCTAGGGGCCTGTTTAAGATCATAGACAACTTTGTGAAGACGACATATATGAATTGGATATGCAGGATGAATAAAACCAAGGGGTTGACACCTGTAAACTTCTTCAGTAAGATTGCCATATCATGGAGAAAATCATTTTTGACATCCAATTGACGGACATGCCAACCTAGAGAAATAACAACATAAAGAATCAGACGGACAGTAATAGGTTTAACTACATGAGTAAATGTCTCCGAAAAATCTATCCCATCCTGTTGGTTAAAACCTTGAGCAGCCAAACGAGCCTTATAGCGCTCATGGACCCATCAGAACGATATTTAGTCTTGTAAATCTACTTACAACCAACCACATTTTTATATTTGTCATACGACACAAAATCCAAAGTTTTAATATTAATAGGAGCATTAAATTCATCAGCCATGGCTACCCGCCAAATAAAAGATTTATTTTCTTGAGAAAAACAAGTGGGATCACTAGGGAGAGCTAAAGGGTTAAAAGTAAACATATTTTTGGATTTGAAAATACCATCTTTAGCAATATTACACATGTGATGAACATTGGGAGCCATTTGGGTGGAGGTTGTGGGTCTCGACTGGACTGGTGGGGGTGAGTTAGACGATGTAGGAAAGGGTGATGGAGCTGGAGTCTTAGGACACGTTTACTTCACGAGATAGTAAACGATGCTTATTAAGACTTGTGTTAATAAGCGGCGCATAAAATAAGTAGTGTTGTAAGCTCATGTTTACTTCAAATGATTTAAAACACCATTTAACATTAAAATGTCCAAAATAACCCTATACATATATACACACTCAAACATTCATGAACACAAGTATATAATATAATATGTGGGTTCACCTCGTAAGCTTTGTCACTTACCCACACCCCTAGCCCCTACCCCGCCCTGTACCCCCACCCCTCACCCTACCCCCAATTCCACTCCCTTGACCACCACCCCTTCCCTACCCCTACCCTTAGCACGACCTTGCACCCCTACTCCCACCCATACCAACCCCCCACCCTACTCGTAGGGGTTGGGTCAAGGTAGGGGCAAGTGATATGGGGTAAAGCGGTAGGGGTCGGGGTATGGTAATGGGAGTGGATGGGGTCGGGGTCGGGGTGGGGTTGAGGTAGGGGCAGGTGGTAGGGGTAAAAGGGTATGGTCGAGGTAAGTGGTACAAGTGGGGTAGGGGGTTAGGGTGGGGATGGGGGTAGGGGGTGGGTGGGGGTGGGGTCGGGGTAGGGGAAGGTGGTAGGGGTAAAAGGGGTAGGGTAAGGGGTGAGTGTGGGGGTGGGGTAAGCCAGGTGGTGGAGGGTAGGGGTGGGGGTGGGGTATGGTCGGGTCAAGGGTGGGGGTGGGGTCGGGGGTCGATGTTGGGGTAAGGTAGGGTAGGGCTGTAACACCCGACCTCGCATGACCCGAGGTAGTTACTCCAGACCTCTAGTACTGTCCTCACAAACTGCCACTGGTCTTTTCCGTGCACTTTGTCCTCACTCGTGCGCGCCCTAAGAAACTTCTCAGGGGGTCACCCATCCCAAGACTACTCCTGTGCAAGCACGCTTAACTTTGGAGTTCTTAGGTGATGAGCTCCCTTAAAAGGAGATGCATCTTGTTGGTATGAGTATTACTATTAATCCGTTTAAATTAAATCTCAAGTATTACAATCACCCTCACTTAGGAACGCAACGTCCTCGTTGCACCCTTTAACCAATCTCAATCAAATCCCAGAATCTTTCCCCGCTAAGGGCCCATCCGATATCCAATCGATCAGCACACTGTCGCAGGGTTGCTCTGATACCACCTGTAACACCCCGGCCTCGCATGACCTGAGGTAGTTACTCCAAACCTCTAGTATTGTCCTCACAAACCGCTACTGGCCTTTTCAGTGCACTTTGTCCTCACTCGTGCGCGCCCTGAGAAACTTCTTAGGGGGTCACCCATCCCAAGACTACTCCTGTGCAAGCACGCTTAACTTTGGAGTTCTTATGTGATGAGCTCCCTTAAAAGGAGATGCATCTTGTTGGTATGAGTAGTACTATTAATCCGTTTAAATTAAATCTCAAGTATTACAAGGACGGGGTAGTGGGGTAGCAATAATGTAAGGGAAATGGGTAAAGGTAGGGGTAAATTCGAAAACTGAAAAAGCTTAAAATGACGCTTAATTAATACATGGGGGGTGGTATGCTTAGTAAGCGACACTTTAAGCACCTCTTTCGGTTAGTAAGCAGCGTTTTAAGCAACTTGCGTGTTTACTTCATCTGTCTTACTAACGTAACTGTGACTTTAGCAGCGATGTAAACGCCTCCTTAGAGTTAGGTGAAGGAGTGGGAGAGTGCGGCTGGGTGTGGGTTCAGTAAGCAGATGTTGGAGAGTTTCGGGTGGGGGGTTTGGGGTGGACTGGGACGACCGGGAGGGAGAAGATGGTGAGAGTGTGATGGGCAGTGACCGAGATAGATGGGAGAGCCATGGATTTCGGACCAAAGGGGATGAATGCACTATTAGAAAAAGGTGTTTTAACGACGAGGTAATTGGTCGTTATATGGCCAAATAGTTGTCGTTAATGTTTTTAACGATGAAATTTATTTAATCGTCAAGTGATTGTAATAGATTCCGTTGTTAAAGGTTTTCACGGTCAAGTTCATCGTTAATATTTAACGACCATAAAAGATTTCGTTATTACATACGAAGTATTAACTATGACGACCATAAAAGATTTCGTTATTACATACGAAGTATTAACGATGACACACATAGATGTCGCAGTTTATACCCTGCAACCGGCGCACCATGAGGATGGTGCGTCCGGTTGCAAAACGACGCAGTTTATACCGAGTTCCATTATTTTTTATTTCTTTTATTGTTAAAAATTGTAATAACTTTTTTATTTGATATCCGATTTTTATAAATTTTATATCATTTTATTTTTATTTTTCATGATCTATCAAATGAGACCAATATTGCTTATGTAATTTTAACAAATTATTTTGAAGTTATATTTGATAATATATCATGAAGTTATATCTTCTTCTGCGTGAGTTACATCTTATTCTACGTGAGTTACATCTTAATATACGCGAGTTACATCTTAATGTATGTGAGTTACACCACGAAATAAACCCCTGCTACATCTTTTATTTTTATCATTTGAAAAATAGTGTATGAATATGAAATACAATATACTTATTTTATATGGATTAATAAAATTTTGTATTAAATTGGCAAAAAAAAAATTAATTCAGTTATAATTGAATTAGTTCAAGATAAAGATAAGTAAAAAATCACAAATAATTAGATATAATTCACACATAATTACATGTAACTCGCGCATAAAAGTATGTAACTCGTGTATAACAAGATGTAACTCACACATAAAAAGATGTAACTCACACATAATTACATGTAACTCGCGCATAAAAGTATGTTACTCGTGTATAACAAGATGTAACTCACACATAACAAGATGTAACTCACACATAATAACTTGTAACTGGAGTATAAGATAATGTAACTTCGTATATTATCAAATGTAACTCCAAGCTAGAAGCAAAATAAACTAACTAAATATCTTAAAAACCTCTAAGAACATATAAAAGTGATAAAAAAATATATTATAGAAAAAGTGTATGCATATAAAAATATACGGAGTATTACAAAAAAATGTATGAATGTAAAAAATTATAATTACATAGGCAATATTGGTCTCATGTGAAAGATCATGAAAAATAAAAAATTTTGATATAAATTTTATAAAAATCGGATCAAAAATAAAAAAATTATTAACAATTTTAAGAAAAGTAGAAATAAAAAATAACAAGTGGTGCATGGTGCTCCGTGCTCACCATGCACCGGTTCCACGGTATAAGCACTGCATAGATATGGCAATTTATATCGTGCAACCGGCACACCATGAGGATGGTGCGCCCGGTTGCCAAAACGACACTGGCTTCATTCAAAATGACGCTGCAGTGGCTTCATTCCATTATTTTTTATTTCTTTTATTGTTAAAAATTGTAATAACTTTTTTATTTGATATCCGATTTTTATAAATTTTATATCAATTTTTTTATTTTTCATGATCTATCAAATGAGACCCATATTGTTTATGTAATTTTAACAAACTATTTTGAAGTTACATTTGATAATATATCATGAAGTTACATCTTCTTCTGCGCGAGTTACATCTTATTGTACACGAGTTACATCTTAATATACGCGAATTACATCTTAATGTATGTGAGTTACACCACGAAATAAACCCCTGTTACATCTTTCATTTTTATCATTTGAAAAATAGTGTATGAATATGAAATACAATATACTTATTTTATGTGGATTAATAAAATTTTGTATTAAATTGGCAAGAAAAAAATTAATTCAATTATAATTGAATTAGTTCAAGATAAAGATAAGTAAAAAATCACAAATAATTAGATATCACTCACACATAATTACATGTAACTCACGCATTAAAGTATGTAACTCGCGTATAACAAGATGTAACTCACACATAACAATGTAACTCACACATAATAACTTGTAACTGGAGTATAAGATGATGTAACTTCGTATATTATCAAATGTAACTCCAAGCTAGAAGCAAAATAAACAAACTCAATATCTTAAAAACCTCTAAAAACATATAAAAGTGATAAAAAAAATATATTATAGAAAAAGTGTATGCATATAAAAATATATTACAAAAAATGTATGAATGTAAAAAATTAAAATTACATAGGCAATAGTGGTCTCATTTGAAAGATCATGAAAAATAAAAAAATTTGATATAAATTTTATAAAAATCGGATCAAAAATAAAAAAATTATTAACAATTTTAAGAAAAAGGAGAAATAAAAAATAACAAAAGGTGCATGGTGAGCACCGCATAAAATTAAATAAATAACATTTGCAATATGTATTTAAATGAATTGAAAATGTGGTGCAAAGTCCAATTTAAAAATAAAGCGTGGTGCAAAGTCAAAATATCCCTAAAAGGAAATATAAGAAATTAGAATTCTAAACACACCTGTAGTTGATAAGTTTAATAAAAAATATTATTAAATCAAAAGAACTAATTGTACAAAAATAAGGTTATAATTAGATTTTTGAGTATATATTTGTAATCAATGACTACTAATTGTTAACAAATAATTTTCAACTACAAAATAAAAAATATGCAGGAATAATTTATTTGAATGGTTATTATAGAAATAGTAGTTCAATGAAGGTTGCTGTTAAATAACAAGTACATAATAGCAAATAATTTTCATAGTAAACAAACAATGATTAAGATAGTGAAAGTCAAAATTAGATGTTTATATTTTGACAAAATCGCAAGTTGTATAGTCAACTCATAACCTGTGCATATTGACCCACGAAACTAGTGAGTTAATCAGGTTATTAAAATGCAATCCACCATAAAACGAGCAAGCCTGATGGAGTTTGACTCATTTTGACTCTGTATATATAGTCAATTGAGTTCTCTTTTAAACTTTGATTGGCGAATTATATACGATCCACACACTAGTTTTATTAAAAAGAAAACATGAGGATTGATGCCTGACCAGTCCTCGGTTTAGCTTCAAATGCCTGGAAATACAAGAAAAATCAGATTAGTTAAGTTTAACATAAGTAAAACAAAGGTAATACTAACTTAAGATTGTGCTACAATTTAATTGGCTTTTTGCTACAACAGAAAAGAATGAAAGAATTCGCAACAAGACCATATTTTAAGGACTTGGAAGTTGGAACTCCATTTTAATTTTATCCTTCAAAAAAAGGCAGGCTAAGTCCCTTGACATTTCTTCGGGGATGGTCATCCCAGATTCTGAGGGGTGGAAAAACACAGTTAGCTCATCTACAGTCATGATCTCTAATAATCAACTTTTTCTAGGATTCTTACCATTTAAATATTGTTATGTAATTAATTATAAAATAATCTCAAAATTCGTTTATGTCTCTTAATCATCATCTTCAAATAATCTGTTTTTTCTCTGTTCTGCATTAATCTCTATTACATATACTTTTCAAATAATCTTAAAATAATCCAGATTCATATTTTGATCCCAGATTATTGTAGCAAATAATCTCATTAAATAATCTATGACACTCAATGATAATTTTCTAAAAAAACTTTCATGTCACCAATTTAATCTCATAATAATCCTCCCAATGAGGATGCCCTAAGAAATTAGAACATTTGTTACCTCTTGATAGAGATACAGGAAGTCCTTGATATCCTATAGCCAAACAAAAAACCAAGAACAATCTTGTCACACCAAACAAGCCACAATCTTGTCACAACTCTTGTAAATGCAGCTGTCCAAAACCTCATATAATAACATACGAGTATTATCGTTCTTTTTCATTGTACGAATATTAATATAAATCTTTACTCTAAAGAATAAATACAAGTACAAACCTCAAATTATATATTTGTCAAATATACGCTCTAATAGTGATTTCTGGCACATTGTTTAAATTTCATGTCTCCACTTCTGAGATCTTATTTATTTTCTCCAACTCGAGTAGATTAAATTGAACTAATCATTATACAAACTGTATTGACTTGCAATTTTCTGATAATTAACCTATTGATTGATATTCAACAATCAATTTATCATATATCCAATGGTAATTACTTAAATTGAATTGATTTAGGATTGTTCATGTGATGTGTACTATTTTTTTTGATAAGTAACCTTTTTTTTTTTCCAATTTAGAGCTTAACCAACAAGCAACACTATTGGATTTTGGTGAAAAACTGAATACAATTGACCCCACTACCGGTATGCCATGCCCAACACCACATGCTAGTTATATTATTGTAAGGCATAACTCGCAATAGATATGTACGGAGTATTATGTATTGGTGTATTGAGTTTGTTTGTGTTCAAACAATCATCTTTAATGCTGCTGCAATTTATTTGGGGTAAATGAACTTGCCTAAAACTGTTTTTGTTTTAGGCACTACTAGTATAGCACGGACAATTATCTCTATTATATGATTGTGTACGTGATACATTAAAATAATCCGAAATGTGACGTGATAAGGGAGAATATATACATATTATCTCGGTTCATAAATAAATGCAACATGTGTAGTTTTATATTATTCACATGTTCTACTTTATTTTATTTATTAATGTATTAATAATTTATTATAAAAAATATATTGTTAAATGGGAAAATGGAAACTAATAATCCAATCTTTTAGCGATCTTCTTACAATAGTCCCACCTTTTGATTATTCACGAATAATCCAACCTTTGCACCCCATCTTCATTCACTGGTCCTTGGCCGATTTATGACCTGTTATTCCAAGTTATTTTTTTATCTTTGTAAAACATTATACCATAATTTCCGCCTTATGATCACATAATGTTTTGCAAAGATAAGAAAATAACTTGGAATAACAGGTCATAAATTGGTCAGGGACCAGTGAGTGAAGATGAGGTGCAAAGGTTGGATTATTCGTGAATAATCAAAAGGTGGGACTATCATAAGAAGACCGCTAAAAGGTTGGATTATTAGTTTCCATTTTCGCTTGTTAAATTTGTTTCATCCTAAATTTTCAAAATCTAAATTTACTAATAGTCAAAGTTGTGCATTGACAAATGTAAAAAATTGGCTGTTGCATTTATTTTAAAAAAGAGGTAGTATAAGTGAAAATGTATATAAAAGACAAAAGAAATAGGTGTTTTAGAAATTTTGAAAGGTATCATGATATCTCAAATTTATCATTAAGAACCATGGATCATAAAAATGGTCATGACTAAGAGCCGGTTTCCGTAAGAAGAAACCAAAGTTAGATAAGGACTTTTCCTGGCAAATTATTTGATTACTCAACAACGCTGCCAACAAAATTATAAAGATCTTCATGAAAATGCCTGGATCGGAGGTTTATATTTAGAATGTTTGAAAATGTGATGGCGAGAAGAATGCTTAATAATTAAGTCCACTACTTAATTAGGAAGATTATACATACATACTACATACGTAGTATATATAATCAGTTTGGTTACATATTTAAAAAACATTTAAATAGTTCATTATTATATAAGGCCTCGCTACGGTGTAATTTAGTGTAAATTATTATTCTCATGTGAAATAAGATTGATGCACGTCATGGCATTACACAAAATTTAGTTAACATAATGCATTTTACGAAGGTAGAAAAAATTTGTCCTTTACAAAATGGCATTTCCATTCATGTTCCATGAGAGTGCACATTTCAATTTTAGAAAATGTACAGTTTTCAAATCCAACACTTCTAATTCATGTACTCATATTTTCAGCCGGGCTGAAGCCTCATCCATGCATCCAAGCAAAATATAATACGTAATACGTAGTAATAAAAAGGCATTGTAAGAGTGTGTATATTGGGAAATCACCCCGCTAACTAAGCCTCTCTCATCTGTACCCCCTACCTCCTTCACAAGTGAGTCATCTTTAAATAATTAGAAACACTTCAGTTCAAAATTCTGGATGATCAAGGACAAATCTTATCTTCACTAAAAAGAGAATGTGTACTTTCATGAGTACAGTATTTAAAAAGCCGCATAAATAAATGTTGACACATAATTTAATTGTGAAGAAGCTCTTCCTTGAATGGAAGAGTTTTTCTTTTGGGCAGGCGTACGTTTGAATGCGGGGAACACCTATCTGAAGATCAATTTGTTGGTAGAATAGATTTTATAGCCATGAATTGGAACTCAAAGAGTGGAGGGTTTAGTCTGAAGTATTTATTGCAAATGCATTTAGAATATATGAGATGTATCTATTCGATCATATCAAATAAAGAAATTGCAGGAAATAGGAGTAAAACATTGTCGTTATACCCAAATAGGAGTAACTTGTTTTTTAATTCACAAATAGGAGTATTTTTGGGTGCCCTGACTTATTTACCCCTCATTAAATCATGACCATCGGAGCTTACATACGGAGCCTATTCTTAATATAACAAATGATTTTTAGGGTTTAATAATTGTAATGAGTTGTTGGGCTCTAGGGAAAAGGCCCAAATATCTGCCTCTTCTTCTCTATCGTATCATCAGCTGCACAAGTACCTACCAAAATGAATCAAAGCTACAATCTCTCTCTTCCAAAAGGAATCACAGGTCCAAAGAAGATGGTGGTGCAAACATGATGGTACGCCAACGCCGACACAGTAGAAACATTAAGTGTTGCAGAAACGGCCGCACAAATGACGACGACATACTAACGCTTGGCCGGCGTATGAACGCCCTAGTTGCACGGCAACTCAGTGGCGTAGGGATGGCGACACGGCGCCAACCGGAGGCCCTTCAAATAGTTTTTTTTTATTTCACATGCTTCTACTTTCCTGAACAATTTTGAATCTGAAAGTGCACCATTCTCTATTTTTTTGGTTTTGAATAACACCATTTGTATGGCAATATCTTTGTGAAAATGACACTACTACTACTCTGAAAAAAATTATTAACACAATGCCATGTTTTTGACAAATGATTCCATTTTGAGAAATAATTCCATTTTCATGGCACTAAGTTTTATCAAGATGGCAACTATACGTATGATTGTCTCCTAATGCTAATGCCATGTGATGGATCGTGTACCCGGGGGTATCTTATCCGGAGGGTTATTGCGGGAATAACTTAGAGAGAAGTCAGAGCAAGTAAGTAAGAGAGAGAGTGTATATTCGATATGAATTGAGCGTGCTTTACAATGGGGAAAGGGGCTGCTATTTATAGTAGTAATAAATGCCAGACAGGGACATGTGTCAAGCATCCGATGGCCGAGGGTCACCTCAGTCGGTCACTCCTTTTGCCGAAAGGTACTTGAGGGAAAAGGAGTAGTTGCATTTGTCCTCTGATGCTGCTTTGTTGTAGTTTGTAAATTTTGCGAGGAGTTTTTCGTCTGCGTGTTTTGCCGTGGGCAGTCCCTCAGTCCCCCACATTTTAGGATTTGAAGGATTATGTTGATGTTTTAGGGGAAGTTTAACATTTTGTGATTTTTCCGAAGGGGTCCTCCAGTTCCCCACAACTTGAGGCACATGTAATGTGGTGAAGAGAAGTAGAGCAGTGTCTGTCTTCAATATGGGGTCGAGGGATGACTATTTTCGTTTCATTTTGGGGGGAAGCCTCGTTAAAAACCTCATTAGGAAAAACCCTGTGGGAAAAAATCCTAATGAGGGAAAAAGAGTGCACCGAGTTCCCCCAATGATGAATCGAAATAGATGGACCCTTGGTCTGAGTATAATGCTGATGCCGAAGGCTACCCTTGATCTGAGGGCTTGCTTGTTGATTTGCCGAAGGTACCTTGTTGATATCCAGGGGATGCCGAGGGGGAGTCCCCCAGTCCTTGAGGATTAAGGGCGTGACGAATGCAGATGATAGTTCATGTAGTGCCGAGGGGGGGTTCCCTGGCTGTCAACTTATGAGGGCTAAAGGCTCTCGAGGGGTTCTCAAAAGTGTGACAGCCCGAGGGCTGGCTCAATTGTTGCACGAAGGGTGTTAATCGGGGGGGGGGGGGGGGGGGGGGGCACCTCTGGGTTTTCTAGAAAATAGCCGATGGAATATGATCGTTGGGGAGGGCTTCCACATGGCGCGTGTTCGTTGGCTGTCTGCGGGCGGGCATTACCGGTTGGCCGAAATGGCGGTTTGCAATGATAGTTTTGGCAGCCGGGGGCCCGGTTTTCGGCCCAAGCCCGGATTGGGAAGGCTATAAATACCCAAGGCCTGACTTCACTTTCCTTTACGCATTCCTTGTTGTAGCGAAGCTCTGGCAATTTTTCTAGAGAGATAAACACCTGCCTTCGATCAAATTATTCTTTCCGAGGTCAGTTCTTCACCTGTTCTTTGCGATATTAGTAAGTTTAGCTACCCGGCCCTAGATCCTTAGGAAACTCTCATCCCTCGAACCCTTCGGCTTTAGTATTCAGTAATGTCTTCACAAAGCGACTCCCAAGACAGCACCTTCGGGTTTTCAGAAAATAGCCGTTGGAATATGACCGTTGGAGAGGGCTTCCACGTGGCGCATGTTCGTTGGCTGTCCGCGGGCGGGTGTTACCGGTTGGCCGAAATGGCAGTTTGCAATGATGGTTTTGGAAGCCGGGGGCCCGGTTATCGGCCCAAGCCCGGATTGGGAAGGCTATAAATGCCCAAGGCCTGACTTCACTTTCCTTTACGCATTCCTTGTTGTAGCGAAGCTCTGTCAATTTTTCTAGAGAGATAAACACCTGCCTTCGATCAAATTATTCTTTCCGAGTTCAGTTCTTCACCTATTCATTGCTATATTAGTAAGTTTAGCTTCCCGGCCCTAGATCCTTAGGAAACTCTCTTCCCTCGAACCCTTCGGCTTTAGTATTCAGTAATGTCTTCACAAAGCGACTCCCATGACATCTCGAGGGAGACCTCGGTAACCGTCGAGAGCATATTTAAGGTGGAGTCCGCAAGCGAGCATTTCTCGGGTAACAACGATCTCGCGGTGGGTGAGGAAGTACAAAAAACCCTTCAGATCGAAATGGAGGCCAAAGACTTCGAGCAGGTGAGTGAAGACGAGGAGTTGGCCATCGCCTTCCAGGTAGCTGAGGAGGAGGCACAAAAGGAGAGGATGAAGGTCACCATCGTTGTCCCACCCCCTCGAAATGATGCTGAAACCGGGAGCTCTCGACCCCTTGACCCGGTGCCTCTTAGGGTGGCCCCGGGGAAGAAGAAGAAGGCGAAAGCTGCGCCGAAGAAAAACAAACCGTCGTCGATGCTAGGTAGCCGGTGGGCATACCTGAAGGCTATTCCTACCTGAACACGGCCGCCTTAGAGGTGAAGACTAAGGCCACACAGGGGGAGTACATGGCGACACAGTTTCTGGCTGGGCCCTCGATGCAGGTGGTGGAGCCGGGGCCAGATGATGTGCTACTACATGCCCCCGCTGGTTGCTTCGTGGTGCATATACTCTCGGTGGAGTTGGGCCTCTGGTTCCCTTTTCACCCCTTCGTGCTCGAATACCTTCGTTTCGTCAACCTCGCCCCTTTCCAGTTGACGCCCAATAGCCACTCCTATATCACCGGCTTCCTCTCCTTGTGCTGGAACCGGATGGTCCCTCCTACCTTGGACCAATTCTTTCTGTCATTCAACCTATGCCGAGGGGGTCACTCAAATGCTGGAGGCTTCGGCAATTTGCAGCACCTTCTGGGGTTTAGGCTCTTTGACGATGTGCCTTCGTCCCACAAGGGATGGAAGGATAAGTTCTGCTACATCCGCTTGGCGGAGAACCCCTTTCCTGCCCCCCTTTGTGATAGCTTTCGGCGAAATTTGAAGGTGGAGGGTGACCTCCTTGAGAAGAATGGGAGGAAACTGTCCAAGAAACCGGAGGGGTCCGACAAGCATGTGTTGATTAAAGATGCCACCCACCCGGATGAGCTCTATGATCTGGGCTTCCGTCGGTACCAGTTGATGGGGAAAAAGGATGAGAGACACCCCCCAATCGATTGGATCTACCAAAGTGTCGGAGGTTGTTGCCGAGGGCTTTCTTTTTCACACTTAGGATTTTTTTTCTTTCCTTTTTATCGCCTTGTTGTAGTAATAATCTAATACTTGAGTGCTTCCCTTTTCAGGACCCGATATGGACGCCAAGAACCTCGCCAAACTAAAGAGGCAACTGGCGAAGGAAAACAAGAAGACGTAGGGTCCAGCTCAGGAGAGAGCAGTGGACGAAATCTTCCCGAAGGCGGGAACTGGAAAGGGTGGAGAGCCTTCGGGGAAGGCTGCTGTTGGTGAAGATGCCGGCTCTGATGCCGGGGGCTCCCCCGTCGGGAAGCTTAAGAGGAAAAGGGCCGGAAAAGGCGTGGCGCCCCCGAAGAGGCAGAAACAAAAGAAGGGGGCGCCGAGAAGAAAGAGGCCCCCGTTGTCATTGTCCAGGAATATTCCTCCTCCGAGCCCCTGGCTCAAGTTGCTGGTGCGCCATGGCCCCAAGACAATGTACGTGCAGTTCTCAATTACCAAGGGAACTGCCATCATGCATGGCACTTTGAACCTGAGGGAGTTCCTGAGGGATGCCACCCCCCAACAGACAAGTCGGTGCTCTCCCGGCAGACGGACGATGCCCTCGGCGCTAAGGTCCTTCAGGCTTCAGTCACTGTAAGATTTTTTCTCCCTTCTTTCCTTCAGTCAAATAGATTTAGCATATTGTGCGTAGTAACTTAACCCCTGACGTTTCCCAGTCTCCTTTGTAGGCATGCCTTGGCCTTGGTGAGCTCATCTAGAGGATGGAGCAATCTCACCTTGAGAAGCTGAGGGCTGACGAAGCCCTGGTCGAGGCCCGGAGGCAGTTTTAGGAGGCTCAGGAGGCCTTTCGGTTGGAACAAGAGGCTTCCCAAAAGGTCCTCGAGAATAACAAAGTGCTGGCCAGGGCCGAGGGCAGAGCTGAGGCTGAGAAGGCTGCAGCTGAGGCTGCCAAGAAGGCTACCGAAGACGCCGAGGTCGCTAGGGAAGAAGCCGTGGCCAAGGTCCGGGGGGACGCCGTTGCTGCCTTTGTCACCGAGGGGTGGAAGACTGAGGGGCCCAAGGAGTGGGTGGCTTCTGTGGTGGAGGCCTCGGTGGATAAGTGGGTGAAAGGCCCCGGAGCGATGTGGCTAGCCAGGAAGGGCAAGGAGTACTATGATGGGGGTGAGTACTTTACTCAGGCCCTCATCTATCGAAGGCTAGCCCGGCATTTGGGATTGGACCCAAAGGCTTTTGTCCCGGCATCACATGGCCTTCCTCCTCTCCAACCAGACACCAGAGTCCCTCTCCCCTCGGGTGTAGGGGTGAGCATCGGGCGGGTTCAGGTTGGGCGGGTGGGTGAACCCAATACCCTTTCGGGTTTCGGATGTGTAATATGGATATCCTACCTATGTTTTTTACTTAGATATTTTCGGGTTTTATTGTATTTCGGGTATGGCGGGTTCGGATCGGGTATCGGGTTTAGTCGGTTTCAAGTTTCAACTAAAATAATTTGAAATTGCAAAATAATTTGTAATTTCAACACCTGTAAATCTAAAATATTACAATTGAAAAATATAATTTGATTCCCATACATAATGTGAATATTACAAAGTAAAGAGTAGAGGGGATCAAAATTGTAACAAAGAGTTTTAGCATATTACAAAATACAGACTACTGAATTACACAATTCATTAATCATTAACATCCAAAGTTCCAACTAGTCAAGTACGCAAAAATGCAAAAATGCTTGAAGACTTTGAAGTTCCACAACTATCTTCCACAGTTTGAAGTTTCCACCTGCATAAGAAAGTTAATGAACACATGGAAAGCAATATACATGTAGTAGAGTAGTACAATATGTAATAACAACTTAACAAGGATAAGTTAATGAAACAAATCAGAGAAATCACTGATTCACTAACTCAGAATGCTTGTTATGAAGGATAAGTTAATGAAGGATAAGTCTCTCACTCCTCTGAGGCTCTGAGTTGAGAGAGTGTATGTTAGGGTTAGGGTTATCCGCTTAGAGAGTTAGAGAATAGAGATAGAGTGTAACTTAGGGTTATTTGGGGGAAGGGATAACCGGATAAGGGTAATATAGCCTTATCGGTTATGGGCTTGGGGGATTTGGGCTTAGGCTAGGTCGGGTTTTTGGGCGGGTCGGGTAGGGATTAGGAGAACCTTACCCGCCGGGTCTCGGGCCAAGAAAATCGGGCTGGCGGGTCGGTTTCAAGGATTCGGGTCAGGTCAACCGACCCATTCTTAAAAATTCGGAGTAATTCAGTCGGGTTTTTCGGGTAGGGTCGGTTTTGCTCAGCCCTACCCGGGTGTTGAAAGACCGGGTGTTGAAAGACCGGATCTTGAAGACTCTGTGCTGATGGCAGAGGTCAGTGATGAAGAGGAGGCCGGAGGGGATGTATCTTCCAAGCTTGTCGAAGAGGTTGCCGCCGAAGTTGCCAATCCATGATCTGTACTTAGTCAATTTTTGTGAACAATGTCTTTGTAATATAACATTTTGTAGCTTTTAGCTTCGGCCAAGATGTAACAAACTCCTTTGATTATACTCTTCTTTTTGTGAATGGATGGATGCCTGCCTTCGGGCTTTCGATATTTGAATCTGCTTCCTTTTCCTCTTTTGGTGAATGAATGTGTTGTTTGATGCCCTTGTTTCACTTTATGCCTTTTCCATGGTTGTATGTATGTTTGTATGGTGAATTGACCGAGGGATAAACATTTGGGACTTAGAAAATTTTTCTAAGTGATGTCCACATGTAGGCCCTCGGTGGACATCATCTTTTATTTGTAGGAAAAAGTTAGCCTTCGTCTTAAACTCCCCGGGGGGGGGGGGGGGGGTCCGGTGTTGTGGACTTGACCAAATTTTGGCCAGTCTCATGAACACGCCCTTGGTTGACATCTTTTTTAGCATGTGGCGCCCTCGGTTCACCGTGGCTTTCGGTTAAATATCTCTTAGCATAGCATGGTGGTGCCGGGGGCACTCAACTTGTGGACTTAGAAAAATTTCCCTTGACTTTGCAAGCAGTAGTCCTCGGTAGAAATGTGGGGACCTGTTTTCGGACCCACTTGTAGAAAGGAAGCCTCCGATGTTGGATGTAGTGCCGAAGGCTATCGGAATGTGGACTTAGGAAATTCGAGCCAATGTCAATGAGTAGTCACCTTCAGTAGTGTATAGTGAGCGCCTTCGATCTTTGTTGAGCAAACGTGCCTTCGGGTTTGGTGGACCCCCCAACTAGAGCCTTCGGGGTAACATTTGGAGGGTGGTGCATAGCGAGAGCCTTCAGAGTTTTAGGAATGCATGTTTGTTGTTGATGCCTTCGTTTTTCTTCCATACTTTCTTTCTTGAATGTCTGTTTGCAACATTAGTTGACCGGAGGCCAAATATCTAGGACTTAGAAGATTCTATAAGTGATGTGTATTACTAGGCCTTCGGTTGAAGATTCTTGAATGTGTATTACTCCCCTTCACTCCTTTTTTTGGATAGTGAAGGGAAGGCTTCAAGAAACTTGGTTTCTTGGTAAGGCTTGGCCTACCGGGAGGCAATGGTATATACATCGTTGGCTCCCCCCTCAGGATTAACCTTCCGGGTTCCGAGGGGATCGAGGGTCGTTTCCTCGGCCCGAGAAATAGTCTGTTGCTTGCCTCCCCTTGGGGGATGGCACGGAAAGCGCCTCAGTTTTGAAAGTCGTTCCCTCAGCCCGAGACATAGTCTGTTGCCTGCCATTCCCTTGGGGTAATGGCGCGGGAAGCGTTTAGGTTTTGAAAGTCGAATCCTGGGCATATTAGTTGTCTGCCATTCCTTTGGGGTAATGGCTCGGAAAGCGTTTCAGGGAAGGGTTTTAACACTTGGTGTTATTTCTCATACACTGCTCCCGGTGCTTGGTACCGAGGGGTCTTCTTTTGAAAACACTTGGTGTTTTTGTTATCGTAGTTGCCTAGAGGGTCCGTCCTCGGCACATGGTGCCGGGGGATCTTGTTAGTGATAAAGCTTTGGGCCAGGAGCTTGTATGAGGGCTTGGCCGCCCACAAGCGTTTTTTTCTTTGTACTTGGTGTCTTCAATGTATCTTTATTCTTGAATAATTGGGGGCCTTGGTCCACTGGATAATACATTCGTGAGTTATAAGGGCTTGGCCGCTCTAACATCATTGATAAAATTTAACCAGGTGGTGTGCATTCCAATGTCGAGGGACCTCGGTCCCATTGGGGCGTATGAGTTTGTAAGTCCCTGGCTTGATGATGGCTGCAATGATATAGAGGTGTAAGGAATATTTGTAATTAGATTTTGATGATGCTATATTAATTAGGACTTTAGAGTACCCCTCTTTAGACTTAATGTATTAGAATTTCCTTTGTAAAGTTCTTTAGTTTAATCGACTGGCAGAAGGCCTCCAAAGCAGAAAGCCCCTAGAACAGAAGACCCCCTAACAGAGGACCCGTGATAAGGCTTTGGTTGAACAGAGGACCTTTGGTTCTCTGCTCCAGAACAGAAGACCTCAGGGTCTCTGTTAGCCTTTACTCTGACAGAAACCCTCCTGGTTCTCTGTTGGATATTTCTCTAACAGAAGTGCTCAAGACCTTCTCTGATCAACTCTCTGCTGAAGACATCAGAAGGCCTGACACTTAGAAGAATTTCACCAAGCCGGAAAACCAACTGAAAGATTCCTTCAACGGCTAGGAGTCTTGAACGGAAAAGCTACAGTGCGCGCATTAAATGCACATTTAATGCCTTCCATACTCTGTAGAGTAAATGAAGATGATTGGCCGCAATGTCAGGATAACTTTATCCCAAAAAAGTAACCCGCCAACTTTACAGGGTCCTACTGGTCAAGTCAACTGCTCGCTCATTTAATGCAGTTGTCCTCCTTCTCCTCCAACGGGAAGACAACCTCAGTATAAAACATACACTATGAAGAACAACCGGATAACTTTGCAATAACTTTTGCTACAACTCTGCGCATACAAGATTTCAAACGCTAAAAACGCAAAAAGCCTCCTTGAGATTAAAACTTCATCATCTTCTACAAGAGAAGGCAGACGTTGGAAAAATCCTTATTTCCAACTCAAGCAAAGTTCCAAGTGTTCTTCAACTCTTCAAGCTCATCACATACAAATCCTTTGTAACGAAGCAAGTTGGAGGAACCCCTGTTCTAAATAGAACCTCTTCTTTCACAAGAAGGACGTCCAAGTACCTGGAGCAGTGAAGTGGTGATACTTCCGGGAAAGCTCAGTGAAAGGACCAGTCTTAGGGAAGCAGGAAGTGCATCCAAGAAGACATCTACACTTGAAGAAGACGTGGAGAGCTTCTTAAGTGATAGGGCTAAGGCATTGTAAACAGACGTTTTTACAAGCTTAGTGGAACAGTGGACTAGAGGAACAAGTTGTTCCTTGAACCACTATAAAAAGCCCTGGTGTCATTTACTTACTGCATTACATTCATTACTTTTATTTCAACTGCTTAACTCCAAAGACTTGGTATCTGTGTTCAGCAGAACTTGTCTTGTGAGTTAACATAAGGCCTACTGCCTTTGCTTCTCTGAGGCTATACTAACAGAACTCCCTACCAGAACCCCATCCGCTGCCAGTCTGTTCTGCCAACAGAACAGGCTATTCTGTTAAATCTGGTACTTAGCTTGAAAAAGTTAAAAACCATTACAGTCTATTCACCCCCCTCTAGACTGTAACCAGTACAACCGGGACCAACAAGGGGCCTTTAAACTTCGGTGCCATCTTGCCCCCTTCGGTTGGTTGGCTAGCTTCCCTCCTTCGGAGGATGTAGTCCCCCACTTGAAATTCTCGAGAACGAACCTTGGCATCGATGTAGCCCTTCACTTGTCTTCGGTAGTTTTCCGCTTTTAGGAAGGCTCGCTCGCGGCGTTCTGAGATCAGGTGAAGGTCGAGGGCCATGTTGGCATCTTTGACCTCATGCTCGTATTGGCCTACCCTTCGGGTAGGAAGGGTTACCTCAGTGGGAGCTTTGGCCTTGAATCCATAGCAAAGGGAGAAGGGCGTTTCGCTTGTTGCCCGCCGAGGGGTGGTGCGGTAGGCCCATAGGATATTGTGAAGCTCTTCTACCCAGTCTCCCCCTTCGGCCTCCGGTTTCTTCTTTAGGCCCTCAAGTAAAGTTCGGTTGGCGTTCTCCACTTGACCGTTGCCCTGAGGGTAGGCAACGGACGAGAAAGTATGTT
Source organism: Cuscuta europaea (assembly GCA_945859875.1). Taxonomy (NCBI): domain Eukaryota; kingdom Viridiplantae; phylum Streptophyta; class Magnoliopsida; order Solanales; family Convolvulaceae; genus Cuscuta; species Cuscuta europaea. The sequence goes on from CAMAPE010000041.1 coordinate 4,505,105, forward strand.
TGATGCCCCATGCCTCTAGGAAGGCACAGAAGGGGGCAACCTCAATCTGAGTCCCGTTGTCGGAGATGATTTGTTGGGGGATGCCAAATCTCGTGAGGATGTTTTTGAGGACGAAGTGGCGACACCTGGCCTTGGTAATGCTAGCGAGGGGCTCAGCCTCCACCCATTTGTTGAAGTGGTCGATGGCCACGATGATGTACCTGTTGTTGGAGGCACCCCTCGACAGTGGGCCTACGAGGTCAATGCCCCACCTGGAGAAGGGGATTGTTATGCTGATGGGGGCGTAGTTAACTGTCGGCCTTCCGGGGGCCTTCTGAAAATGTTGGCATGCGGCGCACTTTCGGGCGAGGTCCGCACAGTCCCGGGCCATTGTAGCCAGAAGTAACCTTGCACTATGAGCCTTCGGGACATGGAGAAGGCTCCTTGGTGGGTTGAGCAAGTGCCACTGTGCACTTCCTCCATAGCAACTTCGGCTTCATCTTGATGAAGGCACCGCAGTAACATACCGTTATAAGATCACTTGTAAAGCCTCCCGTCTTCAATGGTGTAGCTGGGAGCCCTCAGCTTTGCCAGTTTGGCGCGGGCTTCATCCTCGGGCAGCTGTCCTGTGGAGATGAAGTTCACGATATCTTATATCCAGTCCTCAAGCCTTTGTTGTATTTGCATGATGGGGCTTACGTGTATGCTTGAGAGGTTGAGTTCCTCAATTCTCGCAATCTCGAGAGGTGCTCTGGGGACTCAGCCGAGAGCTTTGATAAAATGTCGGCCTCAGAGTTTTGAGCCCTCAGTATTTGAGTGAGAGAATGGGCCTTAAATACCTTAAGCAACTCCTTGGCCGCTTCCTTGTACTGTTTCATTCTTCCTTCCTTGGCCTCATACTCCCCTGAAATTTGGCCGACGACTAACTTGGAGTCGCACTTCACATGGATCTTTCTGGCCTTCATGTTAGCTGCTAGCCGAAGGCCACAGAGGAGGGCCTCATACTCTGCTTCATTGTTGGAGACTTTGAAGGAGAAGCAGATGACATAGTAGGCGTGGAAGCCTTCAAGCGTAATGAGAACTACCCCTCCTCCGCATGCTTTGGCGGCAGAGGAGCCATCGGTATACAGGGTCCACCAATCATCCGAAGGTGCCGAAGGCTCATCATCCACCGCCGATCTTGCCGTGCATTCCGTTACGAAGTCCCTTGGCCCTTTATGGCGGGCCTCATACGGATGTCAATGACGTACTGGCTAAGGAATATAGCCCATTTCACCATCCGGGAGGAGCTGGTGGGTCTCCTCATCAAAGCGCTGAGGGGTTGGTGTGTGAGGAGGACCTGGACCGGATGGGCTTGGAAGTAATGGCCCAATTTCTTGACAGTCCAAACGATGGCTAGCACCATTTTTTCCACGAGAGAATACCTGAGTTCGGCCTCCCTTAGAGTTTTGCTAACATAGAAGATGGCATGTTGGATGCCGTCTTCCTCCCGAATTAGTACTGAGCTGATGGCAGCAGGGCTAACGCCGAGGTAGAGATATAAAGTTTCCCCCGTCTTGGGTTTGGAGAGCACAGGGGGTGAGGATAGGTACCTTTTCAATTTTTTCAAAGGCTTCCTGACATTCTGATGTCCACTGGAAACCGGCGATTTTCCTTATTATCTGGAAGAAGGGAAGGGATTTCTCCGTTGATTTGGATAGGAAGCGGTTGAGGGCTGCCAGGCGACCCGTCAGCCTTTGGACTTCCTTCATATTGCGTGGGGGCTCCATGTTGACGATGGCCTGGATTTTCTAGGGATTGGCCTCAATACCCATACGGCTCACCATATAGCCCAAGAATTTGCCTCCTTGCACTCCGAAAGTGCATTTCTTTGGATTTAGCCGAAGGTTAAACTTTTGCATGATGACGAAACTTTCCCGGAGGTCGTCAACATGGCTTGATGATCGTTTGTTTTGACAATCATGTCGTCAACATAGGCCTCCATATTGCGCCCCAGGACGGCTTGAAAGACCCTGGCCACCATCCGGGTGTAGGTGGCACCTGAATTTTTTAGGCCGAAGGCCATCACCAGATAGCAGAAGATGCCTTCGGGCGTCATAAAAGCTGTTTTTCAGCCTCTTCCTCGTGGATGAAGATTTGGTGATATCCGCGGAAGGCGTCGAGGAATGACATGATTTCGCACCCGGCTGTCTCGTCCACCAGTTGGTCAATATTTGGCAGTGGGAAAGGGTCCATGGGGCATGCCTTATTCAGACCCGTGTAGTCCACGCACATGCAGAAGGTGGGTGGCTTTTGTGCGAGGACCACATTGGCCAGCCATGAGAGGTACTTTACCTCCTTGATGTGTCTGATGGAAAGGAGCATGGTGACCTCTTTCTTTACAAAATCCCTCCTTTCGCCCGAGATGGGCCTTCTTCTTTGTTGCACGGGTTTGGAGAAAGGGTCCACCGATAGGCGGTGAGTGATTACCCTTCGGCTGATTCCTGGCATGTCCTCCAACCCCCATGCAAAAACAATGGAGTAGGCGCGGAGGGCATCGGTGATGGCGGTATTTAAATCTTCAGGGAGCTTGGCTCCTATCTTCACGACTCTCTCCGGCTTTGCCGGATCGAACACAAAGTCTTCCACCTCTTCGGCTGGTTCTGCCCTCGGCCTCTTGTCTTCTTCCTCCGCGGTTCCGGTGATGGCGTCTACTCGGAACTCAGCCTTACTGACCTTCTTTGTTATTTGGAGGTAGGAGGTCCGAGCAAGTTTCTGATTCCCCCTTGAGTACCCAATGCCCCCTTCAGCTGGGAATTTGAGGCATAGGTGTCTCATGGAGATTACAGCCTCCAAATCTTCGAGGGCGGGACGACCGAGGATGATATTGTGGGCGCAGTCAATGTTGACGATGACAAACTCCACCTCGAGCTTGGCCCTATGGAGCCCATCGCCGAAGAGTACCCGGAGGGTTATTACCCCCTCGGAATCTATTGTATCTCCGGTGAAACCTGACAGAGGGGGTCCAGATAGGCCGAAGGGACTCCCTCTCCAGGAGCAGCTCCTTGAATGTGCTCAGGTACATTACGTTGACGGAGCTTCCCGTGTCAACGTAAGTTCTGTGGAAAATGGTATTATTGATCTCGCTCTGGATCACTAGCGCATCCCGGTGAGGGGAGGAAGCCGGGGGGAGATCGGCGTTGGTAAATATGATGGGCTCTTCTCTCAACCGCTTTATGGGGGGCATATGAGTGACCTCCTCTACGTAAAGGTCCTATGCCCATTTCTTCCTTTGGCTAGTGGAGTCTCCCCCCGTGTTGCCGCCAGTGATCATGTGGATGTGACGCTTTTTGTCTTGGCACAGGTCGTACCCTTCTTCCTCATCAAGATTCCCGATCTCCCTCTTCTTACCGTTCAGGTTGCCGAGGGGGATAGTGTTCGGATTGATCCAGGCATTTGCCTTCGCCTGTGGCCCTCGAGGGGGCCCCTGATGCTGGGCCCCCCTGACAAGTTGGGACAGATGCCCCGCCTGTATCAACCTCTCGATGACTGTCTTCAGCTGGTGACAGTCATCGGTCCTGTGCCCTTGGTTACGATGGAAGCGACAATATGGTTCATTAGAGTTGACGACATATACCTCTAGGGGTGCGTGGGAGTCGCGCTCCACGAGGCCCCTCTCCTCGACATAATCTAGGATGACGCTGATGGGCTGCGTGAGGGGAGTCCGAGGGTGCTCCAGGAGGATGGGCTATGCCCAAGCCTTCGGGTTATTCTTGTAACCTCCCCCGGGCTTGGCTTGGCCATGTCGGGGGTGATCACCCGAGGGGGATGGGGCTTTGGATTGATGGAATGGATCCCCTGGCCCCCGGTTGTTCCCGTCATCCTGCTTGGGGCATTGTTATTCGGGGTTTCGATGGAACCTCTCCACCTCCTCAGCCTCCGCGTATCGGTCTCCCCGCTGGAGGGCTTTTATATAGTCACGTGGAGGCTGGATAATAAGGCTCCTGGAGAAGTTGCCAGTACGGAGGACCGTCTGCAGGAGAGCCATGAGGGTCCTATTGTCGGCGCCATCAACCTTGTCTGTCTCTAGCCTCCAACGCTCAAGGAAATCCCGAAGGGTCTCCTCCCTTTGTTGCCTTACTTTGAGTAGGTGGGAGAAGTGCTTCTTGGATCAGTGCCTTCCCGCAAATTGTGTCAAGAAGCACTGGGCTAGTTCTTGCCAAGAGTCAGTGCTGCCCTTGGGTAACCGGTTGAACCACTCGTATGTCGGGCCCTCCAGAGTGGAGAGGAACCAACGACACAAATATTCATCCGATGCCCCCATCATCATCATGTTATTTTGGTATCTGTTGTAGTGCTCCTGGGGGCCAGTCTTTCCTTCGTAGGGCTTGATGGGTTGCCCTCGGTATTTTCCCGGAATCTGGGCTGCCAACACTCTTGGGGTGAATGGCGTTCTAGTCCGGAGTTGGATGACGGGTTCCCCAGAGCCCTCGGCAAATTTCCTCTGCATCTCCTCCATTTTGGCCAGCATGGCGGCGTATTTGGGGACCGCCTGCGAGGAAGAAGCGGTCATGCGCGCTTGGCGGGCCTCCATTTCATCACGGCGGTGTTGGAGTGTCTCAATAATTTCGTCCCTGTGATCCTTCGAGAGGGCCTCCGCCCACTGTGATTGTACACGCGCCGACTGGGCCTGGTTGATTTGGTGTCTGGCGTCATCGGCATGCAGTGGCGCCTTTCCTTTATCCTGAGGGGGATGCCTCTCGTCCGCCCTCGATATTGAACCCCCGCTTTCTTGAGGTCTTTGGAGTGTTTTACCATCGAGGAGGTCTTGGACCCCTCGACGATCCTGCACCCCTCCGAGCCTCTCGAGGGCGGAGGTCCGAGGCCTCTCTTTTTTCGCATCGCGCTGGTCCCAGGATTGGACTTCCTGGGATGTGGTGTCTTGGGCCATGACCCCTTCGACGTTCCCTAGCCGAAGGATAGGGTTCACGAAGTGGGGCGGAGGAGGGGGAGGAATGGCGTTCTCCCCGACCTGCGGCTGAAGTGGTACCAGAGTGCCGAAGGCACTTGGATTCTGGGTGAGTGTGTGGATGAAGGCAGACGACTGCACGTCAATAGTGAGGACCGGAGGGCTCACTTGATACTCTCTCCGGTCCCTCCTTCGGGTTTCGATGCCAAGGCGGGCACCAAGAGCATTTTGCTGGAGCTGAATGCGCAGGTCGACAGCAGCCTGTTCCAACCCAGCGATTCCACCCTCGGGAGCCTTATTGGAGGCTCCGGGGGCGTCGACTTCGCCGAGGGCCAGGTTGTTGTCCTCAAGGGTCTTGGATCGGGCACGAGTGGTTCTTCCCATTTTGGTAGGTGCTTTGAGCTGAAGGGGAGGGTTTCTCACTTGATTGTTCGACCTCTCAATGAGAGCACCAAATGATGGATCGTGTACCCGGGGGGTATCTTATCCGGGGGGTTGTTATGGGAATAACTTAGAGAGAAGTCAGAGCAAGTAAGTAAGAGAGAGAGAGTGTATATTCGATATGAATTCAGTGTGCTTTACAATGGGGAAAGGGGCTGCTATTTATAGTAGTAATAAATGCCAGACAGGGACACGTGTCAAGCAGGCCGAGGGTCACCTCAATCGGGGTGGCACCGGCACTCGCATGTGGCCACATTAAATGCGGTGGTTGGATGCGACGTTGTACTTGGTACTGTGATTCAGGCGCATGTGGAGAGGAGATCCTGTCGAGGAGGACGCCTTCAACTGAAGGGTGTTGGGCCGAAGGCTCTTCTTACCGGGGGCTTCTCTGTGCCGAGAGCTGTATATGCCGAAGGCTTGGTTTTCAAGCCCTGTTCTCCTGTGATGTTTCTGAGCTCGAATCTGTCAATGGTAGCCTTCGGTCACAGGGCCGAAGGCACCCCCTTGCTTATTGTGGGCTGCTTAGAGCTTCATATTGCTGGGATTGGCTCGTTTGGGCCTGTTGGGCGTGATTGCAGTAGTGGAAGTATGTGGGTCGGGGGTCCCCGGACCATATACTCCATCACCATGTTTTCAAAATGTTTGGCAAAAATGTCATTTTGCATAAAAAAAATATGGCAAAATTATTTGTAAAACATGCCATTATTTGCCTAACATATTCATGTAATTGCCATCTTTACGAAATTAATGTCAACTTTATAAATGTAAAATGACATTATTTGCCAAACATATTGAAAAACACTTCATAAATGTAAAATGACATTATTTGTCAAACATTTTTAAAAACGTGACATTTATAAAATAATTTTTCCATTTTCGAAAAAAAAAATTGTAGTGTAATTATTTCTATATTTTGTTGTAAATATGAATACGTATTGTTATTGCTTGAATTTTAATCTCGCCGAAGTAGGCGGCTGTCACGCCGGCGGAGGCAGCTGTCACGCCGGAGATCTGGAGCGGTCTCACGGAAGTGGCTGTCAGCCGTAGATCTGAAGAAGTCTCGCCGCAGGTTGCTGTCAACGCAAATCTAGAGCTGTCTCGCTAGAGGCGGCCGCACAAGAGGAAGAATCACTAAAGGGCATGGTGTTAGCTGCGGTCGCGGCGGCGTTGGGCGTCGTCGGAGTACACGGCAGCGGTGGGCGGCGTCAGAGTACACGGTGGTGCTGGGGTGTCGCCGAGAGACATGACAACGGTTGTGTACTTCCAGTGTCCTAGTTCCTTCGAGCACGTCAGATGCCAATCAGGAGTTTTTGTTTTAATTCTTATTATTTTATTCATTATCCTGTAATGTTTCATTAGGGTAGGGGTACTTTGGTCCAGTCAAACAATTTTTACTCCTATGAAACGTTTAACTCCTATTGTTGCATTTGTGTAATGTTTTACTCCTATCCAGGTAATTTTCTCTATCAAATATTGGCATTTAAAAGCCATTTTTTTATTCTACCTTGAGAATACGAACCGAATGTGGAACACCTTTCTGGAACCTAGAGAAGACAATCGATTTTTTTTAATTATCTGCCAAATTTCAGTTTTCCATGATAATAAATACATTTGCCATTTATTTATGAAATACTACCTGCATTACGTTTTTCAGCAATTGGCCACCCAAACTGCTACAGGATTCCCGTTCAAGTTTTTGCTGAAACTATTCCATTTTTATATATTAATATAAACTATAACGCCAACAAATAGAAGAAGTATATGGGCTGGAGCAGGCACAACATCCGGTTATTGATCACGGTATTTGGTCGGAAGCATAGAAACATAAATCGCTAGAATTTCAGCGAACTCCGTACCGATCGTTCCGTACCAAATCGTGGTACGAAAATGATCAGGTCGATTGCCGGAATGATATGCGGTACGGTCTTGGAGTCGTACCCAATCGCTCTTCAGAATCGTTCTTAATCGATCTTGAAATCGATCCCAATTGATGGTGGAAGCGATTTAAGTCGCCGTTTCCCTTGGTCGCAAAGCTTCAAAACGTCATTTCAGATAGTTTCCCAGATTTCAACCGTCACTTCCCTTCGTCGCACAGCTTCAAAACTACGACTCTTAGTTTGCGAATTTGTGTTTCGTTTCATTTCCCTTCGTCGCACAGATTTCCAGAGTACGTATTTTGATTTTCGAACCAGGCTCTTAGACTCTTAGTTTTCTGATCCCATTAATCAATTTTACTCTCTAATAACTGTTATAAATTGAGGCAAAAGGATCTGCTTCATACGCCAACTACTCTTAGCACTCTTTGCCGTCTTTCTTCTACACATAACTCTCCAAAAGAATTTATTGTTTCTTGTTTCAAAATGGTGTTTGGGTCTGCCTTTGCTGCATTATCCCACGGTCCCCTGCCACCATTAACGTTAAAGATAGTGACACAGAAATTCCAGAACAACAAGTTACTCAACAAAGTCAATCTGCTACACAAGCTAAGAAGGGTGCTGCAACAAATGCGGCCAAACCATTGCTCGACGAAGTAACATTGATTGGCAATGGTGACAGTAAAAACGCAGGTGGTACAAAACAGTGGGTTTGCAAACATTGCAAAGTGAAGTATACAAGTTCTTATACAAGAATTCATGTTCACTTCTTAGGACCGCCTGCGGGGAAAAAAGCAGAGATCTCAAGGTGTCCAACAGTCCTTAAAGATAGGCAACAATATGAAAGGCTTTGGAACAAAGTAAAGGAGGCGGAAGGTGGCGAGGTTGCAAAATCCTTGAAGAAATCTCTAGTGTCCAGAAATATATCCTCGAAGAAGCGCTTGAAGAATCTTTCGGGCTATTAGAGAGAAATGCGGTTGATTTGAAGATCGTTAGAGGTTTGTGTGCAAATGGCATTCCGTTTAATGTTTTACGCAACCCTCAGTTTATTGAAATGGTTAATGTTATCAAAAAGGCACCGGAAGGATACAAGCCCCATTCTAGTGAAAATGCAAGAACGGTATTGCTCGATGAATGTGTTAGGGATGTTGAGAAAGACCTATCCCAAGTGAAAGACACGTGGTGCACTCAAGGAGTGTCAATTGTCTCAGATGGGTGGTCTAACGTGAAGCATAGGCCACTTATCAATGTTTTAGCGATGAACTCCCGTGGTGCTATGTTCAATGTATGCGGAAGATTTTTCCGGAGTTGAGAAATCTGGAGTTGAGATTTCTAAGTTTCTTCTTGGAGCTATTGACACGGTTGGACCAAGTAATGTGTTGCAAGTAGTCACAAATAATGCAGCTAATTGTAAAGCGGCCGGGAGAGAGATCGAGAAGGTACATAAACCTATTTTTTGGTCTCCTTGTTGCGTGCATACTTTGAATTTAATTTTCAAAGACATGGCAAAAGAACTTCAATGGTTACAAAATACGTATAGAAGAGGCAAGACAATTGTTAAGTATTTTATTAACCATACCCATGCTTTAGCCATCTTTCGTGAAAACTCAAGGTTCAAGTTGTTAAAGGTTGCAAAAACCCGGTTTGCATCACATTACATTTTGTTAAAATGGGTGATGGATTGTAAGGAGGCTCTTGCCTCAACTATTTTTTGAGATTCTAGGAGGGAATGAGTGAGAAAAGGAGATGAAAGTGCAAGAATTAATGGGACTAATGTTGCTGAAACAATCAAGAGTGATGATTTTTGGGATGACGTTAGGAATGTTTTGACAATTACTAAGCCGATTTTTCTACTTATAAAATTTTGTGATGGTGATGGCCCAAAAATTGGTGAAATATATGAAAGGATGGATAATATGTTGGGGGAAATAAAGGACATCACAGTGGATAATGTATATTCTTTCTATTACCCGGATATTGAGAAAATAATTGTAGCTAGATGGGAGAAGATGACAATCCCACTTCACTGTTTGGGGTTTGCATTCAACCCAAGGTTTTACGATAAATTCTACCTTAAAAAATTGGCTCCGGCTGGTATTGCAAGAAGAGCACCGAATCAAGATAAAGAGGTTGTACTTGGTGTAATGGAAGCTTTCAAGAGAATTGCAGAAAGTCCAGAAGAGGAAAGGCTATTACGAGAGCAATTTGCTACATTCCATATGAAGAAGGGGATCTATTCAATGATGGAAACACAAGCGGATTCCGTCACAATGGATGCAATTGATTGATGGTCAACCTATGGAGCTGAAACACCGGAATTAGGCGAAGTAGCAAAGAAGGTGCTTTCACAACCGATTAGTAGCTCTTCGGCCGGAAGAAATTGGAGTACATATTCCTACATTCATAGTGTGAAGAGAAACCAATTGAATTGCAAAAGAGCGGACAAATTGGTTTTCATTCACTCCAACACTCGACTCCAGTCATGGTTTTCATAATCATATAAAGCCGGTCCACACAAACATTGGGACATCAATCCCGAGAGCACATACATAGAACGCTCGAGTTCAAGACTCGAAGACATGGCTTGGGAGAATCTAGAGGATGAAGACGTGGACAAGGGGAAAGGAAAGAGACCTCGAGTTGATTAGTCATGTACTTTTCTTGTTTGAACTTTAAATCAATGATTGTAGTACTGTGTTTCTGTTTTGCTTGAAATGTTTCTTGAATATTAATGTTTTTGATTTTGTTTAATGTTATGAAATCATGCTATGAAATCTGTTTTTGTTCAATGTCGAAATGTGTATTCTATAAATCAGATTTATATTTTTATTAGAGTACCAAAATATTAGGTACATCGTACCGAACATTTGGTACATCGTACCAAACGCGTACCGAAATGAACCTACCCACCTCCGAATCGGATATGATAGATCTAACGAACCGCATTCTCGTTCCCGTATCGAACCATACCGCGAACCATGTGACTATGGTCGGAAGTCATTGGTAATCCAAAATTGAGGCGTCGGGTTGGCGTACCTGACCAAATTTTATGTCCTCAAATGTTTCAACCATCTAAACCAATCGAGGTAATCCTTATTTCTAATAATATTCTTTACTAGTATACTTCATTCGAGATGCAATTGAACTAATGAATCTTGAGCCTTTTATCTTTTATTTTTAAGGTTGCTTTACCATTTCATTTGATTTATTCTACTTATTTTCAATTTGCTTTTTTGTATTTGATTTCTGGAACAAATGCAGTTATATCTGCTAAAAGTATATTCAAGTTTGCAGAAAAAACTTGTTACCACAAATAACTGTTGGTCCCGTTTATACTAGGAGCAGTCTAGAGGGGGGGGGGTGAATAGACTGTTCAGGGTTTACAAACATTTCTCCAAGTCAAAACTGACTTACAAGAGAAGGTCTGATTCTGGTGACAGAGAAGGTCGAGTTCTGATGGCAGAACTGGACCTGGCAGCGGATAAGGTTCTGTCCGGGTAGTCTCAGGAAAAATACTAAGGCAAATGCCTTTATGTTAACTCTTAGAACGAGATCTGCTGAACACAGAGTCCAAGTTCTTGCGAGTTAAGCAGTCAGAATCTTAAGTGCAGAAAGTAAATGCATAAAGTAAATGACACCGGGGTTTTTATAGTGGTTCAAGGAACAACTTGTTCATCTAGTCCACCATTCCACTAAGCTTGCAAAAACAACAGTTTACAACGCCTTAGTCCCTAGCACTTAAGAAGCACTCCACGTCTTCTTCAAGTCTAGTTGCCACCCGGGATGCAGTCCTTGCTTCCTGATGGCTGGTCTCGTTTCACTGAGTCTCTTGAAATATCCCCACTTCACTACTCCAGCTAGTTTGAGACATCCCTTCTTTTTCAAGAAGTGTTTGATTGAAAATCAGTTTTCTCCAACGTAGCTTCTTCACAAAGAATGTGTAGATGAGGATTTCGAAGAGTTGAAGAACTGGAGGAACGATTCTCTCACGTTGGAAAGAAAAGATATGAAGTTTATAATCTTTTCCAACGTTAAGTGTGTTGCTCGAGATTAATAGAGGTTGAAGTCTTTGAGCGTTTGAATGTTTTCACTTAGAGAGATATGTTCATCGTTTTTTTTCAATCCTTCGAAGTGTATCTTATATACTGGTAGCGATCTTCCCGTTGGAGTGTAGAAGACAACTTCATTAAATGCTTGTACTGTTGATTTGACCGGTTGGTCCTCGACTTGCTATTTTGGGGGGCGAAAGGATATCCGCATGGTCAATCATCGGCTTTAAATATCTCTTCGTACGTACTGCATTAATTGAGCATTTAATGCATGTACAGTACTATGTTCTGTGTGAGATATGCCCAGATACAATAGTCGAATAATCTAATAATATTGAATAGAATTTAAAACAGTAGAATAGAAATTTCATCAATAAGATATACCGTGTATATAGAATGATGTATCCATGAAGAACAATTACACAGTACTCGAACGATTAAGCTTGAGAGAGAAATTCTAGTCTACTGGCTCTACAGAGAATAATATGCGGAGTAGAATGTGTAGAGACTTCCAGAGTTGATTCGGACATCTCATCCTATATTTATAGGTGAGAGACTTGATCAGCCCTATTACAATTAGGAAATAATATGGGCCGTGCGTGTGGGCTATGTAGAGCTTTTAAATCAGGCCTAATTCTCTCTCAGCTAATCTAATAAAATACAAAGACTCATTAATTAAATTACAATTAATTTGAACACAATAAAATAATATTCTAACATTCTCCCCTTTGTGTTCAAATGTCGATGGAGCACGGATTATCTCTGAGTCTTGTACAATGACTTCCGATAGCCTAGGATGACTTCATAATGTCTGAGGGTACTTCTGAAATCAATTCTAACTCCTACGGCTTCGTGAAAATCTGTAATAAGAGCAATCTGTACTGGGTCATCTGGATCTTCAGAATTTGTAGCTTCAGTGTAGCTTCTCCCAAATGGTCTTCTATGATTCTTAGTGTACCATCGCAATATTTGTGAATTTCGTTCATGAGTAGGACTCGCTTGATGCCTTTGTAGTCTTTGTAGATCAGTCCTATCTCTGGTTGTGTGACAATGGCGCCTTCTTCAAAATTCTCGACCCAGGGAGCTCTATTTCTTGGTGCAGACATGTTCACTTTCGGAAAATTGTTTTCTATGGCCATTTGCAGATCGAAGAGTGAATAGTATTTGACTTGTCTCATCATGAATCTCTTGAGTGCATTAAGGCCTAGATCTTTGTCCTTTTGAGAAAGTTCTCTGAAGTTGACGTATCTGTACTCGTAGAATAATTGAATCAAATCAGTAGAAACCAAGTAGTACAGGTCAGCTTCAGATGCTCTTTGGATTATGCCGTTTTGTCGTTCAAACTCATAAATTGGATAGAACGTATCTTTTCCAATATGATGTATCTCAATAGCTCGAATAGCTATGATCATAGAATCAGAATGCTTGACTAATCTTTTGCGGTGTCCATAAGGATCATCCTGATCGGCAGACATGTTTCGTAGCATCCATATATGTCCAGAAGCAGCAGTTCCTTCTAAATGTTCAAGTCATCTGAGTTCTAGCTCGTCAATCTTCTTGATTCTTTTCTCACTTCTCCAAATTTTGGGTCTCAGATCTTCTTGATATGGCACAATTATCTTGACATTTTCCCAAGGTGTCTCTAAATTGTTTTCTGTATTGAATTTATTTGGGTGTGTCTTGATCAGATCTTTGACTAAGTGAAAATCAGGAAGTGGATCATCGTAGATTTCTCCTTGAGCTATTTCTTCAGAGTCTAGTCCCATCAAGTTTTTAGCAGCAGTGTTCTTGACTTCTCGTATGAAATTCAGCTGGCTGAGAGCTTCTTCTTTGTTCATCTTTTGAATTTCATCCTTCTCATTATCTTCTATCCAGTCGAGTAATATCAGATCAGCAGCTTTCGCTTTTAGATCTCTTTCTTTTCTCTTTGAACCTTCTTTCTTGGATGACGATGGTAGATCAACTGGAATTGGGATAGAAGCGGACTTAGAAGAATATGTTGCTCTCTCAGCATGTGGGACCTGTGGATCATTTGGGACAAAAATCGTAGCAGTGGGTAACATAACACCGGAGTCACAAAGACTTACCGTTTTCATCATACTAGAGACTAGCTTGTTCTGATGGCCTGAAGACAATGGTGATTCATATATTGCATTGTCAGGACTTCCTTCCAATCCTTGCTCAACATCCATGAAGGATGAGCCTATAGAAGTTCTCGAGAGGACACAAAGTCCTGGCTCAGTGTTTATGGGCTCGGAAGGATGATAAACGGTTAAGGCTAGTGAGTCGTTGGGTGCGGTAGAGTTTGAGGGTTTAGGCTGGGAAGATGTAGATGGTTCAGAGCTAGTGGAGGATGGAATGATGGATTGAGATGTGGTTTGCTCACAAGCACGTTGCCTTTTCTCCCCCTCATGATGATCCGAATCATCGGTGTCATCATGTTTACGCTTAGGCAAGCGTTCTTCATGATCATGGCAGGTGGTAGTAGGGATGAATGGAGGGGTGAGGGCTAGGATGTTTCGTACTTGAATTAGGTGAGGTGGGAGGATGGGTTCGGATAGAAGTCTATCAAGGAAGTACTCGGATAAATCAAGAATGTTCATTTGTTTTGGGTCAGGGTGAGAGGTAGATGGAGCGGATGTGGGTATTATTGAGGTGGGTGTGATGGTAGATGGAAGAGTTCCTATGCAGGGAGTTGGGTGTGATCTTTGGTCTCCTACTCCTGTTGGGACTACAGGACGTAGGTCTTGTAAAAGTGAAAGCTTGAAGGCTAGAAGTTCAGACCTTAGACCCTCCTTAGTTAAACTAGCAAAGGAAGAAAAACCTGACCTAAAAGAAGTATCAGTTCTCACAGCATCACTAAGAATAGCGGTGCCATGGCCTGCAGGGGAGATCAGTGTGGCAGAACTCCTAACCATCATTGGCGTACCTCTGGTTGTTATGACATGTGGTAATGAGCCTGTATCAGTGTGTGCAGATGTAGAAGGTTGTGCCCTAGAAAATAATAAAAATTCTAGGAATGTGGACACATGACCTAACGTGCATTGGGTAGCAGTGTGGGGCGGTTCACTGATGGGTTCCGCTTGTGGGATTGAAACAACCATCTGTTGGGAGACAGTTGAGTGGTCTAGGCTTGGCTCATTTTGCGCTATTGAACTCAATGTAGCGACTTCTACTTAGGAACTGACAACGTCAGAACCTGTACCTATGGGCTGAGTTCAGTGTATTTCAGTGACTGGTGGTGATGTAACAATTAAAGCATTAGAGGAGGAGACATCAGCTCTCTTGGACTGAGTCTCACCTGCCCTTCTCTTTGGTTTAGTCACTCTCGGACCCTTACTTCTACTCGGCTTTGAAGTCCCTTGGGTAGACACAGTGGGGTTTGTCTGCGTCGTAGGGATAGAAGAGATAGTAACCTTGTATTCAGCGACATGCGGATCATTTGGAGCAGCAAGGTTGAGTAGTACCTCTGGAATAGGCATTGGTTGCATTTGAACTTTGTCCTCAGTGTTCTTTAGATACTTCATCATCGGAAGTTCGAGCAACTCTGCTTCTGGTCTTCTTGGAATGTTGGAGTCCGCCTTCATGAAATGATCGATGAGAATTGAGAACCAACATACATAAGGGATGTACTTGGTCTTGCTGTTGGATCTCCTTATTTTGAGTTGTTTGAGAAGCTCCATCCAGATCAGCTGTGCCCAATCATAATTCTTTGAAAATATCACCCCGTGGACCAGCTTGAGAAAGTGAATGTTGCAGCGATCATGACCAGATTGTTTTGGCGAGAGGCACTTGTTGAGGATGTAGAACAGGGTTCTCCATGGTCGGGGTAGAAGGTTGCCGTAGAATTCATAAAATTGGGTCAAAGGAGATGGGTGGCCAACCTTCAGAATGTCGGTGAGTAGGTCTTTATCAGCAGGAAAAGGGTCAAATGATGGGGTTATGGGAAGATGGAGAAGAGTGCGTAGTGTATCATAGGTGATTTGAACAGTGGAGTTGGCTATTTGGGCTTGAAAAGTGGGGATAGGAGTGTTTTCTGTAGAAGTGAATGTGCCCCAGAATTGTCGCAAGTAGATCTTGGGCACTTTGGCAGATATGATGTGTGCTTGCCACAATGGGTGCCCTTTGAGAATGGATACCACCACTTTGTCTTGGCATTTGAATGTAGTGGGGTCTATTAGAAAATTGTTGTCCTTGATTTCAATCCAACTGTCCTTTGGACACACTTCTTCCTCAGTGATGAATGCCATTATGCCTGTAGTGCACAAATTAAAACACTTGTGATTAGAAAAATTGGTTTTGGGCTCTGGTTTTAGAATGACGTGGTCTTTAAAGATTTCGGGTCTTAGGAATTCCGGGTAGGGGAATTTCGAGGGATGGGATTTTGGATTGAGGGATTTCGGAAGGAGTGATTTCGGGACAAACGATTTCAGACAAGATTTCGGGTTCCCGAGTCAAACTAAGGATTTCGGATCTCAGGTTGGGAATTCGGGTCAAAGAATTTTAGATAAGGTTTTCGGAAAAAGTGATTTTGAAGAGAAAGATTTCGGGTGCCCGGATTTAGGTTTGCATAGGGATGATTTCGGAACGGCGAATCTCGGGAAGGTGAATTCGGCTTGGTTCGTGTTTCGAGATTGGGATTTCGGATCTGAGAATTTTGAAGGACTTGAAATCTCAGAATTCGAAGAGCGTGAATATGAAAGCCTTTTGGTTATGGATTTGAGAAACATGGGACTGTCATCAGAGGTGAAAATTTTGAGGATGAGAAGGTGAAGATTGTCGGTGAAGAGAGATGTTGACGACGGCGAGGTGGGATTCCGGTGGTCTGAGCCGGTTCCTCGTCGTCGTTCTTGGATTAATACCTGCAAAACACACTTACTCACACACACATGCAAATTAAAGGAGACAAAACCTTTGAAGCTTTGAGAAGATGATCGGTGAGCAAGATGATGGACAGTGACTCAGTGATGGCCTTTGAGTACTTAAAGATTTCGAGAGAAAGAGGAAGAGAATAAGAAGAAAATTTCAATCGTTTCTTTCTTAAGTATCCGCGAAAAAAAAACTCTTTTTGGCTTTTTTTGATTTTGGAAACTGACTCAATTTAACTGACTAAAATTCCTAGACTGACTCAAAATAAAAGAGAAAAAATATTTTTGTGATTTTCTAATTAATGAAAAAAATTGCGGATACTAAAAGAAATAAAAAATTACTCCCCCTCAATTGTAGCACTCAGACCAGACTAATTTTGCTCCCCCTTAATGTCAGACCCATGATGCTTGATTCGTGACGCTTGATAAAGAGAGTAGTATCAATTGTTCCTTTAGAAAAGCCAGAATCAACCAGGAAATCAGACAGTTCCTCATACCAAGCTCTCGGGGCTTGTTTGAGTCCATACAAAGCTTTATCCAGGCGATAAACGTGATCTGGATATTTCTTACTGATGAAACCTTCTGTTTGATCCACATAAACTTCTTCTTTCAAGATCCCGTTCAAGAATGCTGTTTTGACGTCCATTTGATAGATGGTGAAGTTCTTGTGTGCCGCATAAGCCATGAACAGTCGAATGGCTTCAATGCGTGCTACTGGAGCGAACGTATCATTGTAATCAATACTGTTAGTCCCTGTTTCTGTAACAACAATGAATAATCGATCTAACAAGGAAGATTAAACGTAAATATGAACACAGAATGAATCACCGTAAAACCTTCTTTGATAAACCGTGGAACGTACAACAGAATGATAAGCGTAAGGCTATGAATAATAAGTACGACGTTCAACCTTTTCCTAAACCTCGGCTCCCTTTTTATAGGCGAGGTTTAGGTTAGGCGTACCAGGCTTTTGGCCTGTTTAAATGGGCCTAACACTTGGTCTGATTTCTATCTAATTTATGCACTATTTAAATACAAGGATTAAATATAAAGCTAATCTATGACTAACTTGATTCACAATTAAATATCTCCAACAATCTCCCCCTTTGTGATCAAGTTCCATTCTCTTATTGCTTCTGTGTTTTGAAGTAGTGCTTCCTCAAACCAAGTGCATGTTCATACTGCCTCAGCACATTTCTCTTTTCGAGGCGATCGTCAATGGCCTTTAAAATTGTCTCTATAGTAGAGTGTTCCTTTTGAACATAAGACGATGCCTCTTGAAGATTTTCCTCTAGCTTTGCCTTCATCTGTAGAATCTGCTCTCTGATTATCTTCAGTGTTCCGTCACAGTACTTCTCGATTTCACTGACTACCATCAGACGCTTTTCGTTCTTGTGGTTCAGATAGGTGACTGCTGGCGGTGTGAAGAAGATGTGGTAGGCTGGGAAATCTTCAAGTTCTGGACCATACAGTCTTGGCTTTGTCAAATTTGTCTTCTTCAGATTGCATTCAATAGCCATCTGTAGGTCATGTGAAGAGTGTACTCGGATCTGTCTAAGCATGAATCTCTTGATAGCTGCGAGGCCTTCGCTGTATACTATGCTCTGCCTGACTGGAAGGTATCTGTAGGCCATGAGCATTTGGTAGATGTCATCTGGTTTCAGCATGATGAAGTCGTTCTCTTGACAAGTGAATTCGCTCCCATCGGTGCGTTGAAGTCTGTAAGTGTAGAATGTTACTCCATGATAGTCTTCAGCCTTCACTTGTAGAATTTGATGAATCGGGAGAATATTCGACTTCAGATCTTGTTCCATTAGTTCTCTCTGTGTACCGGTTGACCTTTGCAGCAACATATGCAGATGACCTCCAGCCTGCTTTCCTTTCAAGTGAGTAAGGCCTCTTAGCTTCAGTTCGTTCAGTGGCTTGACTTTGTCTGGTCTACGCCAGATATGCTCTCTGATTTCTTCTTGGAAGGGGGCTTTGATACGAACATTATCCCAGGGTTTCTCTGTCTTGGGAAGTCTTCCCGCTGTTTGTCTTACGACTGATTCAAGAGTCTTCTGGGATTCCTTGTAATTCTCCCCTTCCTTGCGTTCATCGTCCTCGAGCCGTATAATATCTTCAGAGCATTTGTTGATCAGCTCTCGTAGCCACCAGTTTCTTTGCATGTCCTCTTGCTCGGCTTCAACCCAAAGATCATCCCATTCTGTCCATTTTCTTGGCCATTTGTCGTATATCACCGCCTCTTCCAGTGCATCATGGATGTCTTTGCCTGGGGAAATATATGGAATTCTTTGTTCAGGCGGTGATTGTTCCTGTGTAGCACTACCGGGTTCACTAGGATTGCCCGTTGACATCAGCTTAGAACTGGGTTCCAACTGATGGCCTGATGGAGAAGATGCACCAGTGGTAACATCCTCAGGACTTCCATCCCCTCCTCGGTTGGTATCTCTGGGAGATACGCCTCGGGATGTTATTTCTAGCTCGACCATGCTAGATAGTTTGGCTGTGGATGGTGGCTGTTGGTTTGTTGAGGTTTCAGGTTGAATTGGCTATGGAGTTTGGCTTGGTAGAGCAGTTTGCTCAAGTGATCGAGGTCGCTTGTTCTCCCCCTCATGAGTATCCGAATCATCGGGGTCCTCATGGGAACGTTTGCGACCACGAAGACTCTCCTTGCAGGTACTCTTGGTTTCGGGTGAGGAAAGAAGAGCTTCTAGTATGGCTTGCTGATGAAGAGTGAGGTTGTCTTCTGGGGTATTTAAGAGATTGTTCAGCAAAGCCGAAGCTAGTGTGTCAAAGGATAGGGAGGAGAGGTCGATGGAGGGTGTGGTCGGGTGTGGGGAGAATACTGGTTCTGTATCCTGGGTTCCCCGAGAAATAGAAGGGATAGGAATTTGGTTTATGGATTGGTGGGATAGAGGGGTGGAGGATATGGGTTGTGTATGGGACATGAACGGTTCAGGGGAAGGTTGGGGTGGTGTCTGTTCAGACCGAACCGCTTGGGTGGTCCTAAATTCCTGTGCTAGAGCGGTCATTGTATCTTGCACCCATGGTTTAATGGTGGAATCTAGGAAGCGATTTAGTAGAACGTTTACGTCTTCAAAGGTAGGGTGACCAGTTACGGGGGTTGTAACTGTTGACACAGCATCAGTGAAGATTGCTGATGTGTGGCCTGCATTTAATGATGGAATCATTATGGGCGTAGCAGGGCTTCCAACCGTCATAGCTTGCGCTCTGGTTATTGCGTTCAGGGTGAGTGCACCTGTATGTGCAGTGAATAGTGTAGGTGTCCTAGAAAAGGAAGAAAATGTGGGAAATGTGACACCTAGACTCGATGTGAGAGAAGATGGGGTTTTGACCTCGGGAGATGGGTCAATTGTATGCTCAACTGATTCAGAAGGAACCAGTGAGGGGGTTGAGTCCCGTTCTTTTGAAACAATAGCCTTTTGAGAGGCAATTGAGTGGCTGGGAGAGGGCTGTGCATGCGCAGTTGAGCCAGATGCTGCGACTTCTACCCGGGAACCGAAAAGATCGGCTCCTGTGCTTAGGGATTCGGCTCGGCTTATCTGGATAAAGGAGTCGCAGCCCGCAAAGATGTGCTCGTCTGCCTTATCAAACAGACTCTTTTTGGCTCGAGGCTGGGGCTTGGCCTTAGCATCCTTGTCATTTTTGACCTTATCCCTGGTCTCTCGGATGACAACTTCTTCCTGGTTGATTGATGTCTTGATGGAGTGAGCTGCCTCGTCGTAATCATCCTTGGAGCAATTAGTCTCGCTCGGATCAGCTCTTGGTTTAGCTTTTTCTTTTATGGCGAAGACTTGAGGTCTGCGAGCTATGATTGGTGCTGCGTCTTCAACAGTAATTCTTCTCTTCTTCGGAGATTCGACGGGCAGCTTCCCTTTTCTGATCAGTGCATATGTGAGCTCCACATCATCACTATCGTTGTCATCATCGTCATCATCCGAGTCAGATTTTTCACTCTCCGTGCCCACGCTCTCGGAAGCCTTGTCGTCAGTGTTCGTTTGGGCTTCACTCGACGATTCATTGGCCGTATCCTCAACGTCTTTTTCGGTGCCCTCAGCCGCCTGACTCATCTCTAGAGAGTCGTCAGACTTCCCTTCATTGGGCAAACCGGCCACTGGTTTCTGTGGCTTTTGGGCTCTCTTAGGACCCTTACTTACACTCGGCTTTGTCCCTTGGGTAGGTCCAGCTGGGTTTTGCTGAACCATAGGGACGGTTTTCTCGGTGGCTTCTTTGTATTGTTGGACTGCTGGATTTGAAGATTTTACCAGCTTTAGCAGAAATCCAGGTATCTTCAGACCATAAGTAGGATTCTTGTCTGCTTTGAAGTACTGTAGCTTCGGTGCTGTGAAGTGAGGATCTGTACTGCGTCTTGGTATGGAGGCGTGCTCTGCCATGCAGTCGTGTATGATCAGCCCGAGCCATCTAGCGTACGGAATGGTACCTGGCCTATTCTTTTCTTTGGCTTTGACTAGGTCCATTAGCTCTGAGAAGAAGAGCTGTGCTAGATCGTAGTTCTTGTTGAACGCGATGCCATGAAAGACCAGCAATATTTGCTTGTTGCACTTGTCGAAGCCGGCATGCTTAGGCGACAGACACTTGTTCACCAGCCCAAATAGATTTTTCCACGGATGGTGAAGATATGCTCCGTTAAAGTTGGAGAGCTGTGGCAGTAATGAGGTGTAGCCTAGGGACGCCACGTCTTTCAATAGATCTGGAATGGACGGCAGTGCATCGTATTCGTCATGTATCGGCAGCGATAGAGTAGTCCGTAGAGTGGATGGTGTCAGAATCACCCGCATGCCGTTCAACTTGGTCTTGATCTTGGAGCGATCCTTCAATGAATCCGTGTGCATGTGACCCCAAAATTGTTGTAGGTATATCTCTGGCACTGGTTTGGCGTTGTGAAGTGCAGGCCAGAGATAGTGACCTTTCATTATGGCCGGAATGATCGGGTTCTGGCACTTGAAGACGGTGAGGTCTAGCTGGAAGTTGTTGTCCAGCACCTTGATCCACTTGCCCTTAGGGTAGATGGCGTCGTCAATCTGTGTTTGAGTGTTTCCTGCCATTTTAAACTGTAGAAGCAGGGGGTCAGCACATGAAGTTCAACTGTTTGATTTGATTGAAAGAGTTTGATTTGCAGTTGTCAGATAAGTTTATGCAGGTGGAGTTTTGAAAAAAATTGCTAAGTCCAAATCTCGAAATCTGAATCTCGAGATTATGATTTCGAGATCCAAATCTCGAGATCTTGATTTCGAGATTCAAATCTCGAGATCAAGATGTCGAGATGCAGATCTCGAGATCTTGATTTCGAGATTCAAATCTCGAGATCAAGATGTCGAGATGCAGATCTCGAGATCTTGATTTCGAGATTCAAATCTCGAGATCAAGATGTCGAGATGAAGATCTCGAGATCTTGATTTCGAGATTCAAATCTCGAGATCAAGATGTCGAGATGAAGATCTCGAGATCTTGATTTCGAGATTCAAATCTCGAGATCAAGATGTCGAGATGAAGATCTCGAGATCTCGATTTCGAGATTCAAATCTCGAGATCAAGATGTCGAGATGCCCATCTCGAGATCTTGATTTCGAGAAGATGAACCGATGATTTCGAAGAGATTTAAACCACCTGCAAAAGCATAAACAGATATAGTAAACATGAAAACAATAAGATTGCGACATACATTCAAACAAAAACAAACTAATTTGATTTCGATTTTGAGAAGTTACAAGGTTTTGCGAGAAAAAACGTTCGTTTTTGGATTTCGAACACGAACAAATTTCAACTGGTTTTCGAGATCGAACGTTCGTTTTCGAGATGGGTGATTGCTATTGTGAACGTTAACTACCTTTGAAGAGTAGTCGAGAAAGAGAGAAGGAGATTGCGAGATCGTAGGGTTGGGAGGAAGAAGAAAGGTCTGAGAGTTCTGCCTTTGCGAAAAATTTGAATGGAAGAAGGAGAAGGGTTTTTGCGAGGCTTATATACGCGAGAAATTTTGGACCTCTTCCGTAACATTTGAGCCCGAATTATTGGGCTGGCACACAATGCTCTTTTAAAGTTTTCGAGGCCCAAAACCAGTAAAAATAGAGAACTCCCCCTTAAACAGTGAAAATTAGCTCCCCCTCAAACAGTGAAAATTTTCTCCCCCTCAAAAAAATGCAACGAACAATATGTACAAATGCAACGCACACACACTATTTTTGTTCTTTTTGATTTTTCACCCACTCAACACATGCAACGCACACACACTATTTTTTGTTATTTTTCTGGTTTTCTCCCCCTCAACACATGCAACACACACACACTATTTTTGTTATTTTTCTGGTTTTCTCCCCCTCAACACATGCAACGCACACACACTATTTACAGATCACACTCACACACACTTTCTACAAGTCCCGCACACACACACACTTTTCAGACCAGTGGAGACAAAAATTAAACGGGCTCGAGGTTCAACATGCCCAACTTGGAAACTAGGAACTGGAATTTTTTTTCATCCAATGCCCTAGTGAACAAGTCAGCCAGTTGAAGCTCTGAGCTTACAAAATACATGTCAATGTCTCCTTTTTCCACATGATCCTTGATGAAATGATAGCGCAGGTCGATGTGTTTGGTGCGGGAGTGATGAACCGGGTTGCTGGTGATGGCTATGGCGCTTTGTGAGTCACTGTAGATCGGGATATGGCGAAGAGTGCAACCGTAGTCCTTTAGCTGGGTCTTCATCCATAATATTTGTGAACAACAGCTAGCAGTCGCGACGTATTCTGCCTCGGCCGTAGATGTTGACACACAGTTCTGTTTCTTGGAAGACCAGCAGACTAACTTATTGCCCAAGAATAAGACTGCTCCTGATGTACTTTTGCGGTCCATCCGGCAACCAGCAAAGTCAGCATCCAAGTATCCGACTAGGTCAAAACCTGAGTGCTTGGGATACCAAAGGCCTAGATTCACAGTGCCTTTTAGGTATCTCAGAATTCTTCGAACAGCGATCAGATGGGATTCCTTCGGATTTGCCTGAAAGCGTGCACATAAGCATGTGGAGAAAACAATGTCAGGCCTGCTTGATGTGAGATATAGCAAAGATCCAATGATGGCCCTGTAGTTTGTAGCATCAACTGGCTTCCCGGAGGGGTCTGAGTCCAGTTTGTTGTTTGGGGACATGGGGGTCGTCATGGAAGATTTGCCATCAATGTTGAATCTCTTAAGCATTTCCAGAATGTACTTTGACTGATTGATGAAAATGTCGTCAGAGAGTTGTCTTACTTGCAGGCCTAGGAAGAAATTCAGTTCTCCCATCATGCTCATCTCGAACTTGGTTTTCATCAGTTTCTCAAAGTGTTTGCACAGGCGTGGATTTGAGGAGGCGAAGATAATGTCATCAACATAGATCTGAATCAGGATGATGTCAGACTTCTGTCGCTTGATGAAAAGTGTGGTATCAATCTTCCCTTTTGAGAAACCTGAATCCACCAGAAATTCAGTTAATGCATCATACCAAGCTCTTGGTGCCTGTTTTAACCCATACAGAGCTTTCTTTAGCTTGTACACATGGTCGGGATATCTGGGATCTACGAATCCTTCGGGCTGAGCGACATAGACTTCTTCTTCCAAGACTCCATTCAGAAAGGCAGTCTTGACGTCCATTTGAAAGACAGTAAAGTTCTTGTGGGCCGCGTACGCAAGAAAAAGGCGGATTGCTTCAATTCTTGCTACGGGTGCAAATGTTTCATCATAGTCTATGCCCTCTTGCTGATTATATCCTTTAGCGACCAGTCGTGCCTTGTTGCGTATCACTATGCCTTCTTCATCCTTCTTGTTCTTGAACACCCATTTAGTGCCAATGATGGTTTTCTGAGGGGGTTTAGGCACGAGTGTCCACACATCTAGTCTGTCAAACTGATTGAGCTCATCTTGCATGGCAATCACCCAATCTGGATCAGCGAGTGCCTCTGAGA
Organism: Cuscuta europaea; assembly: GCA_945859875.1. NCBI lineage: Eukaryota > Viridiplantae > Streptophyta > Magnoliopsida > Solanales > Convolvulaceae > Cuscuta > Cuscuta europaea. The sequence goes on from CAMAPE010000041.1 coordinate 4,529,246, forward strand.
CTTTGGACGGTTCATTCTTGCTTAGAAAGCATGCATAGTGACATTCATTTGTTGTTGCTGATCTTGTTCGCACACCTTGACTTGGATCACCTATTATCTGTTCAACAGGATGTGCTCTCGTCCACTTCCTCTCATGAGCTAGAGGAGTTGGAGTAATTATTGGTTGATCTGAGTCCTGATATGAGTTTGAAGGCTCTGGGGCAGCTGTGGTGTGTAGTGGAGATGATTCCGGACTTATGGCAAAGCCGTGATCATCCACACCTCTGGGATTGGTTTGAGGGGTTGAGGGTGTGGATGGTACGTCATCTGGTCCTGTGAGGAGCGGAATCTCTGCTGTTGGAGTTGATGTTGACTCTGGAGTGTATGCAGGAGGTGGAGATTGTGAGTTCTCGTAAAAGTTTCTGAAGAGAGAGTCGAGAATCACATCGTCGTGTTCGGTGTTTGGTTCAGCTTTATCAGAAGCTACTGGTACAGCAGTGGATGGATCGGTCTGGAGATGTTCAATAGCGAAGTCTGCCATTTCATAGAATGTAACGTTTACACTCTCGATGACAGTCCGCTTGTCTCTGAGATAGACTCGGTAAGCTTTGGATTGCAGTGAGTAGTCAATGAACACGCCTTCTCTGGCTTTGGGATCCAGCTTACTTCTCTCTGTCCGATCATTGAGTATGAAGCACTTGCAGCCAAAAACCTTGAGGAAAGAAATATCAGGAGTTTTGTTGAATAGGATCTCATATGGAGTCTTGTCGAAGCGCTTGTGGATGAAGGTTCTGTTCTGAGTGAAACACGCAGTATTGATGGCCTCTGCCCACATGAAGTGAGGCAGTCTTGATTGAATTAACATGGTGCGTGCTGCTTCAACAAGGGTTCTGTTCTTTCTCTCAACAACTCCGTTCTGCTGGGGAGTTTTAGCTGCTGCAAATTGCTGAGTGATACCGAGTGATTCATAGAACTCAGTGAGAGTCTGATTTTTAAACTCGGTACCATTGTCAGTTCTCACAATTCGAACACTGTGCTGTAGCAGTTTCTGGATCGTTCTGATAAAGGTCATAATGTTTTCCGCAGCTTCGTCTTTTGATCGGAGAAATTTTGTCCATGTATACCTAGAGAAGTCATTAACGATCACCAGAGTGTATTTGCGACCGTTGATGCTTTGTACTCTCATAGGTCCACACAGATCCATGTGTATTAGCTGCAACTGATGAGTAGATGAAGGTTCAGATTTTGACTTGTGGGAGCTTCGCGTCATTTTGCCCATTTTGCAGGCACTACAATGATTTTCAGCGGAAGACTTTAGCAGAGGAAGCCCCTTGACAAGTTTCTTGGAGGACAAGGTTGATAGATGTTTGAAGTTCAGATGGGAGAGACGTCTGTGCCATAGGTTGTTCTGTTCAGTTGAAGCTTTGGACAGCAGACAGATGGAAGTGGTGGATTGGACGCTTTTCAGATCAATAGTGTACAGATTTGATGTTCTGTAACACGTTAATAATGTATTCCCTGTGCTGTCAAGAACACAGCATTGTTTTGCAAAGAACCTTACTTCCATCCCGCTGTCACAGAATTGTCCAATGCTCAGTAAGTTGTGTTTGAGCCCTTTGACGAATGAAACATCTTTTATTGTGACACTGGCACAGACGACGTCCCCATACCCAAGGATAGGAGATGAGGCGTCATTCCCGAATCTGACATTTCCTCCGTAGCAGTTGGTGTAGTTGCTCAAAAGGTGCTTTATTCCGGTCATGTGGGTTGAGCATCCTGAGTCTAAGTGCCACACATGACCGTCCTGCAAAACAATCAAATAGGTTTAGGTACCCAACTTGGAGTGGGTCCTTCCTTATTATCAAGAAACACCTTTTTAAATCTTGCTTTGAGCAGTGATCCAAGGTCAGCTGCTCTTTCAACAAAAGATCTATCTTTGATGGGCTTTCCAATAGCCAGATCTGCTTTTGCAGTGTGTCTGGTTTTTGGAGTCCACCTAGCACTTTCCATTTTGGTGGGTCTGATGTTGTGAACCCACCTTTCCATTTTAGTCCTTGTGGGTCTAAGTTTGGGGACCCACCTTTCAGTTGCAGTTATGATGGGTCTTCGATTGGGAACCCACCTTTTAGTTTCAGTTATGATGGGTCTTCGATTGGGAACCCATCTTTCAGTTTCAGTTTGGATGGGTCTTCGTTTGGGGACCCACCTATCCGTTTTAGTTTTGGTAGGTCTCATCTTGGGGACCCACCTATCTGTGTCAGTTTTGACGGGTCTTATCTTGGGGACCCATCTTTTCATTTTAGGTTCAGGAGGAGAGTAGACAGGTGCTTTGTGATTGAACGGTTGTTTCTTCAGTTTGGTTTTGAAAATCTCCTCCTTAGAATGCCGATTAAGATGTTTCCCAGAATGAACTCTAAGGGCATATTTCATATCTGGAATACAAAACGTTCCCTTGGAAGTTCCTTTCTTGGTTTCTTTTTCAGGTTTAAGCTTTCTGGAAGGCTTAGATTTAACAACATTCATATCACATTCATAATTTTGGGGATCTGGAACAGAATAACCATAAGCAACACTTGTATTATAAATAGAACTTTGTCTAGAAGATGTCTCAGAAATATTCAGCTTGGGACTCAAGACTGAACTACTAGAAGTTTGCTTTGTAGAGACAGAATTACAATTAACTTTTGAGTAAAAAATTGAACTAGATCTAGGGCTGACACTTTTCTCAAAAACTTTCTTTTTGCCATCTGCGATTTCCTTCCTTTTCCTCCACTCATTCTTCTCTTCTCCTTCCTTATTCACTTCATTCCTTGTAAACAAAGGAGAAGAGAGATGAGTGGACGAACCTTTAAAAGCATTGTTTTTCTCATGTGAGGTGTGTGAGCTGTCAGACTTGGTCGTAGAAGGGTCTGTTTTAGCATGAAACTGCTCACTCAAATCATTAAATTTTTGAAGGAGTTCCTGCCAGTTGCGCTCAAAACCTTTCTTTTCTGTTTCAAATCTCTCTCTCTCGTCATCAAGAGTTTTTTGTAGGTTTTTGAGCTTTTGAGCCATGGGAAAAATACATGGTTCCTCACCAGTTTTAGTAATACCAACTCTTGGGGGAGGGTCTAGAGGGTGTCCTATGTGAGGAATATCTTTAGCATAAGGGTCTAGGCATTCACTAAAGCAGGAAGTAGGTTTTTCTTCTGAAAGTTGTTTTTCATTTACAGAGGGATAATCACAAGAAATCGCAGGTTTTGGTTTCTTTCTCTTTTCTTCTTCTGCTTCGGCATAATCTTCATCACTTCGAAAATACATTTTCTCGCCAAACCCTAGTCCCATGTAATCTTTGTTATAGAATTGAAGGCAATTAACTTTCTTAAGATTACGTGGGTTGGTTATGCCCAGTCCTGTTTTAGCATTGTAGAATCGGTCATCCTTTTGTTTGTTGTTAAGCAGAAAAACAGTTTGTTCAGATTGACCTCTTCTAGCAGCTAGATCTTCTAGTTCTTTTACTTTATTTAAAAGCGTTCTTCTTTTGTTATGCAAAAAATCGCATTCAGCCTTTGCTGTGCTTTTTTCCCGTTCACTGTCCTCAAATTTCTTAGTTAATTCAGCTATCTTAAGTTCAAAGCTTTCAAAATCTGAGGACACCTTTTTGACTTGATCTTTTGCAATTTCAAGTTGAATACTTAAGGAAGACTTTTGGTCTAGATTCTGTTTCAGAACTCTATGATTATTGTCTAGTCTCTCCTTTAGTTCTTTGATTAGATTGTCCTTTTCAAGTAAGGACTGCATTTGATTATTTAAAGAAGTATGGGAGGTACTTACAGAGCTTGTTGAGCACTTGCTTTCGGGGATCGCAGCATCACCCTTTATTTCATCTCCCTCTACACTTGCCATAAGAGCATAGTTGTCTTCCTCTTCCTCCTCCTCAGAAGAATCTTCTGCCCAGTTCTCATTTTCAGCAATCATGGCAGAGGTTTCTTCTTCTTTCTGCACCATCAGCATTTTCTGCTTATTCCACAGCATCTTCTGCTTGTAGAAGTTAGCATCTTTCTTCTTTGGGAGGCGGAAGTCTTTGATCACATGTCCAGGCTTGCCGCAATTATAGCATTTAGGAGCTTCTTCTGCTGAAGATGCCTTTCTATAAGATCCTTGGTCATGGTTCTTCTGCTTGTAGTTTGAGGAGGAAGTTCTCAGCCTGTTGGAGGAGGTGTTCTTCTTAGCAAATCTTTTGGCCAGCAGTGCCATCTTCTTCTGTAAGTCAGCTAGCTCAGCCTCTAGATCAGATTTGTCATCATCACTCTCATCATCATCTGATTCAACCACCACCTTCTTCTTTTTCTTCTTTAGTGAAGTGGTTGTTCTTCTTGGCTGAGCCTCCATTACTAGAGCTAAGGGGTTTGTGGTGTGATGATCCTCAGCACAGGCAACCTCGTTGACAAATTGTTTCAGATGTTCATAGAGTGTCCAGAGGTCAATTTCGTCCAAATCTATCCGAGATCTGACATCCTTCACTGTCTTTTCCCATGCAGGATGCAGGCTGGATAAAAATCTAATATTCAGTTCCAGATTGGACCTGAATACTTTGATCTTTCTGAGTTCATTTACCAGTTAAACAAGTCTGTTGTAAGTCTCATTCAATGGTTCTCCTGGACCTGCTTTGAAGGAGTCATAAGCGATGAGAATCGTAGTCTTCTTTGTTTTGAGGCTGATGCTTGTGCCTTGTAGCAGCTTCTCTATTTCATCCCACATTTCCTTAGCTGTCTGCATGCTATCTATGAGAACATAAACCTCATTTGGTATTGCTTGAAGGAGGTACGTTTTGGCCATAAGATCACCACGAAGTCTGAGCTTGTCAGCTTCTGTGTATTCAGACGGCACTTTATTCCTTATTTCTGGAAAAATAGGAGGATTGTTCTCTGGATCTCCACCAACTGAAATCAAGAGTTCAGCTGGTCCTTCTAGCAAAGATTCGAGCATTGCAGAAGAGTTCTCTTTGTGCTCGAGGAAGTTTAGAAATCTGTTCCTCCACATTTGATATTCTCCCTTCCTGAGGCTAGGAGGGGTACTGCTGTTCCCTTGTGCATTGTATTCTGAACCCATTGTTGTACTAAACTGACCGTTCGAGAAAATTGATCAAAAGATTTTCAGAGGCAGAATCTCGAAAAATCAGATGTCGAGATCTGAATATCGAAATCTCAGATTTCGATAAAGGAGGCCCGGTATCGAGATTTGGGCTCGAGATTAAGGATCTCAAGATTAGGGATCTCGAGATTTCAAATTTCGAGATGCTGATCTCGAGATTTGAAATGTCGAGAAGTTAATCTCTCGAAATCTTAATCTGATAAGTCAAATGTCGAGACCAGATGTCGAATCCTTTTCTCGAAATCAAGATTTCGAAATCCTAGATGTCGAAATCCTCAATGTCGAAATCCTGCAACCTGTAAAAATCAGATAAACAAAATCTGAAGATGGTTTCCTGTAGAGTTGAATGTCGAGATCTTCTGGTAAAGTTTTCAGCTCGAAAAACGTAGCAGAACCTGTGAAGAAGTAGGATGTCGAGATGCCTAGCTCGAGATATCTCGAAATTTAAAATTGCGTAAAACACAAACTGAAGTATACCCTTTGATCGCTTTGAAAAGGTGATTCCAAAGGTGTAACTTTTACAACTTTTGAACAAGAAACAAAATTACAGAGCAAAAAATCGACAGAATGAACTTCATTAACAAAAACAGAGTATTCTGCAGGAGTTCTTCTGATCGTTCTCGATCGGCTCTGATACCAATTGTTAGTCCCTGTTTCTGTAACAGCAATGAATAATCGATCTAATAAGGAAGATTAAACGTAAATATGAACACAGAATGAATCACCGTAAAACCTTCTTTGATAAACCGTGGAACGTACAACAGAATGATAAGCGTAAGGCTATGAATAATAAGTACGACGTTCAACCTTTTCCTAAACCTCGGCTCCCTTTTTATAGGCGAGGTTTAGGTTAGGCGTACCAGGCTTTTGGCCTGTTTAAATGGGCCTAAAACTTGGCCTGATTTCTATCTAATTTATGCACTATTTAAATACAAGGATTAAATATAAAGCTAATCTATGACTAACTTGATTCACAATTAAATATCTCCAACAAATACCTTCTTGTTGATTGTAGCCTTTCGCTACTAATCGGGCCTTGTTGCGAATCACAATCCCGTCTTCATCCTTCTTGTTCTTAAATATCCATTTTGTGCCTATGATTGATTTTCCAGGGGGCCGAGGCACAAGTGACCATACTTTCAGCCTCTCAAACTTATTGATTTCTTCTTGCATGGCGATTATCCAATCAGGATCAGCTAACGCTTCGGTGACATGAGTAGGCTCAGTTTGACTAAGAAAACAGACATTCATTCTCGGTGGCAGATCGTGTGCACACTCCACTTGAAGGATTTCCAAGTATGAGATCAGGTGGATGAGCACGAGTCCATTTTCTAACATGAGGGAGTGGCTGAGCATTATTGTTAGATTGTTGATCAACATAAGGGTTATCAGCATGAGGAATAGATGAAGATGTAGGATCAGTGGGCGGAGGTGTTGAAGTTTCAATTTCAGCTGTGGTTACAAGAAGTTGATGAAGTTGATGCGGGTGTAGGAGTTGCAGCTGTAGATATTGTAGTAGCGGGTGGAGAAGATGGATCGTGTGGTTGTGGATTCTTGTAAATTTGGTCAAACAGGTGGTCGAGATCCACGGAGTTGGAATGAGATGAGGGAGATGAGGCGGGTAGTTGTGCTAGAACACCAGTGATATCGGGTTCTGAACTGATGTGTCCAGAAGCTTGTTCTTCTTTCTCGTCAAAGGTCACATTGATGCTTTCAATGACCTTCTTTTTGTCTCTGATGTACACTCTGTAAGCTTTGGATGTCGAAGAATAGCCAATGAACAAGCCTTCTATTGCTTTTGGATCGAACTTACATCGTTCTTCCCTATCATTCACGATGAAGCACTTGCATCCAAACACCCTCAGAAAAGAAACACTGGGAATTCGGTGGTTGATCAGCTCATATGGTGTCTTTCCAAAACTTTTGTGAATAGAGGTCCTGTTCTGAGTGAAGCAAGCAGTGTTGATAGCTTCATCCCAGAGAGAATGTGGAAGTTTGGAATGGATCAGCATGGTTCTTGCCGCTTCAACAAGAGTTTTGTTCTTTCTTTCAACCACCCCGTTCTGTTATGGGGTCTTTGTTGCAGAGAATTGCTGAATGATGCCTAGAGCCTCATAGAATTCACTGAGTTTCTGATTCTTGAACTCAGTGCCGTTGTCAGATCGTATGAAGAGAATTGTTGCTTGTAGAAGATTCTGTGTTTTTTTGGATGAAGGTGATGATGATGTCAGCTGTCTCGTCTTTGGATCGAAGGAACCGAATCCATGTGTATCGTGAATAGTCATCTACTATAACTAGTACATACTTCTTCCCATTGATACTTTGTGTTCGCATGGGCCCACAAAGATCCATGTGAAGCAATTCAAGAGGATGTGTAGTAGATGCTGTCATTTTCGCCTTGTGAGAAGCTCTTTTCATTTTTCCAAGTGCGCAAGAATCGCACAGATGTTCACATTTGCTTTGTAGTGCTGGTAGACCAGTAACAAGCTTCTTTGATGACAATGTGTGCAGATCACAGTAGTTCAGATGAGACATCCTCTTATGTCACAGTTGGTTTAGATTAGAGGACGCTCTTGACAGCAGGCAGACATCTGTATTGGGAAACACTGTTTTCAGCACAATGGTGTAGAGACCAGATTTGCGTCTACACCTCAGAATGGTGTCTCCTTGTTCATCCTTCACACAACACTTGTTAGCCCGGAATATGACTTTCATGCCCTTGTCGCGGAATTGTCCAATGCTAAACAAGTTGTGTGTTAACTCAGCAACATAGGAGACGTCTTTAATTGTGACCCTGCTGTTGCAGATATCTCCAAATCCAAGAATAGGAGCAGAGTCACTGTTTCCAAATCTAACTTTCCCACCAAACTTGTCAACGTAGTTGCTCAACAGCTCTTTCTTCCCAGTCATGTGTGTGGAGCAACCTGAATCTAAGTACCACACATGACTGACCTGCAAGATTAAGCAGCCTTAGGTACCCATTTAAGGGCGGGTCCATCCTTTTTATGTGAAGAAAGATTTGAATCAGTTTTAATTGGATCACTTTTAGGAACCCAGACTTGCTTGAATTTATAAAATTTATTTGAATAGTTCTGGAATTGTGAGTGGGATGCTTCAGAATTAGTGAAAACTTTCTCTTTTTCCAATCTTTTGAGATGTTTTACAGAATACACCTTGAGAGGATAATTCAGACATTTACCATTCACAGAAGAGAAAGTAACACAATCATTATTAGCAATTACATCACACACATCATGTTTTGAAAAATGAGAAGGATTAAATTGAACATGCTTAAAGCAGTCACTTGAAATAGAATTCACAGAGCTAGAGTGAGAAGAGGAAAGCTTTGGAGAACTAAAAGAAGCAGAAACAATGGAACTAGATGGAGAATGAGAACGAAAACAATTTCCAAATCTATTACAAGACTTTTCCATAAAATTAAAGATTTTAGAAATCTTCTTTGTCTGCTCAGGTCTTGTATCATCGCTTGACTTCTACTTTGGAACCTAGGTCATCCTTCCTGCATTGGATTTTGAGAAAATTTTTCCTGTTTGTGGAGCAGAAAATAAGTTCCCTTTCATTTCAAAATTGTTTTTCTTTCCATGATCATAAGAAAAGGATGTCTTAGAAGATTTTGAGCTTTGAGAGGATCCATCAGACAATTCAAAAATTTTCTTTAAAAGATTTTCTTTTTCAAGTTTAAATTTTTCACGTCCCTCTTCAAAAGATGAGTGAAGGTCAGCTAATTTCTTAATTAGAGAAGAAACGTAGGGTTCAGAAACTTTTGAGGTTGAGGCTTCTTCCTCACTGGACATGTTATGATTCTCAGGAGGAGAATAGGTAAGATAGTCATTTGACAAAGGAATTTCTCTAGTGGCATAGCTGTTAATCAAAACTAATCTCAGCTTTAGCCCTATTTTTCCTTTTCTCCTCTTCTTCCTCAATAGTTTCAGAAGCACTAGTGTATTTCATGAGTTTGGTTAACCCTAATTTCATGTATCTTATGTCGTAAAGCTGAATGCAATCGACCTTTTTCAAATTTTCAGGATTTCGAAAGACTAATCCTTCTCTAGGGTTGTAAAACTGAGTATCCTTGATTTTACTATTCAAACGATGAATTGTCTGTTCGGTTTGACCATTTTTGGCTAAGATATCCTCTAACTCCTTTATCTTAGAGTAAAGTTGACCTCGTTCTTTATTAATCAGATCATATCGAATAACAGCTTCAGAACGTTGTCGTTTATTCTCATCACGTTCCTTAGTTAAGTCACTAATAGTTTGCTTAAGCTTAGTTACTTCTGACTCTAACTGAGAAACTCTATCACGTGAATCTTTTTAGCGCGCAGTTTCAAATGCTCCTTCCAACACTTGTTTTTCCAGAACTTTTTGATTATTAGCAAGTCTGTCTTCAAGTTCCTTTATTTTGTTTTTCTCTCTTTTAAGAGAAGTGATTAACTCTTTCATCTTGTCATTTTGTTGAGAAATTAATGATTTTAAGTTACTTACCTCATTCTCAGCAGATGTAGAATCATTGTCTTCTTCTTCAGAGTCATCACTTTCAGTTCCAGATTCAGTTACCCTTGCCATCAGTGCCAAATTCTCTGGCTCACTATCTTCAGAATCTTCGAGCCAGCTATCATGTTCAGCCATCAGGACAACTCCTTGCTCCTTTTTTTTAGCAAGTTGAGCCTTCTGCATATAGTAATTGAAGTCCTTCTTCTTGGCAGATCGGCATTCTTTAGCAAAGTGTCCTGACTTTCCACATTTGAAAAACTTCATTGAGTCACTGCTGACAACCTTATCAGATGGTCTGCTGACTCTTTCAGAGTAGTTTGAGGAAGAAGTTCTTTGTTTGTTGTTTGTTGCAGGATTTCTGAATTTGGTGAACTTCTTGTTTATTTTCCTCGTCATGTTTGTCAGCAAAGCCACCTCTTTCTTTAGATCATTAATCTCCGGGTCAGAATCAGACATATTCTTCTCTTCATCGGACGAGTCATCTTCAAAGGTAATTTTAGGAGCCTTATCTTTCTTCCTTTTCTCAGATGTAAGGAGAGCAAGTGTGTCAACAAAGTTCTTACCTTTTGAAGAATTGACTTTTTCACGAATTACCTCAGAGAATTCACCTAGGCAGTCATAGAGGTTATGGGTGGTCAGCTCATCTAGGTCTTTGTTTTATCTGATTCGTTTGACTGTTTTCTTCCATTCGGGCTTCAGGGACCTCAGGAAGCGAAGGCTAACTTCCATATTAGTTTTGCGGATATTGATTTTCTTCATCTCATTAAGAACCATGAGAAACCGTTGATAGGTGTCCTCCAGCTCTTCATCAGGTCTGGCAGCAAAGGAGTCATAAGTGGTCAGGGTGTGTGCTTGTTTGGACTTAATTCCAACATCAGTGCCTTGCATGATTTGATGAATTTCATCCCACAAATCCTTAGCAGTGGTAAGGCTATCAATTTGCATAAACAAGTCGTTGGGAATGGCTTGTAACAGGTAAGTGGCAGCAAGTAGATCAGCCTTTCTTCTCAGTTTCTCGGGTTCAGTGTAATCATCTTCAGATTTTAGTGCTTTACCTGCTGGTGTGGGAGGATTATTTGTGTCGATAGCTGGAACATCAACCCAAACTTCAAGTGGTCCTTTATTAAGAGAGTCAAGAATATTCTTTCTGTTGTCTCGGCTTCGAATGAAATTGAGGAAACGGACTTTCCAGACAGCAAATTCTCCTCTCCTAAGCAGAGGAGGTCTTGAATCACTTCCAAGTGTGTAAGCTTCCATGACTGTTGTTTGATCTTAAGGCGAGAACTGTTCTGATAAAATTAAAACTTCGGTACTGCTTTAAGAAGATCTCGGAAGAAGATTTAGGATGTCCGAATTTAGAAACTCGGATAATGAATTCGGTTGTCCGAAATTATAATTTCGGGTGAACTGTTTTCGGGTGTCCAAAATTGTGATTTCGGATATGCTAATTTCGGATGCCCGAGATTGTAATTTTGGAAAGGGAGATTTTGGGTTTCCGAATTTAGAAACTCGGATGCAATTTCGGATGACCTGATAATTTTAAGATTTCGGAGCAGCTAAAGATTTCGGATATGCGAAATCTTAAGGATTTCGGATATGCGAGATTATGGTAACTCAAATCTCACTGGGATACTTCTTCTGTAGCTTTCCAAGTTCCAGTTGCCTTCTAAAACAGTAAGTTTCCAAGACCAAATCTAACAATTAATTTGACCAAAAATTATGATTTTGATCAAATTAATTCCAGAAAAATTCAAGGAATCTCAAGAACAGAATTGCGCCGAGGCTCTGATACCAATTGTGTGAGATATGCCCAGATACAACAGTCGAATAATCTAATAATATTGAATAGAATTTAAAACAGTAGGAGAGAAATTTCATCAATAAGGTATACCGTGTATATAGAATGATGTATCCATGAAGAACAATTACACAGTACTCGAACGATTAAGCTTGAGAGAGAAATTCTAGTCTACTGGCTCTACAGAGAATAATATGCGGAATAGAATGTGTAGAGACTTCCAGAGCTGATTCGGCCATCTCATCCTATATTTATAGGTGAGAGACTTGATCAGCCCTATTACAATTAGGAAATAATATGGGCCGTGCGTGTGGGCTATGTAGAGCTTTTAAATCAGACTAATTCTCTCTAAACTAATCTAATAAAATACAAAGACTCATTAATTAAATTACAATTAATTTGAACACAATAAAATAATATTCTAACATGTTCCGTTGAAAGACTTCTAGCCGTTAGGGTATTTCCCATTAGTTTCACGGCCGTTTGGAAGTGCATTCGAATTCTGCTAAGTACTAGCAAGTCTGGTGAGGCTCTCTGGTTGAAACTCTGATGTCCCCCTCTGATGCCAACTCTGGTGTTGGTCCCGGTTATACTGGACACAGTCTAGAGGGGGGGGGGGTGAATAGACTGTGTTGGTTTTTAGCTTTTTAGACTAAGTACCAGATTTACAGAATAGCCTGTTCTGTTGAAAGAACAGACTGGCAGCGGATGGGGTTCTGGTAGGGAGTTCTGTTAGCCTCAGAGAAGCAATAGGCAGTAGGCCTTCTGTTAACTCGTAGAACAAGTTCTGCTGAACACAGATACCAAGTCCAAGGAGTTATACAGTTCTAACTAAGTGCAAGTATTAAAAGCAGTAAGTAAACGACACCAGGGATTTTTATAGTGGTTCAAGGAACAACTCGTTCCTCTAATCCACTGTTCCACTAAGCTGTAAAAACTGCCGTTTACAAAGCCTTAGTCCTAGTACTTAAGAAGCACTCCACGTCTTCTTCAAGCCTAGATGTGTCCTGGGATGCACTGCCTGGCTTCCTTTAACACTGGTCCTTTCACTGAGTTTCCTTGAAGTATCACCACTTCACTACTCCAGTTATTTGGACGTCCTTCTTGTAGCAAGAAGAGTTTCTGTTGAAACTGGGGTTCCTCCAACTAGCTTCGTTACAAAAGATTTGTATGTGATGAGCTTGAAGAGTTGAAGAACACTTGGAACTTTTCTTGAGTTGGAAAGAGTATTTTTCCAACTTCTGCCTTCTCTTGTAGAGGATAATGAGTTTGAATCTCAAGGAGGCTTTTTGCTTTTCAAAGTTTGAATATCTTGCTTGTAGCAATGTGATCTTGGCAAAGTTAAAGCAAAGTTATCCGGTTGTTCTTCGTAGTGTATCTTTTATACTGAGGTTGTCTTCCCGTTGGAGGAGTAGGAGGACAACTGCATTTAATGCGCGATCAGTTGACTTGACTAGTAGAGCCCGATAAAGTTGGCGGGTTACTATTTTGGGATAAAGTATTCCTGACATTGCGGCCAATCATCTGCAATTACTCTACGTAGCATGGGGTGCATTAAATGAGCATTTAATGCATGCACTGTAGCTTTTCCGTTTCATACTCCTAGCCGTTGAAGGAATCTTTTAGTTGACTTCCCGGTTCTTTGAAAATCTTCTAAGTGTCAGACCTTCTGGTGTCTTTGTCTGAGAGTAGAACAGAGGAGGCATGGAGCACTTCTGTTGGGAGTCTCCAACAGAGACCCAGAAGGGTTTCTGTCAGAGTCAAGACTAACAGAGATCCTGAGGACTTCTGTTCTGGAGCAGAGAACCAAAGGTCCTCTGTTTCAATAATGTCTTAAGAGGCACTTCTGCTCTTGAAGTCCTTCTGCTCTTGAAGGTCTTCTGTCAAGTCGAATACATCTAAGAACTTTACAAAGGAAAATTCTAATACATAATTTCTAAAGGGGTACTCTAAGATCCTAATTAATCTAGCATCATCAAAATCTAATTACAATTATTCCTTACAATTTCCCCCTTTTTGATGATGCCAAAACCCTTTAACTATTTCCAGAGAAGTGCCTTCACCATGAAAAATATTAAGTTTAAAACTTCCATTAAAATCTTGGTGGGCAACTTGGCATAGGAGAATAGTAAGAGTACGATACATTCAGATAGCAGGAAATAACAGAAATAAACAAACACAAGCAGAAGGCAAAAAAGACAAGAATTTGAGGAAAAGCACTTCAAAGTAAGAAGGCAGAGATGTGATTTTATTAGATAGGTTTTACAGAGTTTAAACCTTACACATTCTCCAGATTAGCTGCCTGTAGAGCTTCTTCCTCTAGTCTTTGAAGCCTGAGCAGTTCTTCGTTTATTTCAGCTCTGATTTTGAACAGATTGCCAGACCTTTGATAAGATGCCCATATTGGAGAAAGCTTACAGTCCAAATAGTTGAGGACACCTTCATGTATGGTCTTTCCTGGGACAATGTTCTTCTTGTACCATTCTTCTGCTTCTTCAAGTGATCCTCCATACCTAACTCTGACAACACCATCTTTGTCCAGATAGAGGTGCTGTTGTTGGGTAGGAGTCATTTTAGCCTTCATCTCTTCAAATTGAGCTCTGTCAATGTTCTGAGAGCCACCCAATCTCCACTCAGTGAAGTTGAAAACTTTCTTCTTCTTGGTGCTCTTCTTTATTGGAGATGGGGGTCTAGGTATGCCTGCTGCTCTCTTCTTTTGTAGGGCAGCTTCAAAATAGGGAGCCGGATCTACTGCAGGCTCACCAGAGGAGGGTGCTCTGGTAGAAGTTCTGTGAGACCTAGGCCTGGTCTGTTGAGGGTCCTCTTCCCCCTTTTTGGCATCATTCAGGTCTTCAATCATGAGACTGATCTTCTGGAATTCTGAGGCCTGGGTTGAGGCTATCTGCTCCAGGGCCTCTGGTAGTGTCTGGGTGACAGAGGTAAGGCCTTCAATCAGACCCTGCTGCTTCTGTATTGCAGAGAAGATGTCCTTGTTATTGGCTTCAAGGAGCACCATCTTCTGATAACGATCTCTGTCAGTGGACAGAAGTGCATGAGCCTGTTCTTGATGCACTCTGCACATTGCCTCAATGGAGGTCAAGTGCCTCTCTGTCCTGGCATCAGATTCCTTCAGAGCTTCAAGATGTTCTGAGATATTGTGAATAGCATGGCCTTGACTCAAGAGAGTCTGTTGAAAGATAGAAAGAGTGTTGTGGATGCCTACCACTTCTGTTGACAGGGCATCAGTTCTGGCAGTTGATGAGGCTATGAAGTTGTTGAGAGTTCCTGTGAGGTTCTCAAAACGATCAGAGATAAACTGCATACCTGAGTTGAGATTGTCATTCACATGAGCAAGGTGCCCATAGTGTTTGTCATTGACCTCAATCAGTTTGTTCAAGCCTTGGAGGATCTGTCCTCCAAATTCTTCAGCAGATTCAACAAATCTGTTGAAGGGAACATTGTTCTGTTGTCCATCTGGGTGAGGCATCTCCAGACCTTTTCCCTTAGGCAAAGGATGATGCTCTTGGACAGATGAAAGAGATTGGACAGCCTGTTCATGTTCCAGTTGAGTCAGAGGAGGGGTCTTCTGTCTCTTGGATGTGGCTTGATAAGACTTGCTGACCATGAATCCATCCATGTCAGATGAGTCTTCATAAGAGGAGTATATGGGTATGGTGTTCCTGATGACCTTTTTCTTCTTTCTGAAGGAGGGATTGGGGGCAGTAGAATGCCTAGAATTCCCTTGAGGTGCAGAGATGGGGGAGACAGTTGTAGGGTCAGAATCCCTGAGAAACCATACAGGTTTAAGGTTTTCTGCAGGTTGTTGTGGAGGTGAAGATTCTGGAGGAGGAGATTGATGATCAGATTCAGAGGATGAGGAGGAGATTTGTTGGGGAGAGGGGATCTGGTGTTGGGGTGAAGAGTGAACAGGTGAGGCATTCTGTTGAGGGGGGGAAGGTGGAGGTGAGGGTGAACGGTTTTTGAAGGGAACAATTGCTCTGCAGGGAGATGCAATTTTCTGTTTGGGTGAAAAAGAAGGGGTGGGGGTTTTCTGTTTAGGAGATAAAGGTTCAGGGTGTTCTGGTGGAGGGGTTCTGGTGCTGGAAGGAGGTGAGGGAATGAGGGGTTCTGTTGGGATATTAACAGAGGGGGTTGGAGATATTACCTCAATGATGTTCTCCTTGAGCAAGGAAGTCCTCCACTCCTTGATATGCTCCATCATTGCTTGCCCTTCTGTCTTGGGTACAGAGGGCTCTCCTGGGTTGAGATGGGGTTGCACAGAGTCTGTTGCCATCTTTGAGAATAGCCATTCCTCAAATGCTTCAATTTCTTCCTCTGCTAGAGGTTTGACAGCCTCTTCTGAAGGTGAGGAGATGAGAATGGCCTTCCCTTTGTAGCTCACCTTCTTCTTCTCAAGAACAGAGTGAAGAAAGTTGAGGGCAAAGCACTTTGAGACATCATCAGTCCCAACCCAGCTCAGAATGGCTTCCTCTTCTGGCTCATAATGGTCAAAATATTGAATGATTTTGGAGAGGGGTCCCATTCTCCACCTTCTCCATTCGAGTACCCGGGCAAACTGTCTGTCTAACAAGGACAGATACCCATCTTTGACAGGACTAGGGTGTTCTGTTGAAGTAGACACCCTGTTCTGTTCAGGAGATGCAGCAGAGGTGGGGATCTCTGGTTCCCCCTGAGTGTCTGCCACTCCTTCAGATTCAGAAACCATAGGTTTAGAAACCTTCTTCGTTGGTTTGGTGGTCCTCTTCCTCTTCTGTCCGGCCTTAAGGGGGGCAACAGGTGCTTCCCCTTCAGTCTTCTTCTTCTTCTTTTTCTTCTTCTCAGCAGAAGGGGCTACAGAGAGAGGTTTCTGTACCTTCTCTCCCTGTTGTCTCTTAGCCTCAAGTTGAATTTGTCTCTTCATTTCAGCCTTTATGGCTTTCTCCCTATTTGGAGAAGCAGTTAAGAAGATTACCTTGGTGTGATCCAAGGATGAAGCCTTCCTCAAGTGTAGTCCTTGTCTGAGAAGCACTTCTGAAACCAGTAGCCCATGTCCAAGCTTCCCAGAGTAGAGGCTAGTTTTTGGGTTCTTCTTCTTGATGACTTCAATCAGGGACTTCACCATGACTTGTCCCCAATTGATGTTCACTCCATGATGCACTGCATACAGGGCCTTGGCATTGGCAGTTGTGACATCATCTGTGGAGGAGTACTTGCACCATAAACATTTGTGGAAAATGTTTATGAGCAGCTCAAATTCCCTTTTGAGCAAGTTCTTCTTGATGTTGATCTTCTCTACTTCTTCCCCTTTTCTGCAGAACTTCTTCTTGAATTCTGTCAGAGGGATGTCAGTATCCTCCAAGTCGAGTAGAGAGTCCCTTCCTTCCTTTTGCTGAATGTTGAAGATGTTGTTGATGACGTCAGCATCAATCAACACCTTTTCTCCCTGGACGACGGAGGAGATGACTTCATCCTTGAAGGATGCGTTGAGATAGAACTCAACAGTGTCCACGTTGTTGTAGGCTTCATAACCATGGGAGATGATCTTGCTCAGTTGGCATTTAGATAGACCATCAACAATGGCGGTCATCCGCTCCTTTTTCTCAGCAAACCTGGGTAATACTTCCAGTTCGCATCTCAGTCCAGTCAAAACATTCTTCAGGAGGGTTGCCTTTTGTTCCTTTGAGAGATCGGAGAAGCTCAAGAAGGCCATGGAGTTTACTGTGGTTAGAAAAATTTCTGAGAGATAAGAGTTCAAAAGCTTGAGAGTTATGAGAGCAGTAACGGTTTAGGTTTGCGAAAGGGGGTTTTATGGATATGGGTTAGTGGACGTTTGAGATAATTTACGGTTCCAAGATACCAATAAATGTAAAAAGGGGCGCAGTAAATAAACGGGGGCGCAGTAAATTTTATACGGCTTGATACCGTTTTAAGGGTAAAAGGGTAAAAGACCTTTAATAATTTACTAGGTCACCCGGTTTGCAAGATTTTCAAAGTCCACCACCTTCTATTAGATAAGAGAGGGTCTTTCAGTAAGAAGGGGGGGGGGGGGGGTTCTGTTGCTGAGGTGTTCTGCCAGGGTAGCGACCAGAAGAGGTTGACAGAGGGGGGTTAACAGAAGGGGTTCTGCTACAAGAATTCTGTCAACAGCAAAAGAGCAACAGAGGGCCTTCCTTTTCATCTTTCCCTTGGAATCTCATCCATCATTCCCAATTCCTCTCTCAGTTTGTTGAACCTAGCCTCAGGGAGAGGCTTTGTCAGGATATCTGCAAGCTGGTCTTCTGTTGGCACATGTTCCATGCAGATGTGCTTCTTCTCCACATGATCTCTGATGAAGTGATGTCTGATCTCAATGTGCTTTGTTCTGGAATGAAGAACTGGATTCTGAGTGATAGCAATGGCACTGGTGTTGTCACACAACAGTTTGATCTCCTTTGCTTGAATTCCATAGTCCTTCAATTGTTGCTTCATCCAGAGTAGCTGAGCACAGCAACTCCCAGCTGCAATGTACTCTGCCTCAGCTGTACTTGTTGAGATGGAGTTCTGCTTCTTGCTAAACCAGGAAACAAGCCTTCCTCCTAGCAATTGGCAGTGACCAGAGGTGCTTTTTCTGTCTAGTCTGCAACCTGCAAAATCTGAGTCAGAATAACCAATTAGCTCAAAGTTACCTCTCTTTGGATACCATAGGCCTGCATTTGGATTTCCTTTGATGTATCTGATGATTCTCTTTGCAGCACTTAAATGGCTTTCCTTGGGCTTTGATTGGTATCTGGCACAGATTCCAACAGAGAATGAGATGTCTGGTCTGCTTGCAGTTAGATACAACAGAGATCCTATGATTCCTCTATATGTTGTTGCATCTACATCCTTCCCTTCATCATCTGGACCAATTCCTTGTGAAGTGTTCATGGGAATCTTCACTGATGATTTGCCTTCCACTCCAAACTTCTTGATCAGGTCTCTTTTCACCCCCAAAGAGACACTTCTCTGATCAGAAAATTGAGCAGAGAAGGTCTTGAGCACCCCCAAAATTGAGCAGAGAGTTGGTCAGAGAAGGTCTTGAGCACTTCTGTTGATAATAGCTTACAGAGAACCAGGAGGGTTTCTGTCAAAGTAAAGGCTAACAGAGACCCTGAGGTTTTCTGTTCCTAGGCAGAGAACCAAAGATCTTCTGTCAGGAGGTCTTCTGGTGTGGAGGCCTTCTGGTAGTCGATTATGCTAAGAACTTTACAAAGGAAAATTCTAATACATTAAGTCTAAAAAGGAGTACTTTAAAGTCCTAATTAATATAGCATCATCAAAATCTAATTACAAATATTCCTTACAATTTCTCCCTTTTTGATGATGCCAAAACCCTTTAACTATTTCCAGAGAAGTGCCTTCACCATAAAGAATTAAAGTTTAGAACTTCCATTAAAATCTTGGTGGGCAACTTGGCATAGGAAAATAGTAAGAGTGCAGTGCATTCAGATAGCAGATAATAAATCAAAAAGCAAACAAACAAACACAAACAGAAAATAAGGAAAAGCCAGAGATTGAGGAATTGCCTTACAAAGTGTGAGGCAGAGATGTTCTTTTATTAAGGTGGATTACAAGAGTATCTGATTACATAATAGCCTTTGCAGCTTCAACTCTTGCTTGTTCATCCAGTCCTTGTAGTCTTTTTAGCTCTGCATTTACCTCTTCTCTGATTCCAACCAGATTTCCAGTTCTTTGATAAGAAGCCCAGACGGGTGAGAGTTTGCAGTCTAGGTAGTTTAGAACACCTTCATGGATATCTTTTCCTGGTACAATACTGTTGTGAAACCAGAATTCTGCTTCCTCCAGAGATCCACCATGTCTAACCTTCACATGACCATCATGGTCCAAATAAAGATTCTGTTGTTGTGTAGAGGTCATCTTCTGCTTCATTTCCTCAAATTGTGTTTTAGACATCACCTGAGAACCTCCCAGTCTCCATTCTTTAAAGCTTAGAGCTTTCTTCTTCTTAGTTCCTTTCCTCTGTGGGGATGGAGGTCTAGGGATACCAGCAAGCCTTTTCTTCTGGAGGGCAGCTTCAAAGTAAGGCGTGGGATCCACAGTTGGTTCAGCAGATGATGAGGTTCTGGTGGTCCTGGGTTTTGGTAGATGAGGGTCTTCTTCCCCCTTTTTGGCATCATCGAGATCACCAAGCAGAAGGGAGAGTTTCTGGAATTCTGTGGCCTGAGTAGAGGCAATCTGTTCCAGGGTTTCTGGTAAGGTTTGAGTTACAGATGTAAGACCTTCAATAAGCCCATGTTGCTTCTGGATGGCAGACAGGATATCTTTGTTGCTGGCTTCTAAGAGAACCATCTTCTGATATCTCTCTTTGTCTTGAGCAAATAGAGTCCTGGCTTGATCACGGTGGACTTTGCAGAGTTCCTCTATGTCCAATAGTTGTTCTTTTGATTTTGTATCAGCCCATTGGAGATCATCAATATTTGAGGAGATGGTTTCAATTGCTTTGCCTTGAGCTATCAGAGTCTGATGAAAGGTGAAAAGGGTCTTATGGATACCTTCCACTTCTGTTGACAGCGCATCTGTTTTGGCAGTTGAGGAAGCCATGAAGTTGTGGAGGGATGTTGTGAGATTCTCAAAGCGATCTGAGATAAACTGCATCCCAGAATTGAGATTATCATTCACATGAGCAAGGTGCCCATAATGCTTATCATTGATCTGTATCAACTTGTCCATGCCTTGGAGGATTTGTCCACCAAAGTCTTCTGCTGCTTCAACGAACTTGTTGAAGGGAATTTGATTCTCTTGTCCATCAGATGGAGGCATCTCTAGACCTCTTCCCTTAGGCAAAGGGTGATGTTCTTGGACAGAGGAGAGAGATTCAACAATAAGTTCATGCTCAAGTTGAGTCAGAGGAGGGGTCTTCTGTGTCTTTGAAGTAGCTTTGTAGGACTTGCTGATCATGAATCCATCCATGTCAGAAGAGTCTTCATAAGAGGAGTAGATTGGTATTCTGTTTCTGATTACCTTCTTCTTCTTCCTGAGGGAGGGATTGGGGGCAGTAGAGTGCCTAGAATAACCTTGTGGTGCAGAGATGGGGGAGATGGTTGTAGGATCAGAATCTCTAAGAAACCATTCAGGTTTTAGCTGAGCTGCACGTTGGTGTGGTGGAAGGGAGTCTTGTGGAGTTACTTGATGTTCAGACTTGGTAGGTGAAGGGAATTTCTGTTGAGGTGGTGGTGATGAAGAAATGATCTGTTGGGGTTGGTATTGGATAATTTGTCTTTGAGAGGATGGGGGAGGGGATGGGGATCTGTTCTTTGGGGGAGAGAACGGTTTGCAGGGTGAAAGAGATGAAGATTTGGAGATTGAGGGCTTTTGGGGTGTAGGGTTTTTCTGTTCAGAAGAGGGCTTCTGATGAAGTGAGGAGGTTCTGTTGAGGGGTTGGGAGTGGAGTTGGAAAGGGAGTTGGCATTCTGGGTGAGAGTGGAGGTTCAGGAATTACCTCAAGTAGAGTCTCTGTGATCGTTGAATCTCTCCATTCCTTGACCAGCCTCGCCATGACCAAGGGTAGATAATTAGCAGTAGAGGGTTCCCCTTCTCCATGTGCACTATGTTGAAACTTGATCATAGACTCCTTCCTCTTCTTTTCAATCAGCCAAGCATCAAAGGCTGCCATCTCATCTTCTGTCAGAGCTTTGACATGCTCTTCTTCTATGACATCAGTGAGCTTGCTCTTGCCTTTGCATTCCCCCTTTTTCTTTTCAGCAAGGACAGATAGAAGAAAGTCCTTGTTGAGGCAAAGCTCAACATCTTCTGTGCCAGCCCACTTCAGAACTTCAGCTTCTTCTGTGATAAAGTTGGGAAGCAGACTGAGTAGTTCTGAGAGAGGTCCCACTCTCCACTTCCTCCAAGCCAGAACCCTGATGAATACCTTATCTAGATCAGAGGGGATAAGCTCTTGGGGTTCTGTGGGCTCAGGGGTTCTGTCTTCTTGATGATGTTCTGATGATGTAAGTATCAGGGGGTGCTCAGGCAAAGTTGCAGAGGGAGATCTGTGAGATTCCCCCTGAACAGTAGCATCCAGTACTGCTACATCTTCTTCAGAGTCACTAGACTCAAAGACAATCCTCTTGCCTTGCCAAGCATTTCTGTTGGCTGGGGCAGAGGTGACAGAATCCTCCAGCTTCTCCTGTGCTGCAGGTGTCAGAACCTTTGCCTTCTTTACAATGGGGGAGGCAGAGGGGGTGCTTTTTGTAGAGATAGGGGAAGGTGCCTTTCTCTTTAGAACAGATTTCTTAGCCACTAGCTTCTGAACTTTAGCAGAGACAACTTTCTGCAGAGCAACCTTTTTCACAGGTTTTCTGATCAGAACTTCTTCTTCAGATTCTGAAGGTGTAGAGGGTTTCTGCTGTTTCTTCACAGCCTTTTTGGGTTTGAGGGCCTTCTGCTGAAGCTTCTCCCGGTTAAACTCCAGAGTCCTCAGCCTCTTTTGTTCAGCCTTGAGTGCAACCTTCCGGTCACCAGAGGTATTGAGGAAGAGCAGTTTGGTGTAATCTGCCTCAATAGGGTTTCTCAGCCCTATCCTTGCCTTGAGCAAGGTTTCAGAGATTAAGAGGCCATAACCCATGGGGGTTTTGAACAGTCCGGTCTCCTTGTCTTTCTTTTTGATGAATTCAACAAGGGATTTGACAATTACCTGTCCCCAGTTGATGTTCATCCCATGATGAACTGCAAAGACAACTTTTGCATTGAGCACATTCATGTCATCGGTGGAGGTGCTCTTGCTCCATACACACCTATGAAGGATGTTCACTAGCTTCTCATAGTCGCTCAGAAGGAGGTTCTTCTTCATGTATAGTTTGGGAACTCTACCCACTTCAGGTCGGCAGTAGAGTTGGACAAAGTTGTCCACAGTGACCTTGACACTGTCCAGAGATAAGAAGCCTTCAGTCTCTTCTTCTTGAGGGTCCTCCACTATGCCAAACAGGGCGTTGAGAGCTTCAGGAGTGAGGGTTATGTTCTCACCATTGACATTTGACCGAATGGTCTCCCCTTCGTACGTAGCGTTGAGATAAAACTCTACCACGTCCCTCGTACTGTAGGAATCAAAGTGATATCCTACTACTTTGTTCAGTTGCGAGTCCTCCATTCCCTTGATGATTTTCATCATCGTTTCATGATTTGCAGCGAGTCAGGGAGTGCGGAGAGGTCGCAGTTCATCCCAGTATAGATGTTCGAGACCAGGGTGTTGATTTCTTCCTTGGTGAGGTCATTAATGTTGATGAAAGCCATTTGAGCAGAGAAAGATTGCAGAGAGCTTGAGAGCAATGGAGATTTGAGAGTTTGAGAGTAATGAAACCAGTAACGGTTTAGGTTTGCGATAGGGGAATTTATGGGTTTGGGTTAGTGGACGCTTGAAATTATTTACGGTTCCAAGGTACCAATAAATGTAAAAAGGGGCGCAGTAAATACTTTGCGGCTGGATACCGTTTTAAGGGTAAAAGGGTAAAAGACCTTTAATAATTTACTAGGTCACCCGGTTTTCAGATTTTTCTAAGTCTACAACCTTCTGTTAGACATAAGAGGAGGTTTTCTGTAGGGAGGAAGAAAGGGTTTCTGTTGCTGAGGTGTTCTGCCAGGGTAGAGAACAGAAGGGGTTAACAGAGGGGGTTCTGCAACAGGTATTCTGTTAACAGAGATTTAGCAACAGAGGGCCTTCCTTTTCAACTTTCCCTTGGTATTTCATCCTTATCATTCCCAATTCCTCTCTCAGTTTGGTGAATCTAGCCTCAGGAAGAGGCTTTGTCAGAATGTCTGCAAGCTGGTCTTCTGTTGACACATGCTCCATGCATATGTGCTTTTTTTCAACATGATCTCTGATGAAGTGATGTCTGATCTCAATGTGCTTTGTCCTGGAATGAAGAACAGGATTCTGAGTGATAGCAATGGCACTGGTGTTATCAGACAACAGCTTGATCTCCTTTGCTTGAATTCCATAGTCCTTCAGTTGTTGCTTCATCCAGAGTAACTGAGCACAGCAACTCCCAGCTGCAATGTACTCAGCTTCAGCTGTACTTGTTGAGATTAAGTTCTGCTTCTTGCTAAACCAGGAAACAAGCCTTCCTCCTAGCAATTGGCAGTGACCAGAGGTGCTCTTTCTGTCTACTCTGCAGCCTGCAAAATCTGAGTCAGAGTAACCAATTAGTTCAAAGTTACCTCCCTTGGGATACCATAGGCCTGCATTTGGATTTCCTTTGATATATCTGATGATTCTTTTTGCAGCACTTAGATGGCTTTCCTTGGGCTTTGATTGGTATCTGGCACAGATTCCAACAGAGAATGAGATGTCTGGTCTGCTTGCAGTTAGATACAACAGAGATCCTATGATTCCTCTGTATGTTGTTGCATCCACATCCTTTCCTTCATCATCTGGACCAATTCCTTGTGAAGTGTTCATGGGAATCTTCATTGATGACTTGCCTTCCACTCCAAACTTCTTGATCAGGTCTCTGGTATACTTCCCTTGATTGATAAAGATCCCTTCTAGAACTTGTTTGACTTGTAGTCCTAGGAAGTAGCTGAGTTCTCCCATCATACTCATTTCAAATTGACTCTTCATCACTTGTGAAAATTTCTTGCACAGTTCTGGATTAGTACTACCAAATATAATATCATCAACATATATTTGTACTAACAGAATGTGATTAGCAACAGAGATCTGAAATAAAGTTTTGTCAACCTTTCCTTTAGTAAACCCATGGTTCACTAGGAAAAGGGACAATGTGTCATACCAGGCTCTGGGAGCTTGCTTAAGACCATAGAGGGCCTTTTTAAGCTTGTAGACACAAGAGGATTGAGTAGGAATGACAAAACCTGGTGGTTGTTCCACATAAACTTCTTCTTCAAGATCTCCATTTAGATTTGCACTCTTGACATCCATCTGGTAGACCTTGATGTTGTTGTAAGCAGCATAAGCTAGAAAGATTCTGATGGCTTCAAGTCTGGCAACTGGTGCAAAGGTCTCATCAAAATATATTCCTTCTTCTTGGCAGTAACCTTTTGCTACCAGCCTTGCTTTATTCCTTACAATGTTGCCTTCTTCATCTGCTTTGTTCTTGAATACCCATTTGGTTCCAATGACATTCTGGTGCTTTGGTCTAGGAACAAGTTCCCACACTTTATTCTTTTCAAATTGAGTTAGCTCTTCTTGCATAGCATTGATCCAATCTGAGTCTGCAAGAGCTTCTTCCACAGTCATAGGTTCCATTTGAGATATATAGCAGGCAAGCATTGCTTCTCTTCTTGATGTGGATCTGGTTTGAACTCCACTTCTGATTTGACCAATCACTTGGTTAGGGGGATAATCTCTTAACCATGTTAGGTCAGGTTCTGTCAGCTGCTGTCTTGGTCTCTCTGGTTCCTCATCTTCAGAGTCTTCATCTTTATTCAACAGAAGGGGGTTTGGTGCAGGTGTTGGAAATGCAGGGTTGTCTGCTACCTCTTCTGTTGGTTCTGGTGTTCTGTCTTCTATGCTGAGTTCCTTGAGGATCTCTGTTACCTCTTTAACAGAGATGCTTTCATCAAACTTCACATGTATAGATTCTTCAACATGTAGGGTCCTTCTGTTGAGTACTCTATAGGCTTTACTGGTACTTGAGTAGCCTATGAATACACCTTCATCAACTTTCTCTTGAAAGACCTTCAGATGTTCCTTTCCATTGTTGAGAATGTAGCATTTGCAGCCGAACACATGAAAGTAGCTGATGTTTGGTTTCCTTCCTTTCCAAAGTTCATAAGGAGTCTTCTTGTGATTCTTGTTGATCATGCTTCTGTTCTGGGTGTAGCATGCAGTGTTGATTGCTTCAGCCCAATATCTCATTGGTAGTCCAGATTCTGCAATCATTGTTCTTGCAGCTTCTTTTAGAGTTCTGTTCCTCCTTTCTGCTACGCCATTCTGTTGAGGGGTTCTGGCGGCAGAGAGTTGATGAAGAGTTCCATTCTAATCACAGAAGTCCTTTATGACTTGGTTGACAAATTCAGTTCCTCTGTCTGATCTGATTGTCTTTACTTTCAAATTCTTCTCAGTCTGAAGTTGCTTTAACAGAGATGGCAACTTCTGAAGAGTTTCATTCTTCTTTGACAGAAAGATAGTCCATGTATATCTGGAATAGTCATCAACCATGACTAAGGTATATTTCTTCCCACCAACGCTTGGAGTCTCAATAGGTCCAAATAAATCCATGTGAATCAGATTTAGAGGACTTGTAGAAAGATCTCCAGCAATGGGTTTGAAGGAATTCTTCACTTGTTTGCCCTTCTGACATGCACTGCAGAGGGTCTCCTTCTTGTACACTATGTCTGGTAGCCCTTCTACAATGTGTTCTCTGGCCAGTTTGTTGATTGTTTTGAAGTTCAAATGGCTAAGCTTCTTGTGCCAGTCCCAGCTTAGTTTTGAATCTCCCTTAGCTATCAGGCAAACTCCATCCTTTGCTGTGTTCCAATCAACCACATAGATGTTCTTCTTTCTTGATGCAGTCAGTACCATTTCCTTTGTTGTCTAATGCTTCACATAGCAGAAGTCCTTTGTGAATTCAACAGTGTAGCCTTTGTCACAGAATTGGCTAGCACTCAGCAAGTTGAACTTCAGTCCTTTGACATATGAGACATCATCAATGACTATCTGGTTCTTGATCAGCTTCCCTCTTCCTTTTGTTTGACCTTCTTTGTCATTACCTCCAAAGGTAACTCTAGGTCCTTTGCATTTCTGGAACTCAGTTAGGCAACTTCTGTCACCTGTCATGTGCCTGGAGCATCCACTATCAATAAACCATTCTTGTTCAGAGATAGCGCCAGCACACAGTTCCTGCAAAATTAAAAGAAAGATTTAGGTACCCAAGCAATGCTGGGTCCTGGGGGGTCATGGATTCTGGGTAGTTGGTACCATTTTGGTCTCATCAAGTGAAACCTTGGTGGGTGGTACCCATTGTCCACCTGGTAGTTATAGTAAACTGAAGTGTGATTCACTTTGGGCAGATGCTTGTGAGGGTCATGCTTCCTGTTTACATACTTTTGCATAGCTTTCTTTGTTGGAAAGAAGTCCCATATACTATCAAGAGCAGAGGGACGGTTAGCTTTGGGCTTCTGAAGTTGACCAGCCAACCTCTTCTTCCTGAAGTTAACTCTCTCTTGATATTTGCCCTTCTGGTGATCATTTCTGGCACGATTGACATGAGGTTGTCTGTCAATGAATGGTCTCTTATTTTTGTTATCTTGAAAACCTTTTCTGTTGTTAGGTTTTCTGCCACATTCATTATTTTTCAAAAAGGGTTTCTGTTGAACCTTTATCTTTCCCTTTTCTGGTCTGACTTCCTCATGAACAACCTTGGTGCTAGATACACCAGCTTGACAAATGGGGCTAGAAATCAGTGGCACTATGACCTTATCTTCCTTAGCAACACTGGTGCTAGGCATTACAGAAGGCTCATCTGATTCTGTTGAGCCATAACCAAGACCAAAACCAGTGCCAATCTGTTGATCAAGTACAATCTTTTCCATGGAAGACTGGGCCTTCTGGTTAGCTTTGTACTTAATCTCGAGAGGCTCTATTTCTCTTATTCTCTTGAGAAGAGAAACATTTTCAGTCTCCATTTGATCTCTTTCCTTAATTAGAAGATTGATTTTGATCTCAACCTCCTTCTTTAAGTCAAGAATTTCAGCTTTTAACTTACTGTTTTCTTCTGTTACAGAAGAATAATTGGCTTGTATGGCCTTAAACTCTTCCCAAAATTCTAACATTGAATCAGAATCAAAAGCTAAGCCTACCGAAGAAAAACTAGATTCAGAAGTAGAGGTTACCTCATCATCAGAATGAGCCATGAGGCAAAGGTCTTCTGTCTCAGTATCAAGGCAACAGAAGGCCTCATCAGAATCTGAGTCAGAACTGGATTCTGTTTCTGACAGAGGGTCTTTCTCTAGCTGTTCTGTCACAAGTGCCTTTCTCCTTCTGGAGTTGTCTTCATACTTCTTCTTTTCTCCATCATGCCCTTGTTTCTTGGACACTCTAGGATGTGGGCAATCTGCCTTGAAGTGACCAGGTTGTCTGCATTTGTAGCAGAGAAGCTCTCCACTGCTTTCTGTTGTTTTGACCTTCTTGTATGGCTTTCTGTTGGAAGATGGGCTTCTTCCATCTTTAGGATTCTTCATAAACTTTTTGAATCTCCTGGCAAAGGCAGCCATATATTCGTCAGATAAAAGTATTGAAGGGTCAAAATCATTTACCTTAGATGTACTGGCTGTAAGAGCTGTAGTGGTTCTCTCTTCTTGTACATCTTCCTTTTCTTCAATCATCTCGAACTCATGAGCTTTGAGATCAGAGATGAGCTTATCAGTGGGATAAGTCTTTACATCCTTGCTGGCTTGGACAGCAACCACCTTCATCTTCCATGCTGAGGGAAGTCCCCTCAACACCTTCAGGTTGATCTCCTTGGTGGTGAGTTCCTTGCCAAGCTCAGAGATCTCTCCAGTGAGAGTGAGGAGCCTGTCATACATCTTGGATATGCTTTCAGCAGGGAGAAGTTTGAAGTCATCAAACTTCTTGTTGGCTATTGTCAGCTTGTTGTCCTTCTCTTGCTCATCACCAGCTCCAATGAGCTCAAGAGTATCCGAGATTTCCTTTGCTGTTTTGCACTTCTTTATTCTGTTGAAGTACCTATCATCAATGGACTTGTAGAGGATGTCCTTAGCAATATTGTCCAGGTTGTATTTTCTTCTCTCTTCAGTGGTCCATTCTGACTTGGCTTTACTGATCATCTGGGATCTGGTGTTGTCAATAGCATGCTCAGGATTGACCTTCTGGAAGCTTGTGAAAGGTCCAATATCAAGAACTTCCCACATCTCATCATGCAGGGCACAGAGATGTGCTTTCATCCGTATCCTCCAGTCATCAAACTTAAGATCTGGGAACATAAGACTCTTGGCAAGAGAGTGATCCATTATATCAGATAGAAATGAGGAAAATAACAGAAAAACAAGTGGATCTTTGTTCAGCAAATAACCTAAGAGATTATTAGAACAAGGAGGCTCTGATACCACTTGTTGGTCCCGGTTGTACTGGATACAGTCTAGAGGGGGGGGGGTGAATAGACTGTATTGGTTTTTAGCTTTTTAAACTAAGTACCAGATTTTACAGAATAGCCTGTTCTGTTGACAGAACAGACTGGCAGCGGATGGGGTTCTGGTAGGGGGTTCTGTTGATTTAGCCTCAGAGAAGCAAAGGCAGTAGGCCTTCTGTTAACTCGTAAGACAAGTTCTGCTGAACACAGATACCAAGTCTAAGGAGTTAGACAGTTCTATCTAAGTGCAAATATTAAAACAGTATGTAAATAACACCAGGGATTTTTATAGTGGTTCAAGGAACAACTCGTTCCTCTAATCCACTGTTCCACTAAGCTTGTAAAAACGACCGTTTACAACGCCTTAGTCCTAGCACTTAAGAAGCTCTCCATGTCTTCTTCAAGCCTAGATGTCTCCTGGGATGAACTGCCTGGCTTCCTTTAAGACGGGTCTTTTCACTGAGCTTCCCGGAAGTATCACCACTTCACTACTCCAGTTACTTGGACGTCCTTCTTGTAACAAGAAGAGTTTCTGTTGAAACAGGGGTTCCTCCAACTAGCTTCGTTACAAAGGATTTATAGATGAAGTGCTTGAAGTTGTTGAAGAACTGTTGGAACCTTGCTCTTGTTGGATTTAATGATATGAAGTTATATTCTTTCCAACTTGTGTCTCTCTTGTTGAGGATGAAGAGTTTGAATCTCAAGAGGACCTTTTTGCCTTGAATAATTTGAATGTGTTTTTCTTGCAAAGAATGTGGTGAAGTTGGCAAAGTTAGAGCAAAAAGTTATCCGGTTGTTCTTCGTAGTGTATCTTTTATACTGAGGGTTGTCTTCCCGTTGGAGGTGAAGGAGGACAACTGCACTTAATGCGCGAGCAGTTGACTTGACCAGTAGGACCCGGTAAAGTTGGCGGGTTACTATTTCGGGATAAAGTAATCCTGACATTGCGGCCAATCATCTGCAATTACTCTACGGAACATGGGGAGCATTAAATGTGCATTTAATGCTGGCACTGTAGCGTTTCCGTACAAGTCTCCTAGCCGTTGAAGGAATCTTTCAGTTGATTTCCCGGCTTTGTGGAATTCTTCTAAGTGTCAGGCCTTCTGGTGTCTTTAGCAGAGAGTTGGTCAGAGAAGGTCTTGAGCACTTCTGTTGATAATAGCTTACAGAGAACCAGGAGGGTTTCTGTCAAAGTAAAGGCTAACAGAGGCCCTGAGGTTTTCTGTTCCTAGGCAGAGAACCAAAGATCTTCTGTCAGGAGGTCTTCTGGTGTGGAGGCCTTCTGGTAGTCGATTATGCTAAGAACTTTACAAAGGAAAATTCTAATACATTAAGTCTAAAAAGGAGTACTTTAAAGTCCTAATTAATATAGCATCATCAAAATCTAATTACAAATATTCCTTACATTGACCATTGTTTAATTCCTCTACCCTTTGATTATAAATTCCGTCTCTTGTTATTTTATTATTATTGTTCCAGCTCTTACAATCAATCTCCATTATTTGAATTCACATGCGCAGCAGCGAACTATTGTTATTCAGCACTCATTTTTAGCCAGCCCAAGAACTAATATTTCAGCCACCTACTTTACTTCATTGATTAATACCCCAGGCCCAACTTACAACTCCCGGTCATTAGGATACAACGTAAAATAATACGGAGATAAAGGAAAGACGTACAGTACGCTTTCGCGATTGTCAAAGCTAACAGAGTAACGGTGATCTCCGCATTCAGCGTCAGGTAGCAGCGAGCCGCGAGTGTGACCTCTTCTCCCTACGGTTTCTCCTCCTACGTCGTCACTCGTCGACAGCCTGGAAGTTCGTCGGTCGGCTGCGGCATGGCGGGTGTGCTTCTCCTTAGCGGTTCTTCTTCTTCGCAGAATCGCAGACTAACTCCGACGAAGTCGTGAAGGCATTCCGACGTCTATCCCACGCTGCAGACGACACAGAGACCTGGAGACAAGGCTCGACCAACACATTTTCCGTTTCAGCAGTCCGACGGTCCGGTGTAGCAGCTGGGTTACTTCTCCGGCGAGCTCCGTTTCAGCTCCTTCGGTGGCGGCGACGTTCTATCCTCCGGCTTAGGTCAGCCTGGTACTTCTACTGCCCTCTCTGACTACGTACGCTCTCTTTTTCTCTCTTTTTTTTACTGAAATTTTCTTTCACTCTTGTACATGTGTTTATGTTCGTTTGGTTTGTTCGCCTCCCCTCCCGGCCAGCTGCAGACGAGTACATTTTATATGTATATATCTGCTCATTATATGATGGACCGCATATATGTCGTCCGTGGGAACTCTATAGTATTTTATTGCTCATCGAAATTACTAACCGGTTCCATTGGTTTTCTTTCATTATTGCCGTTATGTGTATTATTATGATGAGTATATGAACGAGCGGTTACAGATCAGTACATAATTACATGCCGATGTATATGGGTGCGTGTAAGTATATGGTATATGTATGTGCGTGTATGTGATATATATATCCGTTAAGCTGCTGCTGTTATATATGAGTACTCCTTTGTTATTCTGTATCTTTACTACAGAGTATTACTACCTTAATAATAGCTCCAGATCCGTTAGCCGCATTTTTCTCTTATAGTTCCGTATGTAATAATTAAGTTACGTGTATGTAGCATATATACTAAATAAGTACGATGTATGTATTGGATACATATTATGTATGTATGATGAATGTGATACGTGTGTACTTTGTATGTAATATGCTATATACACACATACTATACATTAGGTGTTATATCTATGCATGGTATTATTTTTATGTATTATTTCATCATCTCATTTCACATTTTGTTTTGTTTTCATCACAAATTATATTTGGCTTAATTTTATCAGGTTGATTTTATCTGATTTATTATTCACTTTTTTTTAAACCCATTATATCAGATTTACTTTTATTTTATCTTTATATTATTAATAAATTTTCTATTTAAATCTTTGGGGTGTCACATTCTATCCCCCTTAAAGAATGCTTCGTCCTCGAAGCATAAGCTACATTTTTTATTAATACTGGTGTTTTAATTTATCCCCCTTAAAGAGACGCTTAGTCCCGAAGCTTAAACTAAAGTCAAATGACAAAATTCTTAAGTATTACAGAGGGTTCCAGTAGCAAGTTTCCTTTGCCTGGCAGCTTCAAAATAAGGGGTGGGATCAACAGAGGTGGTCTTTCTGGTCTTCAGAGTTCTGGAGCTTGGACCTTCCGCTTCTCTGGTCTCTTCCCCCTTTTTGGCATCAACAAGATCGCCAAGGAGGAGCTCTATCTTAGAAAATTCTGAGGCTTGAGTATCCCTGATATCCTCAAGAGCTTCTGGAAGAGT
Organism: Cuscuta europaea; assembly: GCA_945859875.1. Lineage (NCBI taxonomy): Eukaryota > Viridiplantae > Streptophyta > Magnoliopsida > Solanales > Convolvulaceae > Cuscuta > Cuscuta europaea. The sequence continues at coordinate 4,561,094 of CAMAPE010000041.1, forward strand.
TTGTGTTACAGAGGCCAGGACCTCTATCAAGCTCTGCTGCTTTTCAATAGATGAGGCAACATCTCTGGTAGAGGTCTCAAGAAGGACCATCTTCTGATACCTTTCCTTGTCTACCTGTATCAAGGACATGGCATGTTGCTTGTGAACACTGCAAAGTTCTTCAATCTCTTGTAGGTGTTTCTTGGTCTTGATATCAGAATACTGGAGCTCTTCGATCTCATGAAGGATCTTCTTCAATATAGTATTCTGAGAGTTGAGAGTCTGAGAGTGAGAGAGTAGAACAAAGTTGATTCCATTTACCTCTCTTGACAGGGCTTCTACTTTTGCGGTTGAGGTAGTCATGAAAGAGTTCAAGGATCCTGTCAGAGCGGCAACATTCTCAGATACTTGTTGGATACCAAACTCAAGGTTGATATTGACGTGGGTCAGATGCTCATAATGCTTGTCATTGACTAGGATGAGTTTCTGCATCCCATCTAGCACTTGACCACCAAAGTCTTCAGCTGCTTCAACAAACCTGTTGAATGGGATCTGTGGTTCTTCATCATCAAACCCTGGCATCTGCAGACCTTTTCCCTTAAGTATTGGAGGTGTTCTGCCGATAGGTTGTTGCAGTGAGGGAGGTTGCTGAGAAGGTTCTCTGGGAGTCGTTTCCGTCTCTTTGAAGTGAGGTCTCCAGCAAGAGATGATGGAAGAAAGCCATCATTGTCACTCTCTGATGAGAAGATTCTCTGAAGGTGTTGCTTCTTTGGTGTAGAGGCTGTAGAGTGATGAGAAGATCTCTGTGGAGTTGCAGCTCTGGAGGGTGACTTCTGGGTAGGGGATTTCTGTTGGAAGGTTTTCTGGATTGAGATGTTCTGGTGTGGCGGAGAAGGGGGTGGTGAATGGGATCGATCTCTAGTGGGTGTTTTCTGGTTGCAAGGAGATGGAGAAAACCATGATGGCTGTGGCGAAAGAGGTTTAAGGATTCCTTGCTTTTCTTTTCTACCAGCCAGGCATCAAAATTAGCCATTTCATGGTCCTCCAAGGCCTTTACACATTCTTCATCTTCAGAGATGATGAGAACAACCTTTCCTTTGTTCATGTCCTTCTTTTTCTTCTCTAGGACAGAGGAGAGAAATTCGAGGTCAAAGCATCTGGAGACATCATCAGTACCTACCCATTTGAGGATGTTCTCTTCTTCTTGCTCATAATGATCAAATAATTGGATGATCCTTTGAAGTGGCCCCATTCTCCATCTTCTCCAGGTGAGTACTATCTCATATTGTTTTTCCAGAACTGAGGTGAAGTCAGTCTGGGTTGTTTTTTCTGATGGAGATTGGTGTTCTGGTGAGGAGACCACCAGAGGTACTTCTTGTGTAGAGGTGGGTTGGGGTTCTGGTTCTGGTTCCCCCTGAGTGTCTAATTCCTTAGCAGGAGTATTTACTCTCTTCTTCTTCTGTATTAGAGGTTCAGAGTTATCAGAATCACTCTGAATGACTGCTTTTCTTCTCCTCTTCAACTTCTGCTTCTTAGCAGAAGATTTTCTGACAATCTTAGGAGAGGCCATCTCTTATGCAACTTCCTCTGGTGCATCCTTCTCCGGTGTGGCCTTCCTCTCACTGGTTTTCTTCTTCCTTATCTTTTTCTCAACCTTTGCCTCCTCAGGTTGATGAGAAGTAACAATGGGCTTCTTGGTGACCTTCTTGGGGGCAGCTTTAGGTTTTGCAACCTGTTGACCTCTTTTCTTTTCCAATCTTTCTTCCCTTTTTAATTCTGCAGTAACAGCCACATCGAGCTTTGGGGAGGCAGTGAGAAAGATAGATTTGGAGTGGTCAACTGGGGAAGGATCCCTGAGTTGTATTCCTTGGACAGTAAGGACTGTAGAGATAAGGAGACCATGACCCATCTTGGTTGAGAATAGGCCAGTCTCTTTGTCCTTCTTCTTTACAGATTCAGAGATGGACTTGAAAATTACCTTGCCCCAGTCAATGTTCATGCCATGGTGAACTGCAAAGATTGCCTTGGCGTTTGCACCGTTCATCTCATCTGTTGAACCAGTTTTGCACCATAAACACATGTGCAAAATGCTGACTAGCTTCTCGTAGTCTTTCTTCAGCATAAATTTCTTCATGTAGAGCTTTTCTACTCCGGTGACTTCAGGTCGGCAGTAGGTTTCAACAAAAGCTTGGACAGAGATGTCCACATCTTCAAGATCAATGAGTGTGGGGGTGTCTTTGTCCTGGAAATCCAATTGCACACCAAAGAATTCATTTAGGGCATCACTGTCAAGTTTTAGACTTTTGCCCTGTACCTGAGAATGGACGGCCTCGCCGGAGATGGTGGTGTTCAGGTAGAATTCTGCAACATCCCTTGTGCTGAAAGTTTCATAAGGGTGAGTAACCACCTTGCTCAGTTGAGAATCACTCATCCCTTGAATGATTTTCTTCATTTTCTTCTGATTTTCTGCCAGAAGTGGCAGTGCAGACATATCAACCCTCATTACGGTGACAATGTTGTCAACTAGCTTCTGGGCTTCTTCCTTAGTGAGGTCGTTGATATTTATGAACTTCATTTTCATACAAGGTGAGGTTTGAAGAAATTTCTGGTAATCGGAAGTTCTGAGAGAGGTTTGAAAGCTTGAGAGCAAGAACGGGTTAGAGAGATAAAATGCAGTAGCGGTTTAGGTTGAAGATGGTGGGTATAAATTCATTTGGGTTGGTGGACGTTTGATATTATTGGCGGTATGAGGTAGCATTTAATTAAAATGCGAGCGGAAAGACGTTTTCATTTGAAGGAATAAGTGTCAGGGTTAGAGATGTAAAAGACCTGTTCAATTACTTAGGTCTACCCGTACCTCGAAAAATAACTAAGTCCACAACCACTTCTGTTGAGAGATTCTGATAAGAGTTCCTGTATCAGAGAAGGGGTACTCTGATGGGTGGTTCTCTGGTCGAGAAGGAGGAGTTCTGGTCCAGAGCATCTCTGATTCATGCATCTCTGGGAAGATCATCCATCATTCCCAGCTCTTCCCTTAGCTTGTTGAACCTTGTCTCACTGAGAGGTTTAGTGAGAATATCTGCAAGTTGATCTTCTGTAGGTACATGCTCCATACACATGTGCTTCTTCTCAACATGATCTCTGATGAAGTGATGTTTGATCTCAATATGCTTGGTTCTGGAATGAAGTACATGATTCTGGGTGATTGCAATGGCACTGGTGTTGTCACAGAGCATCTTCATCTCCTTTGCATGAATGCCATAATCCTTCAGCTGTTGCTTCATCCAGAGAAGCTGTGCACAGCAACTCCCAGCTGCAATGTATTCTGCTTCAGGTGTGCTGGTTGAGATTGAGTTCCGCTTCTTGCTAAACCAGGAGTCAAGTCTCCCACCTAGCAATTGACAGTGACCAGAAGTGCTCTTCCTATCTAACCTGCAACCGGTGGTAGAGCAAGATTCGCATCCAGTTGTCCGGTCAAAACGAAGAAGGTTAACAAGCGCACAAACATCGGATTGGGGGTTTGAAGAAAAACAAACACGAAGCTTCGTTCCGGCGAGCTACTTCGTTCCTCAGCAAAGTGTTCACTTCTTTTTCGCCAGGTTTCATTCGGATTGGATGATGGAAAAACCAGCAAGCTACGGCTTCAAAGCTTACCGTTATTCTAAATAAAGGGCTTTTTTAGAGATGAAGAGGTTTAGTAAGGGGGGCCGCACCCAATGGATTATTGGATCCATATTGATGCAATGCGGCCAGATGAAGAAGACCGGCGCCTGCTAAAATAAATGGGAGTAAATGATGAAGACTAAAAAAACGATTTAAGGTGGAAAATCTGAGTCAGAGTAACCAATTAGATCAAAGTTACCTCCCTTAGGATACCACAAGCTTGCATTTGGATTTCCTTTGATGTATATGATGATTCTTTTTGCAGCACTTAGATGGCTCTCCTTGGGCTTTGATTGGTATCTGGCACAGATTCCAACAGAGAAATATATATCTGGTCTACTTGCAGTTAGATAGAGAAGAGATCCAATGATTCCTCTATATGTTGTTGCATCAACATCTTTTCCTTTATCATCTGGTCCAATTCCTTGAGAAGTATTCATGGGAATCTTTACTGAGGACTTTCCATCTATCCCAAACTTCTTGATCAAGTCTCTGGTGTACTTCCCTTGGTTGATAAAGATTCCTTGTGGAACCTATTTCACTTGCAATCCTAGGAAGTAGCTCAGTTCTCCCATCATGCTCATTTCAAATTGGATCTGCATAACTTTAGAAAAAATCTTGCATAGTTCTGCATTAGTACTTCCAAATATAATATCATCAACATATATCTGTACTAGCAGAATATGGTTAGCAACAAAGATTTGAAATAAGGTTTTGTCAACATTTCCCTTAGTAAACTCATGGTTCACTAGGAATAGGGACAATGTGTCATACCATGCTCTGGGAGCTTGCTTAAGTCCATAAAGAGCCTTTCTAAGCTTATAGACACAAGAAGATTGAGTAGGAATGATAAAACCTGGTGGTTGTTCCACATAAACTTCTTCTTCTAGATCTCCATTCAGAAATGAACTCTTGATATCCATCTGGTAGACTTTGATGTTGTTGTAGGCAGCATAAGCTAGGAAGATTCTGATTGCTTCTAGTCTTGCAACAGGTGCAAAGGTCTCATCAAAATCATTTCCTTCCTCCTGGCAGTATCCCTTAGCTACCAGCCTAGCTTTATTCCTTATAATTTTGCCTTCTTCATCTGCTTTGTTCTTGAATACCCATTTGGATCCAATGACATTCTGGTGCTTTGGTCTAGGAACAAGTTCCCATACTTTGTTCCTTTCAAATTGAGTAAGCTCTTCTTGCATAGCATTGATCCAGTCTGAGTCTGCAAGGGCTTCTTCTACAGTCATAGGTTCCATCTGAGATATGTAGCAGGCAAACATTGCTTCTCTTCTTGTTGTAACAGATCTGGTCTGCACTCCACTTCTGATCTGACCAATCACTTGGTTTGGAGGGTGATCTCTTAGCCAAGTTAGATCAGGTTCTGATAGGGGTTGTCTGGGTCTCTCTTTTTCAGCTTCTGAATCTTCATCACTATCTTTGTCTTGTATAATAGGATTCTGAATGTGAGTTGGTATGACAGAGTTGGTGACCACTTCTGGTGTGACCACTTCTGGTGTGACCACTTCTGGTGTTTCTTCCAGACTAGCTTTCTTCAGGTTCTCTGTTAAATTTTCAACAGAGTTGAGATCATCAAATTTGACATGAATAGATTCTTCAACAAGGAGGGTTCTCTTGTTGAGTATTCTATAGGATTTGCTTGTGCTTGAGTAGCCTATGAGCATTCCTTCATCAGCTTTCTCCTGGAACACCTTGAGATGTTCCTTTCCATTGTTGAGTATGTAGCATTTGCATCCAAATGCATGAAAGTAGTTGACGTTGGGTTTCCTTCCTTTCCATAGCTCATAGGGGGTCTTCTGGTGAGCTTTGTGAATCATGCTCCGGTTTTGAGTGTAGCATGCAGTGTTGATTGCTTCAGCCCAATATCTGAGAGGTAGACCAGATTCGGCAATCATGGTCCTTGCAGCTTCCTTCAGTGTTCTATTTCTTCTTTCTGCAACTCCATTCTGTTGTGGAGTTCTGGCTGCAGAGAGTTGATGCATTGTTCCATTCTGGTCATAGAAATCCTTTATGACCTGGTTGACAAACTCTGTTCCTCTGTCAGATCTGATGGTCTTAACCTTCAGGTTCTGTTCATTCTGCTGTATCTTCAACAGAGATGGTAGTTTTTGTAGAGTTTCATTCTTCTTTTTCAAGAAGATTGTTGATGTGAGTTTTCTCGCACTTAAAAAGATTGTAATATAGCAGTGAAAGTACGAGTATCGTCTCCACAGGGACGGTAAAAGGGAATTAAGAATTAACTAAAAATCAACGATAAAGAATAAATAAAATAAATGCGGTCGTGCGAGATTTGGTTGCTTGAGAAAACTAAAATTGCAAATAAACGATTAAAAGTAAATGATTGGGTTCTTCTTAATTAACAACGAAGGGAACAGGGATTGATTCCGGGGTAATCAGATTTCTGGCAGATCAGGCTTAATTACATGAATTTAATTTAATTGAGCCTAGCTAATCAATACTAAGTTCTTACCGCTCTCGCGGCGTAGAGTACAATAATTTAGGGGACCAGGCTGATCTCTCATGCGACAGGATCCTAAATTATTGCCAAGACGAACGAGCTTACGGCCCCTTAATCGCTACTAATCTCTTAGCGAATGATTAAGTGTGTGTGAATGTGTCCTAGAACAAATTAGATCTCTCTTAATTTATTCTATGAGCAATTGTAATTCTAGTGGTCATTCTAGGTTACAAAAGATATCAATTAAATTATTCAAACACAAATTAAATGGCATTCATGCAATTTACACCATCAAGAACCTAACCATACATCATGATTAACCCCTTCATCAACCCCAAATCCCTAATTAAAACTACTCACAACTCATAATTGAATAATCAATAGAATTGCGAAGAATAGAATTAATTGTCATTAATTAAAAAGATGGAACTTACAAATAATCCAAGGGAATTGAAGAACAAGATGGAAAAGTAGAAGAAATTTCGTCCCTAGGGTTCTCTCTAAGCTCCCCCCTTTAATTAGGGTTAGAGAGGTGTTATTTATAGGAAACAAAGCAATTCGGGTTGAATTAGGAAACAAGGAAATTCGCACTTAAATTAGGAAACAAAAACGGGGCACACACGGATTAGGTAAAACGTCCGAATTTGACTTTACTTCCTTCACGAAAGTTGTAGATAATGAAGTCCTCTATCCACCCCAATTTTCTGAATTGGATTTGAAGCATCCAATCAAGAGATATGAATAAAATGGTGGAATGTCTCATTCTGAAATCGCAACAGGGATCATCTGACTTCGTCGTCTGTTTTTATATTCTTCCTTTCAAATTCTCGGAAAGGTGTCTTCGCATGATTTGTAGCCCTTGCAGTTGTCTTTCATATGGAACTTGAAACGTGTACATTGGATGTCTCTACAAGGAGATATGCTTGAATGATTAATAGAAGGTCATCCTGATCGTCATTTTCAAGCTCTATTTGTCTTCTTTTGATCCCGTAGCCAATCCTAGAGCTCTTTTGTCTTCACCTCTTCATCGTAAACCTCCCGGTGACCTCCAAAGCTCACAAATCAATATCTAATGTTTCTCAACTCGTCCCGATTGCTTCTCAAGCGCCGGTGTTGGTGTCTAAAATCCTGATTTTGACTCTAAATGACACAAAACTCGAACCAACGCCCGGTAAACATAACTTGAGCTAAAATTGAGACTTGCAACACCTTAAAGCTAGGAAAACTATCAAAATGCAACCCCAACACGCATCAAATTCATGTTGTAATATCTACTTATCAATTGTCCATGTAAATCTTGAATAGTCATCAACCATGACAAGTGTATATCTTTTGCCACCAACACTTGGAGTCTCAACTGGTCCAAATAAATCCATGTGAATCAGATTTAGAGAGCTAGTAGAGAGATCTCCAGCAACGGGTTTGAAGGAGTTTTTGACTTGTTTTCCTCTCTGGCAAGCACTGCACATGTTTTCCTTCTTGTACACAATGTTGGGCAGTCCATCAACAATGTGATCCCTTGCAAGCTTGTTGATTGTTTTGAAATTCAAGTGGCTCAGCTTCTTGTTCCATTCCCAGCTGAGTTTTGAATCTCCTTTGGCTATCAGGCAAATTCCTTCTTTTGCAGTAGACCAATCAACAACATAGATGTTCTTTTTTCTGGTAGCTGTTAGAACCACTTCCTTAGTTGTCTCATGCTTGACAGAGCAGCCTTCCTTGGAGAATTCAACAGTGTAGCCTTTGTCACAGAACTGGCTAGCACTCAGCAAGTTGAATTTCAGGCCTTTAACATAAGATACATCATCAATGATTATCTGGTTCTTGATCAGCTTGCCTCTTCCTTTTGTTTGACCTTCTTTGTCATTACCACCAAAGGTAACTCTTGGTCCTTTGTATTTCTAGAAGTCTTTTAGGCAACTCTTGTCACCTGTCATGTTCCTGGAGCATCCACTATCAATATACCACTCTTGCTCAGAGATGGCTCTAGCACATAGTTCCTGTATCAATAAAAGGAAGATTTCTGATTGTTTTGCTTACTCGTCACCGGTTTTTGTGATGGCTAGCATGTTTATGTAGCTAGGAAGGTTTTTTTTGTGGTGATAGGGTATCCTCCCTTGGGATGACCCTCATATGATGTTTTTGCTATTGTACAGACGTACATAAACACTTTGGATATATATGTATTTACATTTTATCCAAAAAACAATAAAAGGAAGATTTAGGTACCCAAGCAATGTTGGGTCCTAGGGGGTCATGCAGTTTGGGTAGCCGGTACCACTTTGGTCTCATCAAGTGAAACCTTGGTGGGTGGTACCCATTGTCCACCTCGTAGTCATAGTAAACGAAAGTGTGATTCACTTTGGGAAGATGCTTATGAGGATCATGCTTCATGTTTACATACTTCTGCATAGCTTTTCTGGTTGAGTAGAAGTCCCATATACTATCAAGAACAGAGGGGCGGTTAGCTTTGAGCTTCTGAAGTTGACCAGCCAACCTCTTCTGCCTAAAGTTAGCCTTCTCTTGATATCTACCTCTCTAGTGATCATCTCTGGTGGGGTAGTCATGCGAGTGTCTGGTCGAGTTCTGTCTTTGATTTCTGTTATTTTGAAAACCTTTTATGTTGTTAGGTTTTCTGCCAGGTTCATTATTTCTTAAAACTTGTTTGGGTTGAACCTTTATCTTTTGTTTTTCTGGTCTGACTTTCTCATGAACCACCTTGGTACCAGATACACCAGCTTGGCAGATGGGGCTAGACATCAGTGGCTCTATGACCTTATGATGGTCCCGGATAGAGGTAAAAGTCTAGAGGGGGGTGAATAGACTTTTAAAGCTTTTTCAACTTTAAAAATTTTTCCCTTCTAGATGAGTTGATATATACTCTTTTGGGAGATTTATAGATGCACAACGGAAGTCTTTAGCCTCTTAGATAAATAGTGTATAACAACTTTCTATGATGGGTGAAGTTTGGACTTTATGTAGTGAGCAGTTGGCTTGGCAGTTGACTGGATTGTAATGAACTGATGAGGCAACTGTTGAGGAAATATTGATTGTATGATGAAAGTGTAAGCAGAATCTGTCTTAGAATGAGAAGAGCTCCCTGATGATGTAACGAGGTGGATATATAATCAACCTTAATGGGAGCAGTGGTCTCAGTAGTTGGGTAGTAACCAGGGAACTGCTGAGGCACCTGCTTAAGTTAAAATGAAGGTATGAGAAGATTGATTATATAGTGTTGCTGAGGGTGATGAGGGCTTTCTGAAGATGTGCTTAAGTATAAGTAAATGGGAGTTTTACTGGAGCAGTGGTCTCGGCAGTTCGGTGGCAGTGAGGCACCTGCTGGGTTCCAACTTGAGTCTTAGTGATCAGTTTGAACAGACTCCTTGGTGAGATTGTTTGTGAAGGTCTGATGAAGTTTAGATGTTCAAGAGAAATAAGTTTATATGAGCAGTGGGCTCAGCAGTTGGGTGATCACCAGGGGACTGCTGAGGGACCTGATATGCCTTAAGATGATTTTCAGAGATTTGATAGAATAAGCCTTTTTGTGGTGAAATTGCAAGCCTTTTGTATCTCAAAGAAAGTGAGTTATTAAGTAGTAGGATAAGCAGTAGAGTCAATTAAGACTACTGCTTAGGATGCTGCTGGCAAACTACAATCTTTAGTGAGAAGTGTTTGGTGTGTGCTTTGTTGACTGAAAATAAATCAACACACAATATATCCTGGTTCAGAGGTGGTGTAATCCTCCTATGTCCAGTCCCACCCTCTTTCAGATGGATTTCCACTAAAGTATTAACCACAATACACTTAGTGCCGATCTAGCCTTTACAACACTTAGGCCTAGATTGAAGGTTTTTCACAATGAGTATAACACCACTCAAAGTTACTTAGTCCTTAGACTTTTCTCAAATGATCCAGTGGGGATCAAAAGGTACTCTATCTATCTCACCACACTGGAGGATCCGAACAACTGTTCTCCTAAGTGTTTACAACAATATTTGATTTGATTACAAGAAATTTCTAACCTCCAACTAGGAACTAAACTTCTAGGATTTAGCAATGAATACTTGAGACTAAGAAGTTTGGTGAAGCATGAGTCTAAGCAGAGAGTAAAATTTAGATTCGCACTTTCTCTTTTGGTAGATATCTCGTGAATGCTTAATGAAATATTTCTCTACTTAGAATGCTCAAGCATGGTTAGAAACTTTCGTTTCAGCCTATATTTATAGGCTTCTCCTGTGGATTAATCCCATCCGGGTGTTAGGATGAGTTAATCTCTGACGTTGAAACATTGGCAAGGACGAACTGTAAAATTGTCGTCTTGTGTTGGAGCATTTATTGGGACGATTTCTCTGTCTTGAGTATCTCAGCCGCTGAAGCATCTCTTCAGAAACTACTCCCATGTGTGCGTCATATGCTCCGGACCCATGTATAAATGTAGTATTAATTGCCGGTCTATTTTTGTCTTCAATCATACATATTCAATGTATGTGATTTTTCGAACTTAGTTTCTTTTATGTGACATTCAATTAATCTTTGAGCTAAATAATATATGCCGGTAGGATCTAAATATCCTGTTAAGGTAAATAAAAATTACCTTATTGCATTTTTACTTATCCGGTAATATTTCTTCAGTCTAAAAAATTGTACATTTATTTTTGTTACTTAAATTTGAATGCTATTTTATGAGAAACAATGTACAGGTGCAAAGTATAGTGGCATCATCAAAATCTATCAAAATTGGGTACTAACAATTTCCCACTTTTTGATGATGCCAAAACTATACAACACAAAAAAAGAAATGTTTTTATTGATTTTCATATAATGTACATTTGTCTAACATTTTAAAGTACAATAGTTTAAAGTCATTTTCGGACTATAGATCTAGTCTACTTTTGTTTGTCTTCCTCTGCTTTCTTCTTGTCTTCTTCCTTTGCTTTGGTTTCCTCAGCTTTCCTTTTTCGGATTTCCATTTCTTCCTTAAGTCTCTTGTTCTTTCTCCTTGTCTCTGCCCCCTTTATGGCTTCCAGTGACCTGTTGGAGGAGGGGCCTGCTTGTGTTGCTCTTTCCCCCTTTTTGGCATCAGTAGGGGTCTGGCTTTCTTGGAATAAAGCTTCTATTTCTGGATCAGACTCAGCTTCTTCTTGTGTTCTTCTTGTTGGATCCAGACCATAGACCCTAATGGACAATGCTTTAATGTAGTTATGGATTTCCATGAGGTCAGTTTTGACTTCATCCTTGACTTCAAGCTCTAGTTCTTGAACCTTCTTCTTTGTAGATCCGAGTTCTTGGCCCATCTTTTGGAAGTCATCCACTTGTTTCCAAAAGGTTTCTTAAGTTTCCTTTTGGAGACTTCTGAAGTTATTTTCAACAGCTTTTGTTAGGTGTTCATAGGCCTGAGCATGAGCCTGCTGCTCTATGAGGAATTTTTGAGAGAGTTTGAACATGGCTGTGAACTCTTCATCCCTTAGCTTTCTGATGTACTCTTCATGCTCTTGCACCTTTTGGAGAGCCTGCTCTAGGTTAGGAGGCAGAGAAGGGAGAGATTGTACCTGGGCAGAGGGCTGGGTAGAGGACTCTGCTGGTTGAGAGGCATCTGCTTGCTCTTGGTCATGCACTTGCTTGTTGTATGTTTGGATCTGAAGTTCGAGCTCTCTGTCCTTTGCCCTTTGATCTGTTAGTTCTTTGTAAATGGCTTCTATCTGAGCAGGCTGCTGGGAAAGTTGTACCTTCAGCTGGGCCTTTTGTTCTGAGTTGAACACCTGGTGGATCATGAGGTTGGTCTTGATGTGGCAGTGAACTTCTGCAATTCTTGCCTCCAGTAGTTTGTCAAAATGCTTCTGCATCTTGATCAATCTCTTGTGCAGCCTGACCTCGGCATTGCTAATGAATTTGGTCGTTGCTCTTCGTTCGTTGATGAAGACCTCGGCTAGTGTAGGAGTGTCCTCTTCACCATCATGGAGAATTTGCTCTTTGATTTCATTTGTAGTTGTAGCTTGTTGCTCTGGGGCCTCCTCTTGGTGTGGCTCCATGTTGAGATCCAGTAGTTGGGTCCCTTGAGGGAGAGTGGCAGCCAACTGCTCTTGGGGAGCTTTAGAGGACTCTCCACCTCCTTGAGTTTCCATCCTTGATTTCTCAAGGACTCTTCTTAGTTCGTGATCACTGGAAGAGGAGGAATGGATGATTTGCTTACCTCTTGAACTAGGAGGTCCCTTTGGTGCATTGTCATCATCATCATCATCATCATCATCGCTGGAATCTTCAATTGCATCTTTGGCAGTCAGCTCCTTTTTCTTCGGGGCGTACACTTGGTTGATTTTGTGGAGAACGGTTGTTACTGCCATATCATCAGTTTCAAGACACTCCACCACGAACTCTTCTTCTTCTTCAATGAAATGATCCAGTTTCGCAGCTTGATGGAGAATTCTTGATAATTTCCATGAACTCCATTGCTTTACCATGGCGAAATCTACTTCCAGTTGCTCTAGAGGTGTTAGGTTTGGTGAGCTACCTGCTGGGAATGGAGGAGTCTGCTCGTCTAGGGGAGCCACCTGCTCGTCTAGGGGAGCCGCCTGCTCTCCTATTTGTGTTGTCTGCTCAGCTTCTAATGGAGACACCTGCTCTCGTTGTTGAGTTAGTCTGGGAATAAGCATGGAGAGAGGAAGGGCAGAGCTGTTGCTTCTATTTAAAGAGTTGGAAGATGACTCTGCTGCTTTGTGGATGGCTGGGGGAGGGGAGGCCACTGCTTCTTCTTCTTGAATGGGTGCCAGAGATAAGGCGGCCTCCTCCAGCTCTCTTTGGAGATTCCTCGTTGCTGTTCTTGGTCTCTTTGATTGGCTTCCCTTGCACCCAGATCGAAGTCGTTTAGCGGTCTTGGTGTCCACTTTGAATGAGACCAGGAGGAGATTGTTGGAGATGAAGGAGTTGTCCACCTTTGGAATTGTTGGGGCCCCTTCCTTGGAGGTTTGATGGAGGAATTTCCTCCAGTTGGTTACTTCCTTGATTTCTCCTACTATTCTTTTCCTCCTGAGGACTTCTCCAATGAGGAACCCATATCCAAGTAATTGCAGAGTGCCATCTTCCCTTCTATCCTTGTGAGATTTATCCATGTATCTTATGAGTTCTTTATAAACATACTTGGACCAGTTGTGAGGGGTCCCTGAAATTATCGCGTCCAGTGGAGGTGCTCTTTGGGCATTTATTTCGTCAAGAGCTGTGGTTCTGTTGTCAATGCATTTGTAGAGGATGTCCAGAAGAAGGGAGTATTCTGGAACCATCAGATTTTTTTTCACCTTTAGCGTGTTGAGGTGTTGAGCTTTTAGGAGGAAGACTGTCTCCTTGAAGCTTTCCTCATCTAGGGTGATGTCATCAATATCTCAGGCTTCATCTCCAGGTAGAGAAAGCAACTCTCTAATGTCTTCCTCCTTGATCTCCACTTCGAATCCAAGTACAATGGATTTCAGTGTTTTCGTTGTGGAGTTGATGTAGAACTCTGCTACTACCTCGGGATAGAAGCAGGGGTATGGGTAGGTAGCCATCTTCATAAGTCCAGTAGTTTCTAGCTTTCTTAGGAGCTCCCTCATAAGGTCAGAGTTTTCTGCTCTTTCAAGGATATTTGGAGTGTTTAATATAGAACCGGTGTAGACGGACTTGGCGATTTGGACAAGAGAAGCCATTTTTGTGTTTGGAATTAGGTTGGTGGATGGTGAGTTGAGAGTGCGATGGATTGTTTTTGAAGGCTTTGGAGAGTGTATGAACGCTTTAGAAAGAATGAGAGAGATTGCAAAGTAAAAGTGTCAAGGATTTGTACGGAGGGAGTATTTATAGGCTATCGGAAAGTAGCCGTTGGAATATAGCCAATGGAGAATACGGCTGGTTCGTGTGAGCATTAACTGTGTTCACACTGGTAGCAGGGGGCTCAATTTTGAGAGGAGTTTTGATGATTTTTGGGAACAAGAGGTACCTTTTTGGAATCCTTGATATGAGGGGATCAAGATGGTATATTCCATGTGGTGAGATTCCATGTGTATTTGTCAGAAATCGAGCCAACTGCTGTCCTGAAGCAGTTACCTGCTCGTGAAGCAGACACCTGCTGGCAGGCACCTGCTCGAATTTGTGAACCAGTGTTTTTACCTTCATTTGTCTTTCTTCTTTTTCTCTAGTCCGTTTTTCTTTCTTTTTAAGAAAGTATTAGTGCTAGTTCTCTCATTGGTTAAGTAGCAGTGGGCTGGTTGGTTAGGCACCTGCTGAGCCTACTGCTGTTGAAGTTCAGTCACCTGCTGTGTTCATTGCTTGGATTTTGATTTCTTCTTTCTTTGAACGTCTGAGATAGACTTTCTTGGACCTTGATGCTTCATTCCTTGTTGATTCTGAGTAGCTTACCTTTGGCAGGTGGCTACCCTGAGAGTTACCCCTTAGCAGGTGGCTAGGAATTCTCCCTTGATTTTGGAATTGAGTTCCTCCTGAGTAGGTGCATGGTTATTCCTTTACCTGATCAAGATCATCTAGCATACCAAGCTCTTGCCTTAGTGCATTGAATCTTGCTTCATTCAGTAGCTTGGTGAATATGTCAGCCAACTGCTTCTCTGTAGGGATAATCTAGCTTGATTGCCTTCTTCTCAACATGTTCTCTAATAAAGTGGTGCCTGATCTCAATATGCTTGGTTCTTGAGTGAAACACAGGATTGTGAGTGATTGCAATAGCACTTGGGTTATCACACAGAATGCTAATCTCCTTTGCTTCTTCTCCATAATCTTTCAATTGTTGTTTCATCCAGAGTACTTGAGCACAGCAGCTGCCTGCAGCTATGTATTCAGCTTCGGCAGTGCTTGTAGCAATTGAGTTTTGTTTCTTGCTGAACCATGAAACAAGTCTTCCACCAATTAATTGACAAGTACCTGAGGTACTTTTTCTATCAATTTTTCATCCAGCAAAGTCAGAGTCTGAGTATCCATAGAGTTCAAAACATCCATTTGTTGGGTACCATAATCCAGAATTAGGATTACCTTTTAGATACCTCAAAATCTTCTTTGCAGTTAGGAGATGGCTTTCTTTAGGTTTTGATTGAAACCTTGCACATACACCAAGTGAGTAGGATATATCTGGCCTACTAGTGGTGAGATATAACAAGGAACCAATCAAGCCTCTAGAAAGTGTAGGATCAACATCTTTGTCATCTTCATCCTGACTTAGACCTTGGGATGTATTCATGGGTATTTTCACAGTGGACTTGTTTTCAACCTTGAATTTCTTCATGAGATCTCTAGTATATTTGGCTTGGTTGATGAAGATACCTTGTGGAGTTTGCTTCACTTGTAGTCCCAAGAAATAGTTCAGCTCTCCCATCATGCTCATTTCAAATTTGCTTTGCATGAGAGTCGAAAATTTCTCACATAATGCTTGGTTTGAGCTTCCAAAAATTATGTCATCAACATAGATTTGAACAAGTAATATGTGGGGACCTTCTTCAATTTTGAATAATGTCTTGTCTACTTTGCCTTTAGTGAACCCATTATTCACTAAATATTCAGAGAGAGTGTCATACCATGCTCTTGGGGATTGTTTGAGTCCATAAAAAGCTTTGTGTAGTTTGTAGACCAGATCCTTTTCTATGTTGATTTCAAATTCAGGAGGTTGCTCCACATAGACCTCCTCTTCTAGTAGACCGTTTAGGAAGGCACTTTTCACATCCATTTGATAGACAGTGAATTGCTTATGGGCAGCATAGGCTAAGAATATTCTTATAGCTTCAAGTCTAGCAAAAGGAGCAAAGGTTTCATCAAAATCTATGCCTTCTTCCTGACAGTAGCCTTTGGCTACTAGTCTTGCCTTGTTCTTGACAATTGTGCCTTCCTCATCCATTTTGTTTCTGAATACACATTTAGTTCCTATCACATGTTGATGATAGGGTCTGGACACAAGCTCCCAAACATTGTTTCTTTCAAACTGGTTGAGTTCTTCTTGCATAGCTTGTATCCAGTCAGAGTCAAGTAGGGCTTTTTCAATTTTCTTGGGTTAAGTTTGTGAGATGAAGCATGAGAATAGTGCTTCTCTCTGAAGTGCTGATCTGTTTCAAACCCCTTCATGGATGTTTCCAATGATTTGGTGAGGAAGATGTTTGTTCAACCATCTAATGTCAGATGTGGTTGTTTTGGTTTGGAGTTGTTGGTCATCATCCTCCTCTTCTTCTTCTTCACTATCTTCTGGTAGAATAGGATCATTAGGAATATCATGATTGCCTGGAAGGTTGTTTCTTGGTGAGTCACCTGCTGGCAGTGGCCTATTTCTGGAGGGAACTGCTGGCAGTGGACTGCCGATTGAGTCAACTGCTGGCAGTGGGCTGTCATACGAGTCAACTGCTGGCAGTGGGCTGCCATATGAGTCAGTTGCTTCTTCCAAGGTTTTATTATCTTTTTGAATATTATTGGGAAGGCAGCTTGGAGCCTCTCCAGTATTCCTTTTTGATTTATATGGCTCACCTTCATTCTTTTCATTAGCAGTGGTGTGGTTTTCAAAAATCACATGGATTGATTCTTCTACCACCAAAGTTCTTTTGTTGAGGATCCGGAAGGCCTTGCTTGTTGCTGAGTAGCTCAGGAAGATCTCATCATCAGATTTGGGATCAAATGGCTTAAGGTAGTCCTTTCCATTGTTTAGAATGAAACATTTGGATCCAAACACATGGAAATGACTAACATTTGGCTTCCTTCCTTTCCATAGCTCATAAGGTGTCTTTTTGTAAGTCTTATGAATAAGACTTCTATTCTGGGTGTAGCAAACTGTATTGATTGCTTCTGCCCAAAATCTTTTGGGCAATCCAGCTGCTTCTAGAATTGTTCTTCCAGCCTCCTTGAGTGTCTTATTCCTTCTTTCAGCAACACCATTTTGTTGAGGTGTTCTTGTTGCTGAAGTTTGGTGATGGATTCCATTTTCTTCACAGTACTGAATTACTATGGAGTTGAGGAATTCAGTACCTTTGTCTGACCTGATTTTCTGGATTGAGAGACTTTTCTCATTCTGGATTAGTTTCATCGATTCAGGGAGCTTCTTCTCTGTCTCATTCTTCTTCTTGAGGAACATTCTCCAAGTGTATCTTGAGTAATCATCAACAACAACCAGGGTGTACCTTCTTCCACTTAAACTTGTTGGTTCAACTGGTCCAAACAAATCAAGGTGTAGTAGGCTCAAAGGTCTAGTTGATGATTCAACTTCTTTGGATTTGAATGATACCTTGGTTTGTTTTCCTTTCAGGCAGGCATCACAGAGATGGTCCTTCTTGAAATTGATTTCTAGGAGTCCTTTCACCAATTCTTTTCTGGACAGTTTGTTGATGGTTTTGAAGTTGAGATGGCTGAGTTTGTTATGCCATTCCCAACTTAGATTTGAATTTGCCTTTGTCACCAAGCAGATCCCTTCCTTAGTTGAGTTCCAACCAACAACATACATGTCCTTTTTCCTTCTACCAGTGAGCACAACTTTTTCATTTTTGACATCTCTAATCAAGCAGATGTCTCTGGAGAATGTAACATTATATCCTTTGTCACAAAACTGGCTTGTGCTTATGAGATTGAACTTTAATCCTTTAACATAAGATATGTTTTGGATTGTAAGTCCATTGATTGATACGTCTCCAGCTCCTTTGGTTTCTCCTTGTTTTTCCACATTCCCAAATGTCAGTTTGGATCCTTCCTTTGCCATATAGTTTGACAGGAGCCGCCTACTGCCTGTCATGTGCCTGGAGCAGCCTAAATCTATGTACCATGTTTGTGAGTCAACAGCTCCAGCACCTTCCTGTATTAACCAGTGTTGAACAGTAGCCAACCAGTTAGTGTGCAACTTCCCTTGTGCAAGTTTAGGCATCCATGCCCATCTAGAACCATGTAGCTCTAAGCAGATTGGTCTATAGCCATTTGAAGTGTTATAATTATGGGGGATGGCTATGTAATTGTTAATCCTTTTCCTTCTTGATGTGGGAAATGGATTATTGGCTTTTGGAGGGGACTGCTTAGTGTTTTGATTGTGGTTGGTCTTATTGGTTTGTTGCCAACAGGTTCTTGGGTTGTGATGGTTGGGAAGTTTTTGTTTATATAGGGATTTGGATTTTGATTTGGGAGCAGGCAGGTTCCTTCTTGTGGGAACATTTTGGGAATTGGATTTTTGGTAGATTGGCTTTCTTGCATTTTGTTGGTGGCTTATGGAGGGTGAGTTTTGAGTGAGTCTGGTGGGGGATACATATCCGAGGCCTCTTCTCTTCCTATCTGGAACAACTTCAGCAGTAAGGTCACTGGTTTTACTATCCATGCTAAAGTTATTCATTTTGTCTTTCAGCTCTTTGTTCTCTTTTTAAGACATTGTTTTTCGTTAAGGCATCTAACCACTTAGTACGAATAACGTTAATTTCTTGTTTTAATCTATCATTTTCTAATCTTAAGAGAACATGGTGATCTTGGACTTTTTGGAAATCTTATAATAAAGATTTCAGTGTAATATTGGTTGGTCCAGAATCACTATAGCTATAAGAAGAGCAGGATGTTACCTCAACATCATTGTAGTGGTCTTTGGCCATTAGGCATTTAGGGGAGCTGCATTCATCATCTTCACTGAGCCATCTGCTGCTTTCTCCAGTGAGCCAACTGCCACCTTCTTCAGCCACCTGCCAGGATCCCAGGCAGAGAAGTGCTTCTTCCGAGCTTTCAGATGAGGAGCTTTCATCACTTGAGCTGCTCTCCTCATCACTTTGGGATTCTTCCTTCCTCTTTTCACTTACAAAGGCTTGTCTCTTGCCTTTGAAGTCCTTCTTGTATCCAGCTTTTTGAACAGTTCCCTACTGCCCTTGATACTTTTGTGCCAATGGCAGAGGGCAATCATTTTTGTAGTGTCCTGGCTGTCTACAGTTGTAGCATAGGATAGTATCTTCACTGGATTGAGGTCTCCCTTGTCTCTTGGGTGGCATGTTATACGGTTTCTTTGGAGCAGATCCCTCCTTCTTCATAAATCTTTTAAACTTGCTCACAAACATAGCAAACTGCTCGTCAGTGAGGAGATTGTTGAGGGATTTTTCATTTGATCTTGATGTGTTGGGCTCAGACACTAAGGCTAGTGTCTTGGATTCATCTTCATTTTGATCTTTAATCTCCTTCATCTCAAACTCATAAGCTTTAAGATCACTAAAGAGTTTGTGAGTTGACAAAGTTCTGAGATCTCTGCTATCTCTCATAGCAGTCACCTTCATATCCCATTTTGAGGGCAGGCCTCTCAAGACCTTGAGGGAAATCTCCTTTTGAGATAGTTCTTCCCCCAGGTCAGAGACCTCTACCACAATCTTCAGGAATCTAGATTCCATCTCATGGATAGATTCAGTTGGCAGCATCTTGAAATCCTCAATTTTCTTGAGGGCTATGGTCAGTTTATTATCCTTCTCCTGTTCATCTCCTGCTCCAATCTTTGTTAGCTCATCCCACACATCTTTAGCAGTTTCACATTTCCTGATTCTGGGAAATATGGATTCATCAACAGATTTGAAGAGAATGTCCTTGGCAATATTGTCAAGATTGTTTCTCTTCCTGTCCTCAGTTGTCCATTCCATTTTGGGTTTTGGAATGTACACATCCTCTTCATCATCAGTTTTAGATGTGCTAACCTTCATGATTTTGATAGATCCAGCTGTAATCACTTGTAGCATTTCATCATGTAGAGCATTGAGATGTGCTTTCATCCTGATCTTCCAGTCATCAAATTTGTTCAAGTTGAACAAAAGATTCTTTGCTAACTGACTATCCATTTTTAGAAAGTGTTTTGGGAAGTAGAGTGGTTTTGGATCTTTAGTTCAAATTAGTCAAAAACTGACTCTAGGAACACTCCTCTCTGATACCACTTGATAGTCCCGGATAGAGGTAAAAGTCTAGAGGGGGGTGAATAGACTTTTAAAGCTTTTTCAACTTTAAAAACTTTTCCCTTCTAGATGAGTTGATCTATAATCTTTTGGGAGATTTATAGATGCACAGCGGAAGTCTTTAGCCTCTTAGATAAATAGTGTATAACAACATTCTATGATGGGTGAATTTTGGACTTTATGTAGTGAGCAGTTGGCTTGGCAGTTGACTAGATTGTAGTGAACTACTGAGGCAACTGTTGAGGAAATATTGATTGTATGATGAAATTGTAAGCAGAATCTTTCTTAGAATGAGAAGAGCTCCCTGATGATGTAACGAGGTGGATTGATAATCAACCTTAATGGGAGTAGTGGTCTTAGCAGTTGGGTAGTAACCAGGGAACTGCTGAGGCACCTGCTTAAGTTAAAATGAAGGTATGGGAAGATTGATTATAGAGTGTTGCTCAGGGTGATGAGGTCTTTCTGAAGATGTGCTTAAGTATAAGTAAATGAGAGTTTTACTGGAGCAGTGGTCTCGGCAGTTGGGTGGCAGTGAGGGAACCGCTGAGGCACCTGCTGGGTTACAACTTGAGTCTTAGTGATCAGTTTGAACAGACTCCTTGGTGAGATTGTTTGTGAAGGTCTGATGAAGTTTAGATGTTCAAGAGAAATAAGTTTATATGAGCAGTGGACTCAGCAGTTGGGTGATCACCAGGGGACTGCTGAGGCACCTGCTATGCGTTAAGATGATTTTCAAAGATTTGATAGAATAGGCCTTTTTGTGGTGAAATTGCAAGCCTTTTGTATCTCAAAGAAAGTGAGTTATTAAGCAGTAGGATAAGCAGTAGAGTCAATTAAGACTACTGCTTAGGATGCTGCTGGCAAACTACAATCTTTAGTGAGAAGTGTTTGGTGTGTGCTTTGTTGACTGAAAATAAATCAACACGCAGTATATCCTGGTTCAGAGGTGGTGTAATCCTTCTACGTCCAGTCCCACCCTCTTTCAGATGGATATCCACTAAAGTATTAACCACAATACACTTAGTGCCAATCTAGCCTTTACAACACTTAGGCCTAGATTGAAGGTTTTTCACAATGAGTATAACACCACTCAAAGTTACTCAGTCCTTAGACTTTTCTCAAATGATCCAGTGGGGATCAAAAGGTACTCTATCTATCTCACCACACTGGAGGATCCGAACAACTGTTCTCCTAAGTGTTTACAACAATATTTGATTTGATTACAAGAAAGTTCTAACCTCCAACTAGGAACTAAACTTCTAGGATTTAGCAATGAATACTTGAGACTAAGAAGTTTAGTGAAACATGAGTCTAAGGAGAGAGTAAAGTATAGATTCGTACTTTCTCTTTTGCTAGATATCTCATGAATGCTTACTGAAATATTTCTCTACTTAGAATGCTCAAGCTTGGTTAGAAACTTTCGTTTCAGCCTATATTTATAGGCTTCTCCTGTGGATTAATCCCATCTGTTGGTTAGGATGAGTTAATTTCTGACGTTGAAAAATTGGCAAAGACAAACTGTACAATTGTCTTCTTGTGCTGGAACATTTATTGGGACGATTTCTCTGTCTTGAGTATCTCAGCCGCTGAAGGATCTCTTCAGAAACTTATCCCATGTGTGCGTCCTATGTTCCGGATCCATGTACAAATGTAGTATTAATTGCCGGTCTATTTTTGTCTTCAATCATATATATTCAATGTATGTGATTTTTCGAACTTAGTTTCTTTTATGTGACATTCAATTAATCTTTGAGCTAAATAATATATGCCGGTAGGATCTAAATATCCTATTAAGGTAAATAAAAATTACCTTATTGCATTTTTACTTATCCGGTAGTATTTCTTTAGTTTCAAAAATTGTACATTTATTTTTGTCACTTAAATTTGAATGCTATTTTATGAGATACAATGTACAGGTGCAAAGTATAGTGGCATCATCAAAATCTATCAAAATTGGGTACTAACACTTTATTTGCTTGAGCAACTCTGGTGCTAAGCATTACAGAAGGCTCACCTGATTCTGTTGAGCCATAACCAAGACCAAAACCAACGCCAATTTCTTTGTCAAGTACTAACCTTTCCATTGAAGACTGGGCATTCTGGTAGGTGTTGTACTTGATTTCAAATGACTCTATTTCTCTTACTCTCTTTAGAAGAGAAACATTTTCAGCTTCCAGCTGATCTCTTTCTTTAATGAGAAGGTTGATTTTGATCTCAACCTCCTTCTTTAAGTCCAGAATCTCAACTTTCAGCTTACTGTTTTCTTCTTTAACAGAAGAGTAAGTGGTTTGGATGGCCTTAAACTCTTCCCAAAAATCTGACATTGAATCAGAATTAAAAGCTTTGCCTACCAAAGAAAAACTAGAAGTAGAGGTAGAGGATACCTCATCATCAGATTGACCCATAAGTCATAGGTCTTCAGTCTCTGTGTCTAGGCAACAGAATGCCTCATATGATTCTAATTCTGAGCTGGACTCTGTCTCAGAGAGAGGGTCCTTCTCTGGTTGTTCAGAGATGAGAGATTTTTGGAGACTATGGGGTGTGGACAGTTGGCCTTGAAGTGACCTGGTTGTCTGCAGTTGTAGTAGAGAAGCTCTCCACTACTTTCTGAAGACTTGGTCTTCTGGTGTGGCTTTCTGCTAGAGGATGGACTTCTGCCATCCTTGGGCTTCATGAATTTCCTGAACTTTCTGGCAAAAGCAGCCATATATTCGTCAGTTAAAAGAATGGAAGGGTCAAAGTTATTTACCTGAGAGGTGCTGGCTGTGAGAGCAGTTGATATGCACTAATTAGTAGTGCATAAATGTTTGTTTTTATATTTGATTTGTGTGGATTCTTTACCATTTGTATGCAGTTGTAGACATTTGTTTAACTATGTTTGTAATTGTTTTTAGCTTCCATTTATAGTTATAGAATAGTGGTAGAAGTTTTTAGCAAAAAAAGGGGGAGAAAAACTGAAGACAAAAAGGGTCAGGAGCACAAAACCCGTCCAGGTCAGACCCTGAACCCGGTCGAGTCTGATTCAACAACCGTAAGTGCCTGGAAAGTGCACTCACCCGGTCGGGTCCCCTACCTCACCCGGTCGTGTCTGACTTGACCCGGGACACTTTAACATGCCGAAGATCACCAGAACGTGGAGGATATTTGATTTTGATATGCACCCGGTCGGGTGGGCACTTTACCCGGTCGAGTACCAGGCCAAAGGTGTTGTAAAACACCTATAAATAGCCCCATTTCCCTTCACTTTTAATCATCCCTGCTTCTATACTCCTAAGCTCAGTTTAGAATAGCATTTCTTATATTTTTATAGCATGTTTAGTCTCCAAATGAGGAGCTAAACTTCCATTTCTTGGTTTTGCTCTTGAAGCTTGTTGATTATTAAAGTTATGAGTTATTTTCTTAACTTCTTCTCTTGATTATAAATTCTCCCCTTAATTTCATTCTATATTAATGTTGGAGGTTGCTAAGTGACGATTAGTTAACGTTCCGACATTAATTATTACTAGAAACGATCAACGAACCGATGGTTAATTGTTGGTGGTTTCACAAGTAAGTAACTTCGGTTTATTAATGCACGGTAGTGGTTAATAGATTTAAGAGGGATTAATTTTGTTGGTTAAACCGAAACCGTTGTGTTGAGGTTATCAATCTCAATTGATTTCATTAAGGAGTTAAAAAGATTGAATGCTACTATTATATCGGTATACGGCGTTGTTCTATATTTGATTAATAGTAAGAGTTATTAATGAATGGTCGTTGTTAATAACTACCCTCGATGAATTGGAGATACTCCTCGATTGAGTATTCGAGAGGGGATAAGTTATAGATATAACAAGGATCGACTAAAATATATCAAACAGTGGAAAGTAGCAAAGCCAAGTCCCTTTTATTCTTGAACTAAATCTCATATAAGTCGTTCATCTTAGTTTCTTATTAAATCAAATCATTCAATCCAAATTCCCCCCCTTATTTACATAGTTTTATAAAAAGAGAAGTATTCCTTTCCCTGTGGATACGAACTCTTCTTCACATATACTACGTATAAGTGTTAGTATCGAATTATTTTGACGCACCGTGACAAAGTGCTCGTCAAATTTGGCGCCGTTGCCGGGGAGAGAATTAATTTTTCTTTTTATTCTATTTCAAGAAAAATAAAAAATAATTATATATAAAGATTTCTATTTTTCTGAGCTTTGTTTGAGTATATTGTAAAAACCCGATCCATAAACCAACTCACCTACCAAATAAACCCCGAAATAGAACAAGCTCTCGAGCGGTTAAAAAGTAAATTCTCAAACACCGACTCGGGAGAATCCTCAAGTGCTAGTTCTCATTCTAGCGAGTACGAAGAGCCAATAACTATGGATCTTGAAACAACAACGCTGAGGGAGCTCACAGATACCATTTGGCACTTTTGCCTACCGACGAATGCAACGCACCGGGCACCTTTCAAAGGTGCATGATGAGCATATTTTCAGAATTTGTGGAGGTATTCATGGAGGTCTTTATGGATGATTTCACAATCCATGGGGACTCTTTTGACTCTTGCCTCTATCACCTCACTCTTGTGCTAAAAAGTTGCATTGAATCCAACCTTGTTCTAAACTCTGAAAAATGCCACTTTATGGTAGAACAGGGGATTGTTCTTGGGCATGTGATCTCATCAAAGTGGATCGAGGTGGACAAAGCAAAAACTGATGTGATTCAAACGCTCCCGTACCCCACAAATGTACGGGACATCCGCTCTTTCCACGGTCACGCCGGTTTCTATAAGAGATTCATCAAAGACTTCTCAAAAATTTCATCTCCTCTATGCAAACTTTTACAAAAGGAGGTTGAATTTGATCTAAATGATGAATGCAAAGAGGCTTTTAACACTTTAAAAGCAAGATTGGTGACTGCCCCAATCATACAAGCTCCCGATTGGTCTCTTCCTTTTGAGATCATGTGCGACGCAAGTGACTATGCGGTGGGGGCTGTTTTAGGACAAAAGGTCGGAAGAGCTTCTCATGTCATCTACTACGCCTCCTCAACCCTCAATGAAGCTCAAAAGAACTATTCCACCACCGAGAAGGAAATGCTAGCGGTAGTCTTTGCTTTGGAAAAGTTTCGTTCCTACCTACTTGGAACAAAAGTTATTGTTTACACCGACCATGCCGCTCTCCGATTCCTTATGAAAAAGAGGGAAGCCAAACCAAGACTCATTCGATGGGTCCTTCTATTAAGTGAGTTTGATGTGGAGATTAAAGACAAGAAAGGAGCGGAGAACTTGGTGGCCGGTCATTTAAGTCGCCTCATCCCTCACAAAGACATTGAAGACCTCCACACAAATCTCATCATAGGCGAATTCCCGGACGAAACTCTCCTCCATCAAAGTCACACAACCATGGTACGCAAATATCGTGAACTTCCTTGTTTCCGGCAAATTTCCTCCATAACTCTCAAAATCTCAAAAAGAAAAATTGAGAATGGATTCAAGACTCTATGTGTGGGATGACCCATATTTGTGGAAGCATTGTAAGGATCAAATAATCCGAAGATGCATCCCTGAACATGAGATAGCCCACATCATAGAGTTTTGTCATTCTTATGCTTGTGGAGGACATTTCAGCCCGAAATGAACAGCAATGAAGATACTTGAAAGTGGTTTTTGGTGGCCAAGTCTATTCTGGGATGCACATGGGTTTTGCTAATCTTGTGACAATTGCCAAAGAGCGGGCAACATTTCAAGGAGAAACGAGATGCCACAAAATCCCATGCTTTTCTGTGAGATTTTTTATGCATGGGGGATTGACTTCATGGGACCTTTCCCAAATTCTCAAGGTAATATCTACATCCTCCTTGCGGTGGATTATGTCTCTATATGGGTGGAAGCTAAAACCACAAAAACTGATGATGCAAATGTGGTTGCAAGCTTTCTTAAGTCACACATATTTTCTAGGTTTGGGGTCCCTCGAATTTTAATAAGCGATCGAGGCACACATTTTTATAATAAAATTGTGGGATCCCTACTAAAAAAATATGGTGTGACTCACAAAATCTCTACAGCCTACCACCCTGAAACCAATGGCCAAGCGGAAACTTCAAACAGGGAGTTGAAATCTATACTCCAGAAAACAGTGAACCCGAACCGCAAGGATTGGAGTATATGCATTGATGATGCGCTATGGGCATACCGAACTGCCTACAAAACTCCAATCGATATATCCCCTTATAGACTTGTGTTTGGAAAAGCATGCCGTCTTCCCGTAGAGCTAGAACACAAGTCCTATTGGGCGGTAAAAGAATTCAACCTCAATCTTGACGAGGCCGGTGTACATAGGAAGCTCCAATTGCAAGAATTGGAAGAACTTCGCCTGGATTCTTATGACAATGCGGAAATATACAAGAGAAAGACGAAGGAGTGGCATGATAAAATGATCATACGAAAAGACTTTAAACTTAATGACAAACTCCTCCTATTCCAATCACGCCTTCGTCTATTTCCGGGAAAGCTGAGATCCCATTGAACTGGACCATACAAAGTGGTCAAAACATATCCACACGGGGCGGTGGAAATTCAAGACCTGGAGATGGGAGAGGTTCTCAAACTGAACGGACAGCGATTAAAACCCTTCTTTGAGGGTTTTCAACCCAAAAACATTGAAGTCATAGACCTTTCTGAACCGGTCTACGAATGAGGAACACTAGAAGATATCGTCGAGCCACGACGTTAAATAAAGCGCTTCTTGGGAGGCAACCCATGCACGGTATGTTTTCCTTTATACTTTTTCAATAAAGTGTGTGTGTAAAAATGAAAAAAAAAACAAAAAAAAATGTGCACCCGGCCGGGTACCTAACCTAACCCGGTCGGATTTCATAACAAAAACCCACACCCGGCACACACCCGAGCAAGCGAGGGCAATTTTTCAAAGAAAATAACTTTCACCCGACCGGGTATGTTATTTTACCCGACCGGGTGAGTTTAAAAAAAAGGCACCTGAAAAAAAAATTGACCGGGCGATTCAATTTTGGGAAAACCCGGCCCCTGAAGCAAAACACCCGACCGGGGACCCTTAATGTACCCGGCCGGGCCCTACGCCTAAAAAACTTTCTAAATAAGCAACAGTTAGGCCCGACCGGGTAGTAATACCTCACCCGGCCGGGCCCTACGCCTAAAAAAGTTTCTGGATAAGCCAAAGTTAGGCCCGACTGGGTAGTAATACCTCACCCGGCCGGGCGAACAGGAAAATGCCTATACCAAGTTGGGTTTCCCCTCCCCCCTTCCCATTCTTCTTCTTCTCCAACGCACCAAAAACAAAAATCCCCCATTTTCATCCACCAAAACCTTCGAATCTTCCCCATTCTCCCACCAAATCTATCAAATAAACCCATTTTCTTCATCTCCTCACTTCCCTCTTCATTTCTATACCCATAAATTCCTCCAAATCCTCCCAAATCAACCAACCCAAAAAACCCTACCCAAAAATCCGAAAATCTCCATTCTTGGACATTCAAGATCCGAAATCCCCCCAAATTTCTCATCCAATCCAATATTCTTGCTCTCCTCACCATCCTCTTCAACACCATTCCCATAAAATCCACCAAAACTACACCCTAGCCAAAAGTCCGAAAATCCCTCAAGAAAAATCAACTTCAATGGCTCCTAAAAAGTCCAAGTCATCTTCTTCAAGGGGTAACCAAGCTATTGAACCTGTTCTCGGTTTTCAGAGTGTGCTGTTTGTCACTGACGGCCACAAAACGCGCTTCATAGGACAAACAAAACAGGAGGTAAGACAATCCTGTTTCATATGCATTGCTACATTAGTCTCACTTATGCTTGATGTGATTATGCGTGAGATTTTCACGAGCATTGGGATGCTTAGGATTTTTGAGATGCAATATGTCACCTACCCACATTTGGTATATGAATTCTTTAGTTCATTTAACCAAATAGCAAATACTGATGATCATGCCGAAATGTGACACCCCAAAAAATTAAAAATAAAAATAAAACAAATACTAGTATGATTTATTTAGCTGATAATGATATATCAGATATAATCTAGCTGATAAGAATAAATTTGATACAAGTTATTTGACAAAAAAAAATGTTAAAAGATGAATAAAACTAAACTTAGATATAAGAAAATTCATACACACATGCATGTAACGTATAAACGTAAATAATTACTAGTATGACTTGAGATCTCCTGCTAAGGATTAACCACCTATGTAATCTGCAAATTAAAACATAAACATATCAACACACATATATATTACATACAGTCATACATCATGATACATACATACATACAAACTCCATAATACTCCACTAACTTACATACAAACATGCGCATCAACATATATACACACATCATCATATCATAATATTCTTCCATAGGCATGAAAGTATGTAACGTACATACATAAATGACAATAGTGAACAACAAACGGATGGCTAATAAACTCCTGGAGTTATTACGTACTAATGCTAAGTAGATACGTAAAGTTGGAAGCCTGTACCGTGTACGTATACATATATACTCCGTATATGCGAAAGAGCGACTATGAGGGAATGACGGACCAACAACGAACTACAAAAAAAAAAGAGAAGGAGAAAACAAAACATACGCCGGACTGGAAAGAGTAAAAAGATCGTCGTAATGGCCGGAGTAGCACTGTTGCCCTAGAAGAAGGTGGCCGCTGGATTGTAGCGTCGTCTTCCAAGAAGAAACAAATAGCCACCGGAGTTGAGTTTCCGACGTGCCGGAGAAGAAGGATTAAGGCTGCCGCAGTTGCACAACTTAGTCAACGCCGTCGTGTACCGTCATCACTGCATACCTTCGCTACCGGGGCAAAACGCCATCGCTGAACCATTTCCCTGGTTCGCCGGTCTGCCGCAGCACTGAAGACAAGAGATGGACACTTCGTTGGAACTCGCCGATTCCCCTTCTGTTGCTCGACGAAGAGTGTTGGGTTTGCATAGAAGAAATAATGCATATGTAGCTCAATCTAGTTAAAGCTTAAGAAAGAATTAAATTCATACGTAGCCTCTTGAAGCTTAGAAATAAAACCATACACAGCTCCTTTTTTGCATCTCTTCTCTTTTCTCATTTTTCCTTCTTATAAACTAATGTGCCGGTGGTTACAAATCAACCAACAAAAGATTGGAATATTATTAGTAAAATCTGGAGAGAACTGATAAACTGGTATTTGAGCCAGCAAATCTGAATTAAGGAAATTTGATCCCCAAATTGTTAATAATAATTGGATGATTTAACATAACTAGACTATAATAAAATATTAACATGGAGAATTTATAAATAAAGGGGTAGAAGAATCGAATTATAATTTGGATAATACATTGATTTGTGAATTTTAATAGAAGGTGGTTTAGGTGTGGAACAATGTTAAAGATTTCACTAGGACTATTTGGAGTTTGAGGTAAGTTTTTCTGCCAATCCAAAATTTATTTCCTCGTATTATATGCTTATTATGCATTATTTGATTACGTGTGAATTTTGAATGTGTACCCCTTTGGGGTGATTAAGAATTTGAGAAATGTTTTGGGATTTAATCCCTAGTATTACTTTGGAGTGAATTTTTATGTGAAAGAATTTTGGAGTATTTATGAATGTGGATTCTTGGTGGACGTATCCATTAAATGGATATTTTGGAAGACTATGTATAGAGAAATGATTTTCCAAGAATGAATAATGTTTTTATAATGATTATTGACATCTCGAGAGAAACACGAGGTGTGGGTGGTTAGAGCTATATACCGCGGGTTTAGTTTAGGTTTATAATGATTATTGGTGGCGGGAGAAATCCCGGTTAATATTGGTGGCGGGAGATTCCCGGTATTTCTTTTGAGAACTTTAAAAGTTCTTTGGTGGCCGCGGTAGTATTTTCTAATCACCCGGGTTTCTAACCCATTATGAGGTAGGGGGACGTTGTCCGAACTACTTGGACTTCTTACTACTCGGAGGGCTTGGAATCCCTTTTAGGGGGTGTGCACACTTAAGGGTGAAGTTCAGTTTCCAATTGGTGGTCGGTGGGAGCCGGAATTCCGGGATGAGTCGTACACAACAACGATTCATTGGACTCAAGGAATCTTGAGTTTCGCCCATCTTAAAAGAATCTAAGAGTGACATTGATTTTGAAATGGTGGTATTTTTAGCTACAAAAGTTATATTTTGAAGAGTGATACTATTATTTGAGATGTTAATTGTTTGGAGCATATACTTAGTATTTTTAACTATACGGGTATTTGAGGTTATAAAGTTGATAAATGATGTTTTTGATTGGAAAAGAATTTTGGTGGTGTGAGTATTTTTATATAGTATTATATGAAAAACTATTTTCGCCAAACGTGATTATTTTACGGGGTTGGGTAGTACTTACTTAGCTCTAAAGCTAATTTTTGTTTCTTTTTCTTTGTTTTGTTTTCTGCACTTTATTTGTGCAGGTAATGATGAATATGAAGCTCTTGATGTTTGACGAGCCTTGAGAGCGCTTTAGAAGATTAAGTGTAGTCTTCACTTAGTTTAAATTATGTTATTAAATTTTAAATTTAAGTTATTAATTCGGTTGAACTCATGGTGGATAGCCTTAACATCCAGCCAAGTTGAGGGCTGGGTGTGGCGGTAACACACCCTTTTTCCATTATTGTTATTTCCGCTTCAAAACTCTATCTATTTTAAGGAATAAATCAATGTTATTATCAATATATTATTTCTAAGTATTATTTTTGGAGGGAAAAATGGGGGTGTTACAAATTGGTATCAGAGCCTTTTGAGACTCGGGTTGCGAAGTCTCTGGTTGTTAAGTTGGTACCCTTAACAACTGGTATGACGGCGACTAGAGTCAAAAGTATCCAAAAAGTTTTTGAAAACATTTTTCAGAGGCTAAAGGTTTTTCAAAATGATTTTTCTAATCACTTTTTCAAAAATTTTCTAATGTTTCTTAAATTTCCCTAAGTGATACAAACATTTGATTAGTTTTGAAGAGATTTTCCTAAAATGATGTCTGTGTTTTGTTTTCTTTCTTAAAAATAGGAAAAATAACCGGACTAGGATCGTGGTGAGAATTGTGTGATTTACTTGTCTTGTTTGATATATGTACATTTTAGAAATTCGAAACCTTGTGTTTTAGGCCTATATATGAGATGGGACTCCCAAGGTGGTTAGGATTGATTATGTGTGAATTGATTATGTGAAAAAAAAAAGCCTTATAAGGTGTACGCTTGAAAGTAATAAATTCCTTGGAGAATAAGGTACGTATAATTTTTGTGCGCAAGTATGTGATACTTTAGAGTGTAAACTTGGTATATCGTGAGAAACCTTATCGGGTGTATGAGTTTTCTAGAATCCTTAGTTGAATTTGAACCTTTGATTACAACTATGAAATTCCTTATTAATCATGTCGTTTTAGCTTATGCTTCGAGGACGAAGCACTCTCTTGGAGGGGGATAGATTGTAATATCATATGATTTTATTGGACCTTAGTTTCTGCTTCGAGGATGAAGCATCATTGAAGGGGGATAGAATGTGACACCCCAAAAATTTAAAAATAAAAATAAAACAAATACTAGTATGATTTATTTAGCTGATAATGATATATCAGATATAATCTAGCTGATCAGAATAAATTTGATACAAGTTATTTGACAAAAAAATGTTTAAAGATGAATAAAACTAAACTTAGATATAAGAAAATTCATACACACATGCATGTAACGTATAAACGTAAATAATTACTAGTATGACTTGAGATCTCCTGCTAAGGATTAACCACCTATGTAATCTGCAAATTAAAACATAAACATATCAACACACATATATATTACATACAGTCATACACCATGATACATACATTCATACAAACTCCATAATACTCCACTAACTTACATACAAACATGCGCATCAACATATATACACACATCATCATATCATAATATTCTCCCATAGGCATGAAAGTATGTAACGTACATACATAAATGACAATAGTGAACAAAAAACGGATGGCTAATAAACTCCTGGAGTTATTACATACTAATGCTAAGTAGATACGTAAAGTTGGAAGCCTGTACCGTGTACGTATACATATATACTCCGTATATGCGAAAGAGCGACTACGAGGGAATGACGGACCAACAACGAACTACAAAAAAAAATGAGAAGGAGAAAACAAAACGTACGCCGGACTGGAAAGAGTAAAAAGATCGTCGTAGTGGCCGGAGTAGCACTGTTGCCGTAAAAGAAGGTGGCCGCCGGACTGTAGTTTCGTCTTCCAAGAAGAAACAAATAGCCACCGGAGTTGAGTTTCTGACGTGCCAGAGACGAAGGATTAAGGCTGCCGCAGTTGCACAACTTAGTCAACGCCGTCGTGTACTGCCATCACTGCACACCTTCGCCACCGGGGCAAAGCGCCATCGCTGAACCATTTCCCTGGTTCGCCGGTCTGCCTCACCACTGAAGACAAGAGATGGACACTTCGTTGGAACTCGCCGATTCCCCTTCTGTTGCTCGACGAAGAGAACACCGGAAGAAGAACGACTTGGAGGGATATCACCGGCGATAAGCGCTGTGCACACCTGCGGCTGCGTTCTTTTAACTCCGTATTATTTTATCTCAATGGGCTAGAGTTTTAAGTTGGGCTAGATTTAATCTGGACCATCCACAAAAGATTGGAATATTATTAGTAAAATCTGGAGAGAACTGATAAACTGGTATTTGAGCCAGCAAATCTGAATTAAGGAAATTTGATCCCCAGATTGTTAATAATAATTGGATGATTTAACATAACTAGACTATAATAAAATATTAACATGGAGAATTTATAAATAAAGGGGTAGAAGAATCGAATTATAATTTGGATAATACATTGATTTGTGAATTTTAATAGAAGGTGGTTTAGGTGTGGAACAATGTAGAAGATTTCACTAGGACTATTTGGAGTTTGAGGTAAGTTTCTCTGCCAATCCAAAATTTGTTTCCTCGTATTATATGCTTATTATGCATTATTTGATTACGTGTGAATTTTGAATGTGTACCATTTGAGGTGATTAAGACTTTGAGAAATGTTTTGGGATTTAATCCCAAGTATTACTTTGGAGTGAATTTTTATGTAAAAGAATTTTGGAGTATTTATGAATGTGGATTCTTGGTGGACGTATCCATTAAATGGATATTTTGGAAGACTATGTATAGAGAAATGATTTTCCAAGAATGAATAATTTTTTTATAATGATTATTGACATCTCGAGAGAAACACGAGGTGTGGGTGGTTAGAGCTATATACCGCGGGTTTAGTTTAGGTTTATAATGATTATTGGTGGCGCGAGAAATCCCGGTAAATATTGGTGGCGGGAGATTCCCGGTATTTCTTTTGAGAAATTTAAAAGTTCTTTGGTGGCCGCGGTAGTAGTTTCTAATCACCCGGGTTTCTAACCCATTATGAGGTAGGGGGACGTTGTCCGAACTACTTGGACTTCTTACTACTCGGACGGCTTGGAATCCCTTTTAGGGGGTGTGCACACTTAAGGGTGAAGTTCAGTTTCCAATTGGTGGTCGGTGGGAGCCGGAATTCCGGGATGAGTCGTACACAACAACGATTCATTGGACTCGAGGAATCTTGAGTTTCGCCCATCTTAAAAGAATCTAAGAGTGACATTGATTTTGAAATGGTGCTATTTTTAGCTACAAAAGTTATATTTTGAAGAGTGATACTTTTATTTGAGATGTTAATTGTTTGGAGCATATACGTAGTATTTTTAACTATATGGGTATTTGAGGTTATAAAGTTGATAAATGATGTTTTTGATTTGAAAAGAATTTTGGTGGTGTGAGTATTTTTATATAGTATTATATGAAAAACTATTTTCACCAAACGTGATTATTTTACGGGGTTGGGTAGTACTTACTTAGCTCTAAAGCTAATTTTTGTTTCCTTTTCTTTGTTTTGTTTTCTGCACTTTATTTGTGCAGGTAATGATGAATATGAAGCTCTTGATGTTTGACGAGCCTTGAGAGCGCTTTAGAAGATTAAGTGTAGTCTTCACTTAGTTTAAATTATGTTATTAAATTTTAAATTTAAGTTATTAATTCGGTTGAACTCATGGTGGATAGCCTTAACATCCAGCCAAGTTGAGGGCTGGGTGTGGCGGTAACACACCCTTTTTCCATTATTGTTATTTCCGCTGCAAAACTCTATCTATTTTTAAGGAATAAATCAATGTTTTTATCAATATATTATTTCTAAGTATTATTTTTGGAGGGAAAAATGGGGCTGTTACACGAAAGTAGAATCACGTTTCGACTGTCGAATGAAAACCGTTCATTGACCAAGCGGGAGTTTACCCAACACTTTGGCCTCCCCTTGTTCAATGAAGCACGTGAGCATGACACTTTTGTGAGTGTAGAATTGTGGCAAAGAATGACAGGTCAGGTGGATGTGGAGCTTAGCCACCTTAGTGTGAATCGTGTCCAACATCCGGTCTTCCGAATTTTCTTAAAATTATTATCAAACTGTTTTCTCGGAAGATTGAATAACTATCACACGAGGATATGGGATGTTTGTATTCTTGGACAAGCTGTCTTACCAGGTCCAGATCAAGTGGATGTTGCCTCCATCCTATGGGACCATTTTAGAACAGTGGCAAGTTACGCAGGAACTATTAGGGTAGGGGGGTTGATTACACATTTAGCCACACTCTATGGCTTTGTAGACCCAGCCCCATTACCTCAAACAGCTAGTTTGCACATCCTGACTCCTGAAAAATACCAAAGATATTGTTTTTTTGTCATAAAACACCCGGTGGGGTAAATATCTACAATTGGTTGATCGATCCACCTAATCCCATACATGTACAACTACCCTCAGACGACCTCCCTTTGGAACTTCTGGATCACCAAATCGGTGATGGACACCATTATTGTCTCCCCGGGAGAATACCACTTCATTACCAACCAGAACAACCCCAACAAGAACAGTCTGTAGACGAACCACCCTTCATTCCTGAACAACCTCAACCACAACCCCATGCTCATCAATATTCCCCATTTGAGCAAGAAATGCTAAATATCATGAATGCTCTTGACCTCAACTACACTCAACTTCGGGAGGAATTCGTGTTCTATAGAAATGAGCAGAGGCAGAGTTTCGAAAGGATAGAAGAGGAAAGACGAGAAGATTGGCGCAGACATGAAGAGGACCAACGGAGAACCTTTGGTCCGATGTACTCTTACGTGGCACACCAGGGTGCTTTTGCCTCTATGACCACCCCCCCTCCCGCACCCTCATGGTATGATCCCACTCAGTGGGGTTACTTTGGAGGATCGAGCTCCGGTGGTGGAGGCGGGGATGACGGACACGGAGGTAATAACATGGATGAGGATACACACTTCACAAGCTACCAAGGATATGGAGGACTCTATGATGGCGGAGATGCAGGCGGACACTAGGGGCAGTGCCAGGTGCTAAGTGTGGGAGTGTGGACATTTTCCTAGTATGCTCACAATCCTACTCTTTTCATTCATATTTTCTTAAAAAAAAGCTTGTTAAGTTGAAAACCCACAAAGGGCAACTCAAGCAAAAATAAAAGCATTAAAATAAGAGTGAGGTTGTGAGAAATAAAAAAAATGTGGGAAGCTGGGATGAAAACCTGAAAGGGCACCTAGGCAAAATGAGAGAATGAGAGGAAATCTTTTTATTTTGCTGGATCCTGAAGGTGACAAACTTAAGAAAAAGAAATGGAGATTACAATGCAGTTGAAGACCCCTTCTTACTCTATTCACTGTTTGGGGATGCTTTGTAAAAGATTTTTGTTCTTAAAAATTCGTGGATTGTTATTTTATCATTTGGAGGACTGTAAGGACATGATCTATTTTACTCGAGACGAGTAAAAGTTCAAGTGTGGGGGTGTTTGATATGCACTAATTAGTAGTGCATAAATGTTTGTTTTTATATTTGATTTGTGAGGATTCTTTACCATTTGTATGCAGTTGTAGACATTTATTTAACTATGTTTGTAATTGTTTTAGCTTCCATTTATAGTTATAGAATAGTGGTAGAAGTTTTTAGCAAGAAAAATGGGAGAAAAACTGAAGACAAAAAGGGTCAGGAGCACAAAACCCGGCCGGGTCAGACCCTGAACCCGGTCGGGTCTGATTCAACAACCGTAAGTGCCTGGAAAGTGCACTCACCCGGTCGGGTCCCCTACCTCACCCGGTCGTGTCTGACTTGACCCGGGACACTTTAACATGCCGAAGATCACCAGAACGTGGAGGATATTTGATTTGATTTTGACATGCACCCAGTCGGGTGGGCACTTTACCCGGTCGGGTACCCGGGCAAAGGTGTTGTAAAACACCTATAAATAGCCCCATTTCCCTTCACTTTTAATCATCCCTTCTTCTATACTCCTAAGCTCAGTTTAGAATAGCATTTCTTATATTTTATAGCATGTTTAGTCTCCAAATGAGGAGCTAAACTTCCATTTCTTGGTTTTGCTCTTGAAGCTTGTTGATTATTAAAGTTGTGAGTTATTTTCTTAGCTTCTTCTCTTGATTATAAATTCTTCCCTTAATTTCATTCTATATTAATGTTGGAGGGTTGCTAAGTGACGATTAGTTAACGTTTCGACATTAATTATTACTAGAAACGATCAACGAACCGATGGTTAATCGTTGGTGGTTTCACAAGTAAGTAACTTCGATTTATTAAAGCACGGTAGTGGTTAATAGATTTAAGAGGGATTAATTTTATTGGTTAAACCGAAACCATTGTATTGAGGTTATCAATCTCAATTGATTTCATCAAGGAGTTAAAAAGATTGAATGCTACTATTATATCGGTATACGGCGTTGTTCTATATTTGATTAATAGTAAGGGTTATTAATGAACGGTCGTTGTTAATAACTACCCTCGATGAATTGGAGATACTCCTCGATTGAGTATTCGAGAGGGGATAAGTTATAGATATAACAAGGATCGACTAAAATATATCAACAAGTGGAAAGTAGCAAAGCCAAGTCCCTTTTATTCTTGAATTAAATCTCATATAAGTCGTTCATCTTAATTTCTTATTAAATCAAATCATTCAATCCAAATCCCCCCCTTTATTTACATAGTTTTATAAAAAGAGAAGTATTCCTTTCCCTGTGGATACGAACTCTACTTCACCTATACTACGTATAAGTGTTAGTATCGAATTATTTTGACGCATCGTGACAAAGTGCTCATCAGCAGTGGTAGTTCTGTCCTCAACTTCTTCTTCTTTCTCTTCTTCATTCATCTCAAACTCATAAGACTTGAGATCTGAGATGAGCTTTTCTGTGCTGTAGGTCCTGAGATCTTTTGCTATCTCGCATAGGAGTGACCTTCATCTTCCAGGGAGAAGGTAGACCTCTGAGAACCTTCAAGTTGATCTCCTTGGGTGTCAGTTCCTTCCCAAGCTCAGAGATCTCAGCAGTAAGAGTGAGCAGGCGTGCATACATCTCAGCTTTGCACTATTTGGGGAGAAGCCTTAAGTCTTCAAACTTCTTCATAGCAATAGTGAGTTTGTTATCCTTTTCCTGCTCATCACCAGCTCCAATGAGGGTGAGTGTGTCCCAGATCTCCTTAGCAGAGTTGCACTTCTTGATTCTTGTGAAATACTTGCCATCTATGGCTTTGTAGAGGATGTCCTTGGCTATGTTGTCAAGGTTGTACTTTCTCCTTTCTTCAGTTGACCATTCATGGCGGCCTTTGATGATCATCTGAGGTTGATCACCACCAGCTAGGTATTCTGGGTTAACCTTTTTGAACTAAGTGAGGGGGCCAGCATCAAGGACTTCCCACATTTCATCATGAGTGAAGGGGCCAACATCAAGGACTTTCCACATTGCATCATCAAAATCTAAATACATTTATTCCTTACAATAACCACATCTGGAAATTTTCTACTAAATTGGATTTTCTAGATTAGGAATAATATATAATACCAAGTAGAAACTGTAATGGTCGAAATCTCATGTACCGGAGAATGGAAGATTGACAATAGTAATACATACGTATGAATATTGCTCCTGCACACATGTGGATATTAGCTCTGTTTATATTTAATGTATTTATTTTTTAATACTACCTCCGTCCTTGTGGACTTTGCCAAGTGCAAAGTAGATGAGAAATAAGAAAAGTAAAAACTGTGTGGTTGAAAGTTGTGCAGAGGAGAGAGAAATGTGCAGAACCATAACTTAATTAGTTGCTTTAATAGTGTTGAGATATATTATCCCAGTCTGTTATTGTTCAGGAGCCCAACGCATTGTCCCAGTACGAAGCCCAATCGACGAGGGCCATTTCAGCCTATCAGGCCTATTTTGGGCCTTTGGGCCCATTTCGGCCCACTCGACCCATTAGGGTAGCTTTGCACCCTCCCCTCTCTCTCTCTATAAATAGAGGCTTTCCCACCATCTTTAGGGACTTTTCTCTTCTTCCCCACACCCCACTTCTCTGTGAAGCTTAGAACTCCATTAATGGCTACCAAGGCTCAAACTTGTACATTGTAATGATCAGGAGAGATTAATGAGAATGAGAGGGCTTGGACATTAGCCTGAAAAGTCCCGTGGTTTTCTCCCTTTCGGGTTTCCACGTTAAAATCATTGTTTATATTTGGTTATCATCGACATGCTATGAAACCCTCCCGGAAGAGGTGTTGAAGTTCCGGGCTGCGGCGAGTAAACTCAACACTGGCGCCGTATGTGGGAAAAGTTCTAAAAGATTTCATGTGTTATGAGTTTTCATCTCTCTCGAGCTCACCGTTCGCTAAAGAAAAAATGGAAGAAGATGAGTGACGTGCACTCGTCGTTAGGTGCACTCAAAATAAATAATCAATACAACACTAATACGTAGTATAGTGTAGTAAGGTTCGTATCCACAGGGAAAGGAATACTTTTCTTTTATATAAATAATAACAAGGGGGGTTTAGATTTGTTTGGTTTAATAACACTAAGATAAACGACCTATATGAGTTTAATTCAATGAGATGGGGACTTGGTTTTGCTTTTATCCACTTAATGAAATGTTCGTCGATCCCGGTTATATCTTTAACTATCTTCCTCTCGAATACTCAATCGAGGAGTATATCCAGTTCATCGAGGGTAGTTATTAATAACGAGATGCGTTCATTAATAAAACTTACTATCGAGTCAATATAGAACAAGCGCCGTATATTAACTTGATAGTAGCAATAAACTTAAGATGAAAACGATTGAGATTGATAACCTCAACACAAGCGGTTTATTGGTTTAATCAATATAATTAATTCCCCTTGGCATATTAACCATGAGATGCATGCATTAATATTCCAAGTTTACTACCGTTGAAAGAACCGGATTAATAACAAGCGTATTAACCGATTGATTCTAGTAATAATTAATATGAGAAACAATACTAGTTGATACTTTAAGTAATGTTTAAGATATTAACATGAAATATGAATAGGAATTAATTAATACTTAAGGAAGAATATTAAAATATATGAATCCTACTATGATTAATATCAAGATGTTAACTAATTGTCATCTTAATAACACTCCCGAATATTATCATAGAGGAAGAAATAGCTATTACTATAACAAATGTCAAGATGTTAACTAATTGTCATCTTAGTAACACTCCCCGACTTTGATATAGAGATAGTATTTTGAAAGAAAGAATTAATATTCAAGGAAGAAGATTAAAGAAAATAACTCACAACTTACAAATTCATTAAGCTTCAAAGTAGCAAAACCAAGATGGAAGAGTTTAGCTCCTCATTTGGAGGCTAAACATGATGAAAAATATAAAGAAAGAACTATTCTATACTGAGCTTAGATGTACAAAGGGATTGGATCCTTTTTGTGAAGGAAAGGAGGTGTATTTATAGGTTTTTGGGATGAGATTCGGGTACTCGATCGGGTATATACATGGTACCCGATCGAGTATGTGTGTAACATCCGATTCGAGGCATACTCGACCGGTTTCAGGCTATTTTCTAAGTGTATACCCGATCGAGTATATATGAATACCCGGTCGAGTATGCTTAGAAAGTGATATTCGGGCTATACTCGACCGATCTTCGTTTGCAATTTAAAGGCATACCCGATCGAGTATATATGAATACCCGGTCGAGTATGCTTAGAAAGTGGTTTCGGGCTATACTCGACCGATCTTCGTTTGCAATTTAAAGGCATACCCGATCGGGTATGTCGGTCTACCCGATCGGGTATAGACATAGAATCGTGGCCAAAATCTTCCCTGCATGTTCCTTTGTCTTCGGATCTGATCCGATTTGAAGTTCCAACCTAATACCCGATCGAGTATAGCTAATACTCGACCGAGTATAGACCAAAATTCAGGGTCTTCTTTTGTCTTTGAATTTTTGCACCTTCTCTTCACTTTTTGGGTTCACCAACTGTACTTTGGGTGACCAAAACCTGCTTAAGCTCAGAATATGTCTAATCTAACCTATTTACAAGAATTTAACAATCTAATCTATTACACCAAAAGTGTGTAGTTTCCAAAGTAAAAGTCAAGCAAAACTAATTAAAAACATAAACATAGAAATGGAAATTACGAACGTATCAATGAGCTAGAAAATGTCAGCTCAAACGGGTGTCAACGAAATAAAATAAAGGAGAAAAGCAGGTGGGGGCTAGTTGTGGCCTGGATCCGGCCATGAAACCAGCCGTTGGAGTCATCCGCAGAAGGGCTCAAAGCAGAATAAAATTTCATGCTCAAACATGAAATGATAGAGATAAGGATCCGATGTCAACACCGGCCGCCGGAGTACACAAATGAACAATAATGGGACCCAAGGTCAGAGCAAAGAGCTGTCAAATACCTGCTTGATCTGACGCTGATGTGACAAGGAGATCCATGATGGATTGCATCGAAGAACCGAATAGGAGCAATGGCCTAGGATTCTCCGAGTTTAATAATCGTTCCGAGCGTTCGACTTCCAGGACGAACATTCGAGTCACAGGCGGACCGACCAAGGTGAACGGGAGGCTATCTGGATTATGGCTGCCATTTCCTCACACGCCGTTCCACCTCATAAAACTGAACAAGGCAGGGACTAGAATTTGTAGAACAACATGATGACAGTCGTACTCGGTCAAGCTTGCTACGCCCACCGTGATCTCAATTACAAACCGAACCTCTTTACACCGCATCTCCATTTCGATGGACTTTCAGCGTACCTCCGTCAAAGATCATGCGCCCTGCGAAAACCTAAGCACAACACAGTGGGGCTTACAACTTGGGAGGATTACTAATATTGCTCACAAAGGTCCTAGAACCGCACCATTCCCAGTAGGTTACGATGCCCTCAATGTTGGCCGCCC
Source organism: Cuscuta europaea (assembly GCA_945859875.1). NCBI lineage: Eukaryota > Viridiplantae > Streptophyta > Magnoliopsida > Solanales > Convolvulaceae > Cuscuta > Cuscuta europaea. Next base: position 4,602,439 of record CAMAPE010000041.1, read on the forward strand.
ACTTTCCGGATACCGCGCAGCCTCTAGACAGACTCGAACATCTTTTAGGCTGGCCGGGCAGCTTACGCAGGACGCCCGACTTTCTTAGGACGCTCGACTTTTTTAGTCCGTCCGTCGCGCACACCCTCTCGGTCCCTGGATCAACCTCGATTCACTCCAAATGGCCGTCCGGGACCTCCAATCACCACGCAGCACCCCCTGATTCAATCGCACGACACTCCTCAAAGCGTGACTACGTTCAGCAAGAAGTAGTGATGGCGTGAACGGGAATTCAAATCCATGGTAATGAAGGGTGGCCCATTGCCACCATAAATTAATCCATGCTCACCGCATGGTCATTCAACGACACGTTTAGGCTACCGGGCCTAAGCCTATTCATAGGGAGGACGGAAGCCGCCCGGTACAAGTCGTCTGGTATTGGCGCCGGTCTGCGTTGGCATCCATACACGGGAGAATAACATAGAGACCGCAGCCAAACTCACAGGACAAGCTAGATCACACTGTTGACCAAATCCTTGCCGGTTATTGCTCGCCGCTCGTCCCAGGATCTCACAGCCGCACGGCTCTCTATGACGCTGACTGCCCGACTCACAAACCGCTCGTCCCCATGTGGATTGGCGTTAGCTTATTGCTCGCCGCTCATCCCAGAATCTCACAGCCGCTCGGCTCTCTATGACGCTGACTTCCCGGCTCAGAAACCGCTCGTCCCCATGTGGATTGGCGTTAGCTTATTGCTCGCCGCTCATCCCAGAATCTCACAACCGCTTGGCTCTCTATGACGCTGACTGCCCGGCTCAGAAACCGCTCGTCCCCATATGGATTGGCCGCAGATCATCTGGCGCGGAGGGCCATGTTCTCTCGCTGCGATGATGATGGTGAGGGCCGGTGGATTATTTAGAATTGGAAATCGGGTCGGGTCTTTCCAGCTCTAAGGGTCTCTGGTGGGCCTCTTTCAGCAAACAACTAAGTGCGGTCCATTCAGGAGCTAAGTATCCAACCTCTCACTTATTCACTAAGTTTTTAAATGGTACTATTACTATTGTTTTGGATACATCACCATTATTTATTAGGGATTAAAATATCCCGAAATTAAATAAGGCTGAGTGAAGCTCTTATGGTAAACCGGACCGTTGTTTTTATTTAAAGAATTAGATGACGAGCCGAGCCAAGGGTCATTGTACCCTTAGGTCGATGGTCACGCCCGAAAAAAACCTAAAACTGAAAAAAAAAGTTGGGTGTACACATATGCATATTGTCTGGCCATTTGGCTGCGTTACTATGTTCATTGTGCAGATAAAGATCATGATCGGGATGACCAATAACAGATGAATCATAGTGGAGACGAGCATCCTCCATCCAAAGGCCGAGGGTCTAAAGAAGACCTCCAGAAGCCAAGGGCCAGGAGACGAGCATCTCCACCCCAAAGGCCGAGGGTCTAGAAAAGACCTTCAGAGGCCGAGGGCCTGGGGGAGAACATCTTCACCCCAGAGGTTGATTCAAAGGTCAAGGGCCTAGGGACGAACATCTTCACCCCAGAGGTTGATCCAGAGGCCGAGGGTCCCAAGAAGACCATCAAGGCCAAGGTCCTGAAGAAGAGCATCTTCACCCCAAAGGCTGAGGGTCCCAAGAAGACCATCAAGGCCAAGGTCCGTAAGAAGAGCATCCCCACCCCAGAGGCCAAGGGCCTGGAGACGAGCATCCCCACCCCAGAGGCCAAGGGCCTAGAGACGAGCATCCCCACCCCAGAGGCCAAGGGCCTGGAGACGAGCCTCCCCACCCCAGAGACCAAGGGCCTGGAGATGAACATCCCCACCCCAGAGGCCAAGGGCCTGGAGATGAGCATCCCCACCCCAGGAGACCCCTCAAAAAAAAAAAGAGGGGCACCAGGGAATCCCAAGGGATAAACCTGTCCTTTGGATGGGATCCCAAGGACCGTTGGTTGATTCTTTCAGATCGGCCCCCAGAGCCAACATCATCATATGGCCACCGACCCCGTGGTACGATACCATCATCATAGTTGAAGACGAGCCTCGTCCCCGCTCCTCGCGATGAGGACCGTTGATTGATTATTTCAGATCGGCCCCCAGTGCCGACATCATTTCCTGGCCACCGACCCCCTGGAACGGTGCCATCATCACATTTGAAGACTGGCCTCATCCCTGTTCCTCGTGGATGAGGACCGTTGATTGATTCTTTCAGATCGGCCCCCAGTCCCGACATACTCATATGGCCACCGACCCCTGGTACGGTGCCATCATCACATTTGAAGACCAGCCTCGTCCCCGCTCCTCGCGGGTGAGGACCGTTGATTGGTTTTTGCAGATCGACCCCAGCTGACACCTTTATATAGCCACTGACCTCCTAGTACGGTGCCATCATCATATTCAAAGACCCCTCAAAAAAATAGAGGAGCATCGGGGAATCCTCAAAAGGATAAACTCGTTTCCCATCACAATCGCGGCCTAGCTCAGCTCAGGATCCAAAGGACCGGGCTAAAGAGTGGGTAAGATGAGCGGATGGTGAAACGAAGAAATGGGGAATCCCCAAAGGGGATAAACCCGTTTCCCATCACAATCGTGGCTTAGCTCAACTCAGGATCCAAAAGACCGGGCTAAATAGCGGGTAAGACGAGCGGATGGGGAAACAAAGAAAAACCCAAATAATAATAATAATAATAATAATAATAATAATAATAATATATGGGCTGGGGAATCCCCAAAGGGGACAAACCCGTTCCTCACTGACTACGACGGCTTAGCTCAGCTCAGGATCCAAACGACCGGGCCAAATGGGCGGGTACGACGAGCGGATGACGGAACGAAACATAAAAGAATCCCGAGAGGATCAAATAAAAGAATCCCAATAGGATCAAATAAAAGAATCCCAAGAGGATCAAAACCGTTCCTCACAGACTATGACGGCTTAGCTCAGCTCAGGATCCAAAGGACCGGGCCAAATGGGCGGGTATGACGAGCGGATGACGGAATATAAAAGAATCCCAAGACGGATCAAACAAAAGAATCCCAAGATGGATCAAACAAAAGAATCCCAAGACGGATCAAACAAAAGAATCCCAAGACAGATCAAACAAAAGAATTCCAAGACGGATCAAACAAAAGAATCCCAAGACGGATCAAACAAAAGAATCCCAAGACGGATCAAACAAAAGAATCCCAAGACGGATAAAAAAAAAGAATCCCAAGACAGATCAAACAAAAGAATCCCAAGACGGATCAAACAAAAGAATCCCAAGACGGATCAACCAAAAGAATCCCAAGACAGATCAAACAAAAGAATCCCAAGACGGATCAAACAAAAGAATCCCAAGACGGATCAAACAAAAGAATCTCAAGACAGATCAAACAAAAGAATCCCAAGACGGATCAAACAAAAGATTCCCAAGACGGATCAAACAAAAGAATCCCAAAGGATCAAACCGTTCCTCACAGACTACGATGGCCTAGCTCAGCTAAGGATCCAAACGATCGGGCTAAAGGGTAGGTACGACGAGTAGATGATGACCACTATCTTATGTCGCACCATCGGCCCCTCACATACTACGCCGTCCTAGCTCAGCTCAGGATCCAAAGGACCGGGCTAAAGGGCAGGTACGACGAGCAGATGAGGACCACTATCTTACGCCGCATTATCGGCCCCTCACAAACTACGTCGTCCTAGCTCAGCTCAGGATCCTAAGGACCGACCTAAAGGGCAGATACGATGAGCAGATGAGGACCACCGTCTTATGCAGCACGATCGGCCCATCAATGCCATCGTATCCTGTTCACGGCCGGCTCGTCCATCCCTTCCAAGATGGGGACCACCGTCTTATGCAGTACGATCGGCCCCTCAGCGCCATTGTATCCCGATCATGGTCGGCTCGTCCATTCCTTCTGGGATGGGGACCACCCGTCTTATGCAGTACGATCGGCCCCTCAGGGCCTTCGTATCCTGTTAATGATCGGCTCGTCCATTCCTTCTAGGATGGGGACCACCGTCTTATGCAGTACGATCGGCCCCTCAGCGCCATCGTACCTCGATCATGGTCGGCTCCGCCCATTCCTTACATGATGGGGACCACCGTTTTATGCAGCACGATCAGCCCCTCAGCGCCATCGTGTCTTTTTCATGTTTGGGATAACTATTCCTTTCTAGGATGGGACCCGTCACTGTATATCATGCCTGACACACCCTCTTTCATACATTGCACTCATACATTACACGCATTCATACATTCATGCATCACATCTCATATATTCATACACACACACATGCATTGTGTTCGTCTTATCGATATTTTTCGAGGCAGCTTGATTCGAGCCTCTTAAGGTCCTCGGGTAGCAAACCCAGGTTGTAGTCCTTTACTCCCGCCTGATACATTCAGGGGGAGGGGTCCGGGAAAGAGCGTCCCTTTCCCGATCCACCCATGCAGTAGGATTGCTCGAAGACTCAGGTCCAAGGAAGACAAAGGAAGAGCGCGAGCAAGAATATACTTTCTCGATCAGATTCGCACACTCACTACTCATGAAACTGGGGGACTTGTGTTGGGATATATTATCCCGGTCTATTACTGCTCAGGAGCCCAACGCATTGCCCCAGTACAAAGCCCAATCGACGAGGGCCATTTCAGCCTATCAGGCCTATTTTGGGCCTTTGGGCCCTTTTCGGCCCACTCGGCCCATTAGGGTAGCTTTGCACCCTCCCCCCTCTCTATATAAATAGAGGATTTCCCACCATGTTTAGGGACTTTTCTCTTCTTCCCCACACCCCACTTCTCTCTGAAGCTTAGAGCTCCATTAATGGCTACCAAGGCTCAAACTTGTACATTGTAATGGTGAGCAGAGATTAATGAGAATGAGAGGGCTTGGACATTAGCCTAAAAAGTCCCGTGGTTTTCTCCCTTTCGGGTTTCCACGTTAAAATCGTTGTTTATATTTGGTTATCATCGACATGCTACGAAACCCTCCCCGAAGAGGTGTTGGACTTCCGGGTTGCGGCGAATAAACTCAACAAATAGGAAAGTGACAAAATTTTTTGGGACTACTAAAAAGGAAAGTTGGCAAATTCTAATGGGATAGAGGGAGTATATAAATGCGGATATACTGCCTCCCGCCTTTTTGTATGCTCATATTTAGTCACAATATTTGTAACTTTGTAGGACAAGCGTGAGTTATTCGAGAGGGAAGTGGTTGAGCTGAAAAATAAAGTACAATTTTTAAGAGTTGAAATTGGAGAGTTTAAAAGTCAAAACGAGACAATGAGGGCTGAAAATGTGGAGCAAAGAACAAGTTTCACCAATGCAATGAGCGAAATGTGGGGAGTTCTCATCAACATGGGTGTTGTTAGCCCAAGCATGATATCCTCTAGTATGAGTGCGGGTGTGTCCTCATTGCAACATCAACTGCCGTCGATGCCTGGATAGTCTCAACTCAATCAACCATTACCGTTTCGACAACAGCCCTTACCATTTGGCAACTTTTTGGCTTTTCATACGCCCAAGCTCAACAATAAACATTCTTAGATCAACCCTCTCAATTAGGGTTGAATGGTTGTACATAACCGCCATCATCCTATCACAAACTTGCTAAATAGGGTTAGCTCGCCCTCCAATTATACGCCCTACACTACCGCCAACGCCCCCCCCCCCCCCCCCCCCCGATGCGACCAAGTGAAGATGATTCATCATGCTCGGAGTCTGATGATGAAGAACCAAATGATGATTTAAGCGATGATTAAATCTAAACAATGATAATTTAGTTTTATGTAACTGATTTGTGGTGTTGAATGACATTTTAATAACAATTTAGTACGTCAAACATATTTTAATTATATTTTTTTTTGAACCCGGTAGGCAAACCACCAAAATCAGTGGGGCAAACGCCGGGGAACATTTGCCATGTTTTATTAGAAAAGAATAATCGTACAAAGAGAGAGGGGGACTAGGCCAAAACCTCTCCCGGAGAAATCAAACGACCTGAAAGGATAAAAACAAAAAGGACCCGAGGATTACAAAAGACAAACGCAGCTAAAAGCCAACTCGAAGGGACGGAAGCCCAACAAGATCCATCAAATACGCATTACGGGCCTGGGGTGGTAATTCAACAACTCTGTAATAAAAAGGGGGCCGATCTGTTGGAACACTAGCTAAGAAGTGTGCAGCCCAATTCGCTTCCCTCAAAACATCGAAATAGGAAACTCCCCTCATTTCGGACAGAGCCAACAACTCCCTGATTTCATCGCTCCATCTTCCTCCACCCTTCCTCCTGAGATAATCCAGCACTTCTGTCGAATCCATTTCCACACAAAAGTCTTTATAGCCAGCCTCTATCGCCCAGGCAGTCGCATGTTTCACATAGAGAAGTTCTGCCTCAAAGACGGAGAAAGCTTGAACCGGATAGGAGGTCGCCATCACCAATCTACCTTCGTTGTTCCTCAAGATAGCGCCGCCTGCCACTCGTTGAGGTGAGAAACTCGCATCCACATTTAATTTCAAGAAACGCTCAGGTTTTCTCCAACCAATAATTCTTATCGGGGGACGAGGAGGTCGGAAAGACCTATGAATCAGATTTTCTTCATATAGTATATCCCCCACCTGATTACTCTTAATAGAAGAGAAGCTTGAAATCCAATTCTGAGTGAAAAGCTTAATTTGAACAATTAGTGAAGCAGATGTAGGAGCGGCACCATCAGAGCCCCAAATTAAACTAGCATAGGATTTCCAGATTTGCCAACAAATAATACCGGGTAGACAATGTTTAAAAATATCTTCCAATTTCTTAGAACCTGCCTTAAGCCACCAAGATATAAAAATTTGCCTAATGGAGAAAGTTTGATGAAGTAGAGGAACTCCAAAAATTCCCATGAAGTAGTCCCAGATTGGCCTTACTTTAACACAACCAAAGAACACATGATTAACAGAATCAGTATGAGCCCTACAAAGTGGACAGATTGAGGGATTAATCACAGCCCTAAATCTTCCCATATTATCAATAATAGGAAGAAAACCTTTAAGAAGCCTCCATTGAAAGAGCCTAATCTGCATAGGCATCTTCTTGTGCCAAATGTGCTTGGCAGAGAATGAACATGGCATTTCCTCCCTCACTTCCTCATAAGCTGATTTAAGGGAGAATCTGCCATCATTAGTTGGCTTCCAATAAATGCTACCATCATTGTTTACACCACAAAGAGTGTTAGCTAAATCATCCACTGAACAAATTCTTCTCCAAATAGGTGAGTCATAGACTTTAGGCTGTATGTCCTGTCCCCTGGGGTATCTAGCAGATAGGAATTTTGCCCAAACAGAATCACCAGACTTCCATTTCCACCAAAGATTTAATGTAAAGGCTTTTTCAATATCAGATAAATTCCTAATACCAATGCCTCCCTCATATGTAGGAAAACAGAGATGATCCCAATTTGACCAATGATATTTTTGTTTTTCAGGAGAAGAACCCCAAAAAAAAGAGGCCATCTTTTTTTCCAGGATTGTTATTACTTTCTTAGGTAGTCTATCAGCTGCCAGGATGTGAAGAGGGATAGTGTTCAGAGTATGTTTAATCAAGATTAACCTGCCTCCCACAGATAAGTGCTTTTGATTCCAACTAGTTAGCTTAGAGTCAAATTTATGTATGATATCCATGCAATAGCTAACCCTGTTTATTCCTTTGTGCAGTGGGACCCCCGGATACTTAATTGGGAGTTTAGCTTCCTTCATACCAAGGATCTGGGAAATGACAGAGGATCTAGTCTTTTTTCCACAAAGAAATGAGCTTTTCTGGAGATTAATGGATTGACCAGATGCCTTTTGGTAAGATTTCAATTTCTTATTGAAATTGATCAAGGATCTTGTGTCACCATTTAAGAAAATGAGTAAATCATCAGCAAACCCCAGGTGAGATAGTGGATACCCATAAGAACCCATCCAAAATTTTTTAATAGAACCATTAGCCAAATGCCAGTTGATGCCTCTAGAGAAGGCCTCGGATACCAAGATAAATAGGAAGGGGGAGAGGGGATCACCTTGTTTTACACCTCTTTTAGGCTGAAAAAAGCCTTGTGGGACACCATTCACAAGAATAGAAAGATGGGTAGATTGAAGGTTATTCATAATGATTTGAATAAACCTTTGGGAAAAGCCAAATTGATCTAAAATAGCAGAAATAAATCTCCAGGAGAGCTTATCAAAAGTCTTAGCCATGTCAAGTTTAACAATCACATTAGATCTCCTCACTTTTTTATTCAAAGAATGGACCATCTCCTAAGCAATCAATACATGATCAACCATGTCCTTATGTTTCATAAACCCAATTTGTTCAGAAGATGTAAGCTTAGGCAGAAAAATAGAGAGTCTATCAGCAAGTACCTTAGTGCACACCTTGCCAACAAAGTTAGAGAGGCATATGGGCCTAAAGTCCCCAAAAGAATCAGGGTTGTTGATTTTAGGTATTAGCACCACCAGACTGCTAGAGACCCCACTAGGAATATTAATTCCCATAAAAAATTCCTGCACAGCTTTAACCAAATCAGCCCCCACAATATGCCAACATTTTTTGTAGAATTTACCATTAAATCCATCTGGCCCAGGTGCTCCATTAGGATTGAGATTCCAAACTGCAGTTTTAACTTCTTCTTCTAAAGGCAAAGAGAGAAGAAATTGATTATCATCTTCTGAAATCAGGTTTGGGATAAACTGCAGGATGTCCTCTGCCTCAATGTCAGGGTCAACTGAGTAGAGATTGGAGTAGAACTCAACAGCAGCTTCTCCAATATCAGGTATAGAGGTAACAATCTGTCCTCCCTCCTTTTTAATTGCAGTTATGGATTGTCTTCTGTGTCTGACCTTCAAATAAGAGTGAAAATATTTAGTATTTGCATCCCCCTGCTTAAGCCAATTAACATGAGCCTTCTGCTTCCAGAATTTCCTCTCCAAATTAAGTTTTGATAAATAAATAGCCCTCAGATGATGCCAATGAGCTCTGTTTTCCTCAGAGGGAGAATCAGAGAAGCTTTTTTCAGCCTGCATAACCTCAGCTTCACATTTATTAATGTCATCAAAGATATTTCCAAAATGCTCCTTATTCCATTTTTTCAGATCATTCTTCATACATTTGAGTTTGAAAACCATGCTCCTCATACCCCTCCAACTCTGACTTTTGTTCCAACTGTCTTGAACAGTAGCAAGGAAACTAGGATGATTGATCCACATATTTTGGAACTTGAAGGATCTAGGTCCAGTGTTCTCATCAGTAAAACATCTAATAAAAAGAGGATTGTGATCAGAAGGGGTTTTATCCATCACTTCAACCAGAATCTTCTGAAAATAATCATTCCATTTAGCATTAAATAAGAATCTATCCAATCTCCTATGAACCCACCCATTAAATCTAGATCCTGACCAGGTGAAGGAAGGGCCAGAATGATTGGGTTCAATTAGATCACAGGCAGCCACACAATTAGAAAAATCCAACATGCTAGTAAGATTAGGCACAGCTCTCCCCAGGTGTTCATTGTGAGACAAAATAGCATTAAAATCCCCTCCTAGCAGTCATGGCTCATGAATGTTATGAGAGAGATTCATTAGAGAGTCCCACAAATCCCTTCTCTCCAAATAATTGTGTCTACCATAAATAATAGTAAACCAGCCTTCAAAATTGCCTCTTTTAATTCTCATATGGGTAAATTGAGAGTGAAAAGTGACCTCAGAAACATCCATCTCCATAGGGTTCCAGAAAACCCAAATTTTATTGATATTAGAGACTAAAACATTAGGAAAACCAAGAATATGTTTATAGGACTCAGCCTTATTAAAAGCAACAATAGGTTCTATAACAGCTAAGATATGGATTTGCCATTGCTTGGTTAAAGAGATAATCCTAGCTTTGGCAGAATCCACACCCCTAACATTTCAAGTCAAGTAATTCATTTGGAAGGGTTAGGGGAAATTTGAGAAGCCAGCTTACTCTCCTGTAGGCTAGAAACTGGCAAAACCACTCCATCCCTCTTCTTTGCTGCATTTCTAGTCACCCTAGGGGTAACTGGCTGGTCTTTTTTCCTGTTGAGTCTTTTGTGAGTGACCATAGTAAACTCCTCATCATCTTCCTGCTGTATTGAATGGTTATCAGTGTTGACAGATTCAACATTCTGAGTATCTGCTTCCTCTTTTTGAATCCTGGCAGCCATAATATCCACTCTAGCAGCTAATTCATCCCAACCTCTCTCCCATTCTTCCATAATAACCGGTTTGTTATCCTCCCCATCAGAGAAGTATTGTTTTGAGGCCAGTAGAGAGTCAAATTCCAAATCTTTGTACAACATTTTAAGCTGAAAGTCATCTCTTATTGTATCAATATGCTGTTTATGATGAATCCCAGAAATGTTCTTTTGAAGGAGTAGTTGTAGTCCACTTATGTCCATGCCAGCCTCCTGGCTAGTATTAGTCCCTTGTAATGGATTCTCATCAGTTTTTTATTTTGCAGGCTCACAGGACAGTCTTTCCCGGCATCAACAACATCCTCCACCAAGTGCTGATTAGAAGTTGATGGCATATCTGATAATGTTTTATTTGATGTATCTTCAATCTGCATGATTTCTTTCCCTTTTTCCTGTTGTGTAAATTTAGCTTGTATGGGCTGAGTCCCCCTTTTTTTTCTACCCATTTTTCTTTCTGCATATTAGAGGTTATAGGGATCTCCACAATGGACTTGGGACATTTAGCATGGGAGTGTCCCAAGTGAAGGCATGATGAGCAATATTCGGGCCTATGCTCATAGATTATATGTTGCGCATATCCATAACTACCACAATTAATCCATACCTTTTGTGGCATCTCCTTGGTGAGATCAAGCTCGATGCAAACACGAGCCACAGACGGTCTGGACAGATTGGCTGTAGCTGAGTCAATCTTCAAGGGTTTACCAATTAAACCCGCTATGTCAAATAATGCTCTCTTATCCTGGAGATGGAGAGGAAGACCTTCAAAAGAAATCCAAACCGGGACCACTGGTGATTCCACATTAGGCCGAAAGTCGGGGGTCCATTTGGTCACCCTCATCTCAAAACCTTGAATATTCCAACTTTGACGGTTCCAGCAACGAAAGTAGTCTTCATCTGAATCAAATCGTATCAAAATATGTTTTTTCTCAAGCACACCCAAATGAAAAGCACCCCTGAATCCAATAATCTCGAAAGATTTTCTAATTCGGTCCAAACTCGGGCGCCCTTTGTAAAAGTATCCAATCAAGGATTTTCGGTGTCTATCCGCTAGAATCTGAATGTCACTATCAGAAAAGGTAATAGCGGGTAAACCTTTGAAACGTGAAGGAGATTTGACCGAAAGCGTGGACGAATCTTTGTTGGCGACAACATCTGCAAACGATCTGCCGGACCAAGCGTTGGCCGAAGGTGGGGGAGGCTCCGCCGTTGGAGCCGCCATGCAACGCCGTGCAACGCCGTAGAAGCTAGGGTTTTTTTCTCACACACTTTAAATCGTCATTTTTTTATTATGTTAATGCATTTAGTTAGTGTTTTTTATTACTCCGTATTTTTTTTTTAGTATAATATAGAATAACAAATTTAAGTCTCAAATGATCATTGTTTTTTAATACAGAAAGTTAAAAAACAGAGTTTTGGATTTTCATCGGAACCCAAACAAACAAAGAAAACAAAGATGGAGTGGATGAATGGTTTTGGGGTGCTTTAGAAGCGTTCCTTTTTTACCTACCGTCACTTTGCTTACTGAGTCACCGTGATTAACTCCCCCACCATCCTGTCGGAGTGAGGGGCTCATGGGGTGGGAGATTCCACCTTTTGAACCAAACAAAGAAAACAAACACACCACCACTCTTTATCTGATAAATGATAAAAGTGGTATCTTTGTGAGTCTGAAATGGCTGCTCGCGGGCCTTAATAATAAGTGGAATATACTCCTCCGTTCCGTTGGATTTTGCCAACTTTCTCTTTTTAATTGTCCCAAAAAACTATGTATCTTCTTATTAAAGCAACTAATTTGTGGTTCTGCACATTTCTCTCTCCTGTGCACAAATCTTAACCACACAGTTTTAACTATTCTTATTTCTCACGTACTTTGCACTTGACAAAGTTTACCGGGACGGAGGTAGTATTACATTGTCGAGTGAAGATTTAAAACTGTGTCTAGCGACTTTGCATCCACCATGGCAGAGGAGCACACTGCCTGTTTACACTCAAAACAACGTTGTCGTGCAAGAAGCTGCAACATACTTCCTCCGTCCCTTAAAACTTTGCCAACTTTCCTTTTTTGGATGTCCTACTAACTTTGCCACTTTCCCTTTTAAGTAAAGAATTTGTGGTTTCAGTTAATTCTCTCTCCTAAGCACAAACCTCAACCACACAGTGTTTACTTTATTAATCCTCGTGCCGGTCAAACTTGACAAAGTTTTAAGGGACGGACGTAGTATTTTTTTTGAAATCTTCACGAGTTTTGATATATATTTGCCCATCAAAGCAGGACACAAACAAGTTGGGTACATCTGACAATGTTCCTAGATTTTTTCCTCCTAAGGTTCATAAAAGGACCATTCTCAGAGGCATTACAAGCCTTTTCTAATCCTGAGATAGTGTATCAGTGGCGTAGCTCAATTGGTAGATAGGGAGGTGTCACAAGGGGTAGGTCTCAGGTTCGAATCCCGCCAACTACGATTAGAGATTAGTATGCTAAAAATGCATAGAGCTTCTGCAAGTACCAGGATCAGAGCCCCACTCTCTAATCTGTCTGCTTGTGATTAAAATCCAACTTACATTCTCCCATATAACTGATCGGTCGGTGTTGGGGTGTCCTCAGGGATGGCCAGATGGGGTGTCATCCTTTTTTTTCATCCTAAGATAGTGAGGTTGGGTATTCCGAGGAGCGAGTGCGAATCCAACGGTCTTCATACTCCAATAATGTCTCTATGCAATCATTTACGTTGGTAATCATTAAATGGCCGTCGGGGCCGCGCGCAACCACAAACCCAATTGGCTTATCGACCAAATCGACCCCGAAGAAGAAAGAAGTGGCTAGGGTTGAGCAAGTCCTCTCCGTACTGATTTACCCAAATTCACTTTTCAAAGTGATAAGTTTGACTAATGATATTTTCTATTACAAATTTATTTAAAATAAATATGAAAATTATATGGGCATATTCTTTATTAAATAATCTTTCATATGAGTATAAATTTATAGATTACACACAAATATAAACAAGTAGCCCGGATAAAATAGACTACAATGAATAGGAATACATAAAAAAGAAAGAAACATTTTTGGAAGAAAATAAATACAAATGTGGGATCGTTTCGAGAAGATTTGTTGAAGGTGTGATTTATGGTAGAATGATTTGCAAAGAAAGTGAAAAAAACCTGGAATAGCAGGTCATCAATTGGTCAGAGACCAATGAATGAAGATGATGTGCAAAGTTTGGATTATTCTTGAATTATGATAAGGTGAGATTATTGTAAGAATACCACTAAAAGGTTTGATTATTAGTTTTCATTTTCCCTATCTAAAATTATTGTCTAAATTTTAAGAAAGAATGTCACAAATATTACTTGACAACTTTCATTGGACAAAAATATGACCAAAATCCATTTAGCCAAAAAAGTCACCGATTTGATCCCAAATCCCTTCCGCTTTTCTTCTTCGCTCGTAAACCAAGTATTTCCCAGGAGGGAAGTTTTCTTTCCGTTCGTAGACAGATTCCTAGGAGCAGATACCAGCAGCAGACCACCATCTCCCCACTCCCTCCGCGCACAGAGCCGCCTTCATCGCCCTCCGCGGACAGAACCGCCGCCATCGTTCTCCATGGACAGAGCCGCTGCTATCGCCCTCCACAGACAGACCCACCGCCATCGCCCTCACCGCCATCGTCCCCGTCCTCTACCTACGCACTTTTTTCGGAGTCATCATCTTCATCCCTATCTTCCAGATCTGTGACGACACCATAGCTAGGTTTCTAGCCATGCGACGCTCCGGCGGCGACGACACTACTAGAAAAAATGGTATTTGATGCGGTTAATTTTACCTATTTGCTGCGGTTTTAAACCGCAGCAATTGAAGGGCAGCAATTAGTATAATTCTCTATTTGCTACGGTCGTTAACGCAGGAAAAACTTGCTCTGTATTTTTTTGAAACGTATTGCTGCGGGCCTTAGTAACCGCAGCAAATACTCTCCAGAATTTTTATTAAAGCTGCGTCTACTTATATAGGCAGCAATTGTGATAATATCTATTTGAGCAATTGCAGTCTTTTCTATTATCAATCCAAATGCACAATTAAATATTTAATACATCAAAATAAGTCCTCTACGGTTGTTGTACAAACCAAATTACCAAAATGATAAAAACCTTAATCTACGAAATTACAAGTTATCACAAACAAAAGCTGCCCATGAATCTTGAACTTCAAAAAACCTTAATCTACGAAATTACAAGTTATGACAAAAAAAAGCTGCCCATGAATCTTTGAACTTCAAAAAACCAAATTTACGAAATTACAAGTTATCACAAACAAAAGTTGCCCACGAATCTTGAACTTCACTGATTTCATCTATTGATAACGCTTCATCTCTTGAAGTGCTCTTGTACATCTAAAAAGCAATTCAATTTCATAAATGTTAACATTTGAAATTTCATAATAACTAACAATGGTACAACGTGGCTCCAAATTATTCAAATTAAAAGAATTTCTAATTTCACTTTCCATATTAGATTTTACCTAGCGTATACACATTAGAAACTACTTTTCATCTAGGCAATCTAAATTCCATTTCTTAAAACTGCTTTTCAATTTAGTTTAAGTTTTTTTTCGAATTAATGATAATTAATTAATTAATTACAAAAATAATGCTGGTAAAAAAATATTTACCGATCTACTGCTGGGTTTAACCATGATTAGGGAAAGTCGTCCAACGGTTGGGCGACTTATAAGTCGCCAAACGGTTTGGCGACTTATAAGTCGCCCAACCGTTGGACGACTTTCCCCTTCCATATAAACGCAGACCAACAGCTACTGCTAGTCACGCACGATCGTGCCTGGACGGGTAGGCACGATCGTGCCTAATTTCGAAAACAGAATTGCATCAGTTTTTTTGCCCCATTTCAACCCAGACTCATCTTTTTGCTATAAATAAGGTCTCCCTTCTCCTGTTTAAGTGTTACGAGCGAGATGCAACAGATTATAAAACATACAACACACATGTTCACAAACACATACATAAACACATACAACTCACCGGTAAAACACAGTACAATCATCAAACATTCATAACAATTAATCATCTAATATTCATACTCGAACACATAAATACAACATACAAGAGAAAATACGTAAGTAGGCCAATAATCACGATCAGGAATGAGTTTGAAGACTCTATGATATGTGGCCGTGATAGTATGCACTTTAAGGGAAGGATCAGTGCGAACAATGTCAATCACATCTTTACAGATGAAATCTGAAGTCAAAGCCACGTGATCGGTAGTGTCGGTGTTCCCAACACACGTAGCAGAATGAGGTCCAGGATAACGCACAATTATGAAGGTGTCAAGGTTGCCTTTGTTCTTTGTGGCGCGTATTCTACAGGGGCAATTACATTCTTTCTTCCTTTGGCATCGTGCCACCCATTTGTGTTTATCGGACTTTATCACTCGAAAAAATTGGTTCCGTTTGATAGAATACAAGCTCACCATATTGATGACTTGTTCTTTGTTGTCAAACTGTTGACCGACTCAAACTCACCTTCGGGGGTAAACCTTTTCTCAACTGATCCACTCAGCCACGCATCAGTAAAGCCTTCAGGGAGATCATACATTCTAGTAAAGTGGGTAGATGGGGCAGTTGCCGTGACCGTTGATGTTGTCGTCAGCATCATCATCACTTCCCTGCCCATCCACAAATCATGCACCGTTGTGCAAATACCTACCATCTTCCTGTATAACCATGTCCATTACAGGAGCATTTGAGGAGTTCCCAGCATTCACACCTGCATTGACATAATGCCTAGATACAACAGCATTTGATGTTGATGGAGTACGATAAGCGTCACATATGGATTCCTTAATGTATATCTCAAGCATTGACATGTCCTCCATCTGAACTATGGCCCACATATTTGTTATAGCTAGCTCATCAGTGAGGGGCATAAGCATGTACTTTCCCCCGTTCATGGGAAATTTCATTTTCAAACGCAAAGAATGGCTCGGATGAATCATTGTGGCTGTATGTATTTTTTGAAGGATCTCGAGCATGCAAGCACCACGACAAACCATGACAAATGTGGTTGTACCACCTTCATGGCATATTTGAACAGCATCCTCATAATAGTTCCCTCCCCAATAACACACAATTGGGAAGCTTGAGAAATCCATATTCTAATAACAATTCAAATATATCCAAAAGTCCAGATTCACAAACAACTCACATTTCAATATGAAAATACCCAAATTTTGATATCTACATTCAAGTCTACATTTCAATACCCAAATTTAGCTACATTCAAATCCACCCAAATGCCCAAATATCAAAATATATACATGTCAAAATCAATTTCAAATCAAATTTGAACATTTCATAATCTAAAAATTCCAAAAATTTAACATTCAAACCCCTAAGTTAAAAATGAGATGAAATGGAGTTTGATATACCTACAAGAAAGAAGAAAGGGTGTTGAAGATGGAGGTTTGCCGGAGTGGGGTCGCCGGATATGGAAGTTCGCCGGAGTTGGAAATGGCTCGGTCGTCCTTCGTCCTTCGTAGCTGCAACTTGGGGGATTTGGGGGTTGGGTTTCGTTCGTTGTGTTCTGTTTTGTGGCTGGGCGCTGTTTTTACTTAATGGAAAGTCGTCCAACGATTGGGCGACTTATAAGTCGCCAAACGGTTTGGCGACTTATAAGTCGCCCAACCGTTGAGCGACTTTCCCCCGATCACGGTTAACCCAGCAGTATATTGGTAAATACTTTTAACCCAACTCTATTTTTGTAATTAATTAATTAATTAACATTAATTCGAAAAAAAACTCATTTAGTTTTAAGTGCAAACTAATTCAATGAAAAATACTAGAAAAATATAATCAATATATCATGTCATAAATTACTTCTTAAAGTACTTGACACGTTATGAATAAATATTTGACATGAAGTACTTATACGTATAGATAGTGAAGAACCAAATCCAAATGAATAATTGCAAATTGACAACAAAAATGCTGATTCATGACACAAGTAAAAAAGCAATATACACATTATGCAGATAAAGGCGGGGAACTAAATTTTTGAGTTGGTACCTCGTTGAGTTGATGGCTCCTCCTTTTGTCTGGAAATATATAGCCTTGAAAAGTCTAGGCTTATGCTCCATACACTACAACAAAATGGACATTTTGCAACGCTCTAAATGTGTTACATTAAATAGTTAAAGTGTTACTAAAGGCTAATGCAACACTTTTATGGGCGTTACTTCAGGTCTCGTTGCATAAAGTCATATGCAACAATTTTCTTCATATTATGCAACATCGAATAGAAATGTTACCTAATTAGATCAAATGCAACACTTTTTTTGCAACAGTTTTACTAGTATCTTATGTAACTCTTTTTTATTAAATGCAACACTTACCATATGACTTTATGCAATACTTTTTGTATACTTATGTAACATATTTTCATATCCTTTCGCAACATTAGTTCAGTAACACTTATATTGCAACAAATTTTTAAATGTGCTCCGCTTTGTTAAAATTATTAGCAAAACCATTAGTGCGTTATATAAATTGTGATTCCCTTTCATGGTTTTTTAGATATAAAATTTATTACCACTAATTTGCAATAATTTTTAAATAATCTCCAGTCACACTAATATATTAAGAGACACATATAATATATAACACATGAAATATTAGAAGAATTACAACAATAATATATACTCTGTAACATATATCATGTGTCCCAATGAAAAGATTGTAAACATATACATCTCACAAGGTATTGACAATTGTAAAAAAAAAGTACTCCAAAATCTGAAACAACTAAAACCATTCTTACGTAACAGGACATACATAGACGGAAAAACACTAAATGAAACATTATATGCTACGTTCTAATTGTATTCCTTCCAGGTTTAAAAAATGCTACGATCTTAGGTGCATCTCAATTGACTCAAACTCCCATCACGAGCATGCACCTGCAATTAAACTAAAACAAATTTCATAGAACTCAGAATGAAGAAAAATAAAGAGATGAAAATACTGAAGTATAAAAGTCCAAAATGTACTAAAACCAAACAGAATATACTGAGTTAATAAATCAATATTTTGCAAATAAATACCTTCTCTCCAAGTTTACCATAGTGTGACAGCATAATCATACCTTCTAATAATGCATCAAACATAACAATAAACTACAGGTAGGTGCCCCACAAGTCTTCTACCTGACAGAAAATATTGAAAAGGAGTGAAAGCAACCCATATGATGATGTAATATGATACTTGATACATAACAGTTAACCTTGATACGAGGGTGAATTCTAATGAATTACTCCCGCCGAAATGATATCAGTTACAAGCAAGTACATTACATGGAGGAGCAACAGACTACTTACCTTTCAATCCCAGGTCTTAAAGATAATGTTTTCAAATGACAAGGTAACCCAATGCACCATTTTTCTCATCAAAAGATTGAGTCTAATATAACTAGCACATTCCAACCCAAGCTTCTTAAGTGTTTATATTAGAAAGAAGCAACATTTTAGAGTCAAGTAATTAGACTTCAAATAAATTCATATTAGATAGAATACTTACAATATGATCCTTTGATTACTTCAGGAAATGAGTACATACCTGCTTTGGATGCTATTTTATTATAAAAATGACAAAATATCTATGAGAACCTCGAGTTATCTGAAATGAAGAAGAGAATACATAGAGAGTATAATATGATAATGTGGGATGGATGTGGGTTGGGGTATACCTCACCGAAATATGAAAAAATTTCCTATACAAGTAGAGGGGAAGAATACACAATATTCTTAAGATATTGCCACAATGCCACCTGAAAAATTCAGAAATGCGAACTGCCGTTACTTGATTTAATTTCTAGTTTAAAGGACATGTGGCTAAGGAAAGGCAATATGCTCTCATATGATTACACTTTGTGCTTCACCTGCATCATCTTCATATTCAACCTAGCAGGCAAAAACAATAATAGGTAACTGTAAGAGTGTTTCAAAAAATCATAGCCAATAAAATCATAGCCATGATTCACTAAAATATAGTGAGTATGTACTTTACCTCATCAAAAAGTGTTGATTGCTTTTCGAGCATAACTTCTATGTTAACTTTTGATAAATAAATATTAACGCTTTTAAATTTTAAATTAACCACTAGAGTCTAGTTTTTATTGGTCTTGTTTTAAATATAGTTTGTTTGTTTTTTCAGGACACTTTATGATCTCTTTTAAAGTGTACTAGTATTAGACAAATACTACGATCATGGGATCTTGGCATGATGTACATCATTCATTAAAAATTTCATTGAGACATTTTTACAAACATATTATAGACATAATAAACTTAAAACTTAAAAAATACAATATTCAAACATCCATATAAAGAGTTTTTGTAAGGAATAAATGTATTTAGATTTTGATGATGCTAGGTTAATTAGAATTTGGAGTTACCCCAATAGAAATTTTGTATTAGAATTTCTTCTGTAAGTTTTAGCTTAGTCTTCATACCAGAGATCCACCTTGCTTCTCCCAGAGTTGCTCACCAGAGAAGCCATCAGAACTGGTTATCAGTGTTGGTACCAGAGTTGGCAACAGAGGCGGACTTCAAAGATTGAACCAGAGAGCCTCATAAGACTTTGCCAAACACACCAGATTCCGAAAGCACTTACCAACGGTCGTTAAACTAACGGGAAATCCCCTAACGGTTACGAACCTTTCAACGAAAACATGGTACTGTACACACATTAAATGCACATTTAATGCTGTACGTACGAAGAGATATTTAAAGCTGATGATTGACCATGCGAGTATCTTCACGCCCCCAAAATAGCAAGTCGAAGGTCCAACCGGTCAAGTCAACAGTACAAGCATTTAATGAAGCTGTCTTCTACACTCCAACGGGAAGACTGCTCCCAGTATATTAGATACACTCTGAAGAACTACGAGGAGAACTTTGCTACAACATCTGCCAGACGAACTTGCTCAGATCATTCTACTCTAAATCAAATACCTCAAAGCCTTCTTGAGATTCAAACTACATTCTTAACAAGAAAAGGCTACAGTTGGAAGATATATTTTCTAATCCCTCATCCAACTAGCAAGTTGCAAAGTTCCTCAGTTCTTCAACACTTCGAAAACTTCATCTACTCATCCTTTGTGAAGAAGCAACGTTGGAGAAAACTGATTTTGAATCAAACACTTCTTGAAAAAGAAGGGACGTCTCAAATTAGCTTGAGTAAGTGAAGTGGGGATACTTCAAGAGACTCAGTGAAACGAGACCAGCCATCAGGAAGCAGGACTGCATCCCGGGTGGCAACTAGGCTTGAAGAAGACGTGGAGAGCTTCTTAAGTTCTAGGGACTAAGGCGTTGTAAACTGTTGTTTTTGCAAGTTTGGTGGAACAGTGGACTAGAGGAACAAGTTGTTCCTTGAACCACTATAAAAATCCCCGGTGTCACTTACTTACTTATTTTATCTCTGCACTTAAGAACTTAAACTGCTTGACTCAAAAGGTTGGACTCTGTGTTCAGCAGATCTCCCTTAAGAGTTATCAGAAAGGCATTTGCCTTAGTGTTGTCTGAGGCTATCCGGACAGAACCTAATCCGCTGCCAGGTCCAGTTCTGTCATCAGAACTCGACCTTCTCTGTCACCAGATTTCGACCATCTCTGATAAATCAGTTTTGACTTAGAGAAAAGTTTAAATTCCTGAACAGTCTATTCACCCCCCCCCCCCCTCTAGACTGTTCCCATTACAAACGGGACCAACAAGTGGTATCAGAGCCTCCTTGTTCTGGTAATCTTTTAGGTTACTTACTAAACAAGAGATCCACCTGTTTTAGCCTCTTTAATCTCATATTATGGATAACACTCTTTCAAAGAATCTTATGTTTTCAGTGACAAAGTTTGATGACTGGAGGATTCGCATGAAAGCTCACCTCTGCGCACTCCATGATGAAATGTGGGAAGTTCTCGATGCAGGTCCTTTCACAGAGTTCACCAAGGTCAACCCTGAATACATCACTGGTGGTGGTCTACCTCAGATGATCACCAAACTGCGACATGAGTGGTCCAATGAGGAAAGGAGGAAATACAACCTTGACAACATTGCCAAGGATATCCTCTACAAAGCCATAGATAACAAGTACTTCACAAGGATCAAGAAATGCAAATCTGCCAAGGAAATCTGGGATACACTCACCCTGATAGGAGCCGGTGATGAGCAAGAAAAGGACAACAAACTTACCATTGCCATGAAGAAGTTTGAAGATTTCAAACTTCTACCCAAAGAGTGCATTGTTGAGATGTATGCACGCTTGCTCACCCTCACTGCTGAGATATCAGAACTTGGGAAGGAACTTACTCCCAAGGAGATCAACTTGAAGGTTCTCAGAGGTCTACCTTCACCATGGAAGATGAAGGTCACTGCCATGAGAGATAGCAAGGATCTCAGAACCTACAACACTGAGAAACTCATCTTTGATCTCAAATCTTATGAGTTTGAGATGAATGAAGAAGAGAAAGAAGAAGTTGAGGACAGAACAACCACTGCCCTCACTACCAGCACCTCTCAGGTAAATAACTTTGACTCTTCTATTCTTTTAACTGACGAATATATGGCGGCTTTTGCTAGGAAGTTCAGGAAATTCTTGAAGCCAAAGGATAGCAGAAGTCCACTCTCTAGCAGAAAGCCACACCAGAAGTCCAAACCATCAGAGAGTAGTGGAGAGCTTCTCTGCTACAACTGCAGACAACCAGGGCATTTCAAAGCCAACTGTCCACACCCCATAGTCTCCAAAAGGCAAGGCCAGGAAGGAGAAAAGAAATATGAGCACCGAAGAAGGAAGGCACTCATCACTGAACAACCAGAGAAGGACCCATTCTCTAAGACAGAGTCCAGCTCAGAATCAGAATCCGATGAGGCATTCTGTTGCCTGGATACAGAGACTGAAGACCTATGTCTTATGGGTCAATCTGATGATGAGGTATACTCTACTTCTAACTCTAGTTTTTCTTCGGTAGGCAGAGCCTTTGATTCTGACTCAATGTCAGAATTTTGGGAAGAGTTTCAAGCCATTCAAACCACGTATTCCTCTGTTAAAGAAGAAAACAGTAAGCTTAAGGTTGAAATTCTTGACTTAAGGAAGGAGGTTGAGATCAAAATCAATCTTCTAATTAAGGAAAGAGATCAGCTGGTAGCTGAAAATGTTTCTCTTCTAAAGAGAATAAGGGAGATAGAGCCTCTTGAGATTAAGTATAAAATCTACCAGAAGGCCCAAGTTTCAATGGAAAGGTTTGTACTTGATCAACAAATTGGAACTGGTTTTGGTCTTGGTTATGGCTCAACAGAATCAGGTGAGCCTTCTGTAATGCCTAGCACCAGAGTTGCTAAGGCAGACAAGGTCATAGTGCCACTGATTTCTAGCCCCATTTGTCAAGCTGGTGTATCTGGAACCAAGGTCGTTCATGAGGAAGTCAGACCAGAAAAAGGGAAGATAAAGGTTCAACAGAAACTATTTTTGAAAAACAATGAACTTGACAGAAAACCTAACAACAGAAAAGGTTTTCAGGATGACAAAAATAAAAGACCATTCATTAAAAGACAACCTCATGATAACCGTGCTAGAAATGACCACCAGAGAGGCAAATATCAAGAGAAGGTTAACTTCAGGCAGAAAAAGCTAGCTGGTCAACTTAAGAAACCCAAAGCTAACCACCCATCTGCTCTTGATAGTATATGGGACTTCTACCCAACCAAAAAGGCTATGCAGAAGTATGTAAACCGGAAGCATGATCCTCACAAGCATCTGCCCAAAGTGAATCACACTTCCGTTTACTATGACTACCAGGTGGACAATGGGTACCACCCACCAAGGTTTCACTTGATGAGACCAAAGTGGTACCGGCTGCCAAGACTGCATGACCCCCTAGGACCCAACATTGCTTGGGTACCTAAATCTTCCTCTTAAATTTTGTAGGAACTGTGTGCTGGAGCCATCTCAGAACAAGATTGGTACATTGATAGTGGATGCTCCAGACACATGACAGGGGACAAGAGTTGCCTGACAGAGTTCCAGAAAGTCAAAGGGCCCAGGGTTACCTTTGGAGGTAATGATAAAGATGGCCAGACAAAAGGGAGAGCGAAGCTGATAAAGAACTAGATAATCATTCATGATGTCTCTTATGTCAAAGGACTGAAATTCAATTTGCTGAGTGCTAGCCAATTCTGTGACAAAGGCTACACAGTCGAATTTTCCAAAGAAGGCTGTTCTGTCAAGCATGAGACAACTAATGAAGTGGTTCTAACAGCAACAAGGAAGAAAAACATCTATGTAGTTGATTCGTCAACTGCAAAAGATGGAATTTGCCTGATAGCCAAAGGAGATTCAAAACTCAGTTGGGAATGGCACAAGAAACTGAGTAACTTGAATTTCAAAACAATCAACAAGCTAGCAAGGGATCACATTGTTGAAGGACTACCCAACTTGGTATACAAGAAGGAGAACTTGTGTAGTGCATGCCAGAAAGGAAAACAAGTGAAGAACTCTTTCAAACCCATTGCTGGAAACCTCTCTACTAGTCCCTTGAATCTAATTCACATGGATTTATTTGGACCAGTGGAAACTCCAAGTGTTGGTGGGAAGAGATACACCTTAGTCATGGTGGATGACTATTCCAGATTCACATGGACTATCTTTCTGTCCAAGAAAAATGAAACTCTGCAGAAACTACCATCTCTGCTAAAGCTACTACAGAATGAGCAGAACCAGAAAGTCAAAGCCATCAGATCAGACAGAGGAACAGAGTTCGTCAACAAGGTCATACAAGAGTTCTGTGATCAAAACGGAACAATGCATCAACTCTCTGCAGCCAGAACTCCTCAACAGAATGGAGTTGCAGAAAGAAGAAATAGAACCTTGAAGGAAGCTGCAAGGACCATGATTGCTGAATCAGGTCTACCTTACAGATATTGGGCTGAAGCTATCAACACTGCATGCTACACCCAAAACCGAAGCTTGATTCACAAAACTCATCAGAAAACCCCCTATGAATTATGGAAAGGACGAAAACCCAACATCAGCTACTTTCATGCATTTGGATGCAAATGCTATATACTCAACAATGGGAAGGATCACCTCAAGGTGTTTCAAGAAAAAGCTAATGAAGGAACATTCTTAGGCTACTCCAGCACCAGCAAATCCTACAGAATACTCGACAAAAGAACCCTACTTGTTGAAGAATCGATTCATGTCAAGTTCGACGATCTCAACTCTGTTGAGAGCATAATTGAAAACTTGGAGAAAGCGAATCTAGAAGAATCACCAGAACTGGAACCACCAGAGACGGACATACCAGAATTGGTAACTAACTCTGCCATACCAATACACCATCAGAATCCCATCCTACAAGACAAAGATAGTGATGAAGAATCAGAAGGAGGACAAGAGAATCCAAGACAACCCTTATCTGAACCTGATTTAACTTGGTTAAGAGATCATCCTCCTAATCAAGTAATTGGACAAATCAGAAGTGGAGTCCAGACCAGATCTGCTACATCAAGGAGAGAAGCAATGCTTACCTGCTACATATCTCAAATGGAACCTATGACTGTGGAAGAAGCTCTTGCAGACTCTGATTGGATCAATGCTATGCAAGAAGAGCTTACTCAGTTTGAAAGGAACAAGGTATGGGAACTTGTTTCTCGGCCAAAGCACCAGAATGTCATTGGAACCAAATGAGTATTCAAGAACAAAGCTGATGAAGATGGCAACATTGTAAGGAATAAATCAAGGCTGGTAGCTAAAGGTTATTGCCAAGAAGAAGGAATAGATTTTGATGAGACCTTTGCACCAGTTGCCAGACTTGAAGCCATCAGAATTTTTCTAGCTTATGCTGCTTACAACAACATCAAGGTCTACCAGATGGATGTCAAGAGTGCATTTCTGAATGGAGATCTTGAAGAAGAAGTTTATGTGGAACAACCACCAGGTTTTGTCATTCCTACTCAATCCTCTTGTGTCTACAAGCTTAAAAAGGCCCTCTATGGTCTTAAGCAAGCTCCCAGAGCATGGTATGACACATTGTCACTCTTCCTAGTGAACCATGGGTTTACTAAAGGAAAGGTTGGCAAAACTCTATTTCAAATCTCTGTTACTAATCATATTCTGTTAGTACAAATATATGTTGATGATATTATATTTGGTAGTACTAATCCAGAACTATGCAAGAAATTTTCTCAAGTGATGCAGAGTCAATTTGAAATGAGTATGATGGGAGAACTAAGCTACTTCCTAGGTCTTCAAGTGAAACAAATTCCAGAAGGAATCTTCATCAACCAAGGAAAGTACACCAGAGATCTAATCAAGAAGTTTGGAGTGGAAGGCAAATCATCTGTAAAGATTCCCATGAACACATCACAAGGAATTGGTCCAGATGATGAAGGAAAGGATGTGGATGCAACAACATACAGAGGAATCATAGGATCTCTGTTGTATCTAACTGCAAGCAGACCGGACATCTCATTTTCTGTTGGAATCTGTGCCAGATACCAATCAAAGCCCAAGGAAAGCCATCTAAGTGCTGCAAAGAGAATCATCAGATACATCAAAGGAAATCCAAATGCAGGCCTATGGTATCCCAAGGGAGGTAACTTTGAACTAATTGGTTACTCTGACTCAGATTTTGCAGATTGCAGACTAGACAGAAAGAGCACCTCTAGTCACTGCCAATTGCTAGGAGGAAGGCTTGTTTCCTGGTTTAGCAAGAAGCAGAACTCTATCTCAACAAGTACAGCTGAAGCTGAGTACATTGCAGCTGGGAGTTGCTGTGCTCAGTTACTCTGGATGAAGCAACAGTTGAAGGACTATGGGATTCAAGCTAAGGAGATCAAGCTGTTGTGTGACAACACTAGTGCCATTGCTATCTCTCAGAATCCAGTTCTTCACTCCAGGACAAAGCACATTGAAATCAGACATCACTTCATCAGAGATCATGTTGAAAAGAAGCACATCTGTATGGAGCATGTATCTACAGAAGACCAGCTTGCAGACATCCTAACCAAGCCTTTACCTGAGGCAAGGTTTAACAAGCTAAGGGAAGAACTGGGAATGATGGATGATCTTCCCAGAGATGCCTGACTCAGAGACTCACTGAGCCAGAACTGTTTTCTTCTGCACCAGAGAAACTCACATCAGAGAACCCCTATCTGTGTTCATCAGAATCACACATCAGAGAAACCCCCTCCTCTGACCAGAGATCCCTATTAGAGAGACAGCAGATACGGTTGTGGACTTAGCAACATTTCGAGGTACGGGCAAGACCTAATTACTTGAAACGGTCTTTTACCAGAATACCCCTGATCGTTACTCTTCTAACGGAAACGTTTTCCGCCCGCATTTCATTAAATGTTACCTCGAAACCGCCAATATCTCAAACGTCCACTACTCTAAACCTTTTATATCCACCTTCTTCAACCTAAATCCCTACTGCTACTTTATCTCTCTAAAACTGCTCTAGCATTCAAGCCTTCAGATCCTCTAAAACTTTCAATCCTCAGAACTTTTCGTAACTCATCTCTAAGAATGAACTTCCTAAACATCAACGACCTCACCAAGGAAGAAGCAAAGACCATCATCGCCAACATTGTCTCCGGCATGAAGGTCGACATGTCATCTCTACCATTACTTGCAGAAAACCAAAAGAGGATGACCAAAATTATCCAGGGGATGACAGACTCACAACTCTCAAAGGTTGTTGCTCATCCCTACGAGCATTTCAGCATCAAGGATGTGGCTGAGTTCTACCTCTGTAACACCCCCAAATTTCCCACCCAAAACGTTGACATAATTGAAATAAAACTTTTATTTATTCATCAAAGAGTTGAAGAAATACAGCGGAAGTCTAAAATAGGAAATGGGTGTTCCTCCGGTCATCTCTCAACCGGATGCACAGGCAACTAGAACATAACAAATAATTTAATAGAAATAAAGTGTTTGTAAAGTAAATGTTTATTTCATAACTAGTATAACTAAGGCGACTTCTAATTCGCTCTCGGGTCATGCAAGCAATCATCAATCGACAGAATCAACCTCACCTGCACAAATAAAGTGCAGAACAAAACAAGGAAAAGAAGACAAAAATTAGCTTTAGAGCTAAGTAAGTACTACCCAACCCCGTAAAATAATCATGTTTGACTAAAATAGATTTTTATATAATAATATATAAAAATACTCACACCATCGAAATTCTTTTCACTTTGATTTTTCTCAAGACTACTCCTTTACAAAAATCCTCAACTTCTATAAAACTTCGTAATAACTCTTCTCTTTGATTTCCTCAAAAATCACTTCTTCTCTAACTTCCTAGTAATTTAGAAGGGCGGTGCTCTACCTTTCGGTAGAGCCCGGTGGACCGTGGTTACGGACGGCCACCCCGAACAAGTGCCGGTACCACAACTGCTCTGTTGGAAACGAAACGACTACCTTAAGTGTGCACACCCCCTAAAAGGGATTCCAAGCCCCTCGAGTAGTAAGTCGTAACGAGTAGTCGGGACTCAGTCTACCAACTACCCCTGAATAAGATATCTGGAATGATTAGGGATTACTACTACCATAACTTCTTCTTAGAAGGGATCATCGATCCAAATATCACTTTAAACTCAAACTGTACTTCTTAGTAGTAGCAAATCTAATCACCCTCCACATTTATCCGGATGTGGAAAACCGACACCCCGGATTACTCCCGAGATGCTCACTTCTTATAAAAATGTAAATTTTATCTTCAATAAATAATACTTCAAAAATACTTCTTAATTTCTCTAAAAAGTCTTGAAGGTATTTAAAAATATTTAATACCCCAAAAGTACTTAACTTATATTTCTCAACAACCATATACATAATATCTCTTCACAAATCACATACACAAAATTCAACAATTCACACTTATTCACATAATGCATAATAAGCATATAATACGAGGAAACAATTTTAGATTGGCAGAGAAACTTACCTCAAGTCGCGATAATTCGTAAACAAAGCTTCTATCTTGATATTCTTCAAATTCACCTTCTAAAATATTAAAATCCTAATATCAATACTTTATCTCATAATGATTTATCTATCCTTTATTTATAATTTTCCCCTCTCCACTTGATTTTAACATTATCATCATTATTGTTAGTTAGTATTATTATTAATATTTTTATTTGAAATTCCTAATCGGCCAAACAAAGAAAATATAGGCAAACCACTTAAATTAACTTTCAGGCCATTCATAACATAGTAAACCCAGTCCAATAAATTTTTAACAGCCCAGCCCAATAACATAAAACATGATACGGAGTAAAACTACGTACGTATACCGTTGTCCTCTTCGTCATCCCTAGCCGACGTGCGCAGATGGAGACTTCCGACGGCAACAGTGGTTCAGAGACGGAGGCCTCGATTCCCCTCCAGAGAAGCTAGCGCGGCGTAGTTCTTCCTCTTCCGGCGAGTTTTCTCATGTTTCCGACGACAGCAACTGCGGACTCTCTCTCTCCTTCCTCCGGCATGAGCGCAGTCCGGCGAGCTCCGGTGACTTCTTCTTCTTCCGACGTCAACAACTTGGCAGTTCGTCGGTCAGCCGGGGTACGTCCGGCGTGGCAGTACTCAACGGTAGCAGTGAGGTCCGATCAAATCAGTTCCGTTTCCAACTCCGGCTTCTCCTCTTGTGTCGGCCGTCCGGCGCGAACCAGTCCGGCACCTCGCGGTGGTGCACCGGCGAACTCGCCTCCCTCAGCAACGCAGTAGTCAGGCAGATCTTCACGCTCCTCTTCTCGCTCTGTTTCTTTTCTCTCTTTCTTTTGCAGGGTAGTTCGCGTATGTATATACAAGTAAGGGTTGTCACAGTGCGGTATATTACTACTATACGTACGTTTCATACGTTTAGTATAAATACTATACATACGTTTCATACGCTTACGAAATCTTCCCCATAAATTTTTTTTTAAAATTTTCCTTTGTAAGTTATAACTGATGCGTCAGTTTAAAAAAAAGAAAATCTTGTTCTTTAACGTACGGTGTTATACGTATAGTATTATATATTTAGGAGTAAAATGGAAATTGTGTTTTGTAAAAATAAAATATAGCTTTTACTTCTTATGTCATATGTATAATTGGTACTTGATATAAAATATTACTTCTTTTATTGGACCATTTTTATCTGACTAAAAATGTCACAATTGTTAATTTTCTGTCTGGTTCACTTGTTTCATAAAATGTTGTTCCTATTACTGAAATATTTTTATCTGACTAAGACGTCATAAATTTTGAAATTTTTTATCTGATTAGAATGTTACAACTGTTGAATTTTTGTCTGACTCAATTAATAATTAAAATGTCACTTCCGCAATATTTTATGATTTATCTGGCTAAACATTATTTTTATTTTTATTTAATTTTTTTTTTTTTGGAGTGTCACAACCTCAACGCCACCATCTCAAAGACTGGCATTCACTCCCAGGTGCAGGGTCAACGAATTTCTCTAAATGCATATGCTCTAAACGAATTCTTTGGGCTACAACTGGACTCCCAAGACCCGGAAACCCACAATCTTCTTACTCTTGATTCAGTGGAAATCTCCACTGAAGGATTTGTACAGACCTACTGCCGCCCGGAGGCCGCCGGACTGGACAAGCTGTATATGAAAAAGTTCTTGCTGAAGAAGGACTATGAAAAACTTGTCAGCATCCTGCACCGGTGCTTGTGGTGCAAAACTGCTTCAACTGATGAAATGAACAAGAACAATGCCAAAGCGATTTTTGCAGTTCACCATGGCATGAACATCAACTGGGGCGAGGTAATCTTTGGCTCCTTGACTGAATTTATTAAGAAGAAAGACTCAGAAACATGTCTATTTTCCACCAAGATGGGACATGGACTTCTCATTTCTGCCATCCTTGCTGCCCAAGGACTTCAACTCAGGGATACCCTCCCAGTTGACCACTCCAAAATGATCTTCCTCACAGCCTCTCCTAAATTCAACATAGCCATTTCTTCTGAACTAAAGAGAGAGGAAAGGCTAGAAAAGAAGAGAGAGGAACAGGCTGCTAAGCCCAAAACTGCTCTAAAGAAAACTTCCAAGAAACCCATTGAGCATTCAAAACCACCTAAGCAAACGCAGGCTGCAAGGGAAGTCAGAAAGAAGAAGAAGAATGACAGAATGACAATATCAGAAAAGGATGCAACAGATGAGGTTGCATCAGAGCTGCCCTCCCCAAAAGCCACCAGAAAATCTCATGCCAAAAAGCTAAAGCAGAAGAGAAGAAGAAAGCCAGTTGTACAGAGTGATGACTCTGACAACTCAAGCCCTCAACCAAAACAGAAGAAGAGAAAGACAAAGGAAATTTCACCTGTCAAGAGATCAGAAGTTCAGGGGGAACTTGAACCAGAATCTGGAACTCAACCTGAGGCTGAACAAGAATCTGCACCAGAGTTGCCAAGTTGTGCTCTCTCACCAGAACGAGAAGCCTCACCAAAGAAGAAACCAGAGACTGACTACAACATCATTCTGCAGAAGCATTTTGATAGAGTCTTAGCATGGAGAAGATGGAGAATGGGACCACTCCATAAAATAATTCAGTTTTTTGATGCTTATGAGGAAGAAGAAGCTGCAGTTCTTCACTCGGTAGGCACAGAAGATGTGTCAAAGTGCTTCAACCTTGCTTTTCTCA
The DNA here is from genome assembly GCA_945859875.1 of Cuscuta europaea. Taxonomy (NCBI): domain Eukaryota; kingdom Viridiplantae; phylum Streptophyta; class Magnoliopsida; order Solanales; family Convolvulaceae; genus Cuscuta; species Cuscuta europaea. Next base: position 4,633,366 of record CAMAPE010000041.1, read on the forward strand.
TCTCTGTCCTACAGAAAAAGAAAGAAAAATATCAAGGTAAAGCTCCAACAACTGCCATGTCTCCTGAAAGGCATGTCAAAGCTTTGGAAGAGGATGAGATGGAAGAATTTGATGCGTGGCTAATGGAGAAAAAGAGAAAAGAATCTCTCATCAAGTTTCGTCACAGTGCCCATGAGGAAGGAGAACCCTCCACATCAAATGATATTGCTCTAACCATGGAAAAGCTAATCAAGGAATGGAGAGAATCCATATTCTCAGAGATTGTTCTTGAGGTAATCCCTACACCTCCTCCTTCCCCTCCCAAATCTCCTGTTACTCAACCATCACCTTCCAAATCACCTTCTAAACCTTCAACCCAATCCCCTCAGAAAACCTCCTCTCCTACACCCTCTTCCACCAGAACTCCATCTCACCAGAAACCAAAATCCAGACCCTCATCACCTTGCAAACAACCCTCAAACACCAGAAATCGATCACCTTCACCCCCATCATCCCCCTCATACCAACCTATTCCTCAACCAATAATCCCATTTCCCCAGAGTTCACCTCATCAGAAATCCTTATCACCCTCCAGAACTGCCTCACCACAGAGATCATCCCACCACTCTGTAGCCTCTACACCCAAGAAGAAACCAGTCTTCAGAGTCCTCTCTTCAGAAAGTAACAATGATGGATTCCTCACCTCCTCCATTGTGGCTGATGAAACATCTAAAAGGAGAAGGACACCCCCAAGAGTTCCTTCCCCTACACCATCCACCAGAGCTCCTCCATTTCCCAAGGGCAGAGGATTAGAGATGCCAGGATTTACACCTGAAGAACCCCAGATTCCTTTCAACCAGATTGTGAAATCTGCAGAAAAATTTGGTGGTCAGATGCTAGACAATATGAACAAGCTCATAGTCATCAATGACAAACACTATGAGCATCTCACACACACCAACATTCATCTGAATCAGGGTCTTCAGCAATTATCAGAGAAGCTTGACACTTTGACCGAGTTCCTGCACACTTTCATGAGCTCATCCAACGAGAAGATTGACACCATCTCCAGAGAAGTAGATGAAATTAACTCTGTCCTCTACTCCCACTCTAGCTCTCTGAATGTTCAGAATAAGAAACTATATGAGATAGCTGAAGCCATTGACATTTTGGAATGGAATGCTGATCAATCTTCAGAACGCCTCATGGAAATAAGTACTATGTGTACTGCACACAAAGCACAAGCCTTAGACATTCTTCAGAAGGATAAGGAGCGTTACCAGAAGTTGGTACTTCTTGAGGCAAGTACACAGAGCATTCAATCTACAATGGAAAGGCAACAGAGCCTGATTGAAGGTCTGGCTTCTGTTACTCAAACTCTGCCAGAAGCTCTTAATGAGATCAGAGATGCCCAAGCCTCAGAATTCTCAAAGATTGAGCTCCTCCTTGGTGATCTTGTTGATGCCAAAAAGGGGGAAGATACCAGAAAAGAGGAAGGACCTAACACTAGAGCCTTATCTATCAGAGAACCCTCCTCTACTGTTGATCCTGCTCCATACTTTGATGCAACCAGAAAGAAGAAACTAGCAGTTGTTGTTACCAGACCTCCTCCTCCTCCTCCTCCTCCTCCAAGAAGCTCAAAGAAAAAGATATCATCATTTTCATTCAATGATTGGATGAAGAGCGGTCTGTCAAGGCCAGACAGAGTTCAGTTTGAACAAATGAGGAAGCTGATGACTCCCCTTCAACGAGAGAATCTATTCATGGATAGTGATGGACTTGTCCAGATCAACCATGGTGGTTCTATCCAAGAAGCAGAAATCTGGTACGGGATGAAGGTTCTCACTGGCAAGAACACTGCAGAAGTTGTTAGAAATTATTTGGACTGCAAACTTGCACCTCATTGGGCTGACTATCAGAATCCGAGGGATCTAGCCTCAATCAGAGCTAAGGTCAATGCAGAGCTCGAAAGGAGTGACAGAGCAGGACCACAGGTAGATGAAGAAGATCTCTAACTCTCTATCTCTGACTCTGTAAATTTTTATTTTCTCTCTCAGATAAATAAGATACCAACTCTGCCTCTTTTTGCATGGCTTACTCAAATGTCTGCTCTTATTCACCTTCCTTGTGTTTGTTCTGTTACCTTATTTGCTTTAATTACTATCTGAATGTATCGTACTCTTACTATTCTCCTATGCTAAGTTGCCCACCAAGATTTTAATGAAAAGTTTCAAACTTCTTTATGGTGAAAGGCACTTCTCTGGAAATAGTTAAAGGGTTTTGGCATCATCAAAAAGGGGGAAATTGTAAGGAATAAATGTATTTAGATTTTGATGATGCTAGGTTAATTAGAATTTGGAGTTACCCCAATAGAAATTTTGTATTAGAATTTCTTCTGTAAGTTTTAGCTTAGTCTTCATACCAGAGATCCACCTTGCTTCTCCCAGAGTTGCTCCCAGAGTTGCTCACCAGAGAAGCCATCAGAACTGGTTATCAGTGTTGGTACCAGAGTTGGCAACAGAGGCGGACTTCAAAGATTGAACCAGAGAGCCTCATAAGACTTTGCCAAACACACCAGATTCCGAAAGCACTTACCAACGGTCGTTAAACTAACGGGAAATCCCCTAACGGTTACGAACCTTTCAACGGAAACATGGTACTGTACACACATTAAATGCACATTTAATGCTGTACGTACGAAGAGATATTTAAAGCTGATGATTGACCATGCGAGTATCTTCACGCCCCCAAAATAGCAAGTCGAAGGTCCAACCGGTCAAGTCAACAGTACAAGCATTTAATGAAGTTGTCTTCTACACTCCAACGGGAAGACTGCTCCCAGTATATTAGATACACTCTGAAGAACTACGAGGAGAACTTTGCTACAACATCTGCTAGACGAACTTGCTCAGATCATTCTACTCTAAATCAAATACCTCAAAGCCTTCTTGAGATTCAAACTTCATTCTTAACAAGAAAAGGCTACAGTTGGAAGATATATTTTCTAATCCCTCATCCAACTAGCAAGTTGCAAAGTTCCTCAGTTCTTCAACACTTCGAAAACTTCATCTACTCATCCTTTGTGAAGAAGCAACGTTGGAGAAAACTGATTTTGAATCAAACACTTCTTGAAAAAGAAGGGACGTCTCAAATTAGCTTGAGTAAGTGAAGTGGGGATACTTCAAGAGACTCAGTGAAACGAGACCAGCCATCAGGAAGCAGGACTGCATCCCGGGTGGCAACTAGGCTTGAAGAAGACGTGGAGAGCTTCTTAAGTTCTAGGGACTAAGGCGTTGTAAACTGTTGTTTTTGCAAGCTTAGTGGAACAGTGGACTAGAGGAACAAGTTGTTCCTTGAACCACTATAAAAATCCCCGGTGTCACTTACTTACTTATTTTATCTCTGCACTTAAGAACTTAAACTGCTTGATTCAAAAGGTTGGACTCTATGTTCAGCAGATCTCCCTTAAGAGTTATCAGAAAGGCATTTGCCTTAGTGTTGTCTGAGGCTACCCGGACAGAACCTAATCCGCTGCCAGGTCCAGTTCTGTCATCAGAACTCGACCTTCTCTGTCACCAGATTTCGACCATCTCTGATAAGTCAGTTTTGACTTAGAGAAAAGTTTAAATTCCTGAACAGTCTATTCACCCCCCCCCCCCTCTAGACTGTTCCCATTACAAACGGGACCAACAGTTTTCCAGATTAAAGAAATTGATCAAATCCTGTACAATTTAAAACTAGAAGAAAAATTAAAACCCTAATTTATAGCAAAACCCCAAAATCTGATCCACCACATCTCTAACCTAATTAGTGTCTTCTCCTAAAACTATATATATGTGAATCCCAACGTCCAATACCTGTTGAATCGCTGCACCGAGGTCACTATCCCCTTCATTCAATTGTGCCAGTTTTGCAATAGTCGTGCACAGACTGCCCGCATCATCCCTTTGTTACGCCTGGGAGGTGCTCTCCTCAGGACTGAATCGTCGCTAACCATAGGACGCCGAAACTCCATCGGTCAATGCTGAAATCTGCCACCATCGTACCAGCGCCGCCATAGTGATGGGGCTTTGTCGGCCGACCCATGAAGGAAATGCCTTTGCGTGTCGCAATAACCTCAGCCATTTAGGAGATCCCAATTTTTCCGCACCCTCTCTCGATCGACAGTGCTAGGGCTAGGATAAATCGCCATGTGTCTGGATCTCCATCGTCGATCCCAATCGCAGAATCTCCATATTATAATCCAAGGAGATTCAGCGAAGAACAGCCTCACCTGGAATCCGAGCGACTCCCCCTCATTGCCCAATAGCAGGAAGTATTTTTGCTTTTGCTTTAATTGTAGCTTTTCCAACACTTCAAAGAAAACTTTAAAGGGAAACCTTTCAACACAGTCTCAAATAACTAATTTTGAAAATTATAAAAATAACCCCATGTGGCACTCAATATTTCAAATATTGTGAATATAGCCCCGTTTTATAATTCGATGTATCTACATTTTTGTTATTGCAACACTTTAAATGGAAGTGTTACATCATATTTAGCTATATATGCAACACTTTTCTTATAACCGTTGCATAAATCTATAATTAACTTGTTTATGCAATATTTAAACGCAACTGTTGCATAATTTCAATTTCAAATACAATATGTAACAAAAAAATTAATGTTACAAACAAAGTGTTACAAAAAGCTTATTTTGTTGTAGTGATATATCAATCGAACGAAGCCTGTGGTTTAAAGCATGTCTACTAAAATTAAGAAGTCCAACTTCACAATACTCATAAAAACGACAAAATCTGAAAAAGAAAAACGAAACTTATTCTGATTACCTGGGGGAATTCATAGAGAGGAATATTAGTACTGATTCAAATGAATGAATCTAACATTTTTACTACTTTAAAAACACTTGAACTTTTTAACACACAGGAAACAAACATCTACTAAACTACCTGATCAAATATGCCTATCAGAGAGCAGTGAAACCATTGAGCAAAGAGAAAAGCAATAAAAAGGAGATAATTCTCCTGTGATTACTTATGTTTTCAACTTATAGTTACTGGACCATATAATATCACTAGAACTGTCAAAATATAAACAAGAGAGAGACAAACAGAATGTTAGAAACATACATACATCATTCAGTTAAAGAACTAAGGAAGGATAAGTCTCAGTATTAAGAATATCAGATTGGATACAATCGGGTGCTATATGTGATCATGCCCTACTTCTCCATTGTCATCCTTGGAACCCTCTCCTTGATACACTCCCAATCCCATCTTTCATCTCCTTCACAATGTTCTTGAACGACATCTCAACCACTGATTGAACCAATCAAGCCCTTCCCTATATATATATGACAAATCCAAAATACTAAATCAGGAAATGATTTTTTCAATTTCAAATCATAGCTTTATTTTGATTAGTCTAACCACACTACATCCAGTTTTTGACATGAACATCAAACGTAGACTGTACATCAAAGTCAGATATCACAGTTTCTTTAGCTATTATTAGAAAATTTTCAATATAAAGTTCCTAATTCAAAAACATTATAAGGAAACTTGTGATATTCAGAAACTAATCATAGCACGCTGCTAAATATGAGATCACTAATAGGTTTCAAAAGATCCGAAAAGTCAATTTCCAGCTTTGAAGGGGTTGCAGAGCCTCTACTACCAGCATGTTAAAAAGAGTATCACTACTATTATGCATCTCAGGCATTGAGTAATGACCTTTTCTCTAACAAATTGCGACAAAGCAATCAAAGACAGATTGCAGACAACAACTTCAGTTGGGCTTGTGTACTCAATAATCTCAGTACACAAGTTAGAAGACTTGATAGTTAACCATTGCTGGTAAATGATTCAATAGAACTCTGTGTAAATGTTATAGTCCACTTTAAGCTGAATAGATTAATAGAACTCAGTATAAATGTTATTATACTTTGAATCAATTACAGGGGCTAAAACAAAACTGCTACACTTGATAACCCAATATACAAATTAAAGTGATAAAGAACTTCTATAAAGTAAACTACAAATTTAAGTGATAAAGAAATTTATTAACAATTTGATTACAAGAATCTGAAGAATTGATCGAATTGAGAAATCAAAGAGAGTAGCGGAAGAGATGAATATTACAGGGAGAGTCTGCGGAAGAAGAAAGAAGCTGAATATGAATTAATTAACCTAAAAATAATGTAAACCTATGGTATATATACTAAGTATAAAACAATACAAATAAGGCCCAATACATAAAGGCCCGATACAATAAAACATATCCAGAATCATCAAATAAGTCTTGTTATGCCCCCTCAAGATGAGCATGAATGTCCAGCATGTTCATCTTCACTGCAAAGTTGTTAAACAATGGATTCCCAAGTGGCTTTGTATAAATATCTGCAAGTTGAAAATGATTTTTAATATGAATCAAACAAATTAAACCAGAAGCTATTTTTTGTCTTATTAGATGGCAATCAAGTTCAATATGTTTAGTTCTTTGGTGCTCAACAGGATTATAATCCAGATGATATGTGGATTTATTATCAGTATAAATTGTCATAGGCAAATGAGACTGAATATGTAAATCAATAAGAATATAATACAACCACTGTGCTTCACAAACTGCATTAGCAGCAGCTCTGTATTCAACTTCAGTGGAAGACCTACTAACAACCTGTTGGTTTTTGGATTTCCATGAAATTAATGAACTTCCAGGGTAAAATGCATAACCAGAAACACTTTTTCTAGTATCAATACAAGCAGCCCAATCTGAATCTGTGTAACCTTGTATAGAGAAATCAGAAACAGAAGAATAAAAAAGGCCTTTACCTGGGGAATTTTTAAGATATCTAAGGATTCTGTGAGCTGCACTCATATGAATGTTAGTAGGAAAAGCAAGAAACTGACTAAGTACTTGAACACTGTAAGCAATATCAGGTCTAGTAACAGTTAAATAAAGAAGTTTACCAATTAAGATTCTATATGGTTTACGATCATCTAAAGCAATACCTTCATTTTTGGAAAATTTAATTTTGCAGTCCATGGGAGTATTATAAGGCTTACAGTTTAGATAACCATATTCATTTAAAATATCAAGAGTGTATTTTCTTTGACACAAATTAATACCTTTGTCAGATCTTGCAAATTCTATTCCTAAAATATATTTTAATTCTCCAATATATTTAATAGTGAATTTATCATGCAGAAGAGTTTTTACTGCATTAATCTCTTCAATGCTATTTCCAGCAAGAATGAGATCATCTACATAAACTAAAATAGCAGTGAAAGATGATTTATCAGTTTTAGTAAATAAAGAAAAATCAGCTTTAGATTGTTTATATCCAAACAATTTAAGTGAATCAGAAAGCTTACAAAACCATTGTCTAGAGGCTTGTTTGAGGCCATATAAACTTTTGTTAAGCTTGCAAACCCTGGTATCATTTGGAGACAGGTAACCTGTTGGTGGCTGCATATAAATATCTTCATTTAGATCACCATGTAAAAAAGCATTATTTACATCAAGTTGATGTAAAAACCGATTCTTAGCACTAGCAATAGCTAAAATAATCCTAACAGTGGTTAATTTAACAACAGGAGAAAAAGTATCAAAATAATCAAAACCTTCTTCTTGAGTATAACCTTTAGCAACTAATCTAGCTTTATATCTATCTAAGGAACCATCAGGTTTTAATTTTGTTTTGAAAACCCATTTACATCCAATAATGTTCTGATTAGAGGGTGGATTAACTAAGATCCAAGTATTATTGTTCTGAAGAGCTTGCAATTCAATAGACATAGCATTTTGCCATTCAGGAAGCTTTGCGGCTTGTTTAAAAGTCGAGAAATGGTGCTAAATAGGAGCTTAACTTATGGTATGTAATTAAATAAGAGCTTGACTTTTTTTACTCCTAAATAGGACCTAATTTTAGGAAGTTTCCAAAATTGCCCCTGTTTCTTAAACTCATACAGAAGCTCAGATTTCCGTTATTTTCATTCTCTCGTTCAGCTCAGCCTTCAAATTAGACGATCTTCATCTCACCTTCGATGAACTGCTGCGATCGATTAACTGCCGCCATCGATCAACTGATGTGATATTCACAGACTATCGCTCACATGTTATTTGGTACGATCACATAGTTTTATCGTTCGCTTTTTGTTTGCGACAATCATCTTCACCTTCATCTTCGTTTAAAATTTCAGGTAATTAATTTTATATTCTTGAATTGTATGATGATTGTGTATCAGAATTGTTTTCATTTGTGTTTACTTGTTGATAGTCGTATGAAGTTTTATTGTAGTTCTATGATTAGGAGAGCTGGAAGTATTATGAATGCTTTATCATCATTATCGTTTTTCCTGTCTCTAATCTTCTTTAATGTTCATTATTTTTTCCTTCTTTTCATATTTCTTATTACATACGCTTTACTCTTCTGGATTTATCTTTGGTTTGACATTGTAGATAATTCATGACATTGTTTTACATTCATGTCATTTGTTGTATTTCCAGGTGTCGCAGACATGGATAATAATATTCTTGTCATGGTTAAAGTTGATGGATACTGGAATCCTGATAATGTGTTTCATAATAAACACACGCTTGGTGTTTCTGTTTTGTTTGGTTCTTCCTATAGTGATTTATGTGATAATTTGATACATAACATTTTCAAGGGAAGAATCGATAAAGATTTTAGGATATCTTACATTGTTGAGTCATGTCCTCCCCCTGTTTTTATAGATGATGATACAAGTCTTACTTTTTATCTAATTTTGAAAACCTTACATCCATCTTTTTCCCAGTTTCCAATTTGTGTTGAGTTCATTGCACATCAAGTTCCTTCAAAATGTCATACTTCTCATAATACTTCTATCCTCATACCTTCAGAAAGTATATCATTTGATTCACCAAAGGTTCCCTCTTCTTCTTCAGTTGATTCTTTTTTGTCAACTGGTGTTTATAAGGATGTTAAAGTTTATACGCACACTGATCCTACCAGTATAGCATTGTATGCTATATACAAGAATAAACATGATCTTATATATCACTTGAAGTTGTATGCCATTGAGAACAACTTTCAGTATGTGACTAAAACTTCAAGAAAAGAAAGTCTACATGTTTTTTGTCCTGATGAGAAATGTGAGTGGGCTGTTCGCGGTGTTCGTCTTCCTGATGTGGACTTCTTTCAGATTCGCAGGTTCAATTGCAACTTTAACATTTTTATTTATTTATTTATAGTTGTAATTATCAGTTACATTAACTTTAATTTTCACTTCTTCTTTTTCAGATTTGATTCAACTCATTCTTGTTCAGTGGATTTCAGAGAGGGTGATCACAAGCAGGCCACTTATGACATTGTTGCAGGCATGGTTATTCATCGTTACTCCAATGCTTCTAAGAAATCCTATCCGCCAAATGACATAATTGACGACATCCATAGAGAATTTGGCATCTCTTTGTCTTACCGTAAAGCTTTGGCAGTTAAGCGACATTCAATGAAGCTTCTCTTTGGATCCGATGAAGAGTCGTATCAATTATTACCTTCCATGTGCCATGTCATTGGAAAAGCTAATCCACAGTCTGTCATAACTCTTGTTCGTCATGCTGATTCTGTTTTCAAGTACATGTTCATGTCATTGTCTGCATGGAGGGAAGCTTGGGATCACTGTATACCTGTCCTAACAGTTGATGGTACTTTTATGAAGGGCTATTTCAAAGGGACTTTGCTCACTGCCTGTACCAGGGATGCCAACCGTCAGCTTGTTCCATTAGCTTTTGGGATATGTGATTCAGAAAACAAGGATTCCTGGAAATGGTTCTTTTCACAGTTGAAACTGGCTTTATCTTATAGACACAATTTATATATTGTTTCTGACAGGAATGCTGGAATTATTAAATCCATTAAAGATGTCTTTCCTTCAGCTGGACATGGTTATTGTGTTCACCATTTAGCTGGTAACATTCGGTCGCAGTTTAAGGGTTCTGCTGATGGTAAAGAGTGGAAGTTTAATGCTGCAGCACGAGCTTCTACTTACAAGGAGTATCAAGAATATATGGCTTTGTTGGATTTGGAGGATCCTCGTATAAGAGCATATTTAGATAAGATTGGAAGTGATAAGTGGGCAAGGTGCATGAGTGGTCCGTATAGATATAATATCATGACTTCTAACTGGGCTGAGTCCATGAATAATGTCAACATTTGTGCTCGAGAGTATCCAGTAGCAAAATTAATTGATTTTATTCGTGAGCGAATGCAAAAATGGTTTACAGAGCGTCGTGATTTAGCACATTCAACTACAACTATTCTGCCTAAAGAGCGTGAACATGAGCTTATAGTTCTGCAACGTGAAGCATTTCATATGCAGGTATGACATGGTGTTTGTTAATGTTTGACATTGCTTGTTAAAGTTGTTGACATTGTGCTTAAATCTTTGACATTTTCTCATAATAACTGAATTTCATTTTATTTTTCCTTTTTGCTTAGATTATTTATTTACTATTGCAGGTGAAGCCTTCTTGTGCTTACGAATTTCAGGTTGTTGATAGGCGTTGTCGATCTTATGTTGTTGATTTGAAGAAAAAAATTTGCACATGCTGTGCATTTCAATTGGATCAATTTGTGTGTGTACATGCTGTAGCAGCGATTTCCAAAGCACCAAACATGTCATGTTATGATTTCATTTCGCCTTTTTATAAACGTGACGCGTTGTGTGCTACTTACAATGGGATTGTTCATCCAATTTGTGATGTTGCTGCATGGAATGTCCCTGCTGATGTTCAAAGTATGATCTGCAAACCACCTAAGTGTGAAAAGAGGCCAGCTGGAAGGCCAAAGAAGAAGAGGATACCATCTGTTGGAGAGTTTCCTACATTTAAAAAATCAAAAAAACAGAGATGTTCACGTTGTACTGGTGTTGGGCATAATCAGAAGACTTGTAAAAATCCAATTCCCCATGTTTAAAAAAATCAAAAAAACAGAGATGTTAAAGTTGTACTGGTGTTTTTGCACTTTAGCAGTACATTTTTACTGCTAAATACTATTGGTGTATTTGACATTCTTATATTTAGAATGACACTTTTAAATGTAATTTCTGAAATTTAGATTGAGATGTTCACATTTACCATTTCATTTTCTATCCTTTGCAATGATAAAACATTTCTAGAATGGCATTCTGGCTATAAAATCATTCTCATTGTCATTACATTTTCAATGTAATTTTTCAAGTTATCAAAGATATTTGGATAATGTCATTTTCTAATTTTTCAATATCATTTGCAATGTCATTACAATGGTAATGTAAAGACGCATTCTGGTAATAAGATCATTGTCATTGTAATTACATTTTCAATGCAATGTCATTTTCTACTTTTCAATGTCATTTGCAATGTCATTAGAATGATAATGTAAATACAATGAATGCATTGATATTGTGAATGTCATTGAAATAACAATGCTATTTCAATGTCAAAGGTATTGTCATGACATCTGAGATACTGTTCAATAAAATGGAATGACATTCAAAATGCACTATAATAACATTGGAATGTCATTTGCATAAATTGAACAAAATAACGAAGTGCAATAATTTGTTCAATGCAAACAGATAGTAGTTGTTTCACTAAGTATATTACACACGATTGTATTAGAATATTATATCATATCATATAAAGCACTTCAGTCCTGCCCACATCTTCACTTCGCGGCAACATCTTCAACTCAATGCTTCCTTCATCCTTCTTTCGTTATACAGTATCAGCTCTGTCATCATTTTTTCTCTAAATAGGGGCATGTCTTCAGATTTGATTTCCTTAATATCCCTTCCCATCATCAGAAATTCAGCAAATTTCAAAACAAACATTCCACAGTTTCCACTGCATGAAGTAAAGGAAAAAACACAACATTAAAATCTAATAATTTTATTAGACAAAAAAAATATATATTTCAATATATTGAACTTACCAATCATCCTGTTGTGGACAATTTTCCACTGCTTGAACTGTGAACTTATCATCTTTTATATGTTCCATCATGTCATACACTCCGTAATTGTCAAGGATAAGATGTAACATCTCTTTCAAGCAAGGAAGATATTCAACAATGTCTCTAAGTGATTGACCCCGATTTGCTTTTGAATTGTAAACCCTTATTATTTTGGTGTTCATTTCTATAACCAGCAACACCCAATGGCTACCATTACACACAGGCATATACACAAAATCTGATTCACTCCATGGCATTCCATATTCGCATGTCATTCCCAAAATTTCTGACACTATAGTATCATGGTCAGATGCATCTTTCAATGTCTTATTGTTATTCTTTACTTCATTATGTGCTGTCTTCAGAATTTGAATGAAATATGGACCCACAGAAGCATATTTTTGTGGTAATTTGTACTGTGCTCTTTTGAAATTCAAATAGTACATGCACACTGCCATATGCTGCAATATAAAGAGTTTCATAAATATTTAATAAAATTATAAATTTACATAGCAAACAATTTGAGTATTTATTATATTAAACCACTACTTACAGAATCAGTCAGCCATTCTTGATTGAAAAACAGTTCGTAGAGCCATGTTTTTGACCTTATCTCAAAGTCATCAACTATAAAAGGCATTTTGTCCAGAACCTCAAAATTCTTTTTGTACTTCCTAGCATCCTCAAATTTCCTCCTATTTTTCAGCAGTCCAATATTCAAATAAGTCCTTGTTTTGTCAATTGCATTAACAGGTGGCATCTCAAAAGGGTCAAGTGCAAATGGCCCGTACAATGACTTTCTTTCATTCATTCTTAGTTTCAGCATTTTCTTCTCTAGCCTTTCCACCTTAGCTTTCTTTCTTTGTTGCACAAGTTCTGTAGGAGTGTATTTGTCAGGTTGAGTGGCAGTCCTTTTTGGCCTTTTAAACTTTGCCAATGTCTCTTGAATAGGTATTCTTTCTGCATAAACCTGCATTGCGAAATTCAAATTATATTCCACTCCCAATGTCATCCGCAATGGTATTGATAGAAACTATGTAATTGCCAATGAGATGTCATTAGAAATGCCATTATCAATGTTATACTATTACCAATGTCATTTCTCAGAGTCATTGTAATCGCATTGTACTTCATACAATGACATTCAAAATGGCATTGCCAATGGCATTGTACTATATAGATTGCCAATGTTATGGCATTTTAAATGCCATTGTCAATGATATATCTATAACATTCTCATGACATTTTTAGGAAATCTTATATTATCACCAATAAATATGTTGTTATTTAATTTACTATTTACCACTATTGCTTTTTCATTGTTACTTCTGAATTCCTTTTCTCCAGAACTCTGACCATCTTTATCCTGCAGTAACAAATCAGAATGTCACAAATAGACCTATAGAAATGTTTTCAATTATCATTGTCATTACCTTGTTTTTTACAATATCATTCACAATATTATCGACCTGCTGTAGATCTTCAGGTGAAAATTGAGTGTCTCCCAACAATGGAGATTTTTCACTGTTAGACATTGTCTTTTCAGGAGGTGTTGGAGTGAAGTGCAAATCAAAACTTGGCATATCAGAACCCCCCATATTCTGCACTTCTTTAACATTTTCTTTTTCAAACACTTCTTCAGCCTTTTCTTCTTCCGTTTCCTTTACAGAAACTTCGTTTTTAGAGATTTTATCCTCCCCAGATTCATCAGACTCCTCAGCATCTGGCTTATTATCATTTTTTTCACCCTCCCCAGACTCCTCAGCATCTTTTTCTTCCCCAGACTCCTCAGCACCTGGCTTATCATCATTTTTTTCACCCTCCCCAGATTCCTCATCATCTTCTTCTTCTCCAGACTCCACAGCATCTTGCTTATTATAATCTTTTTCACCCTCCCCAGACTTCTCAGCATCTTCTTCTTCTCCAGAATTATCAGACACCTCTACATCTTCTTGTTCATTAGAATCATTCTCTTCATATTCTTCCTCAGTTGTGTCATCATCAGAACTTGTATTACAGTCAAGCTCAACTTCTTGTACAATCTTCTTCCCCTGCACTATCTTGCCAGAATCTTTTATTTCATACCCTTTCTTCAGAAGCAATGTCAATATTTGCTCAAACATTTTATCATGTTTCTTTAGGGTATCTTTGATACCCTTCAGCTCTTTCAAACATATTACTTGAAACTGATCTTGTTCAGAGTTGCTTTGACTCTCAGTTTCTGCCTGCTCTTTACCTTTTTTGCCTTTTGTTGCTTTCCTTCTCAAAGTAGTACTTTTCTTGGCTTTTTTGAATTCAATTTCCGATTCCTCTTTACCATTCTTGCTTGATGCTTTTCTTTTCAAAGCAGTTTTTTTCGGTATTCTCTGTGATCTTCTTTTATCTATTCGAGACTGCATCTTGCCTTCATTGTCACTCTCATAGATCACCTTCTCCACAGCTGCATTCACATCCACTATGCTTTTCTCATTTCTGGTTGTCCACATATTTGCTATATTAGCATCTTCAAGCTCTAATATTGTTGGAACAATAGGCTGGAACTCAAACTGCAATGGTTGTAATATCATAAGTTTAACAAATCAATATATCTTTTAAAATTATAGATTTAAATGCATTATATTAAATTAACAATGTTATCAATTTCATTTCCAATGTCAATGTCGTTCAAATGTCAATGTCATTGGCAATGATAAGTCATTGCCATTGTTGTGTTATTGGAACGTTATACCATTTTCAACGACAATGGCAATGTGATAACATTGTCAATGGCAATGTGATAACATTGTCACTGGCAATGTGATAACAATGTCACTGGCAATGTGATAACAATGTGATAACAATGTGACTGGCAATGTGATAACATTGTCAATGTGACTGGCAATGTGATAACATTGTCAATGGCAATGTAATACCATTGTCAATGGCAATGTGATAACACTGTCAATGGCAATGTGATAACACTGTCAATGGCAATGTAATAACATTGTCAATGACATTGGTAAAGAAATAATAAAAATGAACTATTTTACTGTAATTAGTATGTAGTTACCTTTTTGTTGTCAAAAATATCCTCAGAAACAACTTTAGCAGAAGGCTTTTTCAACAAGCACCACCTTGTGATCCTTGGAACTGCATCCTTTTTGGAAGTAATAACTTTGCACATCTTTGCTCTTGATAATGCTGGGAATGTTTCAAATGCCCAAATTTGTATGGCAAACATATATCCAGGAAAATTATATCTTCCTTTGTCAGATTTGGACATGTTTTTGGCACATTTCCCAACATTGTCAACAAGGTCCTTCCAAACAACCTCACCCCATGCATAGGAATTAAATTTATCCAGATCATTCACCAAGTCAGCATAGGCCATTGGCATTGTAATGGAGGTCTGATTTCCCAGGAGCAGATTTGATAGGACATACAATAGTGCCAGTTTCACGCCATCACCTGGCTTTGCATTACTGTCCTTCCTATTAAAATTTTTGAATGCCTTTGCGACATCACCTCGGTACAGTGACCTCTTCTTGTTCTGCTGGAAGTATCTTCTCCAAATATCACCTTCTTCAGATTTTTCAATATCTTTGTCACCGGTAAATCTTAAACCTGTGAGCAGACAGAACTCCTCTTTGCTGAAGGTGACAAGTTTGTTTTGTATATGAAATATAAGCATGTCTTTAACAACATTGCCAGTAATTTCAGTGACATTGCTACCAACTAAATATATCAGGAGTTGGCCACTTATCCATTTCATATCTGCAATTTCCAGAATGCTTCCAAATGATGTTGTTCTGAAGTTATTGAGTTCTTCTTCATTCAGTTTCATCTTCAGCAGTCCAGCAACAGAATCAACGTTGCAGTAAACATTTAATCTAGTATCTGCAGAACTTCTTATCCTTTCATCACGGCATAGCCTTGTAATAGCCTGTAACATTTCATTACACATGAAATAAGTACAAATAAACCTAATTTAATGATCAACAATAACATTTTTGTTACATTCTTATGTTTATAAAACTAAGAAATTACATTTTAAGTTAATTTTAATATGAACACAAGCATACTATTTACAATACTTATAGTAGAAACATTTATTTAGACATGCAACGAGAAGTTGAACTAATTTAATCAAAACAACATTCATAACACTTTGAGATTGCAATATAAAAATAAAAGTAAACAATAACAGTAAATTTAAAGTTGTAAACAATTATATAGCAAATAACATACAATGTTACTGAAAAAACTACAATGACATACAATTTATTTATGCATGTTCACAAAAATAATATTCTCGTTTGAGATAAATAAATGTAAACAATGATAACAATGTTACTGAAAAAACTACAATACGAACATTTATTTCAATTTATTTGAGATAACTTTAATCAAAATAAGAGAAAAATATAGCAAATGACATACCAGTGTTTGGTTATCTTCTGCAACTTCCTCACTACTTGCCATTGCAATGTCGTCTTCAACTTGCTCGCTACTTTCTTCGAACCTAGACTTTCGACCTCGGCTCTCCACTTTTTCGAGTTTCAAAACTGCGCTCTTCGCTTCTCTGAAGTTACGAGCATCGTCTCTCCACCTTTTGCTTTTGTGTAAATTTAATGATGGTCGCGGTTTTTTTTAGAGCAGGTAGTTGCCACAGCCCCACAAAACCGCTCCATGTGTCGTTTAAATTTTTTCAAAATTTATATGTTATTTATTTGTTGGACAACTTTAATGACATTATCAGACATTGAATGGCATTGTCAATGACATTTAAAAAGTTGGTATGGCATTGCAAATGACATTGCAGAATTTTAGTTGTGATTTTTTTAAATTTATTATATAGCAAAATCCAATTTTCTTTTATGTTGTTCTATTTCAAGGGACTTTATATGTTAATGACAATGTCTATATTTAGTATAATTGATAAATATCTTTTATTTCATTTATCAAAGGCTAACATTTTGATTATTTGTAACATTTGGATGACATTGTATTATTTTTACCAATTTTGCTGCTCTCGTATTAATTAAGACATTGCTTTTAAATGACATTGGTATTGCCATTGTCAAAAATTTATTTGTTATTTATTTGTTTGGCAGATTTTATGACATTATCAGACATTGAATGGCATTGTCAATGACATTTAAATGTCGGTATGACATTGCAAATGACATTTCAAATTTTTATTAAATATAGACATTTTTTTTCATTTAATATTTAACCAATGTCAATGACATTGTTACTTTTAATTACAGAATTTCAGTTGTGAATTTCTAAAATTTATTATATAGCAAAATCCAATTTTCTTTTACGTTGGGCTATTTCAAGGGACTTCATATGTTAATGACAATGTCAATATTTAGTATAATTGATAAATATCTTTTATTTCATTTATCAAAGGCTAACATTTTTATTATTTGTAACATTTGGATGACATTGTATTATTTTTACCAATTTTGCTGCTCTCGTAATAATTAAGACATTGCTTTTACATGACATTGGTATTGCCATTGTAAAAAAAAAATTATAGAATGACATTCGTACATTCATTGACATTCGGAGTATTTTTCATGCTTTTGACATTGTACGCTTACAAAACAATGTCAATGTTTTATAAAACAGAATTGTAAACACAAATCGTAATACATATGCATCTATTATGTAAATGTGTGAATTTTTGCAGTATGATGACATTGAACAATAAATATAATTCTACAAATAAACCTGATGATAAAGATACACAATAAAAAACAACAGGATTTTTCCGCAATTCTGTCGGAAATCATACATCACAGGTGTGCTGTATTTTGCAGAGAAGATATCTTCAAAGAAACTAAATTTGTAGGAATCCAGTCAGAAATCGATCGAAGGATGTCGAAGGATGAAAAGCTCTGCTATCATATTGATGTCGAAGGATGAGTCTCTTACCGTAGTCAACGAAATATGAGTTTCGACGTGAACGGAAAGCGCGATTGGAAAAGAATCGATCTGAGTTTCGTTCTTCAATCAACGAATTATTCTGCAATTATTTTGCGAGGAAGATTGTTTTGCGAGGAAGATTGATTCGATATTCGTCGTTGTCAGCTGAGTCCGGAGATTCTTCAATCGCGATTGTACGGATCGGAAGGGAGAGTCAGCTGGTCTGCGAAGAAGCTAGATCGGTAGTAAAGAAGCTGGGGGTATTTTTGTCCGTCCGGATGAAATTAGGTCCTATTTAGGGTTTAAAAAGTTAGAGCTCCTATTTGCATACGAAGCCTATGTTTAGCTCCTATTAGAGTCTTTAACCCTTAAAAGTCTTCGGTTCACTGATATGAGATAAAGCAGTAGTAAAGCAAGAATGAGAAGCATTTAACCTGGAATTGGTAATATAATTTGTAATGGGATATCTCACAAAATTACAAGATGATGAAGGAAGATTAGAGGTACTTGCAGTTATGGAACTAGGTAATTCATAACTATAGTCTTGTAAATGAGTAGGCAGAGACCTGACCCTTGTTGATCTCCTTTGTGAATAATCATCTAGAACATTAGAGTTCTATAATACACTAGAATTACTATTAAGAGTGGAATCTTGCAAATTCATTAAACTAATTTCATTATTGATCTGATTTTGTAAGTAATCAGTAGAAGAATTGTCAGATTTAGAAATATTATTAGAAACTGTTTTGAAATCATAAAAATAATTATGATCAATACAATGCAAAGAATCAGAATCTGATTGAATATTATTAAGGTTACAAGAATCAGAATGATTTCTATATGGAAAAATCATTTCATAAAACTTTACATTTCTTGAGATAAAAAATTTATGATTAGTAATATCATAAAGTTTGTATCCCTTAGACCCTAAAGGATACCCAATAAAAACACATTTATCAGCTCTAGAATCAAATTTAGATCTATTTGCATTAAGAGTAGAGGCATAAACTGTTAGTATATATGTCCTAGCGACAATCATTTTTTTTAAAGACATATGTACTTGATCACATTTAGTTTTTATATTTGATATATACACGGTATTACACTTTATGAATGATTGTTTTCGATTGTCAATGTTTTATTCATAATTGTGTTCCCTTGGATTTATGTTGTCAATAAGTAAGTGAGAGCTTATATGATATAACATAAGGTCCTAAAATAGCCCCAATCAATGATCATCAAGAATGGGATATTGATGATATGCGATAAGATTGGTATGTGGACTGCATCATACTTTTAGAAAGTATAGTTGATCTCACGACTATGAGTTCCTGTAATTCATGATGGTCACATTGATATTTTAGAGAATATTGGCATACCCACCGAGAAACCATTTGATAAGTTCTATTCATGTGTCTATGGGATTATCGGCGTATAGAGTAGTGTAATAGTCCTCCGACTTGAGGTCAATACATACTACATGTGCGGAGTGATGTACTTTGACCATGACCAACGCTTGCACTCCAATCGGGGTAGATACGGCATGTGTTGGTGCATCACAAAGCACATGGAGTAGTAGTTGAGCCAAGAAAGGATTCATTCCTCATAATAGATTAAGAGAGAACATTCTACTTCTCATATCTAGATGGATCATAAAGTCATTGGCCAATGCAAAGATATATTCGTTTTTGGATATCGAATATGATCGTTATGGATCATCTAGAAAGATTGAGAGACAGAGACTGAGTTACTGAAATAGACACAATATCATGTTCTAGACTTAGTTGAATGTTCGCTGAATGAAAGGACCGTATCACTATGAGCTCTATATTACAGGGAGTTTGAATAGTCCTCGCAAACATCCTTATATATTAAGATTGTCTGGTAAATCGTCTAGGGATTCTACTAAGACCTTAATTTGATTAGTGCTTAATATATAAGGCCCTATGGGTCACACAATAAGTGATTATACCTTCCGATTGAATTGTTAGAAGGGAATTAAATATTATTAATTGGATTAAATAATATTTAATTCATAATACTGAAAATGGATTAAATATTAATTAGATTAAATATATTTAATTCATGATGTTGAAGGAGTGTTCTATTTGATAGAATTAATTAAGTGTGATAAATTAGATTTATTATACTTAATTAAGATGTATTTATTATTTAATAAAGTTGATATTTTCTTTTGTAATTTAGAATTAAAAAGAAAAGTAAATAAACTAAATAATAATATATATAATAAATAGAGAGTGGCGTAAGACCACTTCTCTATTGTGGTTATTATTATTATTATTTTGGTTTGTTTTATCTACTTATTTAATTAATAAGGAGTATTGGTCCTAGCGGGATTAGGACTCATTAATTAGAAAGACTTTCATTGTGATTCAGAAACTAGTTTAGAACTAGTATAAATACATCCACCTCCTTCATAATTAGACACACAAGTTTTCAGATTCAGTATTTACCAGTTTATTTCCCAGCGAAGAGATTTCCTAGCCTTTCTCTTAGGGAGATCTAACCGTTCTTTCGGAAAGGAGAAATCACGTGGATACCAAAGGTCAAGGAGTATTACCGCTAGGCTGGAAGATCTGTAAGTTCTAACTCAGATATGTTATTATTATCACATTCGTTATTTTGTCATAATCAGGGAAGATCTATTTGGGAAAATTTTAAACTTCCGCTGCCGTACTTTCGAGGTACGTTACATCAATTCCCTACAGTGGTATCAGAGCCAAACTGATTTTAATGGCATTTCATGAATTTTATGGATATTTTCTTTGATCAAAATACATAATCTCTGAGATTATGTTAATGACCAAATGTTGATTACCGAAGAAGTCTATATTTTTGTTCTTCGAAATCAATTTGATTTTGAGAATACGTGAGTTGAACGAACCTGACATCTTCTGCTGTCCGTTTTTAATCATAAAGATGTGCTTCAATTTGTTTCTATCAAAGTGATTAAAATTTGATTTTAGAAATTGAAATCTGAACGGTGATGTGCTTCTGTGTTTTCTGCGCTGTTGGTGACCGAAGAATAAGTCGGCGCTGTCAAACCGGAACATACTTCTTGGGGTTGCTTTTGTTAAATTAGATTAACATTAAGGTCTTTTTGCAATTTTTTTAGAAATCCCAAGTTAATTTGAACTGCTGCTCGACTAAAATACTACGTAGTACAACTAAAATACGTAGTAGTTTGAATTATGTTATTAGTGATTTAGTGAGTTCTAAATACGGAATAGTTAGTTTTTGGTTCGGTACCTCAGTAACACTCCAACTGAAATTACTAGCTTGTTAGAATTCGGAGATTGTGTAATACGTAGTAGTATAATTAAGATCATCCTTAATTTAATTAGGTTAACTATCTTTGATATTAAGAAGGATTGATTTTGATTACAATCAATAGTTCGTATTATTGTTATTATTTCAACATGCTCAATTAATTTTTATTATTGTACTTGTTTATAAATTAGATTTATGGAGCATGCTTTAATTTATCTGTTTGAGTTAGATCTCATTAATATATTATTTGATAATATGTTATTAGCATCTTGATTAAGTGATTTAATACCCGCTAAACGTTCCCCATAAATTAAAATTGAAGTCTTATCTAGGATAACGACATCACCCATCATAATTAAATTAGTAGAAATATTTTTTCGTTGAAGAATATTTCACCCAAGTGTTTATTCCATTCGACAAAATATAGAACTAATTTATAGATACATATGTTTGTGATCGTGTGATGGTTTTGACTTACTTAAATTAGCTCGAGTCGCCCAAGCGTCAGTGTTAATTTAGGGATGTCGATCAATTTGAAAATTGATCAACCAAGAGTTGCTTTGATGCAATTGGTCTAGGGACCTACCCATTATATTATTGTAGTAATCAGCTCAAGGTGGGGCTATAATAATATGAATGTGGATCTTGGCCACTATGATTGTAAAAACAATCTATGTTCTTTTTATTGGGGTCAAAGAACATGAAAAATAGTGGGAGCTAAATAATTAAAAGTCCATATTATTTAGTTAACTAAATGTGATCATAGGAATTATTATATGAATTTTAATTCCTGTTCTATTTGAAATTCTCTAGGCTTTTAGGATGTCGAATTTATCATTGAGAAGTATCTTGGATACAAATAATCTGATTGAATCAAACTTTCTAGACTTGGAACTAAATATGCGTTTCGTTCTTAGGCAAGAAAATATCGAACATGTATTTGATACATGTGTACCCGAGATCCTTGATGTTAGCTCTTCTGAATTAGCCATGTTTGACAAGGACATTCAGAAGAATCACATTGCTGAGGTACCAAATGATGTATGTCTCTACTGCAAAGAGATAGGACATTGGAAGAGAGATTGTGAGATATACATGACTAATCTAGCCAAAGCACCGAGTGCTTCTAGCTTAGGCATTTTTGTCATTGATATTAATATGTCTACAACTAACTCTCACTGTTGGGTATTAGATACGGCTTGTGGCTCACACATTTACAATAGTGTGCAAGGCCTAAATGACAGTAGAGCAGTTAGGCTCGGTGAGATTGACCTACGTGTAGGAAATGGAGCAAAAGTTGCTGCTGAACGTGTAGGGACTTATATATTAGATTTACCCAGTGGTTATAGATTAGAACTAAATAATTGTTATTTTGTTCCTTCTATAACAAAGAACATAATTTCCATTCCTATGTTAGACATTGAGGGTTTTTCCTTTCATTTTGCTAATAACACTTGTTGTTTTTCACAAAATGGTATTGTGTATGGAAATGCTCCTCTTATGAATGGTTTATATGTTCTTAATTGTAGACATGACATATTAAATGTACAAAATAAAAGACCAAGGTTAAGTAATCTGAAAAATACCACATATCTTTGGCATTGTAGGCTTGGTCATATTAATGAAGCCAGAATAGCAAGATTAAGTAAATTAAATTACTTAACACCATTTGATTTTGAATCATATGGTAATTGTGATTCGTGTCTCTCAGCTAAAATGACGAGTAAACCTTTTCTTGGAAAAGGACTACGGGCCAAAGAAGTGCTTGAATTGGTTCACACAGATGTGTGTGGACCATTCCCAACTCAAGCTAGAGGAGGTTTTTCTTACTTCATCACGTTTACTGACGATTTCTCTAGGTTTGGATTTGTGTATCTTATGAAACACAAATCAGAAGCTTTTGAGAAATTCATGGAGTATAAGGCTGAAGTAGAGAAGCAACTTGACAAGAGTATAAAGACTCTACGATCTGATCGTGGAGGGGAATACTTGAGTAAGGAGTTTCTTGATTACTTAAAAGGTCAGGGAATTCAGTCACAATGGACTCCTCCAAGAACACCTCAATTGAATGGTGTCTCTGAAAAGAGAAATAGAACCTTGTTAGACATGGTTAGATCCATGATGAATTCCACGTCTCTTCCAACATCTCTTTGGGGGTATGCATTGCAAACTTCGATATACATTCTGAATAGAGTTCCATCTAAATCAGTGCAAAAGACACCATATGAGTTATGGTGTAATAAGAAGCCTGTTCTTTCACATATTAAAGTGTGGGGTTGCCCTGCTTATGTAAAGAAACTGCATACTGATAAGTTAGGAGCTAGAAGTGAGAGATGTTATTTTGTGGGGTATCCCAAAGAAACTAGGGGATACTATTTCTATCATCCTGAGCAACATAAAATCATTATTTCCAGACAGGCACGATTCCTAGAAGAAGACTTGGTCTTCAAGGAATTCAATCGTGAGAAGATAGTACTAGAAGAAATTCAAGAATCACAAAATAACATAGAGGATGAAGACTTCTTAGATGGTCAAAACAAGGATTCAGTGGGAGGATTAAGCGGAAGTATGTCTCTAGGAGGATATCCTTCAGCTAGTGGGAGTAATATAGGAAGCACCTCGCACCAGCAAGTGGTTCCTATTAGGCATGAAAGAAATGACATGGTTGTCATTCCTTCTGCACCTACCTCTCCTTCTCTGGAAACACTTAAAAGTGTAGCACCAGAAAATTCTCCGAGCATTGGACAGTCCAATGAAAGAGAACCTCTTCACAGTCAGAATGAGCAGCCTGAACAATCGCAAAATATTCAACTTCGTAGGTCTACTAGGATTCGTCATGAACCAACTAGGTTTGGCTTCCTCATGGAGGATCATGCTGATGTTGAAATTCCTGACTAGGATGAACCTAAGACTTACACTGAAGCAATATTAGATATTGATTCAGAGAGGTGGCGAGAGGCCATGAAATCTGAAATGGACTTGATGTATATCAATCAAGTATGGAACTTGGTTGACTTGCCTGTTGGGGTTAGACCCATTGGATGCAAATGGGTTTTCAAGAAGAAAATTGATGCCGAAGGCAAGGTACAAACATACAAAGCTAGGCTAGTGGCTAAAGGTTATAGTCAAAGAGAGGGAATTGACTATAGTGACACCTATTCGCCAGTTGCAAAACTCAAGTCCATTCGAATTTTGCTTGCGATAGCAGCATACTATGATTATGAGATTTGGCAAATGGATGTCAAAACTGCTTTCCTTAATGGAAACCTCAAGGAGGAGGTGTACATGGTACAACCTGAAGGTTTTATATCCAAGTCAAATCCCAAATCAGTATGTAAATTGGAGAAATCCATATATGGGCTAAAGCAAGCCTCAAGGAGTTGGAATATCCGTTTTGATGAAGCGGTCAAATCGTTTGGCTTCATCAGAAGCAATGAGGATGCGTGTGTGTATACAAAACGCAGCAAGGATAGTGTGGTCTTTATGGTCATATATGTTGATGACATTCTGATCATAGGGAATGATATCCCCTTATTGAAGTCTGTGAAAGAATGGTTATCCAATATCTTCATGATGAAAGATCTAGGTGAAGCCTGTTATATCCTTGGGATTAAGATCTATAGAGACAGAGTTAACAGGATGTTAGGTCTTTCACAATCCACGTATATTGACAAAATACTACATCGATTTAAAATGGAAGAATCTAAGAAAGGATTCTTCCTGATGGGTCATGGGATATCGTTATCAAAGAAGGATAGTCCTTCAACTGATAATGAGATCAAACACATGAGAGGGATTCCATATGCTTCTGCAATTGGTTCAATCATGTATGCTATGATCTGTACTAGGCCAGATGTGGCTTATGCGCTTAGTATTGTTGGTCGATATCAAAATAATCCAGGAGAACGACATTGGAGTGATGTTAAGACTATTCTTAAGTATCTTAGACGAACTAAAGAATATTTCTTGGTTTATGGTGGACAAGAGAAACTAATAGCATCTGGTTACTCTGACGCTAGCTTCATGACAGATAAGGATGACTATAAGTCACAATCAGGATATGTTTTTAATCTCAATGGAGCAACAGTAGACTGGAAGAGTTCCAAGCAAGACACTACAGCTGATTCGACAACAGAAGCCGAGTACATTGCTGCATCAGAAGCAACTAAAGTGGCCGTATGGATACGTGAATTCCTCAAAGAATTAGGGGTTGTTCCAAATGATAGTCATCCAATAACCATTTATTGTGACAATACTGGTGCTGTTGCACAAGCAAAGGAACCAAGATGCGACAAGAGGAATGGACATGTGCCGAGGCGCTATCATGTGATTCGAGAGCAGATAGCAAGAGGAGAGGTTACAATAGAACGTGTTTCCACTGAGGACAATTTGGCTAATCTCTTCACCAAACCTTTGAGCTGCGAGAAACATACTAGACATTTTCAGAATCTAGGTGTTAGACGCATTGGTGATTGGCACTAGGCCAAGTGGGAGATTGTTAGTATATATGTCCTAGCGACAATCATTTTTTTAAAGACATATGTACTTGGTCACATTTAGTTTTTATATTTGATATATACACGATATTACACTTTATGAATGATTGTTTTCGATTGTCAATGTTTTATTCATAATGGTGTTCCCTTGGATTTATGTTGTCAATAAGTAAGTGGGAGCTTATATGATATAACATAAGGTCCTAAAATAGCCCCAATCAATGATCATCAAGAATGGAATATTGATGATATGCGATAAGATTGGTATGTGGACTGCATCATACTTTTAGAAAGTATAGTTGATCTCACGACTATGAGTTCCTGTAATTCATGATGGTCACATAGATATTTTAGAGAATATTGGCATACCCACCGAGAAACCATTTGATAAGTTATATTCATGTGTCTATGGGATTATCGGCGTATAGAGTAGTGTAATAGTCCTCCGACTTGAGGTCAATATGTACTACATGTGCGGAGTGATGTACATTGACCATGACCAACGCTTGCACTCCAATCGGGGTAGATACGGCATGTTTTGGGTGCATCACGAAGCACATGGAGTAGTAGTTGAGCCAAGAAAGGATTCATTCCTCATAATAGATTAAGAGAGAACATTCTACTTCTCATATCTAGATGGATCATAAAGTCATTGGCCAATGCAAAGATATATTCGTTTTTGGATATCGAATATGATCGTTATGGATCATCTAGAAAGATTGAGAGACAGAGACTGAGTTACTGGAATAGACACAATATCATGTTCTAGACTTAGTTGAATGTTCGCTGAATGAAAGGACCGTATCACTATGAGCTCTATATTACAGGGAGTTTGAATAGTCCTCGCAAACGTCCTTATATATTAAGATTGTCTGGTAAATCATCTAGGGATTCTACTAAGACCTTAATTTGATTAGTGCTTAATATATAAGGCCCTATGGGTCACACAATAAGTGATTATACCTTCCGATTGAATTGTTAGAAGGGAATTAAATATTATTAATTGGATTAAATAATATTTAATTCATAATACTGAAAATGGATTAAATATTAATTAGATTAAATATATTTAATTCATGATGTTGAAGGAGTGTTCTATTTGATAGAATTAATTAAGTGTGATAAATTAGATTTATTATACTTAATTAAGATGTATTTATTATTTAATAAAGTTGATATTTTCTTTTGTAATTTAGAATTAAAAAGAAAAGTAAATAAACTAAATAATAATATATATAATAAATAGAGAGTGGCGTAAGACCACTTCTCTATTGTGGTTATTATTATTATTATTTTGGTTTGTTTTATCTACTTATTTAATTAATAAGGAGTATTGGTCCTAGCGGGATTAGGACTCATTAATTAGAAAGACTTTCATTGTGATTCAGAAACTAGTTTAGAACTAGTATAAATACATCCACCTCCTTCATAATTAGACACACAAGTTTTCAGATTCAGTATTTACCAGTTTATTTCCCAGCGAAGAGATTTCCTAGCCTTTCTCTTAGGGAGATCTAACCGTTCTTTCGGAAAGGAGAAATCACGTGGATACCAAAGGTCAAGGAGTATTACCGCTAGGCTGGAAGATCTGTAAGTTCTAACTCAGATCTGTTATTATTATCACATTCGTTATTTTGTCATAATCAGGGAAGATATGTTTGGGAAAATTTTAAACTTCCGCTGCCGTACTTTCGAGGTACGTTACATCAATTCCCTAACATAAACAAGGGAACCGAAAACATTTAAATGAGAATAATCAGGAGCCTTACCATATAGAAGCTCATAAGGAGATTTGTTATTTAAAATAGGAGTAGGAAGTCTATTAATAATGTGAACAGCATTGAGTATACAATCAGACCAGAACATAAGAGGCAAACAAGATTGAAATAAAAGAGCTCTAGCAATTTGAAGAAGATGTTGATGTTTTCTTTCAACTCTTGCATTTTGTTGAGGAGTTTCAACACAAGACAGTTGATGAATGATGCCATTATTAGAATAAAAAGTTGGAAAAATAAATTCAGTCCCATTATCAGTTCTAATAGTTTTGATTTTTGTATTAAAATGAGTGAGGGTAATTGGGTCGCTCATATGTTGGCTTCGGAAGGAGCGGCCCAGTTGGAGATTTTTAGGAACATGGGTAGTCTCCCTATCAAGGCTAATCGGGCTCTAAATATGGATTTCTTTGGGCATCCATCTATTAGATTTTTGATTTGATTTCTTTTGTACTTTTTGTATTTGAGGTTTGGTCTTGTCCCCCCTCATTGTGTAATCTCTACTTGATTTAATAAATTTGGCAAATGTTCTCCTGGCATTTGCCCCACTGATTTTGGTGGTTTACCTTCCGGGGTAAAAAAAAAAGTAAGAATAAGATTATAAAAGTTCATCATATGAAATTTAACTTCAGTTTTGTTTTTCATCATAAAAACCCAAGTACATCTAGTATGATCATCAACAATGGTTAAGAAATATTGAAAACCAGAATAAGACTGGACTCTAAAGGGACCCTAGACATCCATATGAACAAGTTCAAAAGGACTGCAAGCATAGGAAACACTTTCAGGAAAAGGTAATTTTTTTTGTTTAGCAAAATGACAAATGTCACAAGCAGTATCTTTATTGATATGGTGAGAAACATTACAATCAACAATAGCATTCAGTTTATTAAAAGGAAGGTGACCTAATCTATAATGCCAAATATCATATTTGGAGTCAGAACATTGACTATGAACATGATTAACAGTAGCAGATTTATTATGAGTAGAAGAATCAGTAGAGTTGTACAGATATAAACCATTTTTGAGATCAGCATAACCAATCATTGTGTTGGTGTGATGATCCTGCAAAGTAGCATGATTAGAAGAAAAATGAACAGATATATTTTCATGTAATGCCAGACTAGAAATAGATATAAGATTGAAATTAAACTTAGGAACATAAAGAACATTATGAAGAGTAAGATTGTTGTTAAGCCTAACATTTCCTATATGGGTAGCAGTAATAAAAAATCCAGTAGGTAATTGAATTTTGATAGAAATAGGTTTGGGTGTAGAAGTATATAAAGTAAAATCACGATTCATGTGATCAGAAGCTCCAGTGTCTAAAATCCATATAATAGATGTAATAGTAGAAAGAAAGACAGAATGATTACCTAAGAAATTAGAATCACTAGGAGGAGATTGATCAGTGACAGGAACAACCATAGCAACATTTGCAGAAGCTTTTTCATGTTGACCCTTTATAAATTCTAAAAACTTGTTGTAAAGAGAAGGGTCACAGAGATCCATATCATTAGAAGAAGAATCAACAGATGCATTAGCAAGATGAGCTTGAGTGTTTTTGTGGGAATAAGATGATTGTTGAAATCCAGGAGCAGTTCTGTGTCCTTTAGGTCCTTTCCAATTAGGTGGATAACCAATGATTTGAAAACATCTATCAGCAAAGTGTCCTTGGTAACCACAATGGTTACAAGTGACAGAGGATTTTTTCTTATAGTTTTGATTCTTAGCAAGAAAGGCAGTGGAATCATTGAAAGAATTATCCAAGGTTTTAGAAGAATCGTGAGTGAAAGGAACAGAGTTGGCAGGATATTGAAGAGTTCTTTGAGATTCTTCTTGGAGAAAGAAGGAATAAACAGAGGAAAGATTAGGACAAGGTTTTTGAAGAAGAATTTGGCTTCTTAAATGTGAGTAGGATTCATTTAATCCAACAAGAAATTTCTGAACAGATTCTTTCTGAAGCAATTTTTGATATTTTTCATGAATTTTACAAGTGTAAAGGCTACAGGAACAAGGAGGAAGTGTTTTGAAATCTACGTATTCATCCCAGAGTCCTTTGAAAAAATTGTAATAAGCAGTAATAGTCTGAGTGCCTTGAGAAATATTACCTAGGGTTTTTTCAAGATAGAAAAGTCTAGGACCATCACTTTTACCATATCTAAGTTTAATTTCATCCCATAGTTCTTTCGCAACAGTAAAGTAGAAGAAAGTAGAACGAAGTTCAGGCGCAATAGAGTAAATCAGCCAAGATAATAAGAGAGCATTGATACGATACCACACAGCATAAGAAGCGGAATTATCTGTACTGGGCTGCTCGATGGAACCATCCAGAAAAGCCATCTTGTTTTTTTACAGAAAATGCCATCACAACCGACTTCTGACAAGCATTGAAATTGTCTCCATGAAGCGTTTCAGAGATGATACGCAGACCGGCGCGGTCGCTTGAATGCAGGTAGTACGGAGATGAAGGATCATCAAGAGGATGCAAGGGTAATGTAGCAGAATGACTCATCGCATCAAAAATTTGAGCGAAGAACTAGGGTTTTATATGATGAAGATCGATTATAGAAATCGAGAAAAAAAATGAAATCAGAAAAGATGATAGAGATCAGAACCTAATCTGATACCATATTAACAATTTGATTACAAGAATCTGAAGAATTGATCGAATTGAGAAATCAAAGAGAGTAGCGGAAGAGATGAATATTACAGGGAGAGTCTGCGGAAGAAGAAAGAAGTTGAATATGAATTAATTAACCTAAAAATAATGTAAACCTATGGTATATATACTAAGTATAAAACAATACAAATAAGGCCCAATACATAAAGGCCCAATACAATAAAACATATCCAGAATTAGCAAATAAGTCTTGTTAAAATTGTACCCAATTCTATACTCGTTGGGGTTCAATTTATTCATGGCAATAAATTCATACAAATATTAATCTAAAAATTGATAAAATTCAATAAGTTAAATGAAATGACAAAAGGTTAGAAACTAAACCTCTATTGAGCAAATATGGCAAAGGAGGAAGAGGCCAGCGACTGTACTGAGAGCAGTTGCAGTGTGCGGCTGAAGCATCCAGTGCGCTGTTGGGAGGGGCGGAGGAGACGGAAGTTACCAGCCGGTTACCAGGACGGAAACGGCTGAGACGATGGTGGCTTGCGGCTGGAACGAGGTAGATGGTTGGAGCGAAGGAGGCCGGCGGATCTGATCTGCGAGCTAATGGAGGTGCACTATGTATGTAGGTTTACCCGTTTCAATTCGCTGGACTTCCTTTTCAATTTTTTTAATCCCGAAAACCACCGATTAACGGTGTGATAAATGTCGGGGAACATTTACGAGGTCAATTAATAAGAGAATTTACAAGTCACAAGATTGGAGAGGACATGACCCAAGCTCCAATATTAAAGTTTAAGACAGATAATGCCTACGCCCGAAAATGCGTAATTAACATACATGAGCTTCAAAACTTTTACTTGGCCAGATGGGATCTTCTTACTTATTGCTACGGTTGCTTTGACCCCGCTGCAAATGGTGAATAAATTAATTTTTTTAAAAACTATTGCTGCGGTTAGGCTATGACTGAAGCAAACAAAGCAAATTTCTTGCGTTAATTGCTGCGGTTATGAGATGACCGCAGCAAATACTTCAATCTTTTAACATATTGCTGCGGACTACTAAATAACCGCAGCAAATAAGGAACTGCAAATGACGAAAATTCTAGTAGTGGGAGCAACACCGATGGTGATCCAGATCTAGATGAAAACGGTTAGGGTTGGTTTTGTTTGGGGTATTGCGATGAATTCGGACAGAATTTGGGCTAGGGGAAGGTAGGGAGGGACTGGGGAGGGGGCTAGGGGTTGCGAACTTGGGCGTGGTTAGTGCAGGGGGAGGGGAAGTGGTTGAGGTCCTTGAGGATAGGGGTTGGCTGGCAGGCCCGGGCAGGGGCTATGGGGAAGTGATAGCTAGGGTATTGGGGCCACTGGAAGCAGGGGGTGCAAGTCAGGGGTTTTGGGGTTGGGGGAGGGTCGGCTGCGGTTGAAGGTCGGTGGATGGCGGTGGTGAACTGGTGGCCGGAGTTAATCTAGCTAGGTCACGGGGACGTCAGAAAAAGTCACCGAAAATTTCCGGCAACATAGTGACACGTTTCGCGGTAACAGTGACACCTTAAAGTGACACGAAATCTGGTAGTGACATTCAAAAGTGACATAAACATCTGACAGTGACATATAAAAGTGACATAAAAATATGGCAATGACATAAAAATACAGTGACATCATGTTATTTCAAATATGTGACCTTCTTAGTCACATTTTTGTCCTTTTATAAAAATGATCACATTTTTGGAAATTTGCTTTAATTTGATAGTACTGAAGGAAAATGCCCAAACTTTAACACCATTTTAGACTATTTTTGGTCAATCCTTTTAGAACGGAGGGAGTATATTATGAGACTTATTCTTTGGTTTTAGACTATTTTAGACCGCCTTGTAACATTTATAATAGGGAAAAGTGTCAAATAGGTCCTCGAACTTTCCTAAAAAGGTCAATTAAGTCTTTCTATAGGAGGTTCTGTCCGGTCATCGCGATTTGGGGCAGTTCCCGATGGAATTTTTTGATAAACTTTTTTAAGCATCTTACTCACCAAGTCTAGTTTACTCATACCAAATTTCAGCTAAAAATTCAATCGGGAACACATTCAAATTAATTCTTGAAGATAACTGCGCATTTTTGCATTCTTGAATTAATTTGAATGCGCTCCCGATTAATTTTTTAGCTGAAATTTGGTATGAGTAAACTAGACTTGATGAATAAGATGCTCAAAAAAATAAATCAAAAAACTCCACCGGGAACCGCCCCAAATCCCGACGATCGGACATAATCTCCTATAGAAGGACTTAATTGACTTTTTTATGAAAGTTCGAGGACCTATTTGACAGTTTTCCCTTTATAATAACTTATAATAATAACAATAATAACTATAGATTGGGCTGCTAAAAAAGTAGAACACGGGTGAAGCGACTTCCATAACCCTAGAGGGCAGCAAAGATGAGGGATGAACCATAGAGATGCGTCGAAGATCTGATCTACCTAGAAGAGAGCGGCGGGCGCCTGTCTGTCTTCTACTTCAATCTCAGCAACGAAAGTGGATGGTATATGGGGTAGTTTTTGCGATCTTCCTCTCAGGTTTTTTCATCGCTTGTGATTTCTTTTCCGACTGTTTTTCGGTTCATATTTGTTTCGTCCGGCTGAGTTTTTTCTGGCCGAGGGTTTGGTCCGTTTCAGTTGTGAACGTGTTAGTGCTTTTGTTCGTGAATTTTACTCCTTTTTCTCTGTCTAGGATTCGGCTTTCAATTTTGTTGGCCATTAATGGAGAGCTTAAATTAGACTGATGAAAGGATGTCAATGAAGTCAAAGGAGTGCTGCCAGAACAGCAATCCCAATTTTGTTGGTTCATGACGAGGGATAAAAAATGGCAAGACGGCAGTGCTGCCAGAACAGCACCGCATAAAATACTAGGAGGTCCTGTAAACAAGATGATTTACTTTGAAGGTGGCTGATCAAACACCTTCTCCCTTACCGGTGACTGGTAAAATTGGGGTGCTTCCTTTCGAAGTGGATGGACACACCTCTTCTCCCTTCCCGGTGTCTGGTAAAATCGGGACAATTGAATTATTTTATTGTTTTTATTTAAGGAATTCTTGTTTAGTTATCTCAAATTTTAGTAGCAAGTGCAGCGATGTTGTTAGATTAGTCTACCATGATGTGCGGTTAGCGAATTTGATAGGTCCTTAGAGGCTAGTCAATTCTATGTCTCACTCCAGTGTAGTCTTGAGTTATTATATTGCGTTGTCTGTTGTTACTCTCATTATTATTAATAATTAAGTCTTTTTTAAAAAAAACTAGATTAGGCTGCTGGATAATACTAATAAAATTAAATTCGTTTAATATTAAATAAGTAAATTAAATAGATCAATAGGTATAAATAGACTATTATAGAGATTAATTATTTATTAAATCATAAAAGGGAGAATTTGTAATTAAGGGTAGAAGAATTAGACTTTAGTTTGGATAGCTATTGACTTCAGATTTTTTAAATAGAAGGTGAGTTTAGTGAGGAGAATTGTGAAAGATAGAAGAACTTCCTAGAGTATTTGGGGTTGAGGTAAGTACTATGTCAATCATAATTATATTTTTACATCTATGTATTGTTAGGTGATTTGATTTTTAACTTTTAAAATTATTTATTAGTTCTGAATAAGAATTACATTGGAGATTAGAGTATTGGATATTCATCCATATCTTTGATTATTTGAATTTACACACACACACACACACATATACACATATATATATATCGTTATTGAATTGAGATTTGAGTCTTGAGTTATTTACGAAGTATGATACATTTGAGTGTAGCTTGTTAGAATTAATATTATATGTTATGAATAACTTTGTAAAATTTGGATTTCATATCCGTTTTTGTTGAGGTGAATTATGATTTTCGTGAGCACCCGGTCAAATTTGTAGTGTCGGTTTATCACACCTGGATAATTGTGGATTGGTTAGTGTTAAGGACTATAAGTTTGAATTCCGCCAGGAATATCTCCCGAAAGTGGATATCCCAATTTTTTTGTCCCAATTTAATTATAGTGTAGTTGGTAGAAAAATCTCGACTACCCAGACATCTTATTAACCGGAGAAGGTGCACATACACTTAAGGTAGAAGTTCGGCTTCCATTTGATTTGATTGGCTTTGATTAGTGTGAATTGACTGATTGATTTGTGTATTGGTTGGATCGGAATGATGGGATTACGTTCAATCAACGGACTCGACTTTCCATAAAATATATGGGGTTATTAAACTTCATTAGGATAAAAAAATTCCACAAATGCTAAAGTGTAACGACCGTCCCCAAAACGGCCATTACGATACTCAAACATAAAAGAGACTCGATAAATCAAGCGGAAATAAAGATACAAAGCCTCAATATGAGACTTTATTTCCTTTAGAACAAATCAAACCTTACAACCATAATGAAATGCATCCAAAATAAAACAATTGTAAAACCATTACACCTGATCAGGATTTTAAAAACGTTTAACAACCCTTTGAAGTACCAACGTACTAAAACCAAAACATAACTGATAGCCCGATCTTCTACGTTAACCCATCCAAAACCTTGTCACCGGCTCCATACATTCACCTAGGCTTCCGTACCTCGTTCATTACCTATACATGAGAATACGAGAAAATAGAAGTCTCGTAAGCAAAATTTGCTTAGTAAGTCACCATTACATCCACTAAAATAACGGAGTCTTAGCTAGCCATAATTAGATACATAAGCTAGAATACTCCACACATAGAATATTCACACACATATTCATATCATGTAAAGCACAACTTCACGTAACGAAATCTAAAAGATTTCCTCATTCATCATTCTTTCTTCCTATCTTGCTACTTGACTTGATGGGCCCGTAGCTCGTGTCCTGTCCCCTCACTAATGACCGTGGGTAGCTAGCCTGCAGCCATCAGAAGTAATCCCGGGACTCCCCGCGGAAGGAGATCCCGCTCCGTTCAGCTCAGGTGATTACTTGGGGAACGGCTACCTTAGAACATTTCTTATCATTCATTAGATATCATTATCATCACAACTTTCATTCATTGTTGGATTCCATATAAATCCAACCTAACCATAAACATAGAACTTGGATACCTTACACTGATAACTCCACAAGTTCTCAATCCACATCACCTATAAACACATACACATAACACGACATTCACATAATCTTATGCCAAACAAATTCAAGTGTTCAAGCAAATCCATCCAATTCATAGACAGCTAGCTAGACTTCCATGTTTCATTTCAAACTATCATGTATAGGTAGTGATGACTTACCTGGTGTAAGGAATATTTGTAATTAGATTTTGATGATGCTAGATTAATTAGGACTTTAGAGTACCCCTCTTTAGACTTAATGTATTAGAATTTTCCTTTGTAAAATTCTTTAGTATAATCGACTTAGCAGAAGGCCTACAGAGCAGAAGACCTTCAAAGCAGAAAGCCTCCTGAGCAGAAGACCCTTGATAAGGCATTGGTTGAATAGAGGACCTTTGGTTCTCTGCTTCAGAACAGAAGACCTCAGGGTCTCTGTTAGCCTTTACTCTGACAGAAACCCTCCTGGTTCTCTGTTGGATATCTTTTCAACAGAAGTGCTCAATACCTTCTTTGATCAACTCTCTACTAAAGTCACCAGAATGCCTGACACTTGGAAGAATTCCACCAAGCCGGAAAACCAACTGAAAGATTCCTTCAACGGCTAGGAGTCTTGAACGGAAAAGATACAGTACGCGCATTAAATGCACATTTAATACCTTCCATACTCCGAAGAGTAATTGCAGATGATTGGCCGCAATGTCAGGATTACTTTATCCCAAAATAGTAACCCGCCAACTTTACCGGGTCCTACTAGTCAAGTCAATTGCTCGCTCATTTAATGCAGTTGTCCTCCTTCTCCTCCAACGGGAAGACAACCTCACTATAAAAGATACACTACGAAGAACAACCGGATAACTTTGCTAACTTTTGCTACAACTCTGCACATACAAGAAATTCAAACGCTACAAGAGAAGGCAGAAGTTGGAAAATTCCTTATTTCCAACTCAAGCAAAGTTCCAAGTGTTCTTCAACTCTTCAAGCTCATCACATACAAACTCTTTGTAACGAAGCAAGTTGGAGGAACTCCTGTTCTAAATAGAACCTCTTCTTTCACAAGAAGGACGTCCAAGTACCTGGAGCAGTGAAGTGGTGATACTTCTGGAAAGCTCAGTGAAAGGACCAGTCTTAGGGAAGCCGGAAGTGCATCCAAGAAGACATCTACACTTGAAGAAGACGTGGAGAGCTTCTTAAGTGATAGGGCTAAGGCAATGTAAACGGAAGTTTTTACAAGCTTAGTGGAACAGTGGACTAGAGGAACAAGTTGTTCCTTGAACCACTATAAAAAGCCCTGTGTCATTTACTTACTGCTTTACTTTCATTGCTTTTATCTGAACTGCTTAACTCCAAAGACTTGGTATCTGTGTTCAGCAGAACTTGTCTTGAGAGTTAAAAGAACGGCCTACTGCCTTTGCTTCTCTGAGGCTACTAAAAGAACTCCCATCAGAACCCCATCTGCTGCCAGTCTGTTCTGCCAACAGAACATGCTATTCTGTTAAATCTTGTACTTAGCTTGAAAAAGCTAAAAACCAATACAGTCTATTCACCCCCCCTCTAGACTGTATCAAGTACAACCGGGACCAACACGTGGTATCAGAGCCTCCTTG
Organism: Cuscuta europaea; assembly: GCA_945859875.1. NCBI lineage: Eukaryota > Viridiplantae > Streptophyta > Magnoliopsida > Solanales > Convolvulaceae > Cuscuta > Cuscuta europaea. The sequence continues at coordinate 4,670,131 of CAMAPE010000041.1, forward strand.
TTCTAATAATCTCTTAGGTTATTTACTGAACAAAGATCCACTTGTTTTTTCTGTTTTACCTCTCTTTTATCTGATATAATGGATCACTCCTTGTCCAAGAATCTTATGTTCTCAGATCTCAAATTTGATGACTGGAGGATCCGGATGAAGGCACATCTCTTTGCTCTGCATGATGAGATGTGGGAAGTACTTGACATTGGGCCCTTCACAAGCTTCCAGAAGGTCAACCCTGAACATGCTATTGACAACACTAGACCTCAGATGATCAATAAGGCTAAATCTAAGTGGACTACTGAAGAAAGAAGGAAGTACAATCTGGACAACATTGCTAAGGATATTCTTTACAAGTCCATCGATGATAGGTACTTCAACAGAATAAAGAAGTGCAAGACCGCAAAGGAGATCTGGGATACTCTTGAGCTCATTGGAGCTGGTGATGAGCAAGAGAAGGACAACAAGCTGACAATAGCCAACAAGAAGTTTGATGACTTCAAGCTTCTTCCTGGTGAAAGCATCTCCAAGATGTATGACAGGCTCCTCACTCTCACTGGAGAGATCTCTGAGCTTGACAAGGAACTCACCACCAAGGAGATCAACCTTAAGGTGTTGAGGGGACTGCCCTCAGCATGGAAGATGAAGGTGGTTGCTGTCCAAGCCAGCAAGGATGTGAAGACTTATCCCACTGATAAGCTCATTTCAGATCTCAAAGCTCATGAGTTTGAAATGATTGAAGAAAAAGAAGATGTACCAGAAGAGAGGACCACTACAGCCCTCACTGCCAGCACATCAAAGGTAAATGATTTTGACCCTTCAGTACTTTTATCTGACGAATATATGGCTGCTTTTGCTAAGAGATTCAAGAAGTTCATGAAGAGTCCTAAAGATTGAAGAAGTCCATGATTCAGCAGAAAGCCATTCCAGAAGGTCAAAACAACAGAAAGCAGTGGTGAGCTTCTCTGTTACAACTGCAGACAACCTGGACATTTCAAGGCAGAATGCCCACATCCAAGAGTGTCCAAGAAACAAGGGCATGATGGAGAAAAGAAGAAGTATGAAGACAACTCCAGAAGAAGAAAAGCACTTGTGACAGAACAGCTCGAGAAAGACCCTCTGTCAGAGACAGGATCCAGTTCTGACTCTGATTCTGATGAGGCCTTCTGTTGCCTTGATACTGAGACAGATGACCTATGCCTCATGGCTCATTCTGATGATGAGGTAACCTCTACTTCTGCATCTAGTTTTTCTTCGGTAGGCTTAGCTTTTGATTCTGATTCAATGTCAGAATTTTGGGAAGAGTTTAAGGCCATCCAAGCCACTTATTCCTCTGTAACAGAAGAAAACAGTAAGTTGAAAGCTGAAATTCTTGACTTGAAAAAGGAGGTTGAGATCAAAATCAATCTTCTAATTGAGGAAAGAGATCAGCTGGAGACTGAAAATGTTTCTCTTCTCAAGAGAATAAGAGAAATAGAGCCTCTTGAGATTAAGTACAAAGCTTACCAGAAGGCCCAGTCTTCCATGGAAAAGATTCTACTTGATCAACAGATTGGCACTGGCTTTGGTCTTGGTTATGGCTCAACAGAATCAGGTGAGCCTTCTGTAATGCCTAGCACCAGTGTTGCTAAGGCAGATAAGGTCATAGTGCCACTGATCTCTAGCCCCATTTTTCAAGCTGGTGTATCTGGCACCAAGGTTGTTCATGATGAAGTTAGACCAGAAAAAGGAAAGATAAAGACTCAACAGAAACCCTTTTTGAAAAATAATGAACCTAGCAGAAAACCGAACAACAGAAAAGGTTTTCAGAATAACAAAAATAAAAGACCATTCATTGACAGACAACCTCATGACAATCGTGCCAGAAATGACCACCAGAAGGGCAAATATCAAGAGAAAGTTAACTTTAGGCAGAAGAGGTTGACTGGTCAACTTCATAAGCCCAAAGCTAACCGTCCCTCTGCTCTTGATAGTATATGGGACTTCTTTCCAACAAAGAAAGCTATGCAAAAGTATGTAAACAGGAAGCATGACCCTCACAAGCATCTGCCCAAAGTGAATCACACTTCAGTTTACTATAACTACCAGGTGGACAATGGGTACCATCCACCAAAGTTTCACCTGATGAGACCAAAATGGTACCAACTACCCAGACTCCATGACCCCCCAGGACCCAGCATTGCTTGGGTACCTAAATCTTTCTTTTGATCTTGCAGGAACTGTGTGCTGGAGCTATCTCAGAGCAAGAATGGTTTATTGATAGTGGATGCTCCAGGCACATGACAGGTGACAGAAGTTGCCTAACTGAGTTCCAGAAATGCAAAGGACCTAGAGTTACCTTTGGAGGTAATGACAAAGAAGGTCAAACAAAAGGAAGAGGAAAGCTGATCAAGAACCAGACAGTCATTGATGATGTCTCATATGTCAAAGGACTGAAGTTCAACTTGCTGAGTGCTAGCCAATTCTGTGACAAAGGTTACACTGCTGAATTCACTAAGAACTTCTGCTATGTGAAGCATGAGACAACCAAAGAAGTGGTCCTTACAACATCAAGGAAGAAGAACATCTATGTGGTTGATTAGAACACAGCAAAGGATGGAGTTTGCTTGATAGCCAAGGGAGATTCAAAACTAAGCTGGGACTGGCACAAGAAACTTAGCCATTTGAACTTCAAAACAATCAACAAACTGGCAAGAGAACACATTGTTGATGGACTGCCAGACATAGTTTACAAGAAAGAGACCCTCTGCAGTGCATGCCAGAAGGGAAAGCAACAGAAGAACTCTTTCAAACCTATTCCTGGAGATCTTTCTACAAGTCCTTTAAATCTGATCCACATGGATTTATTTGGACCTGTTGAAACTCCAAGCGTTGGTGGCAAGAAATACACCCTAGTCATGGTTGATGACTATTCCAAATATACATGGACTATCTTTCTGTCAAAGAAAAATGAAACTCTTCAGAAGTTGCCATCTCTGTTAAAGCAACTTCAGACTGAGAAGAACTTGAAGGTTAAGACAATCAGGTCTGAAAGAGGAATTGAATTTGTCAACCAAGTCATAAAGGACTTCTGTGATCAAAATGGAACCTTTCATCAACTCTCTGCCGCCAGAACCCCTCAAAAGAATGGCGTAGCAGAAAGGAGGAACAGAACTTTAAAAGAAGCTGCAAGGACAATGATTGCAGAATCTGGACTACCTATGAGATATTGGGCTGAAGCAATCAATACTGCATGCTATACTCGGAACAGAAGCATGATCAACAAGAATCACCAGAAGACCCCTTATGAACTCTGGAAAGGAAGAAAACCCAACATCAGTTACTTTCATGTGTTTGGATGCAAATGCTACATCCTTAACAATGGAAAGGAGCATCTGAAAGTCTTTCAAGAGAAAGCTGATGAAGGTATCTTTATAGGCTATTCAAACACCAGTAAAGCCTATAGAGTACTCAACAGAAGGACTCTACATGTTGAAGAGTCTATACATGTGAAGTTTGATGATAGCACCTCTGTTAAAGAAGTAACAGAGATCCTCAAGGAAGTAAGCATAGAAGACAGAACACCAGACCCAACAGAAGAGGTAGCAGATAACCCTGCATTTCCAACACCTGCACCAAACCCCCATCTGTTGAATAAAGATGAAGATTCAGAAGATGAAGAACAAGAAAGACCCAGACAGGAGCTGACAGAACCTGATCTGACATGGTTAAGAGACCATCCCCCTAATCAAGTTATTGGGCATATCAGAAGTGGTGTGCAGACCAGATCAGCATCAACAAGGAGAGAAGCAATGCTTGTCTGCTATATATCTCAGATGGAACCCATGACTGTGGAAGAAGCTCTTGCAGACTCAGATTGGATCAATGCAATGCAAGAAGAGCTGACTCAATTTGAAAGGAACAAAGTATGGGAACTTGTTCCTAGGCCAAAGCACCAGAATGTCATTGGAACAAAATGGGTGTTCAAGAACAAAGCTGATGAAGATGGCAACATTGTAAGGAATAAAGCAAGGCTGGTAGCTAAAGGTTATTGCCAAGAAGAAGGAATAGATTTTGATGAGACTTTTGCACCAGTTTCCAGACTTGAAGCCATCAGGATATTTCTAGCCTATGCTGCCTACAACAACATCAAGGTCTACCAGATGGATGTCAAAAGTGCATTTCTGAATGGAGATCTTGAAGAAGAAGTTTATGTGGAACAACCACCAGGTTTTGTCATTCCTACTCACTCCTCCTGTGTCTACAAGCTTAAAAAGGCCCTCTATGGTCTTAAGCAAGCTCCCAGAGCTTGGTATGACACATTGTCCCTTTTCCTAGTGAACCATGGGTTTACTAAAGGAAAGGTTGACAAAACTCTATTTCAAATCTCTGTTGCTAATCATATTCTGTTAGTACAAATATATGTTGATGATATTATATTTGGTAGTACTAATCCAGAACTGTGCAAGAAATTTTCTCAAGTGATGCAGAGTCAATTTGAAATGAGTATGATGGGAGAACTCAGCTACTTCCTAGGACTACAAGTCAAACAAGTTCCAGAAGGAATCTTTATCAATCAAGGGAAGTATACTAGAGATCTGATCAAGAAGTTTGGAGTGGAAGGCAAATCCTCAGTGAAGCTTCCCATGAACACCTCACAAGGAATTGGTCCAGATGATGAAGGAAAGGATGTCGATGCAACAACCTACAGAGGAATCATAGGATCTCTGTTGTATCTGACTGCAAGCAGACCAGACATTTCATTCTCTGTTGGAATCTGTGCCAGATACCAGTCAAAGCCCAAGGAGAGCCATCTTAGTGCTGCAAAGAGAATCATCAGATATATCAAAGGAAATCCAAATGCAGGCCTATGGTATCCAAAGAGAGGTAACTTTGAACTAATTGGTTATTCTGACTCAGATTTTGCAGGTTGCAGATTAGACAGGAAGAGCACCTCTGGTCATTGCCAAATGCTAGGAGGAAGGCTTGTTTCCTGGTTTAGCAAGAAGCAGAATTCAATCTCAACAAGTACAGCAGAAGCTGAATACATTGCAGCTGGGAGTTGCTGTGCTCAGCTACTCTGGATGAAGCAACAGCTGAAGGACTATGGCATTCAAGCAAAGGAGATCAAATTGCTGTGTGACAACACCAGTGCCATTGCCATCACTCAGAATCCAGTTCTTCACTCCAGGACAAAGCACATTGAGATCAGACATCACTTCATCAGAGATCATGTTGAAAAGAAGCATATTTGTATGGAGCATGTGCCAACAGAAGACCAACTTGCAGACATTCTGACAAAGCCTCTTCCTGAGGCTAGTTTCAACAAACTGAGAGAGGAATTGGGAATGATGGATGAAATTCCAAGAGAAAGTTGAAAAGGAAGGCCCTCTGTTGCAAAATCTCTGCTAACAGAATACCTGTTGCAGAACCCCTTTTGTTAACCCTCTTCTGTTCTTTATCCTGGCAGAACACCTCAGCAACAGAAACCCTCCCTTCCTTCCTTCAGAAAACCTCTTCTTATATCTAACAGAAAAGGTTGTGGACTTAGCAAAATTCTGAAAAACCGGGTGACCTAGTAAATTATTAAAGGTCTTTTACCCTTTTACCCTTAAAACGGTATACAGCCGCAAAATATTTACTACGCCTCCTTTTTCATTTATTAGTACCTTGGAACCGCAAATTATCTCAAACGTCCACTAACCCGTACCCATATATTCCCCTCATTTCAACCTAAACCGCTACTGCTTCCATTACTCTCAAGCTTTTGAACTCTTATCTCTCCAAAACTTTCAACCGCTAAATCCGACTATGGCTTTCTTGAACTTTACTGATCTTTCCAAGGAACAAAAAGCAACCCTGCTCAAGAATGTGTTGACAGGGATGAAGTGCGAACTGGATGTTCTACCCAGATTTGCTGAGAAAAGAGAGAGGATGACCAACATCATTGACGGGCTGACAGATTGTCAACTAAGCAAGGTCATCACCTATGCTTATGAAGTCTACAGCAACATTGACACTGTTGAGTTCTATCTCAATGCGTCCTTCGAAGATGAAACCGTCACCTCCAGTGTCCAAGGAGAAGAAATCCTGGTTGATGCTGACGTCATCAACAAGGTATTTGACATTCAACTAGAGGAAGGCAGGGCCTCTCTATTTGATTTGGAGGAAGCTGATGTCACTGTTCCTGAATTCAAAAGGAACTATTGCAGGAAAGGGGAAGAGGTGGAAAAGGTGAACATCAAGAAAAATTTACTCAAGAAGGACTTTGAGCTGCTCATCAACATTTTCCACAAGTGTTTATGGTGCAAGTTTACCTCTACTGATGATGTTACTACTGCAAATGCCAAGGCCCTATATGCAGTACATCATGGGGTAAATGTCAACTGGGGACAGGTTATGGTTCGATCTCTGATTGAATTCATCAAGAAGAAAAACCCCAAAACAGGCCTTTACTCTGGGAAGCTAGGGCATGGGCTGCTCATCTCAGAACTGCTTCTCAATCAAGGTGTAACCTTGAGGAAGGCCATACCTCTGGATCACACAAAGGTAATCTTCCTATCTACTTCTCCAAACAGGGAAATAGCCATCAAGGCAGAGCTGAAGAGACAACTTCAGCTTGACAACAAAAGACAACAAGGAGACAAGGTTCAGAAACCTATCTCTGAAGCACCTTCTGTGGAGAAGAAGAAAAGGGTGAAGAAAACAGAACTGGTTGCTCCTCCTCCACCCATGAAGGCTGGACAGAAAAGGAAGAGGACCACCAAGACCAAAAAGAAGGTTGCTAAACCTTTGATCACCATGTCTGAGAAGGTGGCAGACATTCAGGGGGAACCAGAGAACCCCACTTCTGTTACCACTCCTGAACAGAATAGGGTGCCAACCTCAACAGAGCACCCCAACACAGGCAAAGAAGGGTATCTGTCTTTGCTAGATAGACAGTTTGCTCGTGTTCTTGAATGGAGAAGATGGAGGATGGGACCCCTTCAAAAGATCATCCAATTCTTTGATCATTATGAGCCTGAAGAAGAGGCCATACTGAAGTGGGTAGGCACTGATGATGTCTCAAAGTGTTTTGCCCTCAACTTCCTTCATTCTGTCCTAGAGAAGAAGAAGGCAGGTTACAAGGGAAAGGCTGTTCTCATATCCTCACCTTCAGAGGAGACAGTCAAACCCCTGGAAGAAGGAGAGATAGAAGCATTTGAAGCATGGCTTTTTTCCAAGAAGGCAAAAGAGTCTGTTCAACCAAACTTCACCCCAGGAGAACCTTCTGTACCTAAGATAGAAGGGCAGGCTATGATGGAGCAGGAATGGAGGACATCCTTGTTTGAAGAAAATATAATTGAGGTAATCTCTCCAACCCCTTCTGTTCATATCTTAACAGAACCCCAAGTCCCTTCCCCTCTTTTTACAACAGAAACCCCTCCACCAGAAAACCCTCAACCTAAATCCCCAGAACAGAAAACCCCCACCTCTCCTCACTCATCCAATAAGAAAACCAAATCACCTTGCAAAGAACTGATCCCAATCAGAAACCGCTCCCCTTCACCCCCACCATCTCCTCCTCAACAGAATGCCTCCCCACAAAACATCCCTTCTCCCCAACCTTCACTCCAACACCAGAATTCCTTCCCTCAACAGAAATCCACCTCTACTCAAAATAACCCCTCACCCTCTCCTGCAGCAAATTCTCCCAGAACCTCTCTACACTCTGCTGCATCTACTCCCAAGAGACAGCCTCTTCACCGCATTCTTTCATCTGAAAGTGATAATAATGGCTTCCTGTCATCATCTCTTGCTGGAGACCTTACATCTAAACGCCAACCTACTCCTCCCAGAGAACCCTCTCCCCAGATACCCTCTCTGCAACAGACCAGAAGGCCTCCCATGCACAGGTCCAGAGGACTAGGAATGCCAGAGCCTGAAACATCTATACCACAAATCCCCTTCAACAAGTTTGTTGAAACAGCAGAAATATTTGGTGGTCAAGTCCTAGAAGGCATGGACAAACTGATCCAGATAAATGACAAGCACTTTGAGCACCCTGCTCATGTAAATGATAATCTCAACTCTGGGATGCAGTTTATCTCAGACCGCTTTGAAAACCTCACAGAATCCCTCCACAACTTCATGGCCTCCTCCTCTGCCAGAACAGATGCACTGTCAACAGAAGTGGTAGGTATTCATAAGACCCTTTCTGTTTTTCAGCAAACTCTACTCAACCAAGGACAGGCCATCAGCACAATCTCTGAAAATCTTGAGGCACTGCAAAGATCTGACACCAGAACTAAGAAGCAACTGATTTCCATAGAGGAAATGTGCAGAGCTCACCAAGATCAAGCTCAACATCTTCTCTCTGCTGACAGAGACATATACCAGAAGATGGTCCTGCTGGAAGCCAACAACAAGGACATCTTCTCTGCTATTCAGAAGCAGCAAGGTCTGATAGAAGGCCTCACTTCTGTCACTCAGACCTTACCAGAGGTCCTTGAGCAGATAGCCTCCTCCCAGGCCTCAGAGTTCCAGAAGATTAGCCTTATGCTAGAGGACCTCAATGATGCCAAAAAGGGGGAAGAGGACCCTCAACAGACTAAGCCTCGGTCCACCAGAACTCTTGCTAGAGCATCCTCTTCTGCTGAACCAATAGTAGACCCTGCACCATACTTTGAAGTTGCATTACAGAAAAAGAGAGCAGCAGGTATACCTAGACCCCCATCTCCAGTAAAGAAAGGCACCAAGAAGAAGAAAATTCTCAGTTTTACTGAGTGGAGATTGGGTGGATCCCAGAAAATTGATAGAGTTCAATTTGAAGAAATGAAGATGAAAATGACTCTCACCCAACAACAGAACATCTTTCTAGATAAGGATGGTGTTGTATGAGTCAGATATGGGGGATCCCTAGAAGAAGCTGAAGATTGGTACAAGAAGAATATTGTCCCTGGCAAGACAATACATGAAGGAGTCCTCAGCTATCTGGATTGCAAGCTATCTCCCATATGGGCATCCTATCAAAGCTCTGGTAACTTATCTCAGATCAGAGCAGAAATCAATGAAGAGCTGCTAAGGCTTCAAAGATTGGAGGAAGAAGCTCTGCAAGCAGCTACTATGGAGAATGTGTAAGAAATATCTCTGTAAACTGCATCTAATAAAATCACATCTCTGCCTTTCACTTTGTAAGGCTGTTTCTCAATTTATGTCTCTTTGCTTTCTGCCTGTGATTGTTTGCTATTTGAATTATTATCTGCTATCTGAATGTACTGTACTCTTACTATTTTCCTATGCCAAGTTGCCCACCAAGTTTTTAATGAAAGTTTTAAACTTTATTCCTTTATGGTGAAGGCACTTCTCTGGAAATAGTTAAAGGGTTTTGGCATCATCAAAAAGGGGGAAATTGTAAGGAATATTTGTAATTAGATTTTGATGATGCTAGATTAATTAGGACTTTAGAGTACCCCTCTTTAGACTTAATGTATTAGAATTTTCCTTTGTAAAATTCTTTAGTATAATCGACTTAGCAGAAGGCCTACAGAGCAGAAGACCTTCAAAGCAGAAAGCCTCCTGAGCAGAAGACCCTTGATAAGGCATTGGTTGAATAGAGGACCTTTGGTTCTCTGCTTCAGAACAGAAGACCTCAGGGTCTCTGTTAGCCTTTACTCTGACAGAAACCCTCCTGGTTCTCTGTTGCATATCTTTTCAACAGAAGTGCTCAAGACCTTCTCTGATCAACTCTCTACTAAAGTCACCAGAAGGCCTGACACTTGGAAGAATTCCACCAAGCCGGGAAACCAACTGAAAGATTCCTTCAACGGCTAGGAGTCTTGAACGGAAAAGCTACAGTACGCGCATTAAATGCACATTTAATACCTTCCATACTCCGAAGAGTAATTGCAGATGATTGGCCGCAATGTCAGGATTACTTTATCCCAAAATAGTAACCCGCCAACTTTACCGGGTCCTACTAGTCAAGTCAACTGCTCGCTCATTTAATGCAGTTGTCCTCCTTCTCCTCCAACGGGAAGACAACCTCAGTATAAAAGATACACTACGAAGAACAACCGGATAACTTTGCTAACTTTTGTTACAACTCTGCACATACAAGAAATTCAAACGCTACAAAGCAAAAAGCCTCCTTGAGATTAAACCTTCATCATCTTCTACAAGAGAAGGCAGAAGTTGGAAAAATCCTTATTTCCAACTCAAGCAAAGTTCCAAGTGTTCTTCAACTCTTCAAGCTCATCACATACAAACTCTTTGTATTGAAGCAAGTTGGAGGAACCCCTGTTCTAAATAGAACCTCTTCTTTCACAAGAAGGACGTCCAAGTACCTGGAGCAGTGAAGTGGTGATACTTCTGGAAAGCTCAGTGAAAGGACCAGTCTTAGGGAAGCCGGAAGTGCATCCAAGAAGACATCTACACTTGAAGAAGACGTGGAGAGCTTCTTAGGTGATAGGGCTAAGGCATTGTAAACGGAAGTTTTTACAAGCTTAGTGGAACGGTGGACTAGAGGAACAAGTTGTTCCTTGAACCACTATAAAAAGCCCTGATGTCATTTACTTACTGCTTTACTTTCATTGCTTTTATCTGAACTGCTTAACTCCAAAGACTTGGTATCTGTGTTCAGCAGAACTTGTCTTGAGAGTTAACAGAAGGCCTACTGCCTTTGCTTCTCTGAGGCTACTAACAGAACTCCCTACCGGAACCCCATCCGCTGCCAGTTTGTTCTGCCAACAGAACATGCTATTCTGTTAAATCTGGTACTTAGCTTGAAAAAGTTAAAAACCAATACAGTCTATTCACCCCCCCCCCTCTAGACTGTATCCAGTACAACCGGGACCAACACCTGGTTCACGCGGAGTATTTGCCCTTGTGTGTGCGTGTACGGTGTCCACGAGCAACGGTTCTTTGATGAGCAACTATAATTATAAATACACAAGCTTATACTTGATCAAACTTAAATTCATGTCTTTAGAAAATCCTTAGACTTAAGGTGAGGGAAAGTTCACAAATCAGCCCCTACAAGTTAGAAAACTCCCCCTTTTCCTACAACAAATTGGGCATAGCTTCGGGGTGGCTAGATTACTAAGAACCGATTGAATTTCATGAATCAAGACTCATCATCTATTAAATCCTTCTCATAATATCAAGGATTTCATGTATCTATTTAGAATCAGCCACTAATCATTAAAATACTTCCTAAATTCTTTCATTAAATTGGGTCTAACTTTGGGGTAGCTAAATACTTAAAACTTCACAAGGGTTTTCAATCAAGGATGAACAACAACTCCATAACAACCTTATCATTAAGAAATTCTATTAATTTTCATAGAATAAACCCTAAATCAATCAACCCTAGAAAAATCCCCAATCAAGAACTATAGATACAAATATAGTAGAAATACTTCATGTTAAGTGTAAAACCTTACCAAGTGATGATCCTTGATGAACAATAGGTTTAATTTGAGCTTAAAATAGTCTAGGTAGGGTTTGGAATGAGTTTATAGAGATGGAGTCGAGCAGGGCTTCATTTTGGGAGGAAAGGGAATTTTTCGCGTTTAAATACATCCTGCACCGACCTGGGGAAAAATCGCCCGGACCGGCGCCGGTTTGCCTCTGACCGGCGCCGGTTGTGCTGTGTTTTTGACGCCCCAAAGCTTCTATTTTGGAACGGCACTGCCAAACCCAACCAAACCGGCGCCGGTTTGCCCCTGGCCGGCGCCGGTTGCCCAGCCAATCTAGCACCCTAAAGTTTCTGTTTTGGACCGGCGCCGGTCCGGGTCCAACCGACGCCGGTTTGAGGCCAATCGGGTGCCGAAAACGTCATTTTTCGCCCTAAAACGACCCCGATCGTTGCCGATCCCATCCTTGACCCCCAATGACCTTTTAAAACTATATTTTAAACTCCCAAATACTATATAACATGACAAATAACTTGATATACCATTACATTCAAAAATACGAATGATTATTACAGTGTAGTTCTGTTGCTCATCGGATACCGTCGCCTGTCACGGTTAAACATAATACAAGCATGTGAGTTCAAATATCATTTTCATAAAGATCATAATCATGTTATCACTATACTTCACACATATATCACTCAAACATAAGTTAAAGCATGATCATAATAAAAGTGAATAGCACGTAAGAAGTAAATAAAAAGTACGGGCGTTACAATCCCTCCCATCTAATAAAAGTTTCGTCCCCGAAACTTAGAATAACTCTGGGTAGCGCTTCCTCATGGCTTCCTCGGGTTCCCATGTTACTTCCTCGGTTTTATGATTTCTTCACAGTACTTTTACTAACGTCATCTCTTTATTTATGAGTCTTTTAACCTCATGGTCAAGTATTTTCACCTATTTCTCTTAATGGGGAGGCATACAACCACTTAAGTAGTCTTCTCATGTTTTGTGCTTATACTAGAACACAACATTCTAAACATTGAACATAGCATTTATTATGGATTGGTTTCTCAACATTGATTTCTCACGTTTACTGACTTGCTTTATTTACTTGTTAATATGAGAGCAGAAGATCATACAAAATCCTACCCTGTTTTACATACATATGCCACACACCCTAAGAAATGATATTTAGACTTAGACAACATTCTACTAGGGTGTTCTTGGCTCGAACTGGTCTTTTAAATTTGAAGGATATAAATTTTCTTAAGCTTCATCACTTCATCGTGATTTCATAAATTTTAGAATATCTAAAACATAGCGCTTCACCTTCTTCCTATTTAGAATTCATCTTCAAAATATGATTAAGTTGTGGGAGAGGATGAAGTTTCCTAATTCACCATTGTATCGCTTTCGTCAATAGATTGCCTTATTTATGTTATATTCCCTTTATGTATAACTTATTACCTTATTTACTAGCTTACTATTTATCTTACAAACTGTTCATGATAGCAATGTTTTGACTTATGAGACTCATATGTAGGCCTAAAACTCTTTAAAATATTCTTTATGACACTACATAGTATTACATATTTACTGTTGAATCCTTAAGCCATCTTCTTCTTTTATGCGTTATAGAATACTCATGTCTGGAACATCATTTATAATCTCAGGAAAAATCATTTATTTGGTATGTTACACATGTGCTATTTGTTGTCAAGGTATATGAAAATCTTTTCTAAAGCATAAGAGGAAGTCTTCATTTCTTTTAATAATCAACTGTAATTTGACTCCTCTTTTATATCAAAAGAATATCTCCTAAAGTCTAAATAGATGAACTATAAAACAGAATCTTCTTGTCGATAAGCCTTTTGTGAATATGTTATATTATAAGTTTAGTAACTAAATCTTCTTGGACTTCCTCTAAAAAAATTATATGGGTTAACATTAACATGTCAACATTAAAATAAATTGTTTGCTTAGTTTCAAAATTTTCATGTTTCATAAACACAAGCCATCATAAATAATCCATTTAACAAAATTTGACATTGTCATACCCATAATTGTCTGACACAAAACATACCTGATAGCAGACAATTAAGAAAAGGAGGTGAACTATCACTAGGTCAGTGACTTTATACAAATTTCAATTCTTTCACCCTTTTCTATAATGATTTGGAGACTGTCTCTTTGTTTCCTCAATTAGCTGTAGAATGATTAGAAAGAAAAATGCTATGGACATTTTTTATTTATTAAACCCTTCAAAACCTTCACTAATCAAAATGTGTTATATTCAAACTTGTAGTCTATAAGAGACAAAACTAATAGTTTAATCATAAACTCCCTTTAGGCCATTCATTATCAATAATTATTTCTTGGTTGATATTCCACATTATTGTTCTTTCTAACTTTAATCTTCTAACTATATCACTTAGGAAGTATTGTTTGTTCATGGTGGTAAAGTTTATGTAGCCTTCCAGAAATAAGGAAATCAATCGGTAACACGTAATTCCATAGAACCTGGCAAATGATAACCCGCTAAATCATCTGGTAACAAACTATATGGGGTCGTATCTAAGACTATCTTAGACTAAACAAATTAATTTTCCACAATAAAATTCTAATCCCGAACCCTCTTTTGTTTTACACAACCTTTGTATTATACTCTTTAGATTTCGATTGGATATAATAAACTGGTCATTGAATCTACACGATATCTTTCAAAAGAAAATCAAACACCATAACTGAAACCTTCTTACCGGTTTATATTCTTAACTCGACTTATACTATTTTACTTAATCAACAGTCGCATAGTAAAACTTACCCAACTTAACTTTTCATATTTAAGCCTTTGAGTTGTTGACGACTTGTAATATATGAATAATTTGTAGCGGAAAACTTTTACCCTCTTTATTCTCACTAATACATCTATTACTCAAGGAGCATACGAGTTACCAATACAAGCTTATTGGGATATTGTCTACAAATAATCATACTCGTTCATAAGGGCTATAAGAGAGCTCAATGGTACCATCTTCTTTATTCTATTGAAATATTCATATTTTAGATCATATTATATTCAAACACACTTCATAAATCCCTATATCGTGCGCGGTAGGTTATTCACTACATTTTTACTCATCATGTGACTAAAAATGTTGGACACACGCTCCGAAGGTATTTTCTCGCCTTCACAACAGGGGTTATCATTTTCTTTAGTCTCCGAGACTCTCTACGGAATTTGAAGGGTTCCGCACCATGTGGTGCAAACAAATACTATTGGTTCAAACTAACCCACTAGCTCTGAATTTACCCGCTCGGTTAAAACCATTTAAGCAACCCCATAGGGTTTATTATTTCATTCTTTCATATTAGGCCATGGGGACTTAACCATACAAGTGAGGACCTGGTTAACAAAGACTGTGGGTCTATTTTTTCTTTCTATAATATTACGATACGGGAACTTTATCATATCAGTTTAACAACTACATACGGTTTGTTATTTTCTCCTTTAATATCATGACATGGAAATTTTAACATATTAGGCTATAACAATCAATTATCTACATAAATGCTAAACTCTCATTGGAAGCCAAGGTTGTTCTCCACTTGGAGTGTGTTTAATATTTAATTATGGTCTGTTAAGCCCATCAACCTATAAAAATGATCGAAAATTTTCATAAACAACTTATTTGGCTAAGATAAGTGTTATTAAGCACTTTTCGCTACGAAGATTTAGCAAATTGACTTCAATAGCCTTGACATCAAGGGATTAGATCTCATCTTAACCTCATTATCATCCTGTCTAGCACAGTAACCCATATTAATCCTTGACACGTTTGCTAAACCTTGGCCTGTTGTCCAGCCTACCCATATGTAACGTCCGTCTCCAAAATGGCCATTACGATACTCAAACATAAAAGAGACTCGATAAATCAAGCGGAAATAAAGATACAAAGCCTCGATATGAGACTTTATTTCTTTTAGAACAAATCAAACCTTACAACGATAACGAAACGCATCCGAAATAAAACATTTGTAAAACCATTACACCTGATCAGGATTTTAAAAACGTTTAACAACCCTTTGAAGTACCAACGTACTAAAACCACAACATAACTGATAGCCCGATCTTCTCCGTTAACCCATCCAAAACCTTGTCACTGGCTCCATACATTCTCTCAGGCTTCCGTACCTCGTTCATTACCTATACATGAGAATAGAAGTCTTGTAAGCAATAATGCTTAGTAAGTCATCATTTCATCCACTAAAACGTTTAGGGAATCTTAGCTAGCCATAATTAGATACATGAGCTTGAATACTCCATACACATAGCATATTCACACACATATTCATCATATCATGTAAAACACAACATCATGTAACGAAATCTAAAAGATTTCCTCATTCATCATTCTTTCTTCTTATCTTATTACTTGACTTGATGGGCCCGTAGCTTGTATCCTGGCCCCTCGCTAATGACCTTGGGTAGCTATCCCGCAGCCATCAGAAGTAATCCCGGGACTCCCCGCGGAAGGAGATCCTGCTCCGTTCAGCTCAGGTGATTACTTGGGGGAACGGCTACCTTAGAACATTTCTTATCATTCATTAGATATCATTATCATCACAAATTTCATTCATTGTTGGATTCCATATAAATTCAACCTAACCATAAACATAGAACTTGGATACCTTACACTGATAACTCCACAAGTTCTCAATCCACATCACCTACAAGCATATATACATAACAGGGCATTCACATAATCTTATTCCATACAAATTCAAGTGTTCAATCAAATCTACCAAATTCATAGACAGCTAGGCTTCCATGTTTCATTTCAAACTATCATGTATAGGTGGTGATGACTTACCTGATTCGCGTGGAGTATTTACCCGGTGTCTACTTGTAGAACTTTCACGGACAACGGTTCTTCGATGAGAAACTATATATATCATTTACAATTGATCAACATAATTTCATGTTTTTAACCAAAACCTTAAGACTTAGGAATGAAGGGAGATTCTACATAATCAGCCCCCTAGAAGTGAGAAAACTCTCAACTTCCTTCAATCAACCGACATAGCTCCGGGGTAGCTAAAACCCAATTGTATCTTAAACCCAAGAATCAACAAGAATTAAGCAAAAACCATACTATCAAGAGTTCTATGTATCTATTTAGAATCAACCTATACATAGTAAGAATTTTCCCCAAATTCTTTCATCAACTTAGTAAAAATTCGGAATAATTAGTTACTCAAGAACAAATTGAAGTTTGTTAAATCCAAGCTAAACAACAACTCCAAAACGATCTTACTACCAAGAAAATCCATTAATTTTCCTAGAATCAACCAAAAGTTCACTCAACCCTAGTTAAATCCCAAAACAAGAACTATGGATCAAATATAGAAGAATTCTTCATGTAAAGTGTAAAAATCTTATCAAGTGATAATATTTGATGAAGAATATGTTTAATTTGAGATTGAATCACCCTAGAAATGGTTTGAGATTGATTTGTAGAGAGAAAGACGAGCTGGGATCGATTTTGGGTTGAAAAGGGGGGTTTTGCGCTTAAAAACGATTTTGACCGACACTGCCAAACCCGACCGAACCGGCGCCGGTTTGCCCCTGACCGGCGCCGGTTGCCCAGCCATTCCAGCACCCTAAAGTTTCTGTTGTGGACCGGCGCCAGTCCGGGTCCAACCGGCACCGGTTTGAGGCCAATCGGGTGCCGAAAACGTCATTTTTCGCCCTAAACCGACCCCGATCGTTGCCGATCCCATCCTTGACCACCAATGACCTTTTTAAACTATATTTTAAACACCCAAATACTATCTAACATGACAAATAACTTGATATACCATTACATTCAAAAATACGAATGATTATTACAGTGTAGTTTCGTTGCTCATCGGATACCGTCGCCTGTCACGTTCAAACATAATACAAGCATGTGAGTTCAAATATCATTTTCATAAAGGTCATAATCACATGATATCCTTATACTTCATATATATAGCATTCAACCATAAGTTAAAACATGATCATATATAATTAATTAGCACATAGGAATTGAAGTCGATAAAAAGTACGGGCGTTACAATCTCTCCCACCTTATAAAAGTTTCGTCCTCGAAACTTGGAATAACTCGGGATCACGACGTCTCAACATTTATCTCTTTTTCTGACTTCTCAGTTCTTACATAGTTATGCACTATAATAGCCTTACACCTTTTTCTAGGTTACCTCTTTATTTTCTCGAGCATGTGTCTTTAATTTTTATGAATGTGTACTAACTTTTCTTATTACCACAATGATCAAGTTTTTCTTATTGGGGAGACATACAACTACTTGTGACATATACAAAGATATGACAAAAGTTTCTCCTATTAAGTATTCTTCTTGTGTTTTGTGCTTATACTAGAACACAATATCCTAAACACTGAACATAGCCTTTATTACGGATTTGTTTACTGACTTGCTCTATTTACTTATTAATATGAGAGCAGAAGATCATACGAAATCCTAGCCTGTTTCAACAACATATGCCACATATCATAAAAAAAAAATATTTAGACTTTAGAACAACATTCAACCACGGTGTGCTTAGTTCAAACTGGTCTTTTAAATTTGAAGGATAGAAATTTTCCTAAGGTTCATCACTTCATCGTGATTTCATAAATTTTAGAATATCTAAAACATAGCGCTTCACCTTCTTCCTATTTTAACGAATTCATCTTCACAATATGATTAAGTTGTGGGAGAGGATGAAGCAGTTTCCTAATTCACCATTGTATCGCTTTCGTCCAATAGATTGCCTTATTTATGTTATATTCCCTTTATGTATAACTTACTACCTTATTTACTAGCTTACTATTTATCTTACAAACCCTTCATGATAGCAATGTTTTGACTTATGAGACTCATATGTAGGCCTAAAACTCTTTAAAGTACAATAAAGTAAGAGAATGATGCCTAAAGAAGGATGAAAACCCACATTATATATACGGGACGATGCAGTAAACTTTCAAACAAACAAGCGATAAATAACTGCGGAGTATATTATTATTACATACATAGCATCTCATCCTCATTATTATTGCTGCCGGAGGTTGTAAAATGACAGGGAAGGGCCAAAACACCACCACATAAGAGGCGGATCACTCCATCCCAAAACAGCAGCGGCCTGCAGGTTTATTTATAAGAATCCATTCATTCCATTGGCTCCAGTGCTCCACTATAATACCAACTACTACTGGGTTTCAAGCCCGTCCGATGCACGGGCGGTGTGTAATTTATCTAATTTTAAATTTTATTTGCTTTCAGAATCATATATAATGTGACGCAAAAACAAAATAAACTCAGTCTAAATATAGTCCATTTGATAATACTAATTTTGGTGGAATCGTTTTATTTTGCCGAAATTAATTAAATTCTAGTTGAATTGGTTGAATAAGTGAATCTCCCTAATCATGAAAAAAAATATTTAAAATATATTCCATTTGTTAAATAAATAAAAATTATATGAAAAATAGTTTAAATGGTCTTCTACATAAGCTTCTCAACTAAGCATAATTGATATGAACCCGATTTTAAAGAATTCATTGAGAAACTTCTTAATTATTTTCACGTCCTCTAAATTACTTTAGTATGCGCCTCAAAATATATTTTTTAATATTCATCATTCAATTTGGTATGAAATATGGAGTACGTACTTTTAAAAGTAAAATCGTAAATTTTACTTATTATTTCATCACATTGAAAATGTCATTAATAATGACGTTTTTAATTGAATTAAAATTTTCGGGTGTGATTTGGTCTAAAGTAATATGATCTGGTAGATATCTGTTTTACATTTTATGTGTCCAATTATTATTAAAGTTTGATCTAATCTGATTTAGTCTGAGACTGAAATTTATCTAATTAAAAACATCTTAAGAGTAAACAAAATTAGGAATTTGTAAACATATAAAGATTTCCTAATTTCGATTAGGAATCGATCTATTTCAAAAGTGACAGAATCTAGTTGTAAAAATAAAGAAACAACCAAACACATTTACTTTTTTGGCTAGGCTAAACGTATTTACTTGTGAATGTGTGTGTGATATCAATTTTCAGCCTTATTAAATAAAGGTAAGCTACTTGATCAAAGTATTCTGTTTAAATGATTCTATATTTGAATGTGTAATAGTATTAATTTTTTTTTTAATTTCAATAATCTGGTGGTTATATTTTTCATTATTATGTTAATAATTAAAAGAATTGTATGAACATGGAGAAAAATACCAAATCTTGCATAATTGCAAATCTGGGGCTTAGAATCATGATCTCAACATTGAATTTAGAAAAATAAAATATTACATTTTAGGAAATGGGACACTATTATTACATTTTTTATTTTTATAAAATAACTTTGAAGATAAAATTAATAGCAATTTGGCTGATTTATGTGTTTATTTAAGGAACTGATTTATCTGTTAAGTGGGCAAAACACAGATACTTCATTTCTTCAATAGATTGTAATAAAAATTAAAAACTACAAAAAAAATTAAAAAAAATTACTCCATGCTTATAAAAAGTACTACGTATAAAATGTAGTCTATGTGTACAGTTGGATATTAATTGTTGTGATTCCAATTATTGAATTTAATAATCATCAAATACGAATACATAATAGGTTTTGAAAAAGTTACCAAATAAAGTGGATTTTTATCATACAATCATTTGTTTCCATATCAATATGCAATCAAAAATAGAATCCAATAAAAATAAATGGTACAGAGTATAAAAATAACTAATTAATTGTTATATATGATGAATGGCATGACAAGATTATGTGGCGGTTTGTATGCTCTTAAAAAGTTCCTCTTATATATATATATATATATATATATATATATATATATATATATATATATATATATATATATATATATTGATTTAATTTCTTTGGTTTAAATTGGACCACATATTTCTTGCCTACCAATGTTATTGTTTAATCATATCGTATAATTAAAAGGTGATCCAAAATTTTGCCTAACATCAATAAAAATGCAGTTCGTATATGCTGGTACCGGCCCACCATGAGTATCCTGCACCTGCCCCCGAAACGACACCGTTGACTTTATTTAATCTAAAAATGCGCAAACCAGTAAATGGCTCTCCTCTTAACGGTGTGTTTTTTCTTTCTCGAGCAGTTATTCGCTTCACTTCCCCCCATATTCTTCAATCGTGTCTTTTCAAATTCAGAAAAAAACATTTGCCAGAAACTTTCTCCACCATTTCTCTCTTCGAAGTTTCATCGGAAAAAATCTCAACAAAAATTCATTGCTGAAGTACATCCACTTGCGAGAGGAAAAGAAAGCATTCCGTCCGACGGAAAAGTAAGGAAAAGAACAAGGTTCTGCAGATCGACACAATGACTAGGGCTAGACGCAAATCACTTCAGAGGTATAGAATGTGATTTATGTCTTATTGAGATGTCAATTTGAACATGCACAGTGTGTATGTTAAGATCTAACTTCAATTGTTGTTACAAATTTTGAGTTTCAACGTACTTTATATTAAGAGATGTAACTGCAATTATTGTTAAAAATCGTTAAAATGTATGTAAGTACTGGTATGAATCAAGTAAACTGTGTATGTTAAGATATATCTGGTTTATTTCAACAAGATGCTCAATTTGTTTTCAAAATGCTATGTAAGAATGATGTAATTACTGATGTAACTACTGCTATGAATTATGTAAATTGTGTATGTTAAGATGTAACTGCAATTTTTGTTGGAATTCCTGAGTTTCAATGCTTCAAACTTATATAACTACTCGAATTGTGAAACAAAATGCTCAATTTCTGTGCTTAAATGATGTAAATACTGCTACGAAAACATATGTAAGTACTGGTATGAATCAAGTAAACTGTGTATGTTAAGATATAACTGGTTTATTTCAACAAGATGCTCAATTTGTTTTCAAAATGCTCTGTAAGAATGATGTAATTACTGATGTAACTACTGCTATGAATTATGTAAATTGTGTATGTTGAGATGTAACTGCAATTTTTGTTGGAATTCCTGAGTTTCAATGCTTAAAACTTATATAACTACTGGAATTGTGAAACAAAATGCTCAATTTCTGTGCTTAAATGATGTAAATACTGCTACGAAAACATATGTAAGTACTGGTAGAATCAACTAAACTTTGTATGTTAAGATATGACTGGTTTATTTCAACAACATGCTCAATTTGTGTACAAAATGCTCTGGAAGAATGATGTAATTACTGATGTAACTACTGCTATGAATTATGTAAATTGTGTATGTTAAGATGTAACTGCAATTTTTGTGGGAATTCCTGAGTTTCAATGCTTCAAACTTATATAACTACTGGAATTGTGAAACAAAATGCTCAATTTCTTTGCTTAAATGATGTAAATACTGCTACGAAAACATATGTAAGTACTGGTAGAATCAACTAAACTTTGTATGTTAAGATATAACTGAATTATTTCAACAACATACTCAATTTGTGTACAAAATGCTCTGTAAGAATGATGTAATTACTGATGTAACTACTGCTATGAATTATGTAAATTGTGTATGTTAAGATGTAACTGCAATTTTTGTTGGAATTCCTGAGTTTCAATGCTTAAAACTTATATAACTACTGGAATTGTGAAACAAAATACTCAATTCATGTGCTTAAATGATGTAAATACTGCTATTAATTAAGTAAAGTATGCATGTCAATATGTAAGTATAATTGTTCTACAAAATGCTCTGTAAGAATAATGTTATTACTGATATGCATCATATATAAATTAATTACTGACAGGGGTAACTTTGATGATAATATTCCACCAAAAGAACAACCACCACCTATACAAATGATAATAGAAGAAAATCCAACAAGTGCACGCAATACGCGAAAAAAGAAGACTCATGCTATAAAAGAAATAGAAGAAGAGTCTGGAAGGGAAATAATGGAGAACATTTCTGCTGCTGCTGCGGGTGCTTCAATAAATTTGAGGACTAGAGTTGGACCTGCTCATTTGTAAGGCTAATCAAAGGATTAAGTGAAAAATAGAAGACAATTGTTCAGAAAATAGGATTTGGATCTTTGCTACACCTGAGCTTTGATAAGTTCCATGGAGACTTTGATAAATTTCTACTGGAAAACCTGAGACCAATATCTGCACAACTCAAGCTTACAACTGGAGAGTTCTTAGATATTGAAGAAGATGATGTTAAAGCTGTGTTTGGCTTGCCCAAAAGAAAAAAAAGATGTTGTCGAAGCAAATGGAAAGAATGAAACAGAAGACTACACTGAGCTGCTGAAAGAATGGAGAGCAGAGTGGGGCATTGAGAAAGGCAGCCCACAAACAATATCAATGATAGAAAAAATCCTTCAGGATGATGATGATGGAGATAAGTTCATCAGGAATTTTGTTGTTTTCACAGTCTCTTGTTTGATAAGAGGCAACCAGAGTGTGAACAGCAACTTCAAGATCTTGCTTTCTTTAGTAAATGTTGGTGAAATCAAAAATCTGAACTGGTGTAAATACACAAGACAGTCACTCATGGATGCTGGAGAAGAATGGCAGGCCTATCCATCAAGAATGTTCACTGGACCTTTATTGTTTCTAATGATTTGTTACTTTGATAGGGTGCAATTCAAAGGACAGGTTTTGGACAATGTTTTTCCTACAATAAAATTCTGGATCAAAGATAGAATTGATAAAAGAGTGAAAGATGAGAGGAAGCTGGGATTTGGACTTGGCAAGGTGAAGCCCAGAATCATGCCTGTAGAAGAACAAACTGAACAGAAAGGAGATGAGCTGTTGACAAAGTAAGTAAGTTTTATTAGTCATTTACATCAAGTACTTGAAAAAACTGAATATGTAACACATGTTGTTTAAAATGTAACTTCTATTGGTATAAGATGTAAACTGTAGTTGTCTAAGTCAAATGATGTTAACTATTTTATTATGACATGTAAGTCTTGCCTATCAAAATGTAAACTAAGGTGTTGTGGAATGTAAAGTTCTGAATGATGATTCCACTGTATTACAATGTATGTGATATGACAATTTCTAGTTTATTTTTAATTTTTATAGGAGTGTGTGAAGGAAATTGTGGCAGTCGCCCAAAAATTCAGTGATGCATTTGTTGAGTTTTCCAAGCTACCGTCAACCATTTCTAAGAAGTTCCAAAATTCTGATATATTGAAGAAGATATATTTGACAACTGCTGATTACTTTATTAATCAAGAAAATGGAGATCAGAACATGGCTCATAAAGAAAGATTATCAGAGAAGTGTGTACTTGAAGAAGATGATGATTTTTTTAATGAGCCCGGAGTTATGGAAGCGCTTGAGAAACTGGAGAAAGCAGCATTTCTGAAATTTGCAATGCCTTCATTTGATTTAGGCATTGAGTTTAACATGACTCAGGGTGCAAGCACTTCAAAAGTGGACCAAAATGCTATGATGACTGAAACTGCTGCTGATGTGGAAGCTGTGATGACTGAAAATGTTGCTGATGTAGAACATGTGATGACTGAAACTGCTCCTGATGTAGAAGATGTGGTAATTCAAACTGCTGCTGATCTAATAAATCAAAGTGCTGCTACTGGAGAAGATAATGAAGAGGTTGGGGTAGCTGGAGAGGACAAAATTGCTGCAGGTGAAGAATTAAACAAAGAAGTTGAAAATAATCAAGAGTAAGTGTTAATTGTTTATTATGTAATTCATTAATGTGTTTAATTAACTTAATGAAGTTAACAATTTGTTGTTTTTCAAAGGAATGTTGAGCTAAAGTCATACACAAGAAAGAGGAAGCTTAAAAAGTTAGGTGATGTAAGTGTGAATTACAGATCGCCATTTCTCAAGAACAACAGAAGGTTGTGCAAGGAAATGAGCAGGGATGAAAAGATTATTCTTGACTATGGCATGTCAAAAGAAGTTGAAAAGTAAGAAAGTCCAATATTATATAATGTATTATTTCAATAGAAACATTATCTCATAATTAACTGTTTCAATTTGTTTGAAAAATATTATTGTGTTAGTGACTGTGTCTATCAAGATGAGGGAGGTATTTTTATCACTCATGAGGAGTTTCAAACCCTTCAAGAAGAAGATATAGACAACTCGATCATTGATGCATTTGCAAAGATTCTGAATGACAGAGAAAAATCTAATAAGACTACAAAGCGCGCCTTCATAGCGACAACCCAAGTATATGTATGTATAGTTTTTTCTTGTAAATTTGTAAAATAATGCAGAGAACTTCAGTTACTATATTTTGATTGGATTGACTCAATTTCAATGTGCAGGCAATGTTCGATTTTGCATCTGGTGACCCAAAGAAAATGTGGTTGATAGATTGGAAAAAGAACTCAATGAAGCAGGAGCATATATCACAACATTTGATATGGTAAAATGTCATTAATATTTGAATATACATAGTTCAAGTGTTTATGGTTTAAATATATGATTATGTAACTGCAACTGTTGAGTAATGTAAGTTGTGATATGAAGTATGTAAACTCTGTATTGTTTTATGTAAGTCAGTATGTAAGATATATTGTTTTAACAATATAGTTAAAACAAGTGGTGTAAAATAATATGTAACTGCAGGTGTTGAGGGATGTAAGTCCTGATATGAAGTATGTACATTCTGTTTTGGTTTATGTAACTGATGTCAGTGTGAAAGATGAAATGCTTATGACTCATGTATATTGCAGATAATGTTTCCAATACACAAATCTGGGCACTATTATATCTACTGCTTTTACACAAAAATCAACATTGTTGATGTGATTGACAACCGCGTGCTTCCAGACGGGGTGATCTTTGAGGACAAATATGGTGAAACTTTTAAGAAAATGGTAAAAATTCAGTACAACTTTTCTGGAAATAACAAATGATATTATTCAATATTATTTTAGTCCATTAATGTAACTTCTTGTATAGGGTGATGGATTCAAAGTCTTTTGTGAGAAAGTGAAGATCTCAGATGGAAAGCCCAGAAATTAGATTCCCAGAATGTTATTTATGTCATGGAGACATAATGACAATAATGTTGATTGTGGAATATTTGTTTTGTGCCACTTGGAGACATATCGTGGCCAAGGACACACATGGGATTCTGGCTTTGCACCTGCTGCTACAAATGACGGAATCAAAGCTCAAAATGAAACCATTCAGAAGATGAGATTGATCTATGCAGCTCAAGTATTACTGTCTAAATTTAATAGTGAAAGGGAAAATGTTGTAAAAAAAAGCAAAAGAGTACCTTAAGATGTAATTTATTAATCTGGTAGGATTACTGTAAAAAAAAATTGTTGGTTTTATGGAGGGGGTGATGGTATGGATAAACTTAAAACATTTGTTGGTTTTATGCAGTAGCTGGTGATGCAATGGACAACTTATATGTTTGGTTTAAGATATTATGATGTAAAATGCAACTTACATGTTTGGTTTATGATAATTTGATGTAAACTCCTTATATATGTTTTATGGAGACACACACACACACACTTATATATATAACTTATGTAGGAATGAAATGTTATAGGCTAATATATTAACCTCATTCAAATCAATTAGGTATACATGTAATATACATCTGATGTAAACAATGACTACATGAAATGTAATTCACGTTACAGGAATATGTAACTCAAGGCAAAAAGAGTGTAACAGCTGTTACACAATAGTGATTGTGTTCACTATTCTGTAGTTCAGAGTAAACAATATTGATTGTGTATTGTTTTTATAGTAGTGCTCTTTGACATCTATAAACGAACAGTAAAGACAATATAAATTCCATTAAATCAAATGTAACTTTGGTTGCTACAAATGTAATAACCCACAATAATATATGTAAACTCTTCAACTTGTACAATAAAAAAACAACAAATGCCAAACATGTGTATCTCTATAACTAATTCTGCATTTGGTTCACAACATTCGATTGCATGAAGTATGGAGCAAAAACTTGTGGAGATCCAAGCACATGCATTAAGGACGTCATTCCTCCAACTGGATGAGCAAGATAACCTTGTGGAACCATGAAATTAACAGTGTCCTAGAATGAAACAAAAAAAGTAATGATCAGAAAAGATGCATTAAATATATAAAAAATAAAAAAAATAAACGAATACATGTACAACAGATTGAGCAACTGCTTTTGAATTGCAGGCAACATTTTGTGATTTGGCTATTTTGCACTGTTTTTCAACAGTACTTCTCTTTCGGGTATTTCGCTGACCTTTAGGACGAGAGCGTGGAGGATCCAATATTGTCCTTGAAGCAGATTCATCCACAACAGAAGCATTTCGTTGAATATCTAAAAATGTTTAATAGACTCGTATCCTTGCTCACATACTCACCTAGCTTCAAGAAAACCAACACTTGCACCCAATACTGTGTTGAATTTCCTAGTCATTTGCACTCTCCAAACAGAATCTTCCAATATTTTCCCAAACATAATATCGGTTCCTTGCGTAAGAGAAAGATTAACATTTGGCAGAATGGCAGCATTTGCCCATCTAGACAATATATAAACTTGGGGAATACATTTGACACAATGGACGTTATATATACGCAAAATGTGTCTACACAAAATGCCAACTTCTGAAAACATCTTGCAAGTGCAAGTCACTGTGTTGTGATTTTGATTAAAAGTAACATTGTGTCTAATCAAATCTACCCCATTCAACCAAACATGATACTCATAATCACTACAATTTTGTGAGATTAATTTAAAAAAATGTGACATACCCTTCAAATATTATTCTTGGAACAGTTTGAAAATCTCAAGGGTATACACATCTCTAGCATGAGACAACAAACTGTCTTGTAGCAATACCATCTCAACGGTGCCTTCAGAACATCTAAAATCATGACCATTTTCCTCTAACCTCCATTCGTCAACAACATCACAAAACATTTTTAAAAAAGCACATAATGTTGTAGTCTTTGTAAGTCTTCTAGATATGGATCTATTTGTAGATTCACTTCTTTGGGAGGATAGAACACCACCAGAGAAGTAATCTTTTGAAAAAGCAGGACACCACTTTTCTTTATGATTGTACAACCTCTTCAACCATGTGTTGTCACTGCATTCATAAACTCTATTCAATCTGAAACAGATTTAAAAAGAAGACAAGACTACGTATGAAAATCATACATGTTACACCAAATAATTGAGGAAGTTACATCAAATAATTAAAAAGTTACATCAAAAAACAAATAACTTACTCATTCCAGTAGAAATCAAACTCTGCAACTGTGTCACATCACTTCACAACATAATCAAACAGAGGAACAAAATTCAACTTCTTGCGTAGATGCATGATGTGTTTCTTTGAATTTTCATCTATATGCCAAGTGCAGAGTCTATGTCTTGCTCCAGGAAACACGGATTTGATAGCCGCTGCCATGGAAAATGACTGGTCTGTCATGAAACTGATGGGGTGTTTACCACCCATAGATTTCAGAAAAGTCTGAAATAACCAAACAAAAGACTCCACCTTTTCGTTCAGCATAAAGCCACAACCAAACATTATGTTTTTAGAGTGCTGATTCATACCAATAAATGGACCATAGATCATGTCATACTTGTTAGTCCTGTAAGTTGTATCATGCACAACTAGATCTCCAAACCTCTCATAATCGGATCTCATTTGACCATCTCTCCAGAAAAAACAACTCAGTACACCGTCATGCAGCTCAAAATCAAAGAAAAAATCAGATTCCACTTCAGCCCTTTTCTTCAATATACCAATCTAAGTGTTCGAATGAGTACCATCAAACGTTTTACTTCTTTCAGATTCTAGAACGTTATAAGCATCATGTTTCGTGAATCCAAGAGCACTAACACCACCAGCCTGTTTTTGAAGCATCCTGTGAACATCTGAAACCTTTGTCCCACTCTCCTTCATCAACATAATAAACTCAAGATACTCACGATCAATGCCTCTATGTGATTTCAACAGGTGTCTTTGACCAATTGGACAAAAAGCATGGTTGTGATCAATAATATGCTTTGAAACAGTCCATTCACCATCAATACTAATAGAAAACTGTAACTTCGCTTTACAACCAGAACGATAATCTAACTTTGTATACATTTTGTTTTCAGTACCCTTTTGTTCTTTCTTCCCTTCTTTCCAACAACAGTAAGACTTCATAATCAAACTTACATTGCCACTCCAAAACCTCTATAAATATCTACGAATACCAAATCCATTTTCAAAAGCATGATCATTGTAAGGATTATAAGCATCCTGTTCACACTTGACACTAAGCCCAATAAGTGATTTACTCTCAGTTGACTGATGATCAGTTTCCAATGAACGTGACAATTTACAAAGCATATATATTAAAAACAAACAACAACTACATACATTGGAACTAAGTTACATTAAATTGAACTGAAGTTACATATCATGTAACACAAGTTACATATCATGTAACACAAGTTACATAAAATTGAGACGCGAGTTAAATACAATTGAAGATACATGACGGAATAAGTACCTCTGCTAAGAAGATATAACAATTTAGAAGCTTTTGAAACAGTATCTTCTTCTCCTGAATGTAAAATCAGCAAATATGAATACTCATACAATCCAAATTCTCAAGCAATCGTATAAAAAAGAGAATACTGCAAGCACAAATAAACGAAATTCACACAACTACTTCAATTCAACATTAATACTTACCGATCAATTCAACATCAATCATTTGATCAACTTTGAAATCATTGTCACCAATTGAATGAATGATGTTATCGCGTGTATCAGAAGCCAAAGTATCTCGCAATCCAATTGAACAATCAACAAGAACAGAATCATTGACAAAAAAATCCATTGAAGAAGCCTAGAAAACATGCGATGGAAGAGATGACAGAGTGGAGAAAAATCCGTTAATGTTGAGCTGCGGAAATCTTCGATCGATTAATCCCAAGATGCAACCTAATTTTTTAATAAATCGAACGACGACGTTTTGGGATCGGGCACACCATCCTCATGGTGCACCGATCCCAGGATATAAATTGCGATAAAAATGTTACTACTATAATTTTACATTTATATGGCCCGTACGTAGTGACGTATCAAAGATTTTGATAGGGGGAATACACACTATGAAAATTACTACTAGTATCATACACATTTAACAGATAAGTTTTTTACTTTTCATTTCATCCAAAAATATTGTTACTTTCCGATTAAGAAATATTTTTTATTGTTCGTGTTATAATCCTTGTACCTCAAAAAGATTTGCAAAGTTAAATTTTCTTAGCTAACATTGTTTCACTTTACTTACTTTTCAAAGAATGGGCTTATATTGACATATCAAAAAACCCCACAAGTAGCATCAAGACTAGAAACAACAGATCACACAAGCTAATTAGACCAGAAAACACAGCTCGACCATACACCGCACCCATGGACCATTTTTAGAATCAGTCACCTCAACCGAAACGATCTGATTCATTATATAAATTTTACTTATTTAGGCAAGTGTAAGCCACTTTATTTACTTATTTAGCATATAAATTTTTTATTATATTCTAATTTGGATTTTGCGATTTTGTAGAAATTCCAGTGTAGGTTCCAAATATGTAACTTTTAACTATTAAAATTGATTTAATTATCCATAAAGATAATTTAATTTTGAGTTTTTTCCAGGAATAATGCGAATTAAATAAATAATTTTCAAAATACTGCTGGGTTAAAAATAATTTCCAAAAAACTGTTGGAGTTAAGCGTAGTTAAGGAAAGCCGCCACTCGAACTGAATTCGATCTAACGCATGTTTTGTGGGAAATACTATATGTAGACTTGATTATTTAGCTTCAATTCAATTCTTTTTTATGAGTTTTAATTAATGTTTCAACCGTTTGGTTTAATTTTGATCATTGCAAAAATAAAATATAAAGGTTATCCGGCGGCGGGTGCTGACGTCCCCTCAGCAGGAAAGGAGAAGATGGACTACTGGCAGAGCTATATGCCCAAAGGAGAAGAGGGACATGAGTATGGAAATTCATGGTTTATGGACATCATATGTTGTGTTGCCTGTTGCGACGTCAAGTGACGGCGAGGACTGATGATATATGCCCTGCCAATTAAATCTAAATTAATCGACTCGTTTATGAATCTGCACTCATATAGAATTATAGAATTGTTGTTGTTTAGTTTGTAATTTTAATTTGTTTTATTTGTTATTGTTGTTTTGGAAATGACGCACTTTTGATGTAATATTTTATTTTTCTAGTTGTTCCTAATTTATTTAGATTAGGACTGTTCTGAACATAAAGCAGGTAAAGATCACCAGAATCAGAATGATACTTGAAAGGTCAAGGAAGGTGCAAAGGAAAGATATAAAGTGAAGATTTGTGAAATTGTTCATATAGCCAGTCTGGTATAGCATATACCCGATCAGATATCTTACCCCGCCACCTCCAAACACATATAAGTACACCCTTTTCATTCTCATTTAACCACCAAATCATATATACCTCTAATTTCAGTTTAGACACCTATTTTCTTTATATTTCTCTAGTATGTTTAGTCTCCAAATGTGGAGTTAAACCCTTCCAACTTAGTTTTGTTACATTGAAGCTTGTGTTTTGTAAGTTGTGAGTTATTTTATTTAATCATTATCTCTTGAATATTAATTACATTCCTATTTATATATCATATTAATATTTAAGCATTACTTAAAGCAACTAGTTTTATTTTCGTATATTAATTATTACTAGAATCGGTCGACGGATACGCTTGTTATTCGCTCTGTCTTTTCAACGGTAGTAAACTTAGATTATGAATGCATGTGTTTCATGGTTAATAATCTAAGGGGAATTTATTTTATTAATTAAACCAATAAATCGCTTGTGTTAAGGTTGTCAATCTCAGTTGATTATCTCATCTAAAGTTTTAATCAGGCCAATATAAGACGTGTATTCTATATTGACTAGATAGTAAATTTTATTAATGAATTGGAAATAACCCACGACTGAATTGGAAATACCCCACGACTTTAGTGCCATGAAATTTGGCGCCGTTGTCGAGGAAAGGAAATTATTTTTCTTTTAATTCAGAAAAAATATACAAAGATTCTTATTTTTCTGTTTTATGAGCTTTACATGAGTATATGGTCAAAACACATTCTATAAACGAGATCATCCAATGTAATTTTATTTTTACATATTTAAGAGGTCTCAATAAGTGGTGACCCCATCCAGCCCTCTCAACAATTAGTGTAAACTCCTATTATTGAAATTATTCTTTTATTTAGTCCTATTTAGGTAAATCTCCCTAAAAAATTTCACTTATTTTAAGTCTAAAATAAATGGGATTTCTATTCGATTTTCCATAATACTCTGTTTATGTATCCATGGTGGTTTTTTAATTTTAATTTATTTTGGTGAATGCATTCAAGGAGTCTCCATCCCGAAATTGCTCAAAGAGAACCCCCAATTATCCATCTAACGAGTCCCAACCAATCCAATCATAAGTCAAATCATATCCTTATTACTCCCTCCGTCCCTAAATTATCTTCAAACTTTCATTTTTCGTCCGTTCCAAAATTATCTCTCCTTCCCCCTTTTAGCAAAAAATTTGTGGTTCACAACCATTCTTACACATTCTTACACATTTCTCTCTCCTCTGCACAACTCTCCACCACACAAATCCCACTATCTTAATAAATGTGCCCAGCCGAAAAGGGAGAAAGATTAGGGATGGAGGGAGTATTTAATTCATTTTACTTACACTGCGTCACGAATGACGTTGCATATATTTTGCTACGCCGTAATTTTTGTATGTGAAGTTTGTGAGAATAATTACCAGACTTAATCATAATGGTAGCATGTATTTTGCAGATATATTTATAGATAATAAGTGTCAGAATTACAATAGTAGTCAACAATAATAAATACTCCGTAATATTAAAACTACTCTATTACATCCCCTCAAGCTGTGCAGGGGGGACAATGCGCAGATTGTCACGAATAAGAGTAAATTGTTGTGGAGATAAGCACTTAGTAAAAATATCTGCCAGTTGAGCCTTCGTAGGAACATATCGCACACGCAGATCTCCATGAGCCACCCGTTCACGAACAAAGTGATAGTCAATATTAATATGTTTGTTTCTGGCATGATGAATAGGATTAACTGAGAGATATGATGCTGAAATGTTGAACGTGATGGGATCACGAACGTGCTTGATACCATGTGAGAATAATTATCAGGCTTAACCATAATGATAGCCCTGACAGATATATTTATAGATAATAAGAGTGAGAATTACAATAGGAGTCCACAATAATAAATAGGGGGAATTACCAAATAGGACTAAATTATCGTTGAAATTCCTAAATAGGAGTAAGTATAATTTTGTTCCCTAAATAGAACCATTCTCCCAATTTTACCCTCTAATCATTTCAACCATCGGCTGCTTATAACCTCCCTTGCACGCTCATAAACATACCGCATCTATGTGCTTAGCAGCGAGATGGGCTTCAACCTCGAAGTGGTGGCGAGCAACTGCAAATAACGCCGATGAGTAGCAGCAGCCACACCGGAGAGCAGCGGCAGTAAGCGACAGATCTGCCTCTTCCTCGCTCTCTATTTCTTCAAAATTTTCCCGTCTGAATCCGGTGTGGTGGCGATGGTGCCAAGCCCTGCAACCAGGGGCGGATCTGGCCCAGGGCCAGGGTGGACCCAGACCCGTGCTCAAAAAAATATAATTATTTGTATATATATATATATTATGTATATATTAATATAGTGTTTCATTCGTTGTGATATAATAATAGATAATGCCGAATTATGAACATCAGTCAAGTTGGTCCGATGGAAGTATACTAACCATGTAACAAAAGCAGTCAAGTTGGACTCCATAAGGGATACTGTAGTTATAATTTTTGGGTCATACTCCTCCTCATTTCCTTCTCTCCATTTACTCTCTCCATTTCTTTTTCACTCTATCTCTCTCCTTAAAAATAATAATTAAACATAATCTTTTCTTTTTCCCTACCCCATCATTTCCCCACTTCTCTCTATCTCTCTCCCACTGGACATTTCCCGTTAATGGAGAGGAGCAAAATCCATAATTTTTAAATACATGAGTTAAATTTTTTATACTCTCAATTGTTTGGCTTTTAGAAATTGCTCTAAATAGTTGCAAAAACGTTTTGAAATTCCAAAATATGAGTACATGTTTTTTATTTCTTGAATAGAAGTAACCTGCCAAGTTGGGAAAAAATTTCATGTTTTAAAGCCTGATAATGTCAAACTTGACAGAAATTTACTTCTATTCAAGAAAAAAAAACATGATAATCCTGTTTTGGAATTTCAAAACTTAGCTTGTTTACTACTATTTAGGGAGTTCTCCCTTTGGCTTTTGGTAATTGGTCCGGAAAATTAATTAGTTCAATTCAATTGGCTTTTGAATATTAGATTGAAAAATTATTAACTCACATTTAGGGAATTTTTAAAGATTAATCCTATTTTGACAATTAAGGATTTATTTAGTCTTATTTACATAAATTTCCCATAAAAATAAGTAGTTAATTTATTAATCAGATCAATTTTTAATATAAGAGTCTCCATCCTGAAATTGCTTAAAGAGAACCCGATTGTCCATGATCCATCTAACGAGTCCCAGCCATAAGTCAAAAGTATCATTATTATTCAGAAATTATTCCAAATAGGATTAAAACTATATCAAAAACCCAAAATAGGTCATATTATGTTTTTATTTCAAAATAGGACCATATTAATCCTATTGGAAGCATACCTATTTTTTCATTCCATTCTTACACCTCCTTTAAATATGAGTAAAAGGTAATCCAAAATCATAATTAAATGTTTTAATTCATATAAATTCGTAAAAAATAATAAAAATCGTAGAAAAATAATAAAAAATTAATAAAATATTTATAAAATAAAAAATCAATTTTTTTTATTTCTTTTATTTTTGACAATTAGCCCATTATTATTTAATTCATTATTACTTACACTGCGTCATGGGTGGCGTTGCATCTTGCTAAACCCTATTTTTTTCTATGTGAAGTTGACTAATGTTAAAAAAAGTTAACGAAAATGATGATTACATATGAAAATATTTCAACATTAGTGTGGATCAACTCAACATATTAAAAAACTATTAAGGTCTATATAATCTCATCCTCCCCAAACCTTACTTTAAAATAGATATACCGTGTATGCTTATTAAGTTTGGTTTACTGCGAGTCTCTCAGTATAAGTCAATTAAGTGGGGTTGCCCTTGTAGTCTAACTATCAACACTAATTTTATGACTAATGATGAAAATGCTTGGTTTTAATTTTCAAGTACTCCTTCATGCTCACAATAAGTGTTGTTTTGGCAGAAATTGTATAAAGTAAGGAGTTATTAAATTTATAAAACTTGACAATATAAACTCGTACTAACATTTAATTATCAATGAAGATTATCCTATTAAAGATATATGACCCAATAATGTTAATAAAACAAAGAATATGTAGGAGTCATATATACCATAAAACTTGAGGTATGACCAAATTATATAGGAAAGATATATGACCCAATAATAGAAACAATACCGGACTATTAAAGATAATACATTGATGTGGCTAAAAAATACTACCTCCGTTCTATTTTAATCGTAACATTGGACTTTTTGCACTATTCACATATTCTACTTTGAGTATATTTTATTAATTAATGTATTATAAATTAAATTTTTAAAAAATATAGTTAAATTCTTCTCGTTCTAAATTTTCAAAATATGAATTTTTTAATTTTTTTACTAATAGGGAACGGAGGAAGTATGAATTTAAAAGTGGATGGATTGAGATCCAGAGCCAAACCCTCACTTTGAATATGTATCTAATGAGGACAATTCATGTCCAGCCAATTTGACGGGAACCGTCAACCGGACGAGGGCATATCGAAACCTTTCAGGTGGAATTTTTTGTTGAAAGTTTTTAACCATGTTCTTCATCACGTCTAGTTTACACATACCAAATTGCAACTAAAAATTCAATCGGAAAGACATTCAAATAATTGTTTGAAGATAAATGCGCTTTATATATATAGTTCAGCGCAATACTTTTCAGAAAATATATACAGTTCTTTGCGATTGAATATTTAGCTGATATTTAGAATTGATAAACTAGACTTCATGTAGAACATGCTCAAAACATTTCATCAAACAATTCCACCGGGAAGGTCCCGAAATGTCCTCGGCTGGATGGCGGTTCCTTTCGGCCGGTTGGACAGGAACAGACTTTGTATATAATATGTAAAAGTAAAACACTAAAATGAATGTGATAAATAATGCAATGAAATAAAGGATTGTATTTATCTTTTATCCTTTCTAATCTATTATAATATATGTTTTAGTTAGATGCTAACATCTTTGGCTGGAATGAGTTTAGGGCATGTGAAGTTTTCCATGGGAGTATCACAGATGTGAAATAGAATATTTTTTCACAAATCAAATCTACTATCTCAAATGAAACATAACAAAATATTTTATGATCTTTATATAACGGAATTTTATTAATCCAAGATCTCAAAGATATACTACATATATACCATATAAGCTATCAATTTGAATTAATTAATTTTTATTAATTGCATTACAAATATTTGATTAATTTTTCTTCAAAAAAGTTTATTAGTTTAATACAATTGAATAATATTTTAAATTTTTTAAAATAAAAAATATTAAAATTCATGACAACTTAGGTTCTACATTGATATATAGTTTTTAACCATTCAGACCCTATACCGACACATTTCATCTTTCAGGTCCCGGATTAATAACTTATCTGTATTTAAGGTCATGGACTGATAGAGTTCTTATTTTTTCCTTTTTGTTCATATACAAATAGATCCATGGTGCAATTCACTTAATAATATAAATAAATATCCCCAACTTGCATATGTAATATATATACCTCGAACTTTATATAAAAAATTATTTACTCAATATGATTGTCAGGGCCGGTCCCGAGAAAATGGAGACCCTGTGCAACAATAAAATTTGGGCCTTTTTTCAAGTTGCAACACAAGTAAATTGTCTTAAAATACTAGTTACTAATAAACGTAATGATAAAAATAAAAATAGTCATTAATAACTTACAGTTTATTTAAAAAGAGACATTCTTCGAGCATATTTAGATGCAAAGTCATCTACCAAACTTGCAATGTCATTCTCCTCGAGTGTTTGAGATTCTATCACTAGTAAAAAACTGGCTTACAGTGACACTTTAGTAGTGACAATTTTCTGATAGAATACTACCAATGACATAGCTAAAAGTGTTACTAATTTCTAACAAAAAAACATGAGTGTCCAATAGTGACACTTAATGGGCCGGGTGCATGTGCGTTTCAAATTTTTTTAACTTAGCTAATTTAACACTTTGTTTTTTCATTACACTTAGCCAACCTATTTATCCTTCCCCAGTAGCCGCACAAACTAACCCTAGCTCCTCCTATAGATTTCCATCGACTTTCTTCCTATCGCTGCCGTACTCGTCGCTACTATCCTTCTCAACCGGCCGATTCTTCGTCCAGAGCTAGAGCACATACACCGTCGCCCCAGTTCGATCGATTTAGTCCATGGCACCCTTCAACAGTTCGATCGATTGAGTCCGTCGCATTACTCCGCGTGTTACCGTACTCCGTCGCCGCACTACGCACGCCCGCCTTACTGCGTCTTCTCTCTCAGGTTGATATATACTGATTTTATATTGCAAATAGGTAATGAATGTTGCGATTCCAGTATGTTAATTAGCACCTTGGTTGTCCTTTGCTTGTGAATAAAAAACTGTCTGTCTTCATTATTCTTTCTTTAAAACAAAAAAATTGCAACAAGGAATCATAAAACAGAAAATTGCCCAATTGATTTATTCACTTTGTCCTCACTCGGTTCTTTTTCTGAGTTGGCTATTGTAGTGGATGGAAGAGAATAAACAGAAGGGAGGGGTGAAATACTTTACACTTTGATCTTGTGTTAGCCTTAATCTTTTTCTGGTTACCTAACAAATCTGGGGTTTAAGATTATTATTTTGGGTCATGTAGATCTAGCCATTTAGGTAATGTCAGAGAGCATTGTTTTAATTTTACCAATACAAAACTTCATTATTATTGCCAGGGTTGTGAACGTGAGGTTGCTGAGGCTGATAAAGGTCTTCTGAAGAACTCAAAAATGAATGTATTATGCGTTTGTCCTGGTCTCTTGTTCATTCAAAACGGCCAGAAGATGTTCAGCGTGGTATAGCAATGCTTGAAGGTAAGCATGAAAATGAGGTTTTATCCCCCACACCAACATTCTTTTCTTCCAGAACATGTTTTTTAATCTCAGAATGGGTGTTTGCCTCTTTGGTAGTTTTTCACTAAGGTTTTACATGTGAAGTCGCATGCAAAGTGTAGGGGTGCATGTAAGTTCATTTTGCATTGCTCGTTAGGTATGTACATTTTAAGAAGTTTCATGCAAAATAATTGTTTCATATTCCCTCCTCCCTGCAAAACATGGTCAAGTTTGACCGACACAT
Source organism: Cuscuta europaea (assembly GCA_945859875.1). NCBI lineage: Eukaryota > Viridiplantae > Streptophyta > Magnoliopsida > Solanales > Convolvulaceae > Cuscuta > Cuscuta europaea. Next base: position 4,708,077 of record CAMAPE010000041.1, read on the forward strand.
CGAACAACAAAGTAAAAACTGTGGGATTATGATTTGTCAAGATAAGATAGAAATATCATTAACCACAAATATGATAGTTTAGAAGGATAGGGGCAAATGTTTTGAGCAGTCAAATAAAGGAAAGTTGCCAATGTATGTGAGAAGGAGGGAGTATTTTTTCACTATGCGAAATATTTTTGGAGTAATTGTATCTTCCATCATTATCATTTTCCTTCTTGTGTTGAACTATTTTTTATATACATTTTTTTGGAGGAGGGTCTGGGGGTATTTAAAGCTATTAAGTTGTAGTATTTGGTTTCAGTGGTGGATGGTGAGGCTATAAATGTCTTTTCATTTAAATTTCTTTTAGCATTTATATGACCTTATGAAGGTTGTGATTTGTTGCAGCATCTGTGAGTGGAAGCAGCAATCCTCTTCAAATGAGGGAAAAACTATATCTTCTGTCTGTCGGGTACTACAGAAGTGGGGACTACTCAAGAAGCAGACAGCTTGTGGATAGTTGCTTGGAGGTTTGGTTCTTTTTGTGTTTTTAGCTTGGAAATATATCTACTGCTTAAGTTATGTTCTACTATGTAGTATTTTGGTACACTGATACGATAGACATGTTGATAATCTTTTTTTTTTCAAGTTTCTGAAATTGGTTTATGAAATTCATTTACCAAAATTTAGTGTGTTTTTGTATAGATTGCACCAGATTGGAGGCAGGCATTGGCTTTCAAGAAGACAATTGAGGACAAAATCACAAAAGGTGTGAAATCTGACTCACTTTTTTAATACTCGTTATTACCTTTCATTGTGATCTTTCAAAAAAAACTTGAATTGTGGTTTTTTCATATAAAAGGAAAGAGATGACAAATGTTGCTGATACGTTCGTAATTTCCATTTCTATGTTTATATTTTTAATTAGTTTTGCTTGACTTTTACTTTGGAAATTACACACTTTTGGTGTAATAGATTAGATTGTTAAATTCTTGTAAATAGGTTAGATTAGACATATTCTGAGCTTAAGCAGGTTTTGGTCACCCAAAGTACAGTTGGTGAACCCAAAAAGTGAAGAGAAGGTGCAAAAGTTCAAAGACAAAAGAAGATCCTGAATTTTGGTCTATACTCGGTCGAGTATTAGCTATACTCGATCGGGTATTAGGTTGGAACTTCAAATCGGATCAGATCCGAAGACAAAGGAACATGCAGGGAAGATTTTGGCCACGATTCTATGTCTATACCCGATCGGGTAGACCGACATACCCGATCGGGTATGCCTTTAAATTGCAAACGAAGATCGGTCGAGTATAGCCCGAATACCACTTTCTAAGCATACTCGACCGAGTATTAGCTATACTCGATCGGGTATGCCTTTAAATTGCAAACGAAGATCGGTCGAAGTATAGCCCGAATATAACTTTCTAAGCATACTCGACCGGGTATTCATATATACTCGATCGGGTATACACTTAGAAAATAGCCTGAAACCGGTCGAGTATGCCTCGGATCGGATGTTACACACATACTCGATAGGGTACCATGTATATACCCGATCGAGTACCCGAATCTCATCCCAAAAACCTATAAATACACCTCCTTTCCTTCACAAAAAGATATCCAATTCCTTTGTACATCTAAGCTCAGTATAGAATAGCTCTTTCTTTATATTTTTCATCATGTTTAGTCTCCAAATGAGGAGCTAAACTCTTCCATCTTGGTTTTGCTACTTTGAAGCTTAATGAATTTGTAAGTTGTGAGTTATTTTCTTTAATCTTCTTCCTTGAATATTAATTCTTTCTTTCAAAATACTATCTCTATATCAAAGTTGGGGAGTGTTACTAAGATGACAATTAGTTAACATCTTGACATTGGTTATAGTAATAGCTATTTCTTCCTCTATGATAATATTGGGGAGTGTTACTAAGATGACAATTAGTTAACATCTTGATATTAATCATAGTAGGATTCATATATTTTAATATTCTTCCTTGAGTATTGATTAATTCCTATTCATATTTCATGTTAATATCTTAAACATTACTTAAAGTATCAACTAGTATTGTTTCTCATATTAATTATTACTAGAATCAATCGGTTAATACGCTTGTTATTAATCCGGTTCTTTCAACGGTAGTAAACTTGGAATATTAATGCATGCATCTCATGGTTGATATGCCAAGGGGAATTAATTATATTGATTAAACCAATAAACCGCTTGTGTTGAGGTTATCAATCTCAATCGTTTTCATCTTAAGTTTATTGCTACTATCAAGTTAATATACGGCGCTTGTTCTATATTGACTCGATAGTAAGTTTTATTAATGAACGCATCTCGTTATTAATAACTACCCTCGATGAACTGGATATACTCCTCGATTGAGTATTCGAGAGGAAGATAGTTAAAGATATAACCGGGATCGACGAACATTTCATTAAGTGGATAAAAGCAAAACCAAGTCCCCATCTCATTGAATTAAACTCATATAGGTCGTTTATCTTAGTGTTATTAAACCAAACAAATCTAAACCCCCCTTGTTATTATTTATATAAAAGAAAAAGTATTTCTTTCCCTGTGGATACGAACCTTACTACACTATACTACGTATTAGTGTTGTATTGATTATTTATTTTGAGTGCACCTAACGACGAGTGCACGTCAAATTTGGCGCCGTTGCCGGGGAAAGGCAATTATTTTTCTTTTTATTTTATCCAATAAAAATAAAAAAAAATAAGAAAAAAAAATATATATAAAGAGTTCTTATTTCTTCTATTTCTGAGCTTAGTGGAGTTTATGGTTAAACATCGCTCCATAAACAAATTCATATATCAAACAAACCCAGAAATAGAACAAACTTTCGAGCGGTTGAAAAGTAAATTTTCTAATACCGACTCGGAGGAATCATCTATCAGAGATTCATCCAGCGCTAGTTCTCATTCTAGCGAGACCGAAGAGTCAATAACCATGGCTCTTGAGACAAGAACACTACGGGAGCTCACTGCTCCAAATCTCAATCAACAACCGTTATGTATTACCTTCCCTACACTCGATGAAGGTAATACATTTGAGCTAAAATCTGGGCTCATACATCTACTGCCATCCTTTCATGGCCTAAGGGGGAAGGACCCCAACAAACATCTCTCAGAATTCCATATTGTCTGCACAAGCATGTGCCCCAATGGAGTCACCGAGGAACAAATCAAATTGAGGGCTTTTCCATTCTCCCTCAAAGACACGGCGAAGGATTGGCTATTCTATCTCCCGTCAGGGAGTATAGATACATGGGCGTCAATGAAAAAATGCTTCCTCGAATGGTACTACCCTGCATCTGTCTCATCATCCTTGAAAAAACAAATAAGCAACATCGAACAAAAAGATGATGAGACATCATATGAGTATTGGGAGCGTTTCAAAAAGTTGTGCGCTAGCTGTCCATATCACGGTTATACAGAGCAAGACCTCATCCTCTACTTCTATGACGGTCTTGCGGAGCAAGATAGACGCCTGGTGAACGCAGCATCTGGAGGGGGAATTGTCAACAAAACCCCTTCCCAAGCTAGGAACCTCATCTCTGAGTTGGCCGAGAATTCTAGGCACTACAATGGGAGGTCATCATCAAAACGGGTCATGGCAGCGGAATCCAACATCTCGTTGGAAAGTCAAGTGGCCGGCTTGACTTCTTTGGTAAAGGATTTCCTTTTAAATCCAAAACACCAAGAAGTCAAGGTCTGCGGCATATGCTCGACACAGGGACACCCCACCGATTCCTGCCCAACACTACAAGAGGAGAATTCCGAGCAAGTCAATGCTTTGGGATTTCAAGGTCAAAAGAGGTATGATCCACACTCTAACTCCTACAATCCTGGGTGGAGAGATCACCCGAATTTGAGGTATGGGAATCCTCAAAATCAGTCATTGCCACCAACTTTCCCAAAGCACCAAGGCCAGACGTCAAGCTCAAGTATGTCCACCGAGGACATGATCCGAGCTCTCACCTCAAATGTCTCAACCATGCAACAAAACATGGTTCAATTTCAGCATGAGACCAAATCCAGCATTCAGAATTTGGAAAACCAAGTCAGTCAAATTGCAAATGCCGTGAACCGACTTGAAACAAAAGACTCGAGTAAACTCCCATCTCAAACGGAGCAAAATCCGAGACAACATGTGAATGCTATAACGTTGAGAAGTGGTGCAACGTTGAAAGAGGCAGAAGAGAACGATGAAGAGACTGAGGGTGTGGACCCCGAAAAAATAGTCCCACCGGAGGAGGAAAACACAAGAACCAAGCTTCCCCCACCCTCATCATATGAACAAGAAATCCCGTTCCCTGAGGCGCTGAAAGAGACAAAGAAGCTAGAAAAAGACGCCGACATCTATGAAACCTTCGCAAAGTGTGAGGTAAACATTCCGCTTCTTAACCTCATGAAAAATGTCCCCCGTTTTGCTAAATTCTTAAAAGAATTATGCAAAACAAAAAGAAAAGATAAATTGAAAGGGAAACAAGATGTTAGAGTTAGTGAACACGTCTCGGCCATTTTTCAGAGGAAACTCCCCGAAAAATGTAACGACCCAGGCATGTTCACTATCCCTTGCAAAATAGGAGACACCACATTTCCTAAGGCCTTGTTAGATTTAGGGGCATCAATAAATGTCATCCCCTATTCTGTTTATAAAACTCTACAACTTGGCCCATTACATCAAACAGGTGTAGTGATTCAATTGGCAGATCATTCTAGTACTTACCCGAAGGGTGTAGTAGAAGATGTGCTAATAGAAGTAGAAAATATGGTCTTTCCTGTTGACTTCTATGTCCTTGAAATGGGAACTAATGACCAAACAACACCCATCCTTTTGGGTAGACCCTTCATGAAGACCGCAAAAACGAAAATTGACGTTTCTAGTGGTTCACTAACTTTAGAGTTCGATGATCAAAAAGTGGAGTTCAACATCTTGGACTCTACGAAAAAACAAATACAAAATCCAACTCTGTGTTCTTTACATGTTGTTGAACCACAAGAACCGCTGTTTTTCAAAGAAGCGGATAAAACCAGATGTCTTTTGAGAAAGAAACCCCGGCCTTACTGGAAAAGGCCGAAAAATAAAAATGAAAAATGGCCAAATAGGGCCTTAAAAAGTGAAACAAGGGATACTCATGATCCCACATAAAACAAAAAACCAAAAAAAAAATGAATAACGTCGTGCCCCGACGTTAACTAAGGCGCTACTTGGGAGGCAACCCAAGCTTATTTTTTTTGTATAATTCATTTTTCTTTTTATTTATTTAGAATTCATTTTTTTTTTGTTTAATTATTTGAGAGATCAGTGAGGGAGGGCACTAATCATGGGTTTTTGGAAAAAAAAAATAAAAAAAATAAAAAAATAAAAAAATTTGCAGGTTTTTGAACATCTGGGGACATACCCGATCGAGTATAACCTTATACTCGGTCGGGTATAAGCAAAAAGAAAAAAGGGACCGGGCATTACTCGATCGAGGGAGCATTCAAAATTTGAAAAATAAGCAATACCCGATCGGGTATCACTATACACCCGGTCGGGTATCTCTAGAAATGCTAAAATTGAAGGGGACTGATTCCCACACTCGACCGAGTACACGCTTCAAAAATGAAAAAAAAAGCATATACCCGATCGAGTATGGAGGAATACTCGATCGAGTACAGGAGGCAGGCCGCTCAAAAACCACACTTTCCAGCCATACCCGACCGAGTACCAGCACATACTCGATCGGGTATACGGGTCTTATAACCCCAAATCAGCCCCAAAACACTTCATCTTCTCCAAATTCCCAACCCTGTCTCGAACAAAAAACGCCCAAACTCCATTTTTTCACCTTCTCTCTACCATATCTCTTCCAAATCTTCACCAAATCCACCCATTCCAACGCCAAAACACTCCCCTCATCCTCCTCTACACGTTCATACCCATCAATCCCATTCTCCCCCAACTTTCAGAGGTCCGAAAAACCCTACCCCCATCTTCCAATTTCGGTTCTCAAAGGCCAAATTCATTCCAAATGGCTCCAAGGAAAGAGAAAGGGCAAAGCTCAAGCACTAGGGCAACCGTCCCGAGCTACGAGGACATCCTTTTCGTGGACAACGAACAACGCACACGCTTCATGTCCACAATTGAAAGGCAAGTCAAACCTTCCCGCTTTTTATGCCTTGATGCTCTAAAGGAATTAGGAGTATACTCAATAATGAAGAAATTTTTTCATGAGTTGCATATGGATAAAATTTTCAAAATGCAATACAACTCAAATGAAAAAATTATCTATGAATTCCTAAGTTCTGTGCACTTTGAGAACAATGAGGAGGACTTTAGGGATGATAAACTCAGGTTTCGATTGTTTAATCACAATCACACCATCACGAAACTTGAGTTTGCCGAACACTTTGGTATTCCGGTCCCGTACCAAAAGTCTATATCCGACAATACCGCCTTCGGCCACACCCTTTGGACCAAGATGACCGGGGAGACCAAATTTAGCTCCTCCCAACTCTACATTAGTCATGTCCAACATCCAGTCCTACGCCTCTTTTTGAAATTTCTTGCCAACTCCTTGCTTGGACGTCCCAACAACCATCATACAAGGATGGGGGATGTATGCCTCATCTCGGTTGCCTTATTCCGTATCCACGTGGATTTCAACCTCTGTAATCTCATGTGGGCTCATCTAAAGAAGGAAAGTGTGGCAAAGGGTGCTATCGTAGTGGGCGGGGTGATTATGCACTTGGCCACAAAGTTCGGGTATACGGATGACTCTCCTATACCCGACTACTGTTTAATGAACATATCTTGGCTAGGCCACTCGGGCTGTACTTCTTTTTCACACACCGTTTATGGTGAAGAAAGGCCCAAAAATATGTACAACTGGCACATCCACCACAAACCCCTCAAATACTTCCTCTTGCCCAACCCAGAACTCCCCCAACTCCACTTCAAAACAGGCAGACCGGATCAACATTACCTCTTCCCAAACGCCCTCCCACCACATCTTCAAGAACCGGAACAGGAACTCCCCCAAAACCAACCCGATGACGAGCCCTACGAGCAACTCCATAGCCATCCAACCATGAGCCATGATTTCCCAGAACAAAGCCAAAACCCTCCACCACCCGACTTCTTTCAACAACTTCTGGAGGGTCAACAACAACTTCTTACGGGAATAGCCCAAATGGACAACCGGCTCAACCGATTAGAGGAAGAGCAAAGAGCTGGTTTTCAAAGATTGGAGGATGAGCAAAGGGCCGGCTTTTCACGTTTGGAGGAGCTCCGGGAGGCCGATAGACTCCGGTATGAGGAAGACCAACATAGGTTCTACGGGCCTATGTACTCGTTTATGGCACAACAGGGATCCTTCCATACCATGGCGAACCCTCCTCCACCACCCTCATGGTATGACCCCACTCATTGGGGTAACTTTGGAGGATCTGGCTCCGGTGGTGGAGGGTACGACGGCGGAGATGGTGGGGACACTTACATGGGAGATGGTGGCCAAGGGAGCGGCTTTGGAGGGAGCTACTACGGAGGAGAAGGCGGGCACTAGGGACAGTGCGTGATTCAAGTGCGGGGGAGACACTCATGATGGTATGTAATTCTCATTTGTACCTAGCACTATGCATGTAATTCTTTTGAACTTTTACGCACAAAAAAAAAAATAATAAAGAAAAAAATAAACAAAAGAAAATAAATGCTAGTTAGGTTGAAAACCCAACAAAATGGGCAATCTAAGCAAAAAAGGCTTATAAAAAAGAATGAGTGAGTTGGAGAGAATGGAAAATGAAAAGAGGTGCTAGGATGAAAACCTGAAAAGGCTCCTAGGCAAAATGAGAGATATGAGAGAAATGTTTGTTCTTGCAGGCACTCATTACATCCTTATGAAGAATATGAAGATTCGAGATAAAGAAGAAGAGAGGAGGAGAAAAGAAGACAACACTAGGAGGCCATTAAACCCAAGATGCTCTTTTGTAATTTGAGTTCAAAACTCATTTTTCTTTGTAATCCTTGGTGGTCTTTGTGTTTGTATTATGTTTTTGTTGAACTGTGGAACTTTTGGACAAACATTGACACTTGTAAACATTTGATCTTACTCGAGACGAGTAAAGGTTTAAGTGTGGGGGAGTTGATACGTTCGTAATTTCCATTTCTATGTTTATATTTTTAATTAGTTTTGCTTGACTTTTACTTTGGAAATTACACACTTTTGGTGTAATAGATTAGATTGTTAAATTCTTGTAAATAGGTTAGATTAGACATATTCTGAGCTTAAGCAGGTTTTGGTCACCCAAAGTACAGTTGGTGAACCCAAAAAGTGAAGAGAAGGTGCAAAAGTTCAAAGACAAAAGAAGATCCTGAATTTTGGTCTATACTCGGTCGAGTATTAGCTATACTCGATCGGGTATTAGGTTGGAACTTCAAATCGGATCAGATCCGAAGACAAAGGAACATGCAGGGAAGATTTTGGCCACGATTCTATGTCTATACCCGATCGGGTAGACCGACATACCCGATCGGGTATGCCTTTAAATTGCAAACGAAGATCGGTCGAGTATAGCCCGAATACCACTTTCTAAGCATACTCGACCGAGTATTAGCTATACTCGATCGGGTATGCCTTTAAATTGCAAACGAAGATCGGTCGAAGTATAGCCCGAATATCACTTTCTAAGCATACTCGACCGGGTATTCATATATACTCGATCGGGTATACACTTAGAAAATAGCCTGAAACCGGTCGAGTATGCCTCGGATCGGATGTTACACACATACTCGATCGGGTACCATGTATATACCCGATCGAGTACCCGAATCTCATCCCAAAAACCTATAAATACACCTCCTTTCCTTCACAAAAAGATATCCAATTCCTTTGTACATCTAAGCTCAGTATAGAATAGCTCTTTCTTTATATTTTTCATCATGTTTAGTCTCCAAATGAGGAGCTAAACTCTTCCATCTTGGTTTTGCTACTTTGAAGCTTAATGAATTTGTAAGTTGTGAGTTATTTTCTTTAATCTTCTTCCTTGAATATTAATTCTTTCTTTCAAAATACTATCTCTATATCAAAGTTGGGGAGTGTTACTAAGATGACAATTAGTTAACATCTTGACATTGGTTATAGTAATAGCTATTTCTTCCTCTATGATAATATTGGGGAGTGTTACTAAGATGACAATTAGTTAACATCTTGATATTAATCATAGTAGGATTCATATATTTTAATATTCTTCCTTGAGTATTGATTAATTCCTATTCATATTTCATGTTAATATCTTAAACATTACTTAAAGTATCAACTAGTATTGTTTCTCATATTAATTATTACTAGAATCAATCGGTTAATACGCTTGTTATTAATCCGGTTCTTTCAACGGTAGTAAACTTGGAATATTAATGCATGCATCTCATGGTTGATATGCCAAGGGGAATTAATTATATTGATTAAACCAATAAACCGCTTGTGTTGAGGTTATCAATCTCAATCGTTTTCATCTTAAGTTTATTGCTACTATCAAGTTAATATACGGCGCTTGTTCTATATTGACTCGATAGTAAGTTTTATTAATGAACGCATCTCGTTATTAATAACTACCCTCGATGAACTGGATATACTCCTCGATTGAGTATTCGAGAGGAAGATAGTTAAAGATATAACCGGGATCGACGAACATTTCATTAAGTGGATAAAAGCAAAACCAAGTCCCCATCTCATTGAATTAAACTCATATAGGTCGTTTATCTTAGTGTTATTAAACCAAACAAATCTAAACCCCCCTTGTTATTATTTATATAAAAGAAAAAGTATTTCTTTCCCTGTGGATACGAATCTTACTACACTATACTACGTATTAGTGTTGTATTGATTATTTATTTTGAGTGCACCTAACGACGAGTGCACGTCAGTTGCGTTCTGTTATTTCTCTCCATCTGTGCATTTTCTGAAAATAGATGGAGTAATTGGCATCGGCATTGCTGCCACCGCTGTTGGATTTGTGGCAGGTGGAATTGCGGCTGCTTTCGCTCGCAGGTGATTTGACTTACTACCATTTCTGTACACTGAGAAATGTACATAACAAACCCTATATTTTGTAAGGCTCAGAAACTCATCACCCTGTGACCGTTCAGTTTTTTATCTTTATTATACGCAACTTGTATCCACACCTGTAGAACTGTGAAAATGTATTACTAGACCCACTATATCTAGAAATTGAGCTCGCTTTCCTTTGATTGATTGTAAATTACTCCCCTGTCCTTGAACAATTTTCAAGTTTTGATTTGGCTTAAGAAGTATGATTGAAAATAAAAGTAAGAAGTGTGGTTGAAAAGAAAATGTCTTAAAGGATGATCTGAAATCTTCAAAATAGTGAAATAAACAAAGTGTTATTTTCACTTAAGATATTCCAAATACTCCAACTTATGCTCCAAATAAGTTGGAGTATTTTTTATATTAAAAAAACTCTAATTTGATTGGATTTTCACATAATATTTTTCGATTCTTCAATTAAGTAACTTTCCTTTTTACCGTTTATGCAAAATTATCTCATGCTTTTCACTTAAGGAAATTGTTCTGGAATAAATGAGTGTTACATATTAGTAAAAATTGATTTAATGGGAAATAGGTGCAAGTTATGTGAACATATGTTATTGAACCAAAAGGTAGATAATTGATCAATGTAGTGTTATTTCTTTATACTGTTAACTGAACTAGGAACGGCAATTTAACCATGAAGAATACTCCTATTGAATAAAAAAGAATAAAATCCCTTTGGAAAGGCCAATCCATGAAGCATACTCCTATTGAATTATTGCAATTTGTTTTAAAGAAGTGAGTTAAAGAAGTGAATTATTGCAATCCATTCAATACTTGATTATTATTTTTTTTAGTAAATCTTAGTTTGTATTTACTGTCTATTTAAATTGAATATATGCAGTGCCCTAAGCAAACAGGAGGAGTTGAGTGTGATTACTTTGTGATGAAGTACATGAAGGATATTGTATCAGACGTGAATCTTTTGAAACAGAATGTGAGCGCAATTAATTAATTAGTGTATCTTGTAATGATAGTAAGTGCTAATTAATTTAATTTTACATTGAAGTTCTCTACCGTCAAGGAGTATACCGAAGATGATATTTTACACGTGCGTGAGGAGTGGTCTTTGTATGCTGCTACTTTGATAAAAAAGTAAGTTCACATTTAAAATTTACCGAAAATAAATTTCATATATAATATATGGATGTAATATTATATTTTGTTTGATATGTAGTGTGCAAGCGGATCCTACAAAGGCTTGATGATATGCACGGGGAGATGCATTTCTGATTATTGTTGATGGCGGTTAGAATGGTCGGTGTTATGTTATGTATGTAGAATGTAGAGGCAGGTCACACTTTTGATAACTAAACATTGGTACCTGTTGGGAATGTGACTTGTTTGTATTTTAGCATCTTCAATGATGCTTGATAGTAGTTTTTTTGCTGAATTCAATAGCCGGTTTTTTGCGGGAATATTGCTGGAATTTTGCTATATCTTTTATCCGGCGGTAGGAAATGTAATTGAACAAGAATGTGAAAGTGTTACTGAATATTACTGAAATATTTATGAATGAAGTAAACAGTAAATTAGAATTCTACTAAAGCTACCATGGGCATATTATCTAGGCCTATATAGGCCCAATTAACAAAATCAATCAAGTGACATTGAAGTGTCATAAAATCTATGATGCTGAAAGTGTCATAAAAATCTATGATGTATTAATGTCACAATGTGTTCTTGATGCATAAATGTCGCTATTTTAGCCGATAAATTAGTGTCATTATTTGCTGACACAAAACCGTCCCCGCATCAGTGACACTAAATATAGTGTCGCTAGCCGTCACTTTTCCCGACGCTTTTTTAGTGTCGCTGAAAGTTTCAGCGACACTAAATTAGTGTCACTATAGGCCGTACGTAGCCCGGAGGACTTCCATGTGCTTGAGGACGTACGTCCCCTAGGGGCTTCCATGTGGTGGAGGACGTACGTCCCCTGGGGGCTTCCATGTGTTGGAGGACGTACGTCCCCTGGGGGCTTCCATGTATCGAAGGACGTACGTCCTCAGGGCCTTCATGCACTAGAGATCGTACGTATCTTGGGATCCTTCATGTGCTAGTGAAAGTATGTGGGCCGGTGGTTCCTGTGCCATATACTCCATCAAAAAGTGATTCACTTTAAAAAGGGAAATGATAGATTCCCGATAAACCGCTAGTGATATTGTAGAGAGAAGGAAGACCTAAAATTTAGAGAGAGAGAAAGCTTGATATTAATGAGGTTCCAACCCCTTACAACTGCCCTCCAAGAGGGGTATTTATAGTAGTAATAAATGAAGCGCTGCATTAAATGCACTACACGTGTCGACTACGCTGAAGGCTGGTGGATGGCAGTGGTGAACTCGTGGCTGGAGTTAATCTGGCCGGGTCACGTGGACGTCGGAAAAAGTCATCGGAAAATTTTCCGACAACATAGTGACACGTTTCACGGCAACAGTGACACCTTAAAGTGACATGAAATATGGTAGTGACATTCAAAAGTGACATAAAACCTGATACTGACATATAAAATTGCCATAAAAATCTGACAGTGAGATAAAAATACAGTGACATCATGTTATTCCAAATATGTGACCTTCTTAGTCATATTTTTGTCATTTTACAAAAATGGTCACATTTTTTGAAATTCGCTTTAATTTGGTAATATTGAAGAAAAAAGCCCTTGAATCTACCACGTATCATTAATCATTGTCCTTTAATTCACTTTATGACAATATTACATGCATTATTGCGTCACGCCATACGTCTTTCAATGTCCTATTTTTCCTGTGAATTTTACTCGTACTAAAAAGTTTAAGAAATGATAATTAAAGATGAAAAGTTTAAAGACTTCGCTGGCGAATGTCTGATCCATCGTGGATTGAAAACATTCACCCACATTATATATACCCTCACTTCTTTGGTAGGACGACATATTCAATCAATTTAATTAAACAAGCGATAGTAATTATATTTTATATACGTAATATATATCATCTCATCCAAATTGCTGCCAACGCTTGTGAAATGACAACTGAAGGGGTAGCAATCATGAAACAGAAGGGAGATCAAACCATCCGAGGACAATCGCCGCCTAGAGGTTTATAAAATTCATTGGCTCCAGTAAATCAATAAATCATGTTTAATTTGTTTATATCAAAATTATTCCACATACATCTCTATCCCTATATATATATATATATATTGCTTGCTGATCACATCTTAATATCAACTTTTAATAAAAGAACGTGATCCAATTCGTTTTGAACATCAATAAATATATTAATATTGTAATTTAAGCAAAGGTTTAATTTATCTCGATAGGTTTATAAGTAAATATAAACTATGTATAACAGTATAATTATATATAGAGTAAATGCGGAGAACATTACCATATTTTATTAAAATGGTAAAACAAGTACGGAGTACAAAATAGAGAGAGGGACTAGACTAGTACGTCTCCAAAGAAAGCATACTTTCTTGAAGTACATGATGAGAAAGGTAAAGAAAATTCGGGGAACTAAATCTTACCCGAAAATACAATAATAACGAAAATATGGAAGACCCATAGAATCAGTAGTTCTCCTAATATTAGAAGGAATATTATATATATGGAGCACTAGATCTTGTAATATTTATGTACTTGAGTAATTTTCACCATCGTGAATAAGCTAATCAAGTGCAATGTGAAAACCTTGTTTCTAAGGGAGGAATAATTTAAATATCCAAAAGTTTGAAGGTATTTGAGCTAATTTATCCCAAACTAGGTGCTTTGAGTAGTGATTCTGTCAGGCCCGCTTGACGGGTTTCGGAGTCCTGCCAAGGCGATTTGGGCCCTTCATTCCCAATGATTTTTTTTATAAAATGATTTGAGATTTAGTTGAAATTTGGTGGACATAAACAAGACTTGATAATGAATATACTCAAAATACTTCATTAAAGAATTGCATCGGGGAGGACTCCAAATCGGCGCGGCCTATCCGGCCAGCCTGATATGATCTGCCCTCTATATACGCGCACACACATACAAACCCCAATCTTTAAATAAAAAGTTATGTTAGTACCACGATCTTAAGTATTTCTCACAAATGTAATTATATGGTGTTAAGTACTTTTTATATAATTTAAAATACACAAAGCACTTAATTAAGGGGATGCAATTAAAGTTAGATTGTACCGAATTAATATTATTTATTACTACGTATTTTAGAAATGAAATTTTTGAATGTTACTGCATCCGAACAAAGCTTAGAGTATTTTAAATTATGTACTTATTGCAATAAATTTATATTTGTAAAAAACGTACATACAATCATATTGAGTAAATAACTCTTTATATAATGTTCGGGTATATATATTACATATGCAAGTTGGGGGTATTTATATTATTAAGTGAATTGCGCCATGGATCTATGTGTATATGAACAAAAAGGAACAAAACAGAACTGTATCAGTCCATGACCTCAAATATAGCTAAGTTATTAATCCGAGACCTGAGAGATGAAATGTGTCGGAATAGGGTCCGAATGGTTGAAAACTACTCCATATATCAATGTAGAACCTAAGTTGTCATGATTTTTATTATTTTTTATTTTAAAAAATTTAAAATATTATTCAATTGTAATAAACTAATTAGCTTTTTTGAAGAAAAATTAATCAAAAATTAGTAATGGAATTGTACAATCATTTGAGATAATAGATTTGATTTGTCAAAAAATATTCTATTTCACATCTCTGATACTCCCATGGAAAACGTCACATGCCCTAAACTCATTCGAGTCAAAGATTTTAGCATTTAACTAAAATAGATATTATAAGAGATTAGAAAGGATAAAAAATAAATACAATCCTTTATTTCATTGCATTATTTATCACATTCATTTTAGTGTTTTACATTTACATATTATATACAAAGTCTTGTTCCTGTCTAGCCGGACTGATAGGAACCGCCGTCCGTCCGAGGGAATTTCGGGACCTTCCTGGTGGAATTGTTTGATGAAATTTTTTGAGCATGTTCTTCATCAAGTCTAGTTTATCCATTCCAAATATCAGCTTAAAATTCAATCACGAAGAACTGTATATATTTTCTGAAAAATATTGCGTTGAAATTTTTCAGATATATATATTTATAGATATAAATATAGATATAGATATAGATATAGATATAGATATAGATATAGATATAGATATAGATATAGATATAGATATAGATATAGATATAGATATAGATATAGATATAGATATAGATATAGATATAGATATAGATATAGATATAGATAAGAGATCAAATACAAACCATGCTTAAAATAACCTACAAACTCAATAATATGCATCACTTTGAACTTCAATATGGAGTAAAAATAATGTAAAAATGCAGGGGTGGGATCACATACAAACTAGTCCTCTCATACAAATCATTTTTACATTATTTGTATTGCATATTGAAGTTCAAAGTGTTTCATAATATTCAAGCCATAAAATAACAGTTTCATATTTACATTATTTGTATTGCATATTGAAATTCAAAGAGTGTATCTTTACAATATTTGTACTGCATATTTAACTTAAAAGTGTTGCATATTATTGAGTTTGTAGGTTAGTAAGTTAAGCATGGTTTGTATGTGATCTCACCCCTATATATATATATATATATATATATATATATATATATATATATATATATATATATATATATATATATATATATATATATAGCGCATTTATTTTTAAAAAATTATTTCTGTCTTCCCGCCGATTGAATTTTTAGCTGCAATTTGATATGTGTAAACTAGATGTGATGAAGAAAATGCTAAAAACTTTCATCAAAAAATCCCACCGAGAAGGTCTCTATATGCCGTCGTCCGAACGACGGTTCCTGTCAAACCGGCTGGACATGAATTGTTCTGATTATATATATATATATATATATATATATATATATATATATATATATATATATATATATATATATATATATATATTTAGGTATATATTTGCAATGCAAAGACATGAATGCATCTTTATTTTTTGAGATTAATAAAAAATCGATCATACGTAGTGTATACTCTACATTTGCTTATAAGTAGCTTGGTTCAGAAGTATATATAATTTCAACTTTTGTGGTGTTGACTGGGAAAATAAAGGTTATCCCGATGCTGCTGCCGTTGCCCCGCCCAGAATGGAGAAGATGAACTATTGGTTCAATGTGCCCAAAGGAGGTAAAGATTGCTGCTACCGTACCAAAGCATGTTGTTATGACTTGTTCAAACTCGGTCTTTGCAGCTGCTTCTTTGATGACGATGAATGCTATGAAGCGAAGTATCCTCCTTGAATTGAAAGGGCGCCGCCGGCCAATCCTAAGATGGATCGATCATTGAATTCATCCAATCCTCCGCCCTGTGTTACGTATTTTATTTATAGGTCGCCGTACACCGTATTAAACCGCTGTCTTAAAATGTACTCCGTATGTTGCACTATCTGTTGCTCTGCGGTTAAATGCACTATAGATCAATATTATCTCTATAATAGCCACATGACATTAATTAAATAACAAATTTAAAACAATATAAACTCATAAATAGGAGACACAACACAATAACTCGGAATATAATGTTGAACGCCTACATGCTCCATCACTCGGGAGCTTGTTAGTGTGATAAATGACCCCCAATCCCGCGTTCTCTCAAAATTAATTTAGATGACTTTTTTGTGCGGCCAAACCTCAATTCCGCTGCAACTTCTCTTCGGCGATTGCATTCAATACAGTGGTATATATGTGGGAGTGAGGAGAAATGGGCAATTCTTTCAAGGAATTCTGGAACAAGAAGACATTGTTGAGTTTGGGCTTGGGACAGTTCCCTGACTCTTCTAGTCACCTCTACTAGCTTACCTCGCCAGAAAAATTAAAGGAATTAACGCTCCCACTTCTCACTTTCCATATGGACCCAAAGACACAATATTTTTTTGGCTTCGAATATGATGGAATAAAGCAAAATGACTTACTAAATTGTCTGTGTTTATTTATTACGAAGCAACAGTCAGTCCATGCAATTTTCGACGCAATTTTCACTATGGATCATCCGGGAACAGTCTCTTTGTGCTTTAGTACAGGGGTAAGACTGCGTATATTCGACCCCCTACCTCACCGGAGGTGTGGGAGCCTTTGCGGCACTCGGGTAATAATGATGACGATTGTCTACAATTTAACTACACCATAAAAATGAAGATAGAAGATATAATCTCACTACGGCATTCAATCGAACAATTTCTGTGCAAAAGGAAAACCGAGTGTTTTAATAAATATGAATGAAACAACAACTCTCTTAACATTAATAAAAAATGCGAATAGAAATAGGAGTCCAATAGGCAGCTAACTAACCTATGTTTCTGTCTAGCCAGTACTCCACTTCTTAATTACGTACTAAGAACATGAAATTGCCACTACTCCACCTTGAGTGTCTTTAATCTTCTCAATTCCTTTTGTACGTTTCTCATACACCCTCAAACTTCCAAAGGCCTCATCAAACATCATCAAATCTAACTCAAAGCATTGATCCAATGTATACAGCCATTCCCTCCGGAAAATTGTGCAAGCTCATTCCTTAGAAAGAAAAAGAACAAGGACTCAAAACTCACTTGTTATTTCTTTTGGGTAAAATTAAATGGGCGGGAAGGGGGTTATTTTACCACTTTATTTTATATCTTGAACTTTAAAGTAATTTACTCCAACAAAAGTAATTTATCATGCTCACATAAAGTGTTGTTTTGTGAGGGGAAATGGTTCAAGGTGAACATGAACGACTATTTGAAAATTGAAAGCAAGCATTTTCATCATTAGTCATAAAATTAGTGTTGATGGTTAGACTACAAGGGCAACCCCACTTCATTGACTTATACTGGCAGACTGGCCGTAAATCAAACTTAATAAACATACCCACTATATTCTATTTTAAAGTAGGGTTTGGGGAGGATGAGATTATATAGACCTTAATAGTTACAACTACCTCTTAGAGTGGAGACCGGAGAGGTAATCTGACTCCGGTATAAACACCGTTGTCAACATTAGTGTGCATGAATTCAACATATTATCAAGTAACTCATTGGATTAAAATAAGTTAACAAAGTAAACTTCTTCATGAGCCTGAAAAATATAGAAGATTGATTGGAAGATTTCTATATCTAAACTTGACAAGACCAGACATCTCATATACTATACAACAACTAAGTAAATTCATGAATGAACCAAGGATAAGTCAAATGCAAGCAACCTTGTTCCTTGCTCATTATCTCAAGCATACCATCAACTTTGGTCCCTTCTACCCAACGGTCCCAACACAATCCTCATTTGAGTTATCTACCTTTCATGATGCTGATTGGGGATCAAGTTTTATGATAGGACGCTCATTATCAAGATATTGTATTAATTTTCTAAGGAAAGTCATTCATTTCCTGGAAAATAAAGAAACAAAAGACAGTGAACAAATCAACTGCAAAATGTGAATGTAGAGGTATGAGTTACACTACATCGGAAATTGTGTGGCTTTATGGACTATTTAATTATGGAATTTCATCATGAGATTCCAAAGCCTATTTCATTATTAATATGGCTTCTCAGCATATAGTTCAAAATCTTATATTTCATGACAATACTAAACATCTTCGGATATATTGCCATTATTTGAGAGAAACATTTCAAGAAAGACTTTTAGAACCTCGATACATATCGTCTGGTTCTCAGCCTGCTGATATCTTTACGAAAGCATTAGTAGCAAAACATCATCAGAACTTATTTCAACAATCAAAGTCTAACATGGGGAGGGGATGTGAAGATAAGCTTGAATATTAGTTACATACGGTTGGGATGAAGTAGTTAGTTATTTTGTTAGAGATATTTTCTATTAACAATATTACGTTCTTACTTCTTTATAAATAGACATTAAACAATATGAATAAAGTTAGTTCATTCTTTCCATTTCTTTTACTTCTCTATGCTTCCAGAAATTCCACTTTTATTCTGGGGAAGATAAAGAGGCTGAAGCTACTAAACAAAGAGATGGTGCATGAATCAGCAGCAAGCAGAGTAATGGTTCCTCAATCACGGATGTATGAAGTGCATGCTTGAAGCAGTGTAGATATCATAAACGATACCCTAGGGAATAAGGTAGAAGTTGAATTTTGTCTTGCTGCTTTAGAAGTTCAGATTTTAGGCCTATAGATTTTTTCTCTTCTACCCATAGTTACGGAGAAAATGGATCTAAAAAGTAACTATTACCAAACCATCTGTTGGGATATTAGGATCCAGCCCAATATACCGGCCCAGAATATCCTAAGGCCCAAGAGCAAAGGAAGGCCCAAAGTAAAGCAATGGGCTCCCGAATGGGATTTGGGCAACTAAAGAAGACACCCGTTCGGCACATCCCGAACGTGATATACTCCACACTTGGATAACCAGTATCCCTCTGGACTGATGGCTTAGCAGGTCCCAAAGCCGATCGGGGATCCATACAAGTGGAAGGATACATTTAATGCTGGAGTATGGGATCACAAGTAGGAGCATGAGAGCACAAGTAGCATGGAAAGCAACCAATCACATTGGAGCACCTCATACCCTCCACCTACCCACATCTAGTATAAATAGCATCATTTATTCTATTGTAAGGGGTTAGCATTTGTTTACTCACAAGCACTATAGTTCATTTCTAGCTCTTGTATTAGACTGTGGACCGTAACTCCCGTTCGGCCATTTTACTTTTTTTACTCCGGGGGGGGGGGGGGGGGGGGGGGGGGCTGGAGTAATCAGGGTTGAAACTCACTCCATTGAGTTTCAAACCCTTGTGTGCCTAGCGAGTTTCGAACTCGAGACCTCCCACTAGGCACGGTAACCTCACAACTAGCTGAGCTGGAATGCTTGGTTCCCGTTCGACCATTTTACTGTAATTGTACTTATTGCATTACTACCATTGGAGCTTCTTAAGTGAGTTTATCAGTTTTTATATTTCTTTTAAGCACTCGTTACTGTATCAATCATATCCTAGATCCTAAGGCCGGTGTTACGCCTTCGGATTCATTCGGGAATTAAACTCAAGACCACCCTTTTCCCTTTTTCGCTTTTGAAATAATTGATTTTTTTTAAATGGTATGTGTATATATGAGATACTAGAAGAACTACAATATTGATGAACTATAAGAGAGCTTAAGGAGAGTTTGAGCGGAGATGATGGAATCTGAGATCAAGGATCTTATAAATGCTACAGAGATTTACAATAGTGATGCTACGGAGATGATGGAATCTGAGATCAAGGAGTATATTAATAGACTACAGAGATTCTATAGCTGGTAAACTACACTTGAGCAAGTTGAAAAGGGAAAGAAAGGTAGGGGTGATAAATTGATCCGGTCTTGGTGAGCATTTAAGTTGATATACTTTAGTTTAGATGTCATTTGAAAGAAGGCAGAATTATAGTCACTTTTAAATTTATATTTCTGCAATCTAATCGTAAATTGATTCAGTCATATTGACTCTTAGGTAAATGAACACATTATTGATGATCATATCTTTCTTGGATATTATCTCATAATTCGTTAGGGTCATCCACTAATAAATATTCAGAATTTAAGGTCATGTGAACATGACGACAAAGAGAAACAACTTTTACCTTATTTTGAGGAGTTTACTATTTTATTTTCAACTATTTTGTTCCGAAGGACATTTACTTTTAAAGACAATAAAGTCTCCTTTGCTAATATTTTTCATTTCAGGTAATTTTGGTCATATAAATTAAAGACGTCAAATTCTCCATTGCTAATTCATATTTTCCATAATACCACAAGAAGATGATGATTTCAGAGATTTGGAAGAAATTCGATCATGTTGATAACGTGTTATGAAATGAAAGAAAAATTAACATTAGATTAGAGATGTTATATTAATAATACGCTTAATGGCGTTCTTGAACAGAAAATTAATACAAGATAAAGAGAAGTTTTCTATTTATAGAAGAAAGTGTAAGTTCATTTAAATTAGGAAATAAATATAAATCACATAATTATCACCTTGAAGTCATTATTATGATTTTCTTAATTATTTTGATATTGGTGATAATAAATTCCTAATCATGAATACTATAAGATGACTAATTCATTTATATTTTAACAATTCTATATTTCTACTTTTCTATTATGATGACATCTTCTCATCATTTTTCTATCTTTTTCACAATTTTCAAACAACATAATGTTGTCTATTATGAGTATTATTAATTAGAAGGAAAATCAACATTATATTTAATTAACCAACAATTAAATATAAGCTGCTCAAAAAATTTGATTGCCTTCCCGATTGAAGTTTTAGCTGAAATTTGGTATGAATAAACTAGACTTAATGAATAAGCTTCTCAAAAAAAAATCATCAAAACATTCCATCGGAAACCGCCCCAAATGGCGACGGCCGGACAGAGCCTCCTATATAAGGACTTATTTGACCTTTTTATCTAAGTTCGAGTAATTATCCGACTCTTTTCCCTTAAAAAACACTATATTTAATTTTTTAACCATGTTATCATTGTGTAGAAATACGTAGTATAATATTGTGTACGTGGAGGAAAGACAAATTCTATTTGTGTACGCCTACACGTCCCAAATTTGAGTCGATTTTTGAACCAAATTATTTAGTGGTACTAATAAAACTTGCTACGTATCCTTTCCGTTCTTTAAAACTTTGTCATCTTTTCTTTTTGGAACATCTCAAAGAACTTTGCCAATTTTCCTTTTAATCAATTATTTTACGTGTTCTGTTATTTTTCTCTGCTCTGTACAAATCCCAACCACATAACTTTTATTTAATTATTCTCCGTGCCGGTCAATTTTGACAAAATTTTAAGACACATTCTAACAGATCAAATTAAGACGATGTTATCATTCAAAATACGCACAACGGCGCGATTGAAATTTGTGGTCCAAGCTGATCGCTCTCATAACATTTTATTGGTATAGTTCAGCTACAAAATGCAACGTGTCCCACCGGAATTCAATTATGCAGCCCAGATATTTAATTTACGACGGCAGCTAAAAATATTCATTAAATCAGCTCCACCGCCAGCCCATATGCATATATCTGTTCTGGTTTATTTTAGTAATGCTATGTCTATACATATGGTGGGTCACTGACTCACTGTATGGCTTCCCATGTTTATCTGTTTCAATTCACCAATTATGTGGAAAGAGTTTTCTTTGCCTTCTACACAGTTTTCCTGTAAATTGTATCCTGCCAATGGGATTTCCAGTTTTCCAGTTTTCTCACTTACTTACATGGGTTATTAATTTATTGAGCTGAATGCAATCTTGAATGAGCATTTCTTGACTTTTTTATTTCTTTCTTTGATAAACACATAAGTCAGATTAATCTTTTTGTCCTAAGAGATGGACTCGAGTAGTGAAGCTAGTGTAGATTTTTTATCCATTGGACCTTCATCCCTACTTGGTAGAACGATTGCTTTCAGAATATTGCTCTGCAAATCGATTTCACAATTGAGGCGTAATGTTTTCCAGTCACTGTTATTCTACTTGTCCAAGTCAAAAACAGGAGTTTCAAACTACTTGATGCCTTATATAGCATGGCTTCATCCACGGAATCCGCAAGCCATATTAGCAATGGTCACACTCTTGGCTTTCCTGTTGAAACGCTACACGAATGTGAAATCCAAGGCTGAGATGGCTTACAGGAGGGAATTCTGGAGGAACATCATGGGATCTGCGTTGACCTATGAGGAGTGGGCTCATGCAGCCAAGATGTTTGATAAATCGACCCCTAAAATGAACGAGTCGGATCTCTACGACGAAGAGCTTGTCCGGTTCAAACTCCAAGAGCTTAGGCACCGCCGGCAAGAGGGTTCCCTTAGAGACATTATTTTTTGCATGAGAGCCGACCTTGTGAGAAATCTGGGCAACATGTGCAACCCTGAGCTCCACAAGGGCGGCCTCCACACCCCTACACTCATTCAAGAATACATCGATGAGGTTTCAACTCAGTTGAGAATGGTGTGTGACCTTGATTCATCAGAGGAGGAGGTTCTATTGGAGGAGAGGCTTGCTTTTGTTCATGAAACCAGACATGCCTTTGGTAGAACGGCCTTACTCCTAAGCGGGGGTGCTTCTTTGGGGTCTTTCCACATTGGTGTGGTCAAGACATTGGTGGAACACAAGCTCTTACCACGGATTATTGCCGGGTCGAGTGTCGGGTCCATCATGTGCTCCATTGTAGCCACTAGGTCTTGGCCTGAGCTCCAGAGCTTCTTTGAGGACTCGTGGCATTCTTTGAAGTTTTACGAGCAGATGGGCGGAATATTTTCAATTTTCAAGAGAGTGATGACTTTTGGGGTTGTTCATGAGATAAGATACCTCCAGTATATGTTGAGGAATCTCACTAATAATTTGACTTTCCAAGAAGCGTACGATATGTCGGGCAGGATACTTAGCATTACGGTTTGCTCCCCAAGGAAACATGAACCTGCGAGATGTTTAAATTACTTGACATCTCCTCATGTTGTCATTTGGAGTGCCGTCACAGCATCATGCGCGTTTCCTGGCCTTTTCGAGGCTCAAGAACTAATGGCAAAGGACAGAAGCGGAAATATTGTTCCGTATCATCCCCCGTTTCAATTGGGACCCGATGAGTTGGCCAGTACATCTTCTCGTCGTTGGAGGGACGGAAGCTTGGAGATTGACTTGCCTATGGTTCAGTTAAAGGAGCTTTTCAATGTAAATCATTACATTGTGAGTCAAGCAAATCCTCATATTTCGCCTTTACTAAGGGTGAAGGAGTTTGTTAGAGCTTACGGAGGGAGTTTTGCAGCCAAGGTAGTATTATAATGTACATTTATTATGTACTTTCCTTAGATGTGTTTTCGTGCGAAAACTGCTTATTCATTCACTGTTTTAGCTACACTGGGTTGACAAAATCAATTACATTTGTTAAAAATGGGCATAATACCAACCATCCCAGTAAACCAACAATAATGCATTTTCAAAATCACTTTAAGCAATACCAACCAAATGTATAACAAAATTATACCAAGTGATTTTTGAACGGCAAATCAAGTCATTTAACCCCATCAAAGATTCAAAAATCACATCAAGCTATGTTATATTCTGAAAATAGGACTTGCTTGATTCTATTATGAGCTTAAAACTTCCCCAATTAGGAGTGAATGAGTCCTATTTTATGAAGAAAATAATACTGATCTTAATTGTTGACTTTGTCCATGTTTTACTTGGACATCAAAACATACCTACATCAAAACACATTTACTTTCATTTGTGCACTGTCTATGTTTTACTCCTATTTGAAACAATTTCTTTTTCAAATACACTATATGTGATTGTCTGGTATCAATTTTGGTGGGTTATATGACCAGAATTTTAGTACATAATTTAGCGTATTAAGTAGTCAAATAGTTGGTAAAGCATAAGGTGATTTCTAAAGCATATATTACTATTGTTTTGTGGGTTACAATTGGGACTAATTAGAATTGTTTTCCCTAAAAAAATAATAAAGTTCTATGTTACCACTTTTTTACCATGAATCATACCTCGTTCTTTTAATTACTCTCTCTGTTCACTTTTTACTAGCTGTAATAAGGTTTTCACAATTAAGGCTGTATGAGTTTTCAGTAGCATGCAAAAAGTAAGAAACATAGGAATGAGAATATGAAAACCAGATATTAGAGCAATTAATAATAAACTTCTATTAAATGAAAGTGGAACAACTGAAAGTAAATGGAAGTAGTATTATAAATCTTCTGCAGTTGTTTTAATTAAATAGGTTTAGTTCACCTAAAAGAGTTTTGCTGAGCTATTTGACTCGAACCTAATAAACATCTGATATAGAAGGCTTAACAAGTGTTTTTGAATGAAGCTAGCAAAGCTTACTGAGATGGAGGTAAAGCACAGGTGCAATCAGATCCTAGAACTTGGGTTCCCACTTGGGGGATTAGCGAAGCTTTTTGCTCAAGACTGGGAGGGGGATGTGACTGTTGTAATGCCTGCAACTCTTGCTCAGGTTCTTATTTTTAATTCTTTTACTTCTATCTATTTATATTGAATAAGTAAACTCTCGATAAGGTTTTTCTAATTGAAACAATGTCCACTAATTCTATCCTTTTATAAATTTCCTTTTAATAAAGTATTCAAAGCTGCTGCAAAACCCGTCTGCAATGGAGCTACAAAAGGCAGCTAATCAAGGGAGGAGGTGCACTTGGGAGAAGCTCTCAGCCATCAAGGCAAACTGCGGGATTGAGCTTGCACTTGATGAGTCCGTTGCTATGCTGAACCACATGCGCAGACTGAAAAAGAGTGCAGATAGGGCAGCTGTCTCCCACGGAACTATCCCCTCCGTTAGATTCAACGGTTCCAAAAGAATTCCTTCTTGGAATTGCATGGCGCGCGAGAATGTACATGACTTGAGTGACAGTGATCAGTCTGAAAGTGCCGACCTTAGTTCTTGGACACGGTCTGGTGGGCCATTGATGAGGACGGCATCGGCAGATAAGTTCATAGACTTCGTGCATAACTTGGACAAAGGATCAACAATTGACCCGAACGAGCGATCTTGTTCAGATGCAGAGCTTGAGCAAACATATCGGAACCCTTTTACCGGATCAACGACCATCATGGTGACAGAAGGCGATTTTTTGCAGCCTGAAAGGAGTCATAATGGCATTGTTTTTAATGTTGTGAAAAGGGGAGACTTGACACCCTCAAGCATGAGCCATGGCAGTGAGAACACCAATGGTTTTGTGCATGATTCGAGCCTGGAATGTGTCCAACTTGACTGCCTTGAAAAGGAAACCGATACTAGCTCAGATGATGGTGCTGATAGTGAGCTATGAAAATTTTATATTTTCGGCCTCCAAATTCTAAAGTCTACATTTCCACATGTGCTCCTACTGACCACGTTAAGGTCTTCTATTCTCTAGTATCCACAAACTACCAGTCCCTAAGTAATTCAGTTTAGTGCTCCTAAGTTACAGATCACTAATTGAGATTACACCTCATATGTACAGTTCAATATTGCCTGGTGCTCAACATCTTTTCCTCTGGTTTGGGCCCTTGAGAGTAATATCTCTATCATTCTGAAATCTTAGTATTCGATTCTTCGTTAAGAAATCGTTGATTCTTGGTGCATTGTGACTACAAATTTGCATTGATCACCACATTCATTTAAGTCTTCTTGCTCCATTGCTCCAAAACTTACATAGTCGGAATGATGTGCTACTGCTCTATGTTTTTATGCAGTCATTTGCATTATAGCTTAAATGCTTAATATTGATTAAAAACAAATATTAAATGAAATTGATTAGAGTAATGTTGAGTTTAATTCAACATCATATTATTCGGCTAAGTTTAGAGTCACTCATTTAAGAACAAATAAAATAAAATATGAATGAACACATGATTTGTTGGGATTGGAAAATTCTTCTATTCAATATCAAGAACAGAATTACAATAGGAGGAGCAAACTCTCACACTCAACTATTACAAAAAATCAATCCTCACCAATACACTTCTACGCTAAGTGTATTTCACTCTTCACACACTTTTCTCACTTTCTAAACTGATACTATGAACAACAATGGAGCACTCTATTTATAGGGCTGGTTTGGAGACATGAGGAAGTTGCATCCAAGCTTCCTAGTTATCTCCATATCTTCTCCCACACCTATTTGTTGGAGAGCTCTTTCCAAGAAGGTGCCTCCATGTTAAGGTGTCTCTTGGCAACTTCCAAGAAAGAAGGTGGAAGATACCTACAAATCTCCCTCTCCACCTTTTTCTTTATTTCTCTCGTTCCTGCAGTGCTCGCTGGCTCCCCCTCGCTGGCAACAAGTATCCATTCGGATGTGGAATATTTTCTTTGTGGAACTATGCCTCGCATAGAACGTCGAACATGAATACCTTCAGATTCGTCTTCAGATGAAGGCTCCCCCTGCTGAGGAATATCATCACTGTGAGTATCATCATCACCTGCTGAACCATCACTCTCGTGTTCAGTAGAATCATGCATCTCCTCGTCGCTGAGAGGAATGTTTGATGATACAGGCAGTTCATCTTCTGGAGTATGTTGTTGGCGGATTATTGGAGCACACCCATGAAACTCGTTTTCATGAAATACAACATCTCTGCTTCGAATAACTTTCTTCACTTCGGGATCCCACAACCGGTATCTGAATTCTTCATCTCCATAGCCGATGAAGATACATGGGTTTGACTTGAGATCAAGCTTCTGTCTCAACACCTTGGACACATGTGCAAATGCCTTGCACCCGAACACTTTTAAGTGAGAGTAAGAAACATCTCTTCCTGACCATTTCTTCTCTGGCACTTCAAAGTTTAAAGGAACAGAAGGTGACCTGTTTATAAGATAACAAGCTATCAGCACAGCTTCACCCCAAAATGGCTTAGGTAGCTTAGTCAGACTCAACATGCAATGAACTTTCTCCATAATGGTCCGATTCATTCTTTCGGCTACACCATTGTGTTGCGGAGTTCGTGGAACCGTCTTCTCATGTCTGATTCCATATGCGGCACAATATGCTGAGAATTCTCGGGAAGTGTACTCTCCTCCATTGTCTGAACGCAGACACTTCAGCTTCTTCCCTGTTTCTCTTTCTACCATGGCATGAAATGATTTGAATCGATCAAACACTTGATCCTTACGATTTAAACAGTAGGCCCATACCTTTCGTGATGCATCATCAATGAATGTCACGAAGTATCTGCTTCCTCCAAGTGACTCCTCTTCAATGGGTCCACATACATCAGAGTGGACAAGACTGAGTAACTCTGTATGGTTCTTCTTGGTAGAACTGAAGGAAACCTTGTGTTGTTTCCCAAATAGACAGTGCTCGCATGAATCTAGGGCAACACCTTTGCCCATGGAAATGACTTCCTTCTTTGCAAGAGTTGTCAATCCCTTCACGCTCAAGTGACCTAACCTCCGGTGCCACAAGTTTGGTGATATCTCTTCTTCAACAGCATTGAGACTCGGATGACACAACTTTGCATGAGTTTTATAAAGAGTGCCACAAATATGGCCTCTTGCAACAACCAAGGAACCTTTAGATAGCTTCCACGTACCTTCTTTGAATCGGTTAAGATATCCTTGTTGATCCAGAGCTGTACCGGAGATAAGATTCAATCTAAGATCCGGAACGTGTCGAACATCTTTCAACACAAGTGCGCATCCGACATTGGTTATTATGTGCACATCACCAATGCCAACAATCTTCGAGAAACTGGTGTTTCCCATCTTCACAGCTTCAAAGTCTCCGGACTTATAAGTTGTGAATAAGTTCTGGTGTGGAGTGGCGTGAAATGATGCGGCTGTATCAATCACCCACTCAACATCATGAGTGCCTACGTGTAAACATTCTTGTTCACCATGTGTAACAAGACACACGTCTCATGACAAACTAACCATGGTCTCACCATCTTCTTGGCTAGTATTTTGACTCGTCTGTGGCTTCTCTCGTAGAAACTTTCTACAATCTCTTTTCATATGTCCATAATTACTACAGTAATTGCAATATCCTTCGAACCAAGTATTGTTTTCAAAGGACATACCTCTCTCTTGTGATCTTCCGCGAACTTGAGAATTTCCTCTACTTTGACCTTGACCTCTACCTCGACCTCGACTTCTTCCTCCATTTCTGCCTCCCCCTCGTCTGTTAGTTTCTGATATGAGGACATATGATTGTTCCGTCCCGGCTTCCTTCCTTCGGGCTTCTTCATTCATCAGGGCATCTGTGACCATCTGCATAGTCACCTTCCCATTTGGAGTAGAATTACTGAGAGTGACAACAAGAGTCTCCCAGCTGTCAGGTAGAGAGCTCAAGAGTAGTATCGCCTGCTCTTCATCTTTGAGAACCCATCTGGTGGTGCTCAACTGATTCACAAGATCCTGGAATTGACTGGTGTGTTCTGACACCGAAATACCCCCACGTAATTTGTGGTTTACTAATCTCCTCATTAGTAACGTCTTATTTCGGGCGGTTTTTGCTTGATACATGCTACCAAGCTTCTCCCATAGTGTGTAAGCACTTTGTTCTTGAGCAACATGGTGGAACACACTATGATCTATCCATTGTCGAATTTGTGCGACAGTTTTTCGATTCATTTTTGTCCATTCTTCATCCGTCTTTTTATCCGGTTTCACACCATTATTATCAAGAGGATCCGCTAAATCCCTCAAATTTAGCAAATCCTCCATCCGAGGCTTCCACATATTGTAGTTTGTGGATGTGAGCGCAATCATGGTGTCCGATGATGATTTATCCATAATAAAACGCTCTATATATCTCGTACCTTATTTTCGAAGCCGAATTTGGACAAACGGAGCTCACCGTTGGATCCGGAATGGTCGAAAATGGTGAGAACCGGTCTGACCTCGTCCAAAACTGGTCTGGAAATGGGTGAACCGGCCTCCAAAAGCACGAACCGATTCGGTCCGGTTCAGGCAGCAGCCCAGCCTGCAGCCCAGTAGGCGAATGACGTGGCTCTGCTCCCTCGCTGACGTGGCGATGACGTGTAGCCACGTGGCGTCTGACGTGGTTCACAGCGGACGACTCGGGTGGATGACGTGGTCCAACGTGGCGATGACGTGGCAGCTGACGTGGATCATCTTCTTCCTCTGGACTGCGTGATGACGCAGTGATGATGCAGGCAATTTTCCGGCGGCGCGTACGGCCTCTTCCGATGGCCAAAAAAATCCCCAAAAATACCAGATTTCTCGTCTCGCCGAGACGAATCTAACGGTATGATCAGATCCTGATTCCGAGCAACTTGAAAAATCACGATTTTCTAACCTATAGAAATTTATCTGAAAATGAGAAAACAGTGTATGGAAACTCAACCTCGCTCTGATACCACTTGTTGGGATTGGAAAATTCTTCTATTCAATATCAAGAACAGAATTACAATAGGAGGAGCAAACTCTCACACTCAACTATTACAAAAAATCAATCCTCACCAATACACTTCTACGCTAAGTGTATTTCACTTTTCACACACTTTTCTCACTTTCTAAACTGATACTATGAACAACAATGGAGCACTCTATTTATAGGGCTGGTTTGGAGACATGAGGAAGTTGCATCCAAGCTTCCTAGTTATCTCCATATCTTCTCCCACACCTATTTGTCGGAGAGTTCTTTCCAAGAAGGTGTCTCCATGTTAAGTCAATTCTCTTCTATTATTTGCTCCAATCTTTTACTTGGAGCTCTGGGAGCTTCTGTAGGTGTTGATCAGAGTAGGAGGGAGAGAAATCTTGAATGGGTACTTGGGTAGTCTTCTATTTATAGGAGTAATTTAAGGCTTCTTACCTTAACATGTAATGCAGGCTAGCTATCGGACCTTATTTGTTGTTATAGGCTAGGTGCCATTATAACTTGATAAATGATTTTGGATTTAAAAACTGAAGCATGTGCGGATGTGCCTTTCCCGTCGTATCAGTACGAAACTATAGAGGAGAGACGGTAGATGGCTCACCATATATGTACTTTCTCATCCTCCCGTTCTTAATTAACTTTACACTTTTCTTTTTGGGCCGTCTTATATTAAAGGAGAATGTTACAACAAAAAAAAGAACGAAAACTGTCAAAAGTCTATTTGATCGTCTTCCCAAAAATAAATTATCAAAGCCAGGTTTCGATCCTAGGACCTGTGGGTTATGGGCCCACCACTTTGATTCAATGTTTAATTTTATGACAAGAACCATACTTAATTTCCAAATAAATAAGTTGAAAATGCATCAGCCCCTATCAATTACTTCCATCCCATTACATAAGAATACATTATAATTAAAAGTATCATGTCAATAAACTATAAAGCAGGTTTCGGAGGTACGTCCGTGTGTGTATAGATTAAACATCCCATGAGAAGTGTAACTTAACGGCGAATTTCATAAACTTTAAGTCTTTTAATTAATTGATAAAAATATTCTTTCGTATTACGGAGTAAAATTTAACGGGTCATTTTTAAGGTTTCTCTCTGTCTCCAGAACTCCTTTTCCCCCGTTTTCCATGGTTCTCTTCGGAGTCCGGATCAGTTGCTTTGTTTTCACTTTAATCCAGCTTTTTTAATTTGATTAGTGCTATCAGTGAGTGATTGAAATAGCTAGGAACAAGTTCATCATATCTAAAACACTTGTCGACGATATGCTTCGCAGATACGTATAATGTCCAATATTCGGAAAACCATCAAGGACGTGTAGGTTAAGTCTAAATCCATCAAAGATAGATGCTAGAACAACCAAGCCTCGGTATTTTCTTTTAATTTTTTTTTGTTTGTGCCATAAATCTATTTACTGGAAATTTGTGTATTTGCTTGAAAAAATACGAGATAAGGGTGTGTCTTTATTTTGATTCCTTAAACATTTACTATTAACTAATAACGTATCCTTTCAGTAGGAAGTTATTTCAAGTTCGAGTTTGCTATAGTGTCAATTTTATTTTATATCTACAAAGTGTTTGCTGAAATGCTTCAATGGAAAATGATATCAATAGTTTATACTAAGTACTTTCATAGATTGATGATAATCCGTAATCACTTTTTTTCATTTCAATAAATTTGAGGAGCTCCATTGTTGGATGTTAAACTAGTCCTTTTAGTATGAAGTTGTTTCGAGTTCCAGTTTGCTATAGTATTAATTTTATGTTATATCTGAGAAGTGTTTGCTGAAATGCTTCAATGAAAAATGATATCAATAGTTTAAACTAGCAATCACGATCCTTTTTTCTTTACCAAGGGACCACTGCGTATTTTGACCTATTTTTAATTCTAACAGGAAAAGGGGAAAATAAGCCCACGTACTAACAAAAAAGGTCAAATAAGTCCTTATATAGGAGGCTCTGTCCGGCCGTCGCCATTTGGGGTAGTTCCCGGTGGAATTTTTTGATGAATTTTTTTTAGAATCTTATTCATTAAGTCTAGTTACTCATACAAAATTTCAGCTAACAATTAAATTGGGAAGGCATTCAAATAAATTCTTGAAGATGACTGCGCTTTTAACTGCGCAGTTATCTTCAAGAATTCATTTGAATGTCTTCCTGATTGAAGTTTTAGCTGAAATTTGGTATGATTAAACTAGACTTAATGAATAATATGCTTAAAAAATTGCATCAAAAAGTTCCACCGGGAACCGCCCCAAATGATGACGGCCGGACATAGCCTCTTATATAAGGGCTTATTTGACCTTTTTGGTTAGTACATGGGCTTATTTGCCCCTTTTTCCATTCTAATATATTCTGATTTTTTTTGCTACTTCAGATTTTTCTTGATTATTTGTTCTATAATTGGCTCAAAGTTGCCGATATTGATGCTTTAATTTTAATTTATCTTTCACACATTGTTTATATCAAGGCTATTAGCTCAACTAGTAGAGCAATGTGCATATATGCATGAAGGTGTGGGTTCGAGTTCCGCATAGCCTAAATTTGCAGATTATTAGAAGATCAATGCTTATGATTTACTATTTCCTACTCACATATCATTTTTTAGTTTTTGAAACCAATGATGCTAGGAAACAATTAGCTTTTTGACTTTTGGAAGCACACTCATTTTATTGTTTGGTTGAGATTCCAGGTAATCCCATTGATCTCTGTGATGATGTTCTCATCATGATTGCAGCGAGATCTACATGAGTGTTGGAGTCCATCCTTATCTTGAAAGAGAGGCCAAATTAAGCCGTTGGCAGTACGAAATGAGTGTCCAATCTCTCACTAGTAACTCTACTGCAGTACAAATAAAACTTCTGGAAAAAAACTCAAAGCAATAAAGGCAATAAATTGAAAAAAGAGGATGAAATCTGGGAAAAATAGGCTATTAAGTAAAAGGTAGGATACCTTTCTTCAACTAAGATCAACTGGATTAATATATTTCATCTAATACCCCAACTTAAACATGGCTAAAGATAGCCTATGTGGGATTTGAACTCACATCTTTCGTGCGGTCACACGATGCTCTTCCAGTTGAGCTAATAGTCTATAAAAATATATACAACTTTCCATCTTAAAGAGTTATCACATTATGTTTAAAAGTTGACCCCTTTGATCTATTGGTCATTTTAGTTATCATAGCTCTAAAGTTGCTAAAACTCTTAAGTTGTTGGTTTTGATATATAACATGTCATTTTTAAAAGGAAATAAAACTAGTATTATAAAAGGTCTAGTCTTAGTGTTTTGAGAAATATAGCACAACATGCTGTCTCATCGTTTGCTGCAACAATTCTTCAAAAGTTATAGAAGTTGTCCGTTCTTGATGCCTCAATGTACGAATTATTGCACCTAAAGAAGTAGAGATTGTAAAGGTTTTGGAATTTATTGGTAAGAAAGGACTTCAGCTCCCACCAGGACTGGCTGCTCGTATAGCAAGAAAGTCAAACAGAGCAATATTGTTATTTGAGACTTGTCGTGTTCAACCGTATCCCTTTACAAACAACCAAGCTATACCTCCCATGGACTGGCAGGAATATGTTACAGAGCTTGCATCAGGCATAATGAAGGAACAGAGCCCTAAATGATTGTTTCATGTTCAAGTTGAAACACGAGGTCTGCCATTGGGTTGCATATTATGAACATAGCATGCACTTGGTTAAGAAGGCGATATTTAACCTCAAAGCATTTGTGGCCAAATTTATGAGCATTTACAAGAACTTCCTCATTGCAACCTTTGGATGAGAGAAGTACAACATTTCCTAAGGCTTGTTTCAACTAGTTGCATATCTTTTGCAATTTGCACCATTCATACTAAGAAGATGAATTGATTACCTGTTTCTTTGATAAGAAATAGAGTTTATTTCTATCTTTTCATTTCAATTCATAAGTATTGAATTGGAACTAGAAGAAAAATAGGAATTAGTGTGTTGAATGCAAGTGAAGCACAATTAGTGAACTAAATAAAAGGTCTAGGCTAAATCAAGTTGCTGCAACTTTTAAGATAAATTAGAGTGCAAGAACTTCTTATACAAATTAGGACGCCACAGCATACTTCTCTACATGATATGTACATGCATTACCACTTCACCTTGTACAATTCACAAACATGTCTCCAAAAGTAGATTAGACATATACTAATATAACAAAAATGATAACTTTTATGAAGTACATATCATAACTTTAGAAAGTATTAGTTAGAACTTAGAAGTATCAAAATCAGCTAGAAAGGAGTGCAAAATTAAATTATACAATAACATTCAACTTCTAAGTCATAAATATATACTTTAAAATCAAAAGTAATGACATGAACGAATTGCGAAAATGAAATTAATTACCAAAGTACCGTGTTGACCTTCATTATTTGGATCATTCTCATCTTCTCTCACTGTCTCATACTTGTTGTCCTCATCTATAAAGGTAAAAAAGAACAATTTTTAGCATCACACAAACAAAATTAGGATCATAACTTTTAATAGGATATTCCCAACTTATAAAATACGGAGTATATCTTTAAATAAAATATTCATAACTTTTAATAATATATTCATAACTTTTAATAATATATTCATAACTTTTAACACAAGAAGATGCACTCCCATCTAATTGTCAAAATAGAGAAGCCTGAAACGGAAAATGCATCAACTCACACTTTCTCAATGTCACTAATAAATTAAATAATTTCTTCGTGTAGTTCCAAAAAGTAATAAAGTAAAAAATTATTTTACGGTAAGTGTTTAAATTTACAATTCCATTTAGAGAGGTTTAAGAAAGCATTACTTTTACTTAAATTACTATAACCTCTAAACAAAAAAATGTAACTTTTAAACCCAAAGGCTTAACTTTTACCAAAACTCCCAAGACCTCTAAACCCATGAGTATAACTTGTAATCCAAGAAGCATGATGTTAGTCCCTTTATCACTCAACAATCACACAATAGAAGCAGAGAATCATAAAATGATTTAAAAATATTTGAATAATGAACTCCCTCTTCCTTATACCGTAAAGGCCTTACAAAATGATATGTGCGTTAATGTGTGTCGAGGCTTGTGAGACTTAGGGTCTTCTTAAGTTAGCATCCTTTTATACATAAGGATGTCTAACTTAAGGCTTACAAGTGGGCTAATGAGCTGAAATACATTTGTGGCCCATATTACACATTTAATTAATAATTACACAAATACAAAGATATTTAATTAGATTGGATACCATAAAATATTCCCAACAATCTCCCCCTTGGTGTTCAATCGTGTTCAACCAGCATTGCAGTGCGGATATCTTTGTCTTTGTGTTTATTTAGCAATGTAGAGGAGAGCGTAGATAAAATCTGCTGAGTTGCTCCTCTTTTGTCTTGATCCTCAGTGCAACTCAAATTCCTTTGTCTTCGTGTTGAACTCGACTTCTTAAGAAGGTTTTCTGAAGAAATCCTTGCAATCTCCCCTTTGATGTCTTCTTGGCAATTTGATTTTTGATGCCGGGGGTTGAGGAATCTTGAAAATCTTGCTTGTAATCCTTGTCTTCCAGAAGTTACTCATGATCAGCTTGACTGCAAATCCGGTGGTGCCTCTAGAATGAATGTCCTTGAAGAATTGCAGACGCACATGGGATTCTGATTATCTGACCTCTGTCTCCTCCACAATGTAGTCTTTTTGACTATTTGAGGTGAATGCTTTTGAGGAGAACCAGTCGGTTGCACAGCGGAAAATGATGATTGACTTGTGAGCGAAGGTGACTTGGCAGTTTTGATGATTTGAGAGAGTAGAGAGTCGTCGTTTTTTGTGTTGGAGGAGAAGTATCCGAGAATGATTTTTGAGAGAAAATAGCATGCGGACCACTCTCCCCCTCATGACGATCCGATGAATCGGGACGTCATGTCTTTATTCTTTTATTCTGGGTAACAAAATAGAAAAATAAAAAGAAAGGTTAAATGATAAAAACCGGATACACTGAGGTGTTCCGTTAACACAACATCAATGTAAACACTAATGTGTGGCCTGTAAAATGATAGAAGCATTAAAGCTCTAACAGGACTTCCATCCAGTCATTGTGAGGCATCTAAAGTAGATGTCACTCTGGTTGTTATGGCATGATCATAGAGATCAGCAAAGACAACGTAGCCCCCCGGGGTTGTGTAGACGCCTGTTATCATTACTATAGAGATAAACTCTGAAGTGATGGCCTGAACATGTTGGTGATTTCTATGTTGGAACAGCAGGACTTCCTTCCAATCATTGGTCTTCATCTATAGTAAATGAGCCCTATGGAAGTTCTCACGGGTCATGAAGACCTACAACTGACTCTAAAAAGTGTCTGTGTCCTAGAAAATTCAAAACATTTGGGAGTGAGATAACTAGACACGACGTGATCAATGAATGTTCAGTGGTGTGGGGCTGTGGGCCATTGTAGTCATTATCAGTCGCCTCAGAAGGAGACGGTGATAAGAGATGAGGTTCCCCGTGAAATATGATTAAACACTTATATGTTGGGAGACACGTGAGTGGTCTAGGGTATGGTTGTGCATGCGCCGTTTGGACAAAATGCAGCGACTTCTACCCGGGATCTAAATAAATTCAGTCCTGAACCTATGGGGAATTGTCCGGATTATTTGAGTGACTGGGATCGATTCTTTAGTTGATCGCTCAGTTGAGGTAGCAGACTTGTCTTTGAATATTGTTTTCTTGCTCAGTTGAGCCTTCTGCTTCCTCACTCTCATAGTGTTACTCACTCACTCACTCATTAAAGGCTTTGTCCTTTGGGTAGGCTTAGTTGGGTTTACTAAGCCATCAGGACTTATCTCTCATTTCTCTTTGTCCTTTTCTTTTTTCTCTGTGCTCCCCCTCAACTGGAGCACTCAGTAGGATGCCTTTGACGATGATTGGCACTCGGGAGGAGAACTTTGAAAAACTTCCCCTCAAAGTTTGCATCCTTGAGAAAATCCTTGCATGGTAAATTGTTTGGCACCAGGAGGAGAAAAATGATACTCCCCCTCAAAAGTTGCAAGTTGTGTTGTTTGTTACCCAGGGAGCAAAGTAGAAAACTCCCTCTTGGAATGTGCTTTCTTCGTTGTTTGGCACCAGGAAGAGTGAAAAAGAAACACTCCCCCTCAGAATAAGCACTCATTATTTGTTCTTGGCATGTATTGGTGATGGGGTGTGCATTTGTTGATTTTCTGCTCAGTGGGGTAATATACACGTCAATATTCCCCTTGATAATGTGCACCTATTGATTGCTCACAGCTCGTCTCCATACCCGCCATGTGTGTGGAGCAATCGGATCAGTTACCACACATGACGGACCGCGGAACAGATTACGTCTTCTTTGGTACCCATTTCTAGATGGGTCCTTCCTTTGTAGCATTCAAGAACTGTTGCACTTTCTGTTTAATCTGGGATCCTAAGCTAGCTGACTGAGAGGAGTTTGACATTCTTAATTTTTCAGCTTCAGTCTTAAGAACCCATTTTTGTTTGATCTTTTGAGCAGGAGAGGTTTCATTATCAGTCTTTGAGAATTGGTTCTTTAGAGAGTCTTCTCAAATGATTGAGTGAGTGAACCTTGAGGGGATATTTCAAACATGGTAGTGTATACTCTCCCTCAACGTTCACCTTTGCAGAAGCGGATTTCTTTTGGACTCTCTGATCATTCACATTCTGATCTTGAGTGAAGGAGGCATCAGACTCAGAGCAGCATTGCATGAAAGACTTGATACAGTTCTGAGTAGAGGAGCTTGAGCAGTGATGCTTAGGAGATGT
Organism: Cuscuta europaea; assembly: GCA_945859875.1. Taxonomy (NCBI): domain Eukaryota; kingdom Viridiplantae; phylum Streptophyta; class Magnoliopsida; order Solanales; family Convolvulaceae; genus Cuscuta; species Cuscuta europaea. Next base: position 4,745,872 of record CAMAPE010000041.1, read on the forward strand.
CTTCCTTTTGGCATAGAAGAGAGCACTTGAACCCCAGTTCCTATCCCTCAGACGAGATTCTTCTTCCTTCTTTCTTCTTCTTAACTTGTCCTCTATCCATTCTCCTCTCCTTTCCACTCTCTTCTTCACAGGGTCCCTTGTCGGTGAAGGTGACTCAGAGTGAGAAGTTGAAGTTTCAGGATCATTTGTAGATTTTTCAGAATAGTTCTCAGAAGACGGAGGAGAAGGAGAAGCACAGTTTTCAGATGATGGAGGAGAAGGAGAAGCACAGTTTTCAGATGATGGAGGAGAAGGAGATTGTGAGCCTGTGCTTGATTGAGAGGATGATTGGAGCAAAGATATTTCTTTCAAGAACTGTTCTCTTTCGAGTTCAAAAGGCTGTTTTTCTTTATCAAAAGCTTCTTTCAATTCAGCAAACTTTCTCACAAGGGGTGGAATGTATGCTGGTTTGGCTACATGCTCTGAAGTTGAAGGTTCCTCTTTATCTTGCACAGTCTCTTTTGCAGGGTAAAAGGTTGGAATCTCTTCAGGAGGAGTCAATGGAGGCTCTTTTGTTTCATAGCTCTTATTCAAGGCAGCATAATCAAAAGGAATTTCTGTTCCGAGATTAGCTCTCTTGGCATCTTCTTCATCATTCGTTTCTTTAACACTGAGGAAAGACATCAACTTAGTCAGTCCAAGACCCATATAATTGATGTCATACAGTTGAGGAGAGTCAACTTTCTTTAAATTACAAGGATTGGAAAGACCAAGCCCTTCTTTGGAATTGTAGAAACGGGTGTCCTTGGGTTGGTTCAAGAAGATTGTTTGTTCAGTCTGCCTCTTTGTAGCAAGTAAGTCTTCAAGATCTTTGATCTTGCGGTAAAGGGCACTTCTTTTATTTTGAAGAAAATCGTTATCAGCTATTGCGGTGCTTAGCTCTAACTGGGTCTGATTCAACTCCTTTGTTAATTAGATCAGCTACTTTCAGAGTCAGCTTCTCTGTTTCCAAAGTTATTTTCTTAACCTCTTCTTTGGAATTATCCAATTGTATACTCAATGAGGTGGACTTATCCAGCTGCTTCAGTAGGACTTTGTGATTATTTGCTAATCTCTCTTCCAATTCCTTGATGATTTTGTCCTTATCTTTTGAAGAATGAGTTTGACAAATACATGAACAAGGAGATATAGTGTCCATTGTTGTTGATTGTTGAATGTTGACCGTAGACGTGAGGTTGATTGAAGTTTCTGCAATTTTCTAGACATTGAAATGTAGCTTGGTCCTTGAGAAAAATAGTCTTAACCTTGAGAGTTTTTTTTAAATTATTTTTTTTATCTCAAGGTTGACTCTTGGAAGCTTTGATTGTTAGGTTGACCTTTAGTGTTGAAGATTTGAGCTCAAAAATTGAAATGGGCTCAAAATTAGCTCAAAATTTCAAAAATTGTAGTATTTCAAATGAATAAAATGTTATTTCCTTTAATTACTTTTCACACACTAATTTAATAATAAATTTTATACATCTCTTATATATAATAATATTATAATTATAATTATGTTTGAACGTTACAAAACTTTGGATAGTTTGTTGACTATCAATTAATATGGTTAATGAACAAATTCATTTCACCTTCTATATAAAACTGCTGGTACGAGTTGTTGCTTCCATTATTATTATAAAGTGTATTATTATTCCTCCTGCTAGCAACAACTATTCTTCTACTGTCCATCGGTTAAGAATCCTTCTTATTAATGTTATTATATTAATTCTATTTATTACCATAAAAATGCTGCCAAATTTGAACGGTTCCTTTAATTTTAAGGACTTGGGAGTATATATATACTATATGGATAGTATGAAAAGGAATAAGAAGAAGCTCCCTGTGATTTACTCGTACATGTTCATATACAAGTATATAACAAAATTTTACTCACAAAATTTTGGTTCAACCACATACTGCTGGATTAATTATATTATCCGACTCTCGTTGTTTTGTTACCGGCTTACGCCGAAGAGCTCGTTTTATCTTGGGGAAAGGTTTTCGCTAGTCGGAAATACTTTCTTGAGGACAGTGTTTACACGACTCGAGCTATATTATTTTCTAACGTTTTTTTGCAGGTTTATCCGGTCCTTTCCACCAACAATCTCAAGAAAGTATTTGGCGTCAGATATGCCTGCTCATTTAATATCACAAGGCGTTGCCGCCGCATTCATCGCGGGTATGTGATCTCTGCATGTGTGTTGCGTAGTTGGTTGTGATATACCCGCATGGAGAGCCATTTTGAATGAGATAAACGCTCACAAAAGTCTTCTACGTATAATGGTTAGTCTCTTCACTTTCTTACTTACAATAAGCCATACTTTCACTCCACTTTTTAAGAAAAATATTATTCTTTTATTTAGTGGTAAAATGACAACTATGGAAAATAACAACCCACTTAAATCAAGTTTAAACTTGAATTGTAGTGATGATAATTTTATTGAGGTTGTTTCTCAGAGTTGTAAAACTAATTATGTGAATGAGTGAGTGGTAGACTCGGGGGCTACCAAGCATATTTGTAAATACAAAAATGCTTTTACCTCCTATACTATTATAGGAGATGGTGAAGAGCTCGTGTACCTAGCGGACTCTAACACTGTTAAAGTGCATGGAAAAGGGAAAGTTCTTCTAAAACTCACATCGGGGAAAACTTTATCACTAAATGATGTGCTTCATGTGCCCGAGATTTGGACTAATTTGGTTTCCGTTTCTCTCTTGGCAAAAGTTGGGGTTAAAGTTTCTTTTGGTTGTGACAATTTTGTTAAGACTAAAAATGACGTTTTTGTGGGAAATGCCTATAGTAAGAATGGACTTTTTGTGCTTAGTATTTTTGAAATGCTGCATGATGATGCTTCTGCGTACTTTTGGTTGGTTAATTATTGTGTTATGTGATATAATAGATTTGGCGTTTTACGTGGCATTTTTTCTTGGTCTTTATTTTTGTTTGATATATGAAACTCCTAAATATCCTAAAATTGATATTTAATGATATGGGAGCACCTCTAGTAAATCGTGATGTATTTGATGAATTTATATAAATTTTATTAGAGCATCTACACTGCGATTAGTGATGGTAAAAGTTATTTGTTACATTTATTGGTGATTTTTCGAGATAAACTAAATTTTATCTTATTTAAATTTAAAAGGTGAGTTTCTTTTTTTTGTTAAAATCATTGTTTACAAATAAAGGTTGAGACATAAATTATCTCTCTACGAATTCTAGAAGGGCTATGCACCTGTTTTTTTAAATATTTAAAATTGTGGGGGTGCTTAGCTATATTTTTATTACATATCTCATTGAGTGAAAATGAGCTTTTTAACTCTTGGCTACTTTTGCATAAACTGAAACAGTGGAGCACATACATAATTTTCTTAAATTGAAGAAATAAGTGCTAATGTGCAATACTTTAAGCTATGTTATTGCTGATATTATTGTGACCGTTTTTGGAGAATGTGTACACACTATATGATGCATGTATGATTATTTGTTTATATGTTGTTGAAAAAAATGCTGAATTTTGTGAGAATGTGTTTCCTTTGAAACGTGAGCACAAGACCGTTGCACCATATAGTGATTATGATCCATTACAAGGAAAAGAAACCTTTAATGATGAACCCTCTAGTGATAGTGAACCATTAAAAGAAAATGATTCTTTTAGTGATGAACCTTCTCTTTTGAGAAGAAGTAAGAGGGCAAGCATAGAAAAATCTTTTGGAAATGATTTTTATACATATCTTGTTAATGATGAACCTTTAACCTATTCACAAGCTATTTCTTCAAAAGAAGCTTCATTTTGGTTTGAGGCCATACAAAATGAAATTGATTCTATCAAACAAAATAAAACTTGGATTTTAACCGATTTACCAAAAGGTTGTAAACCAATCGGATGCAAATGGATTTTAAAAAAGAAATTAAATCCGGATGGTTCAATCGATAAATATAAAGCGAGGCTTGTGGCGAAAGGGTTTTCTCAAAAACAAGATGTTGATTATTTTTTTGACACATTTTGCACCGGTAACGCGTATTTCTTCTATACGGACTTTAATTGCATTGGTTTCTGATAATCATGTAATTTCCATGTGTATGTTTGTGTTTTTAATTAGTTTTGATTGAGTTTTACTTTGGAAATTACACACTTTTGGTGTAATAGTTTAGTTTGTTAAATTCTTGTAAATTGTTTAGATTAGGATCACTCTGAGCTCAAACATGCCTTGATCACTCAAAGGACAGTTGGTGAACCCCAAAAAGTGGAAGGAAGGTGCATAATTTGAAGACAAAAAAAGGATCCTGAAATTTTGGTCTATACCCGGTCGAGTATCACCTATACTCGATTGGGTATCTTGTTGAAACTTCAAATCGGACCGGATCCGAAGACAAAGGATCATGCAGAGAAGATTCGGACCACGATCGAGTGTCCATACCCGATCGGGTACACCGACACACCCGATCGGGTATCTCTTCAAATACAAACCTGAATTCGGTCGAGTATGCCCCGGATCTGAAGTTATAAACATACTCGACCGGGTACAAAGGTATACTCGATCGGGTATACCTATAGAATTTAGCCTATAATCGATCGAGTATACCTCAAATCTGGCATTTTACACATACCCGATCGGGTACCTTGTATATACCCGATTGGGTACCTGAGCTGCATCTCAAAAGCCTATAAATACACCCTCTTTCCTTCACAATTAGATATCCAATTCCTACATACTTCTAAGCTCAGTCTAGAATAGTTCTTTCTTTATATTTTCTTCATGTTTAGTCTCCAAATGAGGAGCTAAACTCTTCCATCTTGATTTTGCTACTTTGAAGCTTAATAAATTTGTAAGTTGTGAGTTATTTTCTTTAATCTTCTTCCTTGAATATTAATTCTTCCTTTAAAATACTATTTCTATATCAAAGTTGGGGAGTGTTACTAAGATGACAATTAGTTAACATTTTGATATTAACTATAGTAGGATTCATATTCTTTAATATTTTTCCTTGAGTATTAATTAATTCCTATTCATATTTCATGTTAATATTTTGAACATTACTTAAAGGATTAACTAGTTTTGTTTCATATATTAACTATTACTAGAATCAATCGATTAATACGCTTGTTATTAATTCGGTTCCTTCAAAGGTAGTAAACTTGGATTGTTAATGCATGCATCTCATGGTTAATAAACCAAGGGGAATTAATTATATTGATTAAACCAATAAACCGCTTGTGTGGAGGTTATCAATCTCAATCGTTTTCATCTTAAGCTTATTGCTACTATCGAGTTAATATACGACGCTTGTTCTATGTTGACTCGATAGTAAGTTTTATTAATGAACGCTTCTCGTTATTAATAACTACCCTCGATGAACTGGATATACTCCTCGGTTGAGTATTCGAGAGGAAGATAGTTAAAGATATAACCGGGATCGACGAACATTTCATTAAGTGAATAAAAGCAAAACTAAGACCTCATCTCTATTAATTAAAACCACATAACTCGTTCATCTTAGTGTTAATTAACTTAAATCAAATCAAACTCAACCCCCCCCCCCCCCTTTTGTTACTGTTACTATAAAAGATAAATATTCCTTTCTCTATGGATACAAACCTTACTTTGTTATACTACGTATAATCGTTGTATTGTATTTATTTTGAGTGCATCTTACGACAAGTGCACGTCAAATTTGGCGTCGTTGCCAGGGAAAGGCAATAATTTTTCTTTTATTTCATTTCAAGAAAAGTCAATAAAAAAAATATTCAATAAAAATATAAAGAGTTATTATTTTTCTATTTCTGAGCTTTCAAGTATATCGTTAAATATCGTTCACTGAACGAAATCACCTACCAATCAAACCCCGAAATAGAACAAACTTTCGAGCGGTTGAAAAGTAAATTTTCTAATACCACCGACTCGGAAGAATCATCTACCAGAGATTCATACACCGCTAGCTCTAGTTCTAGCGAATCCGAAGAGTCCTTTCACATGGCTCTTGAAACGAGAACACTGAGGGAGCTCACAGCTCCAAACTTGAATCAACAACCACTGTGTATTACCTTCCCTACACTTGATAAGGGTAATACGTTTGAGCTAAAATCTGGGCTCATTCATCTGTTGCCATCCTTCCATGGCCTGAGAGGAGAGGATCCGAACAAACACCTCTCGGAGTTTCACGTCGTTTGCACAAGCATGTGTCCAAACGGTGTGACGGAAGAACAAATCAAAATGCGGGCTTTTCCATTTTCTCTAAAGGATACCACAAAGGATTGGCTATTCTATCTTCCTTCGGGAAGTATAGGTACATGGGCGGCCATGAAGAAAGCCTTCCTCTAAAGGTATTACCCTGCCTCTGTCTCCTCATCTTTCAAAAAGCAGATTAGCAATGTGGAGCAAAAGGATGATGAATCGTTCTACGAATATTGGGAACGATTCAAGAAACTTTGTGCAAGCTGTCCATACCACGGATATTCGGAGCAAGACCTCATCTTATACTTCTATGATGGTCTTTGCAATGATGATAGACGGATGATCAACGCCGCATGTGGAGGGGGGATTGTCAACAAGACTCCTTCTCAAGCTAGAAACCTTATCTCGGAGTTGACCGAGAATTGTAGACACTATGATCGGCGGTCATCAAAACGAGTTATGGCGGCGTAATCCAACAACTCGTTGGAAAGTCAAGTAGCCGGCTTGACTTCTTTGGTTAAAGATTTTCTCTTAAATCAAAAAACCCAAGAAGTCAAGGTCTGCGGCATATGCTCGACACAAGGGCACCCCACCGACTCTTGCCCAACGCTACAAGAGGAGAACTCCGAGCAAGTCAATGCTTTGGGGTTTCAAGGCCAAAAGAGGTATGACCCTCACGGCAACACCTACTGTAACACCCCCAAATTTCCCACCCAAAAATACCTTTAAATGAGACATTATTTATTAACTTTCTTTGAAAACATCAGAATTGTGCAGCGGAAAATTCACAGGGAAATAGGGGCGTTACCGCCACACTCGGCACTAACTTAACCGAGTGCAAAGGCTAACCACCTCTCAAAGAATTTAACTCAAAATAATATTAATTATCTAGAGTTCTTGAAATGAAAATATACAATTATTTACTAATTCTGTTTTGTAGCGGAAGCTCTCTCGAAATCAACTTCAACAGGATCAACTCAACACCTGTACAAAATCAAGTACAGATAGAAAAACACAAAGAAACAAAATTAGCCGGAAATGCTAGTAAGTCCCACCCAACCCCGTAAAATAATCATGTTTGATATATTTTTGTAAAACATCTTGGAGGAAACCTTTTTCAAAACATTTTATATAAATCATAAGTAAAACAGTATATACAAAATATTCTCATAACACAATTCATATGTAAAATATTAATATTTCAAATATAAGTACTTATCTCAACCCATAAAATTCCAAAATACCAATGTACATAAACCACCAAATATTCTCACAATTATTCCAAGTATAAATCAATCACCAATATTCATCTTAAAATACTTATAACTACTTGTGAACAATATTCAACATAGTCAACCCAAATCAAACCCAAAAGTATTTGTACTTCGGGAATCCATAAATAATTTTATTATTCAAATAATTATAACTCAAAATAAACTTGTATAATTCGAAATCACATTTTTAATTAAAATAATAATTCAAACACTATAAATACCTCATTTCTCAAAATATGAGCTAAATACATCATTTCTCAAAATACATTTATGAACAAGAAGTAATTCACATAGTAGAGTGAAAATATCATTTCCTTAAATAATTAGTGTTCAAAATAACTTTAAAATTCATTCAACCAAATAGTATTTCTCCAAATAAGTACTTTAACAACTCTTACGAGTAAAGTACTAAAATATTTTCTCGAACTCTTTATACTAAGTCCCTAAGTAATTTCGAAGGGCGGTGCTCAATATTTTTAATTGAGCCCGATGGTCCGTTGTTATGTACGGCCACCCCGGGACTTTTGCCGGTACCACTTCTAACCTGAGGAAACTGAACATCTACCTTAAGTGTGCACACCCCCTGAAAGGGATTCCAAGCCCTACGGGTAGTAAGAAGTCCAAGTAGTTCGGACGTCAACGTCTCCCTACTCCACCAAAAAGGGATTACCCTATATAAGTGATAGAGTATATCTAGAGAGAAGTGAGAGCTAGAGAGAGAAGTGCAATAATATGCTTCAATAGAATGATTTGGTAACCCCTATAACTACTCCCAAGGGGAGTATTTATAGAGAAAATTAGGGTTGGGCTCCCAAGCCTTGGGCTTGGGAGGCCCATTTATGACTGGACCGCTACTGGGCCGAATACAAAGCCACTAATGGGCTGTACAAATGAATAAGTATAAAATCCGATTCTGGGAGGTCTTCGTGGCCGACGAGGGCGTGGCCGACGAGGGCACGGCCGACGAGGGCGCGGCCGACGAGGGCACCCGGGTTCCTTGGGCTCAGGACCATAATCTGAGTTGGCTCCTTTTCGGCCGACGGGGGCGTCTTGGCCGACGAGGGCGCCACTCTGTTGTCTTGTGCTTTCTGTTCTTCCGAGTATGTGGGTCCGGGGGCTCAGACCCATATACTCCATCAGGAGTCCCCCACTCTCTAAGCTGAGACGTAGACGAAGTGAAGGAGAGTAGATTCCCGTGCTTTGTTGTCCTTGGCCGTTACCTGTTCCTCGTTGTGGACAGGGAGGCCGTTGTTTACTTGATGTCTTCGTTTTGGGACGATGGGTGTCCTTCCTTCAATGGTGGCCGTTGAAAGCATGTTTCGCTTGGGCGCTGATGGTTGAAGTTTGTGTTTGGGCCGGTGAGGCCGTTGAGGTTGTTCCTTGCTTTGAGGACGATGGCGTCCTTTCCTTCGGGTGGCCGATGAGGGCGCTCGCGCACTCCTTTTGGCCGTTGCTGGTTGGCCTTCGTGTTCTTGGCCGAAGGGCCCGTCAAGATTGATCATTGGCGGAGGACGATGAGTGTCCTTGCCTCTAGTGGCTTGTTGGCCGTCGCTAATGACGTTATGGGCCTTTGGCCGATGAAGTTCCGTTGTGCTGAATGGATGATGTGGCCATGCTTTGTGGTCATGTTCATGTTCTTTGTTGTGTTTCCTTTGTGCTTTGCTGAGGCCGGTGTAGTCCCCCAGTCCCCCACTGCTTCAGGCCGAGGAGCGTGAGGGGTGAAGGAGTTGCTTGAGTCCCTGGCCGAAGCGACCTCTCCGTAGTCCCCCTGAATCCAACTCTCATGGCGATTTTCTGGCCAAGGTAACCCTGTGGGAGAACCCTTGTGCGCAGATCGCTTGTAGAGAGTTATCATCAAAGGTTAGTACGAGGAGCCGATGGCTGTGGGCTTCTTTGATCATTTTGTTCTGTGGCCGTTATAGGTGTTTGTTACGTTCCTGGCCGTTGCCGTCTCGTTGTTTGGCAGTTGTGATCTTGGCGAGCCAGTGGGACGTTGTGGGCGCTTGCTGGTACTTGTAAAGCCGGCAAGTGTGTAGGCCGTTGGAGTCTGGTTTGCCAATGGGCTGTTGATAGAGTTTGGCCCGTTGGTGACGTGGTGGTCTCCCGTTGGTGGTCGTTGATGTGGCCATTGGGAGAGTGCCACGTGTAGTGACCGTTGGGTGGAGGGGTCTATAAATACCCCTTCCCCTCCGACGAGAAATCACATTTGCATTCTGAATTGTCGAAGTGCTACCCATTTTTCTAGAGAGATAAACTCCCAAGCTTGTTCTTCGTGTTCGTCGTTGTTTAAGGTTAGTGTTCGTCACGATCTTCCTCACTTTTCATATTTTGCTTCCTAGACTAGTGATCTAGTGTTAGGTGTTTGAACACCCTTAGATCTTGAGTTAAATTTCCTTAGGCCCGTAGTAGTAGTTATGAAGAGCTTGAACGACGACTACTACCCCTACGACGACCAGCCCTCCACGAGGTCGCTTGACTACGAGGTGCTCGAGGAGTTTGAGGAGGAGATAGAGCGTTTAAGTCCATACAAATCCGGAGAGCCAGTGGACGAGGAAGGCGAGGACGAGGAGTCCGCCTCCTCTTCAAAGGGTGAGGACGTAGGTGCGTCCCGAGTGGTGGACGGGGCGTCCACTTCTGCTGTCATTCCGTGCCCGAGGCCGGTGTCTGCCGTGAAGGGAGCAGCTAAGCCGAAGAGAGTGAGGAGGCCAAAGAGTGGGCCGGGCACTTCCCAGTTGGATCTCACCAACATCTTCCTGATCAAGCCGGAAAGCAGTACGGCCGACTATCTCGTTGCCCAGATGTACGTGGGGCCGTTCGGGCGGGTTAGGGCACCCAGGCCGACGGACCATGTTCTTCTTCCGCCACCGGGATACTTTGGAGTATACCCGATGAGTTTTGCTAAGGGGTTGAGGTTCCCCCTTCACCCTTTCATTACCGAGTACCTGGACATGGTAGGGCTTCCTCCGGCCCTGCTGACGCCGAACAGCTACTCCCTGATGGTGGGGTTTTTGCTCCGGTGTGAGGAGTTGGGCTATAGGCCGACAACGGCCTTATTCATGAATTTGTACCAGATAGGCCGAGGAAGCCACAAGAACTGTGCGGCCTATGCTACTCTTCAGCAGCTGCCGAAGAAGAGGAGTTTCACGGATTTGCCTACGTCCATTCATGGGTGGAAGAGCAAGTTCGTGTTTGTGTCTATTGGTGAGAGTGGCACCGAGTTTCCCTCCCTCGGCCACACCGGGAGGTTTAACCTGCATGACCCGCCAAAGAGCTCTATTTTGGACGCTCAGGTGGAGGCCTTCTTGGAAGGGGGGCCGAGGAGCGTGAAGGATTACATCACTGAATACAAGATGGCCGCCCTCGGCTTCGTGAGGTACTATGTCTATGGTGACAAGGAGGATGACCTCCAACTCTGGGCGAGGATGACCACCACCTTTGAGGAGGCCGACGGCCCGGACTTGGGCATTCCTGCTGAGGCCGATGGTAATTCTTTCTTCGGCTTTCTGTCTTTATGTTTTGTCCTTTGCCTTACTAATCTGTTTGTTTTTCCTTTGTAGATTTTGTCATGGACCGTCGTTCCATGATGGCTATTGCCAAGGCCAAAGCGGCCGAGGAGATTGCTGCTAAGGCGGCCGAGGCGGCCAGACGTGCCGCGGCCGGTGGGAGCGGGGCTACTGCTGATGCGGCCCCAAAGCCTGCTCCATCGAAGAAGAAAAGGCCGGCCACTGACGGCCAGAAAAAGTTGACTGAGGCCGGCGTGAGCGTCTCTAAGAAGACGAAGAGGGCTCCTTCCCCTTCTCCGGCTAGTGAGGCCGGTACTCTTACTGTCCCCAGCGTGGGCGATGGTGGTCCCGTCGTGGACCTTACTGTTGCTGACGATGCTGCCCCATCGCTTCCTCTCGTCCAGGAACCACGGACGCAGAGGGCCGGCAAGGAGATTGCCGGTGCCACCTACCAGAAGGTGGTAGAATACCCCGTCGGCGGGGGCGTGTTTAATGATCTCGTCCCTGGCCACGTCGTCCTGGCCAAGGCCATGCCGGCCAAAGATCGGGCTCACTTAAAGAAGCTCGAGGACCCGAAGATTTACGAGGGCGGCATGGACCTCCTCGTCCAAGTAAGTTACTGTCCTTATATTTTTGTTTCTCTCTTCGTCTATGTAGAGTATTTTGCCTGACCTTTGTTTTCCTTCTGCAGAGTGCCTTTATGCTTATGGAAAGCCATAAGAGGCAGTATTGGGAGATAGCTCGCTTGAAAGAGCTGGAGCAGAAGGCTGCCTCGGCCGACGAGGCGGTAGCTTGCCTTGTCGGCTTTTGGTCCTTTTGCCCGTGATCGTGGTGTCCGCTACGTCCATGGGGTATAGTCTCTCCCCATTATTGGCAAATGGTTGGGGTGACTTGCCAAGTGTTGAACCAGTGTCATTGTCGGCCTTCATTCCTGTGTTGTGGCCGATAAGGGCACCTTCACCTTAGTCTTTTGGACTTTGAATTTTTCTCCAGTACATATACAAGGCGTAGGTAGCTAACGGCCTTGGAATATATATGTACCCGCTTCGTCCAGAATTCTTCCATTTGAGTACTTAGGTAAATTTCCTAAGTATAAATGTTAAGCATTTACTTCTTTGCGGTGCCGCTGCCGGCTAGCCATGGTTCCTTGTTGAGGAACTTTCCGTCGACCAACGGCCTTGGTTCCGGTGCCTGCGTCGGCCATCCGAGGTGCCATGGCAAGTAGGGGTTGTTTCTTGTTGCTTGATCCTTTCGCGGGTGTGATAAGTGCCCGTTTCGTCCTGGTCATCCTCAGGATTGCGATGCCTTGTTTCATACCAAGCGTTGGTGCTTCAAAGGACTATGGCCGATGAAGGTCACCTCTTGCTTGTCACCCAACCGATGCGGTTAGGGTTTTATAGGCGTGTGTCGGCCTCGATCATTTCCTTGTGGTTCGTGGACGTGTCGTCCATGTTACCTGTTTGTGGTACTATACTTGTGTTCAACTGATATGTACCTGGCCAAAATGGGCCTGAATTGTGGGGATTTTATTTTTTCATTGCTCGAGGCCGGCAAGTGTGCGCGGCCGTCGGCTTCCCTCTTTTTCCCTTGTGTGTTTTTTTTTTGTTTCGGGGGGATATCCTTCTTTCAGGCTTCGGCCGAAGCGTGTGCTCGTCCTTCGGCCGGTTCGGACTTCGTTTATAACGTCCGTGGTCTCAGGGCGGGTCCCGTCGCCTATTTATGACGCGGGCTAGACTTTTGGTCGGTTTCCAACGGCTGTCATTGCCCATCCCTGAGTTTTGGGATTTTGTCACCTCGGCCATGATTTCAGGCCTGTCGTCCTGCGTTCTGGCGCGTGGACGACGCGGTGAGCTTCCCATTTCAAGACGTGGGCCGTTTGCGGGCCCTTCGTCCTGGGGACATCGTCGGCCATGCCTGAGTGTTTCACTTCTAGGCTTACGGGGCCAGGACGATGTGCTCTCTCAGCTAGGCCTGAGCCTTTCGCTGATACAAAATACAATGGAGTGCCTGAGCTTGTCGCTCGTAGGCTGCAAATGCAAGGGGCCATGTCGGCCGGACCTGAGCCTTTCGCTCTAAGGTGGCCGACGAGGGCACCTGCTAATGTTTTACTTTGAATTTCCAGAGAAAAAATCAGAACATGATTTTATTCATAAGTGGCTCGAGGCCGAGGGTGGCGTTCAATCAGTAACCCGTTAAGGGGTGAGGGCTTCGCCGTCTACACCTCCTTCGGATTACTTATAAAACTTCACCAGATGGTGTACATTCCATGTTCGTGGTACATTGGACCCATTCGGGAGTTTAAGGTTGTAGGTGCCGGGTTTGACCACGGCACTGACGATGTAGGGCCCTTCGTACTTCAATGCTAGCTTGCCACCCTCTGTCGGCTGGCCTGCTTCCCTTCGGCGGAGGACGTAGTCCCCCACCTGAAATTCCCGAGAACGTACCTTGGCGTCATAGTATGATTTTACTTGACGCCGGTAGTTCTCGGCGCGGACGTAAGCTTGCTCACGCCTCTCATCAACCAGGTGTAGGTCAATCTTCATGTTCTCTTCGTTGGTGTCAGGCTCATATTGTTCCACCCGCCGGCTGGGGATGGCAACTTCCGTGGGCGCCTTTGCTTCAAAGCCGTAGCACAGGGCGAAAGGCGTTTCACCTGTCGCCCTCCTCGGCGTGGTCCTGTAGCACCACAGGATGTTGGGGAGCTCGTCGACCCAACTACCTCCTGCGGCCTGGAGGTTCTTCTTCAACCCCTCCATAATTGTTCTGTTGGCGTTCTCGACTTGCCCGTTGCCCTGAGGATAGGCAACGGAGGAGAAACGGTGCCTCACCCCAAACTCCCGGAGGAGCTCCTGGAAAGGGGCTGCCTCGAATTGGGTGCCGTTGTCTGATATGATCTCCTGGGGGACGCCAAAGCGTGTGATGATGTTCTTGTAAACAAATTTTTGGCATCTGGCCCCCGTGATGCTGGCCAAGGGCTCCGCCTCGACCCACTTGGTGAAGTAGTCGACGGCGACGATGATGTAGCGGTTATTCCCGACGGCTCTGGGCAGGGGGCCGACCAGGTCAATTCCCCATCTGGAGAATGGAATTGCGGTGCTGACAGGGGCATAGTTGACAGCTGGCCGACCAGGGGCCTTCTGGAGTACCTGGCATGTGGTGCACTTTCTGGCCAGATCAGCGCAGTCGCGTGCCATCGTCGGCCAGAAGAAACCCTGGACGATGAGTCGCCGGGACATGCTGAAAGGGCCCTGGTGTGAGGAACAGACGCCACAATGAACTTCTTCCATGGCTGTGTCGGCCTCGTCCTGGTGCAGGCATCGGAGGAGAGTGCCATTGCAGGACCGTTTGTAGAGTTTGCCATCTTCGACGGTGTAGCTTGGGGCCCTGAGCTTGGCAAGTTTGGCCCTCTCCTCGTCCGGGGGCAGCTCCCCCGTGGTGATGAAGGTGGCGATGTCGGAGATCCAGTCCTCTGGTCGCTGTTGGACGCACAAGACGGGGCTGGCATGGATGCTGGACATGCTCAACTCCTCGATCTTGGCCAAGTGGGAGATGTGCTCCGGGGTGTCCGAGCTGAGCTTGGAGAGGATGTCGGCTTCAGCGTTCTCGGCCCTTGGGATCTGAGTGATCTCGTGGGTTTCAAATGCTTTCAGCAATTCCTCCGCTGCTTGTTTGTACTGCTTCATCCGGCCTTCCTTTGCCTCGTACGATCCCTCCACCTGGCCCACTACCAGTTTGGAGTCGCACTTGATCTTGAGGTGCTTGGCCTTGAGGCCGGAGGCGAGTCTGAGACCGCTGAGGAGGGCCTCATACTCGGCTTCGTTGTTGGATGCCCTGAAGTTGAAGCGGATGGCATAGTAAGCTCTGAACCCTTCAGGGGATATGAGGATGACGCCGCCGCCGCATGATTTCGCGGCCGACGAGCCGTCAGTGAACAGGGTCCACGTGTCGTCCGGCTCCGGCCCGGGGTTGGCGAAGGCCGTCTCCCTTGCTGTGCATTCGATGACGAAGTCGGCCAAGGCTTGCCCTTTGATGGATGGCCTTGGCTTGATCTCAATTTGAAACTGGCTGAGGAAGATCGCCCATTTCACCATCCTCGAGGAGCTTGTGGGGCTCCTCATGAGTGCGCCAAGAGGCTGCTGGGTCAGCACATGGACGGTGTGGGCTTGGAAATAGTGCCCCAGCTTCTTCACTGTGTGGACGATGGCCAGCACCGTCTTCTCAATGGGGGAGTACCTGAGCTCGGCCTCCCTGAGCGTCTTGCTGATGTAGAAGATGGCCTTCTGCACCCCTTCATCCTCGCGGATGAGCATGGAGCTGATGGCCGACGTGCTCACCCCTAAGTACAAGAAGAGGGTTTCGCCGGCTTTGGGCTTGGAGAGCACGGGTGGGGACGACAAGTACCTTTTCAATTCGTCGAATGCTTCCTGGCACTCCGTCGTCCACTTGAAGCTGTTGGCTTTCCGCATGATCTGAAAGAAGGGGAGTGCCCTCTCGGCGGACCTGGAGAGGAACCGGTTTAAGGCCGCCAGGCGCCCCGTCAGTCGCTGTACCTCCTTGACGTTGCGGGGCGGCTCCATGTTGATGATGGCCTGCGTCTTCTCCGGGTTGATCTCGATGCCTCTCCGGCTGACCATGTAGCCGAGGAACTTGCCGCCCTGGACGCCGAAGGCGCATTTCTTGGGGTTGAGCCGGAGCTTGAACTCCTTCATTATTTCAAAGATTTCCCGGAGGTCGTCGGCGTGGGAGGTGGCCTGCCTGCTCTTGACGATCATGTCGTCGACGTACGCCTCCATCGTCCGGCCAAGGACCGCTCTGAAGATCTTGGCCACCATCCTAGTATAGGTGGCGCCGGAATTTTTAAGTCCGAAGGCCATGACGAGGTAGCAAAAGATTCCCTCTGGGGTCATGAATGCCGTCTTCTCGGCGTCATCTTCATGCATGGAGATTTGGTGGTACCCTCTGAAAGCGTCGAGGAACGACATCAACTCGCACCCCGCCGTCTCGTCCACCAGCTGATCAATGTTGGGGAGAGGGAACGGGTCCATGGGGCACGCCTTGTTCAGGTCAGTGTAGTCAACACACATTCTGAACGACGGCGGTTTTTGTGCGAGGACGACGTTGGCCAACCATGTCGGGTACTTCACCTCTTTGATGTGCTTGATTGAGAGGAGCATGGCGACCTCTCCTTTGACGAAGTCCTGCCTGTCGGCGGACAAGTAGCGCCGCTTCTGTTTGACAGGCGCGGAGGCCGGATCGACGGTCAGCCGGTGAGTGATCACCTGGCGGCTGATGCCTGGCATATCGTCCGGGCCCCACGCGAAGACAACGGCGTATGACCGTAGGACTAGAAGGATGGCGTCTCGTTGGTCCTGGGGGAGTTGCTTTCCGACCCTGAGAACCCGCTCCGGCCGGGAGGTATCCAGAGGGATTTCCTCGACCGGCTCCGCATGTGGCCTCTCCTCGTCCATGGCGACGGCAGCCGTAATGGTGTCTATCCTCTGTCCTTCCCTTTCGGCCGGCCTCGTTAGCTTGAGGTAGCAAGCTCTGGCTATCCTCTGATTTCCTCTGGCGTAGCCGATGCCGTCATTGGTGGGGAACTTCAAACATAGGTGCTTCATGGAGATGATGGCCTCTAAGTCCTCCAGCGCTGGCCGGCCCAAGATCAGGTTGTGGGCGCACTGGAGGTTGACCACCATGAACTCCATGTCAATCTTGGCGTGGTGGGGGCCGTCACCGACCTCCACGGGGAGGACTATCGTGCCCTCGGCGTCGATAGAGTCCCCGGTGAAGCCGGATAACGGGGTCTTGATCGGCCTCAGCAAAGCTCTGTCCAGCTTCAGCTGCTTGAAGGTGTCCAGGTACATCACGTTGACGGAGCTCCCCGTATCGATGTAAGTACGGTGGATGATGGAGTCACCGATCTCACATCGGATGACGAGGGCGTCCCTGTGTGATTCCGTACCCGGAGGCAGATCCTTGTCGGTGAAGGTAATCGCCTCCGTTCGCTGCTTCTTCGGCTGGGGGGGAACGTGGGACACCTCCCTAATGTAAAGGGATTGGGCCCATTTCTTTCGCTGAGTGGCGGAGTCCCCCCCAGTGTTCCCACCTACGATGAGGTGGATGTGATTCTTCTTCGGCGGAGGCTCTTCGAAGTCCTCGTCGTCGCTGAGTCTACCAATCTCCCGCTTCTTCGCAGAGGGTTCGCCCCCATGTTTGCCGGTGTTTACCCAAGTGTTCTTGCGTGGGCCACCTTTGACAAACTGGGAGAGTTCCCCCTGGCGAATAAGGCGCTCGATGGCCTTCTTCAATGTGATGCAATCGTCGGTGTTGTGCGACGAGTTCTTGTGGAACCGGCAGTATGTGCCGCCCTGCTGGATGGCAAGGATCTCCTCGGCCGGCCGAGGAGCCTGCTCGATAAGGCCGTGCTTCTCGGCACAATCGAGGATGGTGCCGACCGGGTGGGTGAGGGTTACCCCCGGCCGTTCCAGCCTCGGCCGCCAGTGGCGGTCTTTCTTACTTTGTCCACCAGAGCCGTCGCGGCCCTGGGCACCCTGGCCGGCCGGGGACGGACCCGAGGCCGGCGAAGGATTTGTCTTCTTGGGGGGATGGCCCCCCTCTCTCTTGTGATTGTGGAGCTCGTCAGCGTCGGCATACAAGCCTCCGCGTTGGAGCGCCTTGGCGTACGACCTCGGGGGGTCAGTGATGAGGCTCCTGGCGTACGGGGAGCTGCGGAGGGCTCCCTGGTACAAGGCGAGGAGGGTGCGCTCATCGGCCCCCTCGACCTCCTCGGTCTCCCTCGTCCACCGGTCGATGAATGACCGGAGGGACTCCTCGTGCTGCTGTTTGACGGAGAGGAGGTGGGTGAAATACTTCTTGGCGCGCTTCCTCCCGGCAAAGTGAGTGAGGAAGCGCTGGGCGAGATCTTGCCATGAGTCAATGCTTCCCTCTGGCAGTCCGTTGAACCACTCGTACGCTGGCCCCTCGAGAGTAGAGAGGAACCAACGACAGAGGTATTCGTCGGACGCGTTCACCATCAGCATGTTGTTTTGATAACGGCTGAAGTGCTCCTGGGGGTCTGATCGGCCATCGTAGGACTTGATGGCGTTCCCCCTGTACTTCTCAGGGATGGGGGCCGAGAGGACCCTGTTGGTGAAAGGGGTCCTAGTCCTGACCTGGATGATGGGGTCACCCCGCCCTTCGGCCAGCTCCCTCTCCAGGGCGCTGACTTTGTTCATGAGCGCGTTGAGGCCGGGGTCGTTGGAGGCGCCGGCCGTAGGGATGTTGGCCGACTGCTTGGCCTCCATCTGAGCCAACCTCCTTTCCAGCTGGGCGATGACCTCGTCCCGGGGGTCCCTGTCAGCCGCGACGGCACCCGGCTGGTTCCTCAGGCGCTCGTTGTGAGCCGCGTTGATCTGGTGACGCACGTCATCCTCGTGCAACTTCCCCTTGCCCTTGTCCGGGCGGGGCTGGTCCGCTGTCCGGGACACAGACCCCAAACTCTCCCTTGGCGAGCCAGGACGAGGATCACCAATCCGTCCCGCCATCCTCTCCGAAACCGGACGACGGCGCGTGTCACCTAGCCTATTGAAGGCAGAGGCTTTTCCACGCGCTGGGGTCTGCCCGGGCCGAAGAGGGGAAGCAGGGTGGGAGTGGGACGACGCCGTGTCCTGGGCCACAACCCCCTCATTGTTGCCTATCTGGTCAGCCAGTGGTTGGGGATGAGGAGGTGGAGTGACGTTTCCCCCGGTCCTTGGCAAGAGTGCGCTGAGGACGGTGGGGTTCTGAGCCAGGCTGGCGATGATGACCGACAGCGCGGCCTGGACCTGTGGATCCACGGACGGAGAGGCCGCGGCCATAGGCTGGGCCGGGGCGTGATCCGTCTTTTCAGCTCGCTTTTTGTCCAAGCCGAGGCGGGCATCAGGGGCGCCGCCGTTGAGTTGGTTGCGGAGGTCCGTTGTGAGGTTGAAGGCCTCCTGGAAGAGGTCCCCTCCGCCGACCTGGTCGGCCGTGGCGTCCTCATCGTGCTCCCTGGGCTCTTGGTCCTCAGGGATGGCTTTGCTGACGAGGTTGCGGTTTGACTTAGTTCTCCCCATGATCAGTGGTCAGCTGTGCTTGGTAGCGACGAAGGGTGCTAACTTGATTGTTCTAGCTCTCAACGAGAGCACCAAATGATAGAGTATATCTAGAGAGAAGTGAGAGCTAGAGAGAGAAGTGCAATAATATGCTTCAATAGAATGATTTGGTAACCCCTATAACTACTCCCAAGGGGAGTATTTATAGAGAAAATTAGGGTTGGGCTCCCAAGCCTTGGGCTTGGGAGGCCCATCTACGACTGGACCGCTACTGGGCCGAATACAAAGCCACTAATGGGCTGTACAAATGAATAAGTATAAAATCCGATTCTGGGAGGTCTTCGTGGCCGACGAGGGCGTGGCCGACGAGGGCACGGCCGACGAGGGCGCGGCCGACGAGGGCACCCGGGTTCCTTGGGCTGAGGACCATAATCTGAGTTGGCCCCTTTTCGGCCGACGGGGGCGTCTTGGCCGACGAGGGCGCCACTCTGTTGTCTTGTGCTTTCTGTTCTTCCGAGTATGTGGGTCCGGGGGCTCAGACCCATATACTCCATCAATAAGTGACTAGGTTACTGCTACTACTGAACAGCAGGGTCTTTTGCCCGAATTTTAACACTCTCCACAGTCAAGGTCGTGGACACCAACATAATAGTTTTCCACAGTCAAGGTCGTGGACACCGACATAATAATTTTCCACAGTCAAGGTCGTAGATACCGACATAACAACTCTTAATGAGTAGACAAGTAATAGCAGCCCTAATCACTCTCCACAGTCAAGGTCGTGGAGGACACCGACACCCCGGATTTCTCCCGTGATGCCCTTACATTAAAAGGTTCATTTTATTTTTATTAATCTCCAAAAATTGCAGGGGTTTACTACTCACGTAACTTCCCCAAATTTAATTTATTCAACAGTAAAATCATCACATAGACATATCCTAAAAAAATGTAACTCACAATTTAAAAAATAGTTCACCTTCTCAAACACCATAAAATATTGTTATTTTTAGTATATTCCAAACTTTCATAGCTATCACACATACATATAGTTTTCTGAAATACGGGTTACTTTATCCTTTAAACTCTAAGGTCTAAATTTTTCAAAGTGCTCAAAATATACAATAATTCATAAATAATTCATACGTAAATTCAAATACTCAAAACTAAAATCATCCAATCTCCAATATTATAACCAACAAAATTTCCAATCACAAATAATACATAAATTTAAATACTAAAAATCTCATGAAGTATAAAATACTCAAATAATTTCAATGAAAAATCATACATATATTTACGAGGAAAAGTATAGATTTTGGTTGACATAGTACTTACCTCGAATCGCGATTAATTCTAACCGAAGCTTCTACCTTGATCTTCTCGAGATTCACCTTCTAGAATATTAAAATTCTAGAATTAATAATTTATTTTTAAGTTGAGATTAATTAGCCCATCTTGGATTAACTTATCTATTATTACTATTATTATTATTATTATTATTATTATTAATGAAGTGGCACAATCTAATAATACTAAGGCCCAATTATTCGGCCCAACACCATGACAGAAGAGTGGAACGCAGAAGCCTTGCCTCTGTGTCACCTTCTTCGACGGAAATGCGCAGGTACGAAGGGAGAAGAGAGAAACGCAGAGAAGAAGCTTACCTACAGAGGCGGCGGCCGAGTAGCAAGGCAGAGTGTTTGGAGACGGTCAAGAAGCTGGATAGAGGCAACAGCCGCAACTCCTTCCTTCCCGTTTCCGACGTGAAGATGAATCCGGCGAGACTCCGGCAAGGTTGTTCTTCGTCGTTTCACGATCGTTTTCAACGATTCCTTCACCGTTGGATTACTCTCACGAAGGGAAAGGTTTAAGAAGTGTTTTTAATGCTCGGGATTTGGATATACGAAAGTTTGAAGTTATATATATACTTCGTATATAAGTGTATCTATAATACTATGTATATGTATGAAAATCGTTTTGCAGTTTTGTGGATGGAGAAAAACGCAGGCATGGGGCTGCTATATATAGGTGAAGGTCGAGGGTTCAGGGATGCGGTAGAGTTGGAGTTAAATTCAATCGGCTTCGTTGCACCTCTCCGTTCTTATCTCAAACTTCTTACGAAGTTTATGCGTGAAGGAGTTCTTTCGCCGGCTGCTATTTGATAACTATGTACTACGTACATAGCTTCTTCTTTTAGTCCAAATTCTATCTCTTTGGCATATATTTGTACGTAAATGAGTATATTATTAATAGTCACAAACGTATGTACTAGGTAGTATTTTTAATGTGTTTTAGCATATTCTTAAATTGTTACTTTTATTATCGGATCATTTTTTTTATTAGAATGTCACGACTGTTGAATTTTTGTATGGTTTACTTATAAAATGTTGTCCCCATTACTGAAATATTTTTATATGACTAAAACATCATAAATTATGAAATTTTATCTGATTAGAATGTTACAACTAGTGCCACTTTATCTGATTCACTTAATTATTAAAATCTTATTTTGGTAACCTTTTATTAGAATAAAAAAAAAAATTTATTTAAAATTTTGAAGTGTCACACCTACAATCCGGGATGGAGGGATCATCCTAATTTGAGGTACGGAAACTCTCAACCTCCTCAACCATCAAACCTTCCCCCTCAACAATATAAACAACAAGACCAAACTTCGAACTCGAACATGTCCACCGAAGACATGATTCGATCACTTGCCATGAACATGGCAACGATGCAACACAGTGTGGTCCAATTTCAAGAAACAACAAAATCCAGCATCCACAACTTGGAAAGCCAAATCAGCCAAATCTCAAATGCCGTGAGTAGGCTTGAAGCTAAAGATTCGGCAAAGCTACCATCTCAAATGGAGCTGAATCCTAGGCAACAAGCCCATGCAGTCACATTAAGGAGTGGCAAGGAGTTGGTTATTGCCAAGGAGAAGGCAAAGAGCCACATTGGCGAAGAGGAGGAAGAAGAGGAGCTGGTGGAAATAACTCAACCGGAGGTGGAAGTTCAAATCTCAACCCCACCACCGGTCATCCCCGAAATTGAAGCACCCTTCCCCGAGGCTCTAAGGGAAACGCGAAAGCTTGAGAAAGACAAGGACATCTATGAGACATTCTCCAAATGTGAGGTAAATATTCCTCTCCTTAACTTGATAAAGGGTGTGCCTAGATTTGCAAAAAAAATCAAAGAACTATGTACAATAAAAAGGAAACATAGACTCAATGGAAAACAAAAAGTCCAAGTTAGTGAACGTGTTTCGGCAGTTTTTCAAAAGAAACTCCCAAAGAAATACAATGATCCGGGCATGTTCACTATACCTTGTAAGTTGGGAAGAACTACGTTTTCAAAAGCCATGCTTGATTTAGGAGCATCAATTAATGTCATTCCTTACTCTTTATACAAATCACTTGAGCTTGGTCCTCAAAATGAAACCGGAGTAGTCATTCAACTTGCGGATAGATCAAATGCTTACCCTAAAGGTATTGTCGAAAACGTACTAGTTATGGTTGACAATTTGATTTTCCCCGCTGACTTTTATGTTTTGGAAATGGAGAGTGATAAGAATGTGGTTCCTATCCTCTTAGGAAGGCCATTTTTAAAACCGCTAGAGCAAAGATTGATGTCTTTAGCGGCTCTTTAACAATGGAATTTGATGGAGATAAAGTTGAATTCAACATTTATGACTCCATGAAATACCCAAATTAAAATCATTCTTTGTTTGCCATTGATATTGTTGACCCTCTTGTACAAAATACTTTTGAAATTAATGGAGAAGACGAATTGTTAAGTGTACTTGAGAATGACTTCGGAAAAAACTCTTTAGAACTTGTCTTGACTCCCAACACACAAGCTATGATAGTGGAATTGGATAATCACTTCCAACTCCCACTTATGCCACCAGGGTCGAGAGCATTTCCACTAACCATCCCCGAAGAAGAACCTTTGCCTTCAGTTTTGGAGGCACCCGAAGTTGAAATGAAACCACTCCCAAAACACTTGAAATATGTGTTCTTGGGAGAAAAAGAGACACTACCGGTCATTATCTCAAACAAATTGACCGGAGAGCAAGAAGGCAAATTGAAAGCGGTGCTCAAGGAGCAAAAACTAGCAATTGGATGGACTATAGCCGACATCAAAGGCATTAGTCCATCTACATGCATGCACCGCATCTTAATGGAGGATGAAGCCAAGCTGGTGCGACAGCCGCAAAGAAGACTAAACCCACCTATGATGGAGGTGGTCAAAATGGAGGTGATCAAGCTACTCCAAATGGGGATAATCTTCCCCATTTCCGATAGCAAGTGGGTTAGTCCAACCCAAGTGGTTCCGAAGAAGACCGGAGTCACGGTGGTGGAGAACAAACATGGAGAACTTATGCCCACCCGAATTCAAAACAGATGGAGGGTATGTATAGACTACCGTAGACTCAATGCGGTAACTAGAAAGGATTTCTTTCCTTTACCCTTCATTGATCAAATGCTTGAGAGACTTGCGGAGCATAAGTTCTACTGTTTTCTTGATGGCTACTTCGGGTATTTTCAAGTGCCCATAGCTCCTGAAGATCAAGAAAAGACTACTTTCACTTGTCCATTTGGCACCTTTGCATACCGACGCATGCCATTTGGACTATGCAATGCCCCTGCCACATTCCAAAGATGCATGATGAGCATATTCTATGAATATGTTGAGCTATTCATGGAAGTTTTTATGGATGGTTTTACAATCCATGGAGACTCATTTGATTCATGCTTACTCCATCTATCTCTTGTCTTGAAAAGTTATTTAGAATCAAATCTTGTTCTAAACTCTGAAAAATGCCACTTTATGGTGGAGGAAGGAATTGTCCTAGGCCATGTGATCTCATCCAAAGGGATCGAGGTGGACAAAGCAAAAGTGGAAGTCATCCAATCACTACCTTATCCTACTACCGTTAGGGAGATACGATCATTTCTTGGACATGCAGGTTTCTATCGGAGATTTATCAAAGATTTCTCAAAGATTGCATCTCCTTTATGCACACTTTTGCAAAAGGAGGTGGAGTTCATGTTTTCCGAGGAATGCAAGAAGGCCATCAATACTTTGAAGGAAAAGCTAGTAACCGCACCTATCATCCAAGCTCCGGATTGGTCTCTTCCCTTTGAGATCATGTGTGATGCTAGTGACTATGCGGTTGGGGCCGTTTTGGGCCAAAAGGTGGGAAGAGAATCTCATGTGATCTATTATGCATCCACCACCCTCAATGATGCCCAACGCAAATATGCCACCACCGAGAAAGAAATGTTGGCCGTCGTTTATGCACTTGAAAAATTCAGGTCATATTTACTTGGTACCAAGGTGATCATTTACACCGATCATGCGGCTATTAGGTTCTTGATGACAAAGAAGGAGGCCAAACCGCGGTTGATTCGATGGATACTACTCTTGAGCGAGTTTGATGTTGAGATCAACGACAAGAAAGGCATGGAAAACTTGGTGGCCGATCACTTGAGCCATTTAGTCCTTGATGAAGGAAATAATCATATCAAAGACGATATCCGAGGGGAATTTCCCGATGAGACCCTCTTCTCTCTTAAGGAAATTCGCCCTTGGTATGCTCATATTGTTAATTTCCTTGTTCTAAACAGGTTTCCACCAAGCTTCTCTAAAGCTCAAAGAGAGAAACTCCAGCATGATGCAAAATAATATGTATGGGATGAACCATACTTATGGAAACATTGCAAAGATCAAGTCATTCGAAGGTGCATTCCCGAAACGGAAATAGCATCCATTCTTGCTTTTTGTCACTCACATGCATGTGGTGGCCACTTTGGAGGGAAACGAACATCTATGAAGGTAATTGAATGCGGTTTTTGGTGGCCAAGCTTATTTCGAGATGCCCATGTCTATTGTCAATCTTGTGATAATTGCCAACGCATGGGAAACATCTCTCGAAAACATGAGATGCCGCAAGTTCCTATGCTCTACGTGGAGATCTTTGATGTGTGGGGAATAGATTTCATGGGACCTTTTCCTAATTCCCATGGAAATCTATATATTCTCTTGGCGGTAGACTACGTGTCAAAATGGGTGGAAGCAAAAGCCATGATGACCGATGATACCAAAGTGGTGACGAACTTCCTCAAAACCCGCATCTTCTCAAGGTTTGGAGTCCCACGCATCTTGATAAGCGATAGAGGCACTCACTTCTACAACAAAACTGTGAGTGCCTTGTTGAAGAAATATGGCGTCACTCATAAACTCTCCACCGCCTACCACCCACAGACAAACGGCCAAGCCGAGGTATCAAACAGAGAGCTGAAGTCTATACTTCAAAAGACAGTAAATCCAAACCGTAAGGATTGGAGTCTACGCATGGATGATGTCTTATGGGCATACAGAACCGCTTTCAAGACCCCAATTGGAATGTCACCCTATAGACTCGTGTTCGGTAAGGCCTTTCACCTCCCGGTCGAACTAGAACACAAGTCTTATTGGGCGGTAAAAACATTCAATCTCGACATCGAAAAAGCGGGAGAACAAAGGAGGCTGCAACTCCAAGAACTAGAGGAGCTTCGATTGGAGTCCTATGAGAATGCCGCTATCTACAAGAAGAAGGCGAAGGTATGACATGATAAAATGATAATAAGAAAGGATTTCCGGGTTGGAGACAAAGTCCTTCTTTTTCTCTCACGTCTTCGCCTTTTCCCCGGGAAATTAAGATCACGATGGGAAGGACCATTCAAGGTGGTCAAAGTCTACTCCCATGGAGCGGTTGAAATAAAAAGCCTCGACACCGGAAAAATCCTCAAGGTTAACGGACATCAACTCAAACCGTTCCTTGAAGGTTTCCCAAAAGAAAGTGTTGAATGCATGGATCTCATCGATCCAATCTTTGAAGAATGAACACAACCATGGTGTCGTGCCGCGTCGTTAACTAAGGCGCTTCTTGGGAGGCAACTCAAGCAAGGTACGTTTTTTGTTAATTTCCCTGTCAAAATTCCAGTTTCTATTTTGAGAGGGTGAGAGAGAGGGCACTAATCACAAGTTTTGGAAAAAAGAAAAAGAAAAAAAATGCAGGTTTTGAAGCATCTGGGAACATACCTGATCGAGTACTACCATATACTCGGTCGGGTATGGCTAAAAGAAGGGGAACCGGGCATTACTCGATCGAAGGAGTATTAATTTTTTCAACAAAGCATGCATACTCGATCGGGTACAATTACATACCCGGTCGAGTATGTACAGAAATGCGAAGTTCAATGGAGCCAGACCCCCGCATTCGATCGAGTACAAGGCTCAACAATTTCAAAACAAAGGATACCCGATCGGGTATCACTACATACCCGGTCGAGTATGTACAGAAAGGCGAAGTTCAATGGAGCCTGATCCCCGCATTCGATCGAGTACAGGGCTCAACAATTGCAAAACAAAGGATATCCGATCGGGTATCACTACATATCCGGTCGAGTATGTTCAGAAGGACGAAACCAAGTAGAGCCTGCTCCCAGCACTCGATTGAGTACAGGCCTCAAAATGTGGAAAAATAAACATACCCGATCGGGTAGACCGACACACCCGATCGGGTATCTCTTCAAATACAAACCTGAATTTGGTCGAGTATGCCTCGGATCTGAAGTTATAAACATACTCGACCGGGTACAAAGGTATACTCGATCGAGTATACCTATAGAATTTAGCCTATAATCGATCGAGTATACCTCAAATCTGGCATTTTACACATACCCGATCGGGTACCTTGTATATACCCAATCGGGTACCCGAGCTGCATCTCAAAAGCCTATAAATACACCCCCTTTTGTGGCAGGCCCGAACTTACTCGCATCGCATTCATCATATCTTTCAATGTGCGATTCTTTTGTTCGACAACACTGTTTGATTGAGGTGAATAGGGTGCGGTACGTTCATGTACTATACCCACGCTCGCGCAGAAGTTACCAATTGGTGCTTCATACTCACCACCTCAATCACTTCTAACCATTTTAATCCGTCGATAAAGTTGGTTTTCCACTTCATTCTTATAAAGAATGAATTTATCGATTGCTTCGTGTTTATTTTTTAATAAATAAACATAGATATAGCGCGTGCTATCATCGATAAAAGTAATAAAATATTTATTACCACCATGTGTTTGTATTGATTTAAAATCACAAATGTCACTATGAATTAATTCAAGTGGTTCTATTTTTCTTTCAACCGATTTGAAAGACGTTTTCGTTAGTTTTGCCTCTACACAAACTTCACATTTGTGCTTCACATCAATTGTGAATTTAGGAATGTGTTTCATGTTAATTAATCTACGTATAGAATTAAAATTAACATGTCCTAGTCTACCATGTCACACATTGGAAGACTCAAGCAAGTAAGCAGAAGGGATTTTATTATTATTAATAATAATAGTCATTACATTAAGCTTAAACAGCCCATCACATGCATATCCCTTTCCCACATACATATCCCGACTTAGAGAAAACTAATTTGTCTGACTCAAAAACCATGCGGAAGCCATGCTTGTTCAACAACGAAACGGAAATCAGGTTTTGCGTATTTCCGGAACGAACATCACTTGGTTAAGAGTCAGCTCCTTGCCCGAAGTCATCTTCAGGAACACCTTGCCCCACGCCTTCAACCGCGGAATGAGCCGAGTTTCCCATTCACACCTTCTCACGATTTGATGGCTCAAAAGTAGTGAATAACTTCCGGTTTGAGCAAATATGCCGGGTTGCACCGGTGTCCACGAACCACTCCTTGGAATTGGATCCAACGAGGTTGACCTCGGTCATCACGGCCGCCAGGATTATATCTTCATCCTTTTGCCCACCTTGCACCAAGTTGACGTGAGAACCTTTCTTCTTCCTTGGTGCCTTGCAATCCGAGGACTTGTGTCCATTCTTGTTGCAATTGAAGCATTTTCCATTGAACTTCGTCTTGGAAATGCCTCCCTTGGGACCGAGCTTGCTCTTTCATTATTTTTTGTTTTGGAGCCCTTTGCATGCTCCACCACGTTTGCCTTGGTGCCGTTAACGATTGGGAGTTTCCCATCGTTCTTCCGGTTATCCTCTTCATTCCGAAGACGGAGGATCAATTGCTCTAAGTTCATTTCCTTTCGCTTATGCTTAAGGTAGTTCTTGAAATCCTTCCAAGCCGGCGGCAATAAATGGATAACTGACGCCACTTGGAAGCACCTGGCAGCTATTTATAGGAGGATTTGTTGTGTGTTAAATGGAGTGTTAATGGACCTGAACGTTGGACATCAATGACCAGTCCGTTGGGCATTGAGTCGTCCATAAACTGTCCATTTAACGCAGCATTAAAAGATAAGAACGTTGGACATTTATTGCTGTAACGGTGCAGAACCCTTCTAGTGCGAACATAATACCTCGAGCGTTTCTGTTGCGAGCAGAAGACCCCCACTAGAACACCTTGAATGGTACATTTTTGGACGACATTCGTGTCTGCAGGTCGCCCGCGCACACGAGTCACAGTTTTTCTTCTCCATTTTCGGAATTTGATTGGCACCCCCCTGCACGCGAAGAGAGCCTTTCCCCTGAGGAATATTAACTCCTTCTAGGTGGGTTCCCTTTATAAGGGGGTGAAAATCCCTTGGGTTTTGCGGTGTGGGATAAATCCCACTAGAACCCCATCCCTTTTCCCAGTTTTCCGTTTCAACGAGTGAACTTCGAGAATCAATTTCTCATTCACCCGTTATCCATTTTGAGCGTACCACATATCGAATTGTAGACCTTAACAAGGAAAATCCGAAACCACTTTGACCCGACCCAAATCGGAAGTGGATCCCACTCAAATAATTACCCCAAAATGACCATTTAATGCAATTTTTAACACATTTTCCCAACAAAATATGTGAAGATATACTTTTCTAATTAATCTAAGAGATAAATATGGGAAGATATAATAGACTTTGCTTGTTAATCTAAGAGATAAAATGGGAAGATGCCGTAAATACTTTCTTAAGCTATTTAATAGTGAGGTTTTTGAAAATATTACTAAAATAAAATTTTTTACAAGCATATAACTAAAGTTGTTACATGTATAATTTCATGATCACTTAAGTGTAAAAATTGAATAAATTTATTAATATAGTCACTACACTTAAGATGTCACATATTTGTAAATAATCTTTGTTTTACTTAAGAACAGGTAATTATTTATTTAATAATTGGGGGCATGTTTTATGAGATAAATAGAGGATATGTAATTTGCTAACTAATCAAGGGGATAAAGAAGTTATAGAAAAAGAGTAAATATGGGAAATTGGAAAAGAAGTAAATATTTTCCTGATTATTTTAATATAATTAATAGCTATAATTTGGGAGATTAAAATGGGAAAACATGTTAAGTTTTTAGGTGATAAATATAGAAAGATATAAAATAAAATATAAAATATAAATATGGTTTCTATAAACGTCTTCATTAATAATATAAAATAAATAAAATCGGGACCGGCCCTGACCCAAACCCAAAAATATAGGTAAAGGTCCCAAGCCTATTCAATTTTTTAAGAGAAAAGGGTCAAATAAAACCTTCTACTATTATGAAATAGTCACATAAGGCTATGTACTTAATAAAGTGTCATATAAGTACCTCTTCTTGTAAAAATCAATCAAATGAGTCCCAATGACCTATTTAACACCTCTTAATCCCGGTTTCAACGTACTTCTGATCATCTTTTTAGAATACATTATACATCATATATCGAATATTTAACTAAGATTGGTTGAAATACAAGTCAAAAAAATCGACATGTAAGCGAAAATCAGGATTAGGAGGTGTTAAATAACCCATTAGGACTCATTTGATTGGTTAATACAAGTAGAGGTATTTATATGACATTTTATTGAGTGCATGACCTTATGTGACTATTTCATAATAGTAGAAGACCTTATTTGACCCTTTTCTCATTTTTTAATGACCGACTAGTCTGGGGCTGGAACCAGTTGGAACCAGATTGTGTTGATGCATATGTACGCCATTGCCAATTGTATAACGAGTCGGGAACTCACCATGAGCAGTGATCTCATCGGGTGGGTGGGGGGATTAAAACCCTGGAAACATCAGGGGAGAGTTTGATAAAAGTAATCTTTATTTTATTTTTAACAATAGTATATTTATAGAGGTCATTTGTAATATCCAAATCGGCTGTATTGATTAATTTTGTTGAAATATATGAAGTTCTGGTTAAAGTTGTTGGATTGTCTGATTCAGCTGATTTAATAAAAAAAAATTATTAGTAAAATAAAAAAGTTATATGAAAAAGCAACTAAAATGATCCTCTACAGTAACTTAAGCTAATATAACCAGAAAAGTAACTTTAACATTTCTTTTTCTTTTATTACACAATTTAATGCGCGAAATTAAAAATTATGTGTTCGGTGAAACAATTGGCCGATAATCTTGATACACCCAAAAACAAAATCACTAAATGGACTCTTATTTTTTCATAAATTTAAATTTTTTCCACCTACTAAACTATTTCACTCATTCAACTTCTTTAGAGTTTAGATTCAACAATTTATAGTTGAACTTACATAAGACTCTTGCATAGAACTAAATAAATAAACATTTACGAACGAATTTAGTGGAGAAGTAGCACCGGTAAAAGGGCAAGTGCAATCATAATTATTAGGGGAGTACTCATTAATAAAGATCGTGTATGTTTTCTGAAAGACTAAAAGTCGACTCGATTTCCCACACCGAAGGAGCACAAAAGAAGCAATGGACTAATCTGTTATAAGTACGTAGGCCAGCAACCTCCAACAATCATCTTTGCGCTTGGGGCAATGACGCAGCTAGTGAGGTATTAACTGAGGCGCGTCTATTGCTGGTTGAAAACTATTTCCAAATCCCCTCTTTTGTTTAGGTTTATCCTAAGCTTTAGAGAATTTTTGGAAGGGTTCCCTAATTGGGATGCCCTCTAATCAAGTTTAAATTTTGCTATTTCTCAAAGAAAATAACCAAATGTTTTCTCAATGGCTAATAATAGAATTTGGATAAGACTTAAACCTACTTTAAGTTATCATGAAATTATACATGTAGAGCCCGTTTGGTAACATGAAAAATCGGTTGATTTTGTTGGAATTTATTAAGTTTTGGAGAAAATGGAAACTAATAATTTAATCTTTTAGCGATTTTTTTACAATAGTCTCACTTTTTGATTATTTAGCAATAATTCAACCTTTGCACCCCATCTTCATTCAATTGTACCTGACCGGTAGATGATCTGTTATTTGAAGTTATTTTTTTATCTTTGCTAAACATTATACGACCATAAGGTGATATTTATGGTATAATATATTGCAAAGATAAGAAAATAACTTGAAATAGCAGGTCATTAACTGATCAGAGACCTTTGAATGAATATGGGGTGCAAAGATTGGATTATTCCTGAATAATCAAAAGTAGGGATTATTGTAAGAATACCGCTAAAAGGTTGGATTATTAGTTTTCATTTTCCCTAAGTTTTGGCTGAAGTGGTTGCATTAGCTGATTCTGCTGATTTAAGAAAAAATATGTTTTAAAATATATTTTATAAGTAACAAAAAGAAAAAATTATATGTAAAAATAACTAAAATGGTCATCTACAGTAACTTCAGCTAATACAGCCAGAAAAGTAACTTCAACTTTTCTTACTTTTTCTTATTATTACACAA
Source organism: Cuscuta europaea (assembly GCA_945859875.1). Classification (NCBI taxonomy): domain Eukaryota; kingdom Viridiplantae; phylum Streptophyta; class Magnoliopsida; order Solanales; family Convolvulaceae; genus Cuscuta; species Cuscuta europaea. Next base: position 4,777,593 of record CAMAPE010000041.1, read on the forward strand.
CTCAACACATGAAAATAAAAGTTACGAGTTTGGTGAAAAAGTTGGCTGATAAGCCTGATAATTCAAAAAAATAGTGTTACCAAACGGCCTCGTAATATGTGACATCTGAAGTGTAGCGACTATTTTAATAATTTTATTCAATTTTTACACTTAGGTGATCATGAAATTATACATGTAATAACTTTTGTTAAATGCTTGTAAATAAATTTTGTTTTAGTAATATTTTCAAAACCCTCACTATTAATTAGCTTAGGAAAGTATTTACTGGCATCTTCCCATTTTATCTCTTACATTAACTAGTAAAGTCTATTATATCTTCCCATATTTATCTCTTAGATTAATTAGAAAAGTAAATCTTCACAAACTTATCTCCTAAATAATTATTATCAATGAATTAAGTTATTATTATAGTCATTACACTTAAGACTTAGGAGATTACATATTCGCAAAGTTTTTTTATTTTAATCATAAATATATAATTATTTCTTATTAAAACACACTTAAAAGAGTATTTACTTATATACACACATGCGCATATAGACGTACCTTCGAAACATGTTTTATAGTCTATTGACATGATACTTTTAATCATAATGTATTCTTATTTAATTGGATGGAAGTAATTGATAGGGGCTTACGCATTTTTAACTTATTTATTTGGAAATTAAGTATGGTTCTTGTCATAACATTGAATGTTGAATCAAAGTGGAGCAGCGGAAGCGTGGTGGACCCATAACCCACATGTGTCAGGATCGAAACTTGGCTTTGATAATTTATTTGTGGGAAGGGGATCAAATAGACTTTTGACACAGTCTCCATTCTTTTTTAGTTGCAACATCCTCCTTTTTAGGCTTGCCAACACACAACATTGATTCTGCAGATAATCTGAAGAGAGTCTGATTCAACGTCAATGTTATTCTAGCCGATATGCTTCAGCCATCTTAGTGACTCCCTCATAGATAAGGCCTCAACTATCGCGTAGAGAGCATTTGTTCCAACTACAAAGTATTAACACCACCCACTACAAAAAAAACCGCTATCACGAACAACCTAGTCCAGTCCACAAATATTACCCAGCCCAGTCCATTAATTGATAGGGGCTCACGCACTTTCAACTTATTTATTTGGAAATTAAGTATGGTTCTTGTCATAAAATTGAGGCTAAAGGGTCAAATAGGTACATGAACTAACTTAAAGTGTTCAATTAGCACCTTATATAGGAGGTTCTGCTCGGTCGTCGCCAATTGGAGCGGTTCCCGGTGGACTTTTTTGATGAACTTTTTTGTGCATCTTCTTCATTAAGTCTAGTTTACCCATACCAAGTTTCAGCTAAAAATTCAACCGGAAAGGCAGTCAAATGATTTTTCGAAGATAACTGTGCAGTTAAACAACGCAGTAGATTTCGGAAAATCATTTGACTGCCTTTCCGATTTAGTTTTTAGATGAAATTTGATATGAGTACTAGACTTAATGAAGAAGATGTTCAAAAAATTTCATCAAAAAATTCCATCGGGAACCACTCTAGTTGGCGATGGCCGGACAGAACCTCCTAAATAATGGGCTAATTGAACACTTTAAGTTTAGTTCATGTACCTATTTGACCCTTTAGTCTAAAATTGAATGTTGAATCAAAGTGGCGCAGCGGTAGCGTGGTGGGCCCATAACCCACAATTTCCAGGATCGAAACCTAGCTTTGATAGTTTATTTTTGGGAAGGGGATCAAATAGACTTTTAACACAGTTTCCATTCTTTTTTAGTTGCAATATTCCCCTTTTCAGGCTTGCCAACACACAACATTGATTCTGCGGATAATTTGCAGAGAGTCTGATTCAACGTCAATGTTATCCCTTCTGATATGCTTCAGCCGTCTTAGTGCCTCCCTCATAGATAAGGCCTCAATTATCGCACAGAGAGCATTTGTACCAAGTATTAACACCACCCACTACAAAAAAATACGCTATCACGAAAACCCCAGTCCAGTCCACAAATATTACCCAACCCAGTCCACAAATTTCACCCGTGCATTGTACGGGACTCTAAATGTTTTAAAAAAGTGAGACAAAACTACTCCATATGAATTAGGCTAAAGGGTCAAATATGTACATGAACTTACTTAAAGTGTTCAATTAGCCCCTTATATAGGAGGTTCTGCTCGGCCGTCGCCCATTGAGGCGGTTTCTGGTGGAATTTTTGGATGAATGTTTTTGAGCATCTTCTTCATTAAGTCTAGTTTACTCATACCAAATTGCAACTAAACATTCAACCGGGAAGGCAGTCAAATGAATTTTTGAAGATAACTGCGCAGTTAAACAGCACAGTACATTTCGGAAAATCATTTGACTGTCTTCCTGATTTAATGTTTAGCTAAAATTTGATATGGGTAAACTAGACTTAATGAAGAAGATGCTAAAAAAATTTCATAAAAAAATTCCATCGGAAACTGCCCCAATTGGCGACGGCCGGACAGAACCTCATAAATAAGGGGCTAATTGAACACTTTAAGTTAGTTCATGTACATATTTGACCCTTTAGCCTTTCATGTTTGTAAGTTAACCTTTCAAGTTTGTAAGTTGTTTCAAAGAATTGTAATTCTTATAGTAAAAATAGCACATCTTAGAGGATGATTTAATGTGTTAATTAATTTTTACAAAGTAAACATACGTGTCACCCCTTTGAAGATATCTTGCACTATTTTAAAAACAAAAAAAAATGATTAACCAAAAAGTATTTTATTATGCTAGTGACACTATCGGTACTCTTCTTTTGATTTTATTCACTTTTAGTTATTCGTTAATTGTGCGAAAGACAAATTTGGTACTCATTTTTGAAATTTTTCATATTTAATTTGTCTTTTGAGTTTAATAAAAGTGACATTTTTTATATTTCAACTATTATCATAGGCATCCATATATTGTGCGAACGTCATAGTTGAAGGATTAAAAATGTTAATTTGACAATCCTCAAAGAACTAAATGTGAGAAATTTTCAAATTTGGACTAAAAGTGTCTCTCGCACATTAGTCGGATGATTAAAATGTAAGAACGAATGACTAATACTAAATGTGTCACTGACATATTAGTGATGGACTTAAAGTTACAAAAACTTTAACAAAAGATTGTAATTGTTTTTTTCATTGAAATATCTAAAAAATATATATTTGTGAATGAGGGTGGGTACTTGATGCTTCCATCATTTACAATGGAGCCAAAGATTCATTATTTTTGGCTTGAGATTATGATGGAATAAAGCAAAATGGCTCACTAAACTGTCTGCGCTTCTTTGTTATGAAGCAGCAGTCAGGCCATGCAATTTTGGACGGGATTTTCACTATGGGTCATCCGGAAACAGTCTCTCTGTGCTTTAGTACAGGGGTAAGACTGCGTACATCCGACCCCCCTTACCCCACCGTAGGTGGGAGCCTTTTCGGCACTGGGGTAAATGAAAATGAAATGATGAAATGAGGGTGGGTACTTGATACTCTAATTATGTCAATATAGTCTATGGATAAGTAATCGGAGATTCTTCTTTAAAATTAATACTTCACTTTTCATCAGACTATTATACCCTTAAATACCGTCAAAACTATCCGTTTTGTTAAGTCTACTAATTGACTAAAGTAAACCACTTAAAGTAAACCACTCCTGAATCAGCCATTGAAGGCCAAATAACTTTCAGTATAGTACCCGTGCATACGCACGAGAAAAAGCAGTTGGTGCATATATTTGTACTCATGATCTAATTACAAATTAATATATAAATATTTCCCGCTTAATAATTAACGAGATTATCTTCTTATATCTAAAAGCACCACACATGAGAGATAACTCTCCCGCTCAATTGTTAGCTTACATATCTATTTATAACTAAAAACAGTACATATGAGAGAGAAAATTTAATTTTCTTGCTCAATTGTTAGTTGGAGGTTGAGATGCACTTTTTGAGTCAGTTGCAGGTCTACACGACCCGCGAGAACTTCCATAGGGCTCATCTATTACAGATGTAGACCAACGATTGGAAGGAAGTCCTGCTGTTGCAACATAAGAATCACCAACATTTTCAGGCTATTTCTAAAGACTTTATCTCTTTAGTGATGATAACGGGCATCTACACGACCCCGGGGGGCTACGTTATCTTCTTTAAATTATGCTTGTTTTTCCTGTTTTATTTTCCACAAAATAAAAGAATAAAGGCATGACACCCCGAATCATCGGATCGTCATGAGGGGGAGAGTGGTCCACATGCTGTCAACTGTAAAAAAACCATTCTGGGACACTTCTCTCCTCCAACACTCTCTCTACTATCTCCGCAACTCAAATGGTCAGCTACGCTCACAAGTCAACCATCATTATGTTCCGCTGTGCCACCGACAAGTTCTCCTCAAATGCATTCATTCCAAATAGTCAAAAAAACTACATTGTGGAGGGGACAAAGGTCAGATACTCAATCTGTTGAAGATGAATTCCATTGACGTCTCCTATTCTCCAAAGAACATTCATTCTAGAGGCGTCACCGACATCATCTAAGATGATCAAGAGCAACTTCTCGAAGGCAAGGATTACAAGAAAAAGATTCCTCAAACTCCGGCATCAAAGATCAAACTGCCAAGAAAACATCAAAGGGGAGATTGTGAGGATTTCTTCATGAAGCCTTCTCAAGAAGTCAAGTTCAAAGACAAAGGAAGCTGAATAACAACAAAGACAAAGATATCTGCGCTGCAATGCTGATTCAACACGATTGAACATCAAGGGGGAGATTGTTAAGAATATTTTATGATGTCCAATCTAATTAAATATCCTTGTATTTGTGTAGTTATTAATTAAACGTGTAATACGGGCCACAAATGTGCATTAGCCCGTTAGCTTCCTTGTAACTCGTAAGTTAGCCAACTTCTCTTATAAAAGGAGGCTAACTTACGGGAACCCTAACGATTGAAGCTTTAGAGACGCAGAGGCGAGATAGAGAGAGAGTAGGGTTTTTTTTAACACCGTCCCCAAGTATATTTACTTTTAGTAAATCATGTAATAAACATTGAATAATGATGCATGAATTTACGAGGTTGTGAATTTTCGTTTTTTTCGTTTGCGTGAATAGTGAATTGCACGTGGGCCCACATCGGGAGCGGGGACAACTCGATAATCCCGGAACCACATATTATATTCATCTTGGTCTAGATAGTATGTATATGGTGGTAGATATTTTAGTTGGGCCATAGAAAGGGCATAGGGTTCACCCGTCGGTCAAACGAGGCCCAATTACCGGTATTGGTAATTTATCGGATAACAGTCCGAAACGAATTTCGGAGACCTCTAAATTAAAGATGGGGAATGTATATTCATTCTAAGATCCCATAATGATGGAGGACACTTAATATATTTTATTTGACCCGATAAAATAAAGTATAATTAAAACAGTCCGAGAAATACAACTTTCGGGGCCGATTGTACAGCTCGGGACATAAAGGGATGACCTCCCACATGAGTGGGGGCCACCCCACGTTTTTGTGTGTGCTGAATTAGACAAATATGGGGCTGTTTGACTTGGAAGGAGAGAGGTGAGGTGATGAGCATCAAAGGTACACCCATGACCCCATTTTCCTCACTCATTGGTCCAAACAAGACAAAAGCAATCAGTCCCCCTCACCACCATCATTCATTCGGCCAGCACATCTCAAGCAAGGGAAAAACCTCCCAGAAAATATCATCCCCCATAGCCAGGAACAAGCTCAAGCAAGGGTGGTCCAAAAGAAGGGGAATTAGAAGGAACAAGTGAGGAAAAACTTGGATAATTAAGGTGATGACCTTATAATAACTTTTCCTTTACTTTTTATTTAACATATGATTATGTATCATATGGAAGACCCTTAGAATTGTTCTACACGTTTAGAAGTGTAGGATGAGGGGTTGGAAGGTAGTTCTAAGTCCAAGGGATTACTTAGAAGCCAAAACGACTGGTTCACCGGAAAATAACCTTTTAGGGGTTATTTGTGTTGATATGGGTTTTTTGATGATAATACCATGTTAGGAGCTTGACTAAAGTGTTTCTTGAGTTCGCCGGAGTTTCGCCGGAGTTCGCCGGAGTTTCGCCAGAGTTCCGCCGGAGTTCAACCAAGAAGAGTAGAACTTCTTAAAACTCATTTGAGGTGAGTGGATGGCTTATTGTCTTGTAACTTTTGGGTTAAGCATGAGATTACCTAAGTATATGTTATGTGTGTTCATAATAATGTTTAAATGAATTAAACATGTGATTAGCCAATCGAAGTGATTAGGCTTGTATGAAGTGAACTATTGAAATATGCATGATTTGTGAAGTAAAAATGCTCATAAAAACATGTGTGATATGTTTAGAGATGAAATGTGCATAAAATAGATATTTATAACTTAGTATGTAGTATGTAGTATTTGTTTTATAAAATGTTCAGTTTACTTCATATTCACTTGGTTAACACAAATCATTCTTAATCATATACTTTTTATATCAAATTTTTATGAAATTTGATTCTGGTTTTTGCGAGTTTGTAAAACTTTTAATTTAGTTTCTGAATATGTAAATTTTATCTGCTACAAATAATTTGAGTGCGGGCAGAAATTCATTTGCTGTATCGTCAGTCAAACCTCATAAACCGCAATAGGACCATCAAATTGGGACGGAGGGGGTATAATTTTAATTTATTCATAATTATAAAGACCATTAAAAAATTATATTTTTTTATATATTCAATATTGATTTATGGATACATTTAATTTAAAATATAGTGTATTAATGAAATAAAGAAAATAATTAAATGAAAAGTAGTTTAAAATGATTGCCTATTGTAACTTCAGCCAATTCAGATATAAAAGTTACTTCAAATCAAGCTAAACATAAATAGATCAGATCAGATTAAAACAAACCAAAAATGTTTAATCAATTTTTTCATATTTGTCGCTTCTCTTAAAAAGAAAGAATACCATACTATTAAATTGAATTAAATTTAGAAGTTTTATTTATTAACAGTTTAGCACCAGATGTGGTTATCATTTTCATTTGCTAATTTTTGAATTTCGAATGACATTATAATAAAGAAGAAATAAGGTTTATAACAGTTTAATTATGGAGTTTCGTTTGCAACATTCTCTTTTTCACGCTTACTAATGCACAACTTTGACCATCATTATATTTAATTCCCTATTAGTAAAAAAAATAAATTCAGAAACTTTGTAATGAGATGAATTCAACAATATTTAAAAAAAAAAATAATTCACATCTATTTTTATGAAATAATGGCAAGCTTATTACTACCAGCCTTTTCATTTCCAAAAATATAACAAGTTTGACCTTTTCCAAAAAAGTGACCTTCGCACAAGCCCAACCCACAAGAAACAGATCTACGCGTATCTTCTTCCTCGCCAACAAACAGATCGCACACCCCCCTCCGCCAAAGCAGCCATTGACGCAAGACACGAAGCTCCTCACCCGCCAGGCTTATCTCTCCACCGACACTACTCTTCAGCCGCCGCCGCCGCTCTCTTCGTCTTCTCATTTCTTGCTTCAACCGCTACCTGTCTTCCTCGTTGCTTGATTGACGCACCTCTCTATCTGATGGTCGTGCCTTTGATAGCTTGTCCGTCATCCTACATGGCCACCACTGCTGGATTCGCCGTCCTTGGGGCCGCCGCTACTGCTAAGGGTGCGACGAGGGTTCCCGATCTGTTGTGAAGTTCCCGACTACGATTGTGCAGGGCAGTGGTGGGATGTGGTGTGGCTGGAGTGCGGTGGCCGGCTGGAGTGGTCGCGGCGGGGGTGGAGGTGGTTCAGTGGCGAGGCGGGGGTAGGGTCTTGGGCAGTAATTTGTGCGGGGCTGGGATGTGGTGGGGCTGGGGCGGGGTGTTGTGGACTGGGGTTGGGGGTTGGGTTGGGGTGCGGTGGACGCCTGGTCGGCCAGGGTGGTTGGTGTGAGGTGGTTCAATGGAAGGGGCGGACAGCGGTAGTCACTGACCTGGGAAAGGGGGCGACGGCAGTAACTGACCAGGGGCGGCGGCCGGCGGCAGTCACTGACCGGCGGCGGCGGCAGTGGTAGTCACTGAACAGGGGCGGCATGAACAAACACCGGAGGAGGCGGCAGTCACTGGCCGTGCAGCGGAGGAAGTCAGTGGGCGGGGGCAGTGACTAGAGGGGTGGCAGCTATAGTCACTGCACGGGTGGTCACTATTTGCGCGGGGCAGTCACTAGCGGGGCGGCGGGTGTAGTCACTGCACGGGTCGTCACTATTGGGTGGTCTAATTTTAGTCACTGAAATTGCAAGTCACTGCATGCTAGTCATTGTTAGTCCCTGTTTCTGTAACAGCAATGAATAATCGATCTAACAAGGAAGATTAAACGTAAAGATGAACACAGAATGAATCACCGTAAAACCTTCTTTGATAAACCGTGGAACGTACAGCTGAATGATAAGCGTAAGGCTATGAATAATAAGTACGACGTTCAACCTTTTCCTAAACCTCGGCTCCCTTTTTATAGGCGAGGTTTAGGTTAGGCGTACCAGGCTTTTGGCCTGTTTTAAATGGGCCTAACACTTGGCCTGATTTCTATCTAATTTATGCACTATTTAAATACAAGGATTAAATATAAAGCTAATCTATGACCAACTTGATTCACAATTAAATATCTCCAACAATCTCCCCCTTTGTGATCAAGTGCCATTCTCTTATTGCTTCTGTGATTTGAAGTAGTGCTTCCTCAAACCAAGTGCATGTTCATACTGCCTCAGCACATTTCTCTTTTCGAGGCGATCGTCAATGGCCTTTAAAATTGTCTCTACAGTAGAGTGTTCCTTTTGAACATAAGACGATGCCTCTTGAAGATTTTCCTCTAGCTTTGCCTTCATCTGTAGAATCTGCTCTCTGATTATCTTCAGTGTTCCGTCACAGTACTTCTCGATTTCACTGACTACCATCAGACGCTTTTCGTTCTTGTGGTTCAGATAGGTGACTGCTGGCGGTGTGAAGAAGATGTGGTAGGCTGGGAAATCTTCAAGTTCTGGACCATACAGTCTTGGCTTTGTCAGATTTGTCTTCTTCAGATTGCATTCAATAGCCATCTGTAGGTCATGTGAAGAATGTACTCGGATTTGTCTGAGCATGAATCTCTTGATAGCTGCGAGGCCTTCGCTGTATACTATGCTCTGCCTGACTGGAAGGTATCTGTAGGCCATGAGCATTTGGTAGATATCATCCGGTTTCAGCATGATGAAGTCGTTCTCTTGACAAGTGAATTCGCTCCCATCGGTGCGTTAAAGTCTGTAAGTGTAGAATGTTACTCCATGATAGTCTTCAGCCTTCACTTGTAGAATTTGATGAATCGGGAGAATATTCGACTTCAGATCTTGTTCCATTAGTTCTCTCTGTGTACCGGTTGACCTTTACAGCAACATATGCAGATGACCTCCAGCCTGCTTTCCTTTCAAGTGAGTAAGGCCTCTTAGCTTCAGTTCGTTCAGTGGCTTGACTTTGTCTGGTCTACGCCAGATATGCTTTCTGATTTCTTCTTGGAAGGGGGCTTTGATGCGAACGTTGTCCCAGGGTTTCTCTGTCTTGGGAAGTCTTCCCGCTGATTGTCTTACAACCGATTCAAGAGTTTTCTGGGATTCCTTGTAGTTCTCCCCTTCCTTGCGTTCATCGTCCTCGAGCCTAATGATATCTTCAGAGCATTTGTTAATAAGCTCTCGTAGCCACCAGTTTCTTTGCATGTCCTCTTGTTCAGCCTCATTCCGAAGATCATCCCATTCTGTCCATTGTCTCGGCCATTTGTCGTATATCACCGCCTCCTCCAGTGCATCATGGATGTCTTTGCCTGGGGGGATGTATGGAACTCTTTGCTGCTTTTGAGGCGGTGATTGTTCCTTGGTAGCACTACCGGGTTCACTTGGATTGCCCGTTGACATCAGCTTAGAACTAGGTTCCAACTGATGGCCTGATGTGAAGGATGTACCAGTGGTAGCATCATCAGGACTTCCATCCCCTCCTCGAACATTATCTCTGGGAGATACGCTTCGGGATGTTTTCCCTAGCTCGACCACGCTAGAGAGATAGGCTTGGTTTTGGCAAGGGGAGGGTGGTGGTTGGTTGATGAAAGTCTCAGGTTGTTCGGTTTGGGGGCTATGAGTGGTAGAGGCACCTTGCTCGAGTATCCGTGGCCTCTTGTTCTCCCCCTCATGAGGTTCCGGATCATCGGGATCCTCATGTGAACGTTTGCGACCACGGGAACTTTCACGGCAGGTGCCCTTGGTGTCCGGATTAACGAGAAGGGCAGTAAGGACGCCTTGCTGGTAGGGAGTGAGGTCAGTGTGGGGTATGTTTAGGAGATGATCCAGCAAGATCGATGCCAGGACTTCGAAGGGTTGGGATAGTAGTTCGATGGGAGGTGTGGTCGGGTGTGGGGATGATACTTGTTCTGTATCATGGGTTCCCCGAGAAGAGATAGGGCTATGGACTTTGGTGGAGGTGGCGGAGATGACTGGAGAGGTTTGAGATTTGGAGTGAGAAGGTGATGGGTGTGGTTCAGGCTGGCTGTGTTCACTATGCACTGCCGGGGTGGTCTTGGATACTTGTGCCCAAGCGGTAAATGCTTGTTGCACCCATGGCTTAATGGTGGAATCCAAGAAACGGTGCATAAGAACGGTGACGTCTTCGGTAGTGAGGTGTTCAGTTACAGGGGTTGTAACTGTTGTCACAGCATCAGTGAAGAGAGCTGATGTGTGGCCTGCATTCAATGATGGAGTCATTGTGGGCGTAGCAGGGCTTCCGACCGTCATCGTTGGTACTCTGGTCGTTGCTTCCAGGGTGCGTGCACCTGTATGTGCGGTGAATAGTGTAGGTGTCCTAGAAAAATTAGAAAATGTAGGGAGTGTGACACCTAGACTTGATGTGCTCAAGGAAGTGGTGGTGACCTCGGGCTGTTGGCCACTAATTCGCTCGACAGGTTCGGAGGGAACCAGAGAGGTGGGTGAGTCCCGCTGTTTTGAAACAATAGCCTGTTGGGAGGCTATCGAGTGGCTGGGAGAAGGCTGTGCTTGCGCAGTTGAGCCAGATGCTGCGACTTCTACCCGGGAACCGAAAAGATCGGCTCCTGCACTTAAAGATTCAGCTCGGCTTATATTAATGAAGGGTTGACAATCGGCGAAGATATGCATTTCGTCCTCGTCAACAAGGTGTCTTTTGACGAGGCGTCGCTTCTTGGAGTTGAGTGACTGTGGAGCATCATTTTTCGCTTTGATGCGCTGCTCCCTGACGATGCCGGTAGCACTTGCTATATTGTGACTGGCCGCCGTGGTTTTGATGACGAGCTCTTTGGGGCATGTAGCAATAATGGGGGCTGCATCCTCAGTGGTGATTTTCTTCGGAGGAGATTCAATAGGCAGCTTACCCTTTTGGATGAGAGAAAAAGTGTGGTCCACATCGTCAACATCATCGTCATTATCATCATTATCGTTGTCACTTCTGGCCACGCTATCGGAAGCCTCGTCGTCAGCCTCTTTATGGGCCGAGCTGAGCGAGTCATCAGCAGATACCTCAGCGTTCGTCGGTTTGCCCTCAGTTGTCCGAGTCCTCTCGAGAGATTCATCGGACTCTCCTTCATCGGGCCGACGTGCCACTTGCTTCTGTGGCTTTGAGGCGCTCTTGGGACCCTTACTTACTCTCAGTTTAGTCCCCTGGGTAGGTCCAGATGGGTTTTGCTGAACCATAGGAACTGTTCTCTCAAGGTTTTCCTTGTATGCGACGATGATTGGATTTGACTGATTTGCCAGGTTGAGCAGAGCATCCGGAATCCGCAGTCCCTGAGCTGCTTTCTTATCAGCTTTGAAGTATTGGAGCTTTGGAGCTATGAAGTGTGGATCATCAGTACGTCTGGGAATGGATGTGTTTGCGGTCATGCAATCATGGATGATCAGCCCCAACCACCTGGCGTATGGAATGGTGCCTGACCTGTTTTTCTCTTTGGCTTTAACCAGGTCCATTAGCTCTGAGAAGAAGAGCTGAGCCATGTCATACTTTTTGTTATATGCGATGCCGTGGAAGACGCAGAGTATTTGTTTGTTGCATTTGTCCAGTCCGGCATGCTTTGGAGAGAGGCACTTGTTGACTAGCCCGAATAGGCTCTTCCAGGGACGATAAAGGTATGCTCCATTGAAGTTCGACAGTTTTGGTAGTAGAGAGTCATAATCCAAAGCCGCGACATCTTTGAGAAGATCCGGAATAGAAGGAAGAAGATCGTAGCTGTCATGTTCGGGGAGCGCCAATATAGAGCGTAGAGTTGCTGGAGTCAGGACAATCCTCATGTTGTTGAGCTTTGTGAGGATTTTGGTGCGGTCTTTTGTTGACTCGGTACGCATATGTCCCCATACTTGTTGGAGGTAGATTTCCGGCACCGATTTTGATTTGTGGAAGGCGGTCCAGAGATAGTGGCGCTTCAGAATCCCGGGGATGACTGGATCCTGACACTTGAAGACAGTCAGATCCAGCTGAAAGTTGTTGTCCAACACCTTGACCCACCTATCTTGTGGGTAGATGGCGTCGTCAATGTTATGTCTCTTTTGTGTACCTGCCATAATGAGCTGTGGAAAACATGGGTCAGCGCAAAAGTCCATTTTTATTTTTGGTTTCCTGAAATTAGATGAACTGTTGTTTGGTTTGGTTTTGAAAAGTGGAGTGCAGGTGGTGGTCAAAATCGGCTAAGGCAAAAGCTCGAAAACCGTATCTCGAGGTTTAAATCTCGAGATCTCAATCTCGAGGTTTAAATCTCGAGATCTCAATCTCGAAATTTAAAACGCGAGATCTCAATCTCGAGTTTTAAAACTCGAGATCTCAATCTCGAGTTTTAAGTCTCGAGATCTCAATCTCGAGTTTTAAGTCTCGAGATCTCAATCTCGAGTTTTAAGTCTCGAGATCTCAATCTCGAGTTTTAAGTCTCGAGATCGCAATCTCGAGTTTTAAATCTCGAGATCGCAATCTCGAGTTTTAAATCTCGAGATCTCAATCTCGAGTTTTAAATCTCGAGATCTCAATCTCGAGTTTTAAATCTCGAGATCTCAATCTCGAGTTTTAAATCTCGAGATCTCAATCTCGAGTTTTAAATCTCGAGATCTCAATCTCGAGTTTTAAGTCTCGAGATCTCAATCTTGAGTTTTAAATCTCGAGATCGCAATCTCGAGTTTTAAATCTCGAGATCTCAATCTCGAGTTTTAAATCTCGAGATCTCAATCTCGAGTTTTAAATCTCGAGATCTCAATCTCGAGTTTTAAATCTCGAGATCTCAAACTAGAGTTTTAAATCTCGAGATCTCAATCTCGAGTTTTAAATCTCGAGATCTCAATCTCGAGTTTTAAATCTCGAGATCTCGTCACGAAGTTCAAACGACGAGATCAAGATCCTGAGCTTTAAAACTGAAGAAACCGAGACGTTTTGCCTTTCGACGACAATGACGAAGCCACCTGCAAGAATACAATCACAAAAATACAGAAAAAAAATAACAGATCCAAGTTCATCGATCGTGTGCGAGATTTTGTGAAACAGAGTCAAGAGAGTTCCTTTGTTTTGATTGTTCGAAAACCCTGATGAATAAGAATGAGATGTTGGACTACCTTAGTTGAGAAGGCGAGAAACGGGAGAAGGATTAGAGAGGAGGGAGATAGATTAAAAAATCTCGAGAGCTCTGAGAAGGTAGAGACGGGAATGAGAGAATGAAGAGACTTCAGGGTTCTCGGGAGCCTTTTATACGCGAAGATTGTGGGCTTTTTCGAAAAACGTGGTAGTTTGGCCCGAAAACAGAGATCAGGGTTTTAAAAGGCTTTTTGAAAGATTTGGCCCTCGCAAAAAAATTCTCCCTCTCGATTTGGATACCCAAAAAAAACACTCACATGTAACACACACTTTGTACAGGATGCGACGCACACACACTATTTTTTGTTATTTTTGATTTTTCACACATACTCAACACATGCAACACACGCACACTTTTTTTTGTTATTTTTCTGGTTTTCTCCCCCTCAACACATGCAACGCACACACTATTTTTGTTATTTTTCTGTTTTTCTCCCCCTCAACACATGCAACGCACACACACTATTTACAAATCCCACACACACACACTTTTTACAAGTCCCACACACACACACTTTTTAGATCAGTGGAGACATAATTAAACGGGCTCGAGGTTCAACATGCCCAACTGTGAGACTAGGAACTGGAATCGTTTTTCATCCAATGCCTTAGTGAACAAGTCAGCCAGTTGAAGCTCTGAGCTTACAAAATACATCTCAATGTCTCCTTTCTCCACATGATCCTTGATGAAATGATAGCGCAGGTCGATGTGTTTGGTGTGGGAGTGATGAACCGGGTTGCTGGTGATGGCTATGGCGCTTTGTGAGTCACTGTAGATCGGGATATGGCGGAGAGTGTAACCGTAGTCCTTTAGCTGGGTCTTCATCCATAATATTTGTGAACAACAGCTAGCAACCGCGACGTATTCTGCCTCGGCCGTAGATGTTGACACACAGTTCTGTTTCTTGGAAGACCAGCAGACTAACTTATCGCCCAAGAATTGGACTGCCCCCGATGTGCTTTTGCGGTCCATCCGTCAACCAGCAAAGTCAGCATCTGAGTATCCGACTAGGTCAAAACCTGAGTGCTTGGGATACCAAAGGCCTAGATTCACAGTGCCTTTGAGGTATCTCAGAATTCTTCGAACAGCGGTCAGATGGGATTCCTTCGGATTTGCCTGAAAGCATGCACATAAGCATGTGGAGAAAACAATGTCAGGCCTACTTGATGTGAGATATAACAAAGATCCAATGATGGCCCTGTAGTTTGTAGCATCAACTGGCTTCCCGGAGGGGTCTGAGTCCAGTTAGTTGGTTGGGGACATGGGGGTCGTCATGGAAGATTTGCCATCAATGTTGAATCTCTTAAGCATTTCCAGAATATACTTTGACTGATTGATGAAAATGCCGTCAGAGAGTTGTCTTACTTGCAGGCCTAGGAAGAAATTCAGTTCTCCCATCATGCTCATCTCGAACTTGGTTTTCATCAGTTTCTCAAAGTGTTTGCACAGACGTGGATTAGAGGAGGCGAAGATAATGTCATCAACATAGATCTGAATCAGGATGATGTCAGACTTCTGTCGCTTGATGAAAAGTGTGGTATCAATCTTCCCTTTTGAGAAACCTGAGTCAACCAGAAATTCGGTTAATGTATCATACCAAGCTCTTGGTGCCTGTTTCAACCCATACAGAGCTTTCTTTAGTTTGTACACATGGTCGGGATATCTGGGGTCTACAAATCCTTCGGGCTGAGCGACATAGACTTCTTCTTCCAAGACTCCATTCAGAAAGGCCGTCTTGACGTCCATTTGAAAGACAGTAAAGTTTTTGTGGGCCGCGTACGCAAGAAAAAGGCGGATTGCTTCAATTCTTGCTACGGGTGCAAATGTTTCATCATAGTCTATACCCTCTTGCTGATTATATCCTTTAGCGACCAGTCGTGCCTTGTTGCGTATCACTATGCCTTCTTCGTCCTTCTTGTTCTTGAACACCCATTTAGTGCCAATGATGGTTTTCTGAGGGGGTTTAGGCACGAGTGTCCACACATCTAGTCTGTCAAACTGATTGAGCTCATCTTGCATGGCAATCACCCAATCTGGATCAGCGAGTGCCTCTGAGACTTTGGACGGTTTATTCTTGCTTAGAAAGCATGCATAGTGACATTCATTTGTTGTTGCTGATCTTGTTCGCACACCTTGACTTGGATCACCTATTATCTGTTCAATAGGATGTGCTTTCGTCCACTTCCTCTCATGAGCTAGAGGAGTTGGAGTAATTATTGGTTGATCTGAGTCCTGATATGAGTTTGAAGGCTCTGGGGCAACTGTGGTGTGTAGTGGAGATGATTCCGGACTTATGGCAAAGCCGTGATCATCCACACCTCTGAGATTGGTTTGAGGGGTTGAGGGTGTGGATGGTACGTCATCTGTTCTGTGAGGAGCGGAATCTCTGCTGTTGGAGTTGATGTTGACTCTGGAGTGTATGCAGGAGGTGGAGATTGTGAGTTCTCGTAAAAGTTTCTGAAGAGAGAGTCGAGAATCACATCGTCGTGTTCGGTGTTTGGTTCAACTTTATCAGAAGCTACTGGTACAGCAGTGGATGGATCGGTCTGGAGATGTTCAATAGCAAAGTCTGCCATTTCATAGAATGTAACGTTTACACTCTCGATGACAGTCCGCTTGTCTCTGAGATAGACTCGGTAAGCTTTGGATTGCAGTGAGTAGCCAATGAACACGCCTTCTCTGGCTTTGGGATCCAGCTTACTTCTCTCTGTCCGATCATTGAGTATGAAGCACTTGCAGCCAAAAACCTTGAGGAAAGAAATATCAGGAGTTTTGTTGAATAGGATCTCGTTGAATAGGATCTCATATGGAGTCTTGTCGAAGCGCTTATGGATGAAGGTTCTGTTCTGAGTGAAGCACGCAGTATTGATTGCCTCTGCCCACATGAAGTGAGGCAGTCTTGATTGAATTAACACGGTGCGTGCTGCTTCAACAAGGGTTCTGTTCTTTCTCTCAACAACTCCGTTCTGCTGGGGAGTTTTAGCTGCTGCAAATTGCTGAGTGATACCGAGTGATTCATAGAACTCAGTGAGAGTCTGATTTTTGAACTCGGTACCATTGTCAGTTCTCACAATTCGAACACTGTGCTGTAGCAGTTTCTGGATCGTTCTGATAAAGGTCATAATGTTTTCCGCAGCTTCGTCTTTTGATCGGAGAAATTTTGTCCATGTATACCTAGAGAAGTCATCAACGATCACCAGAGTGTATTTGCGACCGTTGATGCTTTGTACTCTCATAGGTCCACACAGATCCATGTGTATTAGCTGCAACTGATGAGTAGATGAAGGTTCAGATTTTGACTTGTGGGAGCTTCGCGTCATTTTGCCCATTTTGCAGGCACTACAATGATTTTCAGCGGAAGACTTTAGCAGAGGAAGCCCCTTGACAAGTTTCTTGGAGGACAAGGTTGATAGATGTTTGAAGTTCAGATGGGAGAGACGTCTGTGCCATAGGTTGTTCTGTTCAGTTGAAGCTTTGGACAGCAGACAGATGGAAGTGGTGGATTGGACGCTTTTCAGATCAATAGTGGACAGATTTGATGTTCTGTAACACGTTAATAATGTATTCCCTGTGCTGTCAAGAACACAGCATTGTTTTGCAAAGAACCTCACTTCCATCCCGCTGCCACAGAATTGTCCAATGCTCAGTAAGTTGTGTTTGAGCCCTTTGACGAATGAAACATCTTTTATTGTGACGCTGGCACAGATGACGTCCCCATACCCAAGGATAGGAGATGAGGCGTCATTCCCAAATCTGACATTTCCTCCGTAGCAGTTGGTGTAGTTGCTCAAAAGGTGCTTTATTCCGGTCATGTGGGTTGAGCATCCTGAGTCTAAGTGCCACACATGACCGTCCTGCAAAACAATCAAATAGGTTTAGGTACCCAACTTGGAGTGGGTCCTTCCTTATTATCAAGAAACACCTTTTTAAATCTTGCTTTGAGCAGTGATCCAAGGTCAGCTGCTCTTTCAACAAAAGATCTATCTTTGATGGGCTTTCCAATAGCCAGATCTGCTTTTGCAGTGTGTCTGGTTTTTGGAGTCCACCTAGCACTTTCCATTTTGGTGGGTCTGATGTTGTGAACCCACCTTTCCATTTTAGTCCTTGTGGGTCTAAGTTTGGGGACCCACCTTTCAGTTGCAGTTATGATGGGTCTTCGATTGGGAACCCACCTTTTAGTTTCAGTTATGATGGGTCTTCGATTGGGAACCCACCTTTTAGTTTCAGTTATGATGGGTCTTTGATTGGGAACCCACCTTTCAGTTTCAGTTTGGATGGTTCTTCGTTTGGGGACCCACCTATCCGTTTCAGATTTGGTAGGTCTCATCTTGGGGACCCATCTTTTCATTTTAGGTTCAGGAGGAGAGTAGACAGGTGCTTTGTGATTGAACGGTTGTTTCTTAAGTTTGGTTTTGAAAGTCTCCTCCTTAGAAAGCCGATTAAGATGTTTCCTATAATGAACTCTAAGGGCATATTTCATATCAGGAATACAAAACGTTCCCTTAGAAGTTCCTTTCTTGGTTTCTTTTTCAGGTTTAAGCTTTCTGGAAGGCTTAGATTTAACAACATTCATATCACATTCATAATTATGGGGATCTGGAACAGAATAACCATAAGCAACACTTGTATTATAAATAGAACTTTGTCTAGAAGATGTCTCAGAAATATTCAGCTTGGGACTCAAGACTGAACTACTAGAAGTTTGCTTTGTAGAGACAGAATTACAATTAACTTTTGAGTAAAAAATTGAACTAGATCTAGGGCTGGCACTTTTCTCAAAAACTTTCTTTTTGCCATCTGCGATTTCCTTCCTCTTTTTCCTCCACTCATTCTTCTCTTCTCCTTCCTTTTTCACTTCATTCCCTGTAAACACAGGAGATGAGAGATGAGTGGACGAACCTTTAAAAGCATTGTTTTTCTCATGTGAGGTGTGTGAGCTGTCAGGCTTGGTCGTAGAAGAGTCTGTTTTAGCATGAAACTGCTCACTCAAATCATTAAATTTTTGAAGAAGTTCCTGCCAGTTGCGCTCAAAACCTTTCTTTTCAGTTTCAAATCTCTCTCTCTCATCATTAAGAGTTTTCTGTAGGTTTTTGAGCTTTTGAGCCATGGGAAAAATACATGGTTCCTCACCAGTTTTAGCAATACCAACTCTTGGGGGAGGGTCTAGAGGGTGTCCTATGTGAGGAATATCTTTAGCATAAGGGTCTAGGCATTCACTAAAGCAGGAAGTAGGTTTTTCTTCTGAAAGTTGTTTTTCATTTACAGAGGGATAATCACAAGAAATCGCAGGTTTTGGTTTCTTTCTCTTTTCTTCTTCTGCTTCAACATAATCTTCATCACTTCGAAAATACATTTTCTCGCCAAACCCTAGTCCCATGTAATCTTTGTTATAGAATTGAAGGCAATTAACTTTCTTAAGATTACGTGGGTTGGTTATGCCCAGTCCTGTTTTAGCATTGTAGAATCGGTCATCCTTTTGTTTGCTGTTAAGCAGAAAAACAGTTTGTTCAGATTGACCTCTTCTAGCAGCTAGATCTTCTAGTTCTTTTACTTTATTTAAAAGCGTTCTTCTTTTGTTATGCAAAAAATCGCATTCAGCCTTTGCTGTGCTTTTTTCCCGTTCACTGTCCTCAAATTTCTTAGTTAATTCAGCTATCTTAAGTTCAAAGCTTTCAAAATCTGAGGACACCTTTTTGACTTGATCTTTTGCAATTTCAAGTGGAATGCTTAAGGAAGACTTTTGGTCTAGATTCTGTTTCAGAACTCTATGATTATTGTCTAGTCTCTCCTTTAGTTCTTTGATTAGATTGTCCTTTTCAAGTAAGGACTGCATTTGATTATTTAAAGAAGTATGGGAGGTACTTACAGAGCTTGTTGAGCACTTGCTTTCGGGGATCGCAGCATCACCCTTTATTTCATCTCCCTCCACACTTGCCATAAGAGCATAGTTGTCTTCCTCTTCCTCCTCCTCAGAAGAATCTTCTGCCCAGTTCTCATTTTCAGCAATCATGGCAGAGGTTTCTTCTTCTTTCTGCACCATCAGCATTTTCTGCTTATTCCACAGCATCTTCTGCTTGTAGAAATTAGCATCTTTCTTCTTTGGGAGGCGGCAGTCTTTGATCACATGTCCAGGTTTGCCGCAATTATAGCATTTAGGAGCTTCTTCTGCTGAAGGTGCCTTCCTAGAAGATCCTTGATCATGGTTCTTCTGCTTGTAGTTTGAGGAGGAAGTTCTCAGCCTATTGGAGGAGGTGTTCTTCTTAGCAAATCTTTTGGCCAGCAGTGCCATCTTCTTTTGTAAGTCAGCTAGCTCAGCCTCTAGATCAGATTTGTCATCATCACTCTCATCATCATCTGATTCAACCACCACCTTCTTCTTTTTCTTCTTTAGTGAAGTGGTTGTTCTTCTTGGCTGAACATCCATTACAAGAGCTAAGGGGTTAGTGGTGTGATGATCCTCAGCACAGGCGACCTCGTCCAAATCTATCCGAGATCTGACATCCTTCACTGTCTTTTCCCATGCAGGATGCAGGCTGGATAAAAATCTAATATTCAGTTCCAGATTGGACCTGAATACTTTGATCTTTCTGAGTTCATTTACCAGTTGAACAAGTCTGTTGTAAGTCTCATTCAATGGTTCTCCTGGACCTGCTTTGAAGGAGTCATAAGCGATGAGAATCGTAGTCTTCTTTGTTTTGAGGCTGATGCTTGTGCCTTGTAGCAGCTTCTCTATTTCATCCCACATTTCCTTAGTTGTCTGCATGCTATCTATGAGAACATAAACCTCATTTGGTATTGCTTGAAGGAGGTACGTTTTGGCCATAAGATCACCACGAAGTCTGAGCTTGTCAGCTTCTGTGTATTCAGACGGCACTTTTCTCCTTATTTCTGGAAAAATAGGAGGATTGTTCTCTGGATCTCCACCAACTGAAATCAAGAGTTCAGCTGGTCCTTCAAGCAAAGATTCGAGCATTGCAGAAGAGTTCTCTTTGTGCTCGAGGAAGTTTAGAAATCTGTTCCTCCACATTTGATATTCTCCCTTCCTGAGGCTAGGAGGGGTACTGCTGTTCCCTTGTGCATTGTATTCTGAACCCATTGCTGTACTAAACTGACCGTTCGAGAAAATTGATCAAAAGATTTTCAGAGGCAGAATCTCGAAAAATCAGATGTCGAGATCTGAATATCGAAATCTCAGATTTCGATAAAGGAGGCCCGGTATCGAGATTTGGGCTCGAGATTAAGGATCTCGAGATTAGGGATCTCGAGATTTCAAATTTCGAGATGCTGATCTCGAGATTTGAAATGTCGAGAAGTTAATCTCTCGAAATCTTAATCTGATAAGTCAAATGTCGAGACCAGATGTCGAATCCTTTTCTCGAAATCAAGATTTCGAAATCCTAGATGTCGAAATCCTCAATGTCGAAATCCTGCAACCTGTAAAAATCAGATAAACAAAATCTGAAGATAGTTTCCTGTAGAGTTGAATGTCGAGATCTTCTGGTAAAGTTTTCAGCTCGAAAAACGTAGCAGAACCTGTGAAGAAGTAGGATGTCGAGATGCCTAGCTCGAGATATCTCGAACTTTAAAATTGCGTAAAACACAAACTGAAGTATACCCTTTGATCGCTTTGAAAAGGCGATTCCAAAGGTGTAACTTTTACAACTTTTGAACAAGAAACAAAATTACAGAGCAAAAAATCGACAGAATGAACTTTGTTAACAAAATAACAGAGTATTCTGCAGGAGTTCTTCTGATCGTTCTCGATCGGCTCTGATACCAATTGTTAGTCCCTGTTTCTGTAACAGCAATGAATAATCGATCTAACAAGGAAGATTAAACGTAAAGATGAACACAGAATGAATCACCGTAAAACCTTCTTTGATAAACCGTGGAACGTACAGCAGAATGATAAGCGTAAGGCTATGAATAATAAGTACGACGTTCAACCTTTTCCTAAACCTCGGCTCCCTTTTTATAGGCGAGGTTTAGGTTAGGCGTACCAGGCTTTTGGCCTGTTTTAAATGGGCCTAACACTTGGCCTGATTTCTATCTAATTTATGCACTATTTAAATACAAGGATTAAATATAAAGCTAATCTATGACCAACGTGATTCACAATTAAATATCTCCAACAGTCATATTTATGGAATTTTGTGTATGTGGTGACTTTTTTGTCTTCTAGATTTTATTTAGTAATATTGATAAAATAAGGCCTAATAAATAAAAGGTTGTTAAAGTAGTGTACATGAATAGTGTGTAAATTTCAATGTGGCAAATAATATGATACGGAGGGAGTATATGATAGAGGAAATTATCTCGCTCAATTGTTAACCTTCTTAATTATGACCTAATCTTCTTATACCTAAAATTTTATACATAAAAGCATTATACATGTGATAGAAAATTATCTCACTCAATTGTGAGACGACTTATCATATACCTCAAAGCATTACATATAAGAGAGAAAAGTTGGTCACTCAATTATAAAACGACTTATCTTAATTATACTTCAAAGCACTCCATATGAGAGAGAAAATTATCTCGCTCAATTGTTAGTCGGCTTATCTTCTACCTAAAAGCATTATATATGAGAAAGAAAATTCTACTACATCTTTCACAAATGTGTAATGATTCACTCAATAACAATTTTATTTCCTTGTCTTCTACATCTTCATTACGTAATTACATAATTCCTTTTTAATTTTGATGGTCCCGGATAGAGATAAAAGTCTGGGGGGGTGAATAGACTTTTAAAGCTTTTTGAACTTTAAAAACGTTTCCCTGCTAGATGGGATGATCTATAATCTTTTGGGAGATTGTAGATGCACAGCGGAAGTCTTGACCTCTAAATAAACAGTGTATAATAACTTTATATGTTTGAATGGAGTTTGGACGTATTTAAGTGAGCAGTTGACTGGACTGCAGGGAACTGCTGAGTCAACTGCTTAAGAAATGATGAAAGTATGAGAAAACTGATTATAGAATCTTACTCAGAATGATGAGAGCTTTCTGGAAATGTGTTGAGCTGAGTTGAAGTGAAAATTTATGAGAGCAGTGGTCTGAGCAGTTGGGTGGTCACCAGGGAACTGGTGAGGCACCTGCTGAGTTACAGGATGATTCTCAGAAATCTTATTGAACAGACTTCTTTGTAATAATGTTATAAGGATCTTGTGATGATGAGATGTCTTAAAGAAAGTATGTATATGGGCAGTGGGCTGAGCAGTGGGGTAATGTAAGGCAACTGCTTAGGTTACTGCCTGCAGCTTGCTTTCTTACTCTAAGTGTTTGGTGTGTGCTTGGTTGATTGAGAGTAAATCAACACACTATGTATCCTGGTTTAGAGGTGGTGTAATCCTCCTACGTTCAGTCTCACCATCTTTCAGATGGATTTCCACTAAAGTATTAAGTCCAATACACTTAGTGCCAATCTAGCCTTCACCACTCCAAGTTACTCAATCCTTAGAACTTTCTCAATTGATCCAGTGGGGGATCAAAAGGTACTCTATCTATCTATCCACACTAAGAACTTGATGACAAAATCCTTCTAAGTGTTTACAACTGGTTTTATGGTTTACAAGAAAACTGGTCTCCAACTAAGAACTAAACTTCCAGAATATAGCAATGAGAAATTCTAACTTGGAAGTTTAGTGAAGCATGAGTCAAAGCAGAGAGCAAAGTTAAACACGCACTATCTCTTTTGCTAGATATCGTTTGAATGCTTAGTAAGATTTTCTCTACTTAGAAGACTCAAAAACTTACTTAGAACTCATGCTTCAGCTCATATTTATAGGCTTCTCCAGTTTGATTGATCTCATCCGTTGGTTAAGATGAGTCAATCTCTGACGTTGAACGTGTTGACCTTTGTCTTCTTGTGCTGGAGCAAATATTGGTGATTTCCTTTGTCTTCACTGATGAGCCGCTGAAAGGTCACTTCAGGATCAATTTGATGATCTCATTGTGTGTGTCCCATGCTCTAGGCCCCATATACGTTTTAGCATTGAATGCTTATCAAATTTTGTCTTCCATCATACACATGCAATGTATATGATATTTGTACGTGTTTGGCCTATTTTTGTGACAAGATTAATTCTTGTGTCAAATAAATTTATACTGGTAGGATTTGAATATCCTTTAAGGTAAATAAACCTTATTGCATTTTTAATTTCCAGCATAATTTATGTGTTACAAGAATTTTACATTTTATTTTTATCACTCAATAGTCCTGTGAGACGTACGTCTCTTGTTGTTCCTGGGCCAGGACATCTGCCTATGCTAGGCTACGTATGTCCCCTGGACTTGGTCCAGTTGGGAACGAGCCTTTCCATGATGATGGAAGGACAACACAAGTTTCACACAAGTGTTACCTGACGTACGTCCCATCTGAAGTGCAACTTAACTTCTCTCCAGTTCTAGTGCCATAGGGCCGAACGTCTCCAGGCGTACGTCCCCATAGTTTTGCCTTGAGGTGCATTTTATCTTCTTTCCGGGTTTGGTGCCATGGGGCCGAACGTACTTGGACGTACGTCCCCTTGTCTGATGTTTAAGGATTATTTTGGGGACGTTCGTCCCCTTATGACAACAGTGCTTATGAAGCCGTTTGTCATATAAGGTATCACTCTTTGTCTGAGGTTTAAGGTGCTGGAGACGTTCGTCCCCATATGATGATGGTACTGCAGACGTTCGTCTTTAGAGGACCAAGCTTTGAAGCTGTCTTTAAGTTGATGGCACTGGGGACGTTCGTCCCCATATGATGATGGTATTGAAGACGTTCGTCTTTAGAGGACCAAGCTTTGAAGTTGTCTTCAAGTTGATGGCGTTGGGGACGTTCGTCCCCATATGATAATGGTACTGAAGACGTTCGTCCTCTGAAGAAGAACCAGGCGTTTGATGCTTGCCTGAAGATGGACGCCGTTGGGGACGTTCGTCCTTTGTCACTTAGATCAACTTTTGACACTGTTACTCAAAGAAGTAAGACACAATGTAGAAGAACAAAGTATAGTGATATCATCAAAATCTATCAAAATTGGGTACTAACAAATTTAATTTCTACCATTAGATTGTTAGCGTTTTGAGTATTTTTTTCATACCGAGTATATCTCTTCAATTGCAAGAGCTTATGTTATGCAGGTTTATTACTATGGATAGTGTGAGCTTTTGATTCGCAAGTTTTTTTGCCTTTTTCTAAATTCAGTTTAATTTGATTACCAATTCTAGTTAGTAATCTAATATAGTGCTTCTTTCATGTAAATTCGCTTAGTAAAGCAAATAACAAAAATGCAAAAGATGAAAAAGAAGTAAATAGACCAACTCGAATTTTTATTTTATTAGAACTAATTAGATTTTCATTTGCTAATTTTTATATAGCAAACCAGTGCACTTCAAATCATAAAATAATTTAAGAAACAAAAATGTTTAATCAATTTTTTCATATTTGTCCCTTCTCTTCCCTTTTATTTATTAGCAATTTAGCACCCGATGTGGTTATCATTTTCATTTGCTAATTTTTGAATTTCGAATGACATTATAATAAGAAAGGAATAAGGTGTACAACACTTTAATTATGGGAGTATAATGTTATATATTTTTTTTATTAAAAGTAAGAGTATATTAAAGGCTAGAGTTTCAATAAGATAGATGACGTATATTAGTAGGCCGATTTTTTATTTTTTCTATCTCCATAATTCATTTTTTGTAAAGCAAATAACAAAAATGCAAAAGATGAAGCCACGTGACATAAGTAGAGCAATGCTCTCTATCACTTGTAGGTAGACATGTTACATTATAATTGAGGGTAAAACTGTAGTTCTAATAGCCTACTACTTTCTTATATATAAATATATACCACCTTCGTCCCTAAGACTTTTTTCATTTAAATCAGTATAATTGAACGAAATTTAAGCTTTTGGGTTCTTTCTCTTTTCTTCTTCTTTTTCAGCATTTTCCTTTTCACCGGTATAATGCATTTTTTGAACATATCCTAGTCTCATGTAATCTAAGTCATAAAGCTGAATGCAATCAACTTTCCTTAGATAGCATGGATTAGACATGCCAAGCCCGGATCTGGGATTATAATACCGGTCATCACTAATTTGATTTAAGAAGACAGTTTGTTCAGATTGACCTCTTAGAGCAATTAAATCCTCAAGTTCTTTGATTTTGCTAAAGAGAGCATTTCTTTGATTGTCAAGAACATTTTTATCAGCTTTTTCTGTACTTAGCTCTATTTCAGTTTGAAACACTTTATCAGTCAGATCAGCAACCTTGAGTGTTAACTCATCAAGTTCGAGTGTCATCTTTTTTGCAACTTGCTTCTCATTTTCAAGTTGTATGCTCAAAGAGGCCTTCTGGTCAAGACACTCAACAAAAGCTTTGTAATTATTGTCTAACTTCTCCCTAAAGTTTTTAATTGTGTCATCCTTATTATGTAAGAATTGACCTTGATTAGAGCTGGAACACTGAGAGTCAGAGGTACTTACAGTGGTGTTTGAGCTTTCACTTTCGGGGATCGCAGCATCACCCTTTTCTTCTTCTTCATCCTCCACTAATGCCATCAGTACATAGTTCTCCTCCTCTTCCTCATCAGATGAATCATCTGCCAAATGATCTTTTTCTGCAAGCAGAGCAGCATTCTCCTCTTCTTTTTGAACCAACAACATTCTCCTCTTCTTTTTGTAAAAAGTTGGCGTCTTTGTCCTTTTTCTTGGGTAGACGGCAATCTTTCTGAAGACGTCCGGGCTTTCCACAGTTATAGCATACAGGAGATTCATCAGCAGCTGCTCTTCTAGATGTCCTATGATCATGGGTCCTCTGTTTGTAGTTTGAGGAAGAGGTTCTTAGTTTGTTTGAGGAGCTGTTCCTTTGTCCCCACTTCTGGGTCAAGAGTGCCATTTTTCTCTGCAACTCTGCCATTTTACGCTCAAAGTCCACTTCTTCATCACTTTCTTCTTCTTCTGACTCAGAGACAACTTTCTTTTTCTTCTTCAGGACCTTCGTAGATCTCTGTGGTTGGGCTGCCGTTACAAGAGCTAACGGTTCAGGTGTGTACTGTCCTTCAATTGATCTCAGATGGTCACGTAAGGTGCAAAGATCTACTTCATTTAGGTCCAAGCCAGTCTTTACTTCTTTTACAGTTTTCCTCCACTCTGGGTTCAGACTTGACATGAATCTAATATTCATCTCCATGTTGGATTTGAATATTTTGATCTTTCTTAGTTCATTTATTAGTGTCATAAACCTTTTGTGGGTTTGTATTAGAGATTCCCCAGGTAGGGCCTTGAATGAATCATAGACTGTCAGAGTGCTAGCTTTCTTGGTTTTCAGTCCAATAGAAGTTCCCTGCATAAGTTTAGCAACCTCATCCCACATTTCCTTTGCCGTCTGCATACTGTCAATCATAACAAAAATGTCATTTGGGATCGCCTGCAATAAGTATGTTTTGACAGTGAGATCAGCCTTCAATCTCTCCCTGTCCTCAGCAGTGTATTCATTTGGTGTTTTGATCCGTCTGACTTGTTCTATTGGGGGATTGTTGGTATCATTTCCAGGAACAGTGATCCATAACTCTGCAGGTCCCTGTGTGAGTGATTCCAACAGTTGAGAAGAGTTGTCTCGATTTTCAAGAAAGTTGAGAAATCGGGTCTTCCACATTTGATATTCTCCATTTCGGAGACATGGTGGATTGCTGCTGTTTCCTTACGTTGCTGAGTCATTTGTTGCCATTGTTGTATTAAAACTAACCGTTCAAGATATTGATCAGAAAAATTTTAAAAGGCAGGAAGTTGAGATCCTGAGTATCGAAGTCCTAATCTCGAGATATGAGATTTCGATATGGGAGTATCGAGATTAAGGTTTCGAGATTTGAAGTACGAGTTTCAAAAGTCGAGTTTATAGATATCGAGATTTCAAATATCAAAATCTGAATTTCGAGATTTGAGATGTCGAGACCTGAAACTTCAAGTTTGAATTTCGAGTTTTCAAAAGTCGAGATCTAGATGTCGAGATCTGTGTATCGAGATTCTAATGTCGAGATTTCAGAATTCGAGAGCCTGAATGTCGAGATCCTGCAATTTAAAATATTTGAATTTTCAAGATCGAAAAGTTGTTTCCTGTAGTCCTTGATGTCGAGATCCTCTTGTGAAAATTTCAGCTCGAAAAAGCTAAACAGAGCCTGTAGAAAAGGTGATCTGGAGATCTACCTCTCGAGATCTCTTAAACAAGAAGTTTGCGAAAAACAAAATCTAAGGTATACTGATTGATCGTCTAAACAACGCGATCCCAACAGTATAATTTTTACAGCTTTTTGATCAAGAACAAGAGTATAGATGATAAAAACGAAAAATACAGATGAACGAAGAAAAAAAAGCAGAGTCTTCGTCGTTGTTCTTCTGATCAGTTCTCGATCGGCTCTGATACCATTTGTTAGTCCTTGGTTTGTAGATTATAGCAATAGAGAACGATACAACAAAGATTAAAGTAGCAGAAAGATAAATACTCTGAGATCCTTTAAACTCCTCTTTGATATATCGTGAACTTCTACACAAAATGATGAGCGCTAAGGCTGTTAAGATCGAATGCAAAAGTTACCGCAAACCTAAGCCTTATGCGCCTTTTTATATGCGCAGGCTAAGGTTTGTGTAAAGGCTTTCAGCCAGATATGGGCCTCACATCTTGGCCCCATATCCTTTATACCCTAATAATTACAAACATTAATTACATAGGATATAATAAAAGCTAAGCTATTACATGATATCGGACAAGCTTGATTCACAACAGAATATTCTTCAACATTAAGTACCAGCAGTAGTGTTGAGGGCCAATATATGGAAGTAGTCAAATTTGATCACAAAATGGTACTGAAAAAAGTATAAAATTCTCCTAGTTTCTCTACTACGTATTTTGGCTTATTACAAATTTAATCCGTAATATAAGTTATACAATTTTTATATAAGAAATCCAAGTTATAAATTTAAGATTAGTTTTTTTTTTCAATTACAATTTGTTGAAGTAATTTTTTTTAAAATGTCCAATTGACCAAAGCACATTTTTAAGATTCATTAAGAACCTAACCTCAATATACTCTCAATTGGCTTAAAACTGTTTAATTTTTCAACAGAATCTACACAAGAAAATATTAAAGAAATCATTCATTATGCAAAGCTTAAATGAATGTAGAGATGATTATTCATCACACAGAAGCAACATCTTTTAAACCAACGACATATGTGAGACCTATAGCACTATAGGTCACCTTCTGTCTTATCTTATCTATTGGTCATCTTTAGCTTTTAGATAATAGCAGTCTACCTTAAAATGTTTGAAGCTAAAAATTACATTTATCAGTGATCGCTAATGAACCATCTAGCAAACTGGAAGTAGTAATTTAAATATGTTATAAAATGTTATATAATCAATCTTGATGTTTAAGAATGTTCGAAGCTAAATATTACACTTACCAGTGATTGCTAAACCATCTAGCAAACTGCAAGTAGTAATTTAAAGATGTTATAAAATGTTTTATAAAACATTTGATGCTTACTATTCTTAATAAGAAGTATGAAATGTTCAGAAAACGTATACATGCAGAGTATGGAATGTTCAATTTTCTTCGTTTACTTAATTTACTTTTGTTTAAAGTTAAAAAGATACATACCTTCTCTTAATCTCACCTACACCCATTGGAAATGAGTCAACTTTGACAACCATAGAAGTACTCTAATTTAAATTTATGGACTATCCGGGATAAATTGTATTTTCCAGAACAGAGTGTATCTAAAATGGAGTGTCCAATTCCATTCAAGTAGATGCTACAATTTAATCTGGAGAAGCTCTTGCTCGAGTGGAATTGTTTTTTTTTTGTGCAAGCGTTTGAAGGCGGACATGAAACTTGACTAAAGATCCATGTGATGGTAGATGTGAGTATAGACTTTTTATATAGGCAGCAATGAAATTCAAAAAGCCAAGGTTTATTATGTATCCTTTAATTGAAATGCATGCACATTGGACACCTAATCAAGCAGCTATCAAGATTGGAAGAGTTTTTAACTGAAGTATTCCACATTGAGAACATGTTCGGACTTCGGAGTCTAGAAGAATACTTCAAAATGGCCTCCAAGCCTCACTCCATATTTAATTGCATTAATTCTTGAACCTTGAGAAGACAATTAAGTAGTTTAAATTGTTTACACCTTGTCTGCATGTACTTCGAGAAGCACAACCTAGGGGAGAAAAATATATACTAGCTGCGTATAACTAAGAATACACATCTCGGTGAATCCAAAAGGCTAATGCAATTAAATGCTTCGAGAAGCACAACCTAGATTGAGAACATTATCATTAATCTGTATTTGCCAACATTGATTAAAAACATCATCGAATCATCCAAAGCACCGTTTAATAACCCACAGATGCTTCGGAATTGCTAAAATAGTTCTAGAATGTGGAGGTATTGACCCCATGGGCCAAGGCAGCCCTCTCCTCTTGTATTGGGCCTGTTTGTACCTCTGCCCTGGGCCATGTTGTTCTGCCGCTAGCCCTTCTTCTGGAACCCTCTTTTAGGGCTTCCCCTATGTGCCCGGGTACTTAAACTCCTCTACGCCTTTTGGTTGAGGCTGAGGTCTTCGGTTAGAGAGAGAGTGAGGTTAAGAGAGATTGAGAGAGAGAGACTTCCGTCTCTTCTTTATTCCGGTCCCTCTGTGGTATTCTCTCTGTGCCTCCCCTTTTCTGACCTTTGATCTGCGTTGAGATGGCTGGGCTGGTCTGAGTGTTCTTGTCCCTTCCGGTGGTGCTTTGGTGTGTGTGCTGTATGAGCGTGGTCTGAGCTGGAGAGGTGAAAACCTGACAGTGGTATCAGAGCCGGAACTCCTGTCTTCCTCGCCTACAGCCCGGGAGCTCCTCCGCCGCCATCCGCCGCAGATCTCTGTCTCAGTGGTAAGTCGAGAAGCCCATCCTCGGGTTCTCGCTCAGGTAAATTGGCGATAAACACCCTAGGTTGTCGGGTGCCTCCGGTTTTATGTGATTCTTTGGTGTTTTACTTGTTTCATCCCCTTTCCCCGCTTTGCTCTTGCTGCTGACCGTGTTGGTCTGGCTATCAGTTTGTAACTGATATTCCCCAGGTGCGTTCTCTTTACCTTCGTGTGTGAAGTGGTCTGCATGAGTGTTTTGTGTTTGCGGGATTGAGTTGTTTGATCTGGTATTCTGCTTTTCTGTCACATTTACGTGTTTATCTCTACTTTACTGTTTTTTTGTGCCTTCTTGGTATCCTTGTGAACTGGGTTTTTTTGCCTCTGTGACTCGGCACCTGAGGTTAGGACTGACAGGTTCCCTGCCAGTCACTCAAGTGGCCCTCGGATCTTGTGGCCTGTCAGCCCGCAGCCGGGTACACTGGTGAATCCTAGCTCCTTGGTTCTCTGTCTCTTTGTTTGCTATCTTTCATTTACCTTGTCTTCTGCCACTGATTCTTCAGTGTTATCCTTTTTTGTGTTCCTTATCATGTCCGCCAATATGTATGGTATGTTACCTTTTAATGGAAAAACCGATTTTGACATTTGGAAACAAAAGATCAAATGTGTTTTAATCCAGCAAAAGGTTTTCAGAGCTGTAAGTGAACTTTATTTGGATTCTGATGATAGTGCTAAGATAGCTGAAATGAATGAAACTGCCTGCTCTACTATATATCTTAACCTATCTGACTCTGTGCTTAGAAAGGTTGGTATTTTGGATTCTGCTAAAAAGTTGTGGGATAAGTTAGATGATCTTTATACTGATACTTCTCTGCCTGGTAAACTGTTTTTGCTTGAAAAATTCTTTCGGTTTAG
Source organism: Cuscuta europaea (assembly GCA_945859875.1). Lineage (NCBI taxonomy): Eukaryota > Viridiplantae > Streptophyta > Magnoliopsida > Solanales > Convolvulaceae > Cuscuta > Cuscuta europaea. The sequence continues at coordinate 4,809,041 of CAMAPE010000041.1, forward strand.
GCTAGACCTAACCAAAGACATTGATGAAAACTTGGATATTTTTAATAAGTTGATCCAGAACATTAAACAATCTGGTGATAAACATATTGATGATTATACTGCTGTTGTGTTGCTTAATGCTATTCCTGATTCATATAATGATGTTAAATCTGCTATTAAATATGGTAGAGATGATGTCACTCTTGATATTGTTGTGAATGGTCTTAAGAGTAAGGAACTTGACCTTAAACATAATAGGAGTATCTCTAGTCAACCCAAGGATTCTGGTGAGGCTATGTTTGTGAGGGGTAGATCTAAGAGTAGGTCTAAGAATCAGAAACAGGATGCCCAAGCTAAAAATAGTAACCCGAATGGTAAGAAGAGGAATAAGTCTAGAAAGCGTGTGTGCTACAACTGTGGCAATTCTAGCCACTTTATAAAGGACTGTCCCCATCCTAAGAAACCTGAGCAGGCTAGTGTAGCTATAGAGAGAGATGACCTTGGTGAGGTTCTCATGGTGTGTGACCATGTTAATTCTGTTCGTAATACCTTGACTGAGCATGAATGGCTAATTGATTCTGGTTGTACCTATCATATGACTCCTTTTAGGGATTTGTTTTCTAAGTATGAGAATTGTGATATGGGTTATGTTTCCTTGGCTGATAATAAGAGATGCAATGTTTTGGGTGTTGGTGATATATGTCTCAAATTTTCTTGTGGCTCTGTGTTTACTCTTAAGAATGTGAGGCATGTCCCTGATTTGTGTCATAACTTACTATCTGTTGCTGCCTTGGAGGGTAGTGGACTAGAGGGAAAGTGGGGGAATGGGAGTATGAAAATTTTGAAAAATTCTCTGGTGTTGTTTAAAGCTGAAAAGGTGAACAACCTTTATGTGTGTCATGCTAAACCTTATATTGACTCTGTGAATGTTGTGAATGTTGTGCATACTGATAAAACCTTGTTGTGGCATAATAGACTAGGGCATATGAGTAATAAAGGTTTAGGGATCATGCACAAACATGGTTACCTTGGTAAAGACTCTGTGAACTCTTTGACTTTCTGTGAATCATGTGTGCTTGGCAAACAACATAGAGTCCAGTTCCCTCTATCCTCTTATCCTAATATGACTAAGTGCTCCTCTGTGCTTGAATATGTGCATGCTGATGTTTGGGGTCCTGCTAGTGTTCCCACACATGGGGGGAAACAGTATTTCTTGTCCTTAATTGATGATTTCTCTAGGAAAGTGTGGGTTTATCTTCTAGAACATAAGTCTGATGTTTGTGAGAAGTTTAAAGCCTGGAAGTTACTTGTAGAAAATCACACTGGACAGAATGTTAAGACCCTTAGGACTGATAATGGCCTAGAGTTCTGTAACCAAGAGCTTGACCAACTGTGTGCCACTTCAGGCATTAGGAGACATAAGACTGTGCCCTACACACCCCAACAGAATGGGGTGGCTGAAAGGATGAATAGAACCCTTCTTGACAAGGTTAGGAGTATGTTGTCTACCTCAGGTTTACCTAAGAAGTTTTGGGGTGAAGCAGTCACCACTGCCACCTATCTGATTAATAGATCTCCCTCTGTTCCCATAGGGGGTCAATGCCCTGAAGTTAAGTTTACTGGTGGGCCTCTTGACCTAACAAACCTTAGGGTCTTTGGGTGTGCTGCCTATGTTCATCAGAAAACTGATAAGTTAGATCCTAGATCCAAAAAGTGTGTGTTCTTGGGTTATCCTGATGGGGTAAAGGGATATAGGTTGTGGGATAGAAGTGTGCCTGGTTTTAAGGTGGTTATAAGTAGGGATGTAATTTTTAATGAATTTGATTTCCCTTGCTTGCTTAAACCTGTTTCTGAGCATGAGCCTGAGAGGACACCTGTTGAGGTGGAGCCTCAGACTCCTTCTGTACCAATTATTCCTGTTGTTATGTATGACACTCCTCCTGTTGTTCCTGTCATCCCTTCTGATGTGCATGTTAATACTTCTTCTGATACTGCTACCTCCGGTGAGGTGGAGTTCAACACTCAAGATGACCATGTGCAAAATGATTCTCTGTCTGGTGAGACTAATGTGTTTGATGATTCTGCTGAGAATGATAATGTTGATTTGCATGACTACCAACTTGTTAGGGATAGGGGTAGGGGTAGGAGAACCATTAAGAGAAAATCTGATACTTTGTCTGATTATGCTTTTACTGCGTGTGATATATCTGATTTTGCTTTTACTGTGTTTGAGACCCTAGACCTAAATGAACCTAAGACCTATAGTGAAGCTATAAGGTCCAGAGAGGCTCAGAAATGGCTTGAGGCCATGAAAAGTGAGATGGACTCTCTAAGAGTGAACCAGACTTGGACCCTTGTTCCTAGACCTAATGCCAGCTCAGTGGTTGAGTGCAAATGGCTGTTTAAGGTCAAGGAAGAACCGGGTAATAACATTAGGTATAAGGCCAGGTTAGTTGCCAAGGGGTTTACTCAAAAAGAGGGGGTAGATTATGCAGAAATCTTTGCTCCTGTAGTTAAGTTTACTACTGTTAGAATCATGTTGGCATTGGTTGCTCACCATGACTGGGAGATGAAACAAATGGATGTCACCACTGCATTTCTGCATGGTGAATTGGATAAGAAAATTTACATGACTCAACCTGAGGACTTTGTGGATCCAAAGAGGAGTGACCATGTCTGTCTGCTTAGGAAGGCCTTGTATGGCCTGAAGCAATCCCCTAGGCAGTGGAATATTAGGTTTGACAAGTGTATGCAGTCTATGAAATTTGTGAAATCTGCCTGTGATCATTGTCTTTATTTCAAGAATACTAATTCTGTACCTGTGTTCTTGTTAATCTATGTGGATGACATGTTGATTATTAGCCCTTGTCTTAAATCTATTATGTCTGTTCAAAAATGTCTTTGTGAGAACTTTGCAATGAAAGATCTTGATGATGCCAAGAGGATACTTGGGATTAACATTATTAGGGACAGGAGCAAGCATACTCTTGTTCTAAATCAGATTTCGTATGTTGAGAAGGTTTTGAGTAAGTTTAATATGTCTTCTGCTGCACCTGTGCATGTTCCTCTTGCCTCTCATTTTGTGCTAAGTAAGAATCAGTCTCCTAAGACTGATTCTGAAATTGAGCTTATGAAGTCTGTTCCTTACTCCAATGCTATAGGTTCTGTGATGTATCTGATGGTTAGTTCTAGACCTGATATTGCCTATGCTGTGAGTTGTTTGAGTAGGTTTATGTCTAATCCTGGTATGCCTCATTGGAATGCTTTGAAATGGCTTTTGAGATACTTGAAATTTTCTGCTAATCATGGTTTGATTTTTAATAAGTGTACTGAAGGTGTGAAACTGAGTGGTTATGTTGACTCTAACTATGCTAATGATAAAGACAATAGGAAATCTACCACTTCCTATGTGTTCACTTTGTGTGGGTCGTGTATTAGTTGGAAATCTCAGTTACAACCAATTGTTGCCTTATCAACCACTGAAGCTGAGTATGTTGCAGCTACAGAAGCTTTCAAGGAAGCCATCTGGTTAAGTCGTCTTGTTGCTGAAATAGGTTTTCTCAAACAGGATGTTACTGTGTTTTCTGATAGCCAGTCTGCTATCCAGCTTTGCAAAAACCCTGTTTTTCATGACAGGACCAAACACATTGATGTGAGGTTCCATTTTATTCGTGATGTTTTAGATGCAGGTAAAGTGAAGCTGTGCAAGATACCCTCAGAGTTCAACCCTGCAGATATGGGGACGAAGTGTCTATCTGCTGAAAAACTTTTGTCTTGTAAACGAATTTTAAATTTGGACTGCGGTTAACTCTGTTTGCAGGTTTTGGGTATGTTGGAGGGTAGATTCTTGAAAGCGTAGTGCTTGAGAGAATCTACTCTCACGGTTAGGGAGAGTACTTTGGGTACTTCTCCAATTTCCTTTTGGGAGTATTTTGTGTATCTCCAATTTGTTTGCCAGTTATGTCTTTAGGATATCACTGGTGACCCAGCGATGATGAACCACGTGCTCATGTTACTTTGTGATACCATGCACCACCAATGATGGCCAATAAGGTGGAGAGTGTGGAGGTATTGGCCCCATGGGCCAAGGCAGCCCTCTCCTCTTGTATTGGGCCTGTTTGTACCTCTGCCCTGGCCCATGTTGTTCTGCCGCTAGCCCTTCTTATGGAACCCTCTTTTAGGGCTTCCCCTATGTGCCCGGGTACTTAAACTCCTCTACGTCTTTTGGTTGAGGCTGAGGTCTTCGGTTAGAGAGAGAGTGAGGTTAAGAGAGATTGAGAGAGAGAGACTTCCGTCTCTTCTCTATTCCGGTCCCTCTGTGGTATTCTCTCTGTGCCTCCCCTTTTCTGACCTTTGATCTGCGTTGAGATGGCTGGACTGGTCTGAGTGTTCTTGTCCCTTCCGGTGGTGCTTTGGTGTGTGTGCTGTATGAGCGTGGTCTGAGCTGGAGAGGTGAAAACCTGACATAGAATATTCAAGACCATCTATTTCTTAGGAACGTTTTTTCCCGTCCAACACCCCTTGTCCTCCCTCCTTGGGACTTTTGTGTTTTACTATATTATTATATAGATATAGATTATTCTATTACACACCTCCAAGCATACATCAAATTTGAAAGACGTATATACTTTATTCAACACATGTTTCTGATAAATCAATTCATAATTTCACTCTTTTGTAGTACCTAATGAGACTTAGGACACAATCAACAATTAGATGTTTGCCTTTTGAGGAAAAAATGTCCCTAGAAGACCCGTTGCAGCCTTTAATTGAAAACTAACATTGGAGATTTTAATTTGGAACAAACTTGAGTTCGATGCTATCTCATAAGAATTTGCATTTGTAATATGTGATTTTCTATGTCTTCTATTTGAAGTCTAAACTCATTAGTAATCAGATTAAGTTTCCAAATTACCCGATATCCAATAACAATTATTATTACTCAAGAAAATGGCATGAGTGTGAGAATAATGGGAAAATCGTGCTCCAATAGGAGCCCTGTCAGGTATATTTATAATAAAATATCAGTTGACAAAATACATAAATATTCCTAATTAATATAAACTATTACACCCCCTCAAGCTGTGCGGGAGATACAACACGCAGGTTGTCCTTTAAAAATGAAATTGCTGACTAGATAAACTTTTAGTAAATATATCCGCTAGCTTGAGATGTGTAGGGACATACTGTACAACCAGATCACCATGAGCAACTCTCTCACGTACAAAATGATAATCAATGTGAATGTGCTTGCTGCGAGCATGTGGAACCGGATTAGCTGTCAGATATGATGCAGAAATATTATCACAGAGTAGTCAGACAGAATCACGAATAGGAATGCCGAGCTCAAAGAGACTGGTCGAATGTGTAGAGTGTCCTGCAGTGTATAAGCAATAGCTCGACATTCTGCCTCCGTGGACAACTTAGAAACAGTTGGTTGTTTCTTGGACTTCCAGGACACAAGATTAGGGCCCAAGAAAACAACAAATCCTATAGTGGAACGAGAACTGTCCCGACATCCTGCCCAATCAGCATCAGAATAGGCCAAAATACGAATGGGATAAGCAGAAGTCTGAAGCCATAATCCATGATCAATAGTAGCTTGTAAATAACGAAAAATGCGCTTGACAGCAAACATGTGAGTAGTGCGAGGGGCATGCATGAACTGAGACACTAAATGAACTGCATAAGTAATATCAGGTCTTGTCAAAGTTAAATACTGTAATGCACCTACCATATTACGATACTCAGTAGCATCAGCTATGAGTTCACCATCTGTGACGGAGAGAGTTGTGCGTGTAGCAAGTGGTGTACGAACAGACTTGAGAGTGTGTAAGTGAAAACGAAGAAGAAGATCAGATACATATTTTTGTTGAGACGGGAAGACACCTTTAGAATTTCGAACAGCTTGGACCCCCAAGAAATAATAGAGGTCACCCAGATCCTTCATCGCAAAATGAGACGCAATACGACTAATAAAAGAAGACACAAGAGATGGAGAATTACCCGTTACGATAATATCATCCACATATAGCAATAAATTAATAACAGACTGACCCTGACGGTAAATAAACAAAGAATTATCATACTTACTACACAAAAAATTATGAGTAAGAAGAAAACTACTAAAACGATGGAACCATGCCCACGGGGCCTGCTTAAGGCCATAGATGACTTTGCGCAAACGACAAACATGATGAGGAAACTGAGGATGAATAAAACTCCGCGGTTGACGCATATATACTTCTCCGGTAAGATGACCATGAAGAAATACATTTTTCACATCCAACTGACGCATAACCCACCCAAAAGAAATAGCTAGAGTAAGAACAATACGAACTGTGGTGGGCTTAACAACAGGACTAAATGTTTCAGAGAAATCAACCCCAGCCTACTGATTAAAACCTTGAGCAACCAAACGCGCTTTATGGCGCTCAATAGATCCATCAGAATGAAATTTAGTTTTATAAATCCACTTAGACCCAACCACATTGAGTTATCAAACGGAACTAAATCTCACGTATTATTGGAAATAAGTGCATTAAATTCCTCCGTCATAGCTTCACGCCAGACTAAATTCTTATGCGTCTCAGAAAAACAAGTAGGGTCTGCTGAAGTAACAACTATGTTTAACGTAAAAATTGATTGGCTAAAGGGTCAAATAGGTACATGAACTTACTTAAAGTGTTCAATTAGCCCCTTATATAGGATGTTCTGCTCGGCCGTCGCCAATTGGGGCGGTTCCCGATGAATTTTTTTGATGAAATTTTTTGAACATCTTCTTCATTAAGTCTAGTTTACACATACCAAATTTCAGCTAAAAATTCAACCAGGAAGGCAGTCAAATGATTTTTTTAAGATAACTACGCAGTTAAACATCGCAGTACATTTCAGAAAATCATTTGACTGCCTTCCCGATTTAATTTATTTAGGAAAATTTCGGAAAAATTCATGTACCTATTTGACCCTTTTCAAATTGATTTAGGCTTAAAAATCCTGACTTAGCCCGGGTTTGCATAGGGTGAACATTTAACGGGAAAGTTCCAGGATTGGACGAAGGGGATGGTGACGGACTGGAAGGGCTGGAGGGTATATCGGCTGATGTGGAGCTGGGGGAATAAGGGACTGGCCGTGGGCTGGGATTGGGCGTGGCGAGGTTCAACTGGCGGGACTGAAGACTGGATGGGGAGGCATAGGACTGGCCGTGTACTGGACTGGTTGGTAAGGATGGGCCGTGGAGAGGGGAAGCAGTGATGGGGTTGGGTGAGGACGCAGCAGTAGAAGGAAGGAAGAATGGGTCGGCGGTGGACACATGTGGTGGGCCTGTGACAGCTGGCCGCAGAGTGTTAGTAAGGAAAAATTCAGCATTATTTGGAGAGGGAGATGACTGAGATGAGGGAAAAGTGAGGCAGGTATAACGAAAATTATTTTCAAAAAATCTAACATGACGACTGACATAAATTTTACCAGATTTAGGGTCAAGATAACCATACCCTTTATAGCCAGATGCGTAGCCAATAAAAACACAGGGAACTGAGCGAGCAGAAAGTTTGTTGGCAGAAGATGCAGAGATGTTTGGAAAGCAAGAACAGCAAAAAACAAGCATAAAGGAATAATCAGGAGATTTTAAAAAAAGACGTTCATACGGAGAGGAACCACCAAGTAGAGGAGAGGGTAAACGGTTAATGATATATATGCAGCCGTAAATATGGCATCTACCCAAAACTGACTAGGAATAGATGCTTCAAGGAGCATAGTCCGAGTGAGTTCTAATAGATGCCGATGTTTACGTTCAGCGACCCCATTTTGTTGAGGCGTGTCAGGGCAGGATTTGCGAAAATATATGCCATGTTGATCAAAAAATTGTTGCATACTAAAATTAACAAATTCACCCCATCCATCACTTAAAAAATTTTAATTTTTGTGTTAAAAAGATTTTCAACTAAAGCTTTAAAGGTTGTAAAATGATGAAAGACTTCAGAATATAAATGCACATCAATAAAATTAAACAAACATAATATTTAAAACCTAAATTAGATAGAATGGGAGATTGCCAAACATCAGAATGAATTAATTGCAAAGGCATAGTAGAATTATGACTAGCATCCATAAAGGGTAAACGTTGAGATTTGCCTAAACGGCAAGAAATACAATCATGAGAAAAACTAGAGCTACTACAAATGTGTTTTTGACTATGCAACCTACATAAAATAGAAGTGCCACAATGGCCTAATCTACGGTGCCAAACAGGTCCAGGCGAAGTAAGAGAGGACAAAGCGAGTGGAGGCTGGGAGTTGAGGCTGACTGGATAGAGATGACCATGACTAGATGCTTGAAGAAGGACCTTCCCCGAAATTTTATCCTTAACAAAAAAGGAATTTTTGTCAAAAATTACAACACAGTTGTATCAACACAAAGTTTTTGAATAGATAATAAATTAAATTTTATGTGAGGCACATGAAAGACATACTTCAACGTGAATGGATGACTAGAAGAATTTAAATGCACATCCCCAATATTAACAATAGGAAGTTTAGACCCATTAGCTACACTAACTGAAAGTGGTCCAGTATAAGGTAATTTATTAACTAAAATACCTTCCGAAGGAGTCATGTGAGCCGAAGCCCCAAAGTCATGATACCATAAAGTAGCATTTGATTCACCATTATTTGAATTCAGAAGGGCTGGAGCAGATGACTGACTAAAGCGAGACGGACAGTGAAGAGCGGAGTGACCTGCATAGAAACAAATTTGACAGACCACGGGTGGTGGAACAGAACCAAGGATACCCTCACCTGATGGAAAACCTGCAGTGCTAGCGTGAGTATCATAAATAAAATAAGGATTAGTATTTAAAGTTGACAAAGCCGAATTACATGCAGAACCTGAAGTGTGTGGATTAGGAGGAAGCACCCCCTGAGGCGAAGCCTGCTGACCCTGTTGTCCGAAGCCGTACCCCAGCTGCCCTTGCTGCCCAACGAGGTGTGGCTGTGCTCCGGCTGGCTGCTGCTGTCCGTAAGGAGCCAAAACAGGCTGCTGGCCGTACTGATGTGGTGGTCCTCGGCCGCGCCCGCGGCCTCCTCTACCGCGACCACCCCGTCCGCGGCCCCCCTGTCGCGGTTCGGGTATCCTCCAGGCTGCTGCTCACCTGCAGCAGCGGCTACAAATGCTTGATGACCGGTTGAATTTTGTTGTTGCCGCTCATACAGAACACGTTGCTCCTCTTCCAAGAGATGAGGATGCAAAATGTCAAATGGAAATTGGTCAGGAAATAAGGAGACAGTAGTAACAAGAGAGCGATACTCCGGTCCCAAGCTAGCCAGAATAGATTGCAGAAGCTCTTTATCCGAGACAGGGGAATTAATTGCAGCAAGGGTATCCACTAAATTCTTGATATCTCTCAAGTAGCTTTCCATAGATTGGGGTTCTTTCTTTTTCATGTTTGACAATAATCGTTTAAGTTCCATACACCGGGGTAAACTGACAGACATGAACCTAGTCTGAAGTCTAGCCCATATATCATCAGAATGTTTTAAGTCATGTACATCAACTAAAACATCCCGAGTCAAAGTAGCAAACAACCAACAGTGAATTGTTTGATCTACTCGAAGCTAATAATAATATTCAGAATTTGGAACTTGACGATGAGCAAAATCAACAGAATACATAGGGGGTACCTGAATGGAACCATCAACAATGCCAAAAAAACCTTGAGAGACCAAGAAAGACTCGAACTGAGTGCGCCAGGTGAGATAATCCTCTACTGCCTTCAATTTAATTGTCACAATTTGAGATACGGTAGTAATATGTGACACCGACTGTGTAAGAGCCGACATAGGAGAACTAAAACCAACATGCTCTGGAGGCCAAATGATGCCTGGTGTCCCTGAGAAGGTGGAACCAAAGATTGGTGAAGCAGGCGGCAGAGGAGAAGATGTCGGGACTGGTGACCGAGGCATAGCCAGTGGTGCAGAGAACCGTGGAGGCAGAGAGGAAAACAGGGAGTAGGGTTCCGCCGGAGGGAAGAACGGCGGCGGCGGAAAACTGGCGTGCAGTGTGGACGTGAAGGGCTGCGGAAGTGGAGAACCATTCGCGCCTGGGAATTGAGTTGCAGGTAGGGAGGCGACAACGCCTGTCTCTGGAGCGGAAGATGGAACAGTGGATTCCGACGCCAGGGATGAGGAGGCTGCGGCGGAATTTGGTGCTGCGGAAGCCATGGCCGCAGATGATTGAGAGGAGATGTTCATCGCTGCGGCGATCGGTAAGGAAGGAGAAAAAAATAGGTTTGAGCTCTTGATACCATGTGAGAATAATGTGAAAACCGTGCTTCAATAGGAGCTCGGCAGGTATATTTATAATAAAATATCAGTTGCCAAAATACATAAATATTCGTAATGAATATAAACTATTAATGAGTACTTGGGACATGCAATACATTGACTCCACCAAAAGTTTTGCAATGCATGAATTTGAATTTGTAATTCTTTTGAACCACACATGTATAGAAGATCACTTGAAGTGAAGAAAATGAACTACGAAAATGAAGGTTATCTTTCCCCTGATTACCTATATAAGACAATAAAAGAACTACTTGAAAAAAAATGAATTCTATTTGATGTTACAATGTTATAAATTATAACAAAAGAAGAGAAGAATATATTTTAAAAAGTGCACAGGATTTTGTGGTGTGTCTATGTTTCACTTTTCTATGATTAATTAATGTGTTCTCACATTTATTTGTGTGTTTTGTTGAGCATGTTACATAGCACTCACAATGTAAGAGCGTCTATTTTTACTGCACTATTGAAATTCCTGAAGGATATTTTTGTAATAAAAAAATAACATGGAAAAAATCAAAAGGCTAATCTTCATGAAATCACATACATAAGTTCCCTAGAAGACCCTCTCAAGCTTCTTAATTGAGAACAACTATTATTGTGGTTTGAAATTTTAGGTCGATAGAAGAAATATTTTTGGAGAGAAAAGTTTCAACTTTGATTTACTTACTATTATGGTGCTTAAAATAACTTGTGTTTTTCATAACCATCACCATCTCCTAAGATGTTAGGCCAAGAAGAGAAGAAAACTTGAGTCATAATTTTCTTTCTTATCATTTCTACCACTACAAAAAAACATATGATTTTTCACGGATTTTGTCACGGACGGTAGTTCAAAAAATCCGCGACAAATGATTTTTGTCACGGACGTTGTGACAGACAAAATCTGTGACATCAGGGGCGTGACAAAGTTGTTGTCACGGACATCGGTCCGTGACACTCTTTGTCACGGATTTGTCACGGCCTCCGTCCGTGACAAAACACTTCACCGGAACTACATCGGCCCTTATTTGTCATGGCCACAGTCGTGACTAACTTTTTTTATTTTAAAAAAATTTAATTTTTGTCACGGAAATATCCGTGACACAGTTTTTGAAAATTAAAAAAAAAATGTTTTCGAAATAGGCTGGGCGGGTATTTGAAACATGATGCGGAATTCAAATTTTTCACTTTGTCACGGAAATATCCGTGACAACATTTTTTGAATTTTTTTGAAAAAACTCGAAATAAGTTGGGCAGGTACTTTGAAAATTTTCGAAAATATTCAAAATTTTTTATCTTGTCACGGATAGAATTCGTGACAAATGGTTTTATTTTTAAAAAAAAATTACAGTATTTTCCGTGCTCTTTTAAATAAAAAAAATGCGTTTATATTTTGTCACGGACCCGTCCGTGACAAACTTTTTATATTTTAAAAAAAAAATTAAAATTTTGGCGGATTTTTTAATTTAAAATCATTAAAATTTCGGCGCATTTTAAAAATTTTATATTTAATAAAAATTGTTTATAATAAATTAAACATTTTTCGCAAGCAACCAAACAAACATTATATAACAAAAATCATTAAATTCGTACTGTAAGCATAATTTAATAAACATTAAAATGTCAATAAACTAATTATTACAAACAGTCATGGTCATCATAAATAACATCATCATCACCATCATGAGAAGGTTCCTCGCGAGGTTCAGGTTGCCTGCTGTGGCCATGGCTGCCGCCATGATAGCTGCCTCGACTGCCACCACGGCTGTCAGCTCGGCTGCGGCCACGGTTTGCTTGGCCTCTAGGAGTCAGGGATGAAGTATCATAATATGCATATGAAAAATTGTTGGAGAGATGGCTATAATTACCAAAACCCCTACTGCCCATACTGCCCATATTGCCCATGAAGGGAATTTGTGGGGTAGTCTCGAGGTGTTGTATGTGCATGGATGGGCGATAGGTGGCGTTGAAAATATGCATTTGGCGTTCCATCTCTTCCAACCTTTCTCTAGTTCTTCTTGCCTCTTCATCCCGTATCCGAGCCTCTTCATCCCACCTTCGAGCCTCTGCATCACGTTCCTCCAATTGTTTCTCGAGGCGGGTAACCCGATCATCATACACCGAATGAGAAGATGAGCTAACTCCTTTGGACTTCTCCAGGATCCGTAAACCTTCAGAACTCATAAGCGGCACCCGGCCCTTGTCAACTCTGGTTGCCGCTAAGATGGCCTCATCATCTTGACTTTCATCAAGTTCGGCATCCGAGTCACCTAGCTCATCAACTTTCTTCCCCCACTCTTCCTCATATTTCTTCTACAAGTTCAAAAATTTATTATACAAGAGATAAAAAAAATTCAGAATTTATTGAATTATTGGAGTTTCATTATTTACTTCAATTTCAGAAAGGCGGGGAGGCGGCGTTCCAGCACCCTTCTTTGTCCAACAATGTATCATGAGTTTCCATGGTGTGAACCTTTTTTCGTGGGTCCAGATCCTTCCTACACGGATTTCAAAGTTATTTAAAAAAATATATACATCAGGGAATGTAATGGAAATAATTTTAATTAATTAGAGTTTACGAGATCTTTTTTATGTTGACTTTAGGGTTTGCGGCTCCCGTGCCATTGTACTTCAATTCCTTGGCTTTTTCTGAGTTCCTGTTTGCCTTGGCTGCTTCGCTTCTCATAAAAAATACGGGATCCGTGGCCCAATGTCGACAAAGCATCTCCCACACATCATCGCCAAGGAATCTTGGCTTTCGACCGGAAGACCGGGCAGTCCTAAAGGTGGGTCTCAACCACCCCAAGATCCTAGAATTATATTGTTTGAGAATAGCTGCGTCTAGGGCTGGATGCCATCGATGGGAGGTCTTCATTAAAAATATTGATATATCATTTGTTAAATTTAAGTTTGTAAGGAATATTTATATTTAGATTTTGATGATGCTAGATCAATTAGGACTTTAGAGTACCCCTATTTAGACTTCATGTATTAGAATTTTTCATTTGTAAAGTTCTTAGTGTAATCAACTTGGCAGATTACCTTCAGAGCAGAAGACCTTCTGAGCAGAAGACCTTCTGAGCAGAAGGGCTCCAAGAGCAGAAGACCCTTCTAAGGCATTGTTGAAACATTGGACCTTTGGTTCTCTACTCCAGAACAGAAGACCTCAGGGTCTCTGTTACCTTTACTCTGACAGAAACCCTTCTGGGTCTCTGTTGGATATATTCTCAACAGAAGTGCTCCAGACCTCCTCTGTTCAACTCTCAGTTAAAGACACCAGAAGGTCTGACACTTAGAAGAATTCCACAAAGCCGGGAAGTCAACTGAAAGATTCCTTCAACGGCTAGGAGTATTGAACGGAAAAGCTACAGTGCGCGCATTAAATGCTCATTTAATGCTCCCCATGCTCCGTAGAGTAATTGCAGATGATTGGCCGCAATGTCAGGATTACTTTATCCCAAAATAGTAACCCGCCAACTTTACCGGGCTCTACTGGTCAAGTCAACTGATCGCTCATTTAATGCAGTTGTCCTCCTACTCCTCCAACGGGAAGACAACCTCAGTATAAAAGATACACTACGAAGAACAACCGGATAACTCTGCAATTTTTGCTAACCATTGCTACAACTCTTCATACAAAAAATTCAAACGCTTAAAAGCAAAAAGCCTCCTTGAGATTAACACTTCATCATCCTCTACAAGAGAAGGCAGAAGTTGGAAAAATACTTTTTCCAACTCAAGCAAAGTTCCAAGTGTTCTTCAACTCTTCAAGCTCATCACATACAAATCCTTTGTAACGAAGCTAGTTGGAGGAACCCCTATTTCAACAGAAACTCTTCTTGCTACAAGAAGGACGTCCAAGTAACTGGAGTAGTGAAGTGGTGATACTTCCAGGAAGCTCAGTGAAAGGACCAGTCTTAAAGGAAGCCAGGCAGTGCATCCCAGGAGACATCTAGGCTTGAAGAAGACGTGGAGAGCTTCTTAAGTGCTAGGACTAAGGCGTTGTAAACGGTCGTTTTTACAAGCTTAGTGGAACAGTGGATTAGAGGAACAAGTTGTTCCTTGAACCACTATAAAAATCCCTGGTGTCATTTACTTACTGCTTTAATATTTGCACCTAGATAGAACTGTCTAACTCCTTAGACTTGGTATCTGTGTTCAGCAGAACTTGTCCTACGAGTTAACAGAAGGCCTACTGCCTTTGCTTTTCTGAGGCTAAATCAACAGAACCCCTACCAGAACCCCATCCGCTGCCAGTCTGTTCTGTCAACAGAACAGGCTATTATGTAAAATCTGGTACTTAGTTTAAAAAGCTAAAAACCAATACAGTCTATTCACCCCCCCCTCTAGACTGTATCTAGTACAACCGGGACCAACAAGTGGTATCAGAGCCTCCTTGTTCTAATAATCTCTTAGGTTATTTGCTGAACAAAGATCCACTTGTTTTTCTGTTATTTTCCTCATTTTTATCTTATATAATGGATCACTCCTTGTCCAAGAATCTTATGTTTTCAGACCTTAAGTTTGATGACTGGAGGATCCGGATGAAGGCACATCTTTGTGCTCTTCATGATGAGATGTGGGAAGTTCTTGACATAGGACCCTTCACAAGCTTCCAGAAGGTCAACCCAGAACATGCTGTTGACAACACCAGACCCCAGATGATCAGTAAAGCCAAGTCAGAATGGACCACTGAAGAGAGAAGAAAGTACAACCTGGACAATATTGCTAAGGACATCCTCTACAAGTCCATTGATGATAGGTACTTCAACAGAATAAAGAAGTGCAAAACTGCAAAGGAAATCTGGGATACTCTTGAGCTCATTGGAGCTGGTGATGAGCAAGAGAAGGACAACAAGCTGACAATAGCCAACAAGAAGTTTGATGACTTCAAACTTCTCCCTGGTGAAAGCATCTCCAAGATGTATGACAGGCTCCTCACTCTCACTGGAGAGATCTCTGAGCTTGGCAAGGAACTCATCACCAAGGAGATCAACCTGAAGGTGTTGAGAGGACTGTCCTTAGCATGGAAAATGAAGGTAGTTGCTGTCCAAGCCAGCAAGGATGTAAAGACTTATCCCACTGATAAGCTCATTTCAGATCTCAAAGCTCATGAGTTTGAAATGACTGAAGAAAAGGAAGATGTACCAGAAGAGAGGACCACTACAGCCCTCACTGCCAGCACATCAAAGGTAAATGATTTTGACCCTTCAGTACTTTTATCTGACGAATATATGGCTGCCTTTGCCAGGAGATTCAAAAAGTTTATGAAGAATCCCAAAGATGGAAGGAGTCCATCTTTCAACAGAAAGCCATACCAGAAGGTCAAAACAAAAGAAAGCAGTGGAGAGCTTCTCTGTTACAATTGCAGACAACCAGGTCACTTCAAGGCTGACTGTCCCCATCCAAGGGTGTCCAAGAAACAAGGACAGGATGGAGAAAAGAAGAAGTACGAAGACAACTCCAGAAGGAGAAAGGCACTTGTGACAGAACAACTAGAGAAAGACCCTCTGTCAGAAACAGAATCCAGTTCTGACTCAGATTCTGATGAGGCCTTCTGTTGCCTTGATACTGAGACAGAAGACCTTTGCCTCATGGCTCATTCTGATGATGAGGTAACCTCTACTTCTGAATCTAGTTTTTCTTCGGTAGGCTTAGCTTTTGATTCTGATTCAATGTCAGAATTTTGGGAAGAGTTTAAGGCCATACAAGCCACTTATTCTTCTGTAATAGAAGAAAACAGTAAGTTAAAAGCTGAAATTCTTGACTTAAAGAAGGAGGTTGAGATCAAAATGAATCTTCTAATTAAGGAAAGAGATCAACTGGAAACTGAAAATGTTTCTCTTCTCAAGAGAATAAGAGAAATAGAGCCTCTCGAGATTAAGTACAAAGCTTACCAGAAGGCCCAGTCTTCCATGGAAAAGATTGTACTTGATCAACAGATTGGCACTGGTTTTGGTCTTGGTTATGGCTCAACAGAATCAGGTGAGCCTTCTGTAATGCCTAGATCCAGTGTTGCTAAGGCAGATAAGGTCATAGTGCCACTGAATTCTAGACCCATTTGTCAAGCTAGTGTATCTGGCACCAAGGTTGTTCATGAGGAAGTCAGACCAGAAAAGGGAAAGATAAAGGTTCAACAGAAACCCTTTTTGAAAAATAATGAACCTGGCAGAAAACCTAACAACAGAAAAGGTTTTCAAGATAACAAAAATAAGAGACCATTCATTGACAGACAACCTCATGTCAATCGTGCCAGAAATGATCACCAGAAGGGCAAATATCAAGAGAGAGTTAACTTCAGGCAGAAGAGGTTGGCTGGTCAACTTCAGAAGCCCAAATCTAACCGTCCATCTGCTCTTGATAGTATATGGGACTTCTTTCCAACAAAGAAAGCTATGCAAAAGTATGTAAACAGGAAGCATGACCCTCACAAGCATCTGCCCAAAGTGAATCACACTTCAGTTTACTATAACTACCAGGTGGACAATGGGTACCACCCACCAAGGTTTCACTTGATGAGACCAAAATGGTACCAACTACCCATACTCCATGACCCCCCAGGACCCAGCATTGCTTGGGTACCTAAATCTTTCTTTTAATTTTTGCAGGAACTATGTGCTGGAGCTATCTCTGAACAAGAATGGTTTATTGATAGTGGATGCTCCAGGCACATGACAGGTGACAGAAGTTGCCTAACAGAGTTCCAGAAATGCAAAGGACCTAGAGTTACCTTTGGAGGTAATGACAAAGAAGGTCAAACAAAAGGAAGAGGAAAGTTGATCAAGAACCAGACAATCATTGATGCTGTCTCTTATGTCAAAGGACTGAAGTTCAACTTGCTGAGTGCTAGCCAATTCTGTGACAAAGGCTACACTGTTGAATTTACAAAGGACTTCTGCTATGTGAAGCATGAGACAACAAAGGAAGTGGTTCTGACAGCATCAAGGAAGAAGAACATTTATGTAGTTGATTGGAACACAGCAAAGGATGGAGTTTGCTTGATAGCTAAGGGAGATTCAAAACTAAGCTGGGACTGGCACAAGAAGCTTAGCCATTTGAACTTCAAAACAATCAACAAACTGGCCAGAGAACACATTGTAGAAGGGCTACCAGACATTGTGTACAAGAAGGAGACCCTCTGCAGTGCATGTCAGAAGGGCAAACAAGTGAAGAATTCCTTCAAACCCATTGCTGGAGATCTTTCTACAAGTCCTCTAAATCTGATTCACATGGATTTATTTGGACGTGTTGAGACTCCAAGCGTTGGTGGCAAGAAATATACCCTAGTCATGGTTGATGACTACTCCAGATATACATGGACTATTTTTCTATCAAAGAAAAATGAAACTCTTCAGAAGTTGCCATCTCTGTTAAAGCAACTTCAGACTGAGAAGAACTTGAAAGTGAAGACAATCAGGTCTGACAGAGGAACTGAATTTGTCAACCAAGTCATAAAGGACTTCTGTGATCAAAATGGAACCTTTCATCAACTCTCTGCCGCCAGAACCCCTCAACAGAATGGCGTAGCAGAAAGAAGGAACAGAACTCTAAAAGAAGCTGCAAGAACAATGATTGCAGAATCTGGATTGCCTATGAGATATTGGGCTGAAGCAATCAACACTGCATGCTATACTCAGAACATAAGCATGATCAACAAGAATCACCAGAAGACCCCTTATGAACTCTGGAAGGGAAGAAAACCTAACATCAGCTACTTTCATGTATTTGGATGCAAGTGCTACATACTTAACAATGGAAAGGAGCATCTGAAAGTCTTTCAAGAGAAGGCTGATGAAGGAGTCTTTATAGGTTATTCAAACACCAGTAAAGCCTATAGAGTACTCAACAGAAGGACCCTACATGTTGAAGAATCTATACATGTGAAGTTTGATGAAAGCATCTCTGTTAAGGAGGTAACAGAGACCCTCAAGGAAGTGAGCATAGAAGATAGAACACCAGAACCAACAGAAGAGGTAGCAGATAACCCTGCATTTCCAACACCTGCACCAAACCCCCTTCTGTTGAATGAAGATGAAGACTCTGAAGATGAGGAACCAGAGAGACCAAGACAGCAGCTGACAGAACCTGACCTAACATGGTTAAGAGATCATCCCCCTAACCAAGTGATTGGTCAAATCAGAAGTGGAGTTCAAACCAGATCCTCATCAAGAAGAGAAGCAATGCTTGCCTGCTATATATCTCAAATTGAACCTATGACTGTGGAAGAAGCTCTTGCAGACTCAGATTGGATCAATGCTATGCAAGAAGAGCTTACTCAGTTTGAAAGGAACAAAGTATGGGAACTTGTTCCAAGGCCAAAGCACCAGAATGTCATTGGAACCAAATGGGTATTCAAGAACAAAGCAGATGAAGATGGCAACATTGTAAGGAATAAAGCTAGGTCGGTAGCCAAGGGATATTGCCAAGAAGAAGGAATTGATTTTGATGAGATTTTTGCACCAATTGCCAGACTTGAAGCCATCATAATCTTTCTAGCCTATGCTGCTTACAACAACATCAAGGTCTACTAGATGGATGTCAAGAGTGCATTTCTAAATGGAGATCTTGAAGAAGAAGTTTATGTGGAACAACCACCAGGTTTTGTCATTCCTACTCACTCCTCTTGTGTCTACAAGCTTAAAAAGGCCCTTTATGGTCTTAAGCAAGCTCCCAGAGCCTGGTATGACACATTGTCCCTTTTCCTAGTGAACCATGGGTTTACTAAAGGAAAGGTTGACAAAACTCTATTTCAAATCTCTGTTGCTAATCATATTCTGTTAGTACAAATATATGTTGATGATATTATATTTGGTAGTACTAATCCAGAATTATGCAAGAAATTTTCTCAAGTGATGCAGAGCCAATTTGAAATGAGTATGATGGGAGAACTCAGTTACTTCCTAGGACTTCAAGTCAAACAAGTTCCAGAAGGGATCTTTATCAATCAAGGGAAGTATACCAGAGACCTGATCAAGAAGTTTGGAGTGGAAGGCAAATCCTCAGTGAAGATTCCCATGAACACCTCACAAGGAATTGGTCCAGATGATGAAGGAAAGGATGTCGATGCAACAACATACAGAGGGATCATAGGATCTCTGTTGTACCTCACTGCAAGCAGACCAGACATCTCATTCTCTGTTGGAATCTGTGCCAGATACCAATCAAAGCCCAAGGAAAGCCATCTAAGTGCTGCAAAGAGAATCATCAGATACATCAAAGGAAATCCAAATGCAGGCCTATGGTATCCAAAGGGAGGTAACTTTGAACTAATTGGTTACTCTGACTCAGATTTTGCAGGTTGCAGACTAGACAGAAAGAGCACCTCTAGTCACTGCCAATTGCTAGGAGGAAGGCTTGTTTCCTGGTTTAGCAAGAAGCAGAACTCTATCTCAACAAGTACAGCTGAAGCTGAGTACATTGCAGCTGGGAGTTGCTGTGCTCAGTTACTCTGGATGAAGCAACAACTGAAGGACTATGGAATTCAAGCAAAGGAGATCAAGCTGTTGTGTGACAACACCAGTGCCATTGCTATCACTCAGAATCCAGTTCTTCATTCCAGGACAAAGCACATTGAGATCAGACATCACTTCATCAGAGATCATGTTGAGAAGAAGCACATTTGCATGGAACATGTGCCAACAGAAGACCAGCTTGCAGATATCCTGACAAAGCCTCTTCCTGAGGCTAGGTTCAATAAACTGAGAGAGGAATTAGGAATGATGGATGAGATTCCAAGGGAAAGTTGAAAAGAAAGGCCCTCTGTTGCTAAATTCCTGTTAACAGAATACCTATTGCAGAACCCCTTCTGTTAACCCCTTATGCTCTCTACCCTGGCAGAACACCTCTGCAACAGAAACCCTTTCTACAGAAAACCTTTTCTTATGTCTAACAGAAGGTTGTGGACTTAGAAAATTTTGAAAACCGGGTGACCTAGTAAATTATTAAAGGTCTTTTACCCTTTTACCCTTAAAACGGTATCCAGCCGCATAATATTTACTGCGCCCCTTTTTACATTTATTGGTACCTTGGAACCGTAAATTATCTCAAACGTCCACTAACCCGTAACCATAAATTCCCCTTTCGCAAACCTAAACCGTTACTGCTTTCATTTCTCTCAAGCTCTTGAACTCTTATCTCTCCAAAACTCTCAAACCGGTAAAAACGACCATGGCTTTCTTGAGCTTCTCTGATCTTTCCAAGGAACAAAAGGCAACTCTTCTCAAGAATGTACTGACAGGGATGAGATGCGAACTGGATGTCCTACCCAGGTTCGCGGAGAAAACGGAGAGGATGACCACCATTGTTGACGGACTGTCACAGTGTCAACTGAGCAAGGTCATCACTCATGCTTATGAGGCCTACAGTAACATTGACACCGTTGAGTTCTATCTCAACGCATCCTTCAAGGATGAAAACATCTCCTCCATCGTCCAAGGAGAAGAAGTTTTGATTGATGCTGACGTCATCAACAAGGTCTTCAATATTCAACTAGAGGAAGGCAGGACCTCTCTATTCGACTTGGAGGATACTGACATTCCTTTGCCTGAATTCAAGAAGAAATTTCGCAGAAAAGGTGAGGAAGTAGAGAAGGTCGATATCAAGAAGAACCTGCTCAAGAAGGAATTTGAGCTGCTCATTAACATTTTCCACAAATGTTTATGGTGCAAGTATACCTCCACCGATGATGTCACAACTGCAAATGCCAAGGCCCTCTATGCAGTGCATCATGGGGTAAACATCAACTGGGGACAAGTCATGGTAAAGTCCCTGATTGAGGTTATCAAGAAGAAGAACCCAAAGACTAGCCTCTACTCTGGGAAGCTAGGGCATGGACTGCTCATCTCAGAAGTGCTCCTCAAACAAGGGGTAACCTTGAGGAAGGTCACAGCTTTGGATCACACCAAGGTAATTTTCCTGTCTGCCTCTCCAAACAGGCAAAAAGCTATAAAGGCAGAGCTGAAGAGACAGCTTCAGCTTGAGGTTAAAAGACAACAAGGAGAGAAGGTGCAGAAACCCCTCTCTGGAGCCCCTTCTGCTGAAAAGAAGAAGAAGAAGACCAAGAAGGCAGAACCAGTTGCTCCTCCAACCATGAAGGCTGGACAGAAGAGGAAGAGGACCACAAAACCCAAGAAGAAGGTTGCTAAACCTGTGGTCACAGTGTCTGAGGAAGTGGCAGACACTCAGGGGGAACCAGAGATCCCCACCTCTGCTGCATCTCCTGACCAGAATAGGGTGTCAACTCCAACAGAGCACCCCAGTCCTGTCAAAGATGGGTATCTGTCCTTGCTAGACAGACAGTTTGCCCGGGTCCTTGAATGGAGAAGATGGAGAATGGGACCCCTCCACAAAATAATCCAATATTTTGATCACTATGAGCCAGAAGAAGAAGCCATCCTGAATTGGGTTGGGACTGATGATGTCTCTAAATGCTTTGCCCTCAACATTCTTCACTCTGTTCTTGAAAAGAAGAAGGCAAGCTACAAAGGAAAGGCTGTCCTCATTTCCTCACCCTCAGAGGAGACAGTCAAACCTCTAGAAGATGGAGAAATAGAAGCCTTTGAAGAATGGCTGTTTACCAAGATGGCAACTGACTCTGTGCAACCCAACTTCAACCCGGGAGAGCCCTCTGTACCCAAGACAGAAGGGCAAGCTATGATGGAGCATATCAAGGAGTGGAGGACTTCTTTGCTTAAGGATAACATCATTGAGGTAAACTCTCCAACCCCTTCTGTTAATATCTCAACAGAATCCCATACTCCCTCACCTCCCACCAGCACAGAAACCCCTCCACCAGAAAACCCTCAACCTAAATCTCCTGAACAGAAAACCCCCACCCCTCCTCACTCACCCAAACAGAAAATTGCATCACCTTGTAGAGCAATTGTTCCCTTCAGAAACCGCTCACCTTCACCTCCACCATCGCCTCCTCAACAGAATGCCTCACCTCTTCAAACTTCACCTCAGCATCAGAACCCCTCATCCCAACAGACATCCTCTTCATCTTCCGAGCCTGAACATCAAACCCCACCTCCAGAATCACCTCCTCCACACCAACCTGCAGAGAAGCTTAAACATGTATGGTTTCTCAGAGATTCTGACCCTACAACCATCTCCCCCATCTCTGCACCACAAGGGTATTCTAGGCATTCTACTGCCCCCAATCCCTCCCTCAGAAAGAAGTAGAAGGTAGTCAGAAACAGAATACCAATCTATTCCTCTTATGAAGATTCGTCTGACATGGATGGATTCATGATCAGCAAATCCTACAAAGCCACATCAAAGAGACAGAAGACCCCTCCTCTGACTCAACTGGAACATGAACTTCTTGTTGAATCTCTCTCCTCTGTCCAAGAACATCACCCCTTGCCTAAGGGAAGAGGTCTAAAGATGCCTCCATCTGATGGACAACAGAATAACATTCCCTTCAACAAATTTGTTGAATCAGCAGAAGACTTTGGTGGACAAATCCTCCAGGGCATGGACAAGTTGATACAGATCAATGATAAACACTATGGGCACCTTGCTCATGTGAATGATAATCTCAATTCGGGAATGCAGTTCATATCTGATCGTTTTGAGAACCTCACAGGAACACTCAACAACTTCATAGCCTCCTCCTCTGCCAGAACAGATGCACTGTCAACAGAAGTGGTAGGTATCCACAAAACCCTCTCTATCTTTCAACAGACTCTCCTAGATCAAGGACAGGCAATCAACACTATCTCAGAGAATCTTGAGGCTCTGCAGAAATCTGATGCCAGAACAGAGAGGCAACTGACCTCAATCGAAGAAATGTGCAGAGCTCATCAAGAACAAGCTCAACTTCTCCTATCTATTGACAGAGACAGATATCAAAAGATGGTGCTGCTTGAAGCCAACAACAAGGACATCTTCTCTGCCATTCAGAAGCAGCAAGGTCTCATTGAAGGCCTTACCTCTGTCACTCAGACTCTACCAGAGGCCCTTGAGCAGATAGCCTCCACTCAGGCCTCAGAGTTCCAAACAATAAGCTTGATGATAGAGGATCTGCATGATGCCAAAAAGGGGGAAGAGGACCCTCAACAGACTAGGCCTCGATCCCACAGAACTCCTGCTAGGGCACCCTCCTCTGCTGAGCCCACAGTGGATCCGGATCCCTACTTTGAAGCTGCCCTACAGAAGAAGAGAGAAGCAGGTATACCTAGACCCCCATCCCCAGTAAAGAAAGGCACCAAGAAGAAGAAAGTATTTAACTTCATTGAATGGAGATTGGGTGGATCTCAGAGAATTGACAGAGCTCAATTTGAAGATATGAAGGCCAAAATGACTCCCACCCAACAACAGAACCTCTATTTGGATAAAGATGGGGTTGTGCGAGTCAGGTATGGGGGATCCTTAGAAGAAGCTGAAGAATGGTATAAGAAAAATATTGTCCCAGGCAAGACAATACATGAAGGTGTTCTCAGCTATCTGGACTGCAAGCTTTCTCCCATTTGGGCATCTTATCAAAGCTCTGACAACCTTTCCAAAATCAGAGCAGAAATCAATGAAGAACTGCTCAGGCTTCAAAGATTGGAAGAAGAAGCTCTGCAAACAGCTAATTTGGAGAATGTGTAAGGATTTTCTCTGTAAAATCTTATCTAATAAAATCACATCTCTGTCTTCTCACTTTGAAGAGCTTTTCCTCATTTCCTGTCTTTTTGCCTTCTGTTTGTGTTTGCTTATTTCATTTATATTCTGCTATCTGAATGTACTGTACTCTTACTATTTTCCTATGCCAAGTTGTCCACCAAGATTTTAATGGAAGTTTTTAAACTTTAATCTTTCTTTATGGTGAAGGCACTTCTCTGGAAATAGTTAAAGGGTTTTGACATCATCAAAAAGGGGGAAATTGTAAGGAATATTTGTATTTAGATTTTGATGATGCTAGATCAATTAGAACTTTAGAGTACCCCTATTTAGACTTCATGTATTAGAATTTTTCATTTGTAAAGTTCTTAGTGTAATTGACTTGGCAGATTATCTTCAGAGCAGAAGACCTTCTGAGCAGAAGGGCTCCAAGAGCAGAAGACCCTTCTAAGGCATTGTTGAAACAGAGGACCTTTGGTTCTCTGCTCCAGAACAGAAGACCTCAGGGTCTCTGTTACCTTTACTCTGACAGAAACCCTTCTGGGTCTCTGTTGGATATATTCTCAACAGAAGTGCTCCAGACCTCCTCTGTTCAACTCTCAGTTAAAGACACCAGAAGGTCTGACACTTAGAAGAATTCCACAAAGCCGGGAAGTCAACTGAAAGATTCCTTCAACGGCTAGGAGTATTGAACGGAAAAGCTACAGTGCGCGCATTAAATGCTCATTTAATGCTCCCCATGCTCCGTAGAGTAATTGCAGATGATTGGCCGCAATGTCAGGATTACTTTATCCCAAAATAGTAACCCGCCAACTTTACCGGGCTCTACTGGTCAAGTCAACTGATCGCTCATTTAATGCAGTTGTCCTCCTACTCCTCCAACGGGAAGACAACCTCAGTATAAAAGATACACTACGAAGAACAACCGGATAACTCTGCAATTTTTGCTAACCATTGCTACAACTCTTCATACAAGAAATTCAAACGCTTAAAAGCAAAAAGCCTCCTTGAGATTAACACTTCATCATCCTCTACAAGAGAAGGCAAAAGTTGGAAAAATACTTTTTCCAACTCAAGCAAAGTTCCAAGTGTTCTTCAACTCTTCAAGCTCATCACATACAAATCCTTTGTAACGAAGCTAGTTGGAGGAACCCCTGTTTCAACAGAAACTCTTCTTGCTACAAGAAGGACGTCCAAGTAACTGGAGTAGTGAAGTGGTGATACTTCCAGGAAGCTCAGTGAAAGGACCAGTCTTAAAGGAAGCCAGGCAGTGCATCCCAGGAGACATCTAGGCTTGAAGAAGACGTGGAGAGCTTCTTAAGTGCTAGGACTAAGGCGTTGTAAACGGTCGTTTTTACAAGCTTAGTGGGACAGTGGATTAGAGGAACAAGTTGTTCCTTGAACCACTATAAAAATCCCTGGTGTCATTTACTTACTGCTTTAATATTTGCACCTAGATAGAACTGTCTAACTCCTTAGACTTGGTATCTGTGTTCAGCAGAACTTGTCCTACGAGTTAACAGAAGACCTACTGCCTTTGCTTTTCTGAGGCTAAATCAACAGAACCCCCTACCAGAACCCCATCCGCTTCCAGTCTGTTCTGTCAACAGAACAGGCTATTCTGTAAAATCTGGTACTTAGTTTAAAAAGCTAAAAACCAATACAGTCTATTCACCCCCCCTCTAGACTGTATCCAGTACAACCGGGACCAACAAAGTTATTAAAATGTAACAAAAATTATTTATTTTTACCTTGAACAACCGCCACCAAAGTTCACGAGTGGCCGCCGGAACCTCGGCGTAATTCGACCAAGGCCCCGTGAAATAACCACAAACAATACTCTTGATTCTATTTAACACCTCAGGATCGCTTCAAAAAAATTGATAATTGATAAAAACAATTGTAATAATTCTTAGATGTATCGATTATATTGTTTTATATTAGAAAGTGTTAGTTTTTAATTACCTATGAATTGATTGAGATGTCACCTCAAGCGAACCGGGATTGAGGCGTTCTTCACGAGTCGGGGGGCATATATTGCACGAGATGGAGGAGGTGCATCCGTGCATGGGAGGTTGATGCCCCATCCTCATGCACGCCCATATGCTCTTCTGATTGTTGGGAGGGAGGAGTTTGGACGTGTCCGTCATTAGCGTGTCCCTCATCGGCATTAATATCATGATCCGCGTTTGAGGCTCGTCGTGAATTCTGGCGACCACGACGAGAAGAGGTGGAACGGCGACGTTCATGCTCACTCATTGAGGTGGAACGACGACGTTCGTGCTCACTCATCTAAAATTATTGAGAAATAATATATAGAACATATTAAACTTGAGTTTAATATGAGGGGTCGAATGAGTTTTTTGTATGATTTTTATGGTATGGAGTTTACATGTGTTATGTATTATTTTATCAAACCATATACAATCAATTTATCAAACTTTTTATATTTAGTTATTTTATATTAAACTAATAAAATCAGTTTTTTCATATTAATTTATAAAACTTATAAAATCAGTTTTTTGTTAATTTAAAAAATAGTTGATTAACTTCTTGTATTTTTGTATTAATATATAAAAAACAGTTTATTGTGTTTTTGTGTGGTATAACGGTTTAAACTTATAAAATCAATTTTTTCATATTTATTTATCAAACTTCGAAAATCAGTTGTTTGCATTAATTTAAAACAATACAGTTTATTAACGCCTTGTATTTTGTATTAATTTATAAAAACAGTTTTCTGAATTTTTTGAGTTTTTGTATCAATTTATAAAAAGCATTTTATTATTTTATATAAAAAAAAACAGTTTATTTATATGGAACTTATAAAATCAGTTTTTTCATGAAACTTATGAAATCAGATTTTTGTATTATATTAAAAGAAACAGCTCATTAGCTTCTTGTATTTTATATCATTTTATAAAAAACCAGATTATTGAGTTTTTTTTTTATTTCTATTTTAATCTATAAAAAACAGTTTTTAATTAATAAAAAACAGTTTACTTCATATTACACTTGTAAAATCAGTTTTTTCGTATTTATTTAACAAACTTATAAAATCAGTTTTTGTATTAATTTAAAAAAATAGTTTATAATGTCCGAAATTAGTTAAAAATCAATTTTTATCAAGTTTTATAAACAATAGTTAACAAGAGTTAACAATAGTTTATAATATCCGAAAAACAGTTAAAAAAAAATTTAATTAACAGTTTCATGGATTTTGTTGGATTAGACATGTTAACTTTTTTGAAAGTGTAACATGAGTGGGACGAAAATTTGTAGAGTTGAAATTAATATTCCTAATAAATGTCCGAAATTAAGAAAGAGCATATACATATTCAAGAAATAGAGCATACTTTTTCAAGAAATACAACATAATTTGAGTATATAAAAATATCAAAGACGGCAAAATAAAACATTTACCATGTTTACAATGATTTCATTACAAAAACATGCATTTAAATATAAAATTATATAAACCAAAAAATAAATTGAATGATTAAACATATAAACAAATCATGAAACAATAAATCTAGGGCATGCATTTTCAAATAAGGAGAGAGAACATGCATATGAGTATATAATCATATAAACACATAAAAAAATGAATGCATATGAACATATAAATAAATCATTAAACAATAAATATTTTGGCATGCATTTTCAAAGAAGTAGAACATGCATTTGAGTGTATAATATTACAAACGACAACATTTTAAATCATTTACAATCATTTAAGTACAATGAAATATTTGAGTATGTAAGCATATAAACATATTGAACGTATGTGAGCATATAAACATATAAACATATTGAATGTATAGGAACATATAAACATATAAACATTAAATTAAACAATATTAATAAAAACATGCATTTTTGGCATTTTAAAACATTTATAATAAAATATACGGATATTAAAGAGTTCGAATCATAACCTTGATGAAGGAGAAGACGGCGTGAAATGGAGAGGAGTGGCGGCTTCGATGGCTTAGACGGCGAAGGACGGTGGCAGAAGGTGGAGATGGACTGCGGTGGAGGGCTGTGTGCGGCAGTGGTCGTTGTGTAAGAGTGAAGGGAGAAGTGTTGTCGTTGTGTAAGGGTGAAGGGAAATGTAGGGTTTGGTAGCGTAATGAAAAAAACGGCAAAGTGTTGTTTATATATTAGCGGTTGTCACGGACCAAGCCGCGACAAAGTCCGTGACAAAGCATATTCGAAATTTGAATTTTGAATTTGTCACGGATTTTTCCGTGAAAAATCCCATCGGAAGTCGAGTAGTCAGGGACGGCAATCGAGGCGTCAGTTCGCGGAGTTGACCGGATTAGTCACGGATTGGTCCGTGACAAATCCGTGACAAAATTCAAAAATTTGAATGTTGTCACGGATTTGTCACGGATCAATCCGTGACAAAAGGTTCTAGAGAATAATTTAAAGTTGAAACAGGGTCGGCAGTCGAGGCGTCAAATTATTTTATTGTCACGGGCATATCCGTGACAAATTTAAATATAAATATGTGTTTCGAGGCCCAATTATTAGGTGCAAAAAAAATGGCTAATCCAGAACCATATGTTTGGAAGTTGATAAGTAGAAGTCTACAACGATTAAAACAAGTTACACAGTTGATGCGGCCTGCAAATGCAGAAGCAGTTCAAAATATCCGTGAGCTGATGGGTACACCGCTTGAAAGCTTTGGCGACATTGTAAACTTTGAATCAGACTCATACAACGTTTCACAAGGGAAAAACTTGTGTAGGGCACTTTTTCGTGCGGAACAATGCTCGGAGTATATGATACCTATAAACGCGGAAGCTACTTGATAGGCCTCTAGATGAAAGTTTTGACGCTAATGAATAATATTGTGTGTATTTGTTTATCTGTAATGTTAGTTGTTAAATGTAATAAATGGTAAAAAATTGTGTGTTTTCTACTTAGTTTTTAAATTTAATAAATAAATTCATGTTCTTGTTTATTAAATTTCGAATTATTAAAATTTTCTAATGTTAAAAAACTAATAACAAATAATGTTAAAAAATTGGAATCATTAAAATTTAAATAATTTTCAATTTTCGAATTACTAAATTAATTTTAAATTTCCGAATTTATAATAATGAACCACTAATTTTCGATAGAATAATGTTAAAAACTTAATTTTATTAATTAATTAATCGCTATTTTACAATACAATATGGAATAATTATTTTGTTTAGAAATTATAGTTGCGAATTTCATACCTAGCTATCTTGGAATAATATAATGATGAAGAAAGAAATTAAAAAATTCAAATTAAAATAGTTCAATTAAAAGTAATTACATTGGTTGTTAACTATACAATTAATCGCTATCAGAATCGGTATTTTCTTGATAGATAACTTCTTCTTCTGTATCTTCATCATCATATATCCATTCTTCTTCTTCCTCCTAGTCATCGTGCAGTTGTTGTATATACAATTCTTCAATTTCACGCTCATTTTGAGGTATAGGGGGCGGAAGGTTTTTTTCAGGTATGACTTCAACATCTCCGCCATTTGGGTCACTTAACTGAATGTTATGGTTGACCTGTCAGCAATAGGCGGATGTTGGAAAAAATCTTGCTGAAAAACATCAAAGTCAATATCCTTGTGTTGAGCCTGTGTTACAATTTTGCTCGGACGAATATTAATGGCACACACCCAAGGATTTCGTGTGCGCCTGGTTGAAGGATACTCTGCATAATAAACCTGGGCTGCTTGTTGAGCGAGTATAAAAGGCTCATTTTTCCGATACACACGAGAGTGGTTGACGTCAATTATATTATACTTTGAATTTTTTCTCACAACACGTGTAGGATCGACCCATGTGCAGCGGAACAAAACGCATGTCAATTCTTGCAAACCAGAAAGCATTTGAAGTTCGAGAATCTCATGCAAGAAACCAAAAAAATTGGTTTCCGAGTTATCAGAACCGATGGTCGGGACACATAACCCGTTGTTCATTGTTGGTCGACCTCCATATTCGACTGTGTGATACGTATAACCATTTATCACATATGAATGCCAAACCTTTGCATAGGAAGAAGGGCCCCACGATAATGATACTAACAGAGGGCCGTCAATCCCACGGCCCCTGATCTAAATTAAAACATAAAAACATTAGGTAATGATTAAAAATTATTAGCTAATAGTATATAATGTATATATATATATATATATATATCTGCAGTTGGTACCATACTGCAAAGTCAGAGTCCACCATTGCATCAATTGCATCATCAGGAAATGCTGATAAAGACGCTCTTAATTCACTGTGAATTCAAACACAAAAATATTATTATAACACTCTAATTATTAAAAATAATTAGCTATATTACAAATATAACTACCAATTCAACTTACTTATAAATTCGTAAGATTTCTGGACAATTCATGAGGATGTAAGTATGTGCAATTTTAAATTTTCCGCCCACGATGTAACGGTAAGTCGCAGCTCCTTTACCTCTACCTGGGTAGTTGAAAATAGAAACTACTTTGTCATATGAATCCTCGCCAATGTCATCGTTCCGAGCAGGTCTCTTTCTTTTAGTGATGACTACACGCTCAAAATCAAAAGATGAAAACGTTGAGGTTTCTTGTTGAATATATGCTTGACAAATTGAAGCCTCAATGTGTGCCTTGTTGGTCGCTTTCTTTTTCAACTCTCCCAGAAATATGTCATGCAAAATAAAATTTGTAAACAAACAAATGTTCTTATTAAACAAATCATCGTTTATAAATGAAATTGTGACTAACCTTTCAAATTTGTACATCCAACGATAGAAGACGGGCCCTCCATTCAAAGCCTCATACGGAAGATGTATTAGAAGATGTTCCATTACATCAAAAAATGATGGGGGCAGTATTTTTTCCAAATTACACATCAGAATGGGAACAATGTCTTCTAGTCTCCTGAGGGATTCGGCATCCAAAACAGTGGAACATATCGACTGAAACAATTGACTGATTTCGGTAATACAACCCCAGACGTCTACAGGAAGCATCTCTTTCGGTGCAATTGGTAGAAGCCGTTGCATGATTACATGAGCATCATGAGTTTTCATGCTCGACGTCATTGTTTGTTTGTCCAGGTCCACGCATCTTGACAGGTTAGAGCAATAGCCATCTGGAAAGTTTAGAGACACAAGCCACTCTAATATTGATTCCCTTTGTGGGTCTGTGAGTTGGTAGACTGGTCTTGGAATTTGTTTACCCACATATTCTAGATCGACGACGAGTTCGGGTCTGTCGCACCAAATTGTCATGTCTTTTCTAGATGCAAGACCGTCTTTGGTTTTGTGGGTAAAATCCATAATCGTGTTAAATATATTGTCAAAGACATTCTTCTCAACGTGTATGACATCTAAATTGTTACGAATGAGAAGGTCTTTCCAATATGGAAACTCCCAAAATATACTCCTCTTTGTCCACTTATGGGTATCACAATACCCATTTGGCTCCCCGTATGCTTGCTGCACAGCCGTAGGAAAACGTCGAACCCGGTTAAAAACTTGTTCGCTTGGTTTCCTGCTATATTTGAGCCAATTGGCATCTGATTTCTCCATACACATCGGACATCCCATAAGATCGTGTGTGCTCCATCCTGAAAGCATACCATAGGTAGGGAATCGTTAATGGTCCAAATGATGGCAACTTTCATGATAAACATTTCATCTCTTGAAACATCATAAGTTGGTGTCCTAATGGCCCTAAGTTCTTTCATCTCTTCGATCAGGGGTTGGAGATAGATGTCTATCATTTTTTTAGGATCCGAGGGACCTGGACAAATTAAAGTCAAAATGTTGAAATGACTTTTCATGCACATGTCGGGAGGAAGATTATAAGGAGTTAGCATGACTGGCCATCATGAAAATTTCATCCCAAACTTTCCAAAAGCAGCAAATCCGTCTGAACACAATCCCAGTTGCACATTCCGTGGCTCCATTGCAAATTGAGGATGACAATTGTCAAAGTGTCTCCAAGCTTCACAGTCGGAAGGGTGAGACATCAAACCCGCTTTGGTTTCGTACTCAACATGCCATGTCATGTGTTTCGCAGTAGCATTTGAAGCATACATCCTCTTTAGACGTGGAGCTAGAGGGAGGTAAAACAATTTAGACAATGCAGACCTTTTTCGTGGTTTTTTTCGTCTCTGAGGAACAAGCTTGTATCTCTCTCCACCACAGAACATGCAGCTCTCAAGCGCCACATCATCCTTTCAGAACAACATACATCCTTCTGGGCACACATCAATTTCTATACAAGGAAGCCCCAACTGAAACATTAATTGTTTCATTTTGTTATATGAATCAGGAAGATTATGGTCACGCGGTAGCATTCCTCCAAATGACTGCAATAACCTAGACATGCATGATTCAGGGAGAATGTATTCAGATTTAATGTTCATCAACTCTGTAACGGTGGATAGCTGAGAGTATCCCTCACAATCAGCATACAGAGGCTGATCGAAAGCTTTTAAAACATCTTGAAATCTCTCAGCTAAGTCTTCAATATGAGGAACATGAGAATTCAGATACTCATCCGCATCAGGTTGATAAAAGGTCGGATCTTCATCCGCATCTGATTGATACGAGGTCGAAGTTTCGGGAAGATCGTTAAATGGTTGTGGGGGGTTAAACTGAGTCGTTGAAGCACCATATACATCATATGCAATTCTTTGCTCCCACGTCATTTGATCATAGTCTCCCCACCCACTCATCTCGGTAGGGACGTTACGAGATGAATGTGATACCTTGAAAATTTGAAATAAAAATAAATGAATAAATAAATAAATAAATCAGATAAGTTATATCTGATAAATCAAATGAAAGTAATATCAAAATATTTTGTATTATACTTGGTGTATAAAAATATATGCACACTACATGCAATAGAATTAAACACTTATGTGGCATCGGAAAAATAAAATAAAAATAAAATAGAAATAAATCAGATAAAATATAGATGACACAATAAATAAATAAATAAAAATAGTAAGAATATTAAAAATTACTAATAATAGCATCAAATTAATAAATGAAAATATCAGATCATAAAACAATGGCACATGCTAGGATCACCTACCAAATAATGTATATACATTATGTACATATATTTACATATATAATTATATATATTTATATGTAAAAATTAAAAAAATAAATAAAATGAAATCAAATGAAACATCAATATAAATGGGAATCAAATCAGGAACCAATACACATGCCATGTTCATCAACTACCAACCTATCATTATGTATAGATATTATTATTATTATTATTATTATTATTATTATTATTCACACAATTATCAAATAAATAAAATAAACCATAAGGACCATCTAGACCTATAAATACACCCTCTTAGCCATCCCATACACTGCAAATCGGAGAGATAGAAGGTATATATACATATACATATATATACACAATCTCGCCGGAAAATTTATATCTATATTATTTTACGTATCAAACTTCGTAAAAACGATAGAGGAGGGTCGTGAGAGGTCTAGGAATACTTCCCAATAAATTCCAGACCGATTCGTAGTCACCGGAGTTGCTTAGACGTCGCCGGAGTGTCAAGCCGTGTAAACGGGTCTTCAGAAAAAGCGGACATTTGGCCGTAGATAGGGGTGGAGGAGCTTCGTCTCGACGTGAGGATCATTTTGCAACTGGAATCGTCGAAAACCGTTACCTGTAAGTAAGTTATCGCTCGCCGAAGTTTTCGTAATTCCGGTCGCCGGGATCGCGACCTGGAGAAGAGCTGGGAAGAAGACAACTCAGTCTTCTTGGGCCGGGCCGCGTATTTGGGCTGGTTCGGCCCATTTTCAATAAAAATTAAAAATAAAATAGTAAATGAAATAAATAAAATCTGGAAAAATATAAATGAAATACCTAGTATAAATATACATATTCGGACCAACCATAATTGAAAAATAATATTTTTAACTATTTTGAATTGATTTAATTGTAATTGGGCCAATCTGTACATATTTAGTAAATAATTAACTAAACGATGAAATAAATGATGAAATAATTATTGGAGTAAACTAGATTAAATATATGACTAACTAGGACATTTGTGACCATTTATATTTAAAAAATTATGATTAGTATATTTAATTGTAATTAAACCGTTTAATAGATATATGAAATTAAATGAATAAATAAGGGAAATAATTCTAAAATAAATATCTGGACAACCTAGGTCAAATATAGACCAAAAATATAGTTATGGACGGTTATAAATTTATAAAGTCGATTTTTAAGCTATTTAATTTAATTGGGCCATATAAAACTAGTTAAGTAATTAAATAAGAAAATTTGAATAATAATGGTGAAATAAATAAAATCACTAAGATTGGAAATAATATTCTGGACTAAAATGAGGTTTGGAATTAAATAAGGGAAAAAAATTAAATTGGGATAGCTAGCATAAATGAATGACTATATTTGGACTTAATAAATAAATTATTGAATTAGTGGACTAATTAAATTACTGTGATTAAATTAATAATTATTATCCTTGATTATTTTTTATTTGGACTCCATATAAACTATTAAACTATTTGAACTCATAAAAATTAGTTGATTAATATAGACACATTAATTAAGTAATGTGTACTCAATAATTTAGTTAATTGACTTCATTGGACTAGTTTAACTAAATCAATTAGTTAATGGATAAATTAGTTAAATTATGGATGTGGTAATTTTTTTGGACTTTATATTAAAAATAGAAATTTAAAACGAAATTATAATTTGATTATTGGCCTTAATTGAATTAGATTAAAGTATTTAGCTATATTGATATAATTAAACTTATTTATTTGATTTAGTTAGTTCAATTAAATTAGTAAATCAAATAAATAAAACTGCAGGATTGAATTAATTAATTTAATTGGGTTAGTTAGTATAAATAAACTATTGAACTAATTAAAGTTTTTATTGAGATTAGATTATCATTAATGATTATTATTTCGAATTGTTGCTTACGTCAAATTATTATTAAAAGGTTTATTAAATAAATTATATAAATTATGTAAACTGAATTTTGAACTGAAATTGATTATTTAAATTCGAAATAATGAAATTATTATGTAGTTAATATAATTAGACTAGTTAACTAATTAATCAAATAAATTAAAGTAAATTATGGAAGGATTAGTATGATTAAAGAAAATAATGAGGCTGGGCTGGAAATTAACATTTTAAATAAGGTTTATGAATCTAACTTAATAGTTATATTTAAAGAAGGAATTATGAAATTAAAATAATTAAAGGTTGGATAGATAGGAAATAACAAAAATAATAGAGTAGTTATTGATTTAGAATTTTGATATATATTAGAAGGAGGATTCAAGTGAAGACCAAAGCTAGAGATTTTATTAAGGGGATTATCGCAATCTAAGGTAAATTCTATGGCAACCAAAAATGTTTTATCTCGTACTTATATGTATGCAATATTTGAACTATGTGAATTATTTATGAATTGGAAACTATTTGTTTGACATGGAATGAATATTTTGAATGTATGGATATTGGTGGATTATTATCTATGATGGATTATTAAATGTATATTCTTTTTATTAAAGAATATTGGTGGATTGATATTTATTACAAAGTATATTTTTGGAAAGTGTGACAAGAATGACTTTGGGAAAAACTTAAAGTTTTTCATAATATATTTTTACGTCTCGAGAGAAACACGAGGCGTGGGTGATTAGGACTACTACTACTTTTGGTGAAATTTAATTGGGTCGGTAACCAGTCCGGCAATGACATGCTCCGGTAGACATCCCGGGCTTTTATTTGAGGACCAAAGGTCCTTTGGTGGTTGTAGTAGTAGTTACCTAATAATTTACCCCTGGACAATGTCCCTTGTGAGTAGGTGGTAGAAAACATCCTGCCTACTTGGGTTTCTTACTACTCGGAGGGCTTGGAATCCCTTTTAGAGGGTGTGCACACTTAAGGTAGAAATTCAGCTTCCAATTGGTGGTCGATGGGAGCCGGAGTTCCGGGATGAGTCGTAAATAACAACGACTCATTGGGCTCTAGGAATCTTGAGTTTCGCCCACTCTTAAAAGAAATCTAAAGTATTACTTTTGGAGGAATTGAGGAATGACATTATCTATTGAAGAAATTATTTTGAGACATGAAGTTATTATGGAGATATGAGAGGATATTTTCTATATATATACATATACCAAACCTATTTTCCAAATTATATTATTTTACGGGTTCGGTGGAATCTTACTTAGCTCTAAAGCTAATTTTTGTCTCTTTTGTCTTCTTCTCTTTGCTCTATTGTACAGATGATTATGATTATGAAGATTGATGTACTTGCTGCCGAGTGTTCCGCTAGTTACACAAATTTGACTAATTATCGTTGTGTAAATTTGTAATTCATAAACTTTGTCATAAGATCTATTTCATTCTTATTTGAACTTATGGTGGATAGCCGGTGCAATCAATCATGTATAGATTGAGTGTGACGGTGACACACCTGTTTTTCCCTTAAAGACTTCCACTGTACTCTAAATATGTTTAATAGTAAAGATGGTTTCATTTAAAAATGTGATTTTATTTGGGTGGGAAAAATGGGGGTGTTACAAGTTGGTATCAGAGCCCTTAGGTTCTCCGAAGGGATTAGAACACGAGGTAATAGGTCGTAGGGAGAAGTTCTGTCACCAAGACGATAACAGTCTAAGCTAGTTGGTTCTTAATTGAGCCTTGCGCTCGTCCAACTAATTGGGAATTTCACCTTGTGCTGAAACTTCGTCGTTCGAAATCCTTGAAGGAAGGAACCCTTTGAAATTGTACCTCCAAATGGGAAATTTTCAATTTTTTTTTTAAACTAGGAGAAATAATATAGCTAGGAAATGGCCTGTTAGGAACGTGGTGAGGACCTTGTGAGTAATTCTTTTCCTTGCATGTATGTGATAATTGTTCTAATTGTGGGCCCATATGAGAAATGGGAACCCTAAATGTTGAAGGGAATGCCTCATAAGGCAAAATTCCAAAGTGGACAAGGTATGTACAAACATTATGTGCAAAAGTGTTCTTATGTGAACTGTGAATCCTGTGTATGATTGTATGGTACGATTTTCATATTATCATGTTGTATAGCCTATGGAACCTTTAGTTGAAATAGGATCCTTAAGAGCAAAATAGGGAAATTCTTACACGAATATATTGTGTTATTAAGATATCATGGCACCGAGAAGAGACCCTGACAATACACCCACCAATGCTGAGCTGGCACAAAGCGTCCAGCAACTGGCGCAGTTAATGCACACATTGGGTGCTACTGTACTCCAGAATCACCAAAATCAGTACAATGGAAATGATGCTGCTAAACAATTAGCATCTCGCAACCCACCAAGCTTTCATGGGCAAGAAGATCCGCGTATCCTCGAGGATTGGATCCGACTCTTTGACAAACTCTTTGACGCGGTGATTTGTCCGGAAGAGCAAAAAGTTAACATTGTTGTTTATTACTTACAAAAAGAGGGGGATAACTAGTGGGTCTTATCAGGCCAAGCTCTACGTCAACAACCCAATTTCAATTGG
The DNA here is from genome assembly GCA_945859875.1 of Cuscuta europaea. Lineage (NCBI taxonomy): Eukaryota > Viridiplantae > Streptophyta > Magnoliopsida > Solanales > Convolvulaceae > Cuscuta > Cuscuta europaea. Next base: position 4,846,527 of record CAMAPE010000041.1, read on the forward strand.
GAAGCTTTCAAGATTGCCATGAGGAAACGTTTTTATCCTGCTCACGTCCAGGCCACCATGCATGAGGAATTCATACATTTGAAGCAACTGGACATGAGTGTCCAGGAATATCACACTAAATTCTTGGACCTCACGCCGTTTGCAAAGACAATAGTGCCTGATGAGAGCACCAAAGTCGAAAAGTTTATTCGTGGATTAAACTTTGATACACAGAAAACCGTCGCTGTTTTGGGTTGCCAAACTCTGATGGATGCCTATGATAGAGTTGCAGTTCACTATCGTGTTCAGCGGTTACAAAGAGAGAGAAACCAAAAAATGAAGAGGTACGGAGATGAGGAGAGAGGTCGGGGAGAAAAGAGGTTTAAAGCGAACCCACCTACACAACAACAAGAACGGAGGGAGAGGAGAGATGACCAAAGCGGAAGAAATTTCCGTGGTCAAAACCAGAAAAACGATCGGAGAGCTGCTCCTAGAGATAGGCACTTCTACTGCAAGAAGTGCGGGAGAGATCACCCTGCGGTTAACTGCGATGGGAGCCTAACCAAATGTTTCAATTGCGGGAAGCTAGGGAACCGATCCTTCGAGTGTCTGTCAAAGACCAATGGGGCACCATTGAACCAGGTGCAATATCATGATGGAAACCGAACCGGGCCAAATGGCGGGCAAAACAACAAGAATGTCGTCGCCATCAACAACAACCGCAACCCTCAAGGAGGAGGGGAGAATAATCGCGGTCACGATAATGGCGGTAACCAAGGAAATGGCGGGAACAATGGCAATGGCAAAAATAACGGCAACCGTCCGAACCAAGGGCGAATCATGGTAATGAACCAAGCCCAAGCCAATGCCAATGATGTGGTCTCAGGTACATTCCTTGTAAATTCTGAGCCTGCTTATGTTCTATTTGATTCTGGTGCTTCTCACAGATTCATATCTTCTAATTTCGTTAAGAGATTAAAGATTGAACCAACAGCTAGAATAGACTTGAATGTAAGAACTGCCTCAGATAAATTTGTAACTTGTGGAAATGTATACTCCAACATTTCCGTACTCATATGTGAGTCCAACCTACCTGGAGACTTAATCCAATTTGACTTAGAAGATATAGACGTAGTACTGGGCATGGACTGGTTGGGGAAGTACAAAGCTAGGATCCTATTTGATGAACAGAAGGTGATCTTGAAGGGTCCAAATGGGAAGAGAATATCTTACAAAGCAATCACAACCAAGCCCAGTATGAAGCTGATGACTATGCGACAATTACGACAACATATTTGAAAGGGGTATGAAACCTACTTATGTTTGATGAAAGAGGTGAATATAGAAGAGCCAAACATTGACCAAATTGCTGTAGTCAACGAATTTCCGGACGTATTTCCGGAAGAGATTCCAGGAATGCCGCCCGAGAGAGAAGTTGAATTCTCAATTGAATTGATGCCCGGAACTGCACCAATTTCAAAAGCACCTTACTGGATGGCACCAAAAGAAATGCAAGAGCTGAAGGAGCAACTGGAGGAGCTATTAGAGAAGAGTTACATAAGGCCGAGTGTCTCACATTGGGGCGCTCCGGTCTTATTTGTCAAAAAGAAAGATGGGAGTCTAAGGCTATGTATTGATTGCCGGGAGTTGAATCAAGCAACTATCAAAAACAAATATCCATTACCCCGGATTGACGACTTGTTTGATCAATTAAAAGGGGCTAGCACGTTCTCTAAGATAGACTTGCGCTCTGGCTACCATCAAGTTAGAATATCCGAGAAAGATGTACCAAAGACAGCATTCCGCACGAGGTATGGACACTACGAGTTCACTGTGATGCCGTTTGGTTTAACTAATGCACTAGCGGTATTCATGGATCTAATGAACCGTGTATTCTGACCTTACCTTGACACCTTTGTAGTGGTATTCATTGATGATATCCTCGTTTATTCGAAAACACCGGAGGATCACGAGAAACACTTGAGACTCACGTTGCAAACATTGAGAAAGAACCAGTTGTATGCCAAACTCTCAAAGTGCGACTTCTGGCAGGATCGGGTAGCGTTCTTGGGTCACATTATCACCCCAAGAGGGCATATCCGTAGATCCATTCAAGATTGAGGCTGTGATTGAGTGGTGTGCACCTACCTCGGTCACGGATGTAAGAAGTTTCTTGGGATTAGCCGGTTACTATCGGAGATTTGTTAAAGATTTCTCCAAGATAGCAAGACCGTTAACCAACCTGATGAAGAAGACAACCAAGTTCCATTGGGATGAAGATTGTGAAACAGCATTTCAAGAGTTGAAGAAAAGACTCACAACCGCGCCGGTCTTGACATTACCGTCAGGGACGGAGTGGTTTGATATCTATAGTGATGCATCTAAGAAGGGATTGGGGAGTGTGCTTATGCAAAATAGGAAAGTGGTGGCTTATGCATCGAGAAAATTGAAGGTGCATGAAGTCAACTATCCTACTCCTGACTTGGAGTTAGCTGCAGTAGTGTTTGCACTGAAAATCTGGAGACATTACCTATACGGAGCACAATGTAAGATATACACTGACCACAAAAGTTTGAAGTACATATTCACTCAAAAAGAGCTTAACATGAGGCAAAGAAGATGGCTCAAACTTCTAAGTGATTACGACCTGGAAATCCAATACCACGAGGGAAAAGCTAATGTGGTGGCGGATGCTTTGAGCCGGAAATCTGAGCACTCATGCCGAGCAACATGGATATTACCAGAAGAACTGTTCCGAGACTTTCAAAGATTGAACTTGGATGTAAAACAATATGGTGAAGTAGATAGTGAAATACAGTTATGTACTATGACCGTTACACCATCTATCTTCGAGGAGATCAAGAATGGGCAACCGGGAGATGTGAAGCTCGAGAGAATCAAGGAAGGAATTAAAGATGGGGTCAATGGACCATTCAGGACACATGAAGATGGGAGCATCCGATACAAGGGAAGGTGGTGTGTTCCGCTGAAGTGTGCAGATATTAAAAGACAAATCATGGAGGAGGGACACAACACTCCCTACTCAGTACATCCCGGGGGAGACAAACTATACAAAGACCTCAAAAAGAACTTTTGGTGGCTGGGAATGAAGAGAGAAGTAGCTGAATTCGTATCCTGATGTTTGAATTGCCAAAAAGTCAAAGCAGAGAGATGCAAACCCAAGGGACTTGTGCAACCCTTGGAAGTACCTAAATGGAAGTGGGATTCCATCTCAATGGATTTTGTTGGAGGATTACCCTTAACTAAATCCGGAAAAGATAAGATTTGGGTAATCGTTGACCGATTAACCAAAACTGCAAGATTCATTGCCATGAATGAAACTTGGAGCATGGACAAGCTGGCCAAAGCCTATGTCAAATACGTGGTCAAACACCACGGAGTATCTCAAGACATCGTATCGGATCGAGATTCACGATTCTTATCTCAATTCTGGAAGGAATTACAAACGGCTATGGGGACAAAATTGAAGTTAAGTACTCCTTTGCATCCAACCACGGACGGACAAACCGAAAGAACGATCCAAACATTAGAAGACATGTTGAGGGCATGTGTTCTTGAAGTGCAAGGATCATGTGATGAACACCTAGACTTAATAGAGTTTTCGTACAATAACAGTTACCATGCTAGCATCAGAATGGCCCCATACGAAGCTCTATACGGTCAAAAGTGTAGAAGTCCCTTATGTTGGGGTGACATAGTCGATCGGGTGGTTCTAGGACCACAATACTTGCAAGATACCATAGAGAAAGTCAAAGTCATCCAAGAGAGGATGAAGGCTGCCCAAGACCGACAAAAGTCATATGCCGATCTTGGGAGGAAGCAAGCTGAATTCGAGCTATGGGAAAAGGTTCTACTCAAAGTCTCTTCTACTAGGGGAGTAATGAGGTTCGGGAAGACAGGGAAACTAAGCCCGAGGTTCATCGGACCTTACGACATCCTAAAGAAGGTGGGAATCGTGGAATATCGATTAGCTCTACCCACAGAGTTGGATAAGGTAACAAACGATTTTAAAACCATATACTTTTCAACAATTAGAATTCATCCTTAACATACAGACTTGTGCTAGGTACATAACGTCTTTCACGTATCACAATTAAAGAAGTACGTTCGAGATGAGTCACATATCATCAACCCTGAGGTAAGAGACCCTAAACTTAACAAGAACCAAAGTAAATTGGAAATAATATAAGTTAACCCTTATATTACTAGGTGATTGAAATGGATGAGACGTTATCCTACGAAGAAAAACCCGTAGAGATCCTTGATACTAAAACCCGAGAGACGAGGAAGAAGACAATTAAGATGGTAAAAGTACTTTGGTCAAACCATTTGACCGAGAATGCAACATGGGAGACAGAAGAGGATATGCGTAAACGGTATCCTGAACTGTTCAACTAAGGTAAATATTGGGTTACGAGGACGTAACCTTTCTTTTAGGGGGGGGGGGGGGGGGGGGGAGGTGGTAACATCTTATAAACCTGTAATACTTCATCTTTATACTTAATTCTCGTCTTAGTTTATCCTTCGAGGACGAAGCATTCTTTAAGGAGGGTAGAATGTGATACCTTGAAAATTTGAAATAAAGCTAAATAAATAAATAAATCAGATAAGTTATATCTGATAAATCAAATGAAAGTAATATCAAAATATTTTGTATTATACTTGGTGTATAAAAATATATGCACACTACATGCAATAGAATTAAACACTTATGTGGCATCGGAAAAATAAAATAAAAATAAAATAGAAATAAATCAAATAAAATATAGATGACAGAATAAATAAATAAATAAAAATAGTAAGAATATTAAAAATTACTAATCATAGCATCAAATTAATAAATGAAAATATCAGATCATAAAACAATGGCACATGCTAGGATCACCTACCAAATAATGTATATACATTATGTACATATATTTACATATATAATTATATATATTTATATGTAAAAATTAAAAAATAAAATAAAATAAAATAAAATGAAACATCAATATAAATGGGAATCAAATCAGGAACCAATACACATGCCATGTTCATCAACTACCAACCTATCATTATGTATACATATTATTATTATTATTATTATTCATACAATTATCAAATAAATAAAATAAACCATAAGGACCATCTAGACCTATAAATACACCCTCTTAGCCATCCCAAACACTGCAAATCGGAGAGATAGAAGCTATATATACATATACATATATATACACAATCTCGCCGGAAACTTTATATCTATATTATTTTACGCATCAAACTTCGTAAAAACGATATAGGAGGGTCGTGAGAGGTCTAGGAATACTTCCCAATAAATTCCAGACCGATTCATAGTCACCGGAGTTGCTTAGACGTCGCCGGAGTGTCAAGCCGTGCAAACGGGTCTTCAGAAAAAGCGGACATTTGGCCGTAGATAGGGGTGGAGGAGCTTCGTCTCGACGTGAGGATCATTTTGCAACTTGAATCGTCGAAAACCGTTACCTGTAAGTAAAGTTATCGCTCGCCGAAGTTTTCGTAATTCCGGTCACCGGGATCGCGACCAGGAGAAGACCTGGGAAGAAGACAACCCAGTCTTCTTGGGCCGGGTCGCGTATTTGGGCCGGGTCGGCCCATTTTCAATAAAAATTAAAAATAAAATAGTAAATGAAATAAATAAAATCTGGAAAAATATAAATTAAATACCTAGTATAAATATACATATTCGGACCAACCAGAATTGAAAAATAATATTTTTAACTATTTTTAATTTATTTAATTGTAATTGGGCCAATCTGTACATATTTAGTAAATAATTAACTAAACGATGAAATAAATCATGAAATAATTATTGGAGTAAACAAGATTAAATATATGACTAACTAGGACATTTGGGACCATTTATATTTAATAAAAATTATGATTAGTATATTTAATTGTAATTAAACCGGTTAATAGATATATGAAATTAAATGAATAAATAAGGGAAATAATTCTAAAATAAATATCTGGACAACCTAGGTCAAATATAAACCCAAACTATAGTTATGTACGGTTATAAATTTATAAAGTCTAGTCTTAAGCTATTTAATTGGGCCATATAAAACTAGTTAAGTAATTAAATAAGAAAATTTGAATAATAATGGTGAAATAAATAAAATCACTAAGATTGGAAATAATATTCTGGACTAAAATGAGGTTTGGAATAAATTAAGGAAAAAAAAATAAAGTTGGGATAGCTAGATCAAATGAATGACTATATTTGAACTTAATAAATAAATTATTGAATTAGTGGACTATTTAAATTAGTGTGATTAAATTAATAATTATTATCCTTGATTATTATTGATTTGGACTCCATATAAATTATTAAACTATTTGAACTCATAAAAATTAGTTGATTAATATAAACAAATTAATTAAGTAATGTGTACTCAATAATTTAGTTAATTGACTTCATTGTACTAGTTTAACTAAATCAATTAGTTTAATGGATAAATTAGTTATGGATAAATTAGTTAAATTATGGATGTAGTAATATTTTTGGACTTTATATTAAAAATAGAAAATTAAAACGAAATTAGAATTTGATTATTGGCCTTAATTGAATTAGATTAAAGTATTTAGCTATATTGATATAATTAAACTTATTTATTTGATTTAGTTAGTTCAATTAAATTAGTAAATCAAATAAATAAAACTGGAGGATTGAATTAATTAATTTAATTGGGTTAGTTAGTATAAATAAACTATTGAACTAATTAAAGTTGTTATTGAGATTAGATTATCATTAATGATTATTATTTCAAATTATTGCTTACGTCAAATTATTATTAAAAGGTTTATTAAATAAATTATATAAATTATGTAAACTGAATTTTGAACTGAAATTGATTATTTAAATTCGAAGTAATGAAATTATTATGTAGTTAATATAATTAGACTAGTTAACTAATTAATCAAATACATTAAAGTAAAATATGGAAGGATTAGCATGATTAAAGAAAATAATGAGGTTGGGCTGGAAATTAACATTTCAAATAAGTTTTATGAATCCAACTTAATAGTTATATTTAAAGAAGGAATTATGAAATTAAAATAATTAAAGGTTGGATAGATAGGAAATAACAAAAATAATAGAGTAGTTATTGATATAGAATTTTGATATATATTAGAAGGAGGATTCAAGTGAAGACCAAAGCTAGAGATTTTATTAAGGAGATTATCGCAATCTAAGGTAAGTTCTATGTCAACCAAAAATGTTTTATCTCGTACTTATATGTATGCAATATTTGAACTATGTGAATTATTTATGAATTGAAAACTATTTGTTTGACATGGAATGAATATTTTGAATGTATGGATATTGGTGGATTATTATCTATTATGGATTATTAAATGTATATTCTTTTTATTAAAGAATATTGGTGGATTGATATTTATTACAAAGTATATTTTTGGAAAGTGTGACAAGAATGACTTTGGGAAAAACTTAAAGTTTTTCATAATATATTTTTACGTCTCGAGAGAAACACGAGGCGTGGGTGATTAGGACTACTACTACTTTTGGTGAAATTTAATTGGGTCGGTAACCAGTCCGGCAATGACATGCTCCGGTAGACATCCCGGGCTTTTATTTGAGGACCAAAGGTCCTTTGGTGGTTGTAGTAGTAGTTACCTAATTTACCCCTGAACAATGTCCCTTGTGAGTAGGTGGTAGAAAACATCCTGCCTACTTGGGTTTCTTACTACTCGGAGGGCTTGGAATCCCTTTTAGAGGGTGTGCACACTTAAGGTAGAAATTCAGCTTCCAATTGGTGGTCGGTGGGAGCCGGAATTCCGGGATGAGTCGTAAATAAAAACGACTCATTGGGCTCGAGGAATCTTGAGTTTCGCCCACTCTTAAAAGAAATCTAAAGTATTACTTTTGGAGAAATTGAGGAATGACATTATCTATTGAAGAAATTATTTTGAGACATGAAGTTATTTTGGAGATATGAGAGGATATTTTCTATATATATACATATACCAAACCTATTTTCGAAATTATATTATTTTACGGGTTCGGGTGGAATCTTACTTAGCTCTAAAGCTAATTTTTGTCTCTTTTGTCTTCTTCTCTTTGCTCTATTGTACAGATGATTATGATTATGAAGATTGATGTACTTGTTGCCGAGTGTTCCGCTAGTTACACAAATTTGACTAATTATCGTTGTGTAAATTTGTAATTCATAAACTTTGTCATAAGATCTATTTCATTCTTATTTGAACTTATGGATTGAGTGTGGCAGTGACACACCTGTTTTTCCCTTAAAGACTTCCGCTGTACTCTAAATATGTTTAATAGTAAAGATGGTTTCATTTAAAAATGTGATTTTATTTGGGTGGGAAAAATGGGGGTGTTACAATGAACCTACTCTTTGTGGTAAAAGTGATGGATCGAAAGGTTCGCAATGAGAAGTCCAATTATAATAATTGGCAACGAAACCTTTTTCGTACAAATCCCACACAACTTGGTCGACATCTTTAAATTGGAGATTTTTACACTTTGTACACGGACATCTGATTTTATCGCCATCCATATAATTCTTCTGTTCTTGTGCAAATTTAATAAATTTTCAACACCATTTAAAAATTCACTGCGTATTTCAGAGTTATCGCAATGTTTTTGGTATATCCAACTTCTGTTTTGTCTATACATTATGTCTGTATATTATAATCAAAATATTATATTAAGTACATTAAGTAACGTTCAATTAATATTATTAATTAACTAAAAGCAGTACATTTGTGGTATTAATAATTTGAATTAACTAACTTTTCAATCATGACTAATTCATATTTAGAAACATTAATATGTTAAATTTCACTCAAGTTCACTATTAATATTATTTATTAACTAAAATCAATACGTTAATGGCTGGCATTAATAATTTACTAATTAACTAAAGTTCACTAGTAACATTAATATATTAGAATTTGTTAATCAACTAACGTTCAATTAAAATTACTAATTAACTAATAGTTCACTAAAATTAAATAACGTTCAATTAAAATTACTAATTAACTAATAGTAATACGTTAATTGCATTAATCGTTTCAATTATTAACTAATTCACAATATTAGAATTTGTGCACCAAATACACTAAATTATTACGTTAATGACATTTATTCACAATACTAAAATTATGAAAATCTAATAGTACACATTAAATAATTAACTAACATTTAATACTAATTTAAGTTATTACGTTAATGGCGTTTATTCACAATACTAAAGTTCACTAATTTAACTTACTCCCTCTGTCCCCCTGATATTGGGACGGAAGGGAGTGGTGTGATTTTTAAGAAAAGTAAAATTATGTGGTTGATAATGAGTTGATAAAGTGGGAATAAAGTAAAAATGAAATAGAGTCACACAAATGTTACCAAATATGGTATGGGACAATAATAGAGGGAATTCCAAAAATGAAAAAATGGGACAATTATAGGGGGACAGAGAGAGTATTAGTTAATTTCCATTTAACTAATATTGTTAAATATTATTAATTCACAATAATATATAATTCACACTTAACTAATAAAGTTTCAATCCTAACTTAAATCACTACAAATCCTAAATTATGCATTAACAATAACTATTGCTAATAAACAAACCTAATCATCATTGGTTATAAACCCATTTCAATTAACTAATATTTAAATTTAACTAATATTATCAATTCAAATTCTAAACCCATTTCAAATAACTAATATTTACATTTAACTAATATTGTTAAATATTAGCCATGTAACTAAATTAATTAAAGTTCACTAATTTAACTTAGTTAATTTACATTTAACTAATATTGTTAAATATCATTAATTCACAATAATAATTCAGACTAAACTAATAAAGTTTCAATCCTAAATTAAATCACTACAAATCCTAAATTATGCATTAACAATAATTGCTAATAAACAAACCTAATCATTGGTGATATAAACCCTGATGGATAGTCTACCCGGGGGGTGGCTTATCCGAGGGGTTACTGCGGGGAATAACTAGAGAGAAGTCAGAGCAAATAAGTAGGAGAGAGAGTGTGTATTCGATATGTCTTAAGCGTGGTTTACAATGGGAGAAAGGGGTGCTATTTATAGTAGTAATAAATGCCGGACAGGGACACGTGTCAAGCGCTTATTGGCCGAGGGGTCACCTCAACTGGTTGGCGCTGGCAACCGCATGTAACCGCATTTAATGCGGCTGTTGGATGGGACGTCGTACTTGGTACGGTGACCCAGATGCGCGTGGAAGGAGGATCCTGTCGTGTGAGCTGCCTTCGGCCGCATAATAGTTGCCGAAGGCTCACTATTGCCGAGGGCGCGCTAGTGCCGAGGGCTACTGTCTTTTTTGCCGTTTTCCTCCCAGTTTCTTAGTTTTCTTGAAAAACCCGTTCTGTGAGAGATTTGAGCCTTTGGCTAGGGGGCCGAAGGCTCCCCAGTGCGCGCTGTGGGCTGCTAAGTGCTTGGGGGGCCGTAATTTGGGCCTGCTGTGCTTCCTGGGCCGGTTGGGCCTTTATTGGTGTAGTAGGAGTCTGTGGGCCGGGGATTCCCGGGTCATATACTCCATCAGGAGTCCCTCACTCCTTTTGCCGAAAGGTACGTTAGGGAAAAGGAGTAATTTGTGCTTGCCCTTTGATGTTGTCCCATTGTAATCTCTGAAGTTGGTGAGGAGTTGTTGTTTGCATGGCCCTGCCGAAGGCAGTCCCTCAGTTTCCCACATGTCGGGACTTGAGGGATTGCTTTTGTAATTTAATGATTTTCCCGAAGGGGTCCTCCAGTCCCCCACTCCTTGAGGCACTTGCGAAGTGGTGAAAAGGAGTGAAGCAGTTGCGTTGTTGTAGTGGGCCGAAGGCTGACGCTTTTCGTTTCATTTTGGGGGGATGCCTCGTTAAAAACCTTATTAGGAAAAAACCCTGTGGGAAAAAATCCCAATGAGGGAAAAAGAGTGCACCGAATTCCCCCAACGATGAATCGGAAACGTGAAACCTTGGCTCAAAATGGAGAATAATGGTAATGCCGAAGGCTCTCCCTATTCTGAGGGCTCCGTGTTGTTTTGCCGAAGGCGCGTCGTTGATATTCTGGGAGGCGTTGAAGTAGAGTCCCTCAATCCATGGGACTGAGGGCGTGATAAACGTAGATAACAGCCGTGAAGATCCCGAAGGCTTCACGTCCTTCATTACTTAGTTGATGAGTGGAGCACCCGAAGGGTCCTGTTTCCCGCGTGCCGGGGGCGCGATTGTTGATGAAGTGATATTCCCCGGGGGCTGCCCGGAAATTAATGTGTTGTAGGGGGGAGGATACCTGAGAGGTCCACTAGTTGTGAGCCCGGGGGTCCCCTTTGTGAGGTGGAGCGAAGGAGGGAAGCCCGGGGACCACCCCTTTATTTGATGAAGGAGTGTTTACCCGAGGGCGTACCCCCAGGTTCCCAGAATATAGCCGTTGTAATGTGACCGTTGGAGGGGGAGCACACGTGGCGCGTGATGGTTGGCTGCCCGTGGGCGGCGTCACTGGTTGGGCGAAGACGCGGCGTGTAATGATGACCTTTTGCCGGGGGCCCGGTTTTTTGGGCCCAAGCCCGGATCTGGGCGCCTATAAATACCCCCAGCCAAGGCCATTCGCCTTTGTGCGATCATACCGTTAGCGAAGCTCTGCCAAAATTCCTAGAGAGAGAAACTCCGCCCTTCGGTCAAACCAAGTCTCAGAGGTTAGTTCTCCTTCCGTCCTTAGCTCTATTTGAGTACTTAGCTTTTGGCCTTAGGGTTAGGCTTTAGGACCCTTCAGGAACCCTTCTTTGTACGAGTTTCCCGACCCTCGCCTTTTTAGAAGTAATGTCGTCAGCTAGTGATTCCCAAGACATCTCCGGGGAGGCTTCAGTGAACGTCGAAGTGGCGTCTGACGTGGAATCCTCAAGTGAGCAGCTCTCGGTCATCGACGATAGGGCCGTAGCCGAGGCGATACAGGGTGACCTTCGGCTTGAGCTCGAGGCCGAAGACTTCGAGCAGGTGAACGCGGATGAAGAGCTTGCCCTCGCCTGTCAGGTGGCCGAGGACGAGGCCCAGAAGGAGGGCCTGAAGGTGACTGTAGCTATCCCTCCCCCTCGGTGTGATACCGAAGCTGGGAGCTCCCGGCCTCTAGACGCCATACCCCTCAGTGTGGCCCCAGGGCAGAAGAGAAAGAAGGTGAGGACGGCTCCGAAGAAGAAGCAAGCTGCCGTCGACGCTGGCCAGCCAGTGGGACTGCCCGAGGGCTATTCTTTCCTGAATACGGCCGCCTTGGAGGTCAAAAATAAAGCTACCTGAGGGGAGATGATGGCGGTACAATTTTTGGTTAGCCCTTCGGCGCAGGTGGTAGAGCCAAAGCCGGATGATGTGCTCCTCCGTGCCCCCGAGGGCTGTTTTGCCGTACATCTGCTTTCAGTGGAGCTGGGTCTCAGATTTCCTTTTCATCCCTTCGTGTTGGAATACCTACGCTTCGTCAAGCTAGCCCCCTGCCAGTTGACCCCGAACAGTCACTCATATCTGGCAAGGTTCCTGTCGCTGTGCCTCAGCCGAAAGGTCCCCCCTACTCTGGAGCAATTCTTTCTGTCGTTCAACTTGTGTCGGGGGGGTCATTCGAATGCCGGGGGCTATGGTAATTTGCAGCAGCTCCCGAAATTCAGGATTTTTGATGAGGCGCCTTCGTCTCACAAGGGGTGGAAAGACAAGTTCTGCTATATCTGTCTGGCCGAGAACCCTTTCTCCGCTCCGCTTGGTGATAGGTTTCGGCGGCACCTGAAGGCAGAAGGGTATGCCCTCGAGAAAAATGGGCGGGTGTTGTCCAAGAAGCCGGAGGGGTCTGATAAGCATGTGTCCATCAAAGGCGCAACGCTCTCCAGTGAGTTGTACAAGCTCGGCTTCCGTCGGTATCGGCTGATGGGGGAGAAGGAGGAAGGCTACCCCACGATTGATCGCGTATATGAGAGTGCCGAAGGTTGTTGCAATGCCGAGGGCTTTAATTCTCATACTTAGAATTTTTTATTTTGCTTTGTTGTAGTAGTGAACTAACCCTTGTGTGCCTTCTTGTGTTTCAGGACCAGATATGGACGCCCGGAACCTTGTCAAGCTGAAGAGACAACTTGCCAAGGAAGAGCAGAAGAAGGAGGCCCCCGCACAGCAGAGGGCGGTCGACGAGATATTCCCTAAGGCGGGAGCGGCCGAAGAGGCCAAGGAGGTAGGGCCCGTCGCGGAGGCCGCCGTCGGGGGCTCCCCCGGTCTGGAGCCGAAGAGGAAAAGACTTGGGAAGGACCCGGCACAACCGGAGGGGAAGAAGAAGAAGAAGGGGGCTCCGGAGTTGAAGGAATCCCCCGTTGTGGTCGTAGATGAATCTTCTCCCCCCAAGCCTTCGGGTCAAGCCACTGGTCTGACATGGCCCCAGGACAAGATCCAATTTTCCATCACGAAGGGGACTGCTATCATGCACGGGACCCTGAACCCGAAGGAGTTTTTGAGGGGTGCCACCCCTCCGACCGATAAGTCTGTGCTCTCCCGCCAAACCGACGATGTCCTCTGCTCTAAGGTTCTGATGGCCTCGGTTACGGTAAGGTTCCTTCCTTCTCTTTTGTAGGTAACTTAATTCTTTACATGTGTAGTGGCTTAACCTCCGGTAATTCATGTCTACTTTCAGGCAAGCCTTGGCCTTGGCGAGCTGGTCCAGAGGATAGAGCAGTATGATTCGGAGAAGAAGAAAGCCGATGAAGCATTGGCTGAGGCCCGAAGGCAGCTCAAAGAGGCCGAGGACGCTCGCAAAGCTGAGCAAGAGGCTTTTAATGAAATCCTCGAGAGCTCCAAGACGGTGGCCAGGGCCGAAGGCAAGGCAGAGGCGGAGAAGGCTGCGGCCGATGCTGCCAAGAAAGCCGCGAAGGATGCCGAGGAGGCCCAGATCAAAGCTGTCGCCGAAGCCCGGGAGGATGCTGTTGCCGCCTTTGCTGAGGAGGGATGGAAAGCCGAAGGCCGGCAGGAATGGGTGGCTTCGGTGGTGGAGGCTTCGGTGAACGAATGGGTGAAAGGCCCAGACGCAATGTGGCTGGCCCGAAAGGGGAAAGAGTATTATGACGGGGGTGAGTACTTTACTCAGGCCCTTGTATATCGAAGGCTGTCCCGGCATCTTGGGGTGGACCCGAAGGCCTTCGATCCGGCATGCTATGGTCTCCCTCCCCTTCAGCCAGACCCCAGGGTTCCCCTCCCTGAAGGTGTTGCGAGGCCTGATTTGGAAGACTCCATGCTGATGGCCGAGGGCAGTGACGAAGAGGAAGAAACCGGGGATGATGCCGCGTCTAAGCCTGTAGTAGAGGACGCCTCCGGGAATGCTGTTGTTGATTTGTAATCTGTACTTAGTGAATATTTGAAACTTACGTTGTAATGGTCACATTTTTATGCTTTCGGCCCCGACCATCATCGTAACAATCACACTTACTATTTTTTGATGATTGATGAATGTTAGCCCTCGGGCCTTGTGCATTTGACTTGCTTTCTTCAATTTATTTCCTCTCGAATGTGTGCCGTCGTTTTTTTTTAGTGTATGCCTTCGCCCTTCTTGAATGTATGTTTAGGACTTAGAATATTTTCTAAGTGTTAGAATACAGTTGTAGCCTTCGGTAGTTGGGTACCCTTCGCTGGATATACAACCGAGGGCTCAGCAATAGTTAGGACTTAGAAAAATTTTCTAAGTGTAATCTCACCAAGCCTTTAATCGTGTGACCCCTCGGGTTGCAGGGAGAAGATTGGGGACTTAGAAAATTCTTCTAAGTGTAGCACACCATAGGGCCTTCGGGTGTTTGTAGTTCAATTGCTGTGTGATGATTAGTTTGAGAACCCAATCCTTAGGGCTTAGAAAAATTTCTAAGTGTAGTTTGCCCTTGGAAGCCCTCGGCTGGCAGCCTCCTTCCTGATGTGTGAATGTTGGACCGAGGGAAAAATATGTAGGGCTTAGAAAATTTTCTAAGTGCTGTTGTATCGCATAGCCTTCGGCTATCATATTCCCTTAGCTGTAATATTGGTTGGGCCGGGGGCCCAATCTTTAGGACTTAGAATTTTTATTCTAAGTGCTGCTTCCTTGTGTCGCCTTCGGGTGATGGGTGCCCTCTGACTCTGCGTCACTTTTGCGAGATGCCCGGGGGCTACTCATTTAGGACTTACAATATTTTCTAAGCGTAAATTGACGTTGAGCTTCCGGATGTAAATCCCTCCAGGTATATGAATAGAACCCTTCGGGTGATCGTGAGGCCCTTGTGTTGTATGAGTATTTGACCGAGGGCCAAATATGTGGGACTTAGAAAAATTTCAAAGTGTGTCGTAGATGTTGAACCTTCGGTCCGTCAGGAGTCTGACCGAGGGGCAAATATTTTGGAACAAGCCCCCTCGGTTGGCCTTTGATGATTTGTAATAGATGCCTTCAGTTGTCGGGTGATATATTAGCCTCCGGTTGTTGTCATTTTCCAAAAGTGTGGACTTAGGAAAAGTGTGGAATCCTGTTGTTGTAAAGAAAGCCGATGAGGAGTATGTGCCCTCGGCATACACTTGAAAAGTTGTAGAGTTTGACTTAGCCAGTTGTGTCCCTTGTCATGGGGTAGGGGCCCTCGGTATTAGTGCATAACAGATGCCCTCGGTATTTGTTTGAAGTACCGTTTAGTGGACTTTGGATAGTCCAGTCCCTTTGTATTGTTGAAGCCTTCGGTGCTTGTGTGACCGGAGGTGACCAAGCAGTGGACTTAGCCGTTTCTTGATGATATTTGTTTGAGTAGTATCCTTCGGGAAATAGGAGCCTTCAATTACCGGAGGTGTTCCCGTGGGGAGCCCTCGGCATGTTGTGATCTGTTGGAGTGTACTCTTTGATTTCTCGCTGAGTCTACTCCCCTTCACCCCCTTTTTTTTTGGTTGGTGGTGAAGGGAAGGCATCAAGAAACTTGGTTTCTTGGTAAGGCTGGGCCTATCAGGAGACCATCAGAATACACCAATGGCTCTCCTCCCTCGGGTTAACCTTCCGAGTTCCGAGGGGATCGAGGGTCGTTTCCTGGGTACAAGATATGATGGTCTGTAACCTGCCTCCCCTTGGGGGATGGCGCGGAAAGCGCCTCATTTTTGAAAGTCGTCCCCTCGGCGCTAGACATAGTCCGTGGCCTGCCACACCCTTGGGGTGGTGACGCGGGGAGCGTTTCGGTTTGGAAGTCGAATCATGGGCATTTCTCGTGCCTGTCATACCCTTGGGGTGATGACGCGGAAAGCGTTCCATTTTTGAAATTCGAATCCTGGGCATTTCTCATGCCTGTCATACCCTGGGGGTAGTGACGCGGAAAGCGTTTCAAGGAAGGGTTTTCATTTGCACACTAGTTGCAAATGGCCGGGGGCACTACGTGCCGCTGGCACCGATGGTGGCGCCTTCGGTATATACGTCCTCGTGGGGTACGGCTTTTAGAAACAACACTTGGTGTTAGTTTCGATATGTAGCCCCCGGTACTTGGTACCGAGGGGTCTTCTGTAGGAACACTTAGTGTTCTTCCTCTATTTGACGTTGATGGGTGAGATGTGTACCCCCGGTACTTGGTACCGAGGGGTCTTCTGTGGGAACACTAGGTGTTCTTCTTTTTGATGTTGAAGGTGGAGATGTGTACCCCCGGCACTGGGTGCCGAAGGGTCTTGAAATGAAACACTTGGTGTTTCCTGTTGCCGGTGATGGGAGTCCCCACCTTCGGTACTTGGTACCGAGGGGTCTTGTTGAAGGTGTTGATGGTGTCCGCCCTCGGCACTTGGTGCCGGAGGGGGTTCTTCTCGTGGTGAGGCCCGGGGCCTGTAGTCGGTATGAGGGCTTGGCTGCTCATAAGTGTTTTGCGGTTGTTCTTGGTGTCTTGAATGTGTCTTCATTCCTCAAAAGTGGAGGCCTTGGGCCATAGGATAGTACATTCACTAGTTATGAGGGCTTGGCCGCTCTTACATTATTGGTAAAATTTAACTAAATGGTGTACATTCCAGTGCCTAGGGACCTCCTTCCCGTTGGGGCGTTTGAGCTTGTAAGTCCCAGGTTTGATGATGGCTGCTATGATGTAGGGGCCTTCGAGTTTTGGTGCCATTTTTCCTCCCTCGGTTGGCTGGCTGGCTTCCCTCCTCCGAAGGACATAGTCCCCCACTTGAAATTCTCGGGTGCGAACCTTGGCGTCGATGTAGCTTTTGACTTGCCTTCGGTAGTTTTCTGCCCGGATGAAGGCTTGCTCCCGGCGTTCTGAATGGAGGTGGAGGTCGAGGGCCATGTTGCTGTCGTTGACCTCGGGGTCATATTGGATCACCCTCCGGGTGGGAAGGGTGACTTCCGTAGGAGCTTTGGCTTCAAAACCGTAGCAGAGGGAGAAGGGTGTTTCACCTGTTGCTCGCTGAGGGGTGGTGCGGTAGGCCCAAAGGATGTTGTGGAGTTCTTCCACCCAGCCACCGCCCTCGGCCTCCAGCTTCTTTTTGAGGCCCTCGAGCAAGGTCCGGTTGGCGTTCTCTACTTGCCCGTTGCCTTGAGGGTAGGCAACGGAGGAGAAGGTGTGTTTGATGCCCCATGCCTCCATAAGGGCACAGAAGGGGGCTGCCTCAAATTGTGTTCCATTGTCGGAGATGATCTGCTGGGGGACGCCAAACCTTGTGAGGATGTTCTTGAGGACGAAGTGACGGCACTTCGCCTCTGTGATGCTGGCGAGGGGCTCAGCTTCCACCCACTTGGTAAAGTAGTCGATGGCCACAATGATGTATCTGTTGTTGGAGGTAACGTTATGCTCATTTTTAAAATGTCATAACAATGCATATTTCGAAAGTGCCGTATTACATTATATTCGCATTTTGAAATTAATAGAAATTTATTATAGATATAATTTAATGAGATTGTATAAAAGAAAAAATAAGAAAAAGAAAGTGAATTACAATATACAGAGTATGAAGTTGATATCACAATACTCATTATTCAACTCTTAATGCTCAGTAGAATACGTCTGATGCTCATTAAAAGTGTATTAATGCTCATCAAACGAAAACAGCGAATTTCACTGAAATTACGGAAATGCCACCTTTTTTTAGTAGTGATATCAGATTTTTTGTAATGAAATTCCGATAAGCACTTTCTTCAAAAAGTAGAAACTATTAGATGTTGGAAAAATGTGTTAAACATTGCATTAAATGGTCATTTTGGGGTAATTATTTGAGTGGGGTCCACTTCCGATTTGGGTCGGGTCAAAGTAGTTTCGGATTGTCCTTGTTAAGGGCTACATTTCGATATATGGTACGCTCAAAACGGATAACAGGTGAATGAGAAATTGATTCTCGAAGTTCACTCGTTGAAATGGAAAAACTAGGAAAATGATGGATTTCTAGTGTGTTTTATCCCACACCGGAAAACTCAAGGGATTTTCACCCCTTTATAAAGGTAAGCCTCTTTTAAGGAGTTAAGATTCCTAAAGGTAAATCCCGAAACGGAGAAGAAAAACCGCGACTTGTGTGCACGGCCGACCTGCGGACACGAATGTCGTCCAATAAATCTATCATTCCAAGAGGTCTTCTGTTCGCAACAGAGACTCTCGAGGCCTTCTGTTCGCAACAGGTCTTCTGGTCCGTTATAGCAATAAATGTCCAACGTTCTTCTCTTTTAATGCTGCGTTAAATGGACAGTTTATGGACCATTCAATGCCCAATGGACTGGTTATTGATGTCCAACGTTCAGGTCCATTTAACACACAACAAATCCTCCTATAAATAGCTGGCAGGGGCTTTGCAACAACACACGTTTACACAACACACAATACATTCCTCACGTATTTTTGAGCTCTAAAATACTTCCAGCTACTCAGAAAAATTCCTAAGTGTTCATACTGTGTTCCAGTTCGCCGGAACTCTCGTTTGTGTGCTCAAACATTAGTTCGTTAGCCACTGTATCCTGGGAAACGGTCGTTGCAACGCTCCTAGCACCGTGGGAGGCGACAAATGCGTTTTAAGGAGATCGTGCGTAGCACGAGCTCTGGCTAAAATCTGCTCCATCTTATTTCTGTTTTTCTTTAGCAATTTTATTAATTAATATTTCTTCGTTTTTCCGAAACACACGCAACAATCTTAAAACGTATTCGGTGATTGTGTTACTGTGGTAAACAATCTTAAAACGTATTTTTCCAAGCTTGTATCACACGGATACAATCTTAAATCGTAGTTTGTCACTTTGGTGAACGAACTTATTTTTTGTGTTTTCGGAAAACGTTGAAAACGTTAAAATGACTTCTCAAGAAATTGGAAATGTTGGTGGACAGAACATGTCAAACGATAATCACTCTGAAAGTGGAGCACCGGTGAACAATGGTTCACAACGCGGTGCATCTACTTTGGGCAACCAAGGGGCAATCCCTATGGTTACCGTGCTGAGCAACTCTGTGGAGAAACCCGAAAAATTTAATGGGTTAAACATCAAGAGGTGGCAGCAAAAGATGCTATTCTATCTCACTACTCTCGGTCTTGCAAGCTTCTTGACCGAAGATGCGCCGGTAGCAACCGGGGGTGAGGTGGATGCGCAATCTTTCAACGTGGTTGAAGCATGGAAGCATTCTGACTTCCTTTGCCGAAACTACGTGTTGAACGGGCTGCATGATGCTTTGTACGACGTTTATAGCAAATTAGCTATGGCTAAGGAGCTATGGAATGATTTGGACCACAAATATAAAAGCGAGGATGCCAGCGCAAAGAAATTTGTTGTTGGTCGATTCCTTGATTTTAAAATGGTGAATTCGAAGACGGTCTTGAGTCAAGTTGATGAGATGCAAATGATCTTCAATGAAATTCGAGATGAAGGAATGACGGTTAGTGAGTCTTTCCAAGTGGCATCAATTATCCATTTATTACCGCCGGCTTGGAAGGATTTCAAGAACTACCTTAAGCACAAGCGAAAGGAAATGAACTTGGAGGAATTGATCCTCCGTCTTCGGATTGAAGAGGATAACCGGAAGAACGATGGGAAACTCCCAATCGTTACCAGCGCCAAGGCAAACGTGGTGGAGCATGCAAAGGGCTCCAAAACCAAAAATAATGGGAAGAGCAAGCTCGGTCCCAAGGGAGGCATTTCCAAGACGAAGTTCAATGGAAAATGCTTCAATTGCAACAAGAACGGACACAAGTCCGCGGATTGCAAGGCACCAAAGAGGAAGAAAGATTCTCACGTGAACTTGGTGCAAGGTGGGCAAAAGGATGAAGGCATCATCCTTGCGGCCGTGGTTTCCTGCTATATTTGAGCCAATTGGCATCTGATTTCTCCATACACATCGGACATCCCATAAGATCGTGTGTGCTCCATCCTGAAAGCATACCATAGGTAGGGAATCGTTAATGGTCCAAATGATGGCAGCTTTCATGATAAACATTTCGTCTCTTGAAACATCATAAGTTGGTGTCCTAATGGCCCAAAGTTCTTTCATCTCTTCGATCAGGGGTTGGAGATAGATGTCTATCATTTTTTTTAGGATCCGAGGGACCTGGACAAATTAAAGTCAAAATGTTGAAATGACTTTTCATGCACATGTCGGGAGGAAGATTATAAGGAGTTAGCATGACTGGCCATCATCAAAATTTCATCCCAAACTTTCCAAAAGCAGCAAATCCGTCTGAACACAATCCCAGTTGCACATTCCGTGGCTCCATTGCAAATTGAGGATGACAATTGTCAAAGTGTCTCCAAGCTTCACAGTCAGAAGGGTGAGACATCAAACCCGCTTTGGTTTCGTGCTCAACATGCCATGTCATGTGTTTCGCAGTAGCATTTGAAGCATACATCCTCTTTAGACGTGGAGCTAGAGGGAGGTAAAACAATTTAGACAATGCAGACCTTTTTCGTGGTTTTTTTCGTCTCTGAGGAACAAGCTTGTATCTCTCTCCACCACAGAACTTGCAGCTCTCAAGCGCCACATCATCCTTTCAGAACAACATACATCCTTCTGGGCACACATCAATTTCTATACAAGGAAGCCCCAACTGAAACATTAATTGTTTCATTTTGTTATATGAATCAGGAAGATTATGGTCATGCGGTAGCATTCCTCCAAATGACTGCAATAACCTAGACATGCATGATTCAGGGAGAATGCATTCAGATTTAATGTTCATCAACTCTGTAACGGTGGATAGCTGAGAGTATCCCTCACAATCAGCATACAGAGGCTGATCGACAACTTTTAAAACATCTTGAAATCTCTCAGCTAAGTCTTCAATATGAGGAACATGAGAATTCGGATACTCATCCGCATCAGGTTGATAAAAGGTCGGATCTTCATCCGCATCTGATTGATACGAGGTCGAAGCTTCGGGAAGATCATTAAATGGTTGTGGCGGGTTAAACTGAGTCGTTGAAGCACCATATACATCATATGCAATTCTTTGCTCCCACGTCATTTGATCATAGTCTCCCCACCCACTCATCTCGGTAGGGACGTTACGAGATGAATGTGATACCTTGAAAATTTGAAATAAAAATAAATGAATAAATAAATAAATAAATCAGATAAGTTATATCTGATAAATCAAATGAAAGTAATATCAAAATATTTTGTATTATACTTGGTGTATAAAAATATATGCACACTACATGCAATAGAATTAAACACTTATGTGGCATCGGAAAAATAAAATAAAAATAAAATAGAAATAAATCAGATAAAATATAGATGACACAATAAATAAATAAATAAAAATAGTAAGAATATTAAAAATTACTAATAATAGCATCAAATTAATAAATGAAAATATCAGATCATAAAACAATGGCACATGCTAGGATTACCTACCAAATAATGTATATA
Organism: Cuscuta europaea; assembly: GCA_945859875.1. Taxonomy (NCBI): domain Eukaryota; kingdom Viridiplantae; phylum Streptophyta; class Magnoliopsida; order Solanales; family Convolvulaceae; genus Cuscuta; species Cuscuta europaea. Next base: position 4,868,378 of record CAMAPE010000041.1, read on the forward strand.
CATTATGTACATATATTTACATATATAATTATATATATTTATATGTAAAAATTAAAAAAAAATAAAATGATATAAAATGAAACATCAATATAAATGGGAATCAAATCAGGAACCAATACACATGCCATGTTCATCAACTACCAACCTATCATTATGTATAGATATTATTATTATTATTATTATTATTATTATTATTATTATTATTATTATTATTATTCACACAATTATCAAATAAATAAAATAAACCATAAGGACCATCTAGACCTATAAATACACCCTCTTAGCCATCCCATACACTGCAAATCGGAGAGATAGAAGCTATATATACATATACATATATATACACAATCTCGCCGGAAAATTTATATCTATATTATTTTACGTATCAAACTTCGTAAAAACGATAGAGGAGGGTCGTGAGAGGTCTAGGAATACTTCCCAATAAATTCCAGACCGATTCGTAGTCACCAGAGTTGCTTAGACGTCGCCGGAGTGTCAAGCCGTGTAAACGGGTTTTCAGAAAAAGCGGACATTTGGCCGTAGATAGGGGTGGAGGAGCTTCGTCTCGACGTGAGGATCATTTTGCAACTTGAATCGTCGAAAACCGTTACCTGTAAGTAAGTTATCGCTCGCCGAAGTTTTCGTAATTCCGGTTGCCGGGATCGCGACCTGGAGAAGAGCTGGAAAGAAGACAACTCAGTCTTCTTGGGCCGGGCCGCGTATTTGGGCTGGTTCGACCCATTTTCAATAAAAATTAAAAATAAAATAGTAAATGAAATAAATAAAATCTGAAAAAATATAAATGAAATACCTAGTATAAATATACATATTCGGACCAACCATAATTGAAAAATAATATTTTTAACTATTTTGAATTGATTTAATTGTAATTGGGCCAATCTGTACATATTTAGTAAATAATTAACTAAACGATGAAATAAATTATGAAATAAATATTGGAGTAAACTAGATTAAATATATGACTAACTAGGACATTTGTGACCATTTATATTTAATAAAAATTATGATTAGTAAATTTAATTGTAATTAAACCGGTTAATAGATATATGAAATTAAATATAAATAAGGGAAATAATTCTAAAATAAATATCTGGACAACCTAGGTCAAATATAGACCAAAAATATAGTTATGGACGGTTATAAATTTATAAAGTCGATTCTTAAGCTATTTAATTTAATTGGGCCATATAAAACTAGTTAAGTAATTAAATAAGAAAATTTGAATAATAATGGTGAAATAAATAAAATCACTAAGATTGGAAATAATATTCTGGACTAAAATGAGTTTTGGAATAAAATAAGGGAAAAAAATAAATTGGGATAGCTAGCATAAATGAATGACTATATTTGGACTTAATAAATAAATTATTGAATTAGTGGACTAATTAAATTACTGTGATTAAATTAATAATTATTATCCTTGATTATTTTTTATTTGGACTCCATATAAACTATTAAACTATTTGAACTCATAAAAATTAGTTGATTAATATAGACAAATTAATTAAGTAATGTGTACTCAATAATTTAGTTAATTGACTTCATTGGACTAGTTTAACTAAATCAATTAGTTAATGGATAAATTAGTTAAATTATGGATGTGGTAATTTTTTTGGACTTTATATTAAAAATAGAAAATTAAAACGAAATTATAATTTGATTATTGGCCTTAATTGAATTAGATTAAAGTATTTAGCTATATTGATATAATTAAACTTATTTATTTGATTTAGTTAGTTCAATTAAATTAGTAAATCAAATAAATAAAACTGGAGGATTGAATTAATTAATTTAATTGGGTTAGTTAGTATAAATAAACTATTGAACTAATTAAAGTTTTTATTGAGATTAGATTATCACTAATGATTATTATTTCGAATTGTTGCTTACGTCAAATTATTATTAAAAGGTTTATTAAATAAATTATATAAATTATGTAAACTGAATTTTGAACTGAAATTGATTATTTAAATTCGAAATAATGAAATTATTATGTAGTTAATATAATTAGACTAGTTAACTAATTAATCAAATAAATTAAAGTAAATTATTGAAGGATTAGTATTATTAAAGAAAATAATGAGGCTGGGCTGGAAATTAACATTTTAAATAAGGTTTATGAATCTAACTTAATAGTTATATTTAAAGAAGGAATTATGAAATTAAAATAATTAAAGGTTGGATAGATAGGAAATAACAAAAATAATAGAGTAGTTATTGATTTAGAATTTTGATATATATTAGAAGGAGGATTCAAGTGAAGACCAAAGCTAGAGATTTTATTAAGGGGATTATCGCAATCTAAGGTATGTTCTATGGCAACCAAAAATGTTTTATCTCGTACTTATATGTATGCAATATTTGAACTATGTGAATTATTTATGAATTGGAAACTATTTGTTTGACATGGAATGAATATTTTGAATGTATGGATATTGGTGGATTATTATCTATGATGGATTATTAAATGTATATTCTTTTTATTAAAGAATATTGGTGGATTGATATTTATTACAAAGTATTTTTTTGGAAAGTGTGACAAGAATGACTTTGGGAAAAACTTAAAGTTTTTCATAATATATTTTTACGTCTCGAGAGAAACACGAGGCATGGGTGATTAGGACTACTACTACTTTTGGTGAAATTTAATTGGGTCAGTAACCAGTCCGGCAATGACATGCTCCGGTAGACATCCCGGGCTTTTATTTGAGGACCAAAGGTCCTTTGGTGGTTGTAGTAGTAGTTACCTAATAATTTGCCCTTGGACAATGTCCCTTGTGAGTAGGTGGTAGAAAACATCCTGCCTACTTGGGTTTCATACTACTCGGAGGGCTTGGAATCCCTTTTAGAGGGTGTGCACACTTAAGGTAGAAATTCAGCTTCCAATTGGTGGTCGATGGGAGCCGGAGTTCCGGGATGAGTCGTAAATAACAACGACTCATTGGGCTCGAGGAATCTTGAGTTTCGCCCACTCTTAAAAGAAATCTAAAGTATTACTTTTGGAGGAATTGAGGAATGACATTATCTATTGAAGAAATTATTTTGAGACATGAAGTTATTTTGGAGATATGAGAGGATATTTTCTATATATATTCATATACCAAACCTATTTTCCAAATTATATTATTTTACGGGTTCGGTGGAATCTTACTTAGCTCTGAAGCTAATTTTTGTCTCTTTTGTCTTCTTCTCTTTGCTCTATTGTACAGATGATTGTGATTATGAAGATTGATGTACTTGCTGCCGAGTGTTCCGCTAGTTACACAAATTTGACTAATTATCGTTGTGTAAATTTGTAATTCATAAACTTTGTCATAAGATCTATTTCATTCTTATTTGAACTTATGGCGGATAGCCGGTGCAATCAATCATGTATAGATTGAGTGTGACGGTGACACACCTTTTTTTCCCTTAAAGACTTCTGCTGTACTCTAAATATGTTTAATAGTAAAGATGGTTTCATTTAAAAATGTGATTTTATTTGGGTGGGAAAAATGGGGGTGTTACAAGTTGGTATCAGAGCCCTTAGGTTCTCCGAAGGGATTAGAACACGAGGTAATAGGTCGTAGGGAGAAGTTCTGTCACCAAGACGATAACAGTCTAAGCTAGTTGGTTCTTAATTGAGCCTTGCGCTCGTCCAACTAATTGGGAATTTCACCTTGTGCTGAAACTTCGTCGTTCGAAATCCTTGAAGGAACCCTATGAAATTGTATCTCCAAATGGGAAATTTTCAAATATTTTTTTAAACTAGGAGAAATAATATAGCTAGGAAATGGCCTGTTAGGAACGTGGTGAGGACCTTGTCAGTAATTCTTTTCCTTGCATGTATGTGATAATTGTTCTAATTGTGGGCCCATATGAGAAATGGGAACCCTAAATGTTGAAGGGAATGCCTCATAAGGCAAAATTCCAAAGTGGACAAGATATGTACAAACATTATGTGCAAAAGTGTTCTTATGTGAACTGTGAATCCTGTGTATGATTGTATGGTACGATTTTCATATTATCATGTTGTATAACCTATGGAACCTTTAGTTGAAATAGGATCCTTAAGAGCAAAATAGGGAAATTCTTACACGAATATATTGTGTGATTAAGATATCATGGCACCGAGAAAAGACCCTGACAATACACCCACCAATGCTGAGCTGGCACAAAGCGTCCAGCAACTGGCGCAGTTAATGCACAAATTGGGTGCTACTGTACTCCAGAATCACCACAATCAGAACAATGGAAATGATGCTGCTAAACAAGTAGCATCTCGCAACCCACCAAGCTTTCATGGGCAAGAAGATCCGCGTATCCTCGAGGATTGGATCCGACTCTTTGACAAACTCTTTGACGCGGTGAACTGTCCGGAAGAGCAAAAAGTTAACATTGTTGTTTATTACTTACAAAAAGAGGATGATAACTAGTGGGTCTTATCAGGCCAAGCTCTACGTCAACAACCCAATTTCAATTGGGAAGCTTTCAAGATTGCCATGAGGAAACGTTTTTATCCTGCTCACGTCCAGGCCACCATGCATGAGGAATTCATACATTTGATACAACTGGACATGAGTGTCCAGGAATATCACACTAAATTCTTGGACCTCACGCCGTTTGCAAAGACAATAGTGCCTGATGAGAGCACCAAAGTCGAAAAGTTTATTCGTGGATTAAACTTTGATACACAGAAAACCGTCGCTGTTTTGGGTTGCCAAACTCTGATGGATGCCTATGATAGAGCTGCAGTTCACTATCGTGTTCAGCGGTTACAAAGAGAGAGAAACCAAAAAATGAAGAGGTACGGAGATGAGGAGAGAGGTCGGGGAGAAAAGAGGTTTAGAGCGAACCCACCTACACAACAACAAGAACGGAGGGAGAGGAGAGATGACCAAAGGGGAAGAAATTTCCGTGGTCAAAACCAGAAAAACGGTCGGAGAGCTGCTCCTAGAGATAGGCACTTCTACTGCAAGAAGTGCGGGAGAGATCACTCTGCGGTTAACTGCGATGGGAGCCTAACCAAATGTTTCAATTGCGGGAAGCTAGGGCACCGATCCTTCGAGTGTCTGTCAAAGACCAATGGGGCACCATTGAACCAGGTGCAATATCATGAAGGAAACCGAACCGGGCCAAATGGCGGGCAAAACAACAACAATGTCGTCGCCATCAACAACAACCGCAACCCTCGAGGAGGAGGGGAGAATAATCGCGGTCACGATAATGGCGGTAACCAAGGAAATGGCGGGAACAATGGCAATGGCAAAAATAACGGCAACCGTCCGAACCAAGGGCGAATCATGGTAATGAACCAAGCCCAAGCCAATGCCAATGATGTGGTCTCAGGTACATTCCTTGTAAATTCTGAGCCTGCTTATGTTCTATTTGATTCTGGTGCTTCTCACAGATTCATATCTTCTAATTTCGTTAAGAGATTAAAGATTGAACCAACAGCTAGAATAGACTTGAATGTAAGAACTGCCTCAGATAAATTTGTAACTTGTGGAAATGTATACTCCAACATTTCCGTACTCATATGTGAGTCCAACCTACCTGGAGACTTAATCCAATTTGACTTAGAAGATATAGACGTAGTACTGGGCATGGACTGGTTGGGGAAGTACAAAGCTAGGATCCTATTTGATGAACATAAGGTGATCTTGAAGGGTTCAAATGGGAAGATAATATCTTACAAAGCAATCACAACCAAGCCCAGTATGAAGCTGATGACTATGCGACAATTACGACAACATATTTGAAAGAGGTATGAAACCTACTTGTGTTTGATGAAAGAGGTGAATATAGAAGAGCCAAACATTGACCAAATTGCTGTAGTCAACGAATTTCCGGACGTATTTCCGGAAGAGATTCCAGGAATGCCGCCCGAGAGAGAAGTTGAATTCTCAATTGAGTTGATGCCCGGAACTGCACCAATTTCAAAAGCACCTTACTGGATGGCACCAAAAGAAATGCAAGAGCTGAAGGAGCAACTGGAGGAGCTATTAGAGAAGAGTTACATAAGGCCGAGTGTCTCACATTGGGGCGCTCCGGTCTTATTTGTCAAAAAGAAAGATGGGAGTCTAAGGCTATGTATTGATTACCGGGAGTTGAATCAAGCAACTATCAAAAACAAATATCCATTACCCCGGATTGACGACTTGTTTGATCAATTAAAAGGGGCTAGCACGTTCTCTAAGATAGACTTGCGCTCTGGCTACCATCAAGTGAGAATAGCCGAGAAAGATGTACCAAAGACATCATTCAGCACGAGGTATGGACACTACGAGTTCACTGTGATGTCGTTTGGTTTTACTAATGCGCTAGCGGTATTCATGGATCTAATGAACCGTGTATTCTGACCTTACCTTGATACCTTTGTAGTGGTATTCATTGATGATATCCTCATTTATTCGAAAACACCGGAGGATCACGAGAAACACTTGAGACTCACGTTGCAAACATTGAGAAAGAACCAGTTGTATGCCAAACTCTCAAAGTGCGACTTCTGGCAGGATCGGGTAGCGTTCTTGGGTCACATTATCACCCCAAGAGGGCGTATCCGTAGATCCATTCAAGATTGAGGCTGTGATTGAGTGGCGTGCACCTACCTCGGTCACGGATGTAAGAAGTTTCTTGGGATTAGCCGGTTACTATCGGAGATTTGTTAAAGATTTCTCCAAGATAGCAAGACCGTTAACCAATCTGATGAAGAAGACAACCAAGTTCCATTGCGATGAAGATTGTGAAACAGCATTTCAAGAGTTGAAGAAAAGACTCACAACCGCGCCGGTCTTGACATTACCGTCAGGGACGGAGGGGTTCGATATCTATAGCGATGCATCTAAGAAGGGATTGGGGAGTGTGCTTATGCAAAATAGGAAAGTGGTGGCTTATGCATCGAGAAAATTGAAGGTGCATGAAGTCAACTATCCTACTCCTGACTTGGAGTTAGCTGCAGTAGTGTTTGCACCGAAAATCTGGAGACATTACCTATACGGAGCACAATGTAAGATATACACTGACCACAAAAGTTTGAAGTACATATTCACTCAAAAAGAGCTTAACATGAGGCAAAGAAAATGGCTCAAACTTCTAAGTGATTACGACCTGGAAATCCAATACCACGAGGGAAAAGCTAATGTGGTGGCGGATGCTTTGAGCCGGAAATCTGAGCACTCATGCCGAGCAACATGGATATTACCAGAAGAACTGTTCCGAGACTTTCAAAGATTGAACTTGGATGTAAAACAATATGGTGAAGTAGATAGTGAAATACAGTTATGTACTATGACCGTTACACCATCTATCTTCGAGGAGATCAAGAATGGGCAACCGGGAGATGTGAAGCTCGAGAGAATCAAGGAAGGAATTAAAGATGGGGTCAATGGACCATTCAGGACACATGAAGATGTGAGCATCCGATACAAGGGAAGGTGGTGTGTTCCGCTGAAGTGTGCAGATATTAAAAGACAAATCATGGAGGAGGGACACAACACTCCCTACTCAGTACATCCCGGGGGAGACAAACTATACAAAGACCTCAAAAAGAACTTTTGGTGGCTGGGAATGAAGAGAGAAGTAGCTGAATTCGTATCCTGATGTTTGAATTGCCAAAAAGTCAAAGCAGAGAGATGCAAACCCAAGGGACTTGTGCAACCCTTGGAAGTACCTAAATGGAAGTGGGATTCCATCTCAATGGATTTTGTTGGAGGATTACCCTTAACTAAATCCGGAAAAGATAAGATTTGGGTAATCGTTGACCGATTAACCAAAACTGCAAGATTCATTGCCATGAATGAAACTTGGAGCATGGACAAGCTGGCCAAAGCCTATGTCAAATACGTGGTCAAACACCACGGAGTACCTCAAGACATCGTATCGCATCGAGATTCACGATTCTTATCTCAATTCTGGAAGGAATTACAAACGGCTATGGGGACAAAATTGAAGTTAAGTACTCCTTTGCATCCAACCACGGACGGACAAACCGAAAGAACGATCCAAACATTAGAAGACATGTTGAGGGCATGTGTTCTTGAAGTGCAAGGATCATGGGATGAACACCTAGACTTAATAGAGTTTTCGTACAATAACAGTTACCATGCTAGCATCGGAATGGCCCCATACGAAGCTCTATACGGTCAAAAGTGTAGAAGTCCCTTATGTTGGGGTGACATAGTCGATCGGGTGGTTCTAGGACCACAATACTTGCAAGATACCATAGAGAAAGTCAAAGTCATCCAAGAGAGGATGAAGGCTGCCCAGGACCGACAAAAGTCATATGCCGATCTTGGGAGGAAGCAAGCTGAATTCGAGCTATGGGAAAAGGTTCTACTCAAAGTCTCTTCTACTAGGGGAGTAATGAGGTTCGGGAAGACAGGGAAACTAAGCCCGAGGTTCATCGGACCTTACGACATCCTAAAGAAGGTGGGAATCGTGGAATATCGATTAGCTCTACCCACAAAGTTGGATAAGGTAACAAACGATTTTAAAACCATATACTTTTCAACAATTAGAATTCATCCTTAACATACAGACTTGTGCTAGGTACATAACGTCTTTCACGTATCACAATTAAAGAAGTACGTTCGAGATGAGTCACATATCATCAACCCTGAGGTAAGAGACCCTAAACTTAACAAGAACCAAAGTAAATTGGAAATAATATAAGTTAACCCTTATATTACTAGGTGATTGAAATGGATGAGACGTTATCCTACGAAGAAAAACCCGTAGAGATCCTTGATACTAAAACCCGAGAGACGAGGAAGAAGACAGTTAAGATGGTAAAAGTACTTTGGTCAAACCATTTGACCGAGAATGCAACATGGGAGACAGAAGAGGATATGCGTAAACGGTATCCTGAACTGTTCAACTAAAGTAAATATTGGGTTACGAGGACGTAACCTTTCTTTTAGGGGGGGGGGGGGGGGGGAGGTTGTAACATCTTATAAACCTGTAATACTTCATCTTTATACTTAATTCTCGTCTTAGTTTATCCTTCGAGGACGAAGCATTCTTTAAGGAGGGTAGAATGTGATACCTTGAAAATTTGAAATAAAGCTAAATAAATAAATAAATAAATAAATAAATCAGATAAGTTATATCTGATAAATCAAATGAAAGTAATATCAAAATATTTTGTATTATACTTGGTGTATAAAAATATATGCATACTACATGCAATAGAATTAAACACTTATGTGGCATCGGAAAAATAAAATAAAAATAAAATAGAAATAAATCAAATAAAATATAGATGACAGAATAAATAAATAAATAAATAAAAATAGTAAGAATATTAAAAATTACTAATCATAGCATCAAATTAATAAATGAAAATATCAGATCATAAAACAATGGCACATGCTAGGATCACCTACCAAATAATGTATATACATTATGTACATATATTTACATATATAATTATATATATTTATATGTAAAAATTAAAAAATAAAATAAAATAAAATAAAATGAAACATCAATATAAATGGGAATCAAATCAGGAACCAATACACATGCCATGTTCATCAACTACCAACCTATCATTATGTATACATATTATTATTATTATTATTATTCATACAATTATCAAATAAATAAAATAAACCATAAGGACCATCTAGACCTATAAATACACCCTCTTAGCCATCCCAAACACTGCAAATCGGAGAGATAGAAGCTATATATACATATACATATATATACACAATCTCGCCGGAAACTTTATATCTATATTATTTTACGCATCAAACTTCGTAAAAACGATATAGGAGGGTCGTGAGAGGTCTAGGAATACTTCCCAATAAATTCCAGACCGATTCATAGTCACCGGAGTTGCTTAGACGTCGCCGGAGTGTCAAGCCGTGCAAACAGGTCTTCAGAAAAAGCGGACATTTGGCCGTAGATAGGGGTGGAGGAGCTTCGTCTCGACGTGAGGATCATTTTGCAACTTGAATCGTCGAAAACCGTTACCTGTAAGTAAAGTTATCGCTCGCCGAAGTTTTCGTAATTCCGGTCACCGGGATCGCGACCAGGAGAAGACCTGGGAAGAAGACAACCCAGTCTTCTTGGGCCGGGTCGCGTATTTGGGCCGGGTCGGCCCATTTTCAATAAAAATTAAAAATAAAATAGTAAATGAAATAAATAAAATCTGGAAAAATATAAATTAAATACCTAGTATAAATATACATATTCGGACCAACCAGAATTGAAAAATAATATTTTTAACTATTTTTAATTTATTTAATTGTAATTGGGCCAATCTGTACATATTTAGTAAATAATTAACTAAACGATGAAATAAATCATGAAATAATTATTGGAGTAAACTAGATTAAATATATGACTAACTAGGACATTTGGGACCATTTATATTTAATAAAAATTATGATTAGTATATTTAATTGTAATTAAACCGGTTAATAGATATATGAAATTAAATGAATAAATAAGGTAAATAATTCTAAAATAAATATCTGGACAACCTAGGTCAAATATAAACCCAAAATATAGTTATGTAGGGTTATAAATTTATAAAGTCTATTCTTAAGCTATTTAATTGGGCCATATAAAACTAGTTAAGTAATTAAATAAGAAAATTTGAATAATAATGGTGAAATAAATAAAATCACTAAGATTGGAAATAATATTCTGGACTAAAATGAGGTTTGGAATAAATTAAGGAAAAAAAATAAAGTTGGGATAGCTAGATCAAATGAATGACTATATTTGAACTTAATAAATAAATTATTGAATTAGTGGACTATTTAAATTAGTGTGATTAAATTAATAATTATTATCCTTGATTATTATTGATTTGGACTCCATATAAATTATTAAACTATTTGAACTCATAAAAATTAGTTGATTAATATAAACAAATTAATTAAGTAATGTGTACTCAATAATTTAGTTAATTGACTTCATTGTACTAGTTTAACTAAATCAATTAGTTTAATGGATAAATTAGTTAAATTATGGATGTAGTAATATTTTTGGACTTTATATTAAAAATAGAAAATTAAAACGAAATTAGAATTTGATTATTGGCCTTAATTGAATTAGATTAAAGTATTTAGCTATATTGATATAATTAAACTTATTTATTTGATTTAGTTAGTTCAATTAAATTAGTAAATCAAATAAATAAAACTGGAGGATTGAATTAATTAATTTAATTGGGTTAGTTAGTATAAATAAACTATTGAACTAATTAAAGTTGTTATTGAGATTAGATTATCATTAATGATTATTATTTCAAATTATTGCTTACGTCAAATTATTATTAAAAGGTTTATTAAATAAATTATATAAATTATGTAAACTGAATTTTGAACTGAAATTGATTATTTAAATTCGAAGTAATGAAATTATTATGTAGTTAATATAATTAGACTAGTTAACTAATTAATCAAATACATTAAAGTAAATTATGGAAGGATTAGCATGATTAAAGAAAATAATGAGGTTGGGCTGGAAATTAACATTTCAAATAAGTTTTATGAATCTAACTTAATAGTTATATTTAAAGAAGGAATTATGAAATTAAAATAATTAAAGGTTGGATAGATAGGAAATAACAAAAATAATAGAGTAGTTATTGATATAGAATTTTGATATATATTAGAAGGAGGATTCAAGTGAAGACCAAAGCTAGAGATTTTATTAAGGAGATTATCGCAATCTAAGGTAAGTTCTATGTCAACCAAAAATGTTTTATCTCGTACTTATATGTATGCAATATTTGAACTATGTGAATTATTTACGAATTGAAAACTATTTGTTTGACATGGAATGAATATTTTGAATGTATGGATATTGGTGGATTATTATCTATTATGGATTATTAAATGTATATTCTTTTTATTAAAGAATATTGGTGGATTGATATTTATTACAAAGTATATTTTTGGAAAGTGTGACAAGAATGACTTTGGGAAAAACTTAAAGTTTTTCATAATATATTTTTACGTCTCGAGAGAAACACGAGGCGTGGGTGATTAGGACTACTACTACTTTTGGTGAAATTTAATTGGGTCGGTAACCAGTCCGGCAATGACATGCTCCGGTAGACATCCCGGGCTTTTATTTGAGGACCAAAGGTCCTTTGGTGGTTGTAGTAGTAGTTACCTAATTTACCCCTGAACAATGTCCCTTGTGAGTAGGTGGTAGAAAACATCCTGCCTACTTGGGTTTCTTACTACTCGGAGGGCTTGGAATCCCTTTTAGAGGGTGTGCACACTTAAGGTAGAAATTCAGCTTCCAAATGGTGGTCGGTGGGAGCCGGAATTTCGGGATGAGTCGTAAATAACAACGACTCATTGGGCTCGAGGAATCTTGAGTTTCGCCCACTCTTAAAAGAAATCTAAAGTATTACTTTTGGAGAAATTGAGGAATGACATTATCTATTGAAGAAATTATTTTGAGACATGAAGTTATTTTGGAGATATGAGAGGATATTTTCTATATATATACATATACCAAACCTATTTTCGAAATTATATTATTTTACGGGTTCGGGTGGAATCTTACTTAGCTCTAAAGCTAATTTTTGTCTCTTTTGTCTTCTTCTCTTTGCTCTATTGTACAGATGATTATGATTATGAAGATTGATGTACTTGCTGCCGAGTGTTCCGCTAGTTACACAAATTTGACTAATTATCGTTGTGTAAATTTGTAATTCATAAACTTTGTCATAAGATCTATTTCATTCTTATTTGAACTTATGGCGGATAGCCTGTGCACTCATTCATGTATAGATTGAGTGTGGCGGTGACACACCTGTTTTTCCCTTAAAGACTTCCGCTGTACTCTAAATATGTTTAATAGTAAAGATGGTTTCATTTAAAAATGTGATTTTATTTGGGTGGGAAAAATGAGGGTGTTACAATGAACCTACTCTTTGTGGTAAAAGTGATGGATCGAAAGGTTCGCAATGAGAAGTCCAATTATAATAATTGGCAACGAAACCTTTTTCGTACAAATCCGACACAACTTGGTCGACATCTTTAAATTGGAGATTTTTACACTTTGTACATGGACATCTGAGTTTATCGCCATCCATATAATTCTTCTGTTCTTGTGCAAATTTAATAAAATCTTCAACACCATTTAAAAATTCACTGCGTATTTCAGAGTTATCGCAATGTTTTTGGTATATCCAACTTCTGTTTTGTCTATACATTATGTCTGTATATTATAATCAAAATATTATATTAAGTACATTAAGTAACGTTCAATTAATATTATTAATTAACTAAAAGCAGTACATTTGTGGTATTAATAATTTGAATTAACTAACTTTTCAATCATGACTAATTCATATTTAGAAACATTAATATGTTAAATTTCACTCAAGTTCACTATTAATATTATTAATTAACTAAAATCAATACGTTAATGGCCGGCATTAATAATTTACTAATTAACTAAAGTTCACTAGTAACATTAATATATTAGAATTTGTTAATCAACTAACGTTCAATTAAAATTACTAATTAACTAATAGTTCACTAAAATTAAATAACGTTCAATTAAAATTACTAATTAACTAATAGTAATACGTTAATGGCATTAATCGTTTCAATTATTAACTAATTCACAATATTAGAATTTGTGCACCAAATACACTAAATTATTACGTTAATGACATTTATTCACAATACTGAAATTATGAAAATCTAATAGTACACATTAAATAATTAACTAACATTTAATACTAATTTAAGTTATTACGTTAATGGCATTTATTCACAATACTAAAGTTCACTAATTTAACTTACTCCCTCTGTCCCCCTGATATTGGGACGGAAGGGAGTGGTGTGATTTTTAAGAAAAGTAAAATTATGTGGTTGATAATGAGTTGATAAAGTGGGAATAAAGTAAAAATGAATTAGAGCCACACAAATGTTACCAAATATGGTATGGGACAATAATAGAGAGAATTCCAAAAATGAAAAAATGGGACAATTATAGGGGGACAAAGAGAGTATTAGTTAATTTCCATTTAACTAATATTGTTAAATATCATTAATTCACAATAATATATAATTCACACTTAACTAATAAAGTTTCAATCCTAACTTAAATCACTACAAATCCTAAATTATGCATTAACAATAACTATTGCTAATAAACAAACCTAATCATCATTGGTTATAAACCCATTTCAATTAACTAATATTTAAATTTAACTAATATTATCAATTCAAATTCTAAACCCATTTCAAATAACTAATATTTACATTTAACTAATATTGTTAAATATTAGTCATGTAACTAAATTAATTAAAGTTCACTAATTTAACTTAGTTAATTTACATTTAACTAATATTGTTAAATATCATTAATTCACAATAATAATTCAGACTAAACTAATAAAGTTTCAATCCTAAATTAAATCACTACAAATCCTAAATTATGCATTAACAATAATTGCTAATAAACAAACCTAATCATTGGTGATATAAACTCATTTCAATTCACTAATAATATTATATTGTTAATAATAAGAAAATAAACATGACCTCACTAAATTACGTTAAAATTACGTTAATAGTTTAAATAAATTAACAACTAGTTAATCTCACTAATAATTTACTACATAATTAAAAGAAATTAGTTAAAATGACATACCTTGTCTGCATAAACAAGAAAAATGATGAACTGACAGATTACATCCTTCAATCTTTAAACCGATACTACATCACTCGAATCTATGAATTTTTGAACTGATAAGTGTTGTTCTTACAACTCTAATGGACGACGTTGGGATATATAAAAAACTTTGTCACGGAGTTGTCACAAATTTATCCGTGACAAACCCTTTTCCGTACCGTATTATTAAAGGTTACCGCTGGAATATCAATAATTGAGGTTTGTCACGGATTTTGTCACGGATTCGTCCGTGAAAAACTTTTTTTGAATTATGTCACGGTTTTTGTCCGGAGTAAAAAGACGGTCACCGGAGTAAATTTGTCACGGAACAAAGCCGTGACAAAGAATTGTCACGGACGTATCCGTGACAAAACGTATTCGTAACAAATCCCATTTTTCCGTGACAAAGCCCGTGACAACTTTGTCACGGCCGTAATCCGTGACAAAAATCCGTGACAAAGTGGATGTTTTTTTGTAGTGTACGTTAAAAATCATAGTCCCAGGAGTTGAAAAATTAATTGAACCAATAAATGCATTTTTTCTCTTCTTTGCTATCATTGTTTCGAAGAAGATTAGTTCTAACATTATTTTGAATTAAATCTTTAATAATAGTGTGTTATAAGTGGTGCAATGATGGCAAATATTTGTAACAGTTTGCGTTACAAGAGCCACCTTGATGGTAGGTGACTATGTATATTGCTCCACGATCCTCCCACTCCTTCAAAGGCATAAGACTCAAAGCTCACATAAATTATATACACCATCTAGACAGTGAGGAGAGAAGTGGGAGATGGTAAGGCTTTCCGATGCTCTTCTGTGTTCAACCGTTCAACAATAATATGGTTGGAGGTTAGCGATCCTATTATTTCCGCTGCATTGATATGATTTAGTCTAACATAACTCACATAGAGAGAGAAAAGTAGAGGGAAAAAAATTATATTTTTCCTCTGGCCATGATTGTAGTTCAAAAACATATCGCAAGAAGAAGAAGAGACAAAAGTAAGAAGTGAATTTTATCCTCTTGTTACGATAAAAAGTATTATATCAATAAAAAAAATACAGAAATATAAGTTTATATAGTGTGATTGATTCTTAATTCAAAGAGGGAATGTACGAACTGTTGAATAATATATTGTTACGTATGTTAAATTTAGTGAGTATAAAACTTGAAAGGAATGAGCAAACAAGAATGTATACCTGAGCACACTGTATAAATATATACTCAATAGAGGGGTTTAATGCTCAATGAAAATGTGTTGATACTCAACTAAAAAAACTTATGATTTTCATATTAATGCTCATTTTGTAAGTCATGTATACTCATATGGTAAATTATGTATGCTCATTTGGTACTGGTGTTATGCTTGTTTTAAAATGTTATGTCAACACATATTCCAAAGCACTATATTACATTAGATTCATGTATGAGTTGATTATAGATACGGGAACACAAACCATATACTCAATTGCATGTTTCTAATATTCAATAGAGAAGATTTGATGCTCAATGAAAATGTTTTGATAAGGCTTAATAAAAAAGCTTATGATTTTCATATGAATGCTTATTTTGTAAGTTATATATGCTCAATTGATAGTAACGTTATGCTCATTTTTAAAATGTCATAACAATGCATATTTCGAAAGCGCCGTATTACATTATATTCGCATTTTGAAATTAATAGAAATTGATTATAGATATAATTTAATGAGATTGTATAAAAGAAAAAATAAGAAAAAGAAAGTGAATTACAATATACGGAGTATGAAGTTGATATCACAATACTCATTATTCAACTCTTAATGCTCAGTAGAATACGTCTGATGCTCATTAAAAGTGTATTAATGCTCATCAAACGAAAACAGTGAATTTCACTGAAATTACGAAAATGCCACCGTTTTTTAGTAGTGATATCAGATTTTTTGTAATGAAATTCCGATAAGCACTTTCTTCAAAAAGTAGAAACTATTAGATGTTGGAAAAATGTGTTAAAAATTGCATTAAATGGTCATTTTGGGGCAATTATTTGAGTGGGGTCCACTTCCGATTTGGGTCGGGTCAAAGTAGTTTCGGATTGTCCTTGTTAAGGGCTACATTTCGATATATGGTACGCTCAAAACGGATAACAGGTGAATGAGAAATTGATTCTCGAAGTTCACTCGTTGAAATGGAAAAACTAGGAAAATGATGTGTTTCTAGTGTGTTTTATCCCACACCGGAAAACTCAAGGGATTTTCACCCCTTTATAAAGGTAAGCCTCTTTTAAGGAGTTAAGATTCCTAAAGGTAAATCCCGAAACGGAGAAGAAAAACCGCGACTTGTGTGCACGGCCGACCTGCGGACACGAATGTCGTCCAATAAATCTATCATTCCAAGAGGTCTTCTGTTCGCAACAGAGACTCTCGAGGCCTTCTGTTCGCAACAGGTCTTCTGGTCCGTTATAGCAATAAATGTCCAACGTTCTTCTCTTTTAATGCTGCGTTAAATGGACAGTTTATGGACCATTCAATGCCCAATGGACTGGTTATTGATGTCCAACGTTCAGGTCCATCCAACGTTCTTCTCTTTTATTTATGGACCATAGGGACTGGTTATTGATGTCCAACTTCTCAAGAAATTGAAAATGTTGGTGGACAGAACGTGCCAAACGATAATCACTCTGAAAGTGGAGCACCGGTGAACAATGGTTCACAACGCGATGCATCTACTTTGGGCAACCAAGGGGCAATCCCTATGGTTACCGTGCTGAGCAACTCTGTGGAGAAACCCGAAAAATTTAATGGGTTAAACATCAAGAGGTGGCAGCAAAAGATGCTATTCTATCTCACTACTCTCGGTCTTGCAAGGTTCTTGACCGAAGATGCGCCGGTAGCAACCGGGGGTGAAGTGGATGCGCAATCTTTCAACGCGGTTGAAGCATGGAAGCATTCTGACTTCCTTTGCCGAAACTACGTGTTGAACGGGCTGCATGATGCTTTGTACGACGTTTATAGCAAATTAGCTACGGCTAAGGAGCTATGGAATGCTTTGGACCACTAATATAAAAGCGAGTATGCCAGCGCAAAGAAATTTGTTGTTGGTCGATTCCTTGATTTTAAAATGGTGAATTCGAAGACGGTCTTGAGTCAAGTTGATGAGATGCAAATGATCTTCAATGAAATTCGAGATGAAGGAATGACGGTTAGTGAGTCTTTCCAAGTGGCATCAATTATCCATTTATTACCGCCGACTTGGAAGGATTTCAAGAACTACCTTAAGCACAAGCGAAAGGAAATGAACTTGGAGGAATTGATCCTCTGTCTTCGGATTGAAGAGGATAACCGGAAGAACGATGGGAAACTCCCAATCGTTACCAGCGCCAAGGCAAACGTGGTGGAGCATGCAAAGGGCTCCAAAACCAAAAATAATGGGAAGAGCAAGCTCGGTCCCAAGGGAGGCATTTCCAAGACGAAGTTCAATGGAAAATGCTTCAATTGCAACAAGAACGGACACAAGTCCGCGGATTGCAAGGCACCAAAGAGGAAGAAAGATTCTCACGTGAACTTGGTGCAAGGTGGGCAAAAGGATGAAGGCATCATCCTTGCGGCCGTGGTGACCGAGGTCAACCTCGTTGGATCCAATTCCAAGGAGTGGTTCGTGGACACCGGTGCAACCCGGTATATTTGCTCAAACCGGGAGCTATTCACGGCCTTTGAGCTATCAAACGGTGAGAAGGTGTGGATGGGAAATTCTTCTCATTCCGTGGTTGAAGGCGTGGGCAAAGTGGTCCTGAAGATGACTTCGGGCAAGGAGCTGACTCTCAACCAAGTGTTGTTCGTTCCGGAAATACGCAAAAACCTGATTTCCGGTTCGTTGTTGAACAAACATGGCCTTCGCATGGTGTTTGAGTCGGACAAACTAGTTTTGTCTAAATCGGGAATGTATGTGGGCAAGGGGTATACATATGATGGGCTGTTTAAGCTCAATGTAATGACTATTAATAATAATAATAATAATAAAATCTCTTCTGCTTACGTGCCTGAGTCTTCTAATGTGTGGCATGGTAGACTAGAACATGTTAATTTTAATTCTATACGTAGATTAATTAACATGGAGCACATTCCTAAATTCACAATTGATGTGAAGCACAAATGTGAAGTTTGTGTAGAGGCAAAACTAATGAAAACGTCTTTCAAATCGGTTGAAAGAAAAATGGAACCACTTGAATTAATTCATAGTGACGTTTGTGATTTTAAATCAATACAAACACGTGGCGGTAATAAATATTTTATTACTTTTATCGATGATAGCACTCGCTATAGCTATGTTTATTTATTAAAAAATAAACATGAAGCAATCGATAAATTCATTCTTTATAAGAATGAAGTGGAAAACCAACTTAATCGACGGATTAAAACGGTTAGAAGTGATCGAGGTGGTGAGTATGAAGCACCAATTGGTGACTTTGGCACGAGCGTGGGTATAGTACATTAACGTACCGCACCCTATTCACCTCAATCAAACGGTGTTGCTGAACGAAGGAATCACACATTGAAAGATATGATGAATGCGATGCTAGTAAGTTCGGGCCTGCCACAAAATATGTGGGGCGAAGCAGTCTTGTCAAGCAATTACCTTTTAAATAAGGTACCCCGGAAAAAATATGATAAAACTCCGCACGAGTTGTGGAAAGGCAGACGGCCTTCCTATCAATATTTAAAAGTGTGGGGGTGTCTGGCAAAGGTGCTTGTACCAACACCTAAGAAAAATAAAAATAGGTCCAAAAACGGTGGATTGTATTTTTTGGGTATGCACAAAATAGTAGTGCTTATCGGTTTTTAGTGTACGATTCGAATAATCCGGATGTACATAAAAACACAATAATTGAATCAAAGAATGCATCATTCTTCGAAGACGTATTTCCATGAAAGTTCAACGAAGGACCAAGCACGTCAAAACGAACATTTGACGTAGCTATGGAAAATACTAGCGAGGGGTCCAGAGAAGAACCCGAACCCAGACGTAGCAAACGTGCTAGAGTTGAAAAATCCTTCGGACCAGATTTTCTCACATACTTGGTAGAATTTGACTCGGATATTCTAACATGTATGGTAGAAAATGAACCGGATTTTCTAACATGTTTGGTAGAAAATGAACCACGGACTTATACGGAAGCCGTGACGTCTACCGAAGGTCCTATGTGGAAAGAAGCCATCAAAAGTGAGGTGGATTCTATCCTTAAAAATCACACATGGGAATTGGTTGACCTTCCTCCGGGAAATAAACCTTTGGGATCCAAGTGGATTTTTAAACGAAAAATGAAACCTGACGGTTCCATCGATAAGTACAAGGCCAGACTTGTAATCAAAGGATACAAGCAACGTGAGGGCCATGATTACTTTGACACGTATTCTCCTGTGACGAGAATAAATTCCATTAGGATGATACTAGCAATTGCCGTATTGCGGAAATTGGAAGTTCATCAAATGGACGTAAAAACCGCTTTTATAAATGTCGATATAGACGAAGAAATCTATATGGAACAGCCCGAGGGCTTTCGTGTTCCAGGCCAAGAAAGGAAAGTGTGTAAATTAATTAAATCATTGTATGGATTGAAACAAGCCCCTAAACAGTGGCAAGAAAAGTTCGATCATGCAATATTAATCAATGGTTTTAAAATAAACGAAAGTGACAAACGAGGGTCATTTGGCCGACGAGGGCACTGCGTAGTGGCTTGTGCTTTCTATTCTTCTGAGTATGTGGGTCCTGGGGCCTAGACCCATATACTCCATCAGGAGTCCCCCACTCTCTAAGCTGAGATGTAGACGAAGTGAAGGAGAGTAGATTTCTGTGCTTGATGCTCTTGGCCGATGCGGGACCACGTTGGCCGTTCCCTGTCGTGGCGTTTGGTGGCCCTGTTCTGAGTTTGGCCGTTACCCGTTCCTTGACGTGGACGAGGAAGGCTGTTACTCCTTTGGTGCGCTTGTTTGTGGATGATGAGTGTTCCGGCATGAGTGGCCGACGAAGGTAGTGTCTATCTTTGGTCGTTGATGGTTGAACTTCCCTTTTGGGCTGATGAGGCCGTTGGGGTTGCGTCTTTGTTTTGAGGACGACGGGCGTCTATTGTCTTGGGTGGCCGGTGAGGGTGCTGTGCATTCCTTTTGGCCGTTGTTGATGACACCATGTGTCTTTGGGCGACAAGGCACCATATTGCCCAAGGTTTTGGGGATGATAACACTGTCTGGGCGGAGATGGAGTTGTGAGGACCTTGGAGCCGTTGTGGTACATGGACGATGGTAATTTAGGTACGTCAACCTCCTGTTCTTTGATTCCTGGCTGAGAGTGGTTTGTGGTCTCGAAGCCGATAAGTGTCCTGTGATTTCAAGCTTTGTTGCGGCCGATGGTGCACCACGATTTTATTGACGTTGTGGTGCGTGTCTGATGTTGTAGTTGTGGACTTGGTATATTTTTATTTTCTCATTTTGCCTGCTATTCTTGAGGCCGGTGTAGTCCCCCAGTCCCCCACTGCTTCAGGCTGAAGAGTGAGTGAGGGGTGAAAGAGTAGCTTGAAACTTAGGCCGAAGTGGGATCCTCATACTGCCCTTGGATCCAACCCTTTGGCGATTTCCTGACCAAGGTAACCCTGTGGGAGAACCCTTGGACGCAAGTCGCTTTCAAAGGGTTATCATCAAGGGTTTAGTGCGAGGGCCTCATGGCCGTTGGGTTCCTTTCCTTCGGGGTATTGTGGCCGTTGTAAAGCCTTCCTTTGCATAATATGTGTGGCCGCTTGGATGTCCGATACGGGTGCGACGTAGATGGCCGTTGGCTGTGTTGGCCGTCATGGGTGTTGTTTTCCCTTCCTGGCTCCGTAGGGCTTGCTTCGCTGGTGGGCCGCTGATCTGTGAAAGGGGTTTGGCCTATAGACAGAGTGGTGGCATTCTATTGGTGGCCGTTGGTGTGGCCACTAAGGTGATGCCACATGTAGTTACCGTTGGGAGGGGGGCTATAAATACCCTCCCCGTTCCGAGGACAGCCTTCATTTGCTATCAGAGTAACGAAGTGCTGCCCAAAATTTTTTAGAGAGATAAAGCCTTTGCTGAGTGTTCTTCATCTTCTTCAAAACTTCAAGGTCAGTTCCTTAATCCGTTCTTCTACTTCTTACATATTTTGCTCTCTCTAGGCTTTGATCCAGTGTTAGTCACAAAAACACTTTAGATCTAAAGTAGCTCCCCTTAGTGCCTTAGGAGTTGTTAAGATGAAATCCTTAAACGAGGAGTATTACCCGTATGACGACGAGCCCTCCGCTAAGTCTCTTGACTATGATGTGATCGAGGAGTGCGCCGAGGAGATTGAGCACTTGAGCCCGTATAAATCCGGAGATAATGCGGGCGAGGAGGACGAGTACGAAAGGTCCGCCTCATTATCTGAGGGTGAGGACGCAGGGGTCTCCCACGTAGTGGACGGGCCGTCCGCCTCTACTACCATTCTGTGCCCGAAGCCAGGATCTGCTGTGAAGGGGGTACCACGACCGAAGAGGAACAGGCGGCCGAAGAAGGGGCCAGGTTTCTCTTACCTGGACCTTACCAACATTTTCCTCATCAAGTCGGAGAGCAGTGCCGCTGATTATTTGGTCGTTTGGGAGGGTTAGCGCGCCTAGGCCGACGGACCACGTGCTTAATCCGCCACCGGGATACTTCGGAGTGTATCCGATGAGCTTTGCCAAGGGGCTGAGGTTTCCCCTTCATCCCTTCATCCAGGAGTATTGGGATATGGTGGGGCTCCCTCCGGCCTTGCTGACTGATGCACACTAATTAGTAGTGCATAATTGAATGTTTTTATGTTTCATTGATGGTGATTGTTTGACGTTTTATTTAGTTTGTAAACATTTGTGTGATTTTAGTTGTAATTGTATTTTAGTTCTCATTTGTAAGTTGTAAAGTAGAATTATGAATTAGGATGTTGGAAAGGAGGATGTTGAAGTGAAAAAAAGAAATTTTGACTGTCCAGGAGCAAATACCCGACCGGGTAGGAAACTTCACCCGGTCGGGTCTGATTTGAAAACCGAATCACTGAGGAAAGAACTGGGACCGGTCGGGCCCCATACCTCACCCGGTCGGGTGAGAAGTGACCGGGGACAACCCGGTGTGCGAAGATCACCAGAACGTGGGGAAATATCTGATTTTGACCGGACCCGGTCGGGTGAGTACTTGACCGGAACCCGACCGAAGGTGTTGTAAAACACCTATAAATAGCCTCATTTTCCTTCACTTTTAATCATTCCTTCTTCCATACTCTTCAGCTCAGTTTAGAATAGCATTTCTTTATATTTTTCTAGCTATGTTTAGTCTCCAAATGAGGAGCTAAACTTCCATTCTTGGTGTTGCTCTTGAAGCTTGTTGATTATTAAAGTTGTGAGTTATTTTCTTAACTTCTTTCCTTGAATATTAATTGATAGTTCTTTCCTTAATACCATCTCTATAATAATGTTGGGGAGTGTTGCTAAGATGACAATTAGTTAACATCTCGACATTAGTTAGAATGATATTTTCTTCCTATATATTAATGTTGGGGAGTGTTGCTAAGATGACAATTAGTTAACATCTTGATATTAATTATAGTAGGATTCATCTTCTTTAATAATATTCTTCCTTGAATATTAATTAATCCCTACTCATATTTCATATTAATATTTTGAACATTACTTAAAGGATCAACTAGTTTCGTTTCATATATTAATTATTACTAGAAACGATCAACGAACCGATGGTTAATCGTTGATGGTTTCACAAGTAAGTAACTTCGGTTTGTTAATGCACGATCGTGGATAACAAACATAAGAGGGATTAATTTTGTTGGTTAAACCGAAACCGTTGTGTTGAGGTTATCAATCTCAATTGATTTCATCAAGGAGTTAGAAAGATTAAATGCTACTATTAAATCGGTATAAGGCGTTGTTCTATATTTGATTAATAGTAAGGGTTATTAATGAACGGTTGTTGTTAATAACTACCCTCGATGAAGTGGATATACTCCCCGATTGAGTATTCGAGAGGGAATAAGTTATAGATATAACAATGATCGACTAAAATATATCAACAAGTGGAAAGTAGCAATGCCAAGTCCTTTTTATCTTTGAATTAAACACATATAGGTTGTTCATCTTAGTTCTTAATTAAATTAAATCACTCAATCCAAATCCCCCCTTTTATTTACTAAGTATCATAAAAAGAGAATTATTCCTTTCCATGTGGATACGAACTCTACTACGTTATACTACGTATAAGTGTTAGTATTGAAAATTATTTTGACGCACCGTGACAAAGTGCTCGTCAAATTTGGCGCCGTTGCTGGGGACCGAACCCGGGTCACCCGCGTGACAGGCGGGAATACTCACCACTAAAATACCCCACCCGATCGGGCGAACGGGAAACAGAGCTATACCAGGTCGGGCTCACCCTTTCCCCTCCCACTTCTTCTTCCTCCCAACGCCCAAAACACCCAAATTCCACCATTTTCAAACACCCCAACCTTCGAATCTTCCCATTTCCTTAACCAAATCCACTAAAAAAAACCCCATTTTCTTCATCTCCTCACTTCCTTCTTCATCTCTATACCCATAAAATCCCCTAAAACCTTCCAAATCAACCAAACCCAAAAACCCTACCCAAAATTCGAAAATCCCCATTCTTGGACATTCAAGGTCCGAAATCTCCCCAAAAAAATCCTCAACCAATACCATATTCTTACTCTTCTCACCATCCTCTTCAACACCATACCCATAAAAGCCATACAAATCCCACCCTACCCAAAAGTCCGAAAATCCCTTTAAAAAAAAATGCAATTCCCATGGCTCCAAAAAAATCCAAAGCTTCTTCTTCAAGGGCTATCCCACCGGTAGCGGGCTATGAAAGCGTGGAATTTGCAACGGAGGCACAAAAGCAACTCTTCGAGGGACAAGGACAAAGGGAGGTAAAACAATCCCGATTCATGTGCATTAGTACTCTAGCCCTCCTTTGGATTGATATGATCATGCGTGATATATTTGCAAGAATTGGAATGACTAGGTTGCTAGAAATGCAATATGTGACTTATCCTCATTTGGTTTATGAATTCTTTAGTTCATATGTGTATACAAAGAATGATGATGATCATGCAAATGACAGAATCACCTTTCGTTTACTCAATGAAAATCGTTCATTGACCAAAAGAGAATTTGCACATCATTTTGGCCTCCCTCTGTTTGATGAAGCTCATGCTTATGATACGCTTGTGGGGTACGAGTTATGGAAAAGAATGACAGGACAAGGTGTGGTGGACCTTTCTAAGTTGAGTGTGAACTGTGTTCAACATCCGGTCTTCCGTATTTTCCTAAAATTCTGTTCAAATTGTTTCCTCGGAAGACCGAATAATCACCACACAAGAATGTGGGATGTGTGTGTTCTGGCACAAGCTGTTTTACCTGGACCAGAACCAGTTGACGTTGCCTCTATCTTATGGACCCATTTCAAAAATGTGGCAACGTCATCCGGACAAATTGTGATAGGGGGCCTAATCACACATCTAGCCACTTTATATGGTTTTGTAGACCCAGGCCCCATTACTCCGAAACAGCTCATTTGCACGTCATGGCTTGTGCAAAAGACCAAAGATTTGGCTCTATCTCACATGACACCTACTGGGACACCAATCTACAACTGGCTTATCATCCCACGTCAAAACATATCTATCCATATCCCATCCCCTGACGTCCCCCTAGATATCGTGGGCCATGAAATCGGTGATGGTCATCACTACTGTCTCCCCGGGGCAATCCCGGCGCACTATGCACAAGATGAACCCGATCAAGAACATGCTGAAGAAAACCCACCCTTCATACCTAACCCACCACAACAACAACCTGATGCTCCAGCCTACCAATACTCACCATTCGAGCAACAGATGCTCAATAACATGAACATGATCAACAAAAACTACATCCAGCTTCAAGAGCGAGTTGATCAGTATAGAACTGAGCAGAGGCATAGCTTTGAGCGGTTGGAGGAACAACGGCAGGAAGACTGGCGGAGATATGAAGAGGACCAACGGCGAACCTTTGGTCCGATATACTCCTATGTAGCACACCAGGGCTCCTTTTCCTCTATGACCACTCCACCTCCCGCACCATCATGGTATGGCCCCTCTCAGTAGGGTTACTTTGGAGGATCGAGTTCCGGTGGTTGAGGTGACGATGGTGGTTATGGCGGGGATCACATGGATGAGGACAGACACCAAGGTGGAGGTCTAGGCGGACACTAGGGAAAGTGCCAGATCCTAAGTGTGGGGGTGCATAGATTGTTCTGGTATGCTCACAATCCTACTCTTTTTTATTTTATTTTCAAAAAAAAAGGCTTGTTGAGTTAAAAACCCACAAAGGGCAACTCAAGCAAAAATTAAAGCAATAAAATAAAGAGTGAGATTGTGAGAATTAAAAGAAAAATGTGGGAAGCTGGGATGAAAACCTGAAAGGGCACCTAGGCAAAACGAGAGAATGAGAGAAATGTCTATTTTGCAGGATCCTGAAGGTGATAAGTTTAAAAGAGAAATGGAGATAAAGATGAAGTTGAAGACCCCGTTTTACTTTAATTACTATTGGCGATGCTTTAAATTGTGGTAAAAACACTCTTGGATGTTTTGTGTTGATATTCTTGTCATTTAGGACTTCTTGGATTTGATTTGATTTACTCGAGACGAGTAATGGTTTAAGTGTGGGGGTGTTTGATGCACACTAATTAGTAGTGCATAATTGTATGTTTTTATGTTTCATTGATGGTGATTGTTTGACGTTTTATTTAGTTTGTAAACATTTGTGTGATTTTAGTTGTAATTGTATTTTAGTTCTCATTTGTAAGTTGTAAAGTAGAATTAGGAATTAGGATGTTGGAAAGGAGGATGTTGAAGTGAAGAAAAGGAATTTTGATTGTCCAGGAGCAAATACCCGACCGGGTAGGAAACTTCATCCGGTCGGGTCTGATTTGAAAACCGAACCACTGAGGAAAGAGCTAGGCCCGGTCGGGCCCCATACCTCACCCGGTCGGGTGAGAAGTGACCGGGGACAACCCGGTGTGCGAAGATCACCGGAACGTGGGGAAATATCTGATTTTGACCGGACCCGGTCGGGTGAGTACTTGACCCGGTCGGGTACCCGGCCAAAGGTGTTGTAAAACACCTATAAATAGCCCCATTTTCCTTCACTTTTAATCATTCCTTCTTCCATACTCTTAAGCTCAGTTTAGAATAGCATTTCTTTATATTTTTCTAGCTATGTTTAGTCTCCAAATGAGGAGCTACACTTCCATTCTTGGTGTTGCTCTTGAAGCTTGTTGATTATTAAAGTTGTGAGTTATTTTCTTAACTTCTTTCCTTGAATATTAATTGATAGTTCTTTCCTTAATACCATCTCTATAATAATGTTGGGGAGTGTTGCTAAGATGACAATTAGTTAACATCTCGACATTAGTTAGAATGGTATTTTCTTCCTCTATATTAATGTTGGGGAGTGTTGCTAAGATGACAATTAGTTAACATCTTGATATTAATTATAGTAGGATTCATCTTCTTTAATAAAATTCTTCCTTGAATATTAATTAATCCCTACTCATATTTCATATTAATATTTTGAACATTACTTAAAGGATCAACTAGTTTTGTTTCATATATTAATTATTACTAGAAACGATCAACGAACCGATGGTTAATCGTTGATGGTTTCACAAGTAAGTAACTTCGGTTTGTTAATGCACGGTCGTGGTTAACAAACTTAAGAGGGATTAATTTTGTTGGTTAAACCGAAACCGTTGTGTTGAGATTATCAATCTCAATTGATTTCATCAAGGAGTTAGAAAGATTAAATGCTACTATTAAATCGGTATAATGCGTTGTTCTATATTTGATTAATAGTAAGGGTTATTAATGAACGGTTGTTGTTAATAACTACCCTCGATGAAGTGGATATACTCCCCGATTGAGTATTCGAGAGGGAATAAGTTATAGATATAACAATGATCGACTAAAATATATCAACAAGTGGAAAGTAGCAATGTCAAGTCCTTTTTATCTTTGAATTAAACACATATATGTTGTTCATCTTAGTTCTTAATTAAATTAAATCACTCAATCCAAATCCCTCCTTTTATTTACTAAGTATCATAAAAAGAGAATTATTCCTTTCCCTGTGGATACGAACTCTACTACGATATACTACATATAAGTGTTAGTATTGAAAATTATTTTGACGCACCGTGACAAAGTGTTCGTCACTGACCCCTAACAGCTACTCGTTGATGGTGGGGTTCCTTCTTCGTTGTGCTGAGTTGGGTTACAGGCCGACAACGGCCCTCTTCATGAACCTCTATCAGATTGGCCCAGGGAGCCATAAGAATTGCGCCTGCTACGCCACTCTGCAGCAGCTGCCGAGGAAGAGGACCTTCACGGACTTGCCTTCATCCATACATGGTTGGAAGAGCAAATTTGTCTTCATGTCCCTGGGCGAGGGTGGCACTGAGTTCCCCTCCGTCGGCCATGATGGAAGGTTTAATCTTCATGACCCGCCCAAGAGTTCAATCCTAGATGCTCAGGTGGCGGCATTCTTGGAGGGGGGGCCGAGGAGTGTGAAGGATTACATTACGGAGTACAAGATGACCGCTATCGGCTTCTTTAGATACTTCGTGTATGGTGATAAGGAAGATGACGTCCAACTGTGGCCGAAGATGACCACTACCTTCGAGGAGGCCGACGGCCCCGCTCTGGGCGTTCCTGCCGAAGCTGATGGTAATACCTCCTACGGCGTCCTCGTTTTACTTTGTTCTTTTACTTTGCTGACTTGTTACTTTGTTGTGCAGATTTCGTAATGGATCGCCGATCCGTGAT
The DNA here is from genome assembly GCA_945859875.1 of Cuscuta europaea. Lineage (NCBI taxonomy): Eukaryota > Viridiplantae > Streptophyta > Magnoliopsida > Solanales > Convolvulaceae > Cuscuta > Cuscuta europaea. The sequence continues at coordinate 4,896,924 of CAMAPE010000041.1, forward strand.
GAACAAGGCCGCTGCGAGGGCAAAGGCGGAGTTGGCCGCCAAGGAGGCTGCGGCGAAGGCAGCTGCCGGTGGTGATGCGACGAAGAGGCCACCTCCCCCACCGAAGAAAAAGCGGCCGGCGGAGGAATCTCAGAGGAAGCTGACTGAGGCCAGTATGCAACCCGCCAAGAAGTCGAAGAAAGCTTCATCTTCCGCCATTGCCGATGAGGCCGGCGCACTAGCCGTCCCGATTGCGGACGAAGGAGGGTCCAGTGCTGCAGCTGCCCTCGTGGACCTTACCTCTGGTCTTTCCGGGGATGTTTCTCAACCCCTCTCCCTTGCTGAGGATTCCTGGCCGAAGCGGTCCGGCAAGGAGGTGGTTACGGCCACTTACAAGTTGGAGGTTGAATACCCCAAGGACGGGGGTGTTTTCAATGATGGCGTTGACGGCCACAACGTGCTTTCTCACTCCATTCCGGCCAAGGATCGGGTGTATCTTGACAAGCTTGGGGATGTCAAGATATACGATGGTGGGTTGGACCTTGTCGTCCAGGTAATTCCTTTCGTCCTTAGCCTTATTGTTTTCCTTTGACATTTTTGCACACTTGTCTGATAGCCTTTTCTGTTGCAGGGTGCCTTCATGCTCATGGAGAGCAACAAAAGGAAGCAGCGGGAGATTGCCCGCTTGAAGAAATTTGAGCAGAAGGCAGAGGCCCTGGCAAAACTGGCCGAAGAGGCCAAGGAAGAGGCCCTGCAAAAAAGGCCCTACATGAGCTGCTTAGGGAGGCTGCGGGAGGATTTTGCAGCCTTGCAAAAAAGGTCCGATGAGGCCGATGCGGCCAAGGAAGAGGCCCTGGCAAAACTGGCCGAAGAGAAGGGTGCCCGCGAGGCTGATCATCGGCGGGCCGATGAGGCCGAGAGGGCCAAGGCCGAAGTCGAGGCTGCGGCAGTGAAAGCCACTGATGATGCAATGGAGAATTTCTTGGCCGAAGGCTGGAAGGCCGACGAGCGCCTGCCCTGGTGCTATGAGGTCGTAGCGGCCAAGTTCGAAGACTGGGGGCAGAACTCCCCTGCCGACCAGGAATATTTCGAACGCGAAATGTCCGTGTATTACAACATGGGCCAACATCGGATGCAGAGGCTCATCTATCGGCGGCTGAGTCGCGCTTTCAGAGCCCTGAACTATACTCGGTGTTGGGCCAGGCGGAACCTGTAGCTTCCCAAGCTAATGAAGGATCCGGAGGAGCAGATCAACCTTCTTCTATGCGACAGGCAGGCTCCCATAGAGATTTCCGGCCTCGGCGAACCAGACTACGATGAAGATGATTGTTTGGCCGACACCGCCACTTTCGCCGTAGAGGCCGGCTTGGATGCCGAGACCAAAGAGGGTGTTGAGCTCGTCGTTGACTAGGACGCTGCCGATGAGGGCGCTCAGGAGGCCTGATCGTCCATATTTGACTTTAATTTGTAGTTAGCAATTTTGGTTTCATCGTCTTAATGTAATGGCCGAAGCGCCCTCCCATGTAATGTCTTTATTAATGAAACATGTTTCCGGCCCTGCTCTGTCTTGTCGTCGTCTTGTTCTCCCTTTACTTTTGTTCCCCATTTTTCCTAAAATTTGTCTAAGTGTTTTGGAATTGGGACTTAGGTAATTTTCTAAGTATCAAGGCTTTAAGCGAGTGGGTGTCCGCGTCGTCTTGGTATTACGCCCCCTTTCACTTTTGCCCGAAACTTTGGAAAAATTCCCAAGTGTTGAACCAAATACCACACGTGGTTATGTCGTCGGCCCGATGTTCTTTTCGGCCCTTTTGTTCCCATGCCCCCCGTCTCAACAGGAAGTCACATCTGGTTTCTGTAGCCGAAGCGCTCCCCTATGGGACTTGAGCTTTTGATTGAATGGACTGCTTGCGTCCCCTTCGGCTTTAAGTGTTTTGTCTCTTGCCTTAGTTATTCCAACTTCAAAATTTTTCTAAGTGTCAAACCAGCACATAGATAACTACTGCCTGTGGCTGGGGCCGAGGCGGGCACCTGCAAGTGTTTGAATGCCCGCTTCATCTTGAGACTGTCCCTTCGTTATTCAATACTTTGGAGAATTCCCTAGGGTTAGGCCATGTAGTTTCCTCTGCTTAGTATCGTCGTCGGCCAAGTTGGGCGGTGTGGCCGATGAGGGTGCCTGGGTGTTTTGCACCCGGGTGTTTTCTTCTTCCTTCACATTTGCTTTCTTCAAAATATCCTCCAAGTGTTTGACATTTTACTTGGCAATGTTCTTCAAAAAAATTCTAAGTGTTTGAAAATCACTTAGACAACTTTCTTCGTAAATTTTCAGCTTGAGCCACCGCATAGGTTTTAGCGCCTTTAACGGCCGGCAAGAATGTTGTGGCCTGTAAGGGTTGCCACCAGTGTGTTCAGTTGGTTATGGCCGTTGAAGGTAACCACCCTCGTTTCACCCAACCGCTTTGGTTAGGATTTTATGGTTGTTTTCCATGCTCCGTCATTGACACTCTCCTCGTAGCGGGTGGTCGTTTCGTCCGCGTTACCTGTTGGTAGTGTTACCTTTGTATTCAACTGATATGTACTTAGCCAAATGTGTGGCTTGATTTGTGGGGATTTATTTTTACTGCTCGAGGCCGGCAAGTGCGCACAGTCATCGGCTTCCCTCTTTTTTTTTCGTTCCCTATTTCGGGGAGTGTCCTTCTTTCAGACTTTGGCCAAAGGGGTCGATAGTCCTCCGGCCGGTTTGGACTTCATTTATAACGTCCATGATCTCAGGGGGGTCCCGTCGCCTATTTATGACGCGGGCTAGACTTTTGGTTGGTTTCCAACGGCTGCCGTTGCCCCTCCCTGAGTTTGGGGATTTTGTCGCCTTGGCCATGATTTCAGGCCTGTCGTCCTGCGATCAGGCGCGTGGACGACGCGGTGAACTTCCCGTTTCAAGACGCAGGCCGTTTGCGGGCCCATCGTCTTGGGGACATCGTCGGCCTTGCCTGAGCGTTTCGCTCTGAGGGGCCGGTACGACGTGCTCTTTCAGCTTGGCCTAAACCTTTTGCTGATACAAAATACAATGGGGCATACCTGAGCTTTTCGCTCTAAGGCTGCAGAAGCGAAACGCCACATCGGCCATGCCTGAGCCTTTCGCTCTAAGGTGGCCGATGAGGGCGCCCGTTAATGTGTCACTCAAATTCCAAGAAATCAAAGGAAACATGAATTTTATTCATAAGTGGCTCAAGGCCGAGGGTGGTGTTCGAGGAAACTGCCGAAAACCCATCATGAAAAGGGCCCTAGAAGGCCAATAACCCGTCAAGGGGTGAGGGCTTCGCCGGCTGCACCTCCGGATTATTGATAAAACTTCACCAGATGGTGTACATTCCACGTTCGTGGTACATTGGTCCCATTTGGGCGTTTAAGCTTGTAGGTGCCGAGTTTCACCACGGCACTGACGATGTAGGGACCTTCATATTTCAAGGCTAGCTTGCCCCCTTCCGTCGGCTGACTTGCTTCCCTTCGGCGGAGGACGTAGTCCCCCACTTGGAATTCCCGGGAACGTACCTTGGCGTCATAGTATGATTTTACTTGACGCCGGTAGTTCTCCGCTCGGATGAATGCTTGCTCACGTCTTTCTTCGACCAGGTGGAGGTCGATCTTCATGTTTTCCTCGTTGACCTGAGGGTCGTACTGCTCCACCCGTCGGCTGGGAGTGGCGACCTCCGTGGGTGCCTTTGCTTCAAAGCCATAGCACAGGGAAAAAGGCGTTTCACCTGTTGCCCTCCTCGGCGTAGTACGATAGCACCATAGGATGTTGGGGAGCTCGTCGACCCAACTCCCTCCTGCGTCCTGTAGGTTCTTCTTCAGCCCCTCCATTATAGTTCTGTTGGCGTTTTCAACCTGCCCGTTTCCTTGAGGGTAGGCAACGGAGGAGAAACGGTGCTTTATTCCCCACTCTCGAAGGAGCTCCTGAAAGGGCGCCGCTTCGAACTGGGTGCCGTTGTCGGATATGATCTCTTGGGGGACACCAAAGCGGGTGAGAATGTTCTTGTGGACGAACTTCTGACACCTAGCCCCCGTGATGCTGGCCAAAGGTTCCGCTTCGACCCACTTGGTGAAGTAGTCGACTGCGACGATGATGTAGCGGTTCTTGCCAGCAGCTCTGGGTAGAGGGCCGACCAGGTCAATCCCCCATCTTGAAAATGGAATGGCAGTGCTGATGGGGGCGTAGTTGACAGCTGGCCGACCAGGGGCCTTCTGGAGCACTTGGCACGTGGTACATTTTCTGTCCAGGTCTGCACAATCCCGCGCCATCGTCGGCCAGAAGAAGCCCTGGACGACGAGACACCAGGACATACTGAAAGGGCCCTGGTGTGAGGAGAAAACACCACAGTGAACTTCCTCCATGGCCACATCGGCCTCGTCCTGGTGCAGGCATCGAAGGAAAGTGCCATTGTAGGACCGTTTGTAGAGTTTTCCATCTTCAATAGTGTAGCTTGGGTCCCTGAGCTTGGCGAGCTTGGCCCTCTCCTCGTCCTGGGGTAGCTCCCCCGTCATGATGAAAGTGGCGATGTCGGAGATCCAGTCCTCCGGTCGCTGTTGGATGCACAAGATATGGCTGGCATGGATGCTGGACATGCTCAGCTCCTCGATCTTGGCTAGCTTGGAGATGTGCTCCGGGGTATCCGAGCTGAGCTTGGAGAGGATGTCGGCCTCGGCGTTCTCGGCCCTTGGGATCTGTGTGATCTCGTAGGTTTCGAACGCCTTCAGCAACTCCTCTGCTGCCTGAATGTATTGCTTCATCCGGCCTTCCTTTGCTTCGTACGTACCCTCAACCTGGCCCACTACCAGCTTGGAGTCGCACCTGATTCTGATGTGCTTGGCTCTAAGGCCAGCGGCCAGTCTGAGGCCGCTGAGGAGGGCCTCATACTTGGCTTCATTGTTAGATACTCTGAAGTTGAAGCGGATGGCATAGTAAGCTCTGAATCCTTCAGGGGATATGAGGACGACGACGCCCCCGCATGATTTTGCGGCCGACGAGTTGTCGGTGAAGAGGATCCATGTGTCATCAGGCTCTGGCCCAGGGGTGGTAGCGGTTGTCTCCCTCGCCGTGCATTCGGTGACGAAGTCGGCCAAGGCTTGCCCTTTGATAGATGGCCTTGGCTTGATCTCAATTTGGAATTGGCCGAGGAAAATCGCCCATTTCACCATCCTTGTGGAGCTAGTGGGGCTCCTCATGAGCGCGCCAAGGGGTTGCTGGGTCAGTACGTGGACGACATGGGCCTGGAAGTAGTGCCCCAGCTTTTTCACCGTATGGACGATGGCTAGCACCGTCTTCTCAATGGGGGAGTACCTGAGCTCGGCCTCCCTAAGTGTTTTGCTGATGTAGAATATGGCCCTCTGCACCCCTTCGTCCTCGCGGATGAGCACGGAGCTGATGGCCGACGTGCTCACCCCTAAGTACAAGAAGAGGGTTTCGCCGGTCTTGGATTTGGAGAGCACTGGTGGGGACGAAAGGTACCTCTTCAGCTCTTCAAATGCTTCCTGGCACTCCATCGTCCACTTGAAGCTGTTTGCTTTGCGCATGATCTGGAAGAAAGGGAGTGACCTCTCAGCTGATCTGGAGAGGAAGCGGCTCAGGGCCGCCAACCGCCCCGTTAGCCGCTGTACCTCTTTGACGTTGCGGGGTGGCTCCATGTTGATGATAGCCTGTATCTGTTCTGGGTTTATCTCAATGCCTCTCCGGCTGACCATGTAGCCGAGGAACTTGCCGCCCTGGACGCCAAAGGCGCACTTCTTGGGGTTGAGGCGGAGTTTGAACTCCTTCATGATTTCAAAAATTTCCCGGAGGTCGTCAGCATGTGTGGTGGCTCGCTTGCTCTTAACAATCATGTCATCGACGTACGCCTCCATCGTCCGGCCGAGGACTGCTTTGAAGATCTTGGCCACCATCCTGGTATAGGTGGCGCCAGAGTTTTTGAGCCCGAAGGCCATAAAGAGGTAGCAAAAAATTCCCTCCGGGGTCATGAAGGCCGTCTTCTCAGCGTCATCTTCATGCATGAAAATCTGGCGGTACCCCCTGAAGGCATCAAGGAACGACATCAACTCGCATCCCGCCATCTCGTCCACCAACTGATCAATGTTGGGGAGAGGGAACGGGTCCATGGGGCACGCCTTGTTCAGGTCAGTGTAATCAACACACATTCTGAATGTCGGCGGTTTTTGGGCGAGGACGACGTTGGCTAGCCACGTCGGGTACTTCACCTCCTTGATGTGGTTGATTGAGAGGAGCATGGTGACCTCCCCTTTGACGAAGTCCCGCCTGTCGGCGGATAAGTAGCGCCGCTTCTGCTTGACAGGCGCGGAGGCTGGATCGACGGTCAGCCGGTGGGTGATCACCTGCCGGCTGATGCCTCGCATGTCGTCCGGGCCCCATGCGAAGATGACGGCGTATGACCGTAGGACGAGGAGGATGGCGTCCCGTTGGTCTTGCGGGAGTTGCTTCCCGATTTTGAGGACACGCTCCGACCGGGATGTATCTAGGGGGACCTCCTCGGCTGGTTCGGCATGCGGTCTTTCCTCGTCCTTGGCAACGACTGCCGTAATGGTGTCTATTCTCTGCCCTTCCTTCTCGGCCGGCCTCGTTAGCTTGAGGTAGCATGCCCTGGCTATCCTTTGGTTTCCTCTGGCGTAGCCGATGCCGCCGTTGGTGGGGAACTTCATGCATAAGTGTTTCATGGAGATGATGGCCTCCAGGTCCTCCAGTGCTGGCCGCCCCCAAATCAGGTTGTGGGCGCACTGAAGGTTGATCACCATGAACTCCATGTCAATTTTGGCGCGGTGGGAGCCGTCGCCGACCTCCACGGGGAGGACTATCGTGCCTTCGGCGTCGATAGAGTCCCCGGTGAAGCCGGACAACGGTGTCTTGATCGGCTTCATCAGGGCCCTGTCCAGCTTTAGCTGCCTGAAGGTGTCCAGGTACATCACGTTGACGGAGCTCCCCGTATCGATGTAAGTGCGGTGGATGATGGAGTCACCGATGTCACACCGGATGACGAGGGTGTCCCTGTGTGATTCCGTACCCGGAGGCAGATCCTTGTCGGTGAAGGTGATCGCCTTCGTTCGCTGCTTCTTCGGCTGGGGGGGAACGTGGGACACCTCCCCAATGTAAAGGGATTGGGCCCATTTCTTCCTCTGGGTGACGGAGTCCCCCCGGTATTCCCACCTACGATGAGGTGAATATGGCTCTTCTTCGGCAGAGGCTCTTCAAAATCCTCGTCGTCGCTAAGCCTACCGATCTCCCGCTTCTTCGTAGAGGGTTCGCCCCCAGGTTTGCCGGTGTTTACTCACGTATTTTTGCACGGGCCACCTTTAACAAATTGGGAGAGTTCCCCCTGACGAATAAGGCGCTCGATGGCTTTCTTCAGTGTGATGCAGTCGTCGGTGTTGTGTGAGGAGTTCTTGTGAAATCGGCAGTATGTGCCGCCTTGCTGGATGGCAAGGATCTCCTAGGCCGGCCGAGGAGCCTGTTCAATGAGGCCATGCTTCTCGTCATAGTCGAGGATGGTGCTGACCGGGTGGGTGAGGGGGACCCCCGGCCGTTCCAACCTCGGCCGCCCGTGGCGGTCTTTCTTGCTTTGTCTACCAGAGCCGTGACGGCCCTGGGCACCCTGGCCGGCCGGGGATGCTCCCGGGGCCCGCAAAGAATTTGTCTTCTTGGAGGGATGGCCTCCGTCGTTTTTGTGGTTGTGGAGCTCGTCGGCATCAGCGTACAAGCTCCCGCGCTGAAGCGCTTTTGCATATGACCTCGGAGGGTCGGTGATGAGGCTCCTAGCATACGAGGAGCTGTGGAGGGCTCCCTGGTATAGGACGAGGAGGGTTCACTCATCGGCCCCCTCGACCTCTTCGGTCTCCCTCGTCCACCGATCAAGGAATGACCGGAGGGGTTCGTCATGTTGCTGCTTGACGGAGAGGAGGTGCGTGAAATACTTCTTCGCGCGCTTCTTCCCGGCAAGGTGGGTGAGGAAGCGCTGGGCAAGGTCCTGCCATGAGTCAATACTTCCTTCGGGAAGCGCGTTGAACCACTCGTACGCCGACCCCTCAAGAGTGGAGAGGAACCAACGGCAGAGATATTCATCCGACGTGTTCACCATCAGCATGTTGTTCTGGTAGCGGCTGAAATGCTCCTGGGGGTCTGATCGGCCGTCGTAGGACTTGATGGCGTTTCCCCTGTACTTCTCCGGGATGGGGGCCGAGAGCACCCTGTTAGTGAAAGGGGTCCTGGTCCTGACCTGGATGACGGGGTCACCTCGTCCTTCGGCCAACTCCCTCTTAAGGGCGCTGACCTTGTTCATGAGGGCGTTGAGGCCAGGATCGTTGGAGGCGCCGGCCGTGGGGATGTTTGCCGATTTCCTGGCCTCCATCTGGGCCAGCCTCCTTTCTAGGTGGGCGATGACCTCGTCCCGAGGATCCCTGGCGGCTGCAGCGGCACCCGGCTGGTTCTTCATGCGCTCGTCGTGGGCCGCGTTGATCTGATGGCGCACGTCGTCCTCGTGCAACTTTCCCTTGCCCTTGTCCAGGCGGGGTTGGTCCGCTGTCCGGGACACAGACCCCAAGCTTTCTCTTGGCGAGCCAGGCCGACGCTCACCAATCCACCTTGCCATCCTCTCCGAAACCAGACGACGGCGCGTGTCACCTAGCCTATTGAAGGCGGAGGCTTTTCCACGCGCTGGGGTCTGCCCAGGCCGAGGAGGGGAAGCGGGGTGGGAGTGGGACGACGCCGTGTCCTGGGCTACCACCCCCTCATCGTTTCCTAACCTGGTGGCCAACGGTTGGGGCTGAGGAGGTGGGATGACGTTCCCCCCAGTCCTTGGCAAGAGTGCGCTGAGGACGGTGGGGTTCTGGACCAAGCTAGCGATGATGACCGACAATGCGGCCTGAACCTGTGGGTCCACAGACGGAGAATCCGCGGCCAAAGGCTGGGCCGGGGCGTGGTCTGTCTTCTCTGCACGCTTCTTGTCCAGGCCGATGCGGGCATCGGGGGCTCCGCCGTTGAGTTGGTTGCGGAGGTCCGTCGTGAGGTTGATGGCCTCCTGGAAGACGTCCCATCCTCCGACCTGGTCGGCCGTGGCGTCCTCCTCACGCTCCCTGGTCTCCTGGTCCTCAGGGATGGCCTTGCTGACGAGGTTGCGGTTTGACTTGGTTCTCCCCATGATCAGTGGTTAGCTGTGCTTGGTAGCGACGAAGGGTGCTAACTTGATTGTTCTAGCTCTCAACGAGAGCACCAAATGATAGAGTATATATCTAGAGAGAAGCGAGTAAATGCTTCAATAGAATGATTTTGTAACCCCTACAACTACCTCCAGAGGAAGTATTTATGGGAAAAATACGGGCTGGGCTCCCAAGCCTTGGGCTTGGGAGGCCCATTTACAACTGGACCGCTATTGGGCCGAATACGAAGTAAATGATGGGATATATAAATGAATAAGTGTAAAATCTAGTTATGCGAGACCTCTGTGGCCGACGAGGGTCTGGCCGACGAGGGCACGACCGATGAGGGCACGACCGATGAGGACACCCTGGTTCCCTGGCTTCAGGATCATATTCTGAGTCGGTCCCTCTTCGGCCGACGAGGGTCCTTTGGCCGACGAGGGCACTGCGTAGTGGCTTGTGCTTTCTGTTCTTCTGAGTATGTGGGTCCTGGGGCCTAGACCCATATACTCCATCACATCTATGTGAAGAGCACGGTAGACGGCTATGTCATTTTATGTTTATACGTGGATGATATACTCATCGTGGGTAGCAATAATCTAATGATTAATTCTACCAAAAACATGTTAAATTCTAAATTTGACATGAAGGATATGGGACTGGCCGATTTAATCCTTGGGATTAAAATAATTAGAGGACCTGGCGGTCTTACGCTAAGCCAATCCCATTACGTTGATAAAATCCTTACGAAATTTAATAAGGATGATTATCAAGAGGGAAGGACTCCATTAGATAAAAACGTACAACATACCAAAAATCGTGGAGAGTGTATTCCTCAAGTAGAATACGCTAGGATTATTGGAAGCTTGATGTATCTAATGAGTTGTACCAGGCCTGATATTGCCTTTGTGGTTAGTAAGCTACGTAGATATACTAGCAACCCCAGTGATGAACACTGGAAGGCAATAGTAAGGGTTTTGAGGTATTTACGTAAAACCCAAAACCTTGGACTGCACAATGGAAGATATCCAGCTGTACTTGAAGGGTATAGCGACGCTAGTTGGATATCCGACATTAAGGACTCAAAGTCCACAAGTGGATATGTTTTCACTTTGGGAGGTGAAGCCATGTCATGGAAATCCTCAAAACAAACGTTAATAGCTAGATCCACGATGGAGTCTGAGCTAATAGCCTTGGATAAGTGCACTGAAAAGGCGGAATGGCTACGCCATTTTCTCGAGGATATTCCAAGTTGGGAAAAGCCTGTCCCTCCAATATGCATACATTGCGATTGTCAAGCGGCAATTGGAAGGGTACAGAGCAATATGTACAATGGTAAGTCTAGACACGTTCGTCGCAGACATAACACCATTAAACAACTCCTCACAACGGGTGTTATCACTGTTGACTACGTGAAGTCAAAGGATAACATAGCGGATCCGCTAACCAAGGCATTGGATAGAGAATTGTTGGAGAAGTTGTCACGAGGAATAAGACTAAAGCCCGTGAATTGAAAAGTTCTATAGTGGATACCCAACCTAGTTGGTCCTAGGTTCAAAAGGGACAACTAAATTATAGAGCGAAGGATGGACTGTGGGGGTCCCGGACTCCTATCCACTCCTCGTTAAAAAAGTGACTCCCGCACGAGGTTAGCAAAAACGTTTGCTTTAATGATTCTAAAATGTTGATCTACTCGATAACATTGGAAGAGTATGCGGGATACTCGTGAAAGAATCACCTATGTGAGAGAGAAGAGGGTCGCTTCAAAGGAGAACTCTAAAGGCTCAGTTCTTTAGAAACTCTTGCAGAACCAGGACGGTGACCCATGACCAAAACGGGCACACCCATGAGAACGGAACAAAGTTGGAAGGTTCTTGTGTAAAGATAAGTCAATGTTTACATGACGGCAGTATAGTTCAAGGACATCGAGTCTACTAGACAACCAGTAAATAAACGTGTGTTTACAGCGGAAGGTTCAAAGGATAAAACCTACCTCTCCGTATGCAAGGAGCATCCGGTGAACACAACGCGTCCTCCTATCTTCGTGTCTTTTTAGATCTTGAAAATCAATTTTCATTCATGTGGGGGATTGTTACATTAAATGGTCATTTTGGGGCAATTATTTGAGTGGGGTCCACTTCCGATTTGGGTCGGGTCAAAGTGGTTTCGGATTGTCCTTGTTAAGGCTACATTTCGATATATGGTACGCTCAAAACGGATAACGGGTGAATGAGAAATTGATTCTCGAAGTTCACTCATTAAAATGGAAAAGTGGAAAAATGATGGGTTTCTAGTGTGTTTTATCCCACACCGGAAAACACAAGTGATTTTCACCCCCTTATAAAAGGAAGCCTCTTTTAAGGAGTTAAGATTCCTAAAGGTAAAGGCTCTCTCTTACGCGCTGGGGAGGGTGCCGATCAAATCCCGAAACGGAGAAGAAAAACCGCGACTCGTGTGCGCGGGTGACCTGCGGACACGAATGCCGTCCGAAAAATCTATCATTGAGAAGGGGTCCTGTCCGGAACAGAGATGTTCCGTTTCTGTCTGGAACAGAAGTGCTCGAGTTCTGTTCGCAACAGAGACGCTCGAGGCCTTCTGTTCGCAACAGAAGGTCTTCTGGTCCGTTACAACAATAAATGCCCAATGTTCTTCTCTTTTAATTCTGCGTTAAATGGACAGTTTATGGACCATTCAATACCCAACGGACTGGTCATTGATGTCCAACGTTCAGGTCCATTAACACTACATTTAACACACAACAAATCCTCCTATAAATAGCTGGCAGGTGCTTTGCAACAACACACGTTTACACAACACACAACACATTCCTCACGTATTTTTGAACTCTAATACACTTCCAGCTACTCAGAAAAATTTCTAAGTGTTCATATTGTGTTCCAGTTCACCGGAACTCTCATTTGTGTGCTCAAATGTTAGTTCGTTAGCCACCGTATCCTGGAAAACAGTCGTTGCAACGCTCCTAGCATCGTGGGAGGCGACGAATACGTTTTAAGGACATCGTGCGTAGCACGAGCTCTGGCTAAAATCTGCTCATCTTATTTCTGTTTTTCTTTAACAATTTTATTAATTAATATTTCTTCGTTTTTCCGAAACACAACCAACATTAGAAACACTCCATGACTCATTCGTGCAAACTTCAAAGGTTGTACAGGCCAACTGGCCAAGTATATAGGCCTGCCAATAATCTCCATTCAAAAATATCTCTTTTCATTAATTTATGTAGAACAATTTTTGTTGTTGTAGAAAGGACAAGCTTACTACCAGAATTTAACCATTCATTAATGCCGTTTACAAAAAAAGATATGATTGTAATACCATTGATTATTTCAACATCGTCCGTCTTAAAAGGAAAGGTAGAGAGAAGTTGGTTGGCTGGTTGATATATTAGTATTATACTGGAGAAATCATAATGGTGTGAAATGCCAGTTGACTCAATAAAACTCTTCTGCCTTCTGATTTCCTTACATCAAGAGAGAGATCCGTAAAAGTGCAGACCAGCTATACCAGTACGAGTCCTGTTCGATCAAATGCCAGATTCCTCCCCTCATTCTAATCATTTCATGAAGACCACTGCCTGCTTTGATGCAAAGAAAGAAAGATCACTGGTATGATTTTAGCTCTCTCTTTTCAGCAATGTATTACACTAAGTCTTTATACGTTGGTTTTGTATATTTATTTGTTTATACTGATTTGAAGTGAGATTTATCATTAAAAAATGGGTCTTTTGAGTTGTGATAGGGAGGAGATGATCCGTTGTCTAAGTCTTCTTCAACGTCAGACAACAAAATCAAAAGCCTAAAAGCAGTAAAAGGCACGACACAGAATTTCAGGGGCACAATATCGTTCAGAAGAAAGGGGAGAACGAGAATGAAGAAGAAGCCTACTTTAGTTTCAGAAGAGAAGTCGAATTCTTCCTTGCCTAATAACATAGATGGAGGAGGCGGTTATTGCTAAGGTCAAACATGTGGTATATAAGGTACTCTACAGCATATACCCACATGAGTTGATCACCTTTTGATAAGATCACTATGGACTGTTTAGGTAGCCTCGGTACATTGATCTGAAGTGTTGTATGCGTGCACCAAGCTGCATATCTATTCTGTTTCTATTAAGGATATTATTTTATGTAATCAAAAATAATTATTAAATAAGTGTTTAAGGAGTTTATTATTTATTGGGCCTTAAGGAGACTCCTTAGGGAACCCTAACATCTTGTATATAAATACTCTTTCATTATGAAATAAACGTAAGGTTACAAACCCAATTAATATTCAATTGTTCACATGGTATCAGCCTAGGTTTTCTCACCTTCCGCCGCTGCCCTCATGTCTGACTCGGATGAGGATCCCTCCATCCGTGACATGCAACGTGATGAGAACTCCGGCCATCCTCTTTCCCTTGCATCCGGATCCACGGCACCCCTTTCTATTAATCTACCCAAAATCAATATTCTTCTTGATCGCTCCAACTACATGCTATGGCGTCAAACAATTCGCTCGGCTCTTGAAGCTTTTGAGCTTGATGATTTTCTGTCTTCTCACTCCATGCCATCGCAGCTTCTTCCCACGGCCACGCCTTCTACACCTTCCCAGGATGTCAATCCTGCATATCTTTCTTGGAGGAAGAAAGATCGTCTCATTTTATTGTGGATTCGATCCACGCTGACTATGCCGCTGCTAGCCCATGTTTTTCGTGCCACAACCACCCATGAAGCATGGGACATTCTGTCCAGAATGTTTTATTCACAAAATCGGGCAAGACGTATGCATCTCAAGACTCAGCTTCAACAATTTCCCAAAGGTGACTTATCCATTCTTGAGTACGTCGAGAAGAAGCGTTCCTTTTCGGATGCCCTGGCCGAATGTGACTATATTGTTCCTGACGATGAATTTGTTGAAAGCATTCTTCACAGTCTCGATGCCTCTTATTCTGCTTTCCGCAGTGCCTTCAATTTGCACACTGATGTTATTACCTCCAGCGATCTTCTCGGCCTCTTGTTGCGTGAAGAGGAGCGACTCAACTCGGAAAAACTGGCTCCATTAACGGCCAGTGCCCTTGCAGCAACCACGTCGGGAAGTACTACTTCCTCTGCTCGTGGGTCTACTTCTGAAACCGGTGCTCGCCTCATTTGTCAAATCTGCCAAAAACCAGGACATGAAGCCATTAACTGCTGGCATCGGGCGAATTTTGACTCCTTCCCTGAAACAAAACCAAGGACACAGCCCAGGCGCGGTCAGCACCGTCGTGGACAGTTGCAGCGATCGGGCTCCAGTCGCGGCTCCTCACAGTCACCCACGCCTACGGCCTATCATTCCCAGCCTTCTCCTCCTGCCAATTTTCTGTCACCTCCTGCCCGGCATGCCTACACTGTTCAAAATCCTCCTTCCACTATAGTTGATCCTTGGTGTTTTGATTCCGGTGCAACGAATCATGTCACGGCAGACTTTGGTAATCTTTCTGTTCACTCTAATTACTCTGGCAATGAAGGATTACAAGTTGGTAATGGTATGTCTCTGCCCATAACTCACTTAGGACATTCGACTTTACAAGCATCGCATGCTCCCATTCATCTTAATAACATTCTCTTTATTCCTCACATCAAGAAAAATTTACTTAGTGTTTCTCAACTAACCCGTGATAACAATGTTTATATGGTCTTTTATCCCACTTGTTGTTTTGTTAAGGACCTCCAGGGACGGACGTTGCTCATAGGACGCGTTGAGAACGGACTATATCATCTCCAACAACCCTTGGACAAGCCCATTTCTCCTCGCATTTATCTTGGTGAAAAGACGTCTCTTCAAACATGGCATCATCGCTTTGGACATCCCCACGAGTCATCTTTACGTCGTTTAGTCTCTCGTTTTAATTTACCTGTTTCCAGTAATAAATTACACAAACTTTGTGAACCTTGTCACTTAGGGAAAAGTCATAGACTTCCCCTACAACGTTTACATTCCTCTAGTTTACATCCCTTTGATTTAATATATTCTGATGTGTGGGGACCTGCACCCATAACCTCTTTTAATGGAAGTAAATATTTTGTTATTTTTGTTGATGATTGCACAAAATTTGTTTGGATTTTCTTTTTACACCAAAAATCTCAAGTTCTTTCTATTTTTCAATATTTTCAAGCTATGATTACCACTCAATTTAATACTAAAATCAAACAATTTCAATCTGATTGGGGTGGTGAATATAGATCTGTTTCCTCATATTTACAAACGCAAGGTATTATTCACCGTGTTTCCTGTCCTCACACTCAATCCCAAAATGGGGCAGCAGAGCGTCGCCACCGTACTATCCTTGAAAAAGGCTTGGCCCTACTCGCTCATGCTAATATGCCTCAATCATTTTGGGAACATGCTTTTCACACAAGTGTGTATTTGCATAATCGCACGTTAACCCCGCTTTTAAAAGACAAATCCCCCTTTGAATGTTTATATGGCAAACCACCCGACTACTCCTTTTTCAAATCCTTTGGGTGTCTTTGCTATCCTCTTTTACGTCCATATAATAACTCAAAACTTGAGTTTCGCTCTTCCCCCTGTATTTTTATTGGTTATAGTTCACAACATCGGGGTTATCAGTGTCTTCATGTTCCTACAAACCGTATCTATATTGTCCGCCATGTTGTGTTTGATGAGACGTCCTTTCCGTACCAACTTCACGTCCACCATCCACCCCCCACTGCTGCCCCACCCTCCTCCCTTCCCTCTCTACAGCCGCTGCGACTGGCAGCCTCAACCCCACTGGCCGATAACTACCAGCCGCCTCCACCTCCCACCAGCCCTCTCACTAATGCCTCCTCATCACCCAACCATCAAACCACTGCCTCCCCTCCACTGTCCGACAGGGAACCATTTACTCTAACCGCGGCCAGTCCGTCTCCATGCTCCAGTGATGCCCCTCCGTCTCCGCCAGGTCCCAAGCAAAACTCAGGTATCCCTCCTCACTCTATTCCCACCTATTTTAGACCTGTTGACACTTCAACTCATTCTATGGTCACCCGCTCAAAAACGAACACCCTCAAACCCAAGACTCATTTGTCTACCAAACATCCTCTTACTATACCCGCATCTATTCCTATTGAACCCAACACTTTTTCTCAGGCCTCCAAATATCCTGAATGGCAACATGCAATGCAGGTTGAGTACGATGCTCTAATAAAAAATGGGACTTGGGATCTTATCTTACCTCCTCGTAATTCTAACATTGTTGGTTGTAAGTGGGTGTACAGGGTCAAAAAGCACGCTGATGGCACGATTGAGCGCTACAAAGCTCGATTGGTTGCAAAGGGCTTTAATCAGGAAGAAGGAGTTGACTACTCTGACACTTTTAGTCCGGTGGTAAAACCCACCACAATTCGTATTGTATTATCTCTTGCTCTCACTTTTGGTTGGAAGTTACGACAGGTTGACATTGCCAATGCTTTTCTTAATGGGGATCTCAGTGAAACAGTGTATATGGCTCAACCTCCTGGCTTTGTGGATCAATCTCGTCCTGGGCATGTGTGTCTCTTGCGCAAGGCATTATATGGTCTCAAGCAGGCCCCTCGCGCCTGGTTCCATGAGCTTCGTCAGTATCTCTCTCATCATCATTTCCGACCCTGCACATCGGATACATCACTTTACATTCGACGCCATAATGGTACCACTCTCTATGTTTTAGTTTATGTAGATGACTTAGTCATCACTGGTTCCAATTCTTCTGAGATTGATGCCTTTGTCACTAGTCTCAATGCTACATTTACTTTACGTGACCTGGGTGACTTGCATTACTTTCTTGGTATTGAATTACATCGATCCACTTCATCTATCTTTTTGAGCCAGCAGAAGTACATCACAGAACTGCTTATTCGCAGCAAAATGCAGGATGCCCGATCTATTCTCTCCCCTGCCGAACCAGGTTCACGACTCTCGGCCTCAGGAGACCCAATGGATGATCCTCATCTCTACCGCAACATTGTTGGTGCCTTGCAATATGTTACTATCACTCGGCCAGAGATTTCTTATGCAGTTAATCGTGTTTGCCAATTCATACATGCTCCCACAGTAACTCATTGGCAAGCTGTCAAGCGCCTTCTACGCTGTCTCAAGGGGACCATTACCACTGGCCTACACCTTCGGCCATGCACGGATAATCGTATTGTAGCCTTTTCGGATGCAGGTTGGGCTTTCGATATTGATGATTGTCGCTCTCAGCATGGCTTTGCCGTATATTATGGTGGCAATTTAGTTAGTTGGGCCTCCAAGAAGCAGCATGTTGTTGCCAAATCCAGCTCTGAAGCCGAGTATCGTGCCATTGCCTTCACCTCCACAGAGTTAATCTGGATACAACAGCTTCTACGTGAGCTACATGCCCCTCTTCATGCTCCACCGATTCTTTTGTGTGACAATCTCAGTGCCACTTATATGACTGCCAATCCGGTTTTCCATCAACGATCCAAACATATCAAAATTGATTACCATTTTGTTCGCGAACAGGTTGCTGATGGGTCTCTTGTTGTTCGTCACGTTCGTGCCTCGGATCAGGTTGCCTATATCTTCACCAAAGTCGTTGGGAATTCACGCTTTCAAACTCTCCGTTCCAAGCTCCATGTCGCGTTGCCACCTTGAGCTTGCCGGGGGGTATTAAGGATATTATTTTATGTAATCAAAAATAATTATTAATTAAGTGTTTAAGGAGTTTATTATTTATTGGGCCTTAAGGAGACTCCTTAGGGAACCCTAACATCTTGTATATAAATACTCTTTCATTATGAACCCAATTATTATTCAATTGTTCACAGTTTCTGTTTTTGATTTTATGAGCCGCGGCATGTTTGAGCCTTGTGGCTACCTTTTGTGATGTCCGACTTGATGTGAAAGCTTCTTCCAACCCTCTCCCATCTTAACAGGAGGGGTGGGGGGAACTTTAAATTTTGTAACCTTTACTTTGGATGATATATATATTTACGGTTCATCCAAAAAAAAACAGAAGGGAGTTTCCAGGCAAGTCCCCATGGTTCTGAATCTAATTTGGATAATAGTGGTGACAGTCAACTGTTGATGCTCAACCAAACAAGTTTAAATCATTGATGAGGACTTTTAGCATGAGAGGTGTGAGGCTTAGTTTCAAACCCAGGAAGTGTTCTGTGCGTGTTAAATCAACTTGTGCTTCAACCATCAAGAATTCAAAGTTTCCCGAAAGGGTCGACTCGGAAAGACTATCAGCATATAAAGTTTGTTCATACCATCATTGCTGTCTCAATAAACATTCTCATGACACTCGACCAAAGACTTTGTCAAATCCCGATAGGAGAAATAGTCCAAATCTCATAGCTACCTCAAACATAGAGGATAGCTGTGTGAAACGAAACATCCATCTGTCTAATAAAGCCAAATTAGACTTAGGGCATAATTTCCCAGCCAAGTTCAGCTGGAAAATCTGAACCGAAGAGTCGTGCACGACTTGTAGATTATGAATCCAAGTCCTCAACTAAGAAGGAGAAGCATTTCAACATGTGGAACCTTTTCCAACAGCATATGATTTCCAACAGGTGGCTGCACCAGAAAGTTCAGATTCTTGCAGCACAGAAATGGAAAATGCAGATCAGGATGGCGAGAATGAGATCGAAGTCAAGAAGCTTATTGCCATTAAGCTCGTACGAGAAGCGATAGAGAAGATTCTCCTTCCTGAAGTTTCTGAACTGTCATCAGACAATCAATCAATATCAAGTGATCTAAGCACTCTTGATCAAGAAACATCAGGATACAACAAAGATGATGGTACGTTTATCTAAATTAGCTTAGTGAGTATTCTAAATGTTAAGACTAGGATTTTTCATCCTAAAAAACTAATTTATAGGAAAAGTAGTCTTAGGCCTTGTATACCAATTTGACCCTATTTGAAGGGTAAAGGATTTTAGTCGGCTTTGCTCATTTGTTCACCCCATAGAAACATAAATCGTTAGAACTACCGCGAACTCCGTACAGATCGTTCCGTACCGAATTGTTGTAAGAAAACGATCCGGTCGATTGCCGGAACGATATGCGATACGGTCTTGGAGTCGTACCCAATCGCTCTTCAGAATCGTTCTTAATCGATCTTGAAATCGATCCCAATCGATGGTGGAAGCGAATTAAGTCGCCGTTTCCCTTGGTCGCAAAGCTTCAAAACGTCGTTTCAGATAGTTTCCCAGACTTTAACCGTCACTTCCCTTCGTCACACAGCTTCAAAACTACGACTCTTAGTTTGCGACTTTGTGTTTCGTTTCACTTCCCTTCGTCGCATAGATTTGTTGGAAAAATGTGTTAAAATTGCATTAAATGGTCCTTTTGGGGAAATTATTTGAGTGGGGTCCACTTCCGATTTGGGTCGGGTCAAAGTGGTTTCGGATTGTCCTTGTTAAGGGCTACAATTCGATATATGGTACACTCAAAACGGATAACGGGTGAATGAGAAATTGATTCTCGAAGTTCACTCGTTGAAATGGAAAAACTGGGAAAATGGTGAGTTTCTAGTGTGTTTTATCCCACACCGAAAAACTCAAGGGATTTTCACCCCCTTATAAAGGGAAGCCTCTTTTAAGGAGTTAAGATTCCTAAAGGGAAAGGCTATCTCTTACGCGCAGGGGGGGGGTGCCGATCAAATTCCGAAACGGAGAAGAAAAACCAGGACTCGTGTGCGCGGGCGACCTGCGGACACGAATGTCGTCCGAAAACCTATCATTCAAAGATACGGTCTAATTTTTGTTTCTTCCCGTAACGTTTTATTTTTTCCCAGGATCAGAGTTGCTCGAACTCTGGTGGCTTCGGATCAGAGTTGCTCGAACTCTGGTGGCTTCGGACCAGAGTTGCTCGAACTCTGGTGGCTTCGCATCAGATTTGCTCCAACTCTGGTGGAGGTCTTCTGGTAGCATCAGAACTGCTCCAACTCTGGTGGAGGTATTCTGATCGCGCACCAGAACTGCTCCAACTCTGATGGGGGTATTCTGATCGCGCACCAGAACTGCTCCAAGCCGTTACAACCATTAAATGTCCAACGTTCTTGTCTTTTAATGCAACGTTAAATGGACAGTTTATGGATGATTCAATGCCCAACGGACTGGTCATTGAAGTCCAACGTTCAGGTCCATTAACACCCCATTTAACACAGAACAAATCCTCCTATAAATAGCTGGCAGGTGCTTTGCACAACGGACAACGCACAATACATTCCTCACGAATTTTTTGAGCTAAAAACACCTAAAGCTACTCAGCAAACTTCCTTCTGTGTTCATACTTGGTTCTCGTTCGCTGGAACTCTTGTTTGTGTGCTCAAACATTAGTTCGTAGTCATCGTATCCTGGGAAACGATTGTTGCAACGCTCCTAGCACCGTGGGATGCGCAATCTTTCAACACGGTTGAAGCTTGGAAGTATTCTGACTTCATTTGCCGAAACTATGTGTTGAACGGGCTGCATGATGCTTTGTACGACGTGTATAGCAAATTAGCTACGGCTAAGGAGCTATGGAATGTTTTGGACCACAAATATAAAAGCGAGGATGCCGGCGCAAAGAAATTTGTTGTTGGTCGATTCCTTGATTTTAAAATGGTGGATTCGAAGACGGTCTTGAGTCAAGTTGAGGAGATGCAAATGATCTTCAACGAAATTCGAGATGAAGGAATGACGGTTAGTGAGTCATTCCAAGTGGCGTCAATTATTCATTTATTGCCGCCGGCTTGGAAGGATTTCAAGAACTACCTTAAGCACAAGCGAAAGGAAATGAACTTGGAGCAATTGATCCTCCGACTGCGGATTGAAGAGGATAACCGGAAGAACGATGGGAAACTCCCAATTGTTCATGGCGCCAAGGCAAACGTGGTGGAGCATGCAAAAGGCTCCAAAACCAAGAATAATGGGAAGAGCAAGCTCGGTCCCAAGGGAGGCGTTTCCAAGACAAAGTTCAACGGAAAATGCTTCAATTGCAATAAAAACGGACACAAGTCCGCGGATTGCAAAGCACCCAAGAAGAAGAGGGACTCTAAAAGTCAACTTGGTGCAAGGTGGGCAAAAGGATGAAGACATCATCCTAGCGGCTGTGGTTACGGAAGTCAACCTCGTTGGATCCAATTCCAAGGAGTGGTTTGTGGACACCGGTGCAACCCGACACATTTGCTCAAACCGGGAGTTATTCACAACTTTTGAGCCATCAAATGGTGAGAAAGTGTGGATGGGTAACTAAGCTCATTCCGCGGTTGAAGGCGTGGGCAAGGTGGTCCTGAAGATGACTTCGGGCAAGGAGCTGACTCTAAACCAAGTTTTGTTCGTTCCGGAAATACGCAAAAACCTGATTTCCGGTTCGTTGTTGAACAAACATGGCTTCCGCATGGTTTTTGAGTCGGACAAATTAGTTTTGTCTAAGTCGGGAATGTATGTGGGCAAGGGGTATGCATGTGACGGGCTGTTTAAGCTCAATGTAACGACTATTATTATTAATAATAATAAAATCCCTTCTGCTTACTTGCTTGAGTCTTCCAATGTGTGGCATGGTAGACTAGGACATGTTAATTTTAATTCTATACGTAGATTAATTAACATGAGCACATTCCTAAATTCACAATTGATGTGAAGCACAAATGTGAAGTTTGTGTAGAGGCAAAACTAACGAAAACGTCTTTCAAATCGGTTGAAAGAAAAACGGAACAACTTGAATTAATTCATAGTGACGTTTGTGATTTTAAATCAATACAAACACGTGGCGGTAATAAATATTTTATTACCTTTATCGATGATAGCACTCGCTATAGCTACGTTTATTTATTAAAAAATAAACACGAAGCAATCGATAAATTCATTCTTTATAAGAATGAAGTGGAAAACCAACTTAATCGACGAATTAAGACGGTTAGGAGTGATCGAGGTGGTGAGTATGAAGCACCAATTGGTGACTTTTGCGCTAGTGTGGGTATAGTACACGAACGTACCGCACCCTATTCACCTCAATCAAACGGTGTTGCCGAACGAAAGAATCGCACATTGAAAGATATGATGAATGCGATGCTAGTAAGTTCAGGCTTGCCACAAAATATGTGGGGCGAAGCAATCTTGACAAGCAATTACCTTTTAAATAAGGTTCCCCGGAAAAAATATGATAAAACTCCGTACGAGTTGTGGAAAGGCAGACGGCTTTCCTATCAATATTTAAAAGTGTGGGGATGTCTTGCTAAGGTGCTTGTACCAACACCTAAGAAAATAAAAATAGGTCCAAAAACGGTGGACTGTATTTTTATTGGATATGCACAAAATAGTAGTGCTTATCGGTTTTTAGTGTACGATTCGAATAATCCGGATGTACATAAAAACACAATAATTGAATCAAGGAATGCTTCATTCTTTGAAGACGTATTTCCATGCAAGTCCAACGAAGGACCAAGCACGTCAAAACGAACATTTGATGTAGCTATGGAAAATACTAGCGAGGGATCCGGAGAAGAACCCGAACCCAGACGTAGCAAACGTGCTAGATTTGAAAAATCCTTCGGACCGGATTTTCTCACCTACCTGGTAGAAGGTGACTCGGATATTCTAACACGTATGGTAGAAAATGAACCGGATTTTCTAACATGTTTGGTAGAAAATGAGTCACGGACTTATACGGAAGCCGTGACGTCTACTGAAGGTCCTATGTGGAAAGAAGCCATCAAAAGTGAGGTGGATTCTATCCTTAAAAATCACACATGGGAATTGGTTGATCTTCCTCCGGGAAATAAACCTTTGGGATCCAAGTGGATTTTCAAACGGAAAATGAAACCTGACGGTTCCATCGATAAGTACAAGGCCAGATTACTTTGATACAAGCAACGTGAGGGCCATGATTACTTTGACACGTATTCTCCTGTGACGAGAATAAATTCCATTAGGATGATACTAGCAATTGCCGCATTGCGGAAATTGGAAGTTCATCAAATGAACGTAAAAACCGTTTTTCTAAATGGCGATATAGACGAAGAAATCTATATGGAACAGCGCGAGGGCTTTCGTGTTCCAAGCCAAGAAAGGAAAGTGTGTAAATTAATTAAATCATTGTATGGATTGAAACAAGCCCCTAAACAGTGGCACGAAAAGTTCGATCATGCAATGTTAATTAATGGGTTTAAAATAAACGAAAGTGACAAATGCGTCTATGTGAAGAGCACGGTAGACGGCTATGTCATGTTATGTTTATACGTGGATGATATACTCATCGTGGGTAGCAATAATCTAATGATTAATTCTACCAAAAGCATGTTAAATTCTAAATTTGACATGAAGGATATGGGGCTGGCCGATTTAATCCTTGGGATTAAAATAATTAGAGGACCTAACGGTCTTACGCTAAGCCAATCCCATTACGTTGATAAAATCCTTACGAAATTTAATAAGGATGATTATCAAGAGGCAAGGACTCCATTAGATAAAAACGTACAACTTACCAAAAATCGTGGAGAGTGTATTTCTCAAGTAGAATACGCTAGGATTATTGGAAGCTTGATGTATCTAATGAGTTGTACCAGACCTGATATTGCCTTGATGTATCCGATGATGAACACTGGAAGGCAATAGTAAGGGTTTTGAGGTATTTACGTAAAACCCAAAACCTTGGACTGCACTATGGAAGATATCCAGCTGTACTTGAAGGGTATAATGACGCTAGTTGGATATCCGACATAAAGGACTCTAAGTCCACAAGTGGATATGTCTTCACTTTGGGAGGTGCAGTCGTGTCGTGGAAATCCTCTAAACAAACGTTAATAGCTAGATCCACGATGGAATCTGAGCTAATAGCCTTGGATAAGTGCACTGAAGAGGCTGAATGGCTACGCCATTTTCTCGAGGATATTCCAAGTTGGGAGAAGCCTGTCCCTCCAATATGCATACATTGCGATTGTCAAGCGGCAATTGGAAGGGCACAGAGCAATCTCTACAATGGTAAGTCTAGACACGTTCGTCGTAGACATAACACCATTAAACAACTCCTCACAACGGGTGTTATCACTGTTGACTACGTGAAGTCAAAGGATAACATAGCGGATCCGCTAACCAAGGCATTGGATAGAGAATTGTTGGAGAAGTTATCACGAGGAATGGGACTAAAGCCCGTGAATTGAAAAGTTCTATAGTGGATACCCAATCTAGTTGGTCCTAGGTTCAAAAGGGACAACTAAATTATAGAGCGAAGGATGGTCACTGTGGGGGTCCCGGACTCCTACCCACTCCTCGTTAAAACAGTGACTCCTGCACGAGGTTAGCAAAAACGTTTGCTTTAATGATTCTAAAATGTTGATCTACTCGATAACATTGGAAGAGTATGCGGGATACTCGTGAAAGAATCACCTATGTGAGAGAGAAGAGGGCCGCTTCAAAGGAGAACTGTAAAGGCTCAGTTCTTTAGAAACTCTTGCAGAACCAGGACGGTGACCCATGGCCAAAACGGGCACACCCATGAGAACGGAACAAAGTTGGAAGGTTCTTGTGTAAAGATAAGTCAATGTTTACACGACGGCAGTATAGTTCAAGGACATCGAGTCTACTAGACAGCCAGTAAATAAACGTGTCTTTACAACGGAAGGTTCAAAGGATAAAACCTACCTCTCCGTATGCAAGGATCATCCGGTGAACACAACGTGTCCTCCTATCTTCGTGTCTTTTTAAGTCTCGAAAATCAATTTTCATTCATGTGGGGGATTGTTGGAAAAATGTGTTAAAATTGCATTAAATGGTCCTTTTGGGGCAATTATTTGAGTGGGGTCCACTTCCGATTTGGGTCGGGTCAAAGTGGTTTCGGATTGTCCTTATTAAGGGCTACAATTCGATATATGGTACACTCAAAACGGATAACAGATGAATGAGAAATTGATTCTTGAAGTTCACTCGTTGAAATGGAAAAACTGGGAAAATGGTGAGTTTCTAGTGTGTTTTATCCCACACCGAAAAACTCAAGGGATTTTCACCCCCTTATAAAGGGAAGCCTCTTTTAAGGAGTTAAGATTCCTAAAGGGAAAGGCTCTCTCTTACACGCAGGGGGGGTGCCGATCAAATCCCGAAACGGAGAAGAAAAACCGCGACTCGTGTGCACGGGCGACCTGCGATCTAATTTTTATTACTTCCCGTAACGTTTTATTTTTTCCCAGGATCAGAGTTGCTCGAACTCTGGTGGCTTCGGACCAGAGTTGCTCGAACTCTGGTGGAGGTCTTCTGGTAGCATCAGAACTGCTCCAACTCTGGTGGAGGTATTCTGATCGTGCACCAGAACTGCTCCAACTCTGATGGGGGTATTCTGATCGCGCACCAGAATTGCTCCAAGCCGTTACAACCATTAAATGCCCAACGTTCTTGTCTTTTAATGCAACGTTAAATGGACAGTTTATGGATGATTCAATGCCCAACGGACTGGTCATTGAAGTCCAACGTTCAGGTCCATTAACACCCCATTTAACACACAACAAATCCTCCTATAAATAGCTGGCATGTGCTTTGCACAACGGACAACGCACAATACATTCCTCACGAATTTCTTGAGCTAAAAACACCTAAAGCTACTCAGCAAACTTCCTTCTGTGTTCATACTTGGTTCTCGTTCGCTGGAACTCTTGTTTGTGTGCTCAAACATTAGTTCGTAGTCATCGTATCCTGGGAAACGATTGTTGCAACGCTCCTAGCACCGTGGGAGGCAACAAATACGTTTTAAGGAAATCGTGCGTAGCACGAGCTTTGACTAATTCTGCTTCATCTCCTTTCCTGTTTTTCGTTAGTCATTTTATTTAATTAATTTATTTTAATTAATTTTCTTTATTTTCCGAAACACACCCAACAAGATTTTCAGAGTACGTATTTTGATTTTCGAACCAGGCTCCTAGACTCTTAGTTTTCTGATCCCATTAATCAATTTTACTCTCTAATAACTGTTATAAATTAAGGCAAAATGATCTGCTTCATACGCCAACTACTCTTAGCACTCTTAGCAGTCTTTCTTCTACACATAACTCTCCAAAAGAATTTATTGTTTCTTGTTTCAAAATGGTGTTTGGGTCTGCCTTTGTTGCATTATCTACCCCACGGTCCCCTGCCACCATTAACGTTGAAGATAGTGACACAGAAATTCCAGAACAGCAAGTTACTCAACAAAGTCAATCTGCTACACAAGCTAAGGAGGGTGCTGCAACAAATGCGGCCAAACCATTGCTCGGCGAAGTAACATTTATTGGCAATGGTGACAGTAAAAACGTAGGTGGTGCAAAACAGTGGGTTTGCAAACATTGCAAAGTGAAGTATACAAGTTCTTATACAAGAATTCATGTTCACTTCTTAGGACCATGTGCGGGGAAAAAGGCGGAGATCAGAAGGTGTCCAGTAGTCCTTAAAGATAGGCAACAATATGAAAGGCTTTGGAACAAAGTAAAGGAGGCGGAAGGTGGCGAGGTAGCAAAATCCTTGAAGAATTCTCTACTGTCTAGAAATATATCCTCGAAGAAGTGCTTGGAAGAATCTTTCGGGCTATTAGAGAGAAATGCAGTTGATATGAAGATCGTTAGAGGTTTGTGTGCAAATGGCATTCCATTTAATGTTTTACGCAACCCTTAGTTTATTGAAATGGTTAATGCTATCAAAAAGGCACCGGAAGGATACAAGCCCCCTTCTAGTGAAAAGGCAAGAACGGTATTGCTCGATGAATGTGTTAGGGATGTTGAGAAAGACCTAACCCAAGTGAAAGACACGTGGTACACTCAAGGAGTGTCAATTGTCTTGGATGGGTGGTCTAACGTGAAGCATAGGCCACTTATCAATGTTTTAGCGGTGAACTCCCGTGGTGATATGTTCATGTATGCGGAAGATTTTTCCGGACTTCAGAAATCTGGAATTGAGATTTCTAAGTTTCTTCTTGGAGCTATTGACACGGTTGGACCAAGTAATGTGTTGCAAGTAGTCACAGATAATGCGGCTAATTGTAAATCAGCCGAGAGAGAGATCGAGAAGGTACATAAACATATTTTTTAGTCTCCTTGTTGCGTGCATACTTTGAATTTAATTTTCAAAGACATGGCAAAAGAACTTCAATGGTTACAAAATACGTATAGAAGAGGCAAGACAATTGTTAAGTATTTTATTAACCATACCCATGCTTTAGCCATCTTTCGTGAAAACTCAAGGTTGGAGTTGTTAAAGGTTGCAAAAACCCGATTTGCATCACATTACATTTTGTTAAAAAGGGTGATGGATTGTAAGGAGGCTCTTGCCTCAACTATTTTTTGCAATTCTTAGAGGGAATGGGTGAGAAGTGGAGATGAAAGTGCAAGAATTAATGGGACTAATGTTGCTGAAACAATCAAGAGTGATGATTTTTGGGATGATGTTAGGAATGTTTTGATAATTACTAAACTGATTTTTCTACTAATAAAATTTTGTGATGGTGATGGCCCAAAAATGGGTGAAATATATGAAAGGATGGATAATACGTTGGGGGAAATAAAGGACATCATGGTGGATAATGTATATTCTTGCTATTACCCGGATATTGAGAAAATAATTGTAGCTAGATGGGAGAAGATGACAATCCCACTTCACTGTTTGGGGTTTGCATTAAACTCAAGGTTTTACAATAAATTCTACCTTGAAAAATTGGCTCCGGGTAGTATTGCAAGTAGAGCACCGAATCAAGATAAAGAGGTTGTGCTTGGTGTAATGGAAGCTTTCAAGAGAATTGCAGAAAGTCCAGAAGAGGAAAGGCTATTACGAGAGCAATTTGCTACATTCCATATGAAGAAGGGGATCTATTCAATGGTGGCAACACAAGCGGATTCCATCACAATGGATGCAATTGATTGGTGGTCAACCTATGGAGCTGAAACACCGGAATTAGGCGAAGTAGCAAAAAAGGTGCTTTCACAACCGATTAGTAGCTCTTCGGCCGAAAGAAATTGGAGTACATATTCCTACATTCATAGTGTGAAGAGAAACCGGTTGAATTGCAAAAGAGCGGACAAATTGGTTTTCATTCACTCCAACATTCGACTCCAGTCACGGTTTGCAGAATCATATAAAGCTGGTCCACACAAACATTGGGACATCAATTCTGAGAACACATACATAGAAGGCTCGAGTTCAAGACTCGAAGACATGGCTTGAGAGAATCTAGAGGATGAAGACGTGGACAAAGGGAAAGGAAAGAGACCTCGAGTTGATTAGTCATGTACTTTTCTTGTTTGAACTTTAAATCAATGATTGTAGTACTGTGTTTCTGTTTTGCTTTAAATGATTCTTGAATATTAATGTTTTTGCTTTTGTTTAATGTTATGAAATCATGCTATGAAATCTGTTTTTGTTCAATGTTGAAATTTGTATTCTATAAATCAGATTTACATTTTTATTAGAGTACCAAAATAATAGGTACATCGTACCGAACATTTGGTACATCGTACCAAACTCGGACCAAAATGAACCTACCCCCTCCAAATCGGATACGCTAGATCTAGCGAACTGTGTTCCCATTCCTCGTTCCCGTATCGAACCGTACCACGAACCATGTGACTATGGTTCACCCCTTAAGTTGTTCAACCTGAGTTATTAAGATCAAGGAGGTGTGTAGAGCATCCTTATATCTGTTGTCTACTGAATTTAAGTGTAATATATAAATGTGAGTCAAGCATCAATTCTTGGTATTTCTATGGGTGAGTTTTGTTCAAATTAAAAGTTCGTATTTCTTCTTTTCTTTGATAGGGATGTTACGATTTAGGTTAATAAAACCATAAATTAAAGAGCAAGAACACAAGAATTTACGTGGTTCACACAATCGGGGTGATTGTGCTAGTCCACGGCGAACGAGAGAGAGTTGTTTTATTATTATGTCTGCGTCAAGGGTTTACACGTACATTCGAGTCGTTTAAATAGGTTTAACAAAAACCTAAACAAAGATTAGAGCCACAGGCCCAAAAATTAAGCCCGTAATTAAGATTAACCCGTAGACCCGGTCGGGTCTCCTATTTGACCCGGTCGGGTATCTCCTCAGCAAGCATATCCAGGTTGAAACCAGGGCGGGTAACCAAAACAGAAAGGTAGAATCTCCACTGGCCCGGTTGGGTCCCCTTCTTGACCCGGTCGGGTGTCTCCTCAAAAGGCATACCCAGGTAGACACCAGGGCGGGTATCCTAAACAGAAGCCAAAACCTTCCACGGACCCGGTCGGGTAAACCTCCTTACCCGATCGGGTTTCCCAATCCAGAGAGTTGCCCGGCCAAATTCACATCATACCCGGTCGGGTGACTGACCTCACCCGGTCGGGTATCTCCTGCTGCTGCACAAACAAGGCTCCATCTTCAACAATCTCCCACTTGGAGGCTTGTTCAACAATCATCTGCCATCCAAGAACTTGTATCCTCTGTAAAACCCCTGATCTCTCTCTCGTTCACGCCTTCTCATCAAGTATCTGGAAGGCCAGTTGAAGCCATGCAAAGCTTCAACTTCTCCGTTGTCACCGCCTTGGTTAGCATGTTTGCTGGATTCTTCGTACCAAGGATCTTCTGCAAATTTATAGTACCATCTTCATTCAACTCTCGGATGAAATGATACCGCATCTTGATGTGTTTCGTTCTACTGTGAAACACCGGATTCTTTGCGAGATGAATAGCACTCTGGTTGTCACAATATAGAGCGCAATCTCCCTGCTTCATGCCCAACTCAGAAAGAAAGTTCTTCAATCAGATCAACTCCTTGGTCGCTTCAGCAATGGCCATATACTCTGCTTCTGTGGTTGAAAGAGCCACACTCTTCTGTAGTCTGGACATCCAACTGATTGCCATACCTCCAATAGTGAATACATACCCTGTTGTGCTCTTCCCGGAATCATAACAACCCCCCAAATCAGCATCGGCAAATCCTTCAAGGATCACACCATTCCTTCTGAAACATAGGGCAGTTTCAAAAGAGCCTTTCAAGTAGCGCAACAACCACTTAACTCCTTCCCAATGCTCCTTTCCCGGGTTTGACATGAACCTGCTAACAACTCCCACTGCATGAGCAATGTCTGGCCTTGTTGAAACCATCGCGTACATCAAACTGCCAACGGCTGATGCATAAGGAACTTTAGCCATTTCTTCTTTGTCTTCATTGGTCTTTGGAGACTGCTGCTTGGAGAGTTTCAGTTGACTCCCTAACGGTGTACTCCTTGGTTTGGCATCCGTCATTCTGAACTTCTCAAGGACCTTCTGAATGTACTTTTGCTGTGAAAGCTGTAAAGTACCTTCTATCCTGTTTCTGACTATGCTCATCCCAAGAATCTGTCTTGCTTCGCCTAAATCCTTCATCTTGAATTCTTCTGACAACTTCTTCTTAAGTTTGTTGATCTCCTGCATATTTGCTCCAGCCACCAACATGTCATCAACATACAAAAGAAGAATGATGTATGATGACTTGAATTTCTTCAAGTAGCAGCAATGGTCCATCTTGCATCTAGTGTATCCATTCCGCTGCATAAAACTGTCAAACCTCAAGTACCACTGTCTATGAGCTTGCTTTAGCCCGTATAGACTCTTCTTGAGTTTGCACACCAACTTCTCCTTACCGCTCACTGGGAACCCTACTGGTTGAGCCATGTAAATGTCTTCTTCAAGGTTGCCATGAAGAAAGGCAGTCTTTACATCCAGCTGCTCCAATTGCAAATTTTCAGCAGCAACAATACCAAGGATCAACCTGATAGTAGTCATCTTCACAACCGGAGAGAATATTTCATTGTAATCAACCCCCTTCTTCTGTTGGAACCCCTTGAAAACTAACCTTGCCTTGTATCTTTTGCTCCCAGGCCATCTGCTTCATCTTTGATTCTTAACACCCACTTGTTCTCCAAAGCTTTCTTTCCCGGTGGTAACTTGACTAAGGACCAAGTTTGGTTCTTATCAAGTGAGTCTAACTCATCCTCCATGGCCTTCTTCCACTGTATGGAATCCTTCACACTCAGCGCCTCTGTGTAAGATTCTGGCTCTCCATTCTCGGTCAGCAACAGATAATTTGCTGAAGGAGAATATCTGTTAGGAGGTCTTCTGTTTCTAGTGGACTGTCTGATTTGTGGAGTAGCTTCCTCCGAGCTCCCATTATCTTCATCACTCCCACTATCTTCAGAAATTCCTGTATCTCCTGAGCTCCCACTGCTCCCTGAGCGTCCAGCCATGCCATCACAACCAATAGGTTGTGCTATGTCGTCTTCAGTCATCCCTTCAAACACCACTTGTTGTTTATTTTCTGGTTGCTTGCCTTTGCTAGTGTCTGTTGCAAGATCATATTTATACAAGGCATTCTCGTTGAAGGTGACATCTCTACTTCTGATAACCTTCTTGCTGTGGTTGTCCCAGAACCTGTAGCCCATGTCATCCAGCCCGTACCCAATAAAGATACATTTCTTTGCCTTTGCCTCGAGCTTGTCACTATCTGCATCTCTAACTTTGACATAAGAAATACAACCAAAAACTTTCAAGTGATTAAGAGATACCTCATGACCTTTCCATTCCTCCTCTGGAATTTTGAACCCTATGGGAGATGAGGGTCCTCTGTTGATCAAGTATGCTGTTGTGTTCACCGCATCGGCCCAGAACATCTTTGGAAGTCCTGCATGTAATCCCATGCTCCTAGCCCTCTCATTCAGTGTTCTGTTCATCCTTTCTGCAACACCATTTTGCTGTGGTGTTTCTGGAACCGTCTTCAGCATTCTTATCCCCTGTTCAGCACAATACTCTACAAACTCTGTGCTACTGTACTCACCCCCATTGTCACTCTTTAAACACTTGATATTAAGATTAGTTTCATTCTCAACTGCAGCTTTGAACTTCTTAAAAGTGTTAAAGACTTCAGATTTATTTTTAAGAAAATAAACCCATACCTTCCGTGTAGAGTCATCAATGAGTAACATAGTAGCGGGAACCTCCCATTGAAGAGACCTTTGTAGGTCCGTAGACATCTGAATGAATCAACTCCAGCCGCTCAGTCTTGGGTTGTTGCCCTGTCTTCACAAAGGTTACCCTCTTTTGTTTGCCAAGGACACATGGCTCACAAAAGCTCAACTTTGAATTCTTCAAATCTGGGATTTTACCCTTTGAAGACAGCATCTTCATTCCATTCTCACTTATGTGCCCAAGTCTTTGGTGCCACAAAGTAGAGACCCCTGCATCTTCAACTGCTGCGTTTGCTCCATCTGTAGACACTTCTACCATGTACAGCGTACCATGCTTCTGTCCACGAGCAATGACCAGCTTTCCCTTTGTCACCTTCCATTGCTTGTTGCCAAAACTAACGTTATGGCCTTCCTCATCAAGCTGTCCCACTGAGATCAACATCTTCTTCAGATCTGGAATATACCTGACATTTTTCAGCCTCCAGGTTGTACCCAAAGTGGTATTGAGATTAACATCTCCAATACCCGTGATCTCCAGGGATTTGTCATCCGCCAAACGAACTCTTCCGCTGTAGGGCCTGAAATTTTGCATCAAATCCCTGCAATGACAAGCATGAAACGACGCACCTGAATCCATGATCCAGGACTCAATTGAATTCTCAACGCTGCAAATTAGGACATCTTCATAATCCTCTGCCACGTTCACCTCTTTCTTGCCTTTGTCTGCAGAGGCTTTGGGGCACTGATTTCTGAACTGTCCATTCTCCTTGCAATTCCAACAATTGATGTCCTTCCTGTTCTTGGATTGACCTCTCTTCCTCGACTTTGATCTTCCTTTCTTGTTACCTCGTTTAGTGGATTTTCTGCCCCTATCTTCAGTACTCAACAAACTATTGGAGCTATCCCCCGAACTTCTCCTCCGGATATCCTCACCAAGGATCAAGTCACGAATACCCTCAAAGGTAAGTTTAGTGGTTCCAGCCGAACTACTAACTGCTGTGACTGTACCGGACCAACTATCGGGCAAAGATGATAACAAAAGTAATGCTTGAACTTCATCATCAAATTTAATCTCAACCGAACCTAACCTGGATATGATTGAGTTAAACTCGTTGACGTGATCTGTTACGGCTGCACCTTCCTTCATTCTCGTGTTCACCAACTGTCTGATTAAGAAAACCTTGTTGGCCGCTGAGGGTTTCTCATACATGTTGGATAACGCCTTGAGTAGTCCAAACGTTGTTTTCTCGTTGACGATGTTGTAAGCAACGTTTTTCGCCAACGACAACCTCACCACACCAAGAGCCTGTCGATCCAGCAAGTTCTACTCCGCCTCTGCCATTGATTCTGGTTTGTTCTCAGACAAGGGTAGATGAAGCTTCTTCTGGTAGAGATAATCCTCGATTTGCATCTTCCAGAAAGCAAAATCTTGACCATCAAATTTATCGATCTTAACCTTCCCTTCGTCAGTCATAGCTCTGATACCACTTGTTACGATTTAGGTTAATAAAACGATAAATTAAAGAGCAAGAACACAAGAATTTACGTGGTTCACACAATCCGGGTGATTGTGCTAGTCCATGGCGAACGAGAGAGAGTTGTTTTATTATTATGTCTGCGTCAAGGGTTTACACGTACATTAGAGTCGTTTAAATAGGTTTAACAAAAACCTAAACAAAGATTAGAGCCGCAGGCCCAAAAATTAAGCCCGTAATTAAGATTAACCCGGTCGGGTCTCCTATTTGACCCGGTCGGGTATCTCCTCAGCAAGCATGCCCGGGTTGAAACTAGGGTGGGTAACCAAAACAGAAAGGTAGAATCTCCACTGGCCCGGTCGGGTCCCCTTCTTGACCCGGTCGAGTGTCTCCTCAAAAGGCATACCCGGGTATACACCAGGGCGGGTATCCTAAACAGAAGCCAAAACCTTCCACGGACCCGGTCGGGTAAACCTCCTTACCCGATCGGATTTCCCAATCCAGAGAGTTGCCCGGCCAAATTCACATCATACCCGGTCGGGTGACTGACCCCACCCGGTCGGGTATCTCCTGCTGCTGCACAAACAAGGCTCCATCTTCAACAAGGGAGACACATTAAACTAGTTTTATTCCCTTGCTGCAGATTCAGAGTCAAGTTTGATCACCGATAGCAAAGGTTTCTAGGAAAAAGTGAAAACAATAAGAGAAGTTTTCATAAAACCCGAGAAGAGAGCACCTAAACATTGGAACAATCTAAAGAAATGGATTCTTCTCCAACGGTTCGTCAAAGAATTGGAAAAGGTGAAAAGGATCAATCATCCAAGGAAAACAAGGCAGCTTGAGGATGATGCTGAGCACGACCTAGAAGCAGAAAAGATTCTCCACCTAAAACCTCAAAACGTAGACGAGAGGAAAAGAACAGAGGAATGGATGCTCGATTAAGCATTACAGCAAGCACTGAGCCAACTTGCTCCTACCCAGAAAAGGAAAGTGGAACTACATGTAAGAGCATTCGAAACGGTGGCCCCACCTCAGGGATGTTGCAGTAACAGTATTCAAACCACACTTCCTAAGCTCAAATCCAACAGTGAAGAAGAGCAAATTACAACAAAAGGGAATGAGTGTTCCTTGAAAGCAGAAGTAACAATTTTTCATGATAAGAAAGTAGCTACTGAAAGCACCCTTGAGGAGGAGACAAAGCATCAACAACCTGAAAAGCAGAAGCACATCAGCATGTGGCATATGATATCTCAACACGTCCTCCCAGGCGTGATCACAAAGGCCGGGACCCAGCTGCTTGATGAAACAGATGATGAGGTCGAGGTCGTAATTACTGTGCGGGGAAGAAAAGCTCACCAAGATTTCAGTAGGGACGATGCTATTGAGCTTGTGAAAGAGGTAGTTCATGAGATCTTCATAACAAAGGTTCAAGATGATTCATCCGACACACAATTGGTCACTAGTGACATGGTTCCCGGAAAGGAGCTGCCAGTAATAAACCTCCCGCAGAATAATTCAAACCAGGTTCGAGATGGCGACGCTGGTGATAGTATTGTCGTCAAGGAAGAAGGAAAGAAACAAGTGACTCTTTCAAAATCAAAGAACTGGAGCAAGCTGAAGAGACTCATGTTGTTGAAGAGATCCATCACGGCTCTTCAAAGTGCCAGGAAACCAGAAAAAGTTGAACTAAGGAATCAGATGATCGATGAGAGGAATAAGGCGGAGCAATGGATGCTAGATTATGCTGTCCAAAATATTGTCACTAAACTAACACCAGCTCGCAAAAGAAGGGTGGCAATGCTTGTGGAAGCTTTTGAAGCAGTTGTTCCCCTTCCTCAAGTATAATAAACTCAATATATGTGCATACACAAGTTCCGAAGGTATAAACCTGAATAAGATCATTGCTTGTATTTATAAGTTTTGCTGAGAAGTTATTTAATACGAGCCAAAATTTAAAGATCTGAACTAACATATAATCTATGGGTGAGTTTTGTTCAAATTAAAAGTTAGTATTTCTTCTTTTCTTTGATAGGGAGACGCATTAAACTAGTTTTATTCCTATGCTGCAGATTCAGAGTCAAGTTTGATCACCGATATCAAAGGTTTCCAAGAAAAAGTGAAAACAAGAAGAGAAGTTTCCATAAAACCCGAGAAGAAAGCACCTAAACATTGGAACAATCTAAAGAAATGGATTCTTCTCCAACGGTTTGTCAAAGAATTGGAAAAGGTGAAAAGGATCAATCATCCAAGGAAAACAAGGCAGCTTGAGGATGATGCTCAGCACGACCTAGAAGCAGAAAAGATTCTCCACCTGAAACCTCAAAACGTCGACGAGAGGAAAAGAACAGAGGAATGGATGCTCGATTACGCATTACAGCAAGCACTGAGCCAACTTGCTCCTACCCAGAAAAGGAAAGTGGAACTACTCGTTGTTAATACTGGGGAGTTGGGAAACTGTTTTAGAAAATCTGGCGGATTTCTCAGAGTATCGTGTGATCACTTTCCGAATCTAATATTTCGACCCTATGCATGGGTTACACGAAATTTAGATTATGGGGATAATCACTCTCAGAGACAGTCTAAAACTGAGACACCAATATATAGACCACGAACTAGCAGTTTTAGTAGAACTCGAATTCTTCTGATTACCAAAGAGATAAGGCCAATCAGTTAGAGTTTTACTCTAACAGGAAGTCATTCTATTAAATAATTAATATGGACATGGTTTGTCTCGGCTATCATTCTTGCGTTTGATGCCTTTTCCCTTGTGATTTTGATTGTTTTTGTTTACTTCAACCATGTGGACAGTAGGTTGTCCAACATCAGGCTTTGCCTTATTTTTGTCACCTTCTTGAATGCGGAGTGATTCCTCAATCTGTATGTGACTACCGAGTTGTAACAGAGACAACTCTTCATTCCCATGTTTCAGATCACGCTTGTAATCCTTCCATGTTGGTGGTAATTTTTCAATTATCATCGCTACTGCGACGCACTCATCCATCTTCATATTATGTTGAGTGAGTTGGCCCAGAATGCGAAGAATTTCATTGTATTGTTCCATAACAGGCCTTGAGTCCATCATCTTATAGTGATAAAAATCACTAACAAGGAACTTCTTACTATAAGCATCCTCAGCCATATACTTGGACTTAGGCCTGTCAATGGGTCGGGTCTAGACCCGGACCCGACCCGGAACCGGTTTTTTTTAACGGGTATGGGTCTATGTTTTATTCCGTTTACCCGGACCCGAACCCGGACCCGTTAATACTTTTACAAAATGGGTCGGGTATGGTACATATAGTTCCGACCCGTTAAAGACCCGGACCCGTTTAAAATCATTTGTATGTAGAATAATATAGTCCTACTCCTAAATTCCTAATACAATACGGAGTGCTTTGTTATAACTAAAATGCTAAAAGGCACAAAGGAGTGACTAGTTTATAAACACTTGTGGGCCTGGTAGGACAAGCCCATGAAGTCTTGTGAGTTGTGACCTAGTAATTTACTCCATGTCTCCATATCTAGTAGACTAGTATGAGACTCCAGCCGCCTCTAGTACTTTTGCGAGAGAAAGAATCGGCTGAGAGTGTGAAGCCCCTAAATCGGAAAGAGAGACGAAGAGAGACACCAGAATTGATCCCCTGGAGTATCATTGTATCAAGAAGGTCTGATTGGGAGTCAGTAAGAGAGTTAAAGGTAACATCCTACCTTGTCTTCTTCAATTTGCAAATACGGTTTTAATTTGTTCCATACTTCCATCTTTTCTCTGTGTAAAGCAATCACTACAGCGTTATTACTTCTTAGTTCTACGTGCTCCATCTCGCTTGAATAAAGCAATCATTACAACGCTCACTACTTCGTGCTTCAATTACATATTAAAATAAAGAAAACAAAATAAAGAATCAAGATCATAAGCTCTACTCTTGTTTCGTGTTATATCACTGGCTGATTGAAGTAAAAGGTGATTAACTCCCAGATCCCACCTTACCGATGGATGACAGTATTTCAAGAACCGCCGGTCAGTTTTCAGTATTATAGTTTGTATTAGCTAATATGTTTATAAACAGAACTAGTAAGTTAATGTGATTTAGTTTTATTCCGTGATTTAGTTTTAAATAGAATAGTTTTAAGTTTACAGTGATTTAGTTACTATTTAGAAACTGAACGTTAATAACTTTTTTTCTATTTCCCACATTGATTACTGGTGGTTGTATATATTATGTATTTGCACATCAATCTTTTAATGCATTATTAGTTTAAATGCAATATAATTCAATATACAAAACTCTTTTTACAGATGTCATCTTCAGCTGGCATTCAAACTGATCTAAGTCAGCCAATTCATCCAAATCAAGCCACATCAGATAGCACCGTGGATGGAATTGAAGTTCATAATCTGGATTCAGATAATGATAGGCTAAATGAAGATGAACCAATTGCTAACACATGTGAAAGGAAACTCAAATCCAAGGTATGGGATGATATGGAGAGAGTTAAAATTGGATCTGTTTTTGTTGCTATTTGCAAACACTGTCATAAGAGGTTTGCTGGGGGTAGTAAAAGTGGAACTAGTCACTTGATTAAACACATAAGTAATTGCATTCATAGAAAAATAAGAAGTGGAGCGCAACAAGTACTTCAGTTAGAGAAGAATGCTTTGAATGACAATGTTAAAGTGGCAACTTTTAAGTTTGATCAACTTAGGAGTCGTATGGATTTTGCTAGAGCCTTAGTGAAACATAACTATCCTTTCAACATGGTTGAGCACGAGTATTTTGAAAAATTCCTGAACAATTTACAGCCAAATTTCAAACTGGTTTCTCGTAATACTGTTAGGGCTGATGTGATTAAACTTTACCAAGAAGAGAAAGAAAAATTGTATAAGACTTTGGAAGAGTTTGATGGCATGGTTAGTATGACTACTGATATATGGACGTCAGATCATCAAAATCTTGCATATGCTTGTTTGACATGTCATTATATTAGTGAAGATTGGGAGTTGAAAAAGAAAATCATTGCCTTCGGAGCCATTCCATATCCTCATGATGGTGAGACTTTATTTAGGTTTATTTCAGATATCTTGTTAGAATGGAATCTTGATAAAAAGTTGTCATCTGTTGTTGTTGATAATGCTTCTGCCAATGATTCAATGATTAAGTATTTGAAATTGTGGCTTTTAGATAAATCATTAATCCATTTGGGAGGTGATCTTTTCCATGTTCGATGTAGTGCACATATTCTAAACTTGATTGTGCAAGATGGATTAAGCATTGTTGGAAGTTTTCTTCAGAAAATTCGAGATACTATGAAGTACTTGAAAAGGTCTACTTCAGCTAACCAAAAGTTTGAGAGTGCTATTAATCAATGTAAGTTGAAAAATAAGAAAAGAGTGAGTTTAGATGTGTGCAACAGATGAAATTCTACTTTTTTATTGCTTGAAACTGCTCTTCCCTTAAAAGAAGCTTTTTTTTCGTTTGGAACAGCTGGACCGATATTACAAGTTCAATCCTTCTGAAAATGATTGGAAAGTTGCGAGTGTTGTTCATGGGTGTTTAAAAAAAATTTATGATGCTACTTGTCATTTTAGTGGTAGTAACTTTCCTACGGCAAATGTATTTTTCCCTGATATATGCAATTTGAGTATTAAGTTGAGAGAATGGGAACGTAGTGAGTATGATTTCATTCAGAAAATGGCAATTCCTATGCGAGCCAAATATGAAAAATATTGGGATGAGTGTTGTCTGGTCTTAGCTATCGCGGTGGTTTTTGATCCTAGGTATAAGCTGGCTTTAGTAGAGTATTATTATACCACTCTTCACAAAGAAAATGGTCAAAGATATTTGGATAAGGTGCGTAATGCTGTGACTGATTTATTTCTTGAGTATGGGGGTGAGCTTTGTAATTCTACTAGTTCGCTTGGAGATGATATTGGTCAGGGAACTTCAGGTAAAAAAGATATGTGTGTTGATGAAGGAGATGACATGTCTGGATTTGAAAAATGGTATAAGGAATCTTCCAATACTCCTTTTTTGCCACAAAAATCTGAGTTAGAATTGTACTTAGAAGAGCCTGCCTTCCCAAGAAAAGAGAATTTTGACATATTAGCTTGGTGGAAGGCAAACAGTCCAAAATATCCCGTTCTTGGAAGAATTGCTCGTCATATACTTGCAATTCCAGCTACCACCGTGGCATCAGAATCTGCTTTTAGTGTTGGAGGAAGAGTTATTGATGAGAAGCGTGCTTCTTTGCTTCCGGATGTAGTGGAAGCTCTAATGACAACGGCAGACTGGTTGCCATCACTAAACAAAAGAAGTAAGGCCACTGGCCACATTGAAGTCTAATAAACTGATTTTTGTCTTTATTGAGTACTAAAAAAGAATAATTTACTTTATGTCTTTGTAGAGTTTGCTGAAGAAGAAGAATCCCCGAGTCGCTCCTCTAAATGTGTTAGATCATCGTGATATGCTTCGGTAAGATCATTCTAAGGTCTAAGCTCATTGTAGTATTGTAATAATATAACTAATATCATAGTTAACAGGTGGTTATCAAGGATTCGAGGCTTGAGCACATGATATAGACGATACATTGTACAATTTTCCTTCTATCTTTTTTTTTGTGTTTATTTTTTGCAGAAACTATTGCAGCAAAGTTTGACTCTTCCTAATTATATTGTGCAGTCTTTTTGACAGAAAGTATAGCATACAGAGTTGTTCAAGCTTTGATGTGAATCCAAGCTATTTTTGACCGAGCTGAGAGCAAGCTATAATACTCTTTCAAGTTTTGTTTATTATAATATCAAAAGCATTCAGTATGTTTGGATAGAGTACTGGTTTTGCTTTGTGAATCCAAACTATTTTGACAGAAAGCAAGTTGGGATGTTCTTTGAAGTTTTGTTTATTTCATTAAAGCCATCCAGTATGTTTGTATGTGAACTTTGAACTTTAAATTTAGAAAGTAAAGATATGTTTGGCTTCTGAATTTTATTTATTGTTAATGATGATAGAGGAGTGTAACTAGTTTGTGCAATTGTTTTACGGATTTTGTTTCAAATTTGACGGGTCCGGGTATACCCGACCCAGACCCGAGAACCGTTGGGTCCGGGTCTGGGTCCAAAATTTTAGACCTGGCAGGTAAACGGGTCCGGGTCCGGGTCCCTTATTACCTTAGCGGGTCCGGGTCTGGAACACCACATTCCGGCCCGGACCCGACCCATTGACAGGTCTACTTGGACTCAAGTGAATTCCACAATTCCTTCCCATTCTCCACGTTTTGGTAAATATCAAATAAAGTATCAGACATACCATTTAGAATATGGCCCCTGCAGATGTAGTCATCGTTTTCCCACTTGGAACGACGCCTTGACTGCTCAATAGTTTCATCTTCGTGATACTCTGGCATAGGCGTACTCAGAACGTAAACCACCTTCAGTGTGGTCAACAGAAAGTGCATCTTCTTTTGCCAGCGACGGAAATCAACTCCTTGGAATTTCTCCAACTTGTCGAATTTGGAAGTCATCTCTTTTACAGATTCAGCCATGATTTTCCGAAACAAGAAAAATATTATATTCGATTGTTAATACTGGGGAGTTGGGAAACTGTTTTAGAAAATCTGGCGGATTTCTCAGAGTATCGTGTGATCACTTTCCGAATCTAATATTTCGACCCTATGCCTGGGTTACACGAAATTTAGATTATGTGGATAATCACTCTCAGAGACAGTCTAAAACTGAGGCACCAATATATAGACCACGAACTAGCAGTTTTAGTAGAACTCGAATTCTTCTAATTACCAAAGAGATAAGGCCAATCAGTTAGAGTTTTACTCTAACAGAAAGTCATTCTATTAAATAATTAATATGGACATGTTTATCCGAAAATAAATTTCCATATTTATTTCTTTAATAAAATAAAATTTTGGTCCCCGACCCCGCTCGCTGACCGGGCAGCGAGACCCCCGCCAGGGGCGCTGCCCCTTGGACCCCGCCAGGGGCGCTGTCCCTTGGACCCCGCAAGGGGGCGCATCCCCCTTGACCCCCGTCATTTAATCGAACCAAGTTTAAATTTAATTTCGTACAAGTGTGCGCTCCGCACCTCCTAACTTGTCTAAAATTAAACTTGAACTCCATTGGTAATCTATAAATTCCATTACACTAAAATGAACCTGGTGATACTAAAATCACCAACAATCTTCCCCCATTTTAGTGTAACCATGAATCTACATAAACAAGAATAAGAGACAACCAAACTTATGCATACATGAAAATATCGAAACGATTGAATTTTCATATTAGTACATTACACATTCCAAATACTCGAGAATCAGGGTGTTCTAAGAATTGAACCCTTCAACCCATTTGAATACATGAAGATAACATACACATAAGTTCAAATAAACAACTAGTTCAAAACTTTGACACTATTATTAAGCCGAGTGTCCCAATCCACTCATAATCGTATAAAAGTCAAGTCCCAACTTTTCGAAGTGCGGCTACACTTCACGATCATATAGGTAATTCCTTTAATCATGTACCTGCTTACATTTTAACAAAGGAATTATTAAGAATATATATTCAACCCTTTTACTACAGGTCCGAACACACTAACCTGGGATGACAAAATGCATGTGTTCCATTCCTTAAGTATGAGCTTTCCTCATTGAATTCAACCTCTAATATTATATTAGAGGGGAATTGGGTGTCTCATCATTATGGAATTAAATGGACTTTAAACTCATCCCAATCGCAGACTTGTGCACTAAGTCCCTGGCCAGACCTTTAGTTAAATGATCCGCCAAATTCTGTTGTGATTTCACATACTCAACAGAAATTACACCCTTCATGATTAAGTCCCTAATCATACTGTGTCTAACACCTAAGTGTCTAGACTTCCCATTATACACTTGGCTATTGGCCTTAGCCAACGTGGCAGCACTATCACAACGAATAGAAATGGGTGCAATTGGCTTTGTCCATAATGGAATCTCAAAAACCAAATCCCTTAGCCATTCTGCCTCTTTACCGGCAGCAGCTAAAGCAACAAATTCAGACTCCATTGTTGAATTTGTAATGCAAGTTTGCTTCTTAGAGGCCCAAGAAATGGCACCTCCCCCAAGCAAGAATACCCAACCACTTGTAGAAGAATGATCTTCTAGGTGATTTATCCAGCTTGCATCAGTATATCCTTCTAGAACCGAGGGATATCCAAGATAACATATTCCATAATCCATGGTTCCTTTTAAGTATTTGAATACTCTCTGAATTGCTTGCCAATGTTGAGTACTAGGATTGCTAGTATACCGACTCAACCTCCCAACCTTGTAGGCGATATCCGGACGAGTGCTTTTCATGGCATACATCAAGCATCCTATAGCTTGAGAGTATTCTAATTGTGATATTGCCTTGCCTTTGTTTGGCATTAATTTGACACTAGGGTCCATGGGAGTACTCACGGGAGAACATTCACTATAATTAAATTTCTTGAGAATTTTCTCAACATAGTGTGCTTGCGTCATAGCAATTCCTTTGTTCAACCGCTTAATCCTAATACCAAGGATTACATCAGCCTCCCCCATATCTTTCATGGAAAACCTTGATGACAATAAACTTTT
This sequence comes from Cuscuta europaea, assembly GCA_945859875.1. Taxonomy (NCBI): domain Eukaryota; kingdom Viridiplantae; phylum Streptophyta; class Magnoliopsida; order Solanales; family Convolvulaceae; genus Cuscuta; species Cuscuta europaea. Next base: position 4,940,076 of record CAMAPE010000041.1, read on the forward strand.
CGTTTCATCAACTTGAAGTTGATCAGTGCCAAAAATCAGCATGTCATCAACATATAGGCAAATTATCACACCACACCCGGTTGAATCAAACCGACTGTAAACACATTTATCAGATTGGTTTAGCTTAAAACCACTTGATAAAATAACTTCATCAAACTTTTGATGCCATTGTTTTGGTGCTTGTTTCAGACCATACAAAGATTTGACAAGCTTACACACTTTATGCTCATTACCGGGCATAACAAAACCTTCTGGTTGGTTCATGTAAATGTCCTCATCAAGCTCTCCATTTATGAAGGCTGTTTTGACATCCATTTGATGGACAACCAGATTGTGGATGGCTGCCAAAGCAACCAACAATCTAATGGTAGATATCCGGGCCACTGGTGCATATGTGTCAAAATAATCAATACCTGGTTTTTGTTTAAACCCTTGTATTACCAAACGTGCTTTGAACTTATCTATAGTTCCATCTACCTTCATCTTCTTTTTGAAGATCCATTTGCAACCCAAAGGTTTAGAACCTGGTGGCAAATCACATAGCACCCATGTATTGTTTTCTAAAATTGATGATAATTCATCATCAATTGCCTCTTTCCAAAAGGTCACATCTCGGGATTCCATGGCCTCTTTAAAGGTCTTTGGATCTCCTTCAATACTGTAACAATACGAGTATTGAAATCCAACCTCATCCCTTGATCCTTCCACCAAATACAGCTGGAAATCGAAGCCAAAAGTTTTAGCAATTCGAGCCCGTTTGCTCCTCCTGACCTCTTGGGGTTCCGGATCTGATATTCCTTCTAAAGTTTCTGAAATTTGTCCTTCATTACTGTCAGAAATCAGATCCTTAGGCCTTGGGATTGATGAAAAACGCATGTCATCAAAAATCGCATCTCACGACTCAATCACGGTATGTACAGAAACCGAATTATTAGGATCTATAACATAGAACCTATATGCCTTGGAATTTTCAGCATATCCTATGAAAATTGAGTCAATTCCCCTTTCTCCCAAAGTATTTATTTTGGGATTGGTTAGTTTGACAACTGCCCGACAGCCCCAAATTCTGAGGTAACTCAAATTTGGAGACTTTTTGAAACATAATTCATATGGGGTTTTCTTGTTCCTTTTATTTGGAACCCTATTCAAGACATAACATGCGGTAAGCATTGCCTCCCCCCAAAAACCCTTACTCAAGCCTGAGTAAGACAACATCGAGTTGACCATTTCTTTTAAAACTCGATTTTTCCTTTCGGCAACACCATTCTGTTGTGGTGTATATGGTGTCGTGGTCTCATGGATGATACCAACTGATTGGAAATATTGGGTATCCATATATTCCCCTCCCCGATCAGTTCTAAGACATTTAACCGTATTGCTTAATTGCAATTCCACCTCGGTTTTGTATATTTTGAATTTTTGTAAGGCTTCATCCTTAGAATGCAACAAATACACATAGCAAAACCGAGTTGAATCATCAATAAAAGTTACGACATAATTTTTGTTGCCAAGTGAGGGAGTTGAATGAAAATCACAAAGATCACTATGAATCAATTCCAAAATTCCAGAATTTCGATTAATATTTTGAAAAGGTTGTCTTGTGATTTTGGTCAACATGCAAGTTTTACATTTTTCTGTATTAATATCAAAGGCAGGAATTGATCCATCTTTTGACATTTCGTGCATTCTTCTAAAATTAACGTGACCTAAACGAGCATGCCATAGCATGGCATTATCAATTGAAGAAGTAAATGATGCAGATGATACAAACACAGAATTTCCAACAGAAGATAAAGTATCAACCAAATTCAAGCAAAACATACGATTAGTAAAATAACCAAAACCAACAAACGTGCCAAATCAAGATAAAATAAATTTATCCGATTCAAAGACTTGCTTAAAGCCATCAGAATTTAAACAACCACCACTAACAAGGTTCTTACTAAGCCTAGGAACAAATAAAACATCAGACAACTTTATTGTTTTTCCCGAAGTAAACGTAAGACTAACAACTCCAAAGCCACAAATTGGTTGACTCGACTTATCACCCATCATCACCGTGGAACCATCATCAACTGGTGTCAATTTCTCGAACCATCGACGATCTTTACACATATGACTTGTGGCACCCGAGTCAACCCACCATGTACGGTCATCATCCTGTACATAAAAAGAATCAGGAATTAGTGAACAATAATTCTGAGTAGAATTATAAAGAGGGTTAGAAAGATTCTGACCTCCTCTAGATGCAGTAGAGTCCTTAGGCCCACCGTTTCCACCACCACTGTTTCCTCCACCACTATTTGCAGCATTGTTCTTATTGAGATTCACCCGACAATCACGCTTAACATGACCCGTCTTTTGACATCTCCAACAAACCAGATCCTTAGGATTCTTATTTGGTTTGTCTCGGCTATCATTCTTGCGTTTGATGCCTTTTCCCTTGTGATTTTGATTGTTTTTGTTTACTTCAACCATGTCCAACATCAGGCTTTGCCTTATTTTTGTTACCTTCTTGAATGCGGAGTGATTCCTCAATCTGTATGTGACTACCGAGTTGTAACAGAGACAACTCTTCATTCCCATGTTTCAGATCACGCTTGTAATCCTTCCATGTTGGTGGTAATTTTTCAATTATCATCGCTACTGCGACGCACTCATCCATGTTCATATTATGTTGAGTGAGTTGGCCCAGAATGCGAAGAATTTCATTGTATTGTTCCATAACAGGCCTTGAGTCCATCATCTTATAGTGATAAAAATCACTAACAAGGAACTTCTTACTATAAGCATCCTCAGCCATATACTTGGACTCAAGTGAATTCCACAATTCCTTCACACTCTCCACGTTTTGGTAATATCAAATAAAGTATCAGACATACCGTTTAGAATATGGCCCCTGCAGATGTAGTCATCGTTTTCCCACTTGGAACGACGCCTTGACTGCTCAATAGTTTCATCTTCGTGATACTCTGGCATAGGCGTACTCAGAACGTAAACCACCTTCAGTGTGGTCAACAGAAAGTGCATCTTCTTTTGCCAGCGACGGAAATCAACTCCTAGGAATTTCTCCAACTTGTCGAATTTGGAAGTCATCTCTTTTACAGATTCAGCCATGATTTTCCGAAACAAGAAAAATATTAGATTCGATTGTTAATACTGGGGAGTTGGGAAACTGTTTTAGAAAATCTGGCGGATTTCTCAGAGTATCGTGTGATCACTTTCCGAATCTAATATTTCGACCCTATGCCTGGGTTACACGAAATTTAGATTATGGGGATAATCACTCTCAGAGACAGTCTAAAACTGAGGCACCAATATATAGACCACGAACTAGCAGTTTTAGTAGAACTCGAATTCTTCTGATTACCAAAGAGATAAGGCCAATCAGTTAGAGTTTTACTCTAACAGGAAGTCATTCTATTAAATAATTAATATGGACATGGTTTGTCTCGGCTATCATTCTTGCGTTTGATGCCTTTTCCCTTGTGATTTTGATTGTTTTTGTTTACTTCAACCATGTGGACAGTAGGTTGTCCAACATCAGGCTTTGCCTTATTTTTGTCACCTTCTTGAATGCGGAGTGATTCCTCAATCTGTATGTGACTACCGAGTTGTAACAGAGACAACTCTTCATTCCCATGTTTCAGATCACGCTTGTAATCCTTCCATGTTGGTGGTAATTTTTCAATTATCATCGCTACTACGACGCACTCATCCATGTTCATATTATGTTGAGTGAGTTGGCCCAGAATGCGAAGAATTTCATTGTATTGTTCCATAACAGGCCTTGAGTCCATCATCTTATAGTGATAAAAATCACTAACAAGGAACTTCTTACTATAAGCATCCTCAGCCATATACTTGGACTCAAGTGAATTCCACAATTCCTTCGCACTCTCCACGTTTTGGTAAATATCAAATAAAGTATCAGACATACCGTTTAGAATATGGCCCCTGCAGATGTAGTCATCGTTTTCCCACTTGGAACGACGCCTTGACTGCTCAATAGTTTCATCTTCGTGATACTCTGGCATAGGCGTACTCAGAACGTAAACCACCTTCAGTGTGGTCAACAGAAAGTGCATCTTCTTTTGCCAGCGACGGAAATCAACTCCTTGGAATTTCTCCAACTTGTCTAATTTGGAAGTCATCTCTTTTACAGATTCAGCCATGATTTTCCGAAACAAGAAAAATATTAGATTCGATTGTTACTACTGGGGAGTTGGGAAACTGTTTTAGAAAATCTAGCGGATTTCTCAGAGTATCGTGTGATCACTTTCCGAATCTAATATTTCGACCCTATGTCTGGGTTACACGAAATTTAGATTATGGGGATAATCACTCTGAGAGACAGTCTAAAACTGAGGCACCAATATATAGACCACGAACTAGCAGTTTTAGTAGAACTCGAATTCTTCTGATTACCAAAGAGATAAGGTCAATCAGTTAGAGTTTTACTCTAACAGAAAGTCATTCTATTAAATAATTAATATGGACATGTTTATCCGAAAATAAATTTCCATATTTATTTCTTTAATAAAATAAAATTTTGGTCCCCGACCCCGCTCGCTGACCGGGCAGCGAGACCCCCGCCAGGGGCGCTGCCCCTTGGACCCCGCAAGGGGGCGCAGCCCCCTTGACCCCCGCCATTTAATCGAACCAAGTTTAAATTTAATTTCGTACAAGTGTGCGCTCCGCACCTCCTAACTTGTCTAAAATTAAACTTGAACTCCATTGGTAATCTATAAATTCCATTACACTAAAATGAACCTGGTGATACTAAAATCACCAACAATCCTCCCCCATTTTAGTGTAACCATGAATCTACATAAACAAGAATAAGAGACAACCAAACTTATGCATACATGAAAATATCAAAACGATTGAATTTTCATATTAGTACATTACACATTCCAAATACTCGAGAATCAGGGTGTTCTAAGAATTGAACTTTTCAACCCATTTGAATACATGAAGATAACATACACACAAGTTCAAATAAACAACTAGTTCAAAACTTTGACACTATTATTAAGCCGAGTGTTCCAATCCATTCATAATCGTATAAAAGTCAAGTCCCAACTTTTCGAAGTGCGGCTACACTTCACGATCATATAGGTAATTCCTTTAATGATGTACCTGCTTACATTTTAACAAAGGAATTATTAAGAATATATATTCAACCCTTTTACTACAGGTCCGAACACACTAACCTGGGATGACAAAATGCATGTGTTCCATTCCTTAAGTATGAGCTTTCCTCGCTGAATTCAACTTCAGCGAGACCCCCGCCAGGGGCGCTGCCCCTTGGACCCCGCAAGGGGGCGCAGCCCCCTTGACCCCCGCCATTTAATCGAACCAAGTTTAAATTTAATTTCGTACAAGTGTGCGCTCCGCACCTCCTAACTTGTCTAAAATTAAACTTGAACTCCATTGGTAATCTATAAATTCCATTACACTAAAATGAACCTGGTGATACTAAAATCACCAACACTCATAAGAGCATTCGAAACGGTGGTCCCACCTCAGGGAGGTTGCAGTAACAGTATTCGAACCACACCATCTAAGCTGAAATCCAACAGTGAAGAAGAGCAAATTACAACAAAAGGGAATGAGTGTTCCCCGAAAGCAGATGAAGTAACAATTTACCATGATAAGAAAGTAGCTACTGAAAGTACCCTTGAGGAGGAGACAAAGCATCAACAACCTGAAAAGCAGAAGCACATCAGCATGTGGCATATGATATCTCAACACGTCCTCCCAGGCGTGATCACAAAGGCCGGGACCCAGCTGCTTGATGAAACAGATGATGAGGTCGAGGTCGTATTTACTGTGCGGGGAAGAAAAGCTCGCCAAGATTTCAGTAGGGACGATGCTATTGAGCTTGTGAAAGAGGTAGTTCATGAGATCCTCATAACAAAGGTTCAAGATGATTCATCCGACACACAATTGGTCACCAGTGACATGGTTCCCGGAAAGGAGCTGCCAGTAATAAACCTCCCGCAGAATAATTCAAACCAGGTTCAAGATGGCGACGCTGGCGATGGTATTGTCGTCAAGGAAGAAGGAAAGAAACAAGTGACTCTTTCAAAGTCAAAGAATTGGAGCAAGCTGAAGACACTCATGTTGTTGAAGAGATCCATCATGGCTCTTCAAAGTGCCAGGAAACCAGAAAAAGTGGAACTAAGGAATCAGATGATCGATGAGAGGAGGAAGGCGGAGCAATGGATGCTAGATTATGCTGTCCAAAATATTGTCACTAAACTAACACGAGCTCGCAAAAGAAGGGTGGCAATGCTTGTGGAAGCTTTTGAAGCAGTTGTTCCCCTTCCTCAAGTATAATAAACTCAATATATGTGCATACACAAGTTCCGAAGGTATAAACCTGAATAAGATCATTGCTTGTATTTATAAGTTTTCCCGATAAGTTATTGGCTAAAGGGTCAAATAGGACCCTATAATTTTCCGGATTGTTCAATTTGCCCTCCGAACTCAAAAAACCTCCAATTCGCACCTTGAACTCCATAAAAAGATTCAAATTTTACTTTTTGCAGGTCACAAGCTGGTCACCGCCACATCACCCGGTAGGGTGCCAACTGTGCATGTGACATCGCAACTTAGTGAAATTTGAATATTTTTATCGAGTTCAGGGTTCCAATTGGAGCTTTTTTGGGTTGAGGGGGCAAATTGAGCAATCGGAAAGGGTACAAGGACTTATTTGACCCTTTAGCCTAAGTTATTTAATACGAGCCAAAATTTAAAGATCTGAACTAACATATAAAATTCAAATTTACATGAGGCATTGGACTACTTATATCAGATTGACTAAAACCCGGAATCTGAATGGTATCATATACTCCGTATTTTATAACGAACAATACATACACTACATTACATTACATAGTTATAAAACAAATAACTCTTTAAATGACAATTTTAACCTTAATGAATCTTATGTGTCATGTCATCCTAAATTCACTCATTTTCTATTAGAATGACACGTGGCCAATTTTTTGATCGGGGCTATAAAGATGGGAATTTAATCATCTATATGCATGCAAATCAGGTTCGGAAGAACTTGTGGTATGGGTTGTCTTGATAACATTAGCTTAGCTTGCAAGGGGATGTTGATGTTTGGTTTTATATTTGAAGTCGGTGATGGCCCCGTTTGGATTAATATGTGCAGTGCGCTAAATGAGCAGGAGCAATATTATGTAATGGAGTGTGGTTATGTTCTTGTGAAGTATTGAAAGATATTGTATCAGATGTCAAACTCTTGAAGCAAAATGTGAGTTAAATTGAAATATGTGTTTTTTATTACTTCTGTACTTCTCTAATGCATCTATGTTTTTCTTCTCCATTTGGTGATTATAGGGAACGTAAAGCTATCGATTGTTCAAGTCATTAAATGTCTGAAATTATGACACCATATGGATTCTCTTCTAGGGATTGTCTACTTATTTGACTTTTAATAATGCCTAAGACATTAAAATCGTCTATGATGCATGCCAATGAAGTTCTTTTTCTTAATGCCCCAATGAGTCCATGGTCGTTTTTTTGATAAAGCTAGATTTTAGTGCTCCTTCAACTTTAGCTCTATGTTTGCACTTGTATTTTAATGTAATTTGTTTGTGGCTTGTACAGTGGCATCTTGCCTTCTTTGGCTGGGGTAAGTAATGTTGCTATCCAATTTCCTGCATGTGAGCAGATCAAACCTTATTGTTGTGTACGAAAATGCTTTTCTTGGCTTTCTTTTTAAGAGTAGTTGTGTTGATTGGAAATTTTCTAGATGACAAGTGTACCGGTGATTTAGGAGCTGGAGAAGTTGAAGTTGTCTCTTCATTGGCCAAAATAGTTGTCTCTGTAATGACAAGTGTACCAAGTGATCTAGTTAGGCATGGACCGGGCCTGGGCCGGGCCGATTCAAGCCGGGCTTTTTTTCAGGATTATGGGCCCCGAACCGGCCCGGGTTGATACGGGGTCCGGGCCAAACCGGTTCAATGTATTATTATTATTTTTCTTTCTAATTAACCCCCGACCCCCCCCCCCCCTCATCCCCCACCCCTCAAACCTCCCCAAAACACTCAGTCGGGCCAACCCTACCCAAGGAAAAGAAAAAAAATTGAAAAAAAGAACCGGGCCCGGCCCGGACCGCCCGGGCCAGTTCAAGAAATTCAAGGCCCGAGCCCAGCCCGCCAGGCCCGCCCAAACCGGGCAAAAGCCCAGAACCGGCCATCCATTCTCGGTCCGGGTCGGGCCCGTACAGTAGTGTTCCGGTCCAGGCCCACAGTAGCGGGCCGGTCTGGTTCCCAGCCCGGTTCGGCCCGGTTGGGTCCATCCCTAGATCTAGTAGCTTTTTGTTCTTGTTTATTATTTTTTTTTTGCGGGGTATGCCCCTTTTAATTAAGTAGTATGTACATTCACATAATGTCAGTGTATCGTACCATTTCTGCTGCACATTTCAATTTCACCTAATGCACATTACAGTTTCATCTAATGCACATTGAATTTCATTTAAAGCAACTCTAACGATCCTGATTCATTCTCATTTCTCTCCTAAGATCATGTTCTTATTTGAACCAAAACCTATATATATATATATGAACCAAAACCTATATATGTCTATATATATATATATATATATATATATATATATATATATATATATATATGTATGTATATAGGTTTATATAGGTTTTGGTTCAAATAAGAACATGATCTTAGGAGAGAAATGAGAATGAATCTGGACCGTTAGATTTGCTTTAAGTAAAATTCAATGTGCATTAGATGAAACTGTAATGTGCATTTGAAATGTGCAACACAGAGCGTACGATACAATGTCATTATGTGAAGCTTAATTGTGCATTAGGTGAAATTGAAATGTGCACTAGGTGAAACTGAAATGTGCAGAATAAAAGGTACGATGTGATGTTATTTTTGTACATTTTATTCCGCACATTTCAGTTTCACCTAATGCACAATTGAGTTTAGATTTTATTCTGCACATTTCAGTATCATCTAATACACATTTTAGTTTCATCAAATGCACATTTCCGTTCCACATAATACAATCCAACGGTCCAGATTCGTTCTTATTTCTCTCCTGGGAGTCCGTTCTTACCGGAACCGCTCCCTACATATATATATATATATATTTTTTTTTTTTTAATTTTTTTCCCTACAGGTATATATATATATATATATATATATATATATATATATAGATTTAGGTTCACGTGAGTACTTAATCTTAGGAGAGTAAAAAAGATCCCATCTTCACCATTGGATTAGATTAGGTTCATCCGTGCGCCTAAACCTTCATTAAGGGTAACAAAGTCAATTTGAATTGTACGTTTGTAGACTTCCTAAATGTACGCTGCATAATTTCCTTCTACAATCGTTTCTCCAAGATTTCTTTCCAAAGATATTTTCGTCCATCTACGTTCTTCTTTCCTTGTTCAAAGGTATTGATTGGATTTCGTCCAGAAGCGAAAGCTTCTTTCGGATTTTGGTGCTCTGTTATTCTTCCTTCGGCGTTTTTCTTTCCGGCCTCCTTTGTGTTTGTCGAGTTTTAACCTATCGTATTTGGTGTACTGCGTTTCGAGTTTCCAGGCCAACGATTACATGGACTTCGGTGAGTATTATTGCAATGAATTTTGTTATTGTTTAAAGTGATCAAGTTTAACATTCTGGGATGATTATATGTGCAACTTTTACCCAAAACGGACAATTAGGACATATGATTTTTACGTTGTTTCAATATTGTAAACGACATGCGTTTAATGGATTTAAAATTTGTGTAATATACATGCTTAAACTATGACTATTTTGGGATGCACTCTAAATTGGATTATGATGGATATGCTATACGTTTGGTTGGATATTGCACTTTTAGGAGAGTGTATGTTAAGAGCACGTTTTTGTTAATTTATGAGTATTATTGATGCGCACTTCGAATATTATTATGATGCTCTTATATGCATTCTTATATTGCACTTCTACTGTAGTTTATGTTAATAGCATGTATTTGTTAATTTCTGAATATTTTTGTTGCACACCTTAAATATTATTGTCATGCTCTTATATGCATTTTGATATTTCTTTTTTTTGTATACGTTTTGCTAAAGCAGGTTTTTGTGAATATTTTTTTTGCATGCTTCCATTAGATTCAAATGATGTTCCCTTCAGTGCATCTGAAGCCGTTTCTCAATCGTTTGATATTAATACAATGCAAGTTTCTCCGGGATCCACTATGTTTGGAAACATATGGTGTGTAATAGGCAGGGCTTCAAAAATGTATCTAAATCTAAGACGGTTGTACCTAATAGTGATTCCTGCAAGAATGTTGATTTAGATAATGAGTGTAGCGGTGAAAACGAAGAGTTCATTATTGAAAATGAGTCATGTGAATCTGATGGACCTGAAAATGAAGAGGAAGCTCACGTTGAAGATTTAGCAACTTCTGGCGGCTGGCGTATGCGTCGATGACGACAAGAAAACAAGACGCACAGTTTCTAATAGGTATGATTGCAAAGCTCGTGCAGTTTTTAGGCTTGTAGGCATGGATGGATACAAAATTAAATTTTTCGAGGAGAGGCATAATCATTCAATGTCTTCCCCTTCTTCACTGCTTTTTTTAAAAATCAACAGGAAACTCGACATTGGTCATCAAAAAATTGTCCTTAATTGTGCTAAAGCAAATATCGGTACTATGAAATGCCACCAATTGTATAAGGAAACTGTTGGGGGTTACGCCAATATTGGTGCCACGTCCGTGGATTTTAAGAATTTTAAACGCGACTTGAAGGCTTATTTAGTTGGCGTGGATGCCCAAATTTTGATAGATAAGCTATTTAGAAAGAAAGAGATTTCTTCAGTGTTTTCATTTGACTACGACGTTGATGAGAGTGACCAGCTAACACGTGTATTTTGGGCGGATCCAGTATGCATAAAGAACTATGCGTTATTCGGGGACGTTGTCTCTTTTGATGCTACATATAACATATGAGACGGACAAGTTTCGTTTTCTAACTAATTATTGCATTTATTAACTTCACTTTTTTTATTTATATGCATTTTTAAATTATGTTTTTTTAATTATGTTATGCATTGCAAAAGTATTTGTCATGCACGTATTTTGTTTATTCAATGCACTTTTGTGTTTTTACTTCACAATGTAGGTATGACATGGTTTTTGCCCCTTTTACTGGCGTTGATAATCACAAAAAGTGCATTACTTTTGGTGTGGGTTTGTTGTCCAAAGAAGATGTGGAATCATATGTTTGGTTATTTCGTTGTTTCTTGAATGCAATGGGTCGGGAACCAAAGTGCATCATAACAGATCAAGACCCATCCATGAAAATTGCTATTCCACAGGTCTTCACCAAATCATGTCACAGATTTTGCATGTGGCATATTATGGAGAAGGTGAGTAAGAAAGTTGGACCGGATTTGAGTAAAGATTCTGATTTTATGACGGAATTGAATTCTATTGTGTGGAGTCATTATTTGCAGCCAACCGAATTTGAACTGAGATGGACCAATTTGATGAAAGAATATGAGCTACTCAATCACAATTGGTTGTCACACATGTTTGACATTAGGGATTTGTGGATTCCTGCTTATTTTGGTGATATATTTATGGCGGGTTCGCTCAGGACTACATCACGTTCTGAGAGTGAAAATAATTTTTTTAATGAATTCACAAATCCTAATTTCAGTTTGGTGGAGTTTTATATGCAGTTTGAGAGTGCAATGGATTCTCAAAGACATAATAGTGCACAATTGACCAAAGTTTCACAATCCTCCATTCCTGAGTACAAGACTCCGTTACATATTGAAAGATATGCTTCTTCTGTTTATAATCATTCAATTTTTTATCTCGTTCAGAAGGAAATATGTTGTACTTGTTTTTCTTGTGCTGTACTTAGTCTGCATCATGAAGGTTGTGTGTTTACGTATGTCATATCAGATGAACGGGGTTTTAATTTCACAGTTGTGCGCAATAGTACTGACAGTTCTACAGTTTGTTCTTGCAAACATTTTGAAAGGATCGGGATATTGTGTCGCCACATTTTTTTGTGTTGAAAGAGAAGAAGGTCAATTCAATCCCAGATAGATATGTGCTACGTCGATGGTGCAAAGATTCCATTTTAAAGCCCCTTAATGCATTTGAAGCTGGCATTTTTCAACAGTATCTTGACACAGAAGAACAAAACCTAGCCATGAAGACATTGTGGTCTGATATTCATTTTTGCGTTGGAATGATTGACCAAAATCCTCAAATGTTTCAGCAGTTTGCAGATGTCATTAAGGTGCAGAAAGATTTACTGTCTACCTCTCAAGGAAATAGTGCATCACGATCTACAAAAAATGATGTTATCAAAGCCTTTTATGGGTCCTCTATTCCTACCCAAGTTAGTGTGCGCCCACCACAGCAGGCTTGAAATAAGAGTTGCGGTAAGAGGATTAAAGGAGGCAAGGAGAAGGCAATTGAAGTGAGCTAGAAGTCTAAGAGACTATGTAGAAAATGTAATCAAAAAGGCTATCATGACAGTCAAAATTGTCCTTTGAACTCGGATGAATGATTTTTTTTTTGTCTTTCACAAGTTGGTCTTTGAGCTTGGAGCAATGTTTCTTTTTTATGACTTGTAATTTGATTTCGTACTTGTCATAATATCACAAATTAATTGTGTGTGCATCGTTGGTGACCTTTTTTTCCAATGTATCAAAAAATATAGGTGGTTGCATTGTTATTAACAAATTGTGCATTTATTGAAACCCAATTTTGCACAATTTCAATCAATGAATCGTGGATAGGATATTCCATACATTACTTAAATTTACAAGTATAATATTTCATTTACAAAAATCTTTACTGCATTTGTACAACTAACTCATGCACTTTGACTCATTTACTTAGCTAACCATTACTGAATAAAAATACTTTGAATGTTATTCATGAAATAGTGCGTCTTTAAACCCATAAAATTATATTGTATTAAGAAAACTGTTTATTTTAACAAAACCAAAAAAACCAGGACAAGCATGTGTATGTATACATATGCAATGTGTTAAGTATATTGTGCATAATCTAAAAGTATATTCTTGCATATATCCAACCAAATGTCATTAAAACCAAACAAAGGAAGATGTGTTGGTAAACAACAAAACTAAATTATCAATTCCACTTATGAGACGAATGTCTTCATAAACAACAAAATTAACTACTGAAATTTAGCATAATAACCTATTTCATGTGCTAGAAACCACAGAATAGAGGTGCAATCCATTACACCTTTTAAAACGACAAATGATTGTAAATCCTTGCAACATAAATAGTAAATGAAGATTGTTACGTTGTTCTTTCATTTCTACTTGGTCATATTACGTCCCCTCCCAACTTCCTTCACGGCATTCAAGTGGTTTTCCTTGACCTCATTAATGTCTGATGTCAAAAGTGCTGCACAATATTTTAATCTTAATGCACTCAGTGCCTTTGTATCGCCTTTCTTCAATCCACATTTCCATCTTACAGTCCCTTCGCCCATGTACGTCTCCATGTGTCTCATGCTCCAAACACCGTAGTCATACACATTGTTCAGTTCCCTCCACCTCATCTTCAATCTTGTCAGGTTGGGTTCATAAAATGTGTTGCGGTCATTATCCAGTCTCAATTCGGTGAAGAAATCAACGAACATGTCCCTCTGTTTTCCATTTTTTCAGCACAATCAATAAAATGTTTAACCAATAAAATACCCAAAAAATTTAACGTTAATGTGCAATGTTTAAAAAACTCACCAGGGTGTTTGGCATCTCACCATACTTTTCCTCAAAGTCCATCTCCTCGGCGGAGTTATCCAACACCTCGAGCTGCTGTTTTTTCATGTTCAAAACCACAACATAACAATGTTCTGGTTGCACAATAGGAAAGAAGAACTGCACATTGAAGACATGTAATTAAAAAAAGGATTATCAATGGACTAAAATAAACCATTTGTGTTTACAATTCTAAACTATATTTACCAGATCAACATCTTGCATATTTATATCAGGTTTAACTGATTCTAATGCCAGCTCCATTCCTTGTTTGAAAACTTCGTAAGTCTTGTCTTCAGGGATTTGGCCAGACATTGTGTACAACTGCAAAATTGTTTATCCAAATGTGCACTTTCGTCTTAAAGTAGTGCATTGTATATTCACAATACTTACACAGGGATACGATTTCACAAACAATCTGCACGGTGAAGTATCACTTCGTCATTTATCAAAATTATTCAAGTGGATTGTCCATGCATCTACCACATTCATGTGCATGTGCATTTTTTCTCCTAGGGTAAGCATGTCACCCCGCGTCACAGAAACCTGTTTATACTTGAATAGAATCTCGCCCCTATTTGTGAACAGAATAATTTATGAATTATTTGTATGTTCACCAGTAACATTAAAATCTTTTTTACTAGAAAGTGTTTTTAATATTTTTTTTACCTCTTGTCAACGCTTTGTTGCGTCATCCATTTCCACATCAACTTTTCACTTGAGCTTGATGCCTCATTCGGGTTAACGGTTCGTGTGATATAAGGAGACTTCAAAACTTCAGCTTCATGTCGACTCCTTTGTGATCTCAATTCCAGTGCACTTTTTCCTATTACCCCTCCAGTCCTTGTTTCCGTTGTCATATAAATGCACTTTTCAATGACATATCTTTTTTAAAATAATGTAATCATCTTAGTATGCATGATACCACAAAATATAATTAGGCGTACCATATAATCTAATAATATGAAATGTGTACTAACCTCAACAATCTTAGCCTTTCCCTTAACATTCTGACATCTCACATTGTCCTGTAGTTGATCCTTTTAAAATATTGTGAATAAACGTACTAATTTTAGTTGACAACAATAATATGATATGCTATAATTAATAATACCTTATGCACAATACTTTCATTGGGAATTCCTTCCTTCTCCTTATCTTGCTCAGCTGTCAGTTTCCCATTTCCTTGATCTTACATAAAAAGTTAAAATGTTTGCATTCTTTTTATAACCATTGAATAGGTAGTTGAATTTGAGTGTATATTTCTCAGAAATATGCTGAAGTTAATAGCATACAATGCATACTCAGTATGACAACATGCACACTTTAATATTGTTATATTTTCATTATAAAGATTACTCAAAAAAAAAATTAATTTACCTGCACAATACATTCTGTCCCAACAACTTCCTCTGGTCTCTCTGTCTCAGTTGTCATATTCCCCTCTTCCATTGCTGGACGCAATTCATCCATGCTGCTCCATTGCGCTTGTGTTTCCTGTGTCAAACCAATTGAAAAAGAAGGAATGTCTTCAATTCCTTTCTCATACAAAGTTACAAACTCTTTTTCTGATTTGCATTTTCAACCCTCTCCACTGCTGCTTTAGTTTTAGCCCAGAAAACATCATCCTCTCTCTCCTGTGTACTTCTAGCGTCATTTTCTACTCTACGATCAACTCCTCTTTTTCTCTTCCCTACACCAATCAATTGTTCTGCTGCTTCTTGAATCCTTATAAAGTTTTCCTTTTCAATCAAGCTCTTTGGTGCATCTTCAAACATCTTTAGCACATCAATCACAGCTGATGCCAACATTTTGCTTTTATGTGCAAATCTCTTAACATATTCCTGTTTTATTACATTACAGTTAATTTCCTATTCATTTGCACACTTTCATACAAATAAATGCTAAATAATGGAAAACACATGCTAAATTTTATTCAAAATTACATCTTCACTCTCAACAACAACAGTACATTCCACCTCTACTTCATTTCCACTCCCTCCTTCATCATCTCTTTCTTTGGAATTATTTAGGTCAACCTTCACCATCTCCTTCATCATTTCGTCTTCATATATCACTGTGGCATCCCAGTATCCCATCCCGAAGCCACCACTCTCTATTTCAAAAGACTCTCGCTCTCTAAGAAGTTTTCCAGTCCACCCTCTTAGCACAGGTCAAGTCCTATCAAGTTTTCTCCTGTACAAAACCATCATGTCCACATACAATAACTGCACAACACTTTATTATTATTACACTTTACTATATAAAAATAAATAAATAATTGAAAACACAATAATTGTAGTTGTTAAACTTACTGTTAGAAATAGCAATGGACCGGTGAATGCCTTGTCCTTCTTTTTCTCCCATGACACCTTGCTATCTATTAGACAATTTAGAACATGGTCACACCAGTCTATCTCTTTGATTTTTTCAACCTCATTCAAGTGACTAACAATCATTGGATTGACATATCCATTTTGCGTGCTGTCGAGAAGCAATGACACTACAAGAACAATAAAGTGCCTAGAAAACCACTCACCACCTTCTTTATGGCTAAGCATTTCTGTACTGACATCGGATGGGCTGATTTTGTATTCATCCTTATCAAATATGCCTTTCCACTCTTCAAGCAATGCACATTCCTCGTTACACGCAACTCACTTCCTTTGTGCAGCAGCAATGAGCATGTTTTCGGGTTGAAGTTATCAACCACCCAAAACCCCAACCTTCCTGGTATTTCACATACATGCAGATCAAACAGTGCACCAAAACCCATCTTGTGTATCTCCTTCTTTTGTGCAGCAGTCATCACAGAGAGAGCTTTCACAATCATGTTGGGTGATGATCTTGTTCTTATTGTCCTAAACCTGGCCTTGATATCTTTAATGCTCTCTTTCTTTATTTTCTTGCTCTCATTTTCCACTAAGTCAGTTGCAGCTCCACCTTGCCCAGGTTGCAGTTCAAAGTCATCATCGCTTTCATTTTCATCAACTACTTTCCTCTGCCTCTTCAGCCTGCAGGCTTAGTTCTGAGGTGCATCTTTGATAGCTGGTCGCTTACCTTTATTGTTCTTCACCACCTGTAAGGTTTTGACTGTGCTCCTTGTAATATGGGAAACAATGCACTATTCAACACAAAGAATGCTCTCTTCCACTAACATAGACACAACTCCTGTTGTAATACATATTATTTTAATCAAATTACTAAATACCTCATGCACTATATCATTGCATTTATGAACATAATACTTTCACTTCATGCACATTCGAAACACCACATTACAATTAAAAACTTCAATAATGATGTAAGCAGTCTACTGTCTGTTAACTGATTTTCAACATTATAGATTTGCTGCACTTATTAAGTAAATTTCATTCACAATCACATTCACATAACAACAATATGAATACACACCAATATATCAAAACACACTTAACCTGTGCATTGTAATCCTTTTCTATCACACAAACAAGCCTTTTAAGCACGCAATTTATGCATTCAAATAAAAATTGGATGCACTTTAATGAAAAATTAGCTCTAGGATAGACCAAATTGTGTTCATCACATATACAAACACTTCATGCACTATATCATTATATGTATGAACCTATTAACTACTCTTTATGCACATTCCAATAAAACACATCCATAGCAAAACTCATCATTCATATACACAATTTCGCTCTTCACTCTACTCCTTTTTAATCACTGAATCATGACTCTTCACTACCCTTTTCCCATTATTTTTCTATTATTCGTTCACTGTTGCAGCACAACATTTACCCATACACACAAATACACAAACAAATCTCACTTTCTATTGTTAGTCCCTGATGCACCGTCGTTTTCGTTCGTCCTTGTCATCCTTCTTCTTCGACGGTTTCCTAGAGTTTCGATGCTACGACACGCCTTCTTCTTCGTCGAGCTCTGGTAGTTTCAGAGTAGAAGTCTGCGCAATGAAGGAAGTTTCTCTTTTTTCGAATATACAGGCACATTAAACGGGAATTCTTCCCATATGGGAACTCGTGCGGCAGAACCGCCATAATTAAGCATCATAGTCTTTTACCCATTTACCCTTTAATTGGCTTCTTAATGCACGTTTCTTCTTTTTTAATCTGGCACGGACGCATCATGCGTTTTTTAATTAATAAAACTGATCATCCCAGTCGCACGATTGACTAATTGGATGGTCGGGTCTGGTTCTTTTTTACTCTCTTAAGAGGGCGTTCTCACATGAACTAATCCCTATATATATATATATATATATATATATATATATATATATATATGTGTGTGTGTGTGTGTGTGTGTGTGTGTGTGTGTGTGTGTGTGTGTGTGTAGGGTTGGGTTCTAATAAGAAGACATCTTAACGTGAGAAGTGAGAAGCTTCCCATTTGCCTCTTTCTGATGCACTTTTTCGCTAATCTGATGCACTTTTTGCGATGGCAGAAAAGTTATGATTAATTACGGAAATGCCACCGTGTCTAGCATCACTTTTTTTAATATTGTTTGCACTTTCCCGTGCACTTTTTTTGCTAATCTGATGCACAGATCTTAAATTGAACGCACCAGATGCATTCTCACTTCTTACGATAAGCACTCTTCTCATTTGATCCATATTCTGTATATATATACATACATATATATATATATATATATATATATGTGTGTGTGTGTGTGTGTGTGTGTGTGTATATATATATATAATGAGATAAAAAAGAAACAATCCAGGCCATTAGATCAACTCATTTTTTTAAATTCTCACGTGAGAATGTGCAGGCCAAGATGGTCATTGTATAATTTGTTTCCTTTTGTACGTAGCATGGCCGGTCATTATCTTTCCATTTTTATTTGTCAATTAATTAAGTCTTAGTTATTTCCTTTTCAGTTATGGATGCCATCCAGTCATTCCATGTATGCGAATTTACCAGCTTCTGTACGAGTGTCTCTTCCTCCCCAAAATCTCCGCAGCTCCATCAATGGATAAAGGTATGTTTTTTAATTTTCTTTATTTTTTTTACGTGTTTCTTTGTTTCATTTGTTTTATTGAACAAGTTTCATCCATCGTTTATGTTTCTTTATTTCACTCGTGTAGAAGCTTTAGAAATTTCTCCTGGATTAACTAAGTATTGGATCCCCGAATGTAATGAATCATTTAAACCAAAGCTTGGCATGGTATTCAAAACCCTTGAGGACGGTATTGAGTTTTATAAGCAATATGCAGCTTGTTGTGGCTTCGATTCTCGTATTGGTTCTCAAATTAAGGACCGCCGACCGAGGACAGACACCATTGTGTGGAAATATGTTGTGTGCAATAGATCGTGTTTCAAAATTGTTGCTAAAGTCAATCCGCGAGAAAGTAGTCATGTTACGTCTTTTAATGTTGTTAGTGATGAACAACATGAATGCTCAGATAATGATGCAGAGAGGGTCACGTTTTTTCAGAGCAACCAATCTTCCCATGCTATTCCCGACCCCGAGAAAAAAAACAGAGGCGTCGCCGTGTATCAAACCGTGTTGGCTGTAAAGCACACATAAGATTAAGACTCGATGGTCTTAAGGGATATGTTATTACGTTATTTGAAGAGCGCCACAATCATCCTATGTCGTCTCTTGATGCAAGACCATTTCTTAAAGTCAATAGGAAGCTTGATCTTGGTCATCAGAAGTTTGTTCTCAATTGTGCAAAGGCTAATATTGGAACTGTTGGAGATATTTTAATTGTGAATCAAGTTTGTCATAGATTAGCTTTATTATTATTCCTTGTATTAAATAAGTGCATGTATTAGACAGAATGTGGGCCAAGTGTTAGGCCCATATAAACAGGCTAAAAGCCTTTCTCGCCTAACCTGAACCTCGCCTATAAAAAGGGAGCCGAGGGTTCAGGATTAGGTTAACGTCGTACTTGTTCATTATAGCCTTACGCGCATATCTTTCTGTTGTACGAGTTCACGGTCTATCAAAGAGGGTTTTACATTGATTCAATCTGTGTTCATCTTTACGTTTAATCTTCTTTGTTAGACTGCTTATCATTGCTGTTACAGAAACAGGGACTATCAATTGGTATCAGAGCCGATCGAGAGCCGATCAGAAGAACGCCTGCAGAAGAATCTGTTTTTCTTTACGTTGTTCTTACTGTCGATATTTTACTCTGTAATCTTGTTTCTTGTTCAAAAGTTGTAAAAGGTACACCCTTAGAATCGTCGTTTCAAAGCGATCAAGGGGTATACTTCAGATTTCGTTTTACGCATATTCTGTACTTGAGATATTTCGAGTAGCCCTTGTCGACATCTAGGTTTTAAGCAGGTTCTGCCAGATATTTCGAGCTGAAAACTTTACCTAAGGATCTCAACATCCTACTCTACAGGAAACTACCTTCAGATTTTGCTTATCTGATTTTTACAGATTGCAGGATTTCGACATTGAGGATTTCGACATCTATATCTCGAGATCAAAGATTTCGAGTTTAAGGTTTCGACATCTGGTCTCGACATTTGATTTCTCAAAATTAAGATTTCGAGTTTTAACTCCTCGACATTTAAAATCTCGAGATCCTCTTCTCGAAATTTGAAATCTCGAGATCCTTAATCTCGAGATCTCTAATCTCGAAATCAAATCTCTATACCGGGCCTCCTTTATCGAAATCCCAGATCTCGATATTCAGTTCTCGACATCTGATTTTCGACATTCTGTCTCTGAAAATCTTTTGAACAATTATCTCGAACGGTCAGTTTTTATACAGCAATGGCCTCCGAATTCAATGCACAAGGGAACAGCAGTACTCCTCCCAGTCTCAGGAAAGGAGAATACCAAATGTGGAGGAATCGATTCCTTAATTTCCTTGAGCACAAAGAGAACTCCGCTGCGATGCTTGAATCCTTGCTTGAAGGACCAGCTGAACTCTTGATTTCAGTTGGTGGTGATCCAGAAAACAACCCTCCTATTCTTCCAGAAATAAGGAGGAAAGTGGCATCTGAATACACGGAAGCTGACAGGCTCAGGCTTCGTGGTGATCTCATGGCCAAAACATACCTTCTTCAAGCAATCCCCAATGAAGTATACGTTCTCATCGATAGCATGCAAACAGCTAAGGAAATGTGGGATGAGATAGAGAAACTGCTTCAAGGCACAAGCATTAGCCTTAAGACCAAGAAGACTACAATTCTTATTGCTTATGACTCCTTCAAAGCAGGCCCGGGAGAACCTTTGAACGAGACTTACAACAGACTTGTTCAACTGGCCAATGAACTCAGAAAAATCAAAGTATTCAGGTCCAACTTGGAACTGAATATTAGATTTCTATCCAGCTTGCATCCTGCATGGGAAAAGACAGTGAAGGATGTTAGATCTCGGATTGACTTGGACGAAATTGACCTCTGCACTCTCTAGGAACATTTGAAGCAATTTGTCAATGAGGTTGCTTGTGCCGAGGATCATCACACCACAAATCCCCTAGCTCTTGTAATGGAAGCTCAACCCAGAAGGACAACCACACCACTGAAGAAGAAGAAGAAGAAGGTGGTGGTTGAATCAGACGATGATGAGAGTGATGACGACAAATCTGATCTGGAGGCTGAGCTTGCAGACTTACAGAAGAAAATGGCACTGCTTTCCAAGAGATTTGCAAAGAAGAACCGCTCCTCCAACAAGCTGAGAACCTCCTCATCTAACTACAAACAGAAGAACCATGAAAAAGGATCTTCTAGAAAGGCGCCATCAGCTGAAGATGCTCCCAAATGCTACAATTGTGGAAAGGCTGGACATGTCATCAAAGACTGCCGCCTCCCAAAGAAGAAGGATGCTAACTTCTACAAGCAAAAGATGCTGTGGAATAAGCAGAAAATGCTGATGGTGCAGAAAGAAGAAGAAACTTCTGCAATGATTGCTGAGAATGATAACTGGGCAGAAGATTCTTCTGATGAGGAGGAGGAAGAAGAAAACTATGCCCTGATGGCACGAGTGGAGGAAGATGAAAGGAAGGGTGATGCTGCGATCCCCGAAAGCGAATGCTCAACAAGCTCTGTAAGTACCTCTCATACTCCTTTAAATAAACAAATGCAGTCCTTACTTGAGAAGGACAATCTAATTAAAGAACTAAAGGAGAGACTAGACAATAATCACAGGGAACTGAAACAGAATCTAGACCAAAAGTCTTCTCTAAGTGTTCAACTTGAAATTGCGAAAGATTTGGTCAAAAAGGTGTCCTCAGATTTTGAAAGTTTTGAACTTAAGATAGCTGAATTAACTAGGAAATTTGAGGATAGCGAACGAGAAAAAAGCACAGCAAAGGCTGAATGCGATTTTTTGCATAATAAAAGAAGAACACTTTTAAACAAAATAAAAGAACTAGAGGATCTAGCTGCTAGAAGAGGTCAGTCTGAACAGACAATTTTTCTTAATCGAATAAAGGATGACCGATTCTACAATCCTAGAATAGGACTGAGCATAAAAAACCCATGTAATCTAAAGAAAGTTAACTGTCTTCAAATTTATAACAAAGATTACATGGGACTAGGGTTTGGTGAAAAAATGTATTTTCGAAGTGATGAAGAAAACGCTGAAGCAGAAGAAGAAAAGAGAAAGAATCCTAAATCTGCGATTTCTTGTGATTATCCCTCTGTTAATGAAAAACAACTTTCACAAGAAAAATCTACTTCCTACTTTAGTGAATGCCTTGAACCTTATGCAAAAGATATTCCACACATAGGACATCCTCTAGATCCACCCCCAAGAGTAGGTATCTCTAAAACTGGAGAGGAACCTTGTATTTTTCCTATGGCTCAAAAACTCAAAAACCTTCAGAAAACTCTTGATAACGAAAGCAACTGGCAGGAACTTCTTCAAAAGTTCAATGAATTAAGTGAGCAGTATCATGCTAAAACAGCCCCTTCTACTTCTAAGACTGATAGTTCACACACCTCACCTGAGAAAAACAAGGTTGTAGAAGGTTCGTCCACTCATCTCTCTTCTCCTTTGTTTACAGGAAATGAAGTGAAGAAGGAAGGAGAAGAGAAGAGTAAGTGGAGGAAAAAGAGGAAGGAAATCCCAGAAGGCAAAAAGAAAGTTTTTGAGAATAGTGCCAGTCCTAGATCTAGTTCTATTTTTTACTCTAAAGTTAATTGTAATTCTGTCTCTACAAAATGTTGGTCCCGGTTGTACTGGATACAGTCTAGAGGGGGGGTGAATAGACTGTATTGGTTTTTAATTTTTTCAAGCTAAGTACCATATTTAACAGAATAGCCTGTTCTGTTGGCAGAACAGACTGGCAACGGATGGGGTTCTGGTAGGGAGTTCTGTTAATAGCCTCACAGAAGCAAAGGCAGTAGGCCTTCTATTAACTCACAAGACCAGTTCTGCTGAACACAGATACCAAGTCTTTGGAGTTAGACAGTTCAAATCAAAACTATGAATGTAAAGCAGTAAGTAAATGACACCAGGGCTTTTTATAGTGGTTCAAGGAACAACTTGTTCCTCTAATCCACTGTTCCACTAAGCTCGTAAAAACTTCCGTTTACAATGCCTTAGCCCTATCACTTAAGAAGCTCTCCACGTCTTCTTCAAGTGTAGATGTCTTCTTGGATGCACTCCCGGCTTCCCTAAGACTGGTCTTTTCACTGAGCTTTCCCAGAAGTATCACCACTTCACAGCTCTAGGTACTTGGACGTCCTTCTTGTGAAAGAAGAGGTTCTATTTAGAACAGGGGTTCCTCCAACTTGCTTCGTTACAAAGAGTTTGTATGTGATGAGCTTGAAGAGTTGAAGAACACTTGGAACTTTGCTTGAGTTGGAAATAAGGATTTTTCCAACTTCTCCCTTCTCTTGTAGAGGATGATGAAGTGTTAATCTCAAGGAGGCTTTTTTCTTTGTAGCGTTTGAATTTCTTGTATGCAGAGTTGTAGCAAAGGTTAGCGAAGTTGCAAAGTTATCCAGTTGTTCTTCGTAGTGTATCTTTTATACTGAGGTTGTCTTCCCGTTGGAGGAGAAGGAGGACAACTGCATTAAATGAGCGAGCAGTTGACTTGACCAGTAGGACCCGGTAAAGTTGGCGGGTTACTATTTTGGGATAAAGTAATCCTGACATTGCGGCCAATCATCTGCAATTACTCTACGGAGCATGGGGAGCATTAAATGTGCATTTAATGCGTGCACTGTAGCGTTTCCGTTCAAGTCTCCTAGCCGTTGAAGGAATCTTCCAGTTGATTTCCCGGCTTTGTGGAATTCTTCTAAGTGTCAGGCCTTCTGGTGTCTTTAACAGAGAGTTGATCAGAGAAGGTCTGGAGCACTTCTGTTGAGAGGATATCCAACAGAGAACCAGGAGGGTTTCTGTCAGAGTAAAGGTTAACAGAGACCCTGAGGTTTTCTGTTCTGAAGCAGAGAACCAAAGGTCCTCTGTTCAACTAATGCCTTATCAAGGGTCTTCTACCCTTGGAGCCCTTCTGCTTTGTAGGTCTTCTGGTTTGGAGGCTTTCTGCTAAGTCGATTAAGCTAAGGAATTTTACAAATGAAAATTCAAATACATTAAGTCTAAAGAGGGGTACTCTAAAGTCCTAATTAATCTAGCATCATCAAAATCTAATTACAAATATTCCTTACAATTTCCCCCTTTTTGATGATGCCAAAACCCTTTAACTATTTCCAGAGAAGTGCCTTCACCATAAAGAATTAAAGTTTAAAAACTTCCATTAAAATCTTGGTGGGAAACTTGGCATAGGAAAATAGTAAGAGTGCAGTACAATCAGATAGTAGATAATAATTAAAAAAGCAAACACAGACAGAAAGCAAAGAGACAGGAAATGAGGAAAAGCCTTACAAAGTGAAAAGGCAGAGATGTGATTTTATTAGATATGTTTTTCAGAGATATTTCTTACACATTCTCCATATTAGCTGCTTGCAGAGCTTCTTCCTCCAATCTTTGAAGCCTTAGCAGCTCTTCATTAATTTCTGCTCTGATCTTGGATAAGTTGCCAGAACTTTGATAAGATGCCCATATGGGAGAGAGCTTGCAATCCAGATAGCTGAGAACACCTTCATGTACTGTCTTGCCAGGGACAATATTGTTCTTGTACCATTCTTCAGCTTCTTCTAAGGATCCCCCATATCTGACTCGTACAACACCATCTTTATCCAAAAAGAGGTTCTGTTGTTGGGTGAGAGTCATTTTTACCTTCATTTCTTCAAATTGAGCTCTGTCATTTCTCTGGGAGCCACCCAATCTCCATTCAGTGAAGCTAAGGACTTTCTTCTTCTTAGTGCCTTTCTTTGCTGGAGATGGGGGTCTAGGTATACCTGCTGCTCTCTTTTTCTGTAAGGCAACTTCAAAGTAAGGAGCAGGATCTACTATAGGTTCAGCAGAAGATGGTGTTCTAGCAGGAGTTCTGTTGGACCGAGGCCTAGTCTGTTGAGGGTCCTCTTCCCCCCTTTTGGCATCATGTAAGTCCTCTAGCATCATGCTGATCTTCTGAAACTATGAGGCCTGAGAGGAGGCTATCTTCTCAAGGGCCTCTGGTAGGGTCTGAGTTACAGAAGTAAGGCCTTCTATTAGCCCTTGCTGCTTCTGAATAGCAGAGAAGATGTCCTTGTTGTTGGCTTCAAGTAGTACCATCTTCTGGTATCTGTCTCTGTCAGCAGAGAGAAGATGTTGAGCTTGATCTTGGTGAGCTCTGCACATTTCCTCGATGGAGATCAGTTGCCTCTTAGTTCTGGCATCAGATTTTTGCAGAGCCTCAAGATTCTCTGAGATTGTGCAGATGGCATGTCCTTGACTTAGAATAGTTTGTTGAAAGACAGAGAGGGTCTTGTGGATACCTACCACTTCTGTTGACAGTGCATCTGTTCTGGCAGAGGAGGAGGCCATGAAATTGTGGAGTGTTTCTGTGAGATTTTCAAAGCGATCTGATATGAACTGCATCCGAGAATTGAGATTATCATTCACATGAGCAAGGTGCTCAAAGTGCTTGTCATTGATCTGGATGAGCTTGTCCATGCCTTGGAGGACTTGTCCACCAAATTCTTCTGCTGTTTCAACAAACTTGTTGAAGGGAATTTGATTCTCTTGTCCATCAGATTGAGGCAGCTCTAAACCTCTTCCCTTAGGCAAAGGGTGATGTTCTTGGACAAAGGAGAGAGATTAGACAAGAAGTTCATGCTCAAGTTGAGTCAGAGGAGGGGTCTTCTGTCTCTTTGAAGTAGCTTTGTATGACTTGCTGACCATGAATCCATCCATGTCAGAAGAGTCTTCATACGAGGAGTAGATTGGGATTCTATTTCTGATTACCTTCTTCTTCTTCCGGAGGGAGGGATTGTGGGCAGTAGAATGCCTAGAATAACCTTGAGGTGCAGAGATGGGCGAGACTGTAGTAGGATCAGAGTCTCTAAGGAACCATTCAGGTTTTAACTGAGCTGCATGTTGGTGTGGAGGAAGGGACTCTTGTGGAGTGACTTGATGTCCAAACTTGGAAGGTGAAGAGGATTTCTGTTGGGATGAGGAGCTCTGGTGCTGAGGTGTAGTTTGAGAAGAAGGGATTTTCTGTTGAGGTGAGGCATGATGTTGTGGAGGAGATGGTGGGGGTGAGGGGGAGCGGTTTCTGAAGGGAATAAGTTCTCTGCAAGGTGATTTGGTTTTCTTTTTGGGTGAGTGAGGAGAGGTGGGGGTTTTCTGTTCAGGGGATTGAAGTTGAGGGTTTTCTGGTGGAGGGGTTTCTGTGATAATAAGAGATGAGGGGATATGGGGTTCTGTTGAGATATGAACAGAAGGGGTTGGAGAAATTACCTCAATTATATTGTCTTCAAGCAAAGAAGTCCTCCACTCCTTGATGCGTTCCATCATAGCTTGCCGTTCTGTCTTAGGTACAGAGGGCTCGCCTGGGTTAAAGTTAGGTTGAACAGATTCTGTTGCCATTTTGGCAAAGAGTCATTCTTCAAAAGCTTCTATTTCTCCTTCTTTCAGAGGTTTGACTGTCTCTTCTGAGGGTGAGGATATGAGGACAGCCTTTCCCTTGTAGCCTGCCTTCTTCTTTTCAAGAACAGAATGAAGGAAATTGAGGGCAAAGCATTTGGAGACATCATCAGTGCCTACCCACTTCAGGATGGCCTCTTCTTCAGGCTCATAGTGATCACAGTATTGGATGATTTTGTGAAGGGGTCCCATTCTCCATCTTCTCCATTCAAGGACCCGGGCAAACTGTCTATCCAGCAAGGACAGATACCCTTCTTTGTCAGTACTGGGGTGCTCTGTTGGAGTTGGCACCCTATTCTGTTCAGGAGAGGCAACAGAGGTGGGGATCTCTGGTTCCCCCTGAATGTCTGCCACTTCCTCAGACATTGTGACCACAGGTTTAGCAACCTTCGTTTTGGTCTTTGTGATCCTCTTCCTCTTCTGTCCAGCCTTCATGGTTGGAGGAGCAACCAGTTCTGCCTTCTTGGCCTTCTTCTTCTTCTTTTCAACAGAAGGGGCTTCAGAGAGAGGGGTTTCTTCACCTTCTCTCCTTGTTGTCTTTTAATATCAAGCTGAAGTTGTCTCTTCAGCTCTGCCTTAATAGCTTTTTCCCTGTTTGGAGAGGCAGACAAGAAGATTACCTTGGTGTGATCCAGGGGTGTGACCTTCCTCAAGGTTACACCTTGATTGAGGAGCAGTGCTGAGATGAGCAGTCCATGCCCTAACTTCCCAGAATAAAGGCCTGTCTTGGGGTTCTTCTTCTTGATGAATTCAATCGGGGATCGAACCATTACCTGACCCCAGTTGACATTCACCCCATGATGTACTGCATACAGAGCCTTGGCATTTGCAGTAGTGACATCATCAGTAGAGGTGAATTTGCACCACACACATTTGTGAAATATGATGATGAGCAGCTCAAAGTCCTTCTTGAGCAGATTCTTTTTGATATTCACCTTCTCCACTTCTTCTCCTTTTCTGCAAAAATTTCTCTTGAATTCAGGTACAGTGACGTCAGCTTCCTCCAAATCAAATAGAGAGGCCCTGCCTTCCTCTAGTTGAATATCAAAGACCTTGTTGATGACGTCAGCATCAACCAAAATTTCTTCTCCTTGGACACTGGAGGTGATGGTTTCATTCTTGAAGGATGCGTTGAGATAGAACTCAACAGTGTCGATGTTGCTGTAAACTTCATAAGCATGGGTGATGACATTGCTCAGTTGACACTCTGTCAGTCCGTCAATAATGGTGGTCATCCTCTCCTTTTTCTCAGTGAATCTGGGTAGAACATCCAGTTCGCATTTCATTCCTGTCAAAACATTCTTGAGCAGGGTTGCTTTTTGTCCCTTGGTAAGATCAGTGAAGCTCAAGAAAGCCATGGTCGTTTTGAACGATTGAGAGTTTTGGAGAGATGAAAGTTCAAAAGCTTGAGAGTAATGGAAGCAGTAGAGATTTAGGTTGGAAGGAGGGGAATATATGGGTACGGGTTAGTGGACATTTGAGATAATTTACGGTTCCGAGGTACCAATAAATGTAAAAAGGGGCGCAGTAAATATTATGCGGCTGTATACCGTTTTAAGGGTAAAAGGGTAAAAGACCTTTAATAATTTACTAGGTCACCCGGTTTTCAGAATTTTCTAAGTCCACAACCTTCTGTTAGATATAAGAGGAGGTTTTCTATAGGAAGGAAGAGAGGGTTTCTGTTGTTGAGGTGTTCTGCCAGGGTAGAGAACAGAAGGGGGTTAACAGAGGGGGTTCTGCAACAGGTATTCTGTTAACAGAGATTTAGCAACAGAGGGCCTTCCTTTTCAACTTTCCCTTGGGATTTCATCCATCATCCCCAATTCCTCTCTCAGTTTGTTGAATCTAGCCTCTGGAAGAGGCTTTGTCAGAATGTCTGCAAGCTGGTCTTCTGTTGGCACATGTTCCATGCAAATGTGCTTCTTTTCAACATGATCTCTGATGAAGTGATGTCTGATCTCAATGTGCTTGGTCCTGGAGTGAAGAACTGGATTCTGAGTGATGGCAATGGCACTGGTGTTGTCACACAGCAATTTGATCTCATTTGCTTGAATGCCATAATCCTTCAACTGTTGCTTCATCCAGAGTAACTGAGCACAGCAACTCCCAGCTGCAATGTACTCAGCTTCTGCTGTACTTGTTGAGATTGAGTTATGCTTCTTGCTAAACCAGGAAACAAGCCTTCCTCCTAGCATTTGACAGTGACCAGAGGTGCTCTTCCTGTCTAATCTGCAACCTGCAAAATCTGAGTCAGAGTAACCAATTAGTTCAAAGTTACCTCCCTTAGGATACCATAGGCCTGCATTTGGATTTCCTTTGATATATCTGATGATTCTCTTTGCAGCACTAAGATGGCTCTCCTTGGGCTTTGATTGGTATCTGGCACAGATTCCAACAGAGAAATAGATGTCTGGTCTGCTTGCAGTCAGATACAGCAGAGATCCTATGATTCCTCTGTATGTTGTTGCATCAACATCCTTTCCTTCATCATCTGGACCAATTCCTTGTGAAGTGTTCATGGGAATCTTCACTGAGGATTTGCCTTCCACTCCAAACTTCTTGACAGGTCTCTGGTATACTTCCCTTGATTCATAAAGATTCCTTCTGGAACTTGTTTGACTTGTAGTCCTAGGAAGTAGCTGAGTTCTCCCATCATACTCATTTCAAATTGACTCTGCATCACTTGAGAAAATTTCTTGCACAGTTCTGGATTAGTACTACCAAATATAATATCATCAACATATATTTGTACTAACAGAATATGATTAGAAACAGAGATTTGAAATAGAGTTTTGTTAACCTTTCCTTTAGTAAACCCATGGTTCACTAGGAAAAGGGACAATGTGTCATACCATGCTCTGGGAGCTTGCTTAAGACCATATAGGGCCTTTTTAAGCTTGTAGACACAAGAGGATTGAGTAGGAATGACAAAACCTGGTGGTTGTTCCACATAAACTTCTTCTTCAAGATCTCCATTCAGAAATGCACTTTTGACATCCATCTGGTAGACCTTGATGTTGTTGTAAGCAGCATAGGCTAGAAATATTCTGATGGCTTCAAGTCTGGCAACTGGTGCAAAGGTCTCATCAAAATCTATTCCCTCTTCTTGGAAATTACCTTTAGCTACCAGCCTTGCTTTATTCCTTACAATGTTGCCATCTTCATCAGCCTTGTTCTTGAATACCCATTTGGTTCCAATGACATTCTGGTGCTGTGGCCTAGGAACAAGTTCCCATACTTTGATCCTTTCAAACTGAGTAAGCTCTTCTTGCATTGCATTGATCCAATCTGAGTCTGCAAGAGCTTCTTCCACAGTCATGGGTTCCATCTGAGATATATAGCAGGCAAGCATTGCTTCTCTCCTTGTTGATGCTGATCTGGTCTGCACACCACTTCTGATATGCCCAATAACTTGATTAGGAGGATGGTCTCTTAACCATGTCAGATCAGGTTCTGTCAGTTGCTGTCTGGGTCTTTCTTGTTCTTCATCTTCTGAGTCTTCATCTTCATTCAACAGAAGGGGGTTTGGTGCAGGTGTTGGAAATGAAGGGTTGTCTGCTACCTCTTCTGTTGGTTCTGGTGTTCTGTCTTCTATGCTGACTTCCTTGAGGATCTCTGTTACCTCTTTAACAGAGATGCTTTCATCAAACTTCACATGTATAGATTCTTCAACATGTAGAGTTCTTTTGTTGAGTACTCTATAGGCTTTACTGGTGTTTGAATAGCCTATAAAGATACCTTCATCAGCCTTTTCTTGGAAGACTTTCAGATGCTCTTTTCCATTGTTAAGAATGTAGCACTTGCATCCAAACACATGAAAGTAGCTGATGTTGGGTTTTCTTCCTTTCCACAGTTCATAAGGGGTCTTCTGGTGATTCTTGTTGATCATTCTTCTGTTCTGAGTGTAGCATGCAGTGTTGATTGCTTCAGCCCAATATCTCATAGGTAGACCAGATTCTGCAATCATTGTTCTTGCAGCTTCTTTTAAAGTTATGTTCCTCCTTTCTGCTACGCCATTCTGTTGAGGGGTTCTGGCGGCAGAGAGTTGATGAAAGGTTCCATTTTGATCACAGAAGTCCTTTATGACTTGGTTGACAAATTCAGTTCCTCTGTCAGACCTGATTGTCTTAACCTTCAAGTTCTTCTCAGTCTGAAGTTGCTTTAACAGAGATGGCAACTTCTGAAGAGTTTCATTTTTCTTTGATAGAAAGATAGTCCATGTATATCTGGAATAATCATCAACCATGACTAGGGTGTATTTCTTGCCACCCACGCTTGGAGTTTCAACAGGTCCAAATAAATCCATGTGGATCAGATTTAGAGGACTTGTAGAAAGATCTCCAGCAATGGGTTTGAAAGAGTTCTTCTGTTGCTTTCCCTTCTGGCATGCACTGCAGAGGGTCTCTTTCTTGTAAACTATGTTTGGCAGTCCATCAACTATGTGTTCTTTTGCCAGTTTGTTGATTGTTTTGAAGTTCAAATGGCTAAGCTTCTTGTGCCAGTCCCAGTTTAGTTTTGAATCTCCCTTGGCTATCAGGCAAACTCCATCCTTTGCTGTGTTCCAATCAACCACATAGATGTTCTTCTTCCTTGATGCTGTAAGAACCACTTCCTTTGTTGTCTCATGCTTCACATAGCAGAAGTCCTTTGTGAATTCAACAGTAGAGCCTTTGTCACAGAATTGGCTAGCACTCAGCAAGTTGAACTTCAGTCCTTTGACATATGAGACATCATCAATGACTATCTGGTTCTTGATCAGCTTTCCTCTTCCTTTTGTTTGACCTTCTTTATCATTACCTCCAAAGGTAACTCTAGGTCCCTTGCATTTCTGGAACTCAGTTAGGCAACTTCTGTCACCTGTCATGTGCCTGGAGCATCCACTATCAATAAACCATTCTTGCTCTGAGATAGCTCCAGCACACAGTTCCTGCAAGATCAAAAGTAAGATTTAGGTACCCAAGCAATGCTGGGTCCTGGGGGGTCATGAAGTCTGGGTAGTTGCTACCATTTTGGTCTCATCAGGTGAAACCTTGGTGGGTGGTACCCATTGTCCACCTGGTAGTTATAGTAAACTGAAGTGTGATTCACTTTGGGCAGATGCTTGTGAGGGTCATGCTTCCTGTTTACATACTTTTGCATAGCTCTCTTTGTTGGAAAGAAGTCCCATATACTATCAAGAGCAGAGGGACGGTTAGCTTTGGGCTTCTGAAGTTGACCAGCCAACCTCTTCTGCCTAAAGCTAACTTTCTCTTGATATTTGCCCTTCTGGTGATCATTTCTGGCACGATTGTAATGAGGTTGCCTGTCGATGAATGTTTTCTTATTTTTGTTATCTTGAAAACCATTTCTGTTGTTAGGTTTTCTGCTAGGTTGTCATGAACAACCTTGGTGCCAGATACACCAGCTTGACAAATGGGGCTAGAAATCAGTGGCACTATGACCTTATCTGCCTTAGCAACACTGGTGCTAGGCATTACAGAAGGCTCACCTGATTCTGTTGAGTCATAACCAAGACCAAAGCCAGTGCCAATCTGTTGATCAAGTACAATCTTTTCCATGGAAGACTGGGCCTTCTGGTAAGCTTTGTACTTAATCTCGAGAGGCTCTATTTCTCTTATTCTCTTGAAAAGAGAAACATTTTCAGTCTGCAGCTGATCTCTTTCCTTAATCAGAAGATTGATTTTGATCTCAACCTCCTTTTTTAAGTCAAGAATTTCAGCTTTCAACTTACTGTTTTCTTTAGTGACAGAGGAATAAGTGGCTTGGATGGCCTTAAACTCTTCCCAAAATTCTGACATTGAATCAGAATCAAAAGCTAAGCCTACCGAAGAAAAACTAGATTCAGAAGTAGAGGTTACCTCATCATCAGAATGAGCCATGAGGCATAGGTCTTCTGTCTCAGTATCAAGGCAACAGAAGGCCTCATCAGAATCTGAGTCAGAACTAGATTCTGTCTCTGACAGAGGGTCTTTCTCAAGCTGTTCTGTCACAAGTGCTTTTCTCCTTCTGGAGTTGTCTTCATACTTCTTCTTTTCTCCATCATGCCCTTGTTTCTTGGACACTCTTGGATGTGGACATTCTGCTTTGAAATGTCCAGGTTGTCTGCAGTTGTAACAGAAAAGCTCACCACTGCTTTCTGTTATTTTGACCTTCTGGTATGGCTTTCTGTTGAATGATGGACTCCTTCCATCTTTGGGATTCTTCATAAACTTCTTGAATCTCATAGCAAAAGCAGCCATATATTCGTCAGATAAAAGTACTGAAGGGTCAAAGTCATTTACCTTTGATGTGCTGGCAGTGAGGGCTGTAGTGGTCCTCTCTTCTGGTACATCTTCCTTTTCTTCAATCATTTCAAACTCATGAGCTTTGAAATCTGAAATGAGCTTATCAGTGGGATAAGTCTTTACATCCTTGCTGGCTTGGACAACAACCACCTTCATCTTCCATGCTGAGGGCAGTCCCCTCAACACCTTCAGGTTGATCTCCTTGGTGGTGAGTTCCTTGCCAAGCTCAGAGATCTCTCCAGTGAGAGTGAGGAGCCTGTCATACATCTTGGAGATGCTTTCACCAGGGAGAAGTTTGAAGTCATCAAACTTCTTGTTGGCTATTGTCAGCTTGTTGTCCTTCTCTTGCTCATCACCAGCTCCAATGAGCTCAAGAGTATCCCAGATTTCCTTTGCAGTCTTGCACTTCTTTATTCTGTTGAAGTACCTATCATCGATGGACTTGTAAAGGATGTCCTTAGCAATGTTGTCCAGATTGTACTTCCTTCTTTCTTCAGTTGTCCACTCAGATTTGGCCTTATTGATCATCTGAGGTCTAGTGTTGTCAATAGCATGTTCTGGGTTGACCTTTGGGAAGCTTGTGAAGGGTCCTATGTCAAGTACTTCCCACATCTCATCATGAAGAGCACAAAGATGTGCCTTCATCCGGATCCTCCAGTCATCAAACTTAAGATCTGAAAACATAAGATTCTTGGACAAGGAGTGATCCATTATATCAGATAAAAATGAGGTAAAACAGAAAAACAAGTGGATTTTTGTTCAGCAAATAACCTAAGAGATTATTAGAACAAGGAGTCTCTGATACCACTTGTTGGTCCCAGGTTGTACTGGATACAGTCTAGAGGGGGGGTGAATAGACTGTATTGGTTTTTAACTTTTTCAAGCTAAGTACCAGATTTAACAGAATAGCCTGTTCTGTTGGCAGAACAGACTGGCAGCGGATGGGGTTCTGGTAGGGAGTTCTGTTAATAGCCTCAGAGAAGCAAAGGCAGTAGGCCTTCTGTTAACTCACAAGAACAGTTCTGCTGAACACAGATACCAAGTCTTTGGAGTTAGACAGTTCAAATGAAAACTATGAATGTAAAGCAGTAAGTAAATGACACCAGGGCTTTTTATAGTGGTTCAAGGAACAACTTGTTCCTCTAATCCACTGTTCCACTAAGCTCGTAAAAACTTCCGTTTACAATGCCTTAGCCCTATCACTTAAGAAGCTCTCCACGTCTTCTTCAAGTGTAGATGTCTTCTTGGATGCACTCAAGGCTTCCCTAAGACTGGTCTTTTCACTGAGCTTTCCCAGAAGTATCACCACTTCACAGCTCTAGGTACTTAGACGTCCTTCTTGTGAAAGAAGAGGTTCTATTTAGAACAGGGGTTCCTCCAACTTGCTTCGTTACAAAGAGTTTGTATGTGATGAGCTTGAAGAGTTGAAGAACACTTGGAACTTTGCTTGAGTTGGAAATAAGGATTTTTCCAACTTCTGCCTTCTCTTGTAGAGGATGATGAAGTGTTAATCTCAAGGAGGCTTTTTGCTTTGTATCGTTTGAATTTCTTGTATGCAGAGTTGTATCAAAGGTTAGCGAAGTTGCAAAGTTATCCAGTTGTTCTTCGTAGTGTATCTTTTATACTGAGGTTGTCTTCCCGTTGGAGGAGAAGGAGGACAACTGCATTAAATGAGCGAGCAGTTGACTTGACCAGTAGGACCCGGTAAAGTTGGCGGGTTACTATTTTGGGATAAAGTAATCCTGACATTGCGGCCAATCATCTGCAATTACTCTACGGAGCATGGAGAGCATTAAATGTGCATTTAATGCGTGCACTGTAGCGTTTCCGTTCAAGTCTCCTAGCTGTTGAAGGAATCTTCCAGTTGATTTCCCGGCTTTGTGGAAATCTTCTAAGTGTCAGGCCTTCTGGTGTCTTTAACAGAGAGTTGATCAGAGAAGGTCTAGAGCACTTCTGTTGAGAGGATATCCAACAGAGAACCAGGAGGGTTTCTGTCAGAGTAAAGGTTAACAGAGACCCTGAGCTTTTCTGTTCTGAAGCAGAGAACCAAAGGTCCTCTGTTCAACTAATGCCTTATCAAGGGTCTTCTGCCCTTGGAGCCCTTCTGCTTTGTAGGTCTTCTGGTTTGGAGGCTTTCTGCTAAGTCGATTAAGCTAAGGAATTTTACAAATGAAAATTCTAATACATTAAGTCTAAAGAGGGGTACTCTAAAGTCCTAATTAATCTAGCATCATCAAAATCTAATTACAAATATTCCTTACACAAAACAAACTTCTAGTAGTTCAGTCTTGAGTCCCAAGCTGAATATTTCTGAGACTTCTTTTAGACATCGTTCTATTCATAATACCAGTATTGCTTATGGTTATTCTGTTCCAGACCCCCATAATTATGAATGTGATGTGAATGTTGTTAAAGCAAAGCCTCACAGAAAGCTCAAACCAGAAAGAGAAACCAAGAAAAGAACTTCTAAGGGAACATTTTGTATTCCTGATATGAAATATGCTCTTCGAGTTCATTCAAGGAAACATCTTAATCGGCTTTCTAAAGAGGAAATTTTCAAAACCAAACTTAAGAAACAACCATTGAATCACAAAGCGCATGTCTACTCTCCTCCCAAAGCTAAAACTGAAAGGTGGGTCCCCACGATAAGACCCACCAAAACTGAAACGAAAAGGTGGGTCCCCAAGATGAGACCTACCAAACTTGAAATGGATAGGTGGGTCCACAATCGCAGATCCACCAAAACTGAAACAGAAAGGTGGGTCCCCAAATTTAGACCCACCAGAACTAAAACAGAAAGGTGGGTTCACAACATCAGACCCACCAGAATGGAAACTGCTAAGTGGGCTCCAAAAACCAGACCCACTGCAAAAGCAGATCTGGCTATTGGAGAGCCCACAAGAGAAAGATCTTTTGTTGAAAGAGCTGCTGACCTTGGATCACAGCTAAAAGCAAGATTTAGAAAGGTGTTTTTTGATAATAAGGAAGGACCCACTCCAAGATGGGTACCTAAACCTGTTTGATTGTTTTGCAGGATGGTCATGTGTGGCACTTAGACTCAGGATGCTCAACCCACATGACCGGAATAAAACACCTATTGAGCAACTACACCAACTGCTACGGAGGCAATGTCAGATTCGGGAATGACGCCTCATCTCCTATTCTTGGGTATGGGGACGTCATTTGTGCCAGTGTCACTATAAAAGACGTTTCATTTGTCAAAGGGCTCAAACACAACTTACTGAGCATAGGGCAATTCTGTGACAGCGGGATGGAAGTGAGGTTCTTTGCAAAACAATGTTGTGTTCTTGACAGCACAGGAAATACATTATTAACGTGTTACAGAACATCAAATTTGTACACTATTGATCTGAAAAGCGTCCAATCCACCACTTCCATCTGTCTGCTGTCCAAAGCTTCAACTGAACAGAACAACCTATGGCACAGACGTCTCTCCCATCTGAACTTCAAACATCTATCAACCTTGTCCTCTAAGAAACTTGTCAAGGGGCTTCCTCTGCTAAAGTCTTCCGCTGAAAATCATTGTAGTGCCTGCAAAATGGGCAAAATGACGCGAAGCTCCAACAAGTCGAAAACAGAACCATCATCTACACATCAGTTGCAGCTAATTCACATGGATCTGTGTGGACCTATGAGAGTCCAAAGCATCAACGGTCGCAAATACACTCTGGTGATCGTTGATGACTTCTCGAGGTACACATGGACAAAATTTCTCTGTTCAAAGGACGAGGCTGCAGAAAACATTATGACCTTTATCAGGAAAATCCAGAAACTGCTACAGCACAGTGTTCGAATTGTAAGAACTGACAATGGTACCGAGTTCAAAAATCAAACTCTCACTGAGTTCTATGAATCACTCGGTATCACTCAGCAATTTGCAGCAGCTAAAACTCCCCAACAGAACGGAGTTGTTGAGAGAAAGAACAGAACCTTTGTTGAAGCAGCACGCACCATGTTAATCCAATCCAGACTGCCTCACTTCATGTGGGCAGAGGCAATCAATACTGCGTGCTTCACTCAGAACAGAACATCCATCCATAAACGCTTCGACAAGACTCCATATGAAATCCTCTTCAACAGAACTCCTGACATCTCTTTCTTCAAGGTTTTTGGCTGCAAGTGCTTCATACTAAATGATCGGACAGAGAGAAGTAAGCTGGACCCCAAAGCCAGAGAAGGTGAGTTTATTGGCTACTCACTGCAGTCCAAAGCTTACAGAGTCTATCTCAGAGACAAGCGCACTGTCATCGAGAGTGTAAATGTTACATTCTATGAAATGGCAGACTTCGCGATCGAACATCTACAGACTGATCCATCACATGCTGTACCAGTAGCTTCTGATAAAGCTGAACCAAACACCGAACATGAAGATGTGATTCTCGATTCTCTTTTCAGAAATTTCTACGAGAACTCACAACCTCCACCTCCTCCATGCACTCCAGCTTCAACATCAACTCAAACAGCAGAGATTCCGCTCCTCACAGGTCCAGACGATGTACCATCCACACCCTCAACCCCTCAATCCAATCTCAGAGGTGTGGATGATCACGACTTTGCTACAAGTCCAGATTCATCTCCATTGCACACCACAGCTGCTCCAGAGCCCTCAAACTCCTATCAGGACTCGGATCAACCAATCATTACTCCAACTCCTCTAGCTCATGAGAGGAAGTGGACGAGAGCACATCCCGTTGATCAGATAATAGGTGATCCGAGTCAAGGTGTGCGCACAAGATCCGCAACGATGAATAAATGCCACTTCGCGTGCTTTCTAAGCAAGTCAGAACCATCAAAGGTCTCTGATGCACTACTTGATCCAGATTGGGTGATTGCGATGCAAGATGAACTCAATCAGTTTGACAGACTGGATGTATGGTCACTGGTACCCAAGCCTCAGAGAAAAACTATCATTGGCATGAAGTGGGTATTCAAAAATAAAAGAGATGAAGAAGGAACAGTTGTAAGGAACAAGGCAAGGCTGGTCGCAAAGGGATATAATCAACGGGAAGGCATAGACTACGATGAAACATTTGCGCCCGTAGCTAGAATTGAAGCAATTCGCCTCTTTCTTGCATACGCAGCGCACAAAAACTTCACCGTCATTCAGATGGACGTGAAAACAGCTTTTCTAAATGGGACTTCAGAAGAAGAAGTCTATTTTGCTCAACCAGAAGGATTTGTAGATTCAAAATTCCCAGACCATGTATACAAGCTCAAGAAATCTCTCTATGGGTTGAAACAGGCACCCAGAGCTTGGTACGATGCCTTGACCGAATTTTTGATTGATTCAGGTTTCTCCAAAGGAAAGATTGATACGACTCTAGTTATCAAGCGACAGAAATCTGACATCATTCTGATTCAGATCTATGTTGATGACATCATCTTTGCCTCTTCAAATCCGCGCCTATGCCAACATTTTGAGAAACTGATGAAAACAAAGTTCGAGATGAGCATGATGGGTGAACTTAACTTCTTCTTAGGCCTGCAAGTAAGACAACTCTCTGACGGCATCTTTATCAACCAGTCCAAATACATTCTGGATATGCTAAAGAGATTCAACATTGAAGGCAAATCCTCCATGACGACCCCCATGTCCCCAAACAATAAACTGGACTCAGACCCCTCTGGGAAGCCAGTTGATGCTACGAATTACAGGGCCATCATTGGATCTTTGCTATATCTCACGTCAAGCAGGCCTGACATTGTCTTCTCCACATGCTTATGTGCTCGCTTTCAAGCCAATCCGAAGGAATCTCATCTGGCCGTTGTACGACGAATTTTAAGATACCTCAAAGGCACTGTGAATCTAGGCCTTTGGTATCCCAAGCATTCAGGCTTTATCTAGTCGGATACTCGGATGCTGATTTTGCTGGTTGCCGGATGGACCGCAAAAGTACATCGGGAGCCGTCCAATTCTTGGGCGAGAAGCTAGTCTGCTGGTCTTCCAAAAAGCAGAACTGTGTGTCAACATCTACAGCTGAGGCCGAATACGTCGCGGCTGCTAGTTGTTGTTCACAAATATTATGGATGAAGACTCAGCTCCAGGACTACGGTTACACATTCCGCCACATCCCGATCTACAGTGACTCTCAAAGCGCCATCGCCATCACAAGCAATCCTGTTCACCACTCCCGCACCAAACACATTGATCTGCGCTATCATTTCATCAAGGATCACGTGGAGAAAGGAGACATATATATGTACTTTGTAAGCTCAGAGCTTCAACTGGCTAACTTGTTTGCTAAGGCATTGGATGAAAAAAGATTCCAGTTCCTGGTCTCCAAGTTGGGCATGTTGAACCTCGAGCCTGTTTAATTTTTGTCTCCACTGGTCTGAAAAGTGTGTGTGTGTGGGACTTGTAAAAAGTGTGTGTGAGTGTGATCTGTAAATAGTGTGTGCGTTGCATGTGTTGAGGGGGAGAAAAACCAGAAAAAGAACAAAAAATAGTGTGTGTGCGTTGCATGTGTTGAGGGGGGGGGGGGGGGAATAAAAATGAACAAAAAATAGTGTGTGTGCGTTGCATTTGTACATATTGTTTGTTGCATTTTTTTTGGGGGGGGGAGAAAATTTTCACTGATTGAGGGGGAGCTCTATATTTTTACTGGTATTGGGCCTCGAAAATCTTTTAAAAAGGCATTATGAGCTAGCCCAATCATTCGAGCTCAACTGTTACGAAGGAGGTCCAAAAAATTTCTCGCGTATATAAGCCTCGCGAAAAACCCTTCTCTTCCCATTCTAATCTTTTCACGAAGGCAAGGATTTTTCGCAAGTCAGAGCTCTCAGACAGTCCCTTCTTCTTCTTCCCAAAACTTCTGTTTTCGCAAACCCTTCTCCTTCTCCGTTTCTCTTTCACGACAACCTTCTAAGGTAGTTCCTCCGTCGTGTTCGAATTCCATAAAAATGCTTCAACGGAAAAACGTTTCTCGCAGAACGATCACCTTTTCTCAAAATCAAAAAATAGGGTTTTTCATTTGATAATAGGTCGACATCTTGTTATTTATCGTTTTGGTATATCGTGTTTATGTCTTTGCAGGTGGATTCATCTCTTCGAAATCATGATTTCGAGATTTTGGTTTTCAAGATCTCGAGATCGTCGATTCATCTTCGAGCAAGATCTCAAGATTTACATCTCGACATCTTGATATCGAGATTTGAATCTCGAAATCAAGATCTCGAGATTTGCATCTCGACATCTTGATCTCGAGATTTGAATCTCGAAATCAAGATCTCGAGATTTGCATCTCGACATCTTGATCTCGAGATTTGAATCTCGAAATCAAGATCTCGAGATTTGCATCTCGACATCTTGATCTCGAGATTTGAATCTCGAAATCAAGATCTCGAGATTTGAATCTCGAAATCAAGATCTCGAGATTTGAATCTCGAAATCAAGATCTCGAGATTTGAATCTCGAAATCATGATCTCGAGATTCAGATCTCGAGATTTGGACTTTGCAATGTTTTTTCTAAATTCCACCTGCATAAACTTATCTGAAACCTAAAAACCAAACTCTTTCGATCTAATCAAACCGTTGAATTTCATATGCTGACTCCCTGCTTCTACAGTTTATAATGGCAGGAACAACTCAAATGCAGATCGACGATGCCATCTACACCAAGGGGAAATGGATCAAGGTGTTGGACAACAATTTCCAGCTAGACCTTACAGTGTTCAAGTGCCAGAAACCAGTGATTCCAGCAATCATGAAAGGTCACTATCTCTGGCCTGCACTTCACAACGCAAAACCAGTGCCAGAGATATACCTACAATAGTTTTGGGGTCACATGCATACGGAATCACCGAAGGATCGTTCCAAGATAAAGACCAAACTGAACGGCATGCGCGTGGTTCTGACACCATCAACACTGCGTACTACATTAGCGCTGCCAGTCCGAGACACGTATGATGCGCTACCATCCATCCCCGATCTACTGAAAGACGTGGCATCCCTCGGCTACACCTCCTTACTGCCACAGCTCTCAAACTTCAACGGAGCATATCTTCATCATCCGTGGAAGAGCCTCTTCGGGCTGGTGAACAAGTGTCTGTCGCCTAAGCATGCCGGGTTCGACAAGTGCAACAAGCAGATCCTGCTCATCTTTCATGGCATCGCATTCAACAAGAACTACGACATGGCACAACTCTTCTTCTCAGAGCTAATGGACCTGGTCAAAGCCAAAGAGAAGAACAGGCCAGGTACCATCCCATATGCAAGGTGGCTCGGGCTGATCATCAATGACTGCCTGGCAGAGCACTCGTCAATCCCAAAACGCAGCTCAGATCCACACTACACTGCACCGAACCTGCAGTACTTCAAAGCAGACAAGAACCCTGTCTTCGGTCTGCGGATCCCTGGGTTTCTACTCAACCTTACCAAATCTTCAAATCCAGCAGTTCAGCAGTACAAGGAAGCCACTGAGAGAACTGTCCCTATGGTTCAGCAAAACCCAGCTGGACCTACCCCGGGGAAAAAGCCGAGTGTAGGTAAGGGTCCTAAGAGAGCCCCAAAGCCACGGAAACCAGTGGCTGGTTCGCCCATTGAAGGAAAGTCTGACGACTCTTTAGAGACGAGTCAGGCGGCTGAGGGCACCGAAACAGACAATGAGGAAACTGCCAATGAGTCGTCAAGTGATGCCCAAACAAACACTGACGATGAGGCATCCGAGAGCGTGGGCACGGATAGCGAGGAGTCTGGCTCGGATGATGATGACGACAATGACAGTGAAGACGTTGAGCACACATATGCTCTGATCAGAAAAGGAAAGTTGCCTGTCGAATCTCCACATAAGAAGAGGATCACTGCTGAAGATGCAGCACCGATAATCGCAGGCAGACCCCAAGTCTTCACTATCAAAGAGC
Source organism: Cuscuta europaea (assembly GCA_945859875.1). Lineage (NCBI taxonomy): Eukaryota > Viridiplantae > Streptophyta > Magnoliopsida > Solanales > Convolvulaceae > Cuscuta > Cuscuta europaea. Next base: position 4,982,016 of record CAMAPE010000041.1, read on the forward strand.
TAGCTAAATCAAGAGCCGGTCCTAGCGAAACAAACTGCTACAAGGATGACTACGACGAAGTAGCTCACACGATAAAGAATTCCAAAGACGTTGTCATCCGGGAGAAAAGGGACAAGATTAAGAATGACAAAGCTAAGTCAAAGCCCCAGCCCCGAGTCAGAAAGAGCCTAATTGATAAGGCAGACGAGCACATATTCGCTGGCTGCGATACCTTTATCCAGATAAGCCGAGCCGGATCCTTAAGTACAAGAGTCGATCTTTTCGGTTCCTGGGTAGAAGTCGCAGCATCTGGCTCAACTGCGCAAGCACAGCCCTCACCAAGCCACTCGATAGCCTCTCAACAGGTTATCGTTACAAAAGCGCGGGACTCGACCCCCTCACTGGTTCCTTCCGAATCAGTTGAGCGTACAATTGACCTATCGCCCGAGGTCAAAACCCCTTCTTCTATCACATCGAGTCTAGGTGTCACTTTTCCTACATTTTCTTCTTTTTCTAGGACACCTACACTATTCACTACACATACAGGTGCACACACCCTGAAAGTAACAACCAGAGCGCAAGCTATGACGGTTGGAAGCCCTGCTACGCCCTCAATGATTCCATCATTGCACGCATGCCACACATCAGCTATCTTCACTGATGCTGTGACAACAGTTACAACCCCCGTAACTGGTCACCCAACCTTTGAAGACGTCAACGTTCTACTAAATCGCTTCCTAGATTCCACCATTAAACCATGGGTGCAAGATGCAATGACCGCTCTAGCACAGGAATTTAGGACCACCCAAGCGGTTCGGTCTGAACAACCCCCACCCCAACCTTCACCCGAATCCTTCATTTCCCATACACAACCCGTATCCTCCACCCCTCTATCTCATCAATCCATTAACCAAATACCCGTTCCTTCACACTCTCGGGGAACCCAGGATACAGAACTAGTATTCTCCCCACGCCCGACCACACCCTCCATCGATCTCTCCTCCCTACCCTTCGAAACCCTTGCATCGGCTTTGCTGGACAACCTTCTAAACATTCCTGAAGCCAAACTTACCCTTCACCAGCAAGCCATTCTCGAAGCCCTCCTTTCTTCCCCCGAAACCAAAAGCAAGTGCAAGGAGAGTCCTCGTGGTCGCAAACGTTCCCATGAGGACCCCGATGATTCGGATCCTCATGAGGGGGAGAACAAGCACCCACGATCACTTGAGCAAATTGCTTTACCTCGCCAAACCCCATAGCCCATCCAACCCGAAACCTCTACAAACCAACAACCACCACCCGTAGCCAAAATATCTAGCCTGGTCGAGCTAGACTCAACATCCCGAGGCGTATCTCCTAGAGATACCAACCGAGGAGGGGATGGAAGTCCTGATGATGCTACCACTGGTACATCTTTTACATCAGGCCATCAGTTAGAACCTAGTTCTAAACTGATGTCAACGGGCAATCCAAGTGAACCCGGTTGTGCTACCCAAGAACAATCACCGCTCCAACAGCAGCAAAGAGTTCCATACATTCCCCCAGGCAAGGACATCCACGATGCACTGGAGGAGGCGGTGATACATGATAAATGGCCAAGACAATGGACATAATGGGATGATCTCCATTCTGAGGATGAGATAGATGACATGCAGAGAAATTGGTGGCCACGAGAGCTAATCAACAAATGTGCTGAAGATATCATCAGGCTCGAGGACGATGAACGAAAGGAAGGGGAGAACTACAAGGAATCTCAGAAAACTCTTGAATCCGTCGTCAGACAATCAGCGGGAAGACTTCCCAAGACAGAGAAACCTTGGGACAACGTTCGAATCAAAGCCCCCTTCCAAGAGGAAATCAGAGAGCATATTTGGCGTAGACCAGACAAAGTCAAACCGTTGAATGAACTGAAGCTAAGAGGCCTTACCCATCTAAAAGGAAAGCAGGCTGGAGGTCATCTACATATGCTATTACAAAGGTCAACCGGTACTCAGAGAGAGCTGATGGAACAAGACTTGAAGTCCAATATTCTCCCGATTCATCAAATTCTACAAGTGAAAGCCGAGGATTATCACGGAGTGACATTCTATTCTTACAGGCTTCAACGCACTGACGGGAGTGAATTTACTTTCCAAGAGAATGATTTCATCATGCTTAAACCAGACGACGTCTATCAAATGTTCATGGCCTATCGATACCTTCCAGTCAGGCAAAGCAAAACATACAGCGAAGGTCTTGCAGCAATCAAGAGATTCATGCTCAGACAGATCAGAGTACACTCTTCACACGACCTACAAATGGCTATTGAGTGCAACTTGACAAAGGCAAACCTTACAAAGCCAAGACTGTATGGTCCAGAACTCGAAGACTTCCCAGCTTACCACATCTTCTTCACACCGCCAGCAGTCACTTATCTCAACCACAAGAATGAAAAACGTCTGATGGTGGTCAATGAAATTGAGAAATACTGTGACGGAACGCTGAAGATAATCAAAGAACAGCTTCTAAAGATGAAGGCACAGCTAGAGGAAAATCTTCAGGAGGCATCGTCATATGTTCAAAAGGAACACTCTACAGTAGAGACCATTTTAAAAGTCATCGACGATCGCCTAGAAAAGAGAAATATGCTAAGGCAATACGAGCATGCACTGAATATGAGGAAGCACTACTTCAAGTCACAGAAGCAATAACAAAGTGGCACTTGATGACAAAGGGGGAGATTGTTGGAGATATTTTAATTGTGAATCAAGTTTGTTATAGATTAGCTTTATTATTATTCCTTGTATTAAATAAGTGCATGTATTAGACAGAATGTGGGCCAAGTGTTAGGCCCATATAAACAGGCTAAAAGTCTTTCTCACCTAACCTGAACCTCGCCTATAAAAAGGGAGCCGAGGGTTCAGGATTAGGTTAACGTCGTACTTGTTCATTATAGCCTTACGCGCATATCTTTCTGTTGTACGAGTTCACGGTCTATCAAAGAGGGTTTTACATTGATTCAATCTGTGTTCATCTTTACGTTTAATCTTCTTTGTTAGACTGCTTATCATTGCTGTTACAGAAACAGGGACTATCAGGAACTATGAAATCATACCGGCTGTACAAGGAAACTGTTGGAGGTTATTGCAATACTGGTGCAACGACGGTTGATTTCAAGAACTTTAAGCGAGATTTGAAGGCATATATTTCCGGTGTGGATGCTCAAATGCTAATTGATAAGCTTTTTCGGAAGCAAGAAATTTGTTCAGCAAATATTTTTGAGTATGACGTTGATGAAAGTGATCAATTGACACGTCTTTTTTGGGTTGACCCAATCTGCAGAAAGAATTACGCCTTTTTTGGAGACGTGCTTTCTTTCGATGCTACATATGGGACCAACAGGTTCTGCGCTTTTATATTTTAATATCTGCATGACTGCATATTTTTTTTCCTCAAGATGCACATGCACTAATTTGATATTCACTACTTTAATATTTTTATTATTATTTATTTTTTTGGTAATCACACATTCTCTATTGCATGAATTACTTCATTGGTAATCACACAGTCTCTCAATCCATGGCAACCTTAGAGTTTTCTTTCACTCGCATTCATTTTATAGTTTGTGTATAGCATTTCTTACTTTCTAGGAACTAATAGCCCGTATAGCACTTCGTTTGATGATGCTCCATATTGGTGCAATCCATTGCACCTTAAAAAAAATTGTTTGTGTTAAAATAGTAATATTAAACTCATAAAATCTCAAGCATGTGTTTATTTTGTTCACATGTAACTGTCTGCACTCATATCATTATTTTATGCACAAGTAACTTACATGTTTCATCGCCATTTATTTTAAATAATAAGTTATTCATTTTTTCGTTTAATGATGCTGCATTTTGGTGCAATCCATAGCATCTTAAAATAGTATTAGTAAACCCATGTTTAACTTCAAACATGTGTTTATTTTATGAACATGTAACTGCCCGCACTCGTAAGCACTATTTTCTACATAACTAAGTTACTATGTTTAGGGATTTATTCATGGCCGGTTTACTTAGGACCACATTGCGATCCGAAAGTGAAAATAATTTTTTGGGGGAGTTTACTAACCCTCAATTCAAAATTGAACCACATTTCTGACTCTTGCACACCTGTTCACAGCACACCGCTACCTATTGAGAAGCATGCATCATCCGTGTACACTCTCCATTTTTTATGAAATTCAGAAGGAGATATGTGCTGCATGTTTCTCATGTCCCGTTTTAAGCGTTCAAGAAGTAAATGGTGTGCGTGAATACGTTATCAATGATGAGTGTGGTATGATTCTCAATGTTGTGCATTCTTTAATCGCATCTACGACAATATGCAGTTGCAAAGACTTCGATAGAGTTGGGTTGGTTTGTAGACACATGTTTGTTGTGTTTAAAGACCTTAAATTGCACAACATTCCTGCTGACTTTGTTCTCAGTCGATGGTGTAAAAACAGTATCATTAAACCCATGTATGATATTGGCGATACCGTTTTTGGCCAATGTGTGACCAATGAGGAGAGAAAGTTACATGTGAATCGATTATGGTCTGACATTCATTGTTGTGTTGCTATTATTGGGGATAAAGGAACATAAGACTATTCTGCTCTCATCACAGCATCATAGTGCACACGTCACAAGCAAGCATTCCTCCATTCAGCAATTTTGTGGTGCAACAGCTCCCTCAGAGGTCAATGTACTTCCGCCGCAACAAGCTAGGAACAAGGGTTGTGGCAAGCGCTTAAAAGGTGGTAAAGAAGTTGCAATACAATCCAAGAAAAAGTTAAGACCATGTATAACTTGTAACGAGATGTGTCACCATGATAGCCGTAATTGCCCCATGAATAAATCGGCTTGAAATGTGCTACTTACCTATTGTATTGTTACAATCTTATGGTTCTTTAGATATTCATTAAATTTGCACTTTTTTCTGCACCTTCTAATTTTAAAAAATTCACGACACCAATACAATTCATCTTTATTTGTGCAATTTGATTTACATGTAATCAACCCTTATTTCGTGTCACATGAATGTCAATGAATTTTGTTGTATTGCAATTTGCTGCACAATTGTATGTTTAGTATGCACATGTAAATGTCAAATAATGCACCACTTTGCATCGTCCCATTGCACACATAAATGTCAAATAATGCACCAGTTTAATATTCTAAATTGCACACAATAACATTCACTTCTTTTTCCCATTTCATATGTTTCATTTGAATTTTCACCTCACACGATCAATATACTACTTAGCAACCATTAAAGATTTCAATGTTATATCAAAGTCATCAAATCCATGCAAAAACACCTTGTCTAAACATATTCTAAATACTCTAAAAACGTTTTAACCTTCACAAAATAACATCACAAGAAAAACCCGAATCTTGGAATTAAGAAATTCCACAATCAAATGTAGTAATGTTTTTCAAACACCTCACTTCACTTCTTTGTTTTTCCTTTGGTGAGCTTCTTCACTTTTGCATACTCCTTAACCTCTTCCTCATTCTTTTTCTTCATGTCATTGCACTCCGCTGAAAGAATCGCAGCACAATATTTAACCCTTAGTGCATCGATAATCTTCTTGTCTCCCTTTTTAATTCCCATATCCCAACCTTTAGTGCATTGGCCCATATATGTCTCCATTAGCCTCATTGTGAGCACACCGTATTCGAATTCATTGTTTTCATGGCACCAATTCATCAAAACTTTGTTCACTTTTTCTTTTTTCAGCCCCTTCACCTTCTTACCCAATCCGTTGACAGCCATGTAGTGGACAAACATGTCTTTCTGTTTAATTCAAGAATAGAAATCATTATTTTTAGTATCTATTAATGCACCCACACTTTTTATAATATTTACATATATAAATCAATTGCTCTTACCACAATGCTAGGCATTTGACCGTACTTATCAACAACCTTCAGTGTAGACGTTGATGCATCAAGAATTTCCCACTATTGATTCATCAGGTTGAAACATATAACATAGCAATGCCGTGGTTTCATAATTGGGAAGAAAAACTGCATCAAAATTTAGATAAAAAAATTATTTTCTATTACATCCATGCATGAACACATATTATCATACACACTTACCAACTTGACATGGTCTATGGTTATTTCTGCCGACAATGCTGTCAAACCAAACTCAACAGCAGCATTGAATATATGAGGTCTATATTTCTTAGGCGTTGGTTCACCCACAAAGCTATGCACCTGCACATGAAACATACACTTAAAGCACACTTCAAATTACAAGTTTCAAATTTTGCTTTACACTATCACATACGCAATCAATACTTCTTGCAAATAATCGGCACGGTGAATCACTGCTCCTCAAACTTTCCCTAGCATTAAGCATCGTGGACCACGCATCCAAAACATACGCGTTTATATGTTGGTTTTCAGACAACGACCACATCTCTTTCATTGTAACCTCAAATTCTTCATATTTAAAAAGTATTTCCTCCCTACAAACACACAATATATTTATTATATTTGCACATTATGGTCTCAAGGGACAAATTCGCATAGCTAACCTCGTTTTGACACTGTAGCGTGCATTATTTGCGATTTTGCGACAGGTAGTTACCCCAGGTTTTCGATTGGAACTTTTTACCAAGTCCACGATTCAGAGGAATGGGGGGCATACTAGCAGCAACGGAGCAGCTACAATAGACAACATGAATCTAGCAGGTGACATCAGAAGACACACTTAGAGGCAATCAATATTGGCTAGGGTGGTTTTCATTGAGGTTGACATTTTTTGTGCTTGTATTTATTAAAATTGAATTTTTTTTATTTCATATTCTACTAAAATATGTCATTTGGCTGTTTAGAATAATAGTTGTTTGGACATTTGTGGCATTTAATTAGTGATTTTGTGAATGGAAGGGCTGTACCAAGTGCTCCATTAATTAACAGGTGGATTTTGATGTTATGAGATATTTAGTTTAGAGGTTGAAGATATTTGGTAACTAGTACGAGTTATTTGACTTGTTGACATTAGCTGATGGTTATTTAGGTATGACTCTTACAAGTTGTCTTTTATAGAGTAAATGGAGATATTTGTTCACAAATTAAATACATATTTTTGGAAAAATGGGAATGTTTCACTCATGAGGTGATCTGGTTTTAATATGTTTGATGCTTCAGATTTAAAATTTCCCCCCTCACCTATGGAAAACAGAACATCAACCTCATGTGAAACCTCTACTAGGCCGGACAAGTTATTTTCTCTTGATTGCTTTTTATTCAACCTGTGATGATCCCATTATGTATTGTTTCTGTACTTTTGCAGGTCTAAGAATGGCTTTTCTCAGTGTTACTTTGCAGGAACTTTTAATGAAAACGTCACATTAACTTTCACACAGTTTTCTCCTCATTTGGTCTCTGCGATCGGTTCCAATTCGGTGTTTGATTTTTAGTTGAATGAATATATGTACTCCCTATTAGCTTGACTTTTCGAAGTTGCATTTGCAGGTGTTTTAGGTACATATCAGATGGTTTAATTTAGTTATCACCTCAGATAAAAACTAAAAAGCCAAGCGTCCATATATATAAAAATAAAAAATGGAACAATAACTAGCTAGAATGTCTTTTATTTGTAGGAATGGGACCAAGTTCACAGAGTAGACAACCCTTCTTCCCTCATTATGATTATGCCGAGCCAGTCTTTAAACCATAGATGCTATCTCACCTTAAACTACCCAGGTGGCCAGTTTATTTGTCTTCCCCCAAGAAGATGAAGTTGAATATGATAAACATAGTGGCATCCATCTCTTTCATCATTCATCACGAGCCTGATTCCGGCCGTTTTCATCGAGACCTTCTTGTTTGCTATGCAGTTTAAAGAAGGTGACCAAGAATATCAGAACGTCTCTCCTCTGCCTTAGAGAGCCTAGTTATTAACCCATCCTTCACCTTTGGAATAAGAAGAATGTGCACTGGAGTTAGGGGGTTTATGCTCTTGAAAGCCAAAACCTGATCATCCTCGTAAGCAATATCTGCTGGCATTTCTTTATTTATAATCTTGTTGAGCATGGTGGGAGAATATTACAGAACGGCGAGACGTGCAACTTTTTTTTAGAAGCCATGGGAGATAAGTGACAGCTTAGTAATTGAATTATGTTGCTTGCTATAACGGTTTTTTTAATGTATGTTTTTGAAATGGTGAAATGGAAAGGAAGAACTGGTTTATGGAGGAAATGCTTGAATAAAGCTTGTGGTGTGTCCTTCAATCCATTCATGGATTTAGGATTCATCTTTTTATGTGATACTTAGACAGTGTCATACTCCGTATTATGTTTTATCGATTCTTGTTGTATATCACATATATTGCAATTTGTTGCATTATGTTGTATTTTGTTGCATGTTGTTATTTTTTGTTGCAGTATGTTTCTTATAATTATTTATTCTTGATTCAGATTTTCATTGTTTAGTTAGATTTCTATTTGATTTTCTACATCTTTAAAATACAAATATCTACATCTTTAATATATCTACACACACACACAAACAAACACCTAAAATGTTAAATTTCGATTTATGAATAAGAAAAACAACTAGAAACATAAAGAAACAATAAGAAACAACAACAAAAAGAAACAAAAGGCAACACAAAGAAACCATAATAAAAAACAATGCAACAAAAGGCAGCACAATGAGACATGATAGTAATAATAATAGTATTCAAAAACAATTTAAAATTAAAAAAAAAACAATTTAAAATAATTTACCTTTTTAAAAAATAAAATATTGTAAGTAGTTTAAATAAAATTATTTTCAAAAGTTACCTTTTTAAAGTAGTTCAAAATGTTGTATTTCGAGACATTTTTATATATTTAACCCTTTTAAAAAATTGTATTATATTTTTTTTTTGAATTATTATTCATGCTTTTAACCTTTGATAAAAATCCTAAATTTTAAAATATATATTCAATTTTAAGTTTTCCTATCATGTCTCATTTTATTTTCAATTTTGAACTAATTTTCTACCATTTTTTCATTATTAATTTGTTACATGTTTTTGGTTTTAGTTTTTTTACATTCTTCTAGCATTTTATAGACTTTTGAGCGTCTTATTATCAAATCTTTAATATTTTTTAACTTTTTAATACTCCGTATTATATATTTATTTTCATATTTATATCTTACTCTGTATTTTTACAAATTTTATTTTTAAATTTTGTTTATATAATATTTTAATTAATTTTCTAGTTTTAGAGTTTCAATGTACGTATTGTCTGATTTTTTTATAGTTTTTACTTTTTAGTTAACATCATTTCACAATGGCAAAAAAGTTCAATATTATTTTCCACAGTTGATATATTTGAAATTTTTATTTAAAAATTTACGCTTGTAATATTTAGTTTGCATTATAAATTTAAGATTTTTTATTTCCTATAAATTTTTATATTTTTATTACTTTTTAAAATTTTAATTATATTTGTATCACGTTTTATTTTACATGGTTATATGATGCTTGCACCATTTTTGCAATTTTAAACTTTTGTTTATTAATGCATAGAACTGCATAAATATTGCTTTATAGAGCCGTAATAGAGGCGTACAGGAAATTTTAGTTTATCATACAGCCACTTTTGGCCTTTTGGAATACAGCCGTACAGGAAGAATGCATCGTACAACCATTTTAGCTTCCAGGGGCGTATAAATTGTGTAGATCTATCGAACTTACGGAACCTATTTCTGAAAAGGACATTGAATAATAAAAAAAGTGATATTCCCTCTGTCTCATTTAAAGATTTTCGTCCACTATTGTTTGATCAACGTGTATTGTTTTTAATCTGTTACTTTATATATCCAACTTTAATCAAATTTAAAAATTTCTTGATCAGGCTTTGTAGCGGTTTTCATATTGTTTCTGAATATGTAAATTTTTATTTACTAAAAGTAATTCTACTAATGAAAGGGATCAGTTAACTTTATGGTCAGTCAAACGTCGTAAAAAATGTGGGAACATTTAAATGGAGGAGGGGTATTATTTATGCTTTTTAGTCTACTTGTGTAAAAATCCCAATATTTTGATCTATAAAACAACGAGCTAATTAAAGCCCCATCCGAGATTTCCTCTAAGTCAACCTTTTAATTTTGCGCGCTGAATTGTGTGATAATAGAAAAAAGTTATGTTGGAGTTACTTTTCTGACTGTATTGGCTGGAGTTACTGTAGATTACCATTATAGCTATTTTTTCATATACTTTTTTCTATATTTTATTAATATAATACGTAATATATTTTGAATATAATTTTTTCATAAACTAGCAGAAACAACCAATCAGTCACTTCAATCAGAAGTTCATAAATTTCAGCATAATCAGCTGACTTAACTGATTTCAATGTTACCACACAGGCTTTAATTGAACTTTTCCGACACAACAAAAAAGATCACCCTAATCACGGAAAGTAGTCAGGAAAATAGTTCAAACAACTTATTTATTTGGCATTCTAGAAAGGCCGTTAATTACGTAATGTTTACATTTTGTTGGTTTTTAGAAACAATGTCAGTTTAATTGAACTTTTCCGACATACAACAAAAAGGATCACCCTAATCACGGAAAGTAGTGAGGAAAATAGCTCAAACAACTCATTTGTTTGGCATTCTAGAAAGGGCTTAAGGCCTTAATGGTCAAATAGACCCTTGAACTAACTTAAAGTGTTCAATTAGCCCCTTATATAAGAGGTTCAGCCCGGCCATCGCCAATTGAGATGGTTTCCAGTTGAGTTATTTGATGAAATTTTTTTAGCATCTTCTTCATTAAGTCTAGTTTACCCATATCAAATTTCAGCTAAATATTAAATCGGGAAGACAGCCGAATAATTTTCCGAAATGTACTGCGCTGTTTAACTGCGCAGTTATCTTCAAAAACTCATTTGACTGCCTTCAATCAGTGTCATCAAATTATAATCTTCTTCATGAGAATATTAAAACTCATTTGGATAGTCTTCAAATTATCCAAATATATAATTTGGAAAATTTTCAGCTAATGGTGAAATTTGGTATGGGTAAACTCAGCTAGTCTTCAAATACCAATTTGGTAAATTTAAGTCTAATGAAGAACATGCTCAAAAAATGTCATCAAAAAATTCCACCGGGAACCGCCCGAATTGACGACGGCTAGACAGAACCTCCTATATAATGGGCTAATTGAACACTTTAAGTTAGTTCAAGGGCCTATTTGACCCTTTAACCTTCTAGAAAGTCCGTTAATTACGTAATAGTTTAGATTGCTGAAGTAATAAATGTAAATAATTACATATACATTTAAAAATATATGTTGTTTACAAAAATATTGTTTCTAAAAATTTTCGCCACTACATAGAACAGATGTAGGTATTTATTTTAGCCACTACCATAGTTACGACACTTAGAACACCTCCAGCAGTTAACTAATTACGCTCATAACTTGACTAACCACATAAGCATTATTTGCACAAAATTAAGATGTACTTCAATGATTAGTTATAACTTCTTCCTCTTCATCTATTATTGATAATGTTGTATTTAATAATTCTTTAATTTCCGCTCATGCGAATAGCTCATTTGGGCTAATAAGTTTTCTCGTTCATGCAAAAAAACAGCTTTTCTCCAGCAAAAGGAAAACCAATGCTCAAAAGCAGGAACCTTAGGAGATGCCCCTAAGAGGCTTGTGATGAACAGATCCCCGATACTTCTTAATGAGTAATTACCGTAATGGTGCTCCATCAAAGTTGATGCTTAATTACATTTTTATAAACAACATTTATTTGATATTTTTCAAAAAATAGAAACTAATTATTTCATTGAATATACATTACTATAACTAAGTAAGATCTCACATGTTTGTAAACAACCATTTTAAGCATATGTGTGTGTAATTATTTTTATTTATTACTCCACTTATCTAAACTATTTTATCTATTTTGTACTTAATTACCAACCTATCAAGAGTGCCAAATAAATGAGTTGTCTGAACTATTTATACGACTAATCTTCCAACCCTATGATTAAAGTTGTCTTGTTTGGTGTATGTCGGAAACATTTAATTAAAGTTACATAATATATCATTCAAAAACCCAACAAAACATAAGTCATTAATCTTTTACTTTAACACTTTTATATTGATTTCAATTGTGCTCCTTTTATATATATCCAACTCTTATCAAATTTGATTTCTTTTGTGACTTCGTAAAACTTTTAATATAGTTTCTGAATATTTAAATTTTATTTATATTCTATTTACTACAAACAATTCGAGTGTTAACATGGATCAATTTGTTTTATCGTCGGACAAATTAAACATTGCAAAGCACAACAAGGCCATCAAATTTAGGCCGGATGGAATAGGGTTGTAAACGAATCAAATCGAGTCGAATAATGAGATTTTGTATTTGTATTTTGATGGAGTATATGGCCCGGGAACCCCCGGCCCACAGACTCCTACTACTCCAATAAAGGCCCAATAGGCTCAGGAAGCACAACAGGCCCAAATCATGACGCCCAGGGTACCAAGCAACCCACAATGCGCACCAGGGGTGCCTTCGACCCCCTGGCCGAAGGCTCTGAACCTCACAGAAGGGCCAAAACAGGAAGACAAGGTTACTGGGGGAAAACGGCAAAAATCAGTAGCCCTCGGCACCTAGAGCCCTCGACACTCAGAGCCCTCGACTAATCATCTACGACCGAGGGAACCTCTCCGACATAATATCCGCTCCACATGCGTATGGATCACCGTACCAAGTACGACGTCACATCCAACAGCCGCATTAAATGCGGCCACATGCGATTGCAAGCGCCAACCAGTTGAGGTGACCCCTCGGCCAATGTATGCTTGACACGTGTCCCTGTCTCGCATTTATTGCTACTATAAATAGCACCCTATTTCCCCGTTGTAAACCACGCTGAACACGCTGAATACATTTCTAATATACTCTCTCTCTACTTACTTGCTCTAACTTCTCTCTAGTTATTCCCCGTAATAACCCCTCGGATACCCGGTCCTCCGGATGGGGAACCCGGTCCTCCGGATGGGGAACTCCGAGGGGGTCGTGGCCCAAGATACGGCCTCCCAGGAAGTCCAGTCCCGGGACCGCCACAACGTGAACAAAGAACAGCTCCAGACCTCCGCCCTCGAGAGACTCGGAGGGGCGCAAGACCGCTGAGGGGTCCAAGACCGCCTCGGGGGGAAGGCGTTCCAGAGGCCTCAGGAAAGTGGCGGATCCGTCTCCAGGGCCAATGAAAGGTGTCACCCTCAGGACAAAGGCAAGGCACCTCTCCATGCCAACGACGCCCGCCACCAAATCAACCAGGCTCACTCGGCCCGGGTCCATTCGTAGGTGGCGGAGGCCCTCCCGAAGGACCCCCGGGACGAAATCATTGCGGCCCTCCAGCGCCGGCTTGACAAGATGGAGGCCACCAAGGCCCACGCCACCACTTCTGCCCCTCATACAGACCTCAAGTATGAGGCAATGTTGGCCAAGATGGAGGAAATGCAGAAGAAGATAACCAAGGGCTCCGGGGAACCCACCATACAGCTCCGGACCCGGATGTCATTTACCCTAAGGGTATTGGCGGCCTGGATCCCGGAAAAATACCTAGGGCAGCTCATCAAGCCCTACGACGGAAAGACTGACCCCCAAGAGCACTACAGCAGGTATCAAAATAGCATGATGATGGTGGGGGCATCGGATGAATATTTGTGCCGCTGGTTCCTCTCCACCTTAGAGGGGGCAGCTTACGAATGGTTCAATCGATTGCCCGAAGGCTGCATTAACTCATGGCAAGAACTCGCCCAGCGATTCTTGACGCAATTTGCGGGAAGACGCCGCACAAGAAAACACTTCTCCCACTTGCTAACAGTGAGGCAGAGGAAGGAGGATACCCTTCGGGACTTCCTGGAGTGCTGGAGAACGGAGGCTGATAAAGTTGATGGCGCTGAGGACGGGACCCTCCTGGCCCTCCTCCAAACGGTACTCCGCCCCGGGAACTTCTCGAGGAGCCTCATCATCGAACCCCCCCCCCCCCCCCCCCCGCGATTATATAAGGGCCCTACAGCGGGGGGACCGGTACGCCGAAGCCGAGGAGGTGGAGAAGTGCCACCACGTCCTGGATCAGCAACGCCCTCGGCCAGACGACAAAGGCCACCGGGGGCCGGGGGCTCCCCGCAATCATCCCAAGGATTCTGCCCCCTCCGGTGATCGCCCCCGGCATGGCCAAGCCAAGCCCGGGGGAGGTTACAAAGGGATCTCGAGGGCTTGGGCGCAGCCTGTCCTCCTGGAGCACCCTCGGACACCTTTGACGCACCCCGTCAGCGTCATTCTTGATTTTGCTGAGGAGAGGGGCCTAGTGGAGCGAGATTCACGCGCACCCCCGGAAGTATTCGCCATCAATCCAAACTATCCCTACTGTCGTTTCCACCGGCACCAGGGGCACAGGACCGATGACTGCCATCAGCTGAAGACGGCCATCGAAAGGTTGATACAAGCGGGTCATCTGTCCCAGTTTATCCAGGGCCCTCAGCAACAGGGCCCCCCTCACCAAGGGCCAGCCCGGGGGCAGACTACGAGAGCAAATGCATGGGTCAACCCCAACACCATCCCCCTCGGCAAAAAGAGGGAGATTGGGAACCTGGAGGAAGAGGAGGAGGAGTACCCCCGGTACCAAGAGAAGAAGCGCCACATCCTCATGATCACGGGGGGCAATACCGGGGGTGATTCTACGAGTCAACGAAAGAAGTGGGCTCAATCACTTTACGTGGGGGAAGTCACTCATATGCCCCCAGTAAAGCGGCTGATGGAGGAACCCATTATCTTCACCAACGCTGATCTCCCTCCAGTATCCTCCCCACACAGGGATGCCCTCATCATCCGGACAGAAATAAATGACACTATTATTCACAGAACTTACATTGAAACGGGCAGCTCCGTCAATGTAATGTACCTCAGCACCTTCAGAGAGCTACATCTGGAGAGGGGGTCCCTTCTGCCCATCAAGACCCTTCTTGCCGGCTTCACCGGCGACACCATTGATTCCGAGGGGGTCATAACCCTCCCGGTACTCTTCGGCGACGGGCTCCATAGAGCCAAGCTCGAAGTGGAGTTCGTCGTCGTCAACATCGACTGCGCCCACAACATCATCCTCGGTCGGCCAGCCCTCGAGGATCTCAAAGCCGTCATCTCCATGAGGCACCTCTGCCTCAAGTTCCCAGCCGAGGGGGGAATCGGTTACTCGAGGGCGAACCAAAAGCTTGCTCGCGCTTGTTACCTTCAAGTAACAAAGAAGGTGAGCAAGACGGAGTTCCGCGTTGACACCGTCACCGGAACTGTGGAAGCGGAGGAAAGGAGGCCGAGGGCTGAACCAGCCGAGGAGTTAGAAGACTTCGCGCTCGATCCGGCCAAGCCGGAGAGAGTCGTGAAGATTGGAGCCAAGCTCCCCGAAGACCTGAAGACCGGCATCATCAGCGCCCTCCGCGCCTACTCCATTGTTTTTGCATGGAGGTCGGAGGACATGCCGGGGATCAGCCGAAGGGTCATCACCCACCGCCTCTCGGTGGACCCTTCGGCCAAACCAGTGCAGCAGCGAAGAAGACCCCTCTCGGCCGAGAGGAGGGAATTTGTGAAGAAGGAGGTCGCCATGCTCCTCTCTATCAAGCACATCAAGGAGGTAAAGTACCCCTCATGGCTGGCAAACGTAGTCCTCGCACAGAAACCACCCTCATTCCGCATGTGCGTGGACTACACGGATCTAAACAAGGCGTGTCCCATGGACCCCTTTCCTTTGCCAAATATTGATCAACTTGTGGATGAAACCGCGGGTTGTGAAATCATGTCATTCCTCGACACATTCCGCGGATATCATCAAATTTACATGCATGAAGAAGACGCTGAAAAAACAGCCTTCATGACTCCCGAGGGCATCTTCTGCTACCTTGTCATGGCCTTCGGCCTGAAGAACTCAGGCGCCACCTACACCCGGATGGTGGCCAGGGTATTTCAAGCTGTCCTAGGGCATACCACGGAGGCATATGTTGACGACATGATCGTCAAAAGCAAGCAATCGGCAAGCCATGATGATGACCTGAGGGAGATCTTCGCCATCATGCAGAAATTCAGCCTTCGGCTGAACCCAGAGAAGTGTACCTTCGGTGTTCAAGGGGGCCAATTCTTGGGATACATGGTAAGCCGAAGGGGGATCGAGGCCAACCCCGAGAAGATCCAGGCCATCATCAACATGGAGCCCCCATGCAACGTAAAAGAGGTCCAACGATTGACGGGCCGCCTGGAAGCCCTCAATCGCTTCTTATCAAAATCGGCGGAGAAGTCCTTACCCTTCTTCTAGATCATGAGGAAAACTGCCGGTTTCCAATGGACTTCAGAATGGCAGGGGGCCATCGAGGAACTGAAACGGTACTTATCCTCGCCCCCTGTGCTCTCTAAACCCAAGGTGGGGGAGATCCTGTACCTTTACTTGGGTGTTAGCCCGGCAGCCATCAGCTCAGTACTCATTCGGGAAGAGGATGGCATCCAACATGCCATCTTCTATGTAAGCAAGACCCTCAGGGAAGCAAAACTCCGGTACTCCCCCGTGGAAAAAACGGTGTTGGCTATCGTGTGGACCGTCAAGAAGTTGGGCCACTACTTCCAAGCTCATCCGGTCCAGGTCCTCACTCACCAACCCCTCGGCGCCTTAATGAGGAGCCCCACCAGCTCCTCCCGAATGGTAAAATGGGTTGTCTTCTTGAGCCAATACAACATCGACATCCGTCCTAGGCCCGCCATCAAGGGCCAAGCCCTAGCGGACTTCGTGACGGAATGTACGGCAAGATCAGCCACGGACGAGGAGCCCTCGGATCCTTCGGATGATTGGTGGACCCTCTACACCGACGGCTCCTCCGCCGTCAAAGCATGTGGAGGAGGGGTGGTTCTAATCTCACCCGAAGGCTTCCGGGCCTATTATACAGTCCGCTTCTCCTGCAAAGTCTCTAACAATGAGCCGAATACGAGGCCCTCCTCTGTGGCCTTCGGCTGGCGGCTAACATGAAGGCCCGACAAATTCACGTCAAGTGCGACTCTAAGTTAGTCATCGGCCAAATCTCCGGGAAGTACGAAGCCAAGGAAGGAAGAATGAAGCAATACAAGGAGGCGGGCAAGGAGTTGCTTAAGGTATTTGAGGCACACTCTCTTACTCAAATACCGAGGGCTCAAAACTCTGAGGCCGACATTTTATCAAAGCTCTCGGAAGAATCCCCTGAGCATATCTCGAAGATTGCCAAAGTAGAAGAGCTCAGCCTCTCTAGCATACATGCTAGCCCCATCATGAACATACAACAAAAACAGGAGGACTGGATCTCAGACATTGTCGCCTTCATCACCACAGGGCAACTGCCCGAGGATGAGGCCCGCGCCAAGCTAGCAAAGCTGAGGGCTCCCAGCTACACTATCGAGGATGGAAGGCTTTACAAAAGGTCCTACAACGGGACATTACTTCGGTGCCTTCACCAGGATGAAGTCGAAGTGGCGATGGAGGAAGTACACAGTGGCACTTGCTCAGCTCACCAGGGACCCTTCTCCATGTCCTGAAGGCTAATAATCCAGGGCTACTTCTGGCCTACGATGGCCCGAGATTGTGCAGATCTTGCCCGGAGGTGTTCCGCATGCCAACACTTTCAGAAAGCCCCCGGCAGGCCAGCGGTCAACTATGCCCCCATCAGCACATCCATACCCTTCGCTCGATGGGGCATAGACCTCGTGGGCCCTCTGCCGAGGGGTACCTCTAACAACAGGTACATCATCGTCGCCATCGATTACTTCACCAAATGGGTGGAAGCTGAACCCCTCGCCAGCATTACTGAGGCCAGGTGCCATCACTTTGTTCTTAAAAACATCCTCACAAGATTTGGCGTCCCCCAACAAATCATCTCCGACAACGGGACTCAGTTCGAGGCAGCCCCCTTCTGTGCCCTCCTAGAGGCATGGGGCATCAAACACACCTTCTCATCCGTTGCCTACCCTCAGGGCAACGGTCAAGTGGAGAACGCCAACAGGACCTTGCTCGAAGGCCTAAAGAAGAAACTGGAGGCCGAGGGGGGTGGCTGGGTAGAAGAGCTCCACAACATCTTATGGGCCTACCGTACCACCCCTCGGCGGGCAACTGGCGAGACACCCTTCTCCCTTTGCTACGGATTTGAAGCTAAGGCCCCCACTGAGGTAACTCTTCCAACCCGAAGGGTCACAAAGTATGATCCAGAGGCCAACGACGCCAATATGGCCCTCGATCTCCACCTTATTTCAGAACGCCGAGAGCAAGCCTTCATACGTGCGGAGAACTACCGAAGGCAAGTGAAGAGTTACATCGACGCCAAGGTCCGCTCCCGGGAATTCCATGTGGGGGACTATGTCCTTCGAAGAAGGGAAGCTAGCCAACCAACCGAGGGCGGAAAGATGGCACCAAAGTTTGAGGGCCCCTACATTGTGGCAGCCATCATCAAACCAGGAACTTACAAGCTAAAACGCCCTAATGGGACTGAAGTCCCTAGGCACTGGAATGTACATCACTTAGTTAAATTTTATCAATAACATCAGAGCGGCCAAGCCCTCATAACTAGTGAATGTATTATTTTACGGCCCAAGGCCTCAAAATTCTGAAGAATGAAGGCATTTTGAAGACACCAAGAACATGGAACAGGATTCTTACGAAGGGCCAAGCCCTCATACCACCCCCTGGCCCAAGGCCTTATCACAAGGAAGACCCCTCGGTACCAAGTACCGAGGGTAGACAATATTATCACCTACAACAGAAAGAAAGTACCAACTGTCCTCTAATGGAGACCCCTCGGCACCCAGTGCCGGGGGGACACACCACTGACAACTTCCAACAAATGGGAAGAAACACCAAGTGTTTCCACACAAGACCCCTCGGTACCAAGTACCGAGGGTAGACAACACAGTCACCTGCGACAAATGAAGAAAAACACCAAGTGTTTTCACAGAGGACCCCTCAGTACCAAGTACCGGGGGCCGTACATCGGAACAAACACCAAGTGTTGTTTCTAAAGCCGTACCCCTCGAGGACGCCTATACCGAAGGCGCCACCTCTCGGTGCCGGCAGCACCTAGTGCCCCCGGCCATTTGCAACCAGTGTGCAAATGAAAACCCTTCCCTGAAACGATTTCCGCGTCACTACCCCAAGGGTATGACAGGCACGAGAAATGCCCAAAATTCGACTTTCAAAAACGGAACGTGTAAGGAATATTTGTAATTAGATTTTGATGATGCTATATTAATTAGGACTTTAAAGTACCCATTTTAGAAATTATGTATTAGAATTTTCCTTTGTAAAGTTCTTAGCTTAATCGACTACCAGAAGGCCTCCACACCAGAAGACCTCCTGACAGAAGATCTTTAGTTCTCTGCCGAGGAACAGAAAACCTCAGGGTCTCTGTTACTTTGACAGAAATCCTCCTGGTTCTCTGTAAGCTATTATCAACAGAAGTGCTCAAGACCTTCTCTGATCAGTTCTCTGCTAAAGACACCAGAAGGCCTGACACTTGGAAGAATTCCACAAAGCCAGGAAATCAACTGAAAGATTCCTTCAACGGCTAGGAGTATTGAACGGAAAAGCTACAGTACGCGCATTAAATGCAAATTTAATGCTCCCCATGCTCCGTGGAGTAATTGCAGATGATTGGCCGCAATGTCAGGATTACTTTATCCCAAAATAGTAACCCGCCAACTTTACCGGGTCCTACTGGTCAAGTCAACTGCTCGCGCATTAAATGCAGTTGTCCTCCTTCACCTCCAACGGGAAGACAACCCTCAGTATAAAAGATACACTTCGAAGAACAACCGGATAACTTTTGCTCTACTAACTTTGCCAACTTCATCACATTCTTCGCAAGAAAAACACATTCAAATTATTCAAGGCAAAAAGGTCCTCTTGAGATTCAAACTCTTCATCCTCAACAAGAGAGACACAAGTTGGAAAGAATATAACTTCATATCACTAAATCCAACAAGAGCAAGGTTCCAACAGTTCTTCAACAACTTCAAGCACTTCATCTACAAATCTTTTGTAACGAAGCAAGTTGGAGGAACCCCTGTTTCAACAGAAACTCTTCTTATTACAAGAAGGACGTCCAAGTAACTGGAGTAAGTGAAGTGGTGATACTTCCAGGAAGCTCAGTGAAAGGACTGGTCTTAAAGGAAGCCAGGCAGTGCATCCCAGGAGACATCTAGGCTTGAAGAAGACGTGGAGAGCTTCTTAAGTGCTAGGACTAAGGCGTTGTAAACGGTCGTTTTTACAAGCTTAGTGGAACAGTGGATTAGAGGAACGAGTTGTTCCTTGAACCACTATAAAAATCCATGGTGTCATTTACTTACTGCTTTAAATATTTGCACTTAGATGGAACTGTCTAACTCCTTAGACTTGGTATCTGTGTTCAGCAGAACTTGTCTTACGAGTTAACAGAAGGCCTACTGCCTTTGCTTTTCTGAGGCTAAATCAACAGAACCCCCAACCAGAACCCCATCCGCTGCCAGTCTGTTCTGTCAACAGAACAGGCTATTCTGTAAAATCTGGTACTTAGTTTAAAAAGCTAAAAACCAATACAGACTATTCACCCCCCCCCCTCTAGACTGTATCCAGTACAACCGGGACCAACAAGTGGTATCAGAGCCTCCTTGTTCTAATAATCTCTTAGGTTATTTGCTGAACAAAGATCCACTTGTTTTTCTGTTTGACCTCTTTTTTTTTATCTGATATAATGGATCACTCCTTGTCCAAGAATCTTATGTTCTCAGATCTTAAGTTTGATGACTGGAGGATACGGATGAAAGCACATCTCTGTGCCCTGCATGATGAGATGTGGGAAGTTCTTGATATTGGCCCTTTCACAAGCTTCCAGAAGGTCAATCCTGAGCATGCTATTGACAACACCAGACCCCAGATGATCAGTAAAGCCAAGTCAGAATGGACCACTGAAGAGAGAAGAAAATATAACCTGGACAATATTGCTAAGGACATCCTCTACAAGTCCATTGATGATAGGTACTTCAACAGAATAAAGAAGTGCAAAACTGCAAAGGAAATCTGGGATACTCTTGAGCTCATTGGAGCTGGTGATGAGCAAGAGAAGGACAACAAGCTGACTATAGCCAACAAGAAGTTTGATGACTTCAAACTTCTCCCTGGTGAAAGCATCTCCAAGATGTATGACAGGCTCCTCACTCTCACTGGAGAAATCTATGAGCTTGGCAAGGAACTCACCACCAAGGAGATCAACCTGAAGGTGTTGAGGGGACTGCCCTCAGCATGGAAGATGAAGGTGGTTGCTGTCCAAGCCAGCAAGGATGTAAAGACTTATCCCACTGATAAGCTCATTTCAGATCTCAAAGCTCATGAGTTTGAAATGATTGAAGAAAAGGAAGATGTACCAGAAGAGAGGACCACTACAGCCCTCACTGCCAGCACATCAAAGGTAAATGATTTTGACCCTTCAGTACTTTTATCTGATGAATATATGGCTGCTTTTGCTAGGAGATTCAAGAAGTTCATGAAGAATCCCAAAGATGGAAGGAGTCCATCTTTCAACAGAAAGCCATACCAGAAGGTCAAATCAACAGAGAGCAGTGGAGAACTTCTCTGTTACAATTGCAGACAACCTGGTCACTTTAAGGCTGACTGTCCCCATCCAAGGGTGTCCAAGAAACAAGGAAAGGATGGAGAAAAGAAGAAGTATGAAGACAACTCCAGAAGGAGAAAGGCACTTGTGACAGAACAACTAGAGAAAGACCCTCTGTCAGAAACAGAATCCAGTTCTGACTCAGATTCTGATGAGGCATTATGTTGCCTAGATACAGAGACAGAAGACCTATGCCTCATGGCTCATTCTGATGATGAGGTAACCTCTACTTCTGAATCTAGTTTTTCTTCGGTAGGCTTAGCTTTTGATTCTGATTCAATGTCAGAATTTTGGGAAGAGTTTAAGGCCATACAAGCCACTTATTCCTCTGTAATAGAAGAAAACTGTTGGAGATATTTAATTGTGAATCAAGTTGGTCATAGATTAGCTTTATATTTAATCCTTGTATTTAATTAAGTGCATGAATTAGATAGAAATCAGGCCAAGTGTTATGCCCATATAAACAGGCTAAAAGCCTGGTACGCCTAACCTAAACCTCGCCTATAAAAAGGGAGCCGAGGTTTAGGAATAGGTTAACGTCGTACTTATTATTCATAGCCTTACGCGCATATCTTTCTGTTGTACGAGTTCACGGTTTATCAAAGAAGGTTTTACGGTGATTCATTCTGTGTTCATCCTTACATTTAATCTTCCTTGTTAGATCGATTATTCATTGCTGTTACAGAAACAGGGACTAACAATTGGTATCAGAGCCGATCGAGAACCGATCAGAAGAACTCCTGCAGAATTCTCTGTTTTTGTTAACGTAGTTCTTTCTGTCGATTTTTTGCTCTGTAATTTTGTTTCTTGTTCAAAAATTGTAAAAGTTACACCTTTAGAATCGCCTTTTCAAAGCGATCAAAGGTTATACTTCAGATTGTGTTTTACGCATATTCAGATTTCAAGATATCTCGAGCAGGGGTTGTCGACATCTTGCTTTTTCACAGGTTCTGCTACATTTTTCGAGCTGAAAACTTTACCCGAGGATCTCGACATTCTACTCTACAGGAAACTACCTTCAGATTTTGTTTATCTGATTTTTACAGGTTGCAGGATTTCGACATTGAGGATTTCGACATCTAGGATTTCGAGATTTTGATTTCGAGAAAAGGATTCGACATCTGGTCTCGACATTTGACCTCTCAGATTAAGATTTCGAGTGATTAACTTCTCGACATTTCAAATCTCGAGATCAGCATCTCGAAATTTGAAATCTCGAGATCCCTAATCTCGAGATCCTTAATCTCGAGCCCAAATCTCGATACCGGGCCTCCTTTATCGAAATCTTAGATTTCGATATTCAGATCTCGACTTCTGATTTTTCGACTTTCTGCCTCTAAAAATCTTTTGATCAACTTTCTCGAACGGTCAGTTTAGTACAGCAATGGCTTCAGAATACAATGCACAAGGGAACAGCAGTACCCCTCCTAGCCTCAGGAAGGGAGAATATCAAATGTGGAGGAACAGATTTCTTAATTTCCTCGAGCACAAAGAGAACTCCGCTGCAATGCTCGAATCATTGCTTGAAGGACCAGCTGAACTCTTGATTTCAGTGGGTGGAGATCCAGAAAATAATCCTCCTATTTTTCCAGAAATAAGGAGGAAAGTGCCATCTGAATACACAGAAGCTGACAAGCTCAGACTTCGTGGTGACCTTATGGCCAAAACATACCTTCTTCAAGCAATACCAAATGAAGTTTATGTTCTCATTGACAGCATGCAGACAGCTAAGGAAATGTGGGATGAAATAGAAAAGCTGCTAGGAAGAACAGCTGAGAATAGCTCCTCCAACAAGCTCCTCCAACAAGCTGAGAACCTCCTCCTCAAACTACAAGCAGAAGAACCATGATCAAGGATCTTCTAGGAAGGCATCATCAGCAGAAGAAGCTCCCAAATGCTACAATTGCGGCAAGCCTGGACATGTTATCAAAGACTGCCGCCTCCCAAAGAAGAAAGATGCTAACTTCTACAAGCAGAAGATGCTGTGGAATAAGCAGAAAATGCTGATGGTGCAGAAAGAAGAAGAAACTTCTGCTATGATTGCTGAGAATGAGAACTGGGCAGAAGATTCTTCTGAGGAGGAGGAGGAGGAAGACAACTATGCCCTTATGGCACGCGTGGAGGAAGATGAAAGAAAGGGTGATGCTGCGATCCCCGAAAGCGAGTGCTCAACAAGCTCTGTAAGTATCTCACATACTCCTTTAAATAATCAAATGCAGTCCTTACTTGAGAAGGACAATCTAATCAAAGAACTAAAGGAGAGACTAGACAATAATCATAGAGTACTGAAACAGAATCTAGACCAAAAGGCTTCCTTAAGTGTTCAACTTGAAATTGAAAAAGATCAAGTCAAAAAGGTGTCCTCAGATTTTAAAAGCTTCGAACTTAAGATAGCTGAATTAACTAGGAAATTTGAGGATAGTGAACGGGAAAAAAGCACAGCAAAGGCTGAATGCGATTTTTTGCATAACAAGAGAAGAACGCTTTTAAATAAGGTAAAAGAACTAGAGGATCTAGCTGCTAAGAGAGGTCAATCAGAACAAACTGTTTTTCTACTTAACAGCAAACAAAAGGATGACCGATTTTACAATGCTAAAACAGGACTGGGCATAACCAACCCACGTAATCTAAAGAAAGTTAACTGTATTCACTTCTATGACAAAGATTACATGAATCTAGGGTTAGTCGAGAAAATGCATTTTCGAAGTGATGAAGAAAACGCTGAAGCAGAAGAAGAAAAGAGAAAGAATCCAAAGTGTGCGATTTCTTGTGATTATCCCTCTGTAAATGAAAAACAACTTTCAGAAGAAAAACCTACTTCCTGCTTTAGTGAATGTCTTGACCCTTATGCTAAAGATATTCCTCACATAGGACACCCTCTAGACCCTCCCCCAAGAGTAGGTATTGCTAAAACTGGTGAGGAACCCTGTATATTTCCCATGGCTCAAAAGCTCAAAAACCTACAGGAAACTCTTGATAATGAGAGAGAGAGATTTGAAACTGAAAAGAAAGGTTTTGAACGCAACTGGCAGGAACTTCTTAAAAAGTTCAATGATTTGAGTGAGCAGTATCATGCTAAAACAGACCCTTCTACAACTAAGCCTGACAGCTCACACACCTCACATGAGAAAAACAATGCTTTAAAAGGTTCGTCCACTCATCTCTCTTCTCCTTTGTCTACAGGGAATGAAGTGAATAAGGAAGGAGAAGAGAAGAATGAGTGGAGGAAAAAGAGGAAGGAAATCGCAGAAGGCAAAAAGAAAGTTTTTGAGAATAATGCCAGTCCTAGATCTAGTTCTATTTTTTACTCAAAAGTTAATTGTAATTCTGTCTCTACAAAGCAAACTTCTAGTAGTTCAGTCTTGAGTCCCAAGCTGAATATTTCTGAGACATCTTCTAGACAACGTTCTATTTATAATACAAGTGTTGCTTATGGTTATTCTGTTCCAGATCCCCATAATTATGAATGTGATGTGAATGTTGTTAAATCAAAGCCTCCCAGAAAGCTCAAACCTGAAAAAGAAACCAAGAAAGGAACTTCTAAGGGAACGTTTTGTATTCCTGATATGAAATATGCCCTTAGAGTTCATTCTAGGAAACATCTTAATCGGCTTTCTAAGGAGGAGATTTTCAAAACCAAACTTAAGAAACAACTGTTCAATCACAAAGCACCTGTCTACTCTCCTCCTAAACCTAAAACAGAAAGATGGGTCCCCAAGATAAGACCCGTCAAAACTGAAACTGAGAGGTGGGTCCCCAAGATGAGACCTACCAAAACTGAAACAGAGAGGTGGGTCCCCAAGATGAGACCTACCAAAACTGAAACAAATAGGTGGGTCCCCAAACGAAGACCCATCAAAACTGAAACTGAAAGATGGGTCCCCAATCGAAGACCCATCAAAACTGAAACTGAAAGGTGGGTCCCCAAATTTAGACCCACCAGAACTAAAATGAAAAGGTGGGTTCACAACATCAGACCCACCAAAATGGAAACTGCTAGGTAGACTCCAAAAAACAGACACACTGCAAAAGCAGATCTGGCTATTGGAAAGCCCACCAAAGATAGATCTTTTGTTGAGAGAGCTGTTGACCTTGGATCACAGCTCAAAGCAAGATTTAAAAAGGTGTTTCTTGATAATAAGGAAGGACCCACTCCAAGTTGGGTACCTAAACCTGTTTGATTGTTTTGCAGGACGGTCATGTGTGGCACTTAGACTCAGGATGCTCAACCCACATGACCGGAATAAAGCACCTTTTGAGCAACTACACCAATTGCTACGGAGGCAATGTCAGATTCGGGAATGACGCCTCATCTCCTATCCTTGGGTATGGAGACGTCGTCTGTGCCAGTGTCACTATAAAAGACGTTTCATTTGTCAAAGGACTCAAACACAACTTACTGAGCATAGGACAATTCTGTGACAGCGGGATGGAAGTGAGGTTCTTTGCAAAGCAATGCTGTGTTCTTGACAGCTCAGGAAATACATTATTAACGTGTTACAGAACATCAAATATGTACACTATTGATCTGAAAAGCGTCCAATCCACCACTTCCATCTGTCTGCTGTCCAAAGCTTCAACTGAACAGAACAACCTATGGCACAGACGTCTCTCCCATCTGAACTTCAAACATCTATC
This sequence comes from Cuscuta europaea, assembly GCA_945859875.1. NCBI lineage: Eukaryota > Viridiplantae > Streptophyta > Magnoliopsida > Solanales > Convolvulaceae > Cuscuta > Cuscuta europaea. Next base: position 5,008,320 of record CAMAPE010000041.1, read on the forward strand.
AACTTTGTCCTCCAAGAAACTTGTCAAGGGGCTTCCTCTGCTAAAGTCTTCCGCTGAAAATCATTGTAGTGCCTGCAAAATGGGCAAAATGACGCGAAGCTCCCACAAGTCAAAAACCGAACCTTCATCTACTCATCAGTTGCAGCTAATACACATGGATCTGTGTGGACCTATGAGAGTACAAAGCATCAACGGTCGCAAATACACTCTGGTGATCGTTGATGACTTCTCTAGGTATACATGGACAAAATTTTTCCGTTCAAAAGACGAAGCTGCGGAAAACATTATGACCTTTATCAGAACGATCCAGAAACTGCTACAGCACAGTGTTCGAATTGTTAGAACTGACAATGGTACCGAGTTCAAAAATCAGACTCTCACTGAGTTCTATGAATCACTCGGTATCACTCAGCAATTTGCAGCAGCTAAAACTCCCCAACAGAACGGAGTTGTTGAGAGAGAGAACAGAACCCTTGTGGAAGCAGCACGCACCATGTTAATTCAATCCAGACTGCCTCACTTCATGTGGGCAGAGGCAATCAATACTGCGTGCTTCACTCAGAATAGAACATCCATCCACAAGCGCTTCGACAAGACTCCATATGAGATCCTATTCAACAAAACTCCTGATATCTCTTTCTTCAAGGTTTTTGGCTGCAAGTGCCTCATACTCAATGATCGGACAGAGAGAAGTAAGTTGGATCCCAAAGCCAGAGAAGGCGTGTTCATTGGCTACTCACTGCAATCCAAAGCTTACAGAGTCTATCTCAGAGACAAGCGGACTGTCATCGAGAGTGTAAATGTTACATTCTATGAAATGGCAGACTTTGCAATTGAACATCTCCAGACCGATCCATCAACTGCTGTACCAGTAGCTTCTGATAAAGCTGAACCAAACATCGAACACGACGATGTGATTCTCGACTTTCTCTTCAGAAACTTCTACGAGAACTCACAACCACCACCTCCTGCATACACTCCAAAGCCAACATCAACTCCAACAGCAGAAATTCCGCTCCTCACAGGACCAGACGATGTACCATCCACACCCTCAACCCCTCAAACCAATCCCAGAGGTGTGGATGATCACGGCTTTGCTATAAGTCCGGAATCATCTCCATTACACACCACAGCTGATCTAGAGCCTTCAACCACATATCAGGACTCCGATCAACCAATAATTACTCCAACTCCTCTAGCTCATGAGAGGAAGTGGACGAGAGCACATCCCGTTGAACAAATAATAGGTGACCCAAGTCAAGGTGTGCGAACAAGATCAGCAACAACAAATGAATGTCACTATGCATGCTTTCTAAGCAAGAATGAACCGTCCAAAGTCTCAGAGGCACTCGCTGATACAGATTGGGTGATTGCCATGCAAGATGAGCTCAATCAGTTTGACAGACTAGACGTGTGGACACTCGTGCCTAAACCCCCTCAGAAAACCATCATTGGCACTAAATGGGTGTTCAAGAACAAGAAGGACGAAGAAGGCATAGTGATACACAACAAGGCACGACTGGTCGCTAAAGGATATAATCAGCAAGAGGGCATAGACTATGATGAAACGTTTGCACCCGTAGCAAGAATTGAAGCAATCCGCCTTTTTCTTGCGTACGCGGCCCACAAGAACTTTACCGTCTTTCAAATGGACGTTAAGACTGCCTTTCTGAATGGAGTCTTGGAAGAAGAAGTCTATGTCGCTCAGCCCGAAGGATTTGTAGATCCCAGATATCCCGACCATGTGTACAAGCTAAAGAAAGCTCTGTATGGGTTGAAACAGGCACCAAGAGCTTGGTACGATGCCTTAACCGAATTTCTAGTTGACTCAGGTTTCTCAAAAGGGAAGAATGATACCACACTTTTCATCAAGCGACAGAAGTCTGACATCATCCTGATTCAGATCTATGTTGATGACATTATCTTCGCCTCCTCAAATCCACGTCTGTGCAAACACTTTGAGAAACTGATGAAAACAAAGTTTGAAATGAGCATGATGGTAGAGCTGAATTTCTTCCTAGGCCTGCAAATAAGACAACTCTCTGACGGCATTTTCATCAATCAGTCAAAGTATATTCTAGAAATGCTTAAAAGATTCAACATTGATGGCAAATCTTCCATGACTACCCCTATGTCCCCAAACAACAAACTGGACTCAGACCCCTCCGGGAAGCCAGTTGATGCTACAAACTACAGGGCCATCATTGGATCTTTGCTATATCTCACGTCAAGCAGGCCTGACATTGTCTTCTCCACATGCTTATTTGCACGCTTTGAGGCAAATCCGAAGGAATCCCATCTGACCGCTGTTCGAAGAATTCTGAGATACCTCAAAGGCACTGTGAATCTAGGCCTTTGGTATCCCAAGCACTCAGGTTTTGACCTAGTCGGATACTCGGATGCTGACTTTGCTGGTTGCCGGATGGACCGCAAAAGTACATCGGGAGTTGTCCAGTTCTTGGGCGATAAGTTAGTCTGCTGGTCTTCCAAGAAACAGAACTGTGTGTCAACATCTACGGTCGAGGCAGAATACGTCGCGGCTGCGAGCTGTTGTTCACAAATATTATGGATGAAGATCCAGCTAAAGGACTACGGTTACACTTTCCGCCATATCCCGATCTACAGTGACTCACAGAGCGCCATCGCCATCACCAGCAACCCGGTTCATCACTCCCGCACCAAACACATCGACCTGCGCTATCATTTCATCAAGGATCACGTGGAGAAAGGAGATATTGACATGTATTTTGTAAGCTCAGAGCTTCAACTGGCTGACTTGTTCACTAAGGCATTGGATGAAAAAAGATTCCAGTTCCTAGTCTCCAAGTTGGGCATGTTGAACCTCGAGCCTATTTAATTTTTGTCTCCACTGATCTGCAAAGTGTGTGTGCGTGTGATTTGTAAATAGTGTGTGTGCGTTGCATGTGTTGAGGGGGAGAAGACCAGAAAAATAACAAAAAATAGTGTGTGTGCGTTGCATGTGTTGAGGGGGAGAAAACCAGAAAAATAACAAACAATAATGTGTGTGTGTTGCATGTGTTGAGTGAGTGTGAAAAATCAAAAAGAACAAAAATAGTGTGTGTGCGTTGCATCTGTACATATTGTTCGTTGCACTTTTTGAGGGGGAGAAAATTTTCACTGTTTGAGGGGGAGCTAATTTTCACTGATTAAGGTGGAGCTCTTTTTTTTTTAGTGTTTCGACCTCGAAAATCTTTTAAAAGGGGACTGTGTGCCAGCCCAATCATTCGGGCTCAACTGATACGGAGGAGGTCCATATTTTTTCTCGCATATAAAAGCCTTGCGAAAGCCCTTCTCCTTCTTTCATTCTGATTTTCTCAAAAGCCAAAAGTTTTCGCAAAAGCAGAACTCTCAGACCTTCCGTCTTCTTCCCAACCTTACGATCTGGCAATCTCCTTCTCTCTTTCTCGACTACCCTTCGAAGGTAGTTAACGTTCACCATTGCAATCACCCATCTCGAAAACGAAGGATCATCTCGAAAACATGTTTTCTTTGTTCGTGTTCGAAATCCTGAAAAAGAACGTTTGATTTCGCAAAAACCCTGTAACTTTCCAAAATCAAAATCAAATTAGTTTTTTTTGTTTGTTTGAATGTATGTCGAAATCGCTTGTTATTGTTTGTTATATCTTTGTTTTTGCAGGTGGAAAATTTATTCAAAAATTCGACGGTTCATATTCTCGAAATCAAGATCTCGAGATGGGCATCTCGACATCTTGATCTCGAGATTTGAATCTCGAAATCAAGATCTCGAGATGGGCATCTCGACATCTTGATCTCGAGATTTGAATCTCGAAATCAAGATCTCGAGATCTGCATCTCGACATCTTGATCTCGAGATTTGAATCTCGACATCAAGATCTCGGGATCTGCATCTCGACATCTTGATCTCGAGATTTGAATCTCGAAATCAAGATCTCGAGATTTGGATCTCGAAATCATGATATCGAGATACAGATCTCGAGATTTGGACTTGGAAATTTTTTCCAAAACTCCATCTGCATAAACTTATCTGTCAACTGCAAATCAAACTCTTTCAATCAAATCAAACAATTGAACTTCATGTGCTGACCCCTACTTCTACAGTTTTAAAATGGCAGGAAACACTAAAGCACAGATCGATGATGCCATCTACTCCCAAGAAAAATGGATCAAGGTGCTGGACAACAATTTCCAGCTAGACCTTGCAGTCTTCAAGTGCCAGAACCCGATCGTTCCAGCCATCATGAAAGGTCACTATCTCTGGCCTGCACTTCACAACTCAAAACCGGTGCCAGAGATATACCTACAACAGTTCTGGGGGCACATGCATACTGAATCAGCGAAGGATCGCTCCAAAATCAAGACTAAACTGAATGGCATGCGCGTGATCCTGACGCCATCGACACTGCAATCTACATTAGTGCTGCCAGTCCGAGATACATATGATGCGCTGCCGTCCATCCCCGATCTACTGAAAGACGTAGCATCACTAGGCTACACATCTTTACTGCCACAACTGTCAAACTTCAACGGCGCCTATCTCCGTCACCCGTGGAAGAATCTGTTTGGACTGGTGAACAAATGCTTGTCGCCAAAGCATGCTGGCTTCGACAAATGCAACAAGCAAATACTGCTAGTCTTCCACGGGATCGCCTTCAACAAACATTATGACTTGGCACAACTCTTCTTCTCAGAGTTAATGGACCTGGTCAAGGCTAAAGAAAAGAATAGGCCAGGTACCATCCCATATGCAAGGTGGCTTGGGCTGATCATCAACGACTGCATGGCAGAGCACTCATCAATCCCAAAACGCAGCTCCGATCCACACTACAATGCCCCAAAGCTGCAATACTTTAAAGCAGACAAGAACCCTACCTACGGTCTGCGGATCCCTGGGTTTCTGCTCAACCTTGTAAAATCTTCAAATCCAGCAGTTCAGCAGTACAAGGAAGCCACAGAGAAGACCGTCCCTATGGTTCAGCAAAACCCAGCTGGACCTACCCAAGGGACAAAGCCGAGTGTTGGTAAGGGTCCCAAGAGAGCCCAAAAGCCAAAGAAACCAGTGGCCGGTTCGCCCAAAGAAGGAAAGTCTGATGACTCTCTTGAGACGAGTCAGGCGGCTGAGGGCACCGAAAAAGACGCTGAGGAAACGGCCGATGAATCGTCAAGTGAAGCCCAAACAAACACTGACGACGAGGCTTCCGAGAGCGTGGGCACGGAGAGCGGAGAATCTGGCTCGGATGATGACGATGATGACAACGATAGTGATGATGTGGAGCTCACATATGCCCTGATCAGAAAAGGGAAGCTGCCAGTCGAATCTCCGAAGAAGAAAAGAATTACCGCTGAAGACGCAGCACCAATAATCGCTGGCAGACCTCAAGTCTTCACAATCAGAGAAAAGGCTAAACCAAGAGCTGATCCCAGCGAGACAAATTGCTCTAAGGATGATTATGATGAGGCGGCTCATTCAATAAAGGCATCATTCAATTTAGAGGAAGTCGTCATCCGAGAGAAAAGGGCAAAGGTCAAGAATGACAAGGCTGCCAAGGCAAAGCCCCAACCCCAAGCCAGAAAGAGCCTGTTTGATAAGGCAGACGAGCACATCTTCGCGGGTTGTGACTCCTTTATCCAGATAAGCCGAGCCGAATCCCTAAGCACAGGAGCCGATCTTTTCGGTTCCCGGGTAGAAGTCGCAGCATCTGGCTCAACTGCGCATGCACAGCCCTCTCCCAGCCACTCGATAGCCTCTCAAAAGGCTATTGTTTCAAAAGAACGGGACTCAACCCCCTCGCTGGTTCCTTCTGAATCAATTGAGCATACAATTGACCTATCTCCCGAGGTCAAAACCCCTTCTTCTCACACATCGAGTCTAGGTGTCACATTCCCCACATTTTCTTCATTTTCTAGGTCACCTACACTATTCACTGCACATACAGGTGCACTCACCCTGAACGCAACAACCAGAGCGCAAGCTATGACGGTTGGAAGCCCTGCTACGCACATAATGATTCCATCATTAAATGCAGGCCACACATCAACAATCTTCACTGATGCTGTGTCAACAGTTACAACCCCTGTAACTGGTCACCCTACCTTTGAAGACGTAAACGTTCTACTCAATCGCTTCCTAGATTCCACCATTAAGCCATGGGTGCAAGATGCAATGACCGCTCTAGCACAGGAATTTAGGACCACCCAAGTGGTTCGGTCTGAACAAACACCACTCCAACCTTCCCCTGAACCGTTCATCTCCCATACACAACCCATATCCTCCACCCCTCTATCCCACCAATCCATAAACCAAATTCCCATTCCTTCTATTTCTCGGGGAACCCAGGATACAGAACCAGTATTCTCCCCACACCCGACCACACCCTCCATCGATCTCTCCTCACTGTCCTTTGATACACTAGCTTCGGCTTTGTTGAACAACCTCTTAAACACCCCAGAAGACAAGCTCACTCTTCATCAGCAAGCCTTACTTGAAGCCCTTCTTTCTTCACCCGAAACCAAGAGCACTTGCAAGGAGAGTCTTCGTGGTCGCAAACGTTCCCATGAGGACCCCGATGATTCGGATCCTCATGAGGGGGAGAACAAGCGACCTCGATCACTTGAGCAAACTGCCCTACCAAGCCAAACTCCACAGCCCATCCAACCTGAAACCTCAACAAACCAACAGCCACCATCCACAACCAAATTATCTAGCATGGTCGAGCTAGAAATAACATCCCGAGGCGTATCTCCAAGAGATACCAACCGAGGAGGGGATGGAAGTCCTGATTATGTTACCACTGGTACATCTTCTCCATCAGTCCATCAGTTGGAACCTAGTTCTAAGCTGATGCCAACGGGCAATCCAAGTGAACCCGGTAGTGCTACTCAGGAACAATCACCGCCTGAACAAAGAATTCCATATATTTCCCCAGGCAAAGACATCCATGATGCACTGGAAGAGGCGGTGATATATGACAAATGGCCGAGAAAATGGACAGAATGGGATGATCTTCGGAATGAGGCCGAACAAGAGGACATGCAAAGAAACTGGTGGCTACGAGAGCTAATCAACAGATGCTCTGAAGATATTATAAGGCTCGAGGACGATGAACGCAAGGAAGGGGAGAATTACAAAGAATCCTAGAAAACTCTTGAATCGGTCGTAAGACAATCAGCGGGAAGACTTCCCAAGACAGAGAAACCCTGGGATAATGTTCGCATCAAAGCCCCCTTCCAAGAAGAAATCAGAGAGCATATCTGGCGTAGACCAGACAGAGTCAAGCCACTGAATGAACTGAAGCTAAGAGGTCTTACTCATTTAAAAGGCAAGCAGGCTGGAGGTCATCTGCACATGTTGCTACAAAGGTCAACCGGTACACAGAGAGAACTGATGGAACAAGATCTGAAGTCGAATATTCTCCCGATTCATCAAATTCTACAAGTGAAGGCTGAAGACTATCATGGAGTAACATTCTACACTTACAGACTTCAACGCACCGATGGGAGTGAATTTACTTGCCAAGAGAACGACTTCATCATGCTGAAACCGGATGACATCTACCAAATGTTCATGGCCTACAGATACCTTCCAGTCAGGCAGAGCATAATATACAGCGAAGGCCTCGCAGCTATCAAGAGATTCATGCTTAGACAGATCCGAGTACACTCTTCACACGACCTACAGATGGCTATTGAGTGCAATCTGAAAAAGACAAATCTGACAAAGCCAAGACTGTATGGTCCAGAACTTGAAGATTTCCCAGCCTACCACATCTTCTTCACACCGCCAGCAGTCACCTATCTGAACCACAAGAACGAAAAACGTCTGATGGTGGTCAGTGAAATTGAGAAGTACTGTGACGGAACACTGAAGATAATCAAAGAATAGATTCTAAAGATGAAGGCAGAGCTAGAGGAAAATCTTCAAGAGGCATCGTCTTATGTTCAAAAGGAACACTCTACAGTAGAGACAATCTTAAAGGCCATTGACGATCGCCTCGAAAAGAGAAATGTGCTGAGGCAATATGAACATGCACTTGGTATGAGGAAGCACTACTTCAAGTCTCAGAAGCAATAAGAGAATGGCACTTGATCACAAAGGGGGAGATTGTTGGAGATATTTAATTGTGAATCAAGTTGGTCATAGATTAGCTTTATATTTAATCCTTGTATTTAATTAAGTGCATGAATTAGATAGAAATCAGGCCAAGTGTTAGGCCCATATAAACAGGCTAAAAGCCTGGTACGCCTAACCTAAACCTCGCCTATAAAAAGGGAGCCGAGGTTTAGGAATAGGTTAACGTCGTACTTATTATTCATAGCCTTACGCGCATATCTTTCTGTTGTACGAGTTCACGGTTTATCAAAGAAGGTTTTACGGTGATTCATTCTGTGTTCATCCTTACGTTTAATCTTCCTTGTTAGATCGATTATTCATTGCTGTTACAGAAACAGGGACTAACAAAAACAGTAAGTTAAAAGCTGAGATTCTTGACTTAAAGAAGGAGGTTGAGATCAAAATCAATCTTCTAATTAAGGAAAGAGATCAACTGGAGACTGAAAATGTTTCTCTTCTCAAGAGAATAAGAGAAATAGAGCCTCTCGAGATTAAGTACAAAGCTTACCAGAAGGCCCAGTCTTCCATGGAAAAGATTGTACTTCATCAACAGATTGGCACTGGTTTTGGTCTTGGTTATGGCTCAACAGAATCAGGTGAGCCTTCTGTAATGCCTAGCACCAGTGTTGCTAAGGCAGAAAAGGTCATAGTGCCACTGATTTCTAGCCCCATTTGTCAAGCTGGTGTATCTGGCACCAAGGTTGTTCATGAGGAAGTCAGGCCAGAAAAGGGAAAGATAAAGGTTCAACAGAAACCCTTTTTGAAAAATAATGAACCTGGCAGAAAACCTAACAACAGAAAAGGTTTTCAAGATAACAAAAATAAGAGACCATTCATTAACAGACAACCTCATGTCAATTGTGCCAGAAGAGGTTGGCTGGTCAACTTCAGAAGCCCAAGGCCAACCGTCCCTCTGCTCTTGATAGTATATGGGACTTCTTTCCAACAAAGAAAGCTATGCAAAAGTATGTAAACAGGAAGCATGACCCTCACAAGCATCTACCCAAAGTGAATCACACTTCAGTTTACTATAACTACCAGGTGGACAATGGGTACCACTCACCAAGGTTTCACTTGATGAGACCAAAATGGTACCAACTACCCAGACTCCATGACCCCCCAGGACCCAGCATTGCTTGGGTACCTAAACCTTCCTTTTAATCTTGCAGGAACTGAGTGCTGGAGCTATCTCTAAACAAGAATGGTTTATTGATAGTGGATGCTCCAGGCACATGACAGGTGACAGAAGTTGCCTAACTGAGTTCCAGAAATGCAAAGGACCTAGAGTTACCTTTGGAGGTAATGACAAAGAAGGTCAAACAAAAGGAAGAGGAAAGCTGATCAGGAACCAGATAATCATTGATGATGTCTCTTATGTCAAAGGACTGAAGTTCAACTTGCTGAGTGCTAGCCAATTCTAGGACAAAGGCTACACTGTTGAATTCACAAAGGACTTCTGCTATGTGAAGCATGAGACAACAAAGGAAGTGGTTCTGACAGCATTAAGGAAGAAGAACATCTATGTAGTTGATTGGAACACTGCAAAGGATGGAGTTTGCCTGATAGCCAAGGGAGATTCAAAACTAAGCTGGGACTGGCACAAGAAGCTTAGCCATTTGAACTTCAAAACAATCAACAAACTGGCCAGAGAACACATTGTAGAAGGGCTACCAGACATTGTGTACAAGAAGGAGACCCTCTGCAGTGCATGTCAGAAGGGCAAACAAGTGAAGAATTCCTTCAAACCCATTGCTGGAGATCTTTCTACAAGTCCTCTAAATCTGATTTACATGGATTTATTTGGACCTGTTGAGACTCCAAGCGTTGGTGGAAAGAAATATACTTTAGTCATGGTTGATGACTATTCCAGATATACATGGACTATCTTTCTAACAAAGAAGAATGAAACTCTTCAGAAGTTGCCATCTCTGTTAAAGCAACTTCAGACTGAGAAGAACTTGAAAGTGAAGACAATCAGGTCAGACAGAGGAACTGAATTTGTCAACCAAGTCATAAAAGACTTCTGTGATCAGAATGGGACTTTTCATCAACTCTCTGCCGCCAGAACCCCTCAACAGAATGGCGTAGCAGAAAGAAGGAACAGAACTTTAAAAGAAGCTGCAAGAACAATGATTGCTGAATCTGGTTTGCCTATGAGATATTGGGCTGAAGCAATCAACACTGCATGCTATACTCAGAATAGAAGCATGATCAACAAGAACCACCAGAAGACCCCTTATGAACTCTGGAAAGGAAGAAAACCCAACATCAGCTACTTTCATGTTTTTGGATGCAAGTGCTACATACTTAACAATGGAAAGGAGCATCTGAAAGTCTTTCAAGAAAAAGCTGATGAAGGAGTCTTTATAGGCTATTCAAACACCAGTAAAGCCTATAGAGTACTCAACAGAAGGACCCTACATGTTGAAGAATCTATACATGTGAAGTTCGATGAAAGCATCTCTGTTAAAGAGGTAACAGAGATCCTCAAGGAAGTCAGCATAGAAGACAGAACACCAGAACCAACAGAAGAGGTAGCAGACAACCCTGCATTTCCAACACCTGCACCAAACCCCCTTCTGTTGAATGAAGATGAAGACTCTGAAGATGAGGAACCAGAGAGACCAAGACAGCAGCTGACAGAACCTGACCTAACATGGTTAAGAGATCATCCCCCTAACCAAGTGATTGGTCAAATCAGAAGTGGAGTTCAAACCAGATCCACATCAAGAAGAGAAGCAATGCTTGCCTGCTATATATCTCAAATGGAACCCATGACTGTTGAAGAAGCTCTTGCAGACTCAGATTGGATCAATGCTATGCAAGAAGAGCTTACTCAGTTTGAAAGGAACAAAGTATGGGAACTTGTTCCTAGGCCAAAGCACCAGAATGTCATTGGAACCAAATGGGTATTCAAGAACAAGGCTGATGAAGATGGAAACATTGTAAGGAATAAAGCAAGGCTGGTAGCAAAAGGTTATTGCCAAGAAGAAGGAATTGATTTTGATGAGACTTTTGCACCAGTTGCCAGACTTGAAGCCATCAGAATCTTTCTAGCCTATGCTGCTTACAACAACATCAAGGTCTACCAGATGGATGTCAAAATGCTTTTCTGAATGGAGATCTTGAAGAAGAAGTTTATGTGGAACAACCACCAGGTGTTGTCATTTCTACTCAATCCTCCTGTGTCTACAAGCTTAAAAAGGCCCTCTATGGTCTTACGCAAGCTCCCAGAGCATGGTATGACACATTGTCACTCTTCCTAGTGAACCATGGGTTTACTAAAGGAAAGGTTGACAAAACTCTATTTCAAATCTCTGTTGCTAATCATATTCTGTTAGTACAAATATATGTTGATGATATTATATTTGGTAGTACTAATCCAGAACTATGCAAGAAATTTTCTCAAGTGATGCAGAGTCAATTTGAAATGAGTATGATGGGAGAACTCAGTTACTTCCTAGGTCTTCAAGTGAAACAAATTCCAGAAGGAATCTTCATTAACCAAGGGAAGTACACCAGAGATCTAATCAAGAAGTTTGGAGTGGAAGGCAAATCATCTGTAAAGATTCCCATGAACACTTCACAAGGAATTGGTCCAGATGATGAAGGAAAGGATGTAGATGCAACAACTTACAGAGGAATCATAGGATCTCTGTTGTATCTAACTGGAAGCAGACCAGACATCTCATTTTCTGTTGGAATCTGTGCCAGATACCAATCAAAGCCCAAGGAAAGCCATCTAAGTGCTGCAAAGAGAATCATCAGATACATCAAAGGAAATCCAAATGCAGGCCTATGGTATCCAAAGGGAGGTAACTTTGAACTAATTGGTTATTCTGACTCAGATTTTGCAGGTTGCAGACTAGACAAAAAGAGCACCTCTGGTCACTGCCAATTGCTAGGAGGAAGGCTTGTTTCCTGGTTCAGCAAGAAGCAGAACTCAATCTCAACAAGTACAGCTTAAGCTGAGTACATTGCAGCTGGGAGTTGCTATGCTCAGTTACTCTGGATGAAGCAACAACTGAAGGACTATGGAATTCAAGCAAAGGAGATCAAGTTGTTGTGTGACAACACCAGTGCCATTGCTATCTCTCAGAATCCAGTTCTTCATTCCAGGACAAAGCACATTGAGATCAGACATCACTTCATCAGAGATCATGTTGAGAAGAAGCACATATGCATGGAGCATGTGCCAACAGAAGACCAGCTAGCAGATATTCTGACAAAGCCTCTTCCTGAGGCTAGGTTCAACAAACTGAGAGAGGATTTGGGAATGATGGATGAAATTCCAAGGGAAAGTTGAAAAGGAAGGCCCCCTGTTGCTAAATTTCTGTTACCAGAATACCTATTGCAGAACCCCTTCTGTTAACCCCTTCTGTTAACCCCTTCTGTTCTCTACCCAGGCAGAACACCTCCTCACCTCATCAGAAACCCTCTTCTGCACAGAAAACCCCTACACCCCAAAAACCCTCAATCTCCAAATCTCCATCTCTTTCACCCTGCAAACCGTTCTCTCCTCCAAAGAACAGATCCCCATCCCCTCCTCCATCCCCTCACAGACAAATTGTCCAATACCAACCCCAACAGATCATTTCTTCATCACCACCACCTCAACAGAAATCCCCTTCACCTACCAAGTCTGAACATGCAGAAACTCCTCAAGACTCCCATCCACCACATCAACCTGCTGCTCAGCTGAAACCTGAATGGTTTCTTAGAGATTCTGATCCTACAACCATCTCTCCCATCTCTGCACCACAAGGGTATTCTAGGCACTCTACTGCCCCCAATCCCTCCCTCAGGAAGAAGAAGAAAGTGATCAGAAACAGAATACCAATCTATTCCTCTTATGAAGATTCTTCTGACATGGATGGATTCATGATCAGCAAATCCTACAAAGCCACTTCAAAGAGACAGAAGACCCCTCCTATGACTCAACTTGAACATGAACTCATTGTTGAATCTCTCTCCTCTGTATAAGAACATCACCCCTTGCCTAAGGGAAGAGGTCTAGAGATGCCTCCATCTGATGGACAAGAGAATCAAATTCCTTTCAACAAGTTCGTTGAAGCAGCTGAAGACTTTGGTGGACAACTCCTCCATGGCATGAACAAGTTGATACAGATCAATGATAAGCACTATGGGCACCTTGCTCATGTGAATGATAATCTCAACTCTGGGAAGCAGTTTATCTCAGATCGCTTTGAGAATCTCACAACATCTCTCAACAACTTCATGACTTCCTCAACTGCCAGAACAGATGCACTGTCAACAGAAGTGGCAGGTATCCACAAAACCCTCTCTGTCTTTCAACAGACACTCCTAAATCAAGGACAGGCAATCAACTCTATCTCAGAGAATCTTGAGGCTCTGAAGAAATCTGATGCCAGAACTGAGAGGCAACTGACCTCCATTGAGGAAATGTGCAGAGCTCACCAAGATCAAGCTCAACTTCTCCTCTTTGTTGACAAAGACAGATATCAAAAGATGGTACTGCTTGAAGCCAACAACAACGACATCTTCTCTGCCATTCAGAAGCAGCAAGGTCTCATAGAAGGCCTTACATCTGTGACTCAAACCTTACCAGAAACCCTGGAACAGATTGCCTCTACTCAGGCCACAGAATTCCAGAAACTCTCCCTTCTGCTTGGTGATCTCGATGATGCCAAAAAGGGGGAAGAAGGCCCTCATCTTACAAAACCCAGGACCACCAGAACCTCTTCATCTGCTGAACCAACTGTGGATCCCACACCTTACTTTGAAGCTGCCCTTCAGAAGAAAAGGCTAGCAGGTATCCCTAGACCTCCATCCCCACAGAAGAAAGGAACTAAGAAGAAGAACGCTCTAAGCTTTAAAGAATGGAGACTGGGAGGTTCTCAGGTGATGACTGCTACACAATTTGAGGAAATGAAGCAGAAGATGACCTCTACATAGCAACAGAATCTTTATTTGGACCATGATGGCCATGTGAAGGTTAGACATGGTGGATCTCTGGAGGAAGCAGAATTCTGGTTTCACAACAGTATAGTACCAGGAAAAGATATCCATGAAGGTGTTCTTAACTACTTAGACTGCAAACTCTCACCCGTCTGGGCTTCTTATCAAAGAACTGGAAATCTGGCTGGAATCAGAAAAGAAGTGAATGCAGAGCTAAAGAGACTACAAGGACTGGATGAACAAGCAAGAGCTGAAGCTGCAAAGGCAATTATGTAAACAAATACTCTTGTAATCCACCTGAATAAAAGAACATCTCTGCCTCACACTTTGTAAGGCAATTCCTCAATCTATGGCTTTTCTTTACTTTCTGTTTGTGTCTGTTTGTTTGTTTGCTTTTTGTTATATTATCTGCTATCTGAATGTACTGCACTCTTACTATTTTCCTATGCCAAGTTGCCCACCAAGATTTTAATGGAAGTTCTAAACTTTAATTCTTTATGGTGAAGGCACTTCTCTGGAAATAGTTAAAGGGTTTTGGCATCATCAAAAAGGGGGAAATTGTAAGGAATATTTGTAATTAGATTTTGATGATGCTATATTAATTAGGACTTTAAAGTACCCCTTTTAGAAATTATGTATTAGAATTTTCCTTTGTAAAGTTCTTAGCTTAATCGACTACCAGAAGGCCTCCACACCAGAAGACCTCCTGACAGAAGATCTTTAGTTCTCTGCCGAGGAACAGAAAACCTCAGGGTCTCTGTTACTTTGACAGAAATCCTCCTGGTTCTCTGTAAGCTATTATCAACAGAAGTGCTCAAGACCTTCTCTGATCAGTTCTCTGCTAAAGACACCAGAAGGCCTGACACTTGGAAGAATTCCACAAAGCCGGGAAATCAACTGAAAGATTCCTTCAACGGCTAGGAGTATTGAACGGAAAAGCTACAGTACGCGCATTAAATGCACATTTAATGCTCCCCATGCTCCGTGGAGTAATTGCAGATGATTGGCCGCAATTTCAGGATTACTTTATCCCAAAATAGTAACCCGCCAACTTTAACGGGTCCTACTGGTCAAGTCAACTGCTCGCGCATTAAATGCAGTTGTCCTCCTTCACCTCCAACGGAAAGACAACCCTCAGTATAAAAGATACACTTCGAAGAACAACCGGATAACTTTTGCTCTACTAACTTTGCCAACTTCATCACATTCTTCGCAAGAAAAACACATTCAAATTATTCAAGGCAAAAAGGTCCTCTTGAGATTCAAACTCTTCATCCTCAACAAGAGAGACACAAGTTGGAAAGAATATAACTTCATATCACTAAATCCAACAAGAGCAAGGTTCCAACAGTTCTTCAACAACTTCAAGCACTTCATCTACAAATCTTTTGTAACGAAGCAAGTTGGAGGAACCCCTGTTTCAACAGAAACTCTTCTTATTACAAGAAGGACGTCCAAGTAACTGGAGTAAGTGAAGTGGTGATACTTCCAGGAAGCTCAGTGAAAGGACTAGTCTTAAAGGAAGCCAGGCAGTGCATCCCAGGAGACATCTAGGCTTGAAGAAGACGTGGAGAGCTTCTTAAGTGCTAGGACTAAGGGGTTGTACACGGTCGTTTTTACAAGCTTAGTGGAACAGTGGATTAGAGGAACGAGTTGTTCCTTGAACCACTATAAAAATCCCTGGTGTCATTTACTTACTGCTTTAAATATTTGCACTTAGATAGAACTGTCTAACTCCTTAGACTTGGTATCTGTGTTCAGCAGAACTTGTCTTACGAGTTAACAGAAGGCCTACTGCCTTTGCTTTTCTGAGGCTAAATCAACAGAACCCCCTACCAGAACCCCATCCGCTGCCAGTCTGTTCTGTCAACAGAACAGGCTATTCTGTAAAATCTGGTACTTAGTTTAAAAAGCTAAAAACCAATACAGTCTATTCACCCCCCCCCCTCTAGACTGTATCCAGTACAACCGGGACCAACAGAACGCTTTCCGTGCCATTTCCCCAAGGGATTGGCAGGCATCTAAAAATGCCCAGGATTCGACTTCCAAATCGAAACGCTCCCCGCGCCACCACCCCAAGGGTGTGGCAGGCCACGGATTAAGTCTAGCGCCGAGGGGACGACTTTCAAAACTGAGGCGCTTTCCGCGCCATCCCCCAAAGGGAGGCAGGCTACAGACCACCATATCTTGTACCCAGGAAACGACCCTCGATCCCCTCGGAACTCGGAAGGTTAACCCGAGGGGGGAGCTAATGGTGTATTCTGTTACCCCCCGATAGGCCAAGCCTTACCAAGAAACCAAGTTTCTTGAAGCCTTCCTTTCACTACTAAAAAAAAATGGGGTGGTGAAGAGGAGTAGACTCGGCGAGAAATCAATGAGTACATCACTCCTACAATTCACGGAAACATACCGAGGGCTCCCCATGGGAACGCCTTCGGTACTTGGAAGCTCATGAGCACAAAGGATACCATTCACAACAAACATCACCAACAAATGACTAAGTCCACTCAATGATTGCCTCCGGCTATACCTAAAACCGAAGGCTCAAATACTACAAAACATGACAGGCTCAGCCAACAACAGCTCAAAACGTTACCGAAGGCTACTTTATAACAAAGCTATCAGATGGTGGCCAAACCAAATCAAGAATCACCTCCGGCACCTCACTACATGCTGAGGGGATACATCCAGATAATTCCCGAGGGAGTCTGCCCTTTTATGCTAGACTTGGATTACAAACTCTCCTATATCAACATTGGGGGGACATAACAAACAACCGAAGGCTTTTTGTTGCCACAAGCCAACATTACAAGGCAAAGGAAACTATCCTAAACCTACAACGTATACAGCCGAAGGGTCCCCTCCTGAAGGCCAGCAGCAGGAAATACTTAGAGAAAATAATCTAAGTCCTAAATACTTTGCCCCCTGTGGGGCCACCAGCCAGCCGAAGGCATATATGAGACAAGGTCCTCACATTCACCCGAGGGCTCCTACCTCACACAACTACACTTAGAAATATTTTCTAAGTCCTACATATTTTGACCCTCGGTCAAATCTCCATGATGCCCGAGGGGCCATACGGTTGAAGGCTTGGTGAAGCTACACATAGAAAAAAATTCCTAAGTCCTAACTATTTCTGGGCCCTCGGTCATACACCCAGTCAGCGAAGGGTACCCAATTACCGAAGGCTAGACTGTATTCAAACACTCAGAAAAATTCTTCTAAGTCCTCAACACCTCGCCTCCGGTTATCTCATGAAGGCTACACAGAACCAGAGGGAAGGAATTGGCCGGGGGCCAACAGATGAACAAACACTTAGAAATATTTCTAAGTCCTGAACATTGTGCCCTCGGTGAAATGTTCAGATGACTGAACAGGCCTAGTGGCCGAGGGCTACAAAAGACACTGTACATAGAGAAATATTTCCTAAGTCCTAACACACATACACACAGAAAAGGCGAAGGCATACATTCAAAAAAACAACAACAAAGGCATACATCCAAAGAGAAGCAATAAAAGGAACGGGTCATACACAAAAGCCCGAGGGCAGTTATTCATTCATTGAGGGGAGAAAAAGTTGAAGTATACATTACAAAAGGGCCGGAGCCAAAAGTACAAAAATGTGATTACAGATTGGTGGGGAATACATTTTACGAGGGGGGAGCTACAACATCGCCCCCTTCGACAGCTGTGGAGATAGCCTCGCTTTCGGCCTCATCCCCATCACCCCCGAGGCCACACTCCCTCAGAGTCTCCGAATCTTCAAGCACCGGTCTCTCTTCGCCTTCGGGGAGCGGGATCCTGACATCTGGCTGCCGAGGGGGGAGGCCATAAGCCTCGGGCTGGAACTCCTCCGGTGAGAGCTTAAAATGCCTCGCGAGCTTCCGGTATATGAGGCGCTGGGTGAAAAACTCCCCGCCTTGATAGTAGGAGTCACCCTTCACAACAAGCCACATCTTGCCGGGGCCTCCAACCCAGTCATCCACTGAAGCCCCCACCACCGAGGAGAGCCACTCCTTCTGATCTTCAGCTTTCCACCCCTCGGCAGTAAAGCCGGCCACAGCATCCTCCCAAGCCCTGGAGACGGCCTCTTCTTGAGCCGCGCGGGCTTCCTCAGCAGCAATGCGGGCGGCCTCAGCAGCAGCCTCTCCGGCCTTAGCCAGGCCCTCATTCATCCCCTCGGCCCTCACAGCTTGCACCCGCTGCTCCATGCTGTCGGTGGCCAGGCGAAGAGAATCCTCGGCCTCAGAGAGCTTCTTCCTAAGGAGGGCAGCCTCCCCCTCGGCTGCGCCCTTCGCCTCCTTCATCTGCTCCACCCTTCGAAGGTGCTCACAGAGGCCCATGAAGCTCTACAATCCACAAAGGCGATAGTTAGGTATGATAAAAACAGTACGAAAGAACAACAACAAACACAAGGGAAAAAGATAGGCGTGACTTACGGAGGCAGTGTTCAAAAGGATCTTGGCCTCGAGGGAGCTCTCATCCAGTCTGGCGAGGGCCAAGCGATCAGCCGATGGCAGCATCTGGCTCATCAGCGTCGAGGGGTTCAGGCTACCCTCTAGTACTGAAGCCCCCTTCAGCACTATCGCCTCCAGTTTCTCCCGCCCGAAGAACTCTTGGTTTATGTGCTCCTGAGAGGTGGGGGTAGAGGCGTGCCCCTCATCCACAAAAACGACCACGTCAGTGGTCGGCTGCTTGGCGGGGGCGGCGGCTTTTAGCTTCTTGGCCGGGGGCTCGGTCCCCTTGCCGTTGTTTTTCTTCTTCACGGGCCCAACACCTCTGGACCCCCCGGCGCCAGTACCGGCAGCAGCGGCTTGGGAGGGCTCCTCCCTGGCAGAAGTGCCCGCCGGGCCCTTCTTCTTCCCCTTAGCATTCTTCAAAGCGAAAAGGGAGCTGACGTCCATGTTATTACCTGCAAGAACAAGACACAGAATGGTTAAACCGAAGGGTGTCAGTTACAATGGCATAGAGTAAAAAAAATATGAAGGAAAACAATCAAGGTACAAATAAACCCTTCGATAATCACCTCCGGCTCCTTCGAAGACCCGATCGAGGGGATGGTATCTTTCATCCGATGAACCCCTCGGCCTAAACTGCCGGAAGCCAAGACTAAGCAATTCCTCGGGGAGAGTGACGTCCTTAATTTTGACGTGTTTATCAGACCCCTCCGGTTTTTTGGCGAGTATTCTGCCATTCTTCTCCAGGGCCGCGCTCCCTACCTTCGGGTAGTAAAACCGCTCCTTCCACCCCTTGTGGGACGAAGGCACATCGTCGAAGAGCCTAAACTCCGGTACCTGCTGAAGGTTGGCAAAGCCCTCAGCGTTTGAATGCCCCCCCGGCAGAGGTTGAAGGACATGAAGAACTAGTCGAGGGTAGGTGGAACCCCCCGGCTCCGGCACAAGGAGAGGAAGCCGGCCACATAAGAGTGGCTATTGGGCGTTAGCTAGCAGGGGGCCAACCCCACGAACCTCAAGTATTCCAGCAGAAAGGGGTGAAGCGGAAAGCGAAGCCCCATCTCCACCGACAGGGTTTGAACAGCAAAGCACCCTTCGGGCGGATATCGCAACAAGTCGTCGGCCCCTGGCTCCACCACGCGCGCCGAAGGGCCGACCAGGATCTGAGTGGCCTGGTACTCTGCCGGGGACGCCCTCGTCTTCAGCTCTAGGGTAGCGGTGTTCAGGAATGAATGGACCTCGGGTATGCCTACCGGCCGCCCGGCATCAATGGTCGCTTGTTTCTTCTTCGGGGCTGCCCTCATCTTCTTCTTTTTCCCGGGAGCCACACTGATGGGCGTCGGGTTCAAGGGCCGGGAGGAGCTGGATTCCCCGGCACCACGAGGGGGAAGGACAGCAACCGTCACCTTCATCCTCTCCCTCTCCTCTTCCTCTTCAGCAGTCTGCACGGCAAGGGCGAGCTCTTCGTCCTCATTCACCTGCTCGAAGTCTTCGGTTTCGACTTCGGCCCGGAGGTCCTTCTCCACCTCCATGGCCACAGCAGCGTCACCACCCACCGAAGACTCCTCGCTCGAAGACTCGACGTCGGAGTACGTCTCCATCTCAACTGAAGGCTCCCCCGAAATATCTTGGGAATCACTTTGCGAGGACATTTCGTACTAAACCAAGGGTCGAAGGGAGGGCCTAAAAGCTCTAAGCAACGGGCACTTAATCTAAGGCCGAAAGGTGAGGGGGAAGTGAAATATGCAGGAATGACCGAAAGCGGAGCAAGAACTGACCTTGAAAGCTGGGGATTCAACCGAAGGCTGGATTTTCTCTCTCTAGAAATTTGGGCAGAGCTTCGCTAACTAATGATCGCACAAGAGGAGTGATGCCCGGCCATGGGGTATTTATAGGCGCCCAGATCCGGGCTTGGGCCTAAAAACCGGGCCCCCGGTCACCAAGCCATCATTACAAACCGTGGTTTCGCCCAATCGGTGACACCCGCCCACGGGCAGCCAACGAGCACGCACCACGTGGAAGCCCCCCCAACGGCTATATTTTGACGTTAGGTATTCCAACGGCTATATTCACAACGGCTATATTCTGGGAGCCTCCGGCTATATTTAGCAGCCCACTCCTTCATCAACCAAGGAACTAGCCCCCGGGCTTTTTACTTCACGTCACCTCATCAAGAAGAGCCCCCGGGTACACTTACCCAAAGACGCTCCCGGTTTGTGCCCCACACACTACAAATGCCTTCGGGCTCACCCACTCAGAAGCCCACGGCTTCATAACAGACACACCCCTCGGGGATCCCCCCTCAACACTCTGAGGGACGGATAGCCCCCGGGGAGTACGCCTCATTGACAGATAGCCTACGGCACACAGGTAACGGGAGCCCTCGGATACCCTCCTCACCAACTAATCAACAAACATGGGACACCCCGGTAACACTTCAACTACTACTCACATTCATCACACCCTCGATCCCCGGATTGAGGGAATCCCCTTCGGCACCCCCAAGGATATCAACAGTAAGCCTCCGGCTAATCAACGCACGCGCCCTCGGAACAAAGATAGCCTTCGGCTTCAGCAATGTACTCCATTTAAAACCAGGGCTTCATGTTTTCGATTCATCGTTGGGGGGAATTCGGTGCACTCTTTTTCCCTCATTAGGATTTTTTCCCACAAGGTTTTTCCTAATGAGGTTTTTAACGAGGCATCCCCCCAAAATGAAATGAAAAGCGTCAGCCTTCGGCCCAATACAGAAACATGATTACTCTACTCCTTTTCACCACTTTGCAAGTGCCTCAAGGAGTGGGGGATTGGAGGACCCCCTCGGGAAAATCACAAAAATCACAAACATGCCCCCTCAAGTCCCGACATGTGGGTAACTGAAGGACTTCCCTCGGCAGAGTAAACAAACGGCAAACTTACCCACAACTCTACAAACTACAACGGAACAACGACAGAGGACAAACACAATTACTGCTTTTCCCTCAAGTACCATTCGGCAAAAGGAGTGAAGGACTCCTGATGGAGTGAATGGCCCGGGAACCCCCGGCCCACAGACTCCTACTACTCCAATAAAGGCCCAATAGGCCCAGGAAGCACAACAGGCCCAAATCACGGCGCCCAGGGTACCAAGCAGCCCACAATGCGCACCAGGGTGCCTTCGCCCCCCTGGCCGAAGGCTCTGAACCTCACAGAAGGGCCAAAACAGGAAGACAAGGTTACTGGGGGAAAACGGCAAAAATCAGTAGCCCTCGGCACCTAGAGCCCTCGGCACTAAGGGGGTCCCCGGCACTCAGAGCCCTCGACTAATCATCTACGACCGAGGGCACCTCTCCGACATAATATCCGCTCCACATGCGTATGGATCACCGTACCAAGTACGACGTCACATCCAACAGCCGCATTAAATGCGGCCACATGCGATTGTCAGCGCCAACCAGTTGAGGTGACCCCTCGGCCAATGGATGCTTGACACGTGTCCCTGTATGGCATTTATTGCTACTATAAATAGCACCCTATTTCCCCGTTGTAAACCACGCTGAAAACGCTGAATACATTTCTAATATACTCTCTCTCTCTCTACTTACTTGCTCTGACTTCTCTCTAGTTATTCCCCGTAATAACCCCTCGGATAAGCTACCCCCGGGTACACTATCCATCATATTTGTTTAATTTTTTTGAATACGAATTCGAATTCAAATATGAAACGAATATTAATTTTGATTTGTATTTGTATTTGTTTAACAACACGAATAGTTAACGAATCATATACGAATATCGAATCGATTTGAGCATACGTTAAATATTAGTCAAATATCACTCTAAAATAACTTTTCTTATACTCCGTATTTTTTATGTTGTAAATGCATGGTATGACTCAATATGTGTTTTTAGAATTTAAATTTAATGGATCGATGCATTTTTGGATGGTGCACAATATATACTAAAGTGAATTAATTTTATTATTAATAAATATAAATCTATTTTAAACTTTTTGAAATAAACACTAACTCACACATATTAGAAATTATACATATAATGTGTGAAATAAGTTGATAATTGTATATATCAAAGTCACACAATTCTAATTTTATTCTTTAAATCGAATACATAATTATTTGTATTGTATTTGAAAATCATTTGAACCAAAAAATTGATTTGTATTCATATTTATATTCTGATTTATTACAAATGGGCTTGGAATCTGTATGCAAAAGTATATATATGGGTTACACTTTGAGGGTATTGCTATATTTTAAAAGTTATTATAGTGTTATTACTCTTATTATTATTATTATTATTATTATTGACATTAATATTACCATTATTATTAATCGAATATATTTGATTAATATTCGAATCGAATACACTGATATTCTTATTTGTATTTGATAACAACTCGAATCAAGTTTAATATTCTTATTTGTATTTGATTTTTCCGAATTCGAATCGTCTTATACGAATTCGAATCGCAAATCGAGAACAAATTATTTGATTCGTTTACAACCCTAGGATGAAATACTCCTTCTAGAATTACTTTTTACTTTTCTTCACGCATCATTAAAATTGCAAAATTAATACTCTTGATTTCCATTATTCTTATATTTTTATTAGACGAATTATAAAATGTCAACATAAAGGTGAAATACTGTGTAATACTCCGCAATATTTTATACGTAGTACCTTGATTACAATGAAGTTTATTTTGAATTAACGTGAGTAAAAAAAGAATTGAGTTTATATTGGAACAAAAGTATTACGGTTAACCTGGCCTTTCCGTTTTATATTTAGCAAATTTTGGCACTTGTATGTGTACATATATAATAAATAATAATACTACGTACAAGAAAAGTAGTCATATTAGTATCATATTACTATATTAGTATAAGGCGTGAGTTGGGTATTAAGAAAAAAACATAGTAGTCCTGTTTTGGAATTTCAAGTCCTATTTACTCTTATTTTGGGAAATTTCTCAAACCAGTTTAATTAAAACACTTATGATCTCTTCGGATGGAGTGTTGAGAGGTGTTAATAATTGAATTGTTAGAAAAAGCAAGTTTAAGTGTATGATATAAACTAAGGGTGGGCATGGTCTCGGACGGAACGGGAATTGGGTTGTCCCAGTACCGAACCCGGTTTATAAAAACGGTTTGGAACGGGGCGGGACAAGACGTTGTCCTTTTGTTATTCCATTTAAATCGGTATCTGGACAAAACGGGACAGTTCGGGACATCCCAAAAAATTGTAGTGAAAAAACTCCAATCCCAAAAATGAAGCAAAGCTATTTGAAAAAAACTAGCGCAAAATAACTCTATGACAAAAAAATTGCAGCTAATCTAAAAATTGGTGATAAAAAAATGCAACCTACCAAATTAGCCGCAAAAAACAAAAGTTGTAGGGAAAAAACTCTAACACAAAATTATCAAGAAGTCTGTAAAAAAATTGATGAAAGAATACTATAAGAAGCGAAGCCCTTGGGAGTAAATATCAATTTCTTTTTTTGCAAATAGGTGACAATTCATAGTTCATAATAGGTAGAGTTTTTTAGGTACTCTATTGTTAAACAACTAGTATGTTAATAATCATTCGTATTTGGGTTTGTGAAAAAGGATATTTATTAATATTTGGATTACATAATGAGTTGTTGGTAGACCCCTCTAACCTTATAAAGTACAATATTGGATTCAGGACAACGGGACGGAACATGGTATATTTTACTTGTCCAGGACCTGTTTTGTTTTGAAACGGTTTGAGACCGGTACGGGATAAAAATAATGTGTCTCATATATAACGGGACAATTTCGAAACGAAACCGGAACAATCTGGAATGGGTCAACAGGACCGAGTCCTTTGCCCACCCCTAATATAAACTTATCCTGTTTGAAAAGGTTAAAAACGTGAAGTAGTGTTAATAACGGAAGTATTTTCACTTAAATTGACAATAATATAATGTCCATAACCATTTTAATCTATATAGTAGTCAAAATAGTTCTAAGGTATATTTATAATTATATACTCGTACTACGTATAGCGGAAGAGTTCTATAACGTGGACCATTAACTATATTATATATTGCTCCCTCCTCTTTTATCTTTTAGTTGCAACATCCTCTTTTTCACCTTTGTCAACGTACAACTTTGATCGTCATTATATTTAATTCTCTATTAGTAAAAAAAATTAAAAATAGATTATGAAAGTTTGTAATGAGACGAATTCAATAATATTTTTCAAAAAAATTAATTCACATACATTAATAAATAAAATATAGTCAAATTAGAGTACATGGATAGTGTATAAATTCAAATGTTGCAACTAATACTATACGGATGATAGTACTTAGTTATAAGATATTACTCCCTCCGTTCCTAAATAAATTTCCAACTTTCCTTTTTCGTCCGTTCCAATTAAAACTTCCACTTTTCCTTTTTGGTAAAGAATTTGTGGTTCACAACATTTCTTACACATTTCTCTCTCTTCTGCACAACTCTCCACCACACAATATCCACTATCTTAAACTTTGTGCCAAAACCATTTGGAAGTTAAAATGGGAACAGAGGTAGTATAAGTTTAAAAAATATAGCAGTGAATTGATAAATCACTCTGATTCCTACCCGCCTAAGCTCAGCTCTAAAAAACTAACATATTGAGGTGTTAGGCCCCCCACCCCTACCCAAAAGTAGAGGGCATGCAAGAGAGAGTACTTCTTAAAATATAATGGTCCAGCAAAACATCAAAACTAGCACAGGACAGATCCCGACTCCCGCAAAAAATAATTGGAGAATTATCAAATAAGCCCTCGAACTTACATTAAAAGTGGAAAAAAGCCCCTTTATAGGAGGCTTTGTCCGTCTGTCACCATTTGGGGAGATTCCCTGTGGAATTTTTTGATGAAATTTTTTGAGCATCTTATTCATTAAGTTTAGTTTACTCATACCAAATTTCAGCTAAATGTTCAATCAGGAAGGCACTCAAATGAATTTTTGAAGATAACTGCGCAGTTAATAGCGCAGTATATTTCAGAAAATCATTTGACTGCCTTCTGGTTGAAGTTTTAGCTGAAATTTGGTATGGATAAACTAGACTTAATGAATAAAATGATCAAAAACTTTCATCAAAAAATTCCAAAGGAAACCACCCCAAATGTCAACGGTCGGACATATAAAAGAGCTTATTTGCACTTTTTAAGTAAATTCGAAGGCTTATTTGATAGTTTTTAAGTAGTTCAAAAAATAAATCCACAAATGGGGCATGAGCTAATTAAAGCCCCATCCAGGCCATCCTAGATTTCCAATCCCAAAAAGGAGTCCAAGCTTCTCAAAACCTCCGGCCCAGCGAAAAAAGTAACGAAGCCGAAATATTCATCAAATATTTTGATCTTTAAAACAGCGAGCTAATTAAAGCCCCATCTGAGATTTCCTTTAATAAATTTGATACCTGTTTGGTGACTCTATTTTTCGGCTTATCAGCTAACTTTTTATTCAAACATGTAATTTTTGATTTTGCGCTATATAACCAAACATCCTTTAATTAATTGTGTAATAATAGAAAAAGTTAAGTTGGAGTTACTTTTCTGGCTGTATTGGCTGAAGTTACTGTAAATGATCATTTCAGCTATTTTTCATATATTTTTTTCTATATTTTATTAATACAATATATTTTAAATATAATTTTTTCATAAATCAACAGAAACAGCCAATCAGCCATCTCAGTCAAAACTTCATAAATTTCAGCAGAATCTGCCGATTCAACTCATTTCAGTGTTATCGAACGGACTTTAATTGAACTTTTCCGATATACAACAAAAAAAATTACCAAAATCACGGAAAGTAGTCAGGAAAATAGTTCAAACAACTCATTTATTTGGAATTCTAGAAAGGCCTATAATTACGTAATTTTGACATATTGTTGGTTTTTAGAAACAACGTCACTTTAATTGAACTTTTCCGACATACAACAGAAAAGATCACCCTAATCACGGAAAGTATTCAGAAAAATATTTAAAACAGCTCATTTATTTGGCATTCTAGAAAAGCCGTTAATTACGTAATTTTGACATTTTGTTGGTTTTTAGAAGCAACGTCACTTTAATGGAACTTTTCCGACATACAACAAAAAAGATCACTCTAATCACGGAAAGTAGTCAGAAAAATAGTTCAAACACAACTCATTTATTTGGCATTCTAGAAAGGCCATTAATTACGTAATAGTGTAGATTGCTAAAGTAATAAATGTAAATAATTGCATATACATAGTACATTTTAAAAATATATATTGTTTACAAAAATATTGTTTCTAAAAAATTTCAAAATATAGGTATTTATTTTAGTCACTACCATAGTTACGGCACTTAGAGCATCTCCAACGGTTAACTAATTACCATCATAGCTTGACTAACCACATAAGCATTTGCACAAAATTAAGATGTACTCCAATGATTAGCTATAACTTCTTCCTCTTCATTTATTATTGATAACGTTGTATTTAATAATTCTTTCCGCTCAAGCTAATCGCTCATTTGGGCTAATTGTTTTTCTCAAGCAAAAAAAAAACAGCTTTCTCCCGCAAAAGGAAAAACAATGCTCCAATTGTAAGCTATTAGCTTCAAAATCGAAAACAATTCCTCAAAAGGAACCATAAAAGATTGATATGCACTAATTAGTAGTGCATAAATGTTTGTTTTTGTGTTTGATTTGTGTGGATTGTTTACCATTCTATTTAGTTTGTAAACATTTGTGTGATGTTAGTTGTAATTGTATTTTAACCTTCATTTGTAAGTGGTAAAGTAGAATTAGGAATTATGATGTGGGAAAGGGGGACTTTGAAGTGATTGGACTGTCCAGGAGCTGAAACCCGACCGGGTATATGATAAGTCCGTATTTAGACATGCATTTGATGCGTTTTGGGATCGGGTTTGATGGTTTTCCCTAGCTTTAAGGTGTTACAAGTCTCAATTTTAGCTCAAGTTATGTTTACCGGGCGTTGGTTCGAGTTTTGTGTCATTTGGAGTGAAAATCAGGATTTTAGAGTTCGGCACTAGCGCTTGAGGAGAAATCGGGATGAATTGAAAAGCATTTGAGATTGATTTGAGAGCTATGGAGGTCAGCGGGAGGTTTACGATGAAGATTTGATGACAAAAGAGCTCTAGGATTGGCTTCGGGGTCAAAAGAAGATGAATGAAGCTTGAAAACGACGATCAGGATGACCGTCTGTCAATCATTCAAGAATATCTCTTTGTAGAAACAACTAATGGACATGATTCAAGTTGTATATCAAAGACAACTTCAAGGGCTACAAATCATATGAAGACACCATTACGAGAATAGGAGAGAAAGAAGGTGAAAACAGATGACGAAGTCAGATGATCTCTGCTGCGATTTCAGAATGACACTTTCCACTGTTTGGATCATATCTCTTGATTGGATGATTAAAATCACATTCGGCAAGTTGGGGTAGACAGAGAACTTCATAATATAAACCTTTCATGAAGGAAGTTTTGTCAAATTCGGAATAGAGAAAAGGCTGAAGAACACGGACGCACGACCGTGCGTCTGGGACGCATGATCGTGCGTAAGAGCCAAAACCGTGGAGGAGCTACTGCCTGCTACGCACGATCGTGCGTAGCCAGGGACGCACGATCGTGCGTAGCCCCGAGTTACGCGCTGAAATTTCCCACATCGACCAGAATTGTGATTTTCCCCCTCTTTTCTATAAATAAGGCCTCCCTAACCCTTTTTAGTGGTTACGAAAATTACGGAGAGGCCTAGGGACAAATTTAACACCGTTTTTACGCTATTTTCTTCCAAGACCCTGGGATTATTTGTAAGTTCATCTTTTTAATTAATGACAATTTATTCTATTCTTCCCAATTTTGTTGATTTTTCAATTATGAATTGTGAGTAGTTTAATTAGGGATTTGGGATTGATGAAGGGGTTAATCATGATTGATGGCTAGATTCTTTTCGATTTAATTGCATGAATGCCGTTTAATTTGTGTTTGAATAATTTAACTGATATCTTTTGTAACCTGGAACCGCGGCTAGAATTACAATTGCACATAGAATAAATTAAGAGAGATCTAGTTTATTCTAGGACACATTCACACACACTTAATCGTTGGCTAAGAGATTAGTAGCGATTAAGGGGCCGTAAGCTCGCTCGTTTTGGCAATAATTTAGAATCTTGTCGCATGAGAGATCTGCCTGGTCCCCTAAATTATTGTACTCTACACCGTGAGAGCGGTAAGAACTTAGTATTGATTAGCTAGGCTCAATTAAATTAATTTCATGTAATTAGGCCTGATCTGCCAGAAATCTGATTACCCCGGTATCAATCCCTGCTCCCTTCGTCGTTAATTAGAGAGAACCCAATCTTTTATTTTAATCGTTCATTCGCATTAGTTTAATTTCAATTCAACCAATCAATCTCGCACGATGCATTGATTTAATTTTATTTCTTTTTAATCGCTGAATTTAGTTAATCTTTAATTCCCTTTTATCCGTCCCTGTGGAGAGACGATACTCGTACTTTCACCACTATTCTACAATCTTTTTAAGTGCGAGAAAACTCACATCAGTTTTTGGCGCCGTTGCCGGGGACGGTGTCGGTTTTAATGGTTAATTAATTTCAGCGAGATTTTTTTTTAGTTAGTTTTTCTTTTTGTTTTCCGTAGGATTTTTCTGTGCTAACCGTTCAGGTTTTTTTTAAGAAACATGAGATGAACCCATTCAACGAAATTCCTGGAGGAATTCCTTACCCTCAAACCTCCATGGAATATTCACCATTTACGCAATACTCTCCTTACATTCCTCCTCCTCCTCCTCCTCAATATTACACACCTCATCAAAATTACTCTCCTACACCACAAAATTATCAGTTCTCTTATTCATACCCTCCAACCACACAACCTTGTCTGCCTAAGAATAATATTTGTCCCTTCTGTGGAGGATGCCACCATATATCTTTTTGCCCCGTTAAATCTCCATAGGACCATCCTTACTGGGCAACTGCATACCCCACTTCGTCCTCCCCACAACTTACAGACACAAATGTTTCAGCCATTCCTACATCTTTGCCGAATAATGAGCCACATAATCAATTTAAGAAGACACTTTCAGAGATTCTGTCTGAGTACACAGAGATGATGAGGGAGAGCACTTCACCCATAACGGAGAGCCCTTCAGCCATAATGCAGAGCACTTCTGCCATGATGAAGGATATAAATACCATAAGGAGCCATCTGGTAGAAGACCAATCCGAGGAGACCAATAGGGATGATCACGTGAGTGAGTCAGACAATGATGGTGGGAATATGATGGATGATACACTTCCTGATGATGTTGAAGACTCACCTATGTTTGAAGATGAAGAAGAAGATAATAGTGTCAAGTTGTTTTTTGAAGAATACATGAAAAAGTTTGTAACGGCACAAGATGTAACGGATGAAGTCACAAATCACTGTGATTTCCATACAAAAACTCACTAGCCGTTTGATTTACCATTAGTCTTAACACCTGATGAGGGCAAGGAGAAGATCAGTCATGATGATGGTGCTATTGAGGTAGGTTTGGGTATTGAAGATGAGTTGGGAAAAGATAATCATGAGCTCCAAGAGAGTGATAGCAAGGTAGATGATCTCCATGACGAAAAAGTCCCGCTCCACATACAAGATTACTCCTCTTACGTTAGTCCAGGTTTGGATTTCTTTGGTTCACTCCTTGAGGATGATATTCCTTTTTGTCTGAAAAGTGACAACATCATCCAAGAAGACATTCATGAGAACGGTATTACCGAGAGTTGGGATACTCACATGGGGAGTGATACAGAGTCCAGAGGAGATGCTGTGAATTTTCAATATATTTGTGAGGAAGAAAAATACTTTTCCATGCTGCAGTTCGAGTTTGATGTTGCCTCAGATCCTTGCTTCGAAATATCTTTTGAGCTTCCACTGATGCCTGGAGTAATCAAAGTTTTGACTCGTGCCATATGTCCATTCAAAGAGGATGTGAGGTTGATCCTTCAGTTCTGTGCTGATACGGTTTTTGAAGACCATGTGATTCCTTCGTGGTTCCAAGAGTTTAAGGATCTGCGCCACCTAATGGCATTTGTTGAGAGGAAGCTGGAGACATTAATTATTAGTGCACCACTGCAGTCTTTGTTATTTGAGAGCTTATGAGGTATCGTCGGGCACACGACGTTAAAAATAGCGCTTCTTGGGAGGCAACCCAAGCTTATTTCTGCACTTTTGTTTTTGCATGTTTCTTTGTTTTTGTGTGTTTTTGTGTGTTTTGTTTTTGCAGCTCAGGGTCTTGCTTTGGGGATGATGTGCCGAGGATCACTTAGACTCAGTTTAGTTCTGCACCGACTAGCGCCCTAGAGAAGTTTCTGCTACTCTTTTAATCGCTTATTTGTAATGTTGACTTGAGTTAAGATTGAGCACGCGTGACCGTTTCCTCTTTACCCCTTGTACATAGTGCATATTTGGTCATCGAGGGCGATGCCAAAGTTTAAGTGTGGGGGAGCGAATTGGGAATTCGGGCAGTAGTTGTTACATGTGATTTTTAGAGTTAGCATGCACAGGTGTTAGTTGTATATTCATAGAAAAGTCATGTCAAATTTTTGAAAATTTTTCTTTAAACTTGGTCTTTCTGAACTGACTAGCGTTTTGACTATGTTTTTTGTTAGGAATATTTTATGGTGTCCAATATAATTAAATATCTTTGTATTTGTGTAGTTATTAATTAAACGTGTAATACGGGCCACAAATGTGTATCAGCCCGTGGGCTTCCTTGTAACCCGTAAGTTAGCTAACTTCTCCTATAAAAGGAGGCTAACTTACGGGAACCCTAATGATCGTGAGAGGCTGAGAGCGCAAGAAGCGAGATAGAGAGAGATTAGGGTTGCCGCTGCTCTCCTTCTCCAGGGAGAGCAGCAGACAGTTCATACGGTATACCAGATTTGGGTTTAATCTTGTCGATTTCTTCCTATCTGCTTCTTATTCTTCTTGCTATGATTGTTGTATGTTAAGATCTGGATTTATCACTTTTAGGACATCCTTGAAGTGTTTAGGCTTAAATTGCTTGCACTATAATCTAGTTGTTGAGAGGATGAAGGCATTAGTCACCCAAAAAAAATCATAAATCTTCCAACCCACCTGAAAAAGTCCTTTAGGAGAAGCCATTTTGAGCCTGACTGTTCTTTGTTTATTCAATTAATTGAGCTCCATAGCCAAATGGCCTTTATTTTCTTACCCGTGAATATGTCTGACTTAGTCTTGGTGTTTAGGGAACTAGGGGATTAATTTTCCAAGTTTAGATAATTTGTGTAGGAGCCATTTTTGGCACTGTTCCTATGCCCCAAATGGGGTAAGAGCAGTCACTTTTTAGGAATTTGATATTTTCGAGGATTGCATTGTAGGCATGGATTCACTATTCATTTAATGAACTTTAATTGCTATTTTTCCTTGGTGAGGCCGAGATTAGAATGGGGTAATGTCTAGTGAGAATCCGAAAGGTGAAAAATTAATATAGCTAGACATCTTACCTTGTGAAAAAGAGAATGGGAGCCCCGGTCAAAAAGCGTAAGTGTTCGCACAATAAGATGAGATCTTGGGTATCTTTCGAAAGAAATGGCGTTCTCGTGCCAACATGACAAGGAAAACTAAAATTAATTAATTGAACTTGGAGGCTATTGCAACACTAGCATTAGTCATTCGCGTACTTCAAGTATACGTCAAAGCACCAATGTGCCGCGGCGGTTTAGCTTAGTTGTACACCATGTCAACTATTTGCATAGGTTTAGATGATTGTTCCTAAATTGTGGCCTACTGAGTTCCTTGATCCTAAGAATAGCCCTGAGGTTTCTGAATGCATTGAGTCTTTGTTAGAATATTCTAATCTCTCAAAACAAAGGGGTTGCTTATCACCATTCACCATTACCTTCACAAGTCCTTCTGATCAATAGCTATTTTATTTGTGTATGCTGTCATTACTTTAAGGATGTTGTGAATAACTTTGTCAAATATTTTAGCTAGAGTACAAAGATGTAGTTTAAGGAAAAAATTTCTTGGTTTAGTTTGTCTGTTCTGTGAATACCCCTTTAACTACATGTACATGCTAATTGTTTTGATTCCGTGTGGTGATTATAGTAAGCCCCATTGTTCAATTTGCTTGAGGACAAGCAAAAGCTTAAGTGTGGGGGAATCTGATAAGTCCGTATTTAGACATGCATTTGATGCGTGTTGGGATCGGGTTTGATGGTTTTCCCTAGCTTTAAGGTGTTACAAGTCTCAATTTTAGCTCAAGTTATGTTTACCGGGCGTTGGTACAAGTTTTGTGTCATTTGGAGTCAAAATCAGGATATTAGAGTTCGGCACTAGCGCTTGAGGAGAAATCGGGATGAGTTGAAAAGAATTTGAGATTGATTTGAGAGCTATGGAGGTCAGCGTGAGGTTTACGATGAAGATTTGATGACAAAAGAGCTCTCGGATTGGCTTCGGGGTCAAAAGAAGATGAATAAAGCTTGAAAACGACGATCAGGATGACCTTCTGTCAATCATTCAAGAATATATCTTTGTAGAAACAACTAATGGACATGATTCAAGTTTTATATGAAAGAAAACTTCAAGGGCTACAAATCATATGAAGACACCATTACGAGAATAGGAGAGAAAGAAGGTGAAAACAGATGACGAAGTCAGATGATCTCTGCTGCGATTTCAGAATGACACCTTCCACCGTTTTGATCATATCGCTTGATTGGATGATTCAAATCACATTCGGCAAATTGGGGTAGATAGAGAACTTCATTATCTAAAACTTGCATGAAGGAAGTTTTGTCAAATTCGGATTAGAGAAAAGGCTGAAGAACACGGACGCACGACCGTGCGTCTGGGACGCACGATCGTGCGTAAGAGCCAAAACCGTGGAGGAGCTACTGCCTGATATGCACGATCGTGCGTAGCCTGGGACGCAGGATCGTGCGTAGCCCCGAGCTACGCACGGAAATTTCCCACATCGACCAGAATTGTGATTTTTTCCCTCTTTTCTATAAATAAGGTCTCCCTAACCACTTTTAGTGGTTACGAACATTACGGAGAGGCCTAGGGACGAATTTAACACCGTTTTTACGCTATTTTCTTCCAAGACCCTGAGTTTATTTGTAAGTTCATCTTTTTAATTAATGACAATTTATTCTATTCTTCCCAATTTTGTTGATTCTTCAATTATGAATTGTGAGTAGTTTAATTAGGGATTTGGGATTGATGAAGGGGTTAATAATGAGTGATGGCTAGATTCTTTTCGATTAAGGGGCCGTAAGCTCGCTCGTTTTGGCAATAATTTAGAATCTTGTCGCATGAGAGATCTGCCTGGTCCCCTAAATTATTGTACTCTACGCCGCGAGAGCGACAAGAACTTAGTATTGATTAGCTAGGCTCAATTAAATTAATTTCATGTAATTAGGCCTGATCTGCCAGAAATCTGATTACCCCGGAATCAATCCCTGCTCCCTTCGTCGTTAATTAGAGAGAACCCAATCTTTTATTTTAATCGTTCATTCGCATTAGTTTAATCTCAATTCAACCAATCAATCTCGCACGACGCATTTATTTAATTTTATTTCTTTTTAATCGCTGAATTTAGTTAATCTTTAATTCTCTTTTGTCCGTCCCTGTGGAGACGATACTCGTACTTTCACCATTATTCTACAATCTTTTTAAGTGCGAGAAAACTGACATCAGTATAACACTTGACCCGGTCGGGCAAGATTTAACAAACGAAGAAGCTCAGGAAATTTCCCGACCCGGTCGGACCCCCTATCCCACCCGGTCGGACCCCCTATCCCACCCGGTCGGGTCTGACTTGACCCGAGACATTTTAACGTGCTGAAACACAAGAACGTGAAAGATTACTGATTTTGACATGCACCTGGTCGGGTACCCGGCCCAAGGTGTTGAAAAACACCTATAAATATCACATTTTTCCTTCACTATTTTCGATCCCTTCTTCTATACTCTTAAGCTCAGTTTAGAATAACATTTCTTTATATTTTTCTAGTTATGTTTAGTCTCCAAATGAGGAGCTAAACTTCCATTTCTTGGGTTTGCTCTTGAAGCTTGCTGATTATTAAAGTTGTGAGTTATTTTCTTAACTTCTCTCCTTGAATATTAATTCTTCCCTTAATCTATTTCTATATTAATGTTGGGGAGTGTTGCTAAGATGACCATTAGTCAACATTTCAATATTAATTATTACTAGAAACGATCAACGAACCGATGGTTAATCTTTGATGGTTTAATTTCACAAGTAAGTAACATCAGTTTATTAATGCACGGTCGTGGTTAATAAACTTAAGAGGGATTAATTTTGTTGGTTAAACCGAAACCGTTGTGTTGAGGTTATCAATCTCAATTGATTTCATCAATGAGTTAGAAAGATTAAATGCTACAATTAAATCGGTATAAGGCGTTGTTCTATATTTGATAGTACTTAGTTATAAGATATTATAAGTTTAAAAAATATAGCAGTGAATTGATAAATCACTCTGATTCCTGCCCGCATAAGCTCAGCTCTAAAAAACTACTGAGTAACATATTGAGGTGTTAGGCCCCCCATTCCTACCCAAAGGTAGAGGGCAAGGGAGAGTAGTTCTTAAAATGGATCAGCAAAACATCAAAACTAGCACGGGACGGACCCGACTTAGTGTCCAACTAAGTCCAAAAATTAATTAAGTAGTTCAAAATAAATCCAAAAATGTGCCAAGAGCTAATTAAAGCCCCATCTTAGATTTCCGATCCCAAAAAGGACTCCAAGCTTCTCAAACCCTGCAACCCAGCGAGCTAATTAAAGCCCCATCCGAGATTTCCTCTAATACATTTGATGCTCGTTTGGTACTGTATTTTTCGGCTTATCAGACTTATCATTCAACTTTTTAACTAAACACGTAATTTTTTATTTTGCACGTTGAATTGTGTAATAATAGAAAAAAGTTAAGTTGAAGTTATTTTTTTGGTTGTATTGGCTGAAGTTACTGTAGATTACCATTTTAGCTATTTTATATATAATTTTTTCTAAATTTTATTAATATAATATATTTTAAATATAATATTTTTATAAGTCAGCAGAAACAACCAGCAGTCACTTCTGTCAGAACTTCATAAATTTTACCAGAATCAGCCGATTCAACTAATTTCAGTGTTATCAAACGAGTTTTAATTAAACTTTTCTGACATACAACAAAAAAGATCACCCTAATCATAGGAAATAGTCAAGTAAATAGTTGAAACAACTCATTTATTTGGCATTGGGCATTCTATAAAGGCGTTAATTACGTAATTTTGACATTTTGTTGGTTTTTAGAAACAACGTCACTTTAATTTAACTTTTCCGACATACAATAAAAAGGATGTTGAATATTTTGATCGATATTTTAATCATCAAAGTTTTAATCTTGTTTAGATTAATTTCTTTGTAAATCAATGTTGAATCTACCACGGATCATATCATTAATCATTGTCCTTCAATTCACTTTAATACAATATTACTTACATTATTGCGTGATTTAATTTGCGTCATTGTTTGATCTATGCCCTATATTTTCGATGTGAATTTGACTCGTACTAAAAAGTTTAAGAAATGATGATTAAAGATGAAAATTTTAAAGACTTCGCTCCCGAATGTCTGATCCATTGTGGATTTAAAACATTCACCCACACTATATATACCCTCACTTCTTTGGTAGGACGACATATTCAATCAAATTAAACAAGCGATAGTAATTATATTTTATATACGTAATATATATAGCATCTCATCCAAATTGCTGGTGAAATGGCAACTGAAGGGGTAGCAATCATGAAACAGAAGGAAGATCAAACAATCCGAGGACAATCGCCGCCTAGAGGTTTATAAAATTCATTGGGTCCAGTAAATAAATAAATCATGTTTTAGTTGTTTATATCAAAATTATTCCACATCTCTATCCCTATATATTGCTTTCTGATCACATCTTAATAACAACTTTTTTAATAAAAGAACGTGATCCAATTTGTTTTGAACATCAATAAATATATTAATATTGTAAATTAAGTGATGGAGTATATGGGTCTAGCCCCCAGGACCCACATACTCAGAAGAACAGAAAGCACAACCACCACGTGGTGCCCTCGTCGGCCAGAAGACCCTCGATGGCCGAAGAGGGACCAACTCAGAATATGGTCCTGAAGCCAAGGAACCAGTGTGTCCTCGTCGGCCGCGCCCTCGTCGGCCGCGCCCTCGTCGGCCAAGACCCTCGTCGGCCACGGAAGTCTCACAGAACCGGATTTTACACTTATTCGTTTGTACAGCCCACTAGTGGCTTTGTATTCGGCCCAATAGCGGTCCAGTTGTAAATGGGCCTCCCAAGGCTTGGGAGCCCAGCCCGTATTTTCCCTATAAATACTTTCTCTGGAGGTAGTTATCAGGGTTACAAAATCATTCTATTGAAGCATACATTGCACTTCTCTCTCTAGCTCTCACTTCTCTCTAGATATATACTCTATCATTTGGTGCTCTCGTTGAGAGCTAGAACAATCAAGTTAGCACCCTTCGTCGCTACCAAGCACAGCTAACCACTGATCATGGGAAGAACTAAGTCAAACCGCAACCTCGTCAGCAAGGCCACCCCTGAGGACCAGGAGACCAGGGAGCACGAGGAGGATGCTACGACCGACCAGGTCGGCGGAGGGGACGTCTTCCAGGAGGCCATCAACCTCACGACGGACCTCCGCAACCAACTCAACGGCGGAGCCCCTGATGCCCGCATCGGCTTGGACAAGAAACGAGCTGAGAAGACAGACCACGCCCCGGCCCAGCCTATGGCCGCGGCCCTCCGTCTGTGGACCCACAGGTCCAGGCCGCGCTGTCGGTCATCATCGCCAGCTTGGCCCAGAACCCCACCGTCCTCAGCGCACTCTTGCCAAGGACCGGGGGGAACGTCACTCCACCTCCTCAGCCCCAACCGTTGGCCATCCAGATAGGAAACGATGAGGGGGTGATGGCCCAGGACACGGCGTCGTCCCACTCCCACCCCGCTTCCCCTTTTCGGCCTGGGCAGACCCCAGCGTGTGGAAAAGCCTCTGCCTTCAATAGGCTAGGTGACACGCGCCGTCGTCCGGTTCTCGAGAGGATGGCAGGGCGGATTGGTGAGCGTCGGCCTGGCTCGCCAAGGAAAAGCTTGGGGTCTGTGTCCTGGACAGCGGACCAGCCCCGCCTGGACAAGGGCAAGGGGAAATTGCACGAAGACGATGTGCGCCACCAGATCAATGCAGCCCACGACGAGCGCATGAGAAACCAGCAGGGCGCCACTGCGGCCGCCAGGGACCCCCGGGACGAGGTCATCGCCCAGTTGGAAAGGAGGCTGGCCCAAATGGAGGCCAGGCAATCGGCGAACATCCCCACGGCCGGCGCCTCCAACGATCCTGACCTCAACGCTCTCATGAACAAGGTCAGCGCCCTGGAGAGGGAGTTGGCCGAAGGACGAGGTGACCCCGTCATCCAGGTCAGGACCCGGACCCCTTTCACCAACAGGGTGCTCTCGGCCCCCATCCCGGAGAAGTATAGGGGGAACGCCATCAAGTCCTACGATGGCCGATCAGACCCCCAGGAGCACTTTAGCCGCTATCAGAACAACATGCTGATGGTGAACGCGTCGGATGAATATCTCTGCCGTTGGTTCCTCTCTACTCTTGAGGGGCCAGCGTACAAGTGGTTCAACGCGCTCCCCGAATGGAGTATTGACTCATGGCAGGACCTTGCCCAACGCTTCCTCACCCACTTTGCCGGGAGGAAGCGCGCAAAGAAGTATTTCACCCATCTCCTCTCCGTCAAGCAGCAACAGGATGAGCCCCTCCGGTCGTTCATTGATCGGTGGACGAGGGAGACCGAGGAAGTTGAGGGGGCCGATGAGCGCACCCTCCTAGTCCTGTACCAGGGAGCCCTCCGCAGCTCCCTGTACGCCAGAAGCCTCATCACCGATCCTCCAAGGTCGTACGCAAAGGCGCTCCAGCGCGGGAGC
Source organism: Cuscuta europaea (assembly GCA_945859875.1). Classification (NCBI taxonomy): domain Eukaryota; kingdom Viridiplantae; phylum Streptophyta; class Magnoliopsida; order Solanales; family Convolvulaceae; genus Cuscuta; species Cuscuta europaea. Next base: position 5,046,870 of record CAMAPE010000041.1, read on the forward strand.
TTGTACGCCGACGAGCTCCACAACCACAAGAAAGAGGGAGGCCATCCCTCCAAGAAGACAAATCCTTCTCCGGCCCCGGGTCCATCCTCGGCCGGCCACGGTGCCCAGGGCCGTCACGGCTCTGGTGGACAAAGTAAGAAAGACCACCACTGGCGGCCGAGGTTGGAACGGTCGGGGGTCGCCCTCACTCACCCGGTCGGCACCATCCTCGACTATGCCGAGAAGCATGGCCTCATTGAGCAGGCTCGTCGGCCGGCCGAGGAGGTCTTTGCCATCCAGCAGGGCGGCACATACTGCCGGTTTCACAAGAACTCCTCGCACAACACCGACGACTGCATCACGCTGAAGAAAGCCATCGAGCGCTTTATTCGTCAGGGGGAACTCTCCCAATTTGTTAAAGGTGGCCCACGCAAAAATACGTGGGTAAACACCGGCAAACCTGGGGGCGAACCCTCTACGAAGAAGCGGGAGATCGGCAGGCTCAGCGACGACGAGGACTTCGAAGAGCCCCCGCCAAAGAAGAACCACATTCACCTCATTGTAGGTGGGAATACTGGGGGGGACTCCGTCACCCAGAGGAAGAAATGGGCCCAATCCCTCTTGTTAGTCCCTGTTTCTGTAACAGCAATGAATAATCGATCTAACAAGGAAGATTAAACGTAAAGATGAACACAGAATGAATCACCGTAAAACCTTCTTTGATAAACCGTGGACACGTACAACAGAATGATATGCGTAAGGCTGAATAATAAGTACGATGTGGATAAGAAGAATGTGGGGTTAATTTGGATGTTTTGGTTGAGATTGGAGTGGTTTGAAGCTTGGATGATTTCCAATGGAGGTTGAGGGTTTGAGTTTGGAAGATTAGGGAAGAAAATGGGTGTTTTGTGAGCTGATTTGGGACCAAATCGGACTGAAATCCCGATTACACACCCGGGTTTTAGTAATACCCGAATGGGTATGCTGTTTTTCGCTTGGCAGTGGCTATTTTGGCCAAAAACCCGGCCGGGTTTTCGTGATACCCGGTCGGGTTTTTTGCCTTTTTATATATTTTTTTCATTTTTTCGTCACCCGGCCGGTTTTAATGTAAAAACCCGAATGGATATTACTTCCAGAGACTCCCAGGGGCATAAATCAGCGAAAACCCGGCCGGGTTTCAGGCATACCCGGTCGGGGTTTAGCTGTTTTTTGGTTTTATCAAAATTTCACCCGTCTGGGGTGTTGCCCGGGTATTCCTTCATTGTTTTGTTACCCGACCGGGTGTCGTATATACTCGGCCGGGTTTGTTACCAATTTTACTTCAAAAACTTTTTTTTAAATAAATACATTCTCACACACGCACACGGCCGGGTGTGGTATATACTCGGCCGGGTTTGTGCACTCAAAATAAATAAATACAATACAACAATTATACGTAGTATAACGAAGTAAGATTCGTATCCACATGGAAAGGAATATCTTTCTTTTAATTAAATAATACAAAGGGGGGATTTTGAGTTTAATTTGATTTAATTTAATTAACACTAAGATGAACGAGTTATATAAGTTTAATTAATAGAGATAAGTACTTGGTTTTGCTTTTATCCACTTAATGAAATGTTTGTCGATCCCGGTTATCTCTTTAACTATCTTCCTTTCGAATACTCAACTGAGGAGTATATCCAATTCATAGAGGGTATTTTATTAATAACGAGACGCGTTCATTAATAAAACTTACTACCGAGTCAATATAGAACACGCGCCGTATATTAACCCGATAGTAGCAATAAACTTAAGATGAAAACGATTGAGATTGATAACCTCAATACAAACGATTTATTGGTTTAATCAATATAATTAATTCCCCTTAGATTATTAACCATGAGATGCATGCATTAATAATCCAAGTTTACTACCGTTGAATGAACCGAATTAATAACAAGCGTAGTAATCGATTGATTCTAGTAATAATTAACATATGAAACAAAACTAGTTGATCCTTTAAGTAATGCTCAAAATATTAATATGAAATATGAATAGGAATTAATTAATATTCAAGGAAGAATATTATTAAAGAAGATGAATCCTACTATAATTAATATCAAGATGTTAACTAATTGTCATCTTAGCAACACTCCCCAACATTAATATAGAGGAAGAAAATACTACTATAACCAATGTCAAGATGTTTATAATTGTCATCTTAGCAACACTCCCCAACATTAATATAGAGATAGTATTAAGGAAAGAACTAATAATTAATATTCAAGGAAGAAGATTAAAGAAAATAACTCACAACTTACAATTCATTAAGCTTCAAAGTAGCAAAACCAAGATGGAAGAGTTTAGCTCCTCATTTGGAGACTAAACATGCTAGAAAAATATAAAGAAAATACTATTCTAAGTTGAGCTTAAGTATATGGAAAAAGGGATGTCTAAAAGTGAAGGAAAATGGGGTTATTTATAGGTGTTTTCAAGACCTATAGCCGGATACCCGGCCGGGTATTTGCCATACCCGACCGGGTATTTGTCAAATCAAATCTTTTTCCCATGTTCTTGTGTTCTTCTGCACGTTCGTTTGCCCGAAATCACTTCATACCCGACCGGGTATAGGGAATACCCGACCGGGTATTTGCTAGTTTCGCAGTAATTTCAACTTTCACTTCATACCCGGCCGGCCGGGTATTTGCCGTACCCGTTCGGGTTTTGCACAAAACTCAGATTTCGTCATCCTTTTTGCTTCCAAATCTATCCTAAACTTATAGTCCAACTAGCTACAACTTACAACAAACAATAAAATGCTAGAAATACGATTACAATCAAATGCAAACTAGCAACTATAAACTTGCACAAAACTAGTAAATAAGCATTATAAACAATAATAAAAATGTATACTTAGGCACTAACTACTAGTGCCTATCAACAGTATGTGTGGGTAAAGCAATGAGTTTCTTGTAGTGAACCAAATGCATGTTTTGTAAAATCAGCTTCTCTAATTTATTCTAATATCTATTTTTTGTTCAAAAAAGGCTATCCGGCTGCCGACGCCCCACCAGAAATGGAGAAGATGAATTATGGGTACCATATGTCAAAAGATAAATACACTGATGATTGGTGTACATATTTTTGGAAAGCGTGTATTTGCAATTGCTGTTATCCTAAGTACTTAGATGATTAATGAGATGGTACTGTAGTGTGAGTGTGTATCTTATATCCTTATTTACTACAAGTACGTAAACCATATGGAGTTGGCCTTACTGTCTGTTGTGATGAGTGTTTTCCTTTACAGGATTGAGTATGTACGTATGTGCTTTATACATATAAAATATATAGTGGCATTATCTAATACATTTGTGGATCCAGCACAATTTATTTTATTCGGAATATGTTTTTGGATGGACTCACATGTTACCTCTGCCATGCACGCAATACAAGCCTCGTAATTTTCAATGGTATTTTACAAATTCAAAACTCTAAAGGGAAGGTTTGTTCACTACTACAAGAATGGCATATCATGTCATACCATTTAACGTCTGTTCTTCTAAAACCCTCGTAGTAGAGTGATTTACCGGGGAAAAAATATTTCACGTCAGTTCTTTGGAAAACTGTCTTCGTATTTGTTTAGGAAAAAGAAAAGTATTAACCGCGGTAGGCAATTTTTTACGTATAAGGATGGTTTATTAGAAACTGCCTTGATAAAGGTACCATTATTAGAACGGTTAGCCACAAAACCGGCGTCTAAGAGTTGGGGATTTGAATTAAAAAAATGAAAGTGTACATACGGATAATATACACACGTCGTCCTACGATTCAACTCCTTTTTCTGCCTCTTCAAGAACCTCGCCTATCGTTTTTTTTCTGCAGCGTCGTTCTTCTCTCCTCGCCCATCGAAAATTTTCTCTATTGAGGTTCCTCATCTGCGAAATTGACCATGCTTTCTCAGCTTGAGATGACCTAGATACTTGTTGGAGATATCGTAATCGCCTGACTGGTTAGAGTTGTGAAGCCCTACGATCCTTCTACTCGGAGCCGGTCGCACTAGCCAAAGGGTTTCAATGTTCATCTCTTGGTATTTATTCGATTCAATTGTGATTAAAACCTCTAGAATACTTTCTATGATATATTATACATTAAATTAAAACTACTCGATAGGATTTCGATCTAGGGTTTATGTTATTTTAAATTTGTATTCGAATATTGTTGGACATCTCCGGGATTATTACTACGTTTCTTTCGTTCTTACAGGCAATTGACTTATGAACATGAATGGTTTTGTTTAAAATTCTGAATCGTGGCTTTGTTAATGATATCAATAGCTCCATTTCAACTGGTAAACAGCTATGTCTTGACGTTATTGTCTGCATTTCTCTTGGTTTCTTACACATCCCTTAAGTTGTACAAGTGAGTGTATGCTACCCGCCCTTTCAAACAGGCCAATGTTTATCATGCTAAAGAATTTGATGGACAGGAAGATGCTATCATATTTTACAAGACTTCAATTTTCGTATTTATGGATGACATTGTTCTAAGCATCTGGTTCACTGTTCACTTCTATTAATCACATGTTTGAGTTGATTACATAATCTATGTTATAGTTATGTTCTTTCTTTGTATTGTGCTTTATATTACTGTGCTAATTACATTTCAACTTCCTTAATATCACTGTCATTAATTACATTTAAACCAGCCATTTTTATTATATATGCCACTCCTCGAGGGATATATATCTATACGTTCAGGGCAACTATTGGTTCAGATTTTGACATTTTAAGAACAATCCTAGGAAAATGGTTAAGACATGGGCTAAGAAAGAAATGAGAAATTTAATGAGGTAAGCAAATGTTCATGTCTACCTTGTATATCTAGTAATAACTTGTCTTATTGCATCCATTTATACCACCCTCTCCCTTTCCTCATTATTTTTATTATTACATTTGGTAATTTAACATGTTAGTTGTGTAAGGTTACATACACACTTTAATGGTCAAGGGAACAATCCAATTTAAGATCCCTAGTTAATCTCTCACCCCTCCAAGTCTACTAGTACTTTGCTCCACACTTCAGGACCCCATAGTTAATCTTTGTATTTGTATGTTTGCACAGTTCCCCCATGGAGCATGTGTGGGTGTGAGGGGTAAGAATCTATGCTTTAGAAATTGAAGTATAAACTCTTTCTCATGTTTTAGGATGCTTTCTTGATCTCATTTTTCCTTGATGTTTGATATTGATGTTTTGTTTCTGGCTTCTTATCTTAGTAACTAATTGATGTTTTTGGAGTTACTGGTTCACAACCTACTAGCTGCGAGCTGTTAGTTATAGGCCAGCAGATGCTGGATGGTATAGTTGTACTACTGTTAGTTTACAAGGGCTATTCCTTTTAATCAGAGTTAGATCTTTATATTTCCTTCTGCGATTCATACACTAAAAGCTCTTATGCAACTGTAGGCTTAAGGCAGCTAGAATAAGGTGCCCAACTCCCATTGCTCTGAGGTTGCATGTGCTGGTTATGGAATTCGTAGGTACAATGTGTAATATATGCAATTAAAAAATACTCAGGTCTTTCAATAAATCAATGTTGTAAAAGTAAAGTGAATAAGAAACAGTATCCAAGGACAAGTGCAAATGGTCTCTTCATCATATAGGAGAGTTTATTTAAAAAAGAACTGGCAATTGATAACAGATTTACTCTCTAGTGACATGTGAATGAAATAATGGATAATACCAAGTTACTGATAGAAACTAGTAATTCCGATCAACAATACAGATTAATCAAGAGTAGAGATGGAAGAACAGAATAAGAAAGAAAGATTTTATTGATGTAGTGAGAGATCAAAATATGTATACACCTATGGACGATTCGAGATATCCCTTCTCCTAGTCCAGTTCTAGCCAAACAACAGCCACCTTTACTAGCTTATTCACCTTCTATTTATATTAAATTCCACGCAGGGACCTCTACTAACTAACTAACAGACTAGTTAGTTCAGTCCTTATTATTATTAACTGCCCTATTCCTCCTTTTATAAACTTTGTTGTAAAACTGAACTACTTCATTTGCTCCTTGTCTATCATTACTCCCTCCCTGGAATTTCACCTTGTCCTCAAGGTGAAGCTCTAGAAATTGTTCTTTGAGCTTTAATAAAGGTTCCCAGGAGTCCTCAAAGTTGGGCAGATTGCTCCAGTGTACCAATACTTCCACATTCCCTTGTTTGTCATCCCTTGTATCCAAGATATCCCTTGTTAAAAGCTTCAGTGAGGCCATTGGCGGCAGCATAGTACATAGAGGACTTCCGTTGCTTGAAATCAAATAACTTGCATATCTTGTCCATCAACTTGTTGTCAAAAGGTTTCCCATTGTCCGTCAAGATATATCGGGGAATACCAAAGCGGTAGATGATATGAACTCGAATGAAATCAGCAACATTTTCCTTCTTCACCTCTTTCAATGCAACTGCTTCGGCCCATTTTGAGAAGTAATCAGTAGTGGCTAGTATGTATGAATGCCCTCCTGATGAGCTAGGCGTGATTGGCCCAACTACGTCAAGTCCCCAAGCGTCAAATGGCCATGATGCTACTGTCGGATGCAAAGGCTCTGGTGCTTGATGGATGAAATTTGCGTGATATTGGCATGCTTGACATCTTCTAGCATAGTCCATGCAATCCTTTACCATGGTCGGCCAATAATATCCCATCCTCTTGATATGAAAGTGCAGCTTAGGACCGGACTGATGAGCTCCACATACTCCTGAATGTGCTTCTTCCATTGCTTGTAAGACTTCATCTCCACCCAAACACCTAAGGAATACACCATCGAATGATCTTCGATAAAGCGTATCTTTATAGTAAATGAAACGCGGTGAACGCCTCTTCATGTCTACTTTCTTGCGGGGATTTTCAGGTAATTTCCCACCAGTGAGATAATCAATGAGCGGCTGCCTCCAATCTTCATTTTCAATAACATAAACCGAGGTAGTTGGCATCTCGACTATCTCTTCGGCTACACCATCGTCTCCAATGAATGGAGGAATTACCCATTTTTGACATACCCGTACTTGAGTTCCATCGTCAAGGTGTGCCATGTTTGATGCTAACCCTGCCAGTGCATCGGCTTGCTTGTTTTCTTTTCTTGGCACGTGTTCAATTGTAACTTCACCCAGCCATCCTATGAGTGCCCTTGCATATTTGTTGTAAGGATGCAGTTCAGGTTTCCTTACTTCATAAATTCCAAGCACTTGATTGATGATTAGCTTTGAATCGCCATAGATATTAACTCGTGTTTGCTTCATGTCTACAGCTATTTCAAGTCCGAGAATGAGTGCTTGATATTCAGCGACGTTATTGGAGCATTGTTCCGTAAGCGTGAAAGCATATGACAGAACTTGACCTTCGGGTGTAACAAAGACCACACCAGCTCCAGCACCTTCTCTGTGTGCACCTCCATCAAAACACATCTTCCATGGAGGCAAAACTTCAATTATGAGCACATCTTCATCAGGTAGATCATCAGAAAGTTCCCACTCAGCAGGGATAGGATGATCGGCTAGGAAATCTGCCAAAGCTTGTCCTTTTACAGATTTTTGTGAGACATAAATAATCTCAAACTGTTGAAATATCAAGTACCACCTAGCAAGACGATCAGATAAAACCACTTTGGACATCACATACTTCAGTGGATTTGCTCTGGAGACAAGATTTATTGTGTGAGCTTCAAAGTAGTGTTTAAGCTTCTTGATTGCAAATATAAGGGCCAAACACAATTTCTCAATGGGCAAATACTTCAACTCGTGTGGGGTCATCATTCTGCTTAAATAATAAAGGGCATTCTCCTTCCCTTTATCATTTTCTTGAGCTAATAGAGCTCCCACGGACCATTCTTGAGCAGCAATGTAAAGTATCAAGGGGCGGCCAGAGATAGGTGCATTTAGGACCGGTGGTTTCATTAAATAAGCCTTGATATTTTCAAACGCATTCTTACACGTTTGGTCCCATATGAAAGGCACACCCTTCTTCATCATTCGACTAAATGGTTGACATCTTCCAGATAAGTTCGAGATAAACCTCCGTATGTAAGCCAATTTTCCTTGCAAACTCTTCAACTCATGAATATTTCGAGGCTCCGGCATATTCACAATAGCGTCGATCTTGGCTTGTTCTATCTCAATGCCTTTGTGATGGGCAATAAACCCCAAGAATTTCCCGGCCGAAACTCCGAAAGCACACTTCAGAGGGTTCATTTTGAGACCAAACTACCTCAAGCGATCAAATATTACTCTTAAGTGTGATAGATGATCGCCTCGAGCTTTTGACTTCACCACGAGGTCGTCAACATAGCACTCCACGATTTTGTGAAGGATATCATCAAATATTGCCTGCATAGCTCGTTGATAAGTAGCTCCTGCATTCCTAAGTCCAAATGGCATGACCGTGTAGCAATAGATCCCCTTAGGAGTTCGGAAGGCAGTCAATTCTTCATCTGCGGGAGCCATCCGGATCTGATTATTACCTGAGAAACCATCCATAAAAGACATATTTTAATGCCCAGTCACAGCATCTATCATTAATTCAATGATTGGAAGTGGAAAATCATCTTTTGGACAAGCAAGGTTAAGATCCCGAAAATCAACACATATTCGGATTTGTCCATTTTTCTTTCTGACCGGGACAATGTTGGATATCCAAGTAGGATATTTCACTTCTCGAATGAATCCGGCCTCAATAAGTTTATCAACATCTGCTTCAATTAATGGAATTAAATCTGGGCGGAAGCGCCTTTGAGCTTGCTTTACTGGTCGGCATCCTTTCTTTATCGCTAAGTGATGAACAGCGATTTTTGGATCCAACCCCGGCATTTCTTTGTATGTCCATGCAAAGACATCCTTGTATTCTTGGAGTAAGGCCACATATTCTTCTTTTTCTTCGCTCGATAGAAGAGTACTGATATAAATGGGACGAGGGTCCTCTTCGGTGCCAAGATTTACCTCCTTCAGTTCATCCAAGGCTGTTCGCACTCCTTCTTCAAATTCCGGAGGAGCTTCATCAGCATCTTCACCTTCGACCGGGATTTCATCACCAAAGGTAATATGGTAAGATGAGGCGATGTATTCTTCGTCATCAATCAGTTCATCATATTTGAACTTATTATCTGCAGGCATTCGAGTATGAATATTTGTTTTCAACTGTACTTTGAGAGTTTCTCCACATGAGACTTGCACATCAGTTTCTCGCCTCATTCGGGATGGAATTAAGCTTCTATATTCATTCAAAACTTGTGTTTTTGTATATTTGTTGAGAGACTTCTTGCGTGAGCGAACTTTTCCCAACCTTTCATGTACCGGCTTTCTCTCAAAGTTTTGCCCACTACATGGGTCTTCCATGTGCTTTACTATGAAGGGGATCATTCCAAGCCTTTCTTGTAAAGTTTTCTTCATGATCTTCTTTGGCTTTGGCCCCATTCTATCAAAAATGGCGGGTTTTGATTTTGCCCCCCCAATTCGATCAAAAACGGAATACTACGGTTTAGAAGTCACCTCATCTTCTTCATCCGCACTGATATGATGCGTTGTGGCTCTATTTATGAGGATTCTTATGGGTTTCGGCTGAACGTAACCCAACCCTGTATGTCCTCGAAGATTGATCTGCTTCGATGGTCCTTCTCCACCAGCTTCTGGAATGAGTTTTCCTAACTTCTGTTCATTAGGATTATACCCAGCCTTGGCCAGAAGTTTGTATGCATTTGGGTCAAATCCCTCATTAATGCGTGCCTTGGGGATTTGAAACTCCTTAACATCATCCTTGTGTTTTATTTCTTCCTGAGACATGTCTTGAGCAGGCCTTGATATCTCGATCTTTGCAAGAGGGAACGTAAGCCCTTCTATGCCTTCAACAACTTTCTCTTTCAGCTTTGGTTGAGTCAAGAGGCGATATACTTCTTCCTGTCTAATATCGTCTTCTTTAGAAATTTTGGGCTTCTGGTAAAACTTTGCATCTGCAAAGTATGTCTCAGCTTCTGTGAATGGAGTTTCATCGGCCACTACCTTCTTTACAACACCGTTCTCCTCATACATGAAGCATTGGTGCCATGTTGAAGGAATCACACCGTTCTCATGGATCCATGGACGACCTAGAAGGAGATTATATGAAGCCTTTGCATCAATGACGTGACATAAAGTACTTGCTTTCAACCCGCCGATGACCAAATCAATACGGATCATTCCAATCGCTCTTTGCCCCCCTTGATTAAAGCCTTGAATCATTAAGCGACTTTGGGAGAGTTCATCCATTGATATATCAAGATCTTTCATAGCTCGAACCGTTAAGATGTTAACGGCAGACCCTTGATCTATCATAATTCTTCTGAATCTTCTTCCACGAGTGTATCCTTCAACAAAAAGCGGACGGTTATGGGGAGTAGCACCCAACATAAGATCTTCATCTTTAAAGACAATGTCAGTGGCGTATGAAGTAGATCTTTGTGCTCCAGCCACCTCCTCTTTATTCGAAACTGGAGATAAACCCCTATTTGAACTCTCAACGTCTTTTTCATGGGTGCTCAGGCAAGAACTCGATATTTGAGTTTTCTTGCTCTTGAAGTCCTTTGGCATATAATCGTTGAGAGTAATTACTCTTCGTGCAACCTTGGGACGAACATGATCCTTCCTTTGCTTCTTTTTCTTCAATTCATTTATCGGTTGTCGCCTAACCCATTTCTTTATCACTTTCTTCGGTTGTGGTTTAGGTTCATGATTCTTCCTTTGCTTCTTTCGAGTTATCAAGATCCATGGTCTCCCTTTGTCATCGACATCCTCGAGTGCCATTCTTTTGGTGAGAGGCGGACATCCTTTCATTCCCTTGACAGTAAAAGGGAGCTTATGCTTGTGAGAATTTAGGTCATCGTCGACCATGAGCGGAGCAAACCTACCAAATGTAATGGTAATTTGATTTGTGCTTGCTGCAGAATCAGCAAGTTCAATCTTTCCTTCACGGGCTAAAGCCGTAATCTTTTCTTTGAACACCCAACACTTCTCTATTGGGTGACTCAACACTCTATGATATTTGCAGTAGTTAGGATCATTGACCTTTGTAGCTTCCTCGGGTCGTTTTGACTGAGGTAAATCAACAAGTTTCAACCTCGTCAGTTCATCAAACATTGGAGAAACATCTGATTCCAAGAAAGGATATTGCTTCTCCATCATCTCTCGCAAAGTCGGCTTGACACGCCCAGAGGTTTCAGGTTCAACTCTAGCAACCTGCTTTGCCTTCTCGGTAGTTTGAGTGAAGACTTTGACTGGTGAAGCTTTCACAACCATCACTTCTTTCTTCTCAAATTTAGAGAAGGGCTTGCCCCCTTTCTTGGTATCTTGCTTTTCAGCGGCATTGTTCATGGGATATATGCCCATGGTTTGTCTTCCACTGCTTGCAATGCTCAACTCCATGTTTCGAGCTTTGCTTGCTAATTCATCGAAAGTAGTTGGATTCACTCCTTTCAGAATATAACATAACTCCCAATGCATGCCTTCAATGCACATATCAATTGCAGAGTTTGTAGAGATCCGATCTTTGCAGTTGAGGGCAAGTTCCCTCCAACGTTCAATGTAGGTTATCACGGGCTCATCTTTCCACTGGCGAGTAGTTGTCAATTCAAGCAAACTCACTACCCTCCTTGTGCTATAGAAACGGTTTAGGAACTCACGTTCCATATCTTGCCAGCTGTCAATGGAACCGGGCTCCAAGTCAGTATACCAATCAAATGCATGTGCTTTCAAAGAGCGCACAAATTGTTTGACCAGGTGATCCCCGCCCGTTCCCGCATTATTGCAAGTTTCTACGAAATGGGAAACATGTTGTCTCGGATTTCCCTTCCCATCAAATTGTATGAACTTTGGCGGCTGGTAGCCGACGGGCATCTTCAAATCCTCGATCCTTTGAGTGTATGGCTTAACATAGGAGTAAGTAGACTGCTTTCCTTCTATCTTCCCCTTTATGGTTCCCATGATGAAGTCTTTGAGTTGATCAATCGGGATCATGCCCCCAGAGGTTGAGATGTTCTTTCCCGAATCCTCTTGGTGAGAATCATTATCTTCATGCACTTCGGGATCCTTCTCATGGGCATGACTTGATTCGCCTTTCAAGCTTTCCACTTTGCTGTTAAGATCATTCAACTTCTGATCTTGAGCTTGCATGAACATGCTCATCCCCTCAATGATCTTAGTTAGATGGGCAATTTGTTCTTCCATAGATGTGGTGCTTGTCGTCATAGTGGGCATCACAGTGTAAACATTTGACCACTGTGGCGTAGTTCTTCGTGGAGAAGTTGATGGAGAAGTAGAGTCTGAACCAGATGATGAGCTTTCACCACCGTTTGTCCACTTCGGGGAAGTAACTTCACGTATGGATGAAGAAAGCTTCCGGGCCATTTCTTGTGCAGTTTGAAATCCATCCACCGCACCGGGAGTAGCTCCCGAAGATGACTGCGCAGACATCATTCTTGATCGGCTCCTAGTGATAGGGCCTTGCATGTTTTGATTCGAGCTTGATGATGCTCGAGAATTCAGAGTGAACACGGGCTTGCTTGATGCCATGGGTTCGTTTTCAAAAGTGAAGAGATGAGAGGTAGAGAGGTCCCACCGGGCGTGCCAAAAATTTGTGAAACAAATTTTAAGTATTTACTTAAATTTGATCGCAAATAATAATATGTGAGAATATTGGGTACAATCTCTAAATATGAATCCTCTGATTCTTCACTTGCAATTTGACATAAATATAATTAAAGAATTTCATTTAAAATTAAATTTTTAATCCTTCAAACGTTCGAACGTTCTTCAGATCTTCAAATCTTCGTTCTTGAGATCTTCGAATCTTCGAATCTTCGTTTATCAGATCTTCAAATCTTCTTGAATTAAGAATTCAACTTGAAGGGCCTCCGGTTTTCAAGTGGCTTGATCTTCAACAAAAGGGCCATTTTATGGCTTGATCTTTTGTTTAAGGGCCTCCCGGGATATATGGCTTGATCTTCAATTGAATTTCAATTCAATCTTCATATGAGTATCTTCAAATCTTCAAAGATTCATTCTTCATATCTTCGAATCTTCAAAGTCTTGTTCTTCAGATCTTCGAATCTTCAAGCTTCGTTCTTCAGATCTTCGAACGTTCTGCAACTTTTGGATTTATTTTATTAAGAATCGATGAAATCACGAAGGATTATTCGTATATTCTTAATAAAATTCGTGGCTTAACCTATTCCTCTTCTTCGGAATCGTTCAGAGCCTTTCGAGAGTTCTTGAGAGCTTTTCTGCAACGTTTCTTCGTCTGAAAATTCTCTATTTTTGTTCTTCTCATCTGAGACCCCTATTTATAGGTGTGGAGGAAGTGAAAATATGCTTTAGGGTTGCAGAATTTCGTTCATACCTCATGGGCCTCAAATAAAATGGGTTTTGGGCTCTATTTGCTTGCATTTAATAGCCAGAAAAATCAGCACTTGTTTGATGTATCTGGACAACCTTTTTAACAAGGTTCACAGCCATTTTCCATGCATACGGATGGATTTCTTAACCATATTCATTGTTATCTTTATCAATTGGATCATGTCTCTTATTCATCGGGCTACTATTTAATAATGGGCTCAAAATAAAGAATTTAATAGGACCGATCCATTCTTTTCAAAGAATTAAATTAATTGGATATGAAATGTTCTGAATTAATTAAATTATATCCGAACAGATCCATATTAATATTTTCTCTAAACTTTATGAGTAGCCCGTTATACTTGAGTTCGATCCAATAGCATCTAAAAGATTAGAGGCCCAATAAGGTCAATAGTAGCTCGATACTGTTTTGAAGAGGCCCAATGACTATTAGAACCGGCCCAATAATTTTTAGATATCCACACCGAGTACATTATTGCGTGATTTAATTTGCGTCATTGCATGCGACTCATGCCATACATCTTTCAATGCCCTATATTTTCAATGTGAATTTGACTCGTACTAAAAAGTTTAAGAAATGATGATTAAAGATGAAAAATTTAAAGACTTCGCTCCCGAATGTCTGATCCATCGTGGATTTAAAACAATCACCCACATTATACATACCCTCACTTCTTTGGTAGGATGACATATTCAATCAAATTAAACAAGCGATAATAAATACATTTTATATACGTAATATATATATAGCATCTCATTCAAATTGCTGGTGAAATGGCAACAGAAGGGATAGCAATCATGAAACAGAAGGAAGATCAAACAATCCGAGGACAATCGCCGCCTAGAGGTTTATAAAATTCATTGGCTCCAGTAAATCAATAAATCATGTTTAATTTGTTTATATCAAAATTATTCCACATCTCTATCCCTATATATATATATATATATATATATATATTTCTTGCTGATCACATCTTAATATCAACTTTTAATAAAAGAACGTGATCCAATTTGTCTTGAACATCAATAAATATATTAATATTGTAGTTTAGGGTTTAATTTATCTCGATATAGGTTTATAGGTAAATATAAACTATGTATAACACTATAATTATATATAGAGTAAATGTGGAGAACATTACCATAGTTTATTAAAATGGTAAAACAAGTATGGAGTACAAAATAAAGAGGGGATCAGACTAGTACCCCTTCAAAGAAGGCATACTTTCTATAATTACATGATGAGAAAGGTAAAGAAAATTCAGGAGTGAACCGAATCTTACCTCGAAAATACAATAATAACGAAAATATGGAAGACCCATAGAATCAGTAATAAGAGTTCCCTAACATTAGAAGGAATATTATATATATGGAGCTCTAGATCTTGTATCTAATATGTAATGACTCAAGTATAAAAAATGCTTTAAAAATGAAAATAAAATTGTAATATTTATATACTTAAGTAATTTTCCCCATCGTGAATAAGCTAATTAAGTGCAATGTGAAAACATTGTTTTTAATGGAGAAATAATTTAAATATCCAAAACTTTGAATGGGTGTGAGTATGTGCTTTCAGTAGTGATTCAGTTAGGCCGGTGTGAAGGGACTCGGCGTCCGACCAAGGCCATTTAGGCCCTTCCCAGTGAAATTTTTTGATAAAATGTTTTGTGGTTTAGTTGAAATTTGGTGGATATAAACTAGACTTGATGATGAACAGACTCAAAATATTTCATCAAAGAATTTCATCGGGAAGGACCCCAAATGGCCTTGGCCGGACGACGCGGCCTATTCGGCCAGCCCGATATGATCCGCCATACAAAGTTATGTTAGCACCGATATCCGCATATTTTTCACAAATGTAATTATATGGTTTTAAGTACTTTTTGCATAATTTAGTCGGTGAAGGAAGTCGTGCGTGGATAGGAGACCAAGGTTGTATCAGTTTCTTTTAGTCGCTGGTCGAAGACGATGGAGAAGGAGGGGATGAAGGGGGTGGAGGACTGGAGATTGCTATGGATGGAGATATCGGTGAAGGAATGATTCAAAGAATTGGAAGGGGGTGAAGAAGTGAAGCCGTGAGATTTGAGATGAAGCCGTGAGAAAGGCGAAAACTAAGGGACGGTGAGAGATGTAGCTAATGCTTAAGAAAAGAGTAAATAGATATGTAGCCTTTTGTAATGTAGTTTAATGCTTAAATAAAAACATGCGTAGCTTCCAAGTGTAGGAACTGCCGAGAGAAGAACACACAAAGTTTTTCTTCACATGTATTCACATAAAACAAACTAATTACAATCTTAAATAGCCTAACTCACACATGCACCACGTAGCTTGCTAGTAAAAAGCCACTAAGCCCCTAATTAACAAATTGATCCACTAATACCACTAATTAAGTAACTAACTACCCATGTACGTATGTACGTAGTTACACCCATGACAATGAGACCCACTCACCCGCTACGTACATGCATGCAAATAACTTAAATAACATCAATACAAATTAGAGACTAACACTAATACAACGACAGATACACACACCAGTGCTGCTACAACACATGCACAGTGCCACGCGACGCACACTACTTGACATGACTCATCCCGTCGTGCACTCACACTCTAGTCTAATATGCATTTATGATTGAAAATAAACTAAAATAAACATGATGAAATTCTAAACAACAAGGTTAATTCCAACTAGAGATGTAAAAGTTTAACGGAAGTATTATCACTTAAATTGACAATAATATCATGTCGATAACCATTTTAATCTATACGGTAGTCAAAATAGTTCTAAGGTATATTTATAATTATATATTTACATACTACGTATAACGGAAGAGTTCTATAACGTGGACCACTAACTATAATATATACTTAGTTATAAGATATTATAAGTTTAAAAAATATAGCAGTGAATAAGTAGTAATAATTCATCGAAAATGAGAAAATTGATAAATCACTCTGATTCCTCCCCACCTAAGCTCAGCTCTAAAAAACTAACATATTGAGGTGTTAGAAAGCTTTTCCCTAACACTATATATGAAAGACTTGCTAGCAATTTTTGTTTGGAAGAAGCAATTGTATTTAATTAGAATAAGTCATCCCGAACGGAATCTTGTTCTTGGTTGTTTGTTTCATCCAGAATCGGAATTATATTACAACAACATTAGTCTTTCAAGATTTTAGGGTCCGCTACACAATTATATTACCCAGCTTAAAATGATGGTACATATGTTCCTAAAAACTTTTTCATTTTATAAAATTTGAACCATGATTTTTATTAGTACTACCTACGTCCCGGAATTATCTCCTTATTTGATTGGACACAGGTTTTAAGATAGTGAGAAATGTGTGGTGGAGAGTTGTGCAGAGGAAAGAGAAATGTGTAAGAATGATTGTGAATCACAAATTCTTTTCCAAAAAGGAAAAGAGGAGATAAATTTGGGACGAACCGAAAATGAAAGTATGAAGATAATTCTAGGACGGAAGGAGTATAATTTTATGGAAGTTAGAAGTTTTATGCATGCTTTTATGAAAGTACTTTAAACAAGGAGCATTTTATGTCATTTTTATATTCTAAATAATTTTCAATAAAAATATAGAGTTAATCAAAGTTTCAAAGATGACAAAGTTATAAAGGACGGAGCTTAGGTATGTAGTATGACAATAACTTGAAGAAAAATAATTTTATTGTTAGAAACCAGAAATAAAATGAATATTTTATTTGTTTCATAATTACATCACGCCTGTATTATAGACCATACTCCATACCAGTGGTGACCGGTGTACCTAGTATTTAAATTTTTAGCGTTCAAACTTACACATTTTCTCCCTAAAATACCAAAAAATAAATTATTACTCTAATTTAGACAAATATATTCCTATCATTTTTATATTTTTGTTTGTTCACATCAACACCATTGCATTGAAGAGATCTGTCACTTCTCCATACAAGGTATTCATTACTTCATGAAATAACTCATAATTATGACTACAATAAAGATTGTTTATTAAATTTTGCCTCGTAAATAACGTGAATAGAGTAGTCTAATATTACTTACATAGAGTAACTTTACTCATATTTTCTATATAAACTTATTTCGATAATATTTTTGAAAAAGATTTTTGTTTTATAAATTTTGCATTAACGGCCTTTGTCTCTGAATAAAAGATACTCCCTTCGTCTCATTTAAATGTTCTCGTCCACTATTCACATGGTCAACTTAAATCATTCTTAATCTTTTGCTTTATATATCAAATTTTTATGAAATTTACATATTTTTTATCAGCCTTTGTAGCGAATTTAATGTAGTTTCTGAATATGTAAATTTTGTTTTCTAAAAATAATCGGAGTGTGAACAGGGATCAAATTGTTTTATCGTCAGTCAAGCATCGTAAACTGAACCGAGAACCTCTATATGAGACGGAGGGAGTACTCGGTATAAAACCAGGGATGGATTTAAGGGGGGGGGGGGGGGGGGGGGGGGGGCGCGGGGGTGCGACCGCCCCCATTGGACTTTCAAAATTTTCTACTATATATGTAATGTTTTTGTAAAATTTTGATACTTTAATTAGATTCTCCCCCTTCATTTTTTTGTTGAACATTGCCCCCCTTAACTTTTAGTTTTTAAAATTGATATATAATCTTACATAATGTAATACTTAATCGGAGATTTAAAAAAGGAACATCTAAAATAATTTACATAACTTAAATAAACAATAGAAGAACTCATTATTTGAGATTTAGGATACTTATTATATAAAAATTCTTAGTTTTGTAATGTTTAATTATTTTTATAAGATAACTAGTAAACAATTTTGAAAAATATATATCAAACGATATTAAATACCAGACACTCTAGCTACAAAGTTTTTAGATCATGTGAAGTAATCCAAATTATAAATGTTTATTGACATTGAATTACACTATTCATTTACTTCTTACATTCTAAAAAGACTTTATTGCATAGATAATAACCTTTAATTATTTTAGCATTAATACAAATATAATATGCACTATATATATATGAATTATCAATATAATATTATTCTAAAAATAATAATATCATACATACTATTGTAATATTAAAATAACTGTTTGTGACTTATGAACTCCCTCAATGATAGACAAAAATTGTAATTCAAAAATCAATTCTTTATTTCTATAAGACTCATGTAGTTAAACAATGTTGAAATTATTTTAAAAGTACTCGTGAATGTGAACCTTATAAACTCTTTATATTTAAATAAAATGTTATATATCCTTTTTTATTTTTGTATTATTTTCCATTGATTTGTCATTTCTTATGCTTTAATGTATCAATACTTTTTTCTAGAACACTCCAATTATAAAATTAAAGTTATTTTGTCATTGTCTAAACTTAGAATGTAATATATAGATTTAAATGTCGTCACGTATGTATTAATGAATTTTTTTTGAATAAAAATAGCCGCAGAGCCTTACACTAGTGAAAAAATTCGCCCCTCTACACTAGAAAAAAATTCACCCCGCTACACTAATGAATTTTTTATCTCCTACACTATCGAAAATTTTCGCCCCCCTTGACTCGAAATCCTGGATCCATCCCTGTATAAAACGTTTGAGTACAAAGATTTGTGAAAGGAGAAAATGGAACTTTTTATTTTGGAATATACCAAAAGTACGTAGAAACTTTTAGTTTAATTTAGGAATAAGCTAGAATAGTATTATATACGGGTTAGTTAAGCACGGGTGGTCACATAAGCACATTAATTCATTCATCCGTACAAGGAAGGCACTTGCCAATTAATTTATACATCATGTAGGTCAATCTTTCATGCATAAAAGAACTAAGGATATTTTTACTTGGACTGTAATTTTCTGGTCTGGTCTGTTTTAGTCTGGTCTGGTCTGGTCTGTTTTGGTATGGTCTGAAATTTTATTATTTTTATTTTTTGCATAAAGATTTTATTTTTATATATATTATAATCCATAAATAATTATATTTTATTCATTTATAATTAAAAATAATAATATTCATTCCAAACCATCGAAAATTGTTATCATTTTAATTGGATTGATTTCAATCCCAGACCGAAGCAGATCATAAAAATACAGAACAACAATAAAATAGTTCAAGTATTAATAATAATAACAACAATAACAATACCACTAATAATAATAATAATAGTAGTAGTAGTAATAGTAGTAGTAATAATAATAATAGTAATAATAGTAATAATAGTAATAGTAGTAATAGTACTAATAATAATAATAATAAAAATAATAATAATAATAATAATAATAATAATAACAATAATAATAAGAATAAGAATAATAATAATAATAATAATAATAACGATAATAATAATAATAATGATAACGATAATAATAATAATAATAATAATAATAATAATGATAATGATAATGATAATAATGATAATAATGATAATAATGATAATAATAATAATAATAATAATAGTAGTAGTAATAATAATAGTAATAATGATAATGATAATGATAATGATAATGATAATGATAATGATAATGATAATGATAATGATAATGATAATGATAATGATAATGATAATGATAATGATAATGATAATGATAATTGTAATGATAATGATAATGATAATGATAATGATAATGATAATCATAATGATAATCATAATAGTAATCATAATAAGAATAATAGTAATAATAATAATGATAATCATAATGATAATCATAATAATAATCGTAATAATAATAGTAATAATAGTAATAATAATAATAATAATAATAATAATAACAATAACATAATAATAATAACAACAACAATAACATAACAATAACAATAACAAAAACAATAACAATAACAATAACAATAACAATAACAATAACAATAACAATAACAATAACAATAACAATAACAATAACAATAACAATAACAATAACAATAACAATAACAATAACAACAACAATAACAATAACAACAACAATAACAATAACAATAACAATAACAATAACAATAACAATAGCAATAGCAATAACAATAACAATAACAATAACAATAACAATAACAATAACATAAACAATAACAATAACAATAACATAAACAATAACAATAACAATAACAATAACAATAACAATAACAATAACAATAACAATAACAATAACAATAACAATAACAATAACAATAACAATAACAATAACAATAACAATAACAATAACAATAACAATAACAATAACAATAACAATAACAATAACAATAACAATAACAATAACAATAACAATAACAATAACAATAACAACAACAACAACAACAACAACGATAATAATAATAATAATAATAATAATAATAATAATAATAAAATAGGGTCTAGTCTGGTCTGCTCTGGTCTGGTTTGGTTTGGTCTGGTCTGGTCTATTTTAATCTGGCCTGGTCTGGTCTGTTTTGGTCTGGTCTGGTTTGGGACGAATTACAGTCCATGTAAAAACAACCTAAGGATAGTTCTGTCTTTTGTTCCACCTGCAGGGTTAATTATTATTAGACCAATAATGTCCATTTGGACCTATAGGCAATTCTGCCCATTGTTCCACCTTTATGATTGATCATCAACAAAGCCACATACTCAACAATTCTGTCCATGAAGTTTTCAAAACCACAAGAGTAGCAAAACAACCATCCAACATTTTTTATATAGACAACTCATAAAAAAATCCCCAGTGATTAAAAATGGGTCTTCAACTCCATGCATTCATCTTTCCTTTCTCATTATCTTCCTGCATAAATAGATATTTTTCTCTCATTCTCTCATTTTGCCTAGTAGCCTTTTCAGATTTTCATACTAGCCTCTCTTATTTTTCGTTTCTCACAACGCACTCATTTTAGCCACTTTTGCTTAGATTGCCCATTTTTTCTGGGTTTTCAACCTAACTAGCATTTTTTTTTCTTTTATTGTTTTTTTTTTAAGAAAAATAATGCAAGTTACAAGGTTAAAAAAAATGAGTACATACCAAACGAGTGCCTCCCCTACACTTTTTTCGAAACACTGTCCCTAGTGTTCGGCACCATGATCTTCGTCGTACCCTCTATAACCACCATCGCCGCCAAGACCATGTTCACCGGAGCTAGAAACTCCCATTCGCTCTAATATGAGGGATAATACCACGTCGGGTGTTGTACTAGGTGGGCATGTTGGGGAAGTACCCTTGGTGGTCAAAAATATGTGTTCTTGTTGGTGCTTTTTTTTGGAGTGAATTCCAAAATTGAGCTTGGGGGGTTAGGGAATTCGGTTTGTAGGGTATTTGGGGGATTTGGTGGGTTAAGGGTTTGGAAAGTAGGGTGAGGAGAAAAAGAAATGACATTTTGTTTTGGAGGTTTTGGGGTTGGAGAGGATGATGTGGATAAGAAGAATGTGGGGTTCATTTGGATGTTTTGGTTGAGATTGGAGTGGTTTGAAGCTTGGATGATTGTCAATGGAGGTTGAGAGTTTGAGTTTTGAAGATTAGGGAAGAAAATGGGTGTTTTGTGGGCTGATTTGGGACCAAATCGGGCTGAAACTCCGATTACACACCCGGGTTTTAGTAATACCCGAATGGGTATGCTGTTTTTCGCTTGGCAGTGGCTGTTTTGGCCAAAAACCTGGCCGGGTTTTCGTGATACCCGGTCGGGTTTTTTGCCTTTTTATATATATTTTTTCATTTTTTCGTCACCCGGCCGGTTTTAATGTAAAAACCCGAATGGATATTACTTCCAGAGACTCCCAGGGGCATAAATCAGCGAAAACCCGGCCGGGTTTCAGGCATACCCGGTCGGGGTTTAGCTGTTTTTTGGTTTTATCAAAATTTCACCCGTCTGGGGTGTTGCCCGGGTATTCCTTCATTGTTTTGTTACCCGACCGGGTGTGGTATATACCCGGCTGGGTTTGTTACCAATTTTACTTCAAAAACTTTTTTTTTAAATAAATACATTCTCACACACGCACACGGCCGGGTGTGGTATATACCCGGCCGGGTTTGTGCACTCAAAATAAATAAATACAATACAACAATTATACGTAGTATAACGAAGTAAGATTCGTATCCACATGGAAAGGAATATCTTTCTTTTAATTAAATAATACAAAGGGGGGATTTTGAGTTTAATTTGATTTAATTTAATTAACACTAAGATGAACGAGTTATATAAGTTTAATTAATAGAGATAAGTACTTGGTTTTGCTTTTATCCACTTAATGAAATGTTTGTCGATCCCGGTTATATCTTTAACTATCTTCCTCTCGAATACTCAACTGAGGAGTATATCCAATTCATAGAGGGTATTTTATTAATAACGAGACGCGTTCATTAATAAAACTTACTACCGAGTCAATATAGAACACGCGCCGTATATTAACCCGATAGTAGCAATAAACTTAAGATGAAAACGATTGAGATTGATAACCTCAACACAAGCGGTTTATTGGTTTAATCAATATAATTAATTCCCCTTAGATTATTAACCATGAGATGCATTAATAATCCAAGTTTACTACCGTTGAACGAACTGAATTAATAACAAGCGTAGTAATCGATTGATTCTAGTAATAATTAACATATGAAACAAAACTAGTTGATCCTTTAAGTAATGCTCAAAATATTAATATGAAATATGAATAGAAATTAATTAATATTCAAGGAAGAATATTATTAAAGAAGATGAATCCTACTATAATTAATATCAAGATGTTAACTAATTGTCATCTTAGCAACACTCCCCAACATTAATATAGAGGAAGAAAATACTACTATAACCAATGTCAAGATGTTTATAATTGTCATCTTAGCAACACTCCCCAACATTAATATAGAGATAGTATTAAGGAAAGAACTAATAATTAATATTCAAGGAAGAAGATTAAAGAAAATAACTCACAACTTACAATTCATTAAGCTTCAAAGTAGCAAAACCAAGATGGAAGAGTTTAGCTCCTCATTTGGAGACTAAACATGCTAGAAAAATATAAAGAAAATACTATTCTAAGTTGAGCTTAAGTATATGGAAGAAGGGATGTCTAAAAGTGAAGGAAAATGGGGTTATTTATAGGTGTTTTCAAGACCTATATCCGGATACCCGGCCGGGTATTTGCCATACCCGATCGGGTATTTGTCAAATCAAATCTTTTTCCCATGTTCTTGTGTTCTTCTGCACATTCGTTTGCCCGAAATCACTTCATACCCGACCGGATATAGGGAATACCCGACCGGGTATTTGCTAGTTTCGCAGTAATTTCAACTTTCACTTCATACCCGGCCGGCCGGGTATTTGCCGTACCCGTTCGGGTTTTGCACAAAACTCAGATTTCTTCATCCTTTTTGCTTCCAAATCTATCCTAAACTTATAGTCCAACTAGCTACAACTTACAACAAACAATAAAATGCTAGAAATACGATTACAATCAAATGCAAACTAGCAACTACAAACTTGCACAAAACTAGTAAATAAGCATTATAAACAATAATAAAAATGTATACTTAGACACTAACTACTAGTGCCTATCAACAGTATGTGTGGGTAAAGCAATGAGTTTCTTGTAGTGAACCAAATGCATGTTTTGTAAAATCAGCTTCTCTAATTTATTCTAATATCTATTTTTTGTTCAAAAAAGGCTATCCGGCTGCCGACGCCCCACCAGAAATGGAGAAGATGAATTATGGGTACCATATGTCAAAAGATAAATACACTGATGATTGGTGTACATATTTTTGGAAAGCGTGTATTTGCAATTGCTGTTATCCTAAGTACTTAGATGATTAATGAGATGGTACTGTAGTGTGAGTGTGTATCTTATATCCTTATTTACTACAAGTACGTAAACCATATGGAGTTGGCCTTACTGTCTGTTGTGATGAGTGTTTTCCTTTACAGGATTGAGTATGTACGTATGTGCTTTATACATATAAAATATATAGTGGCATTATCTAATACATTTGTGGATCCAGCACAATTTATTTTATTCGGAATATGTTTTTGGATGGACTAACATGTTACCTCTGCCATGCACGCAATACAAGCCTCGTAATTTTCAATGGTATTTTACAAATTCAAAACTCTAAAGGGAAGGTTTGTTCACTACTACAAGAATGGCATATCATGTCATACCATTTAACGTCTGTTCTTCTAAAACCCTCGTAGTAGAGTGATTTACCGGGGAAAAAATATTTCACGTCAGTTCTTTGGAAAACCGTCTTCGTATTTGTTTAGGAAAAAGAAAAGTATTAACCGCGGCAGGCAATTTTTTACGTATAAGGATGGTTTATTAGAAACTGCCTTGATAAAGGTACCATTATTAGAACGGTTAGCCACAAAACCAGCGTCTAAGAGTTGGGGATTTGAATTAAAAAAATGAAAGTGTACATACCGATAATATACAGACGTCGTCCTACGATTCAACTCCTTTTTCTGCCTCTTCAAGAACCTCGCCTATCGTTTTTTTTTCTGCAGCGTCGTTCTTCTCTCCTCGCCGATCGAAAATTTTCTCTATTGAGGTTCCTCATCTGCGAAATTGACCATGCTTTCTCAGCTTGAGATGACCTAGATACTTGTTGGAGATATCGTAATCGCCTGACTGGTTAGAGTTGTGAAGCCCTACGATCCTTCTACTCGGAGCCGGTCGCACTAGCCAAAGGGTTTCAATGTTCATCTCTTGGTATTTATTCGATTCAATTGTGATTAAAACCTCTAGAATACTTTCTATGATATATTATACATTAAATTAAAACTACTCGATAGGATTTCGATCTAGGGTTTATGTTATTTTAAATTTGTATTCGAATATTGTTGGACATCTCCGGGATTATTACTACGTTTCTTTCATTCTTACAGGCAATTGACTTATGAACATGAATGGTTTTGTTTAAAATTCTGAATCGTGGCTTTGTTAATGATATCAATAGCTCCATTTCAACTGGTAAACAGCTATGTCTTGACGTTATTGTCTGCATTTCTCTTGGTTTCTTACACATCCCTTAAGTTGTACAAGTGAGTGTATGCTACCCGCCCTTTCAAACAGGCCAATGTTTATCATGCTAAAGAATTTGATGGACAGGAAGATGCTATCATATTTTACAAGACTTCAATTTTCGTATTTATGGATGACATTGTTCTAAGCATCTGGTTCACTGCTCACTTCTATTAATCACATGTTTGAGTTGATTACATAATCTATGTTATAGTTATGTTCTTTCTTTGTATTGTGCTTTATATTACTGTGCTAATTACATTTCAACTTCCTTAATATCACTTTCATTAATTACATTTAAACCAGCCATTTTTATTATATATGCCACTCCTCGAGGGATATATATCTATACGTTCAGGGCAACTATTGGTTCAGATTTTGACATTTTAAGAACAATCCTAGGAAAATGGTTAAGACATGGGCTAAGAAAGAAATGAGAAATTTAATGAGGTAAGCAAATGTTCATGTCTACCTTGTATATCTAGTAATAACTTGTCTTATTGCATCCATTTATACCACCCTCTCCCTTTCCTCATTATTTTTATTATTACATTTGGTAATTTAACATGTTAGTTGTGTAAGGTTACATACACACTTTAATGGTCAAGGGAACAATCCAATTTAAGATCCCTAGTTAATCTCTCACCCCTCCAAGTCTACTAGTACTTTGCTCCACACTTCAGGACCCCATAGTTAATCTTTGTATTTGTATGTTTGCACAGTTCCCCCATGGAGCATGTGTGGGTGTGAGGGGTAAGAATCTATGCTTTAGAAACTGAAGTATAAACTCTTTCTCATGTTTTAGGATGCTTTCTTGATCTCATTTTTCCTTGATGTGTGATATTGATGTTTTGTTTCTGGCTTCTTATCTTAGTAACTAATTGATGTTTTTGGAGTTACTGGTTCACAACCTACTAGCTGCGAGCTGTTAGTTATAGGCCAGCAGATGCTGGTTGGTATAGTTGTACTACTGTTAGTTTACAAGGGCTATTCCTTTTAATCAGAGTTAGATCTTTATATTTCCTTCTGCGATTCATACACTAAAAGCTCTTATGCAACTGTAGGCTTAAGGCAGCTAGAATAAGGTGCCCAACTCCCATTGCTCTGAGGTTGCATGTGCTGGTTATGGAATTCGTAGGTACAATGTGTAATATATGCAATTAAAAAATACTCAGGTCTTTCAATAAATCAATGTTGTTAAAGTAAAGTGAATAAGAAACAGTATCCAAGGACAAGTGCAAATGGTCTCTTCGTCATATAGGAGAGTTTATTTAAAAAAGAACTGGCAATTGATAACAGATTTACTCTCTAGTGACATGTGAATGAAATAATGGATAATACCAAGTTACTGATAGAAACTAGTAATTCCGATCAACAATACAGATTAATCAAGAGTAGAGATGGAAGAACAGAATAAGAAAGAAAGATTTTATTGATGTAGTGAGAGATCAAAATATGTATACACCTATGGACGATTCGAGATATCCCTTCTCCTAGTCCAGTTCTAGCCAAACAAAAGCCACCTTTACTAGCTTATTCACCTTCTATTTATATTAAAGTCCACGCAGGGACCTCTACTAACTAACTAACAGACTAGTTAGTTCAGTCCTTATTATTATTAACTGCCCTATTCCTCCTTTTATAAACTTTGTTGTAAAACTGAACTGCTTCATTTGCTCCTTGTCTATCATTACTCCCTCCCTGGAATTTCACCTTGTCCTCAAGGTGAAGCTCTAGAAATTGTTCTTTGAGCTTTAATAAAGGTTCCCAGGAGTCCTCAAAGTTGGGCAGATTGCTCCAGTGTACCAATACTTCCACATTCCCTTGTTTGTCAACCCTTGTATCCA
Source organism: Cuscuta europaea (assembly GCA_945859875.1). Classification (NCBI taxonomy): domain Eukaryota; kingdom Viridiplantae; phylum Streptophyta; class Magnoliopsida; order Solanales; family Convolvulaceae; genus Cuscuta; species Cuscuta europaea. The sequence continues at coordinate 5,074,081 of CAMAPE010000041.1, forward strand.
AGATATCTTCTGGCACCACCTGTAGTTCTAATTCCTCACTGAGGCAATTGGGTAGAGGTTGATAGAATGTAGTAGGGGAAATAGCCTTTTGAGCAATGATATATGGAAAACTGGATGGATTTTGCTGTCATCTGGTAACTTGAGCCTAAAAGCTACTGAACTGAGTTTGCCAATTATCTCAAAGGGTCCATAATATCTAGAACTGAGCTTTTGATTTATCCTTTTAGCTAAACTTCTTAGCTTGTAAGGTTGTATCTTCAAATAAACCTTCTCTCCCACCTCCAACTGAACCTCTCTCTTGTGTTTATTGGCTTGTTGTCTCATCAGATTCTGGGCCCTAGCCAAATTCTCTTTTAACTCATCCAAAATGATATTTCTCTGGGTAGTTAACTTGGAGACTTCTTCTACACCAGTTAGAGTTACATCCCCTCTAATTACTGCAGGTGGATCCTGTCCAAATAGAGCTTTGTAAGGAGTAATTTTCATAGCAGCATGATAATTGGTATTATACCAATACTCAGCCCAATGTAGCCATTGAAACCATTTCCTAGGTTTTCTTCCAGTACATCGCAGATATGTTTCAAGGCATCTGTTGACCACCTCAGTCTGGCCATCCGTTTGAGGGTGGTAAGCAGTACTATATTTCAGCTGAGTCCCAGCCAACTTAAAAAGCTCTGACCAGAATGCACTTAGGAATACACTGTCTCTGTCACTAACTATGGTGTTAGGAAAACCATGCAGTCTGACAACCTCCTTGATGAATACATTTGCCACCTCCTTAGCATTGAAGGGATGTGATAGAGCCACGAAATGAGCATACTTGGTCAGTCTGTCTACAATGACCAAAATAGTATCTTTCCCTTTTGACTTAGGCAATCCACCAATAAAATCCATACTTATGTCAGTCCAAATGCTATTAGGAATTGGTAAGGGTTGTAACAACCCTGTTGGTTTGAGAGCTTGATACTTATTTGTCTGACAAATCTCACATTCTTCCACAAATTTCTTAATATCTTTTCTCATTCCCTGCTAGAAGAAAAGATTAGAAACCCTTTTCATGGTTCTAAAATACCCAGAATGTCCTCCAACTGCAGATTCATGATACTCCTTCAATAATTTGGTTATTCTGGGGGATCCTTGTGGTAAGACCAGCCTGTTGTTGTAGTAAAGTAATCCTTTTCTCATCTGAAATTCAGTGTGCAGGTCTGGATGTGAAATCACCTTCTGAATCCACTCTGTACACTTAACATCTGATTCCAATTCTTCCTCCAAGTCTTCCCATTCCTGACATGTCACAATGGATAGTGATCGGGGTATAGGTCTCCTGGACAAAGCACCAGCAGCTCTGTTTTCAATTCCATGTCTATACTTGATAGTGAAATTATACCCCAATAATTTTGAAGTCCATTTTTGTTGCTCTTCCCCCATTAACCTTTGCTCAGTTAGAAATTTTAAACTTTTCTGATCAGTCAGAATCTCAAATGATCTGCCCAACAAATAGGGCCTCCATTTCTGCACTGCCAGAACAATGGCTAGAAGCTCTCTCTCATACACAGATCTGTTTTGGTTTCTCTTTGATAAAGCTTTGCTCATAAAGGCTATTGGCCTCCCATCTTGCATTAGAACTGCTCCCAACCCAGTTCCAGAAGCATCAGTTTCCAAAGTAAATGTTTTATTGAAATTAGGTGTTGCCAAAACTGGTAAAGAAGTCATGGTCTTCTTTAATTCTTCAAAAGCTTGTAGAGCCTTTTCATCCCATTGAAAACAATCCTTCTTTAGAAGTTGTGTAAGGGGCAAGGCAATTTTACTGTACCCCTTAACAAACCTCCTATAATAGCTTGTCAGCCCTAGAAAACCTCTTAACTCCAAATTCTTAGGTGCTGGCCAGGTAACCATTGCTTCAATCTTGGTAGGGTCAGCTCTTATTCCCTTTGTAGAGATGATGTGCCCTAAGTAGATCAGTTGAAGTTGCCCAAAGGAACATTTCTTTAGGTTAATCACCAACTGATTATCCCTCAAAGCAGATAAAACTGCTCTTAAATGTTCTTTGTGCTCTCCTATAGATCTACTATAAACCAAGATGTCATCAAAAAATACTAAGGCACACTTCCTCAAATATGGCCTCAAAACCTGATTCATGAGAGCTTGGAAAGTAGAAGGTGCATTTGTCAATCCAAAGGGAATCACCAAGTATTCATAATGTCCTTCATGCGTTCTGAAAGCTGTCTTCTTCCTGTCCTCCTCCTTCATTCTAATCTGGTGAATGAAGTTTAGAAAAATATTTGGCTTCCCCAAGCTCATCCAGTAGTTCCTCTATGACAGGAATAGGATATTTATCTGGAACTGTAATCTTGTTCAGGGCTCTGCAATCTCCACAGAACCTCCACCCACCATCTTTCTTCTTGGCTAGAAGTATTGGACTGCTGTATGGACTAGTGTTGTTTTGAATTATTCCAGAATCTAACATTTCCTTCACAATCCTTTCAATTTCAGTCTTCTGATAGTGAGGGTATCTGTATGGTCTAATATTAGGTATGATAGCTCCTTCTTGAATGGTAATGGAATGATCACAGCTCCTGATGGGAGGCAGCTCCTCCAAAGGTTGAGAAACTTCTGGGAATTCTGCCAAGATATGTTCCCACGCAGGTTCCAGCTCCCCACAGTTCTTCATATTCAATGTACTGCCTTCACAATAAACAAAATAGCCATCTCCATTGTCTTGTAAGATTTGTGAAATAGTTTTTAAAGAAACTTCCATGGAATTTAGTTTTGGATCTCCTTGAATATACAACTCTTGACCCCACTGCTACCACTTGATAGTTTGCTTTTGAAAATTGATTTCAACATCTCCCAAGCTAGTCAGCCACTCCATACCCAATACTACATCTGTACCTCCCAAATTGAGGATATAAAAATCCTGTTTAAAATTTGTACCTTGCAAGCTCAGTGTCAGCTCCTCACATCTCCCATTATTAGCTATCTTCTCTCCATTCCCAATCTGAACCTTGTAATTAGCTATGGTATTAAAAGGTATCCCAACTGCTCTACCAGTTTTTGAGAAATGAAATTGTGGGTGGCAACACTGTCAATTAACACTTCTACCAACTGATCTCCTTTTGCCCATTTCACAGTTCCCATCACCTTGAAAGCTCTCATAGTAGGTATCTCCTCCCTGCTCATGAGAGATAACTGTATCGATTTAGACTCCATATCTACTACCTCTTCATGTTCTGTCACAATTGTACTGCCCTCCTCTGGTACTTCTTCCCCATCTGAATCTTCAATTAACATCAACTTGTAATTCTTTAGTTTACAAGTATGCTCCTTATTCCATTTGTCCCCACATTTGAAGCATAATCCTTTTCTACTCCTTTCCTAGAACTCTTCTTGAGATAATTGAGGCCCTACCCTTCTAATTCCAGAAGGTTGAGTTGTAGGAAACTTGTTGGCTATCTTGTCACTGCCTGAACTGTTGTTCTTGTTTTCTGTACCCAACTTATTTTGAAACGACCAAGAGTTACCAGATTTTGCCTTAAAACCATTCCCCCGAGTCTGAGGTTTAACTGATGCAGATCCTTTGTCTCTTCCAACCAACTTGTCTTCCTCCTTCCTTTTCAAATAGAGTGCATCATTCTTTTGTTCAATCAGGACAGCCTTATCCATAATCTCAGTTAAAGACCTGGATGCAAACAATTTTAACTCTGATTTGATCTCATCCTTCAAACCAGTCATGAAAACTCCTCGCAATAATTCCCTATCCAGAGTCAGATGCGAAGCGATCACCATTTCAAATTCCTCTCTGTAATCCTTCACAGTTCCAGTTTGCTTCAAGCTCAATAGCGGTCCATATGGAATTTGAATTAACTCCGGTTGAAATCTGCGAATAACAGATTTCTTCAAGGCTTCCCAATTAGTTTCTTCCGTTTGATTCTCCCATAAATGGAACTAGTTCAAGGCTCTATCCTCCATCGCAACCATGGATGCTTCCACTTTTTCTTCCTCTTCAATATGATTCAAGCGGAAATACCTCTCCATGCGTACGATCCAATTATAGGCTCCCTCGCCATTGAATAAAGGTAAATCTACCTTTCTACCATGTAATCTAATATTTTCATCACTTCTTCGAACAATATTAATGACCGGGCTAAACTTGCAAGTGTATAAGTGCCGATATAGTAATAAATTCCGGTAAAATACCGGGTCGAATCCACAAGGAAACGTTGTTTAATTTAGTCCGTGAGTAGATAACTTTAAATGAAGAAATGAGTAAAGTGCAGGGATTTTGATTTGTGTTTTATATTTTTGGCTTTTCACTTTTTGCTTAAGAAGATAATCGTTAACTAATTTTAAGTTTAAGATGAATGATAACAACAACTAAGGCTTCGGGAATCACTTAAATGCTTTAATAGGGTTGAGTATTAGTTCTTTGCCAATAATTATGAATACGATGTCGCTAATATATTCTCAACTCCGGTTAAGGCAGCGAGAGCGTGGTTTTAGTTACGTGTAAGTCCCGTTACGGCTTACATTCATCTACCGAAAACCCCGTTGAATATCAAGAAATCACACCCGTATCATATAAGACCGGATATATTTCTACTCTCGGTACTATATATATTTATCCTTTAATGTTCATAGTTTAGACTTCAACGTTAATTGAAGTATAAACTAAATTTAACATACTTCTATGTTGTACACCATAGTCATAAACAATCAATATATAAAGGATAAATCACAATTTATTGGTTTAGAACTTTTATCAAACACCTAATGGGCATAGAAGTTCATCCCTAGCCTTAGCTAAGAATTTAGCCTCTAATGCTCATATTAATTACAAAAGTGTAACTAAGAACAAATAAATACAATAACATACAAGAAAAATTACCTAGAACCAATTGTAGAGGAGAGAAATAGCTTCTTCTCCAAAGAACTTGAAGAAAAATAGCAAGAACAAAATATAAAAGCTATGAATTAATCTATGCAATGGAATATCTTTTGCATGGTGAATGGGAGGGTTTATATAGGCTAAAGAATGGCATCTTTTAGTCTATTCGAATCCAACAATCAGGTATGGAAGCAATATTTGATTAGCGTTGAGGAAGATGAAGTTTTCCCATCAAAAATCGTTTTGCACGTTGCTGTGTTTTTGCAGAATCAGACCCAACCGGCGCCGGTTGGTGTGTGTCCGGCGCCGGTCATGCATATTTTTTTTCGAAAATCAAGATCCATCCGGCGCCGGTTCTGGCCTGACCGGCGCCGGTCACTGCGCCAAAATGTTTACTTGCTTCTTCTTCTCAATTCCATGCCCGTAATTTATCTAGAAGTGCCGATTTTCAATCCCTTTTGACTTTTGACCCCGTATTTGTTGCTCCTAGCCATATTCCACATTTTTGCACATTTTGGAATGTTTATCTGTTTTCGCTCTATATTTTTGTACAGATAAATATAATTACTTATGTAAAACATAAGTAATTATTGTGCTTATCAAATTCCCCCACACTTGAGCGTTGCTAGTCCTCGAGCAATGTCGTCAGTCTTGGATGCCTTGGTTAGTTCAACAAAAGTATATGCACAAGAATATTTTAAATTTTAAGAGAGGTAAAAAAAATGTATATAACTCTTTTATCATTCTCGGTCCAAAACCCTTTTTTTTATTACGCACACAAAAATATCATTAGATTTAGAAAACATTACTGATACTCTTGAATTGATGAGTGAGTTGTGATTGGGACTTTTTGGATGTGTAGGATGATTTTCTTTTGGGAGGTTCTGACTTTTCAGTATGAAAATGGATCAATTGAAATTCTTGGAAGAGACCATGAGTTTTTTTTTTGTTTTAAAGTCAATTGGAATAGTTCTCAACAAGTATTTACTGAAAGTCATTTTGATAGTCCCAAATCATTTGATGAGATATGAGGGTGGCTTGTACTCCAAAATGGTTCTTGAATATTTGAGATGAATTTCTGACCATTTTGGAAATGAAATAGGATGATGTTTCCTAGTCACAAGGTTTCTTTTTTTTTGGGAATGATTTTCAAGTGTAACAAGTAGTGTAATAAATCTAAAAAATGATAGTTTTGTGAGTAATAAAAAAAACTTTCTCAACCAAATACCCATTAAAAAGAGAGATAATAATTTTTTTTTACCTTCCTAAAACAAAATTGCACAAAAAATTGTTTAACCACCCTGAGATGCACCCTCACACTTAAGATACATTGTCCCAATGTATGATGCATGATAAACAAACACTTCCAACAACATCCACGATTAAGTGTGTTTATAGAAGAGTAATGTTATAAAACAACAACAAAGGGGTACTTAATGATGTGGATCGGGAGGGGGGTACCCATATTGGTTGTAGTAGTGTTGGGTGAAGTCCCCAAACCTTTGATCATACCCCTGGAATTGCTCCTCCATCCGCGCTTGGCCAGCCTCAAAGGAGTCAAAACGAGTGTAAACCTCCTCTTGTCGAGTCTCATAGACATACATCCTTGTGTGCATGCGGTCCATGGAGTTGATGAGATAATCAATGCTCTGTGTCATGGTCCGCCGTGGCCGGGCTGCCGGTTGTGGTTGGGCCTCATCCATCTCTTCATCGCCACCCTCTTGCTCCTCTCCACCCCCTTCGTCCCTTCGGACCCATGCATTTCCCACCTTTTTGTAATGAAGAGAGACCATAGTGTTTGCATTGAGGACTTGTGACCCGCTTGTGTACTCCACCTCTTCATTTTCAAAGTCAACGCCGAAACTGTTGAAGATCATAGTAAGTAAAAGAGGGTAAATAAAAATTTTGTCACCTCTTTTGGTCTTGACTACGCTCCTCATGTCCATCATGATGAGAGGGGCCAAAGGGACGCCTTGAATATGTCCGAGCCCGGTGACCATCTTGTGCAGAAGGTAGAGATCTACCTGGCGAACGAGGTGTGAGTCACTAGCCCGTGGCAAGATGTTGGAGCTAAGAAGGTACACGAGTAGTCTTTCCCGAACGTTGAGGGCTTTGGCCTTAAGCTCTTTATTGAGGCCGAATAGTTGCATTGCCCTTATTTCATCATAGTCGAGGTCGCTTAGCACCACCTGAGAGTTCATGGAAAAGGGGGTACCTACGTCAACGATGTTGAGTAGGTTGCACAGCCGGCGTTCGCTCACCGTGATCGTTGTGCCTTTGACGGTGCTCACAATGTCGCCGTAGGGATCATTCTTCCTTTCAATGTTTGCGTAGAATTCCCGCACAAGTCACGGGTAGTATGCTCCAGTTAGAGTGAGCATGATAGCCCACCCTAGCATATCAAACGCTTCTGAGATCCGGTAGAGTTCGTTGAGATGGGGATCCACAGTCTTTTCAATTACAATCTTCCAGTTCTTTCTCTTCTCGTACCACGCTTCATTCTCCGGGGAGGTGAAACGGAAGAAGAAGAAGAACTAGCACTTTTCGCTCGTTTGGGTGCCATGGACCTGCAAAATTAGTTCAACACATACGCAACACGACATATATTCATCAACTCAAGGTAATCTGGGTTTAAAATCCAAGAATTTATCAATTTCCCCAAATTTCATGTTCATACACAAATTTCATGCAATAATTATGTTTAGAAGACTATATATCAACAATAAATCATATCAATATCCTTCTAAACATCAATGATATAGAGAAATTCATAAATGAACAAGAAATTCGAAATTAGGGTTCTTAGAAAACAATTTCAAGAATTTCCCTTAATTTTGAACTTTAATCTCGAACTTTTTGGCAACAAACAAGTTTATATACATCACATGAGCATATGGAATCAATTTTCATCAATGATAAACATCTATTTTGCCAAAAATTGAAAGAAAGAAAAGATTTCAAAAATTGGAGAAATTAGGGATTAAAGCCAAAATACCTTGAATTGATGCTCAAATTGGGATGAAGAAGGTTGAGAAATGATGCTTGATGCTTAATCGGAACTCCTAAGGATGAATTTGGCTTGGGACGGCGGTTTTTGGTGGTTTGGGGTGGCGGCCGGCGGTTGAGCTCTCAACTTTTGGGGGAGGGGTTCGAAAATAGGGTTGATGTGCGACCTGGGGATTGCTTTAACTGGACCGACCGGCGCCGGTTGGGGTGTGTCCGGCGCTGGTTTCACGTGAACGCAACACCCTAAACTCTCTGGAATCATACGACGCCAGTTATAGGACCTGACCGGCGCCGGTCGTTTGAAAATTAATTTTTTTTTGTTTCAATTATAAATAAATGTGAATGGTTATAAACAGATTTATTTATAATTGATTTTTTTGGTTCAATTTATAAATAAAAAATGAATATGTATGACCAAACATACTTACTTATAATTGATTTATGTTGTTGGGTTGCCTCCCAATTAGCACTCAGTTTAACGTCATAGGTCGGACGCAACGTACCTCTATTCTTCCAATTGACATGCAGTGGTTGTCGAAGTGATATGGTACTCCATGTATGGCTTGAGTCGGTGACCATTTACGAGAAATGGTGTTTCGTCACCGTGTTGAATCATCATTGACCCGTATGGCCGGACCTCGGTGATTGTGAAAGGTCCCGACCATCGGGATTTGAGTTTTCCGGGAAATAGGCGAAGTCTTGAGTTGAAAAGTAGTACCTTTTGCCCAACGTAGAAATCCCTCCTGTTGATGTTCTTGTCATGCCATGCTTTGGCCTTTTCCTTGTAGATGCGGGAATTCTCATATGCATCCCTTCGAATCTCTTCTAGCTCATTGATTTGGAGCATCCTTTTTTCTCTCCCAAGTGTGGTGTCAAGATTTAGTTGGGAAATAGCCCAATGAGATTTGTGTTCAAGTTCCACAGGGAGATGACATTGTTTGCCATAAACAAGTCGGAAAGGGGACATATCGGGTGGAGTTTTGAAGACTGTTTGGTATGCCCATAAGGCATCATCAAGCTTTATAGACCAATCTTTCCTTGAAGAATTGACCATCTTCTCAAGAATGGACTTTATTTCTCGGTTGGAGACCTCCACTTGACCATTAGTTTGAGGATTGTAAGTGACTCCGGTCTTGAACATGCATCCATACTTCTTTAAAAGGCCAGTAAAATGGGTATTTTTGAAATGAGTACGATTATCACTAATGATACTTCTAGGAACCCCAAATCTTGAGAAGATGTTTTTTTCACAAACGCCACCACCGATTTAGCGATGTTTTCCGGTAGAGCAATGGCCTCCACCCACTTGGAGACATAATCAACCGCAACAAGGATGTATTCTTTGCCATGAGAATTAGGAAAAGGACCCATGAAGTCTATTCCCCATACATCAAATATTTCCACCACAAGAATCATATTTTGTGGCATTTCATTCTTCCGGATCAAATTTCCTGTGCGTTGACAACGGTCACAAGCTAGGAAAAAACTCCTTGCATCTTTGAAAAGTGTCGGCCAGAAAAATCCACATTGGAGAATTTTAACCGCTGTTCGGTCCGGACCATGATGACCTCCACAAGGAAGATTATGGCAATGCTCAAGGATGGATAATATCTCTTCATTTGGGACACATCGTCGTATGATTCCATCGGCACAATGCTTGAAAAGATATGGCTCATCCCAATAGTAGTGTTTGACATCATTTAAAAAATTCTTTCTTTGATGGAAAGTGAGCTCTTGAGGAAGAATTTCTTTGGCAAGATAATTCACAAAATCTGTGAACCAAGGTAAGGGAACTCCCTTCACCTCCATAATTTGCTCATATGGAAAATCATCATGAATTACCTCCATATTAGTAGTGGCATTTGACTCAAGGCGAGAGAGGTGATCCGCCACAAGATTTTCACTTCCTTTCTTGTCCCAAATTTCAAGGTCAAACTCTTGAAGTAATAGCACCCACCGGATTAATCGTGGCTTTGCATCCTTTTTGTTCATGAGGTACCGAATGGCGGAGTGATCGGTGTAAACAATCACTTTTTGGCCAATGAGATAAGATCGGAATTTTTCAAAGGCATAGATGACGTCCAGGAACTCCTTCTCCGTTGTTGCATAGTTGAGTTCTGCATCATGAAGTAACCTCGATGCATAGTATATGGCATGCAGTTTCTTTTCTCTTCTTTGACCAAACACAACTCCAATGGCATGGTCACTAGCATCGCACATCAACTCAAATGGTAGAGACCAATCCGGTGAAATAATTATTGGGGCCGTAGTAAGAGCCTTCTTGAGAGTGTTGAAAGCTAGTAGGCAAGATTGGGAGAATTCAAAAGTGGCATCCTTGGCAAGTAAATCGCAAAGTGCTTTTGCGATTTTTGAAAAATCTTTGATGAATCACCGATAAAAACGACATGCCCCAAGAAGCTTCTAATTGCTTTTACCGAATGAGGAGGTGGTAATTTCTCAATAACCTCCACCTTAGCTTGATCAACTTCAATGCCTTGAGGCGAGATTTTATGCCCCAAGACAATGCCTTCGGTCACCATAAAGTGGCATTTCTCCCAATTGAGAGCGAAATCGGTTTCTTCACATCGGGTTAATACTTTCTCAAGGGAATGTAAGCATGAATCGAAGGAGTTTCCAAACACGGAAAAGTCATCTATGAATACCTCCATGAAGTCTCCCACCATGTCCGCAAATATAGCCATTACACATCTTTGAAATGTTCCGGGAGCATTGCATAAACCAAAGGGCATCCTTCTATAGGCAAACGTGCCAAAGGACATGTAAATGTTGTCTTTTCTTGGTCCTCGTGAGAGATGGCTATTTGAAAATAGCCGGAGAAACCATCCAAGAAACAAAAGAATTCATTGCCCGTTACACGCTCCAACATTTCATCCATGAATGGAAGGGGAAAGTGGTCCTTCCTTGTGCCGGAGTTTAATTTCCGGTAATCTATGCACATCCTCCAACCGGTGACCATTCTAGTAGGAATTAAATCATTCTTACTATTGGCTACCACCGTGATTCCGCCCTTCTTTTGTACGACTTGAACGGGGCTTACAAATTTACTATCCGAGATGGGGTAAATTATGTCATAGTCAAGGAGTTTGAGAACTTCCTCCTTAACTACCTCCTTCATGTTTGGGTTTAGCCATCTTTTGTACTCCACCGAAGGTTTGTGATTTTCCTCCATGAAAATCCGGTGCATGCAAAGAGACGGGCTAATACCCTTAATATCCGCCAAGGACCATGCAATAGATGTTTTGTGCTCCCTGAATACCCGTATCAATTTTTCTTCTTGTAAAGATGTGAGTGAAGAAGAAATTACTACCGGGAAAGTTGAGTTTTCTTCAAGAAATGCATATTTGAGATGCTCCGGTAGAGTGTTCAAAGATGGTTTTGGTGGAACTTCAATAGATGGTTTTAATGTGGACTTACTTGTTCCAAGATCTTCAAATTTTTGTTGGAAATGTTTGAAAGGGGCTCTGGCTTGTAAGTACATAACTTCTTCAAGAAGTTCATGGCTTTCTTCTTTTTCGTTGCATCCTAGCATGATGCAAGTCTCCAATGGATCTTCATGAATCATCTTCCCAAAGCATTCTTGAGTTAATGTGTCAAGAATGTCAATGCTAAAACAAGAAGGGTCATCATGGTATTTTTTCAAAGAATCCCAAACATGAAACTCTTGTTCTTCATCTCCAACACGGAATTTGACAATTCCATTTTTGACATCAATGAGGGCTGCTGTAGTGGCTAGAAATGCCCTTTCAAGAATAATCGGGATCTCCATTTCCTCCATTTCTAAGATAAGAAAATCCACGGGAAAATAGAATTTCCCAACTTTGACAAGCACATCCTCCATAACTCCAATAGGGTAGCGGATTGATCTATCCGCTAGTTGTAAAGCTATTGTAGTTGATTGGAGCCCCCCACACCAAGCTTTTTAAATAAAGAATGGGGCATGAGGTTGATACTAGCACCAAGGTCGCAAAGGGATCTTACCTCTCCAATCTTTCCGATAGAACACAGCACTTTGAAGCTTCTGGGGTCTTTCAATTTAGGAGGGAGTTTGTTTTGTAAGATAACGCTACACTCCTCCGTAAGGGCGATAGTAGCAAATTCTGCCAACTTCTTTTTATTTGAGAGTATGGCCTTCAAGAATTTGGCATAGGATGGCATTTCCACTATAGCTTCGGCAAATGGAATGTTGATGCTCAATTTAGTAAAAATATCAAGAAATTTTCTATATTGAGCACCATCATTCTTTTTCTTCAACCTTTGAGGATATGGAATGGGAGGAACATAATTAGCCATGTTTGATGGTGGCATTATATGTTCCTCGTGTTCACCTTCTTTTTGCTTTTCCGGGGTCTCCTCCTCTTCCGGCATCTTTGGATCCTCCGTTGTCTTACCACTCCTTGTGGTAATGGCCATTACGTTTTCCCTTGGATCCATCTCTGTGGTAGTAGGGAATTTGCCTTGCTCCCTAGAACTTACTTTTTGGGCAAGTTGCCCCATTTGAACTTCAAGATTCCGAATGGAAGCCTTGGTGTATTGCTCAATGGTGTCGATGCATTGGTTGAGCTTTATATTTTGATCTTCAAAATGAAGATCCAACTTGGTGAATTGAGAGTGGAGATTCCCAATGGATGCCTCCACTCTACTATGGTTTTCCTCATTTTGGGCCTTCATGCATGCCATGCTCTTGGACATGAATTGCATCATATCCTCCATGGTGGTTTCTTTGGATTGCCCAAAATTTGGTGCTCCGGATTGAGGTTGTGAGGAACTAGCTTGTGGCTTCCAATTATTCCCTTGGTTCCACCTTTGTTGATTAGAAAAATTGTTGTTCCCCCGATTCCCATAAGAGTTCATATAATTCACCTCTTCAAGATGTTTAGTTAAATCACCTTCCGGGTTTGATATGCTTTCCACATTGGCTACTTGTTTAGCCCCTCCAATCACGGCTTGTAGAGCCGTGTGAATTGAAGCTTGAAGATCTTTGTGCATTGCTTGTTGAAAATCAGCAAACCGCTTGTCCAATTCATGAGCTATAGACGCTTCACTCACACCGGCCACTTTGACATCTCCTCCTTGTAATTGAGGATTTGAAGCAACGGATTCAAGCATTCTTAATGCCTCCGTTTCAGTTTTGTTGCTAATATAGCCCTCCGCACGGTTATATACAATGGCTTGGCATGAAGAGTTCAAGCCATTATAGAATGTGTCAATTTGAAGATCAAGAGGAATGCGGTGATGTGGGCATTCCTTCAACAAGGGCTTAAAACGCCTCCATGCATCTTGGAATAGTTCTCCAACTTGTTGTTTGAAGTTGAAGATTCGTTGCCTTAGCTCTTGAGTCATTGTGGGTGTGTAATATTTAGAAATGAAAGCATTATAGATACCTTCCCACGTTGTAAAACTCGCCGGTGTTTGCTCCAAGAACCATCCCCTTGCTGCCCCTTTCAAGGTGTAGGGAAAACTTTTGAGTTTGAGGTCGTCCTCGGAGAGACCATGCCTAGGAACTCCTTGGATGAAACCATAGAACTCGGTGATGAAGTTAAGTGGATTCTCCCCCGGATGACCATGAAATTGAGGCATAGCATTGAAGTAGCTATTCTTCATTTCATAGTCCCTTGCCGCCTCGCTTAGTACAATACATGAGGGAGTGGCGGCAACCACGGGCCTCTTCCTTTCGTTGGGTGTTGGCATCATTTTTGCTTCTTTTCTTTCCCTCCGGTTGTGTTTGAAAGTTCTTTCTATTTCAAGATCAATAGGTTCAAGATGTTTAGAACCTTGACTTCTCAAATGCATTCAAACACAAAGCATAGGCTACACACATGAAATGAAAAATACCACAAGAACAAGTGAAAAGCAATGGGAAAAGACAAATTCAAGATTTTTGATTGATTGATTTTTATTTTTTTTAGTTTTTTTGATTGTTTTGGACTTTATTAAACAAGACCATTTCCCCGGCAACGGTGCCAAAAACTTGACCGGGCTAAACTTGCAAGTGTACAAGTGCCGATATAGTAATAAATTTCGGTAAAATACCGGGTCGAATCAACAAGGAAACGTTGTTTAATTTAGTCCGTGAGTAGATAACTTTAAATGAAGAAATGAGTAAAGTGCAGGGATTTTGATTTGTGTTTTATATTTTTGGTTTTTCACTTTTTGCTTAAGAAGATAATCGTTAACTAATTTTAAGTTTAAGATGAATGATAAAAACAACTAAGGCTTCGGGAATCACTTAAATGCTTTAATAGGGTTGAATATTAGTTCTTTGCCAATAATTATGAATACGATGTCGCTAATATATTCTCAACTCCGGTTAAGGCAGCGAGAGCGTGGTTTTCGTTACGTGTAAGTCCCGTTACGGCTTACATTCATCTACCGTAAACCCCGTTGAATATCAAGACATCACACCCGTATCATATAAGACCGGATATATTTCTATTCTCGGTACTATATATGTTTATCCTCTAATGTTCATAGTTTAGACTTCAACGTTAATTGAAAGTATAAACTAAATTTAACATACTTCTATGTTGTACACCATAGTCATAAACAATCAATATATAAAGGATAAATCACAATTTATTGGTTTAGAAGTTTTATCAAACACCTAATGGGCATAGAAGTTCATCCCTAGCCTTAGCTAAGAATTTAGCCTCTAATGCTCATATTAATTACAAAAGTGTAACTAAGAACAAATAAATACCATAACATACAAGAAAAATTACCTAGAAGCAATTGTAGAGGAGAGAAATAGCTTCTTCTCCAAAGAACTTGAAGAAAAATAGCATGAACAAAATATAAAAGCTATGAATTAATCTATGGAATGGAATATCTTTTGCATGGTGAATGGGAGGGTTTATATAGGCTAAAGAATGGCATCTTTTAGTCTATTCGAACCCAACAATCAGGTATGGAAGCAATATTTGATTAGCATTGAGGAAGATGAAGTTTTCCCATAAAATCGTTTTGAACGTTGCTGTGTTTTTGCAGAATCAGACCCAACCGGCGCCGGTTGGTGTGTGTCCGGCGCCGGTCATGCATATTTTTTTTCGGAAATCAAGATCCAATCGGCGCCGGTTCTGGCCTGACCAGCGCCGATCACTGCGCCAAAATGTTTACTTGCTTCTTCTTCTCAATTCCATGCCCGTAATTTATCCAGAAGTGCTGATTTTCAATCCCTTTTGACTTTTGACCCCGTATTTGTTGCTCCTAGCCATATTCCACATTTTTGCACATTTTGGAATATTTATCTGTTTTCGCTCTATATTTTTGTACAGATAAATATAATTACTTATGTAAAACATACGTAATTATTGTGCTTATCAATTAACATGTGAATGAACAGAGTTACCTCTGGAGCCTATCGGACTGCGCGAAATTCTCGTATGAAATTGTTGAGGTGTTCGCGATCTCCCTCGGTTTTGAAAGTTTTCCGCCATCGCATCCATTTTTGCTGTGAGAGCATCCAACGCAGAATGCATCTCTTTCTGATTACTCTCCAACGATTCTAGTCGATCATCCATTTTGCCTCTCGTTCAAACCATCCACCTTCGAACGAAAAAAAAAATCTGGATTCCTGTACTTCTCCGATCAATTCTGTAACTACCAGGAGCGTAATGCTCTGATACCAATGATAGAAACTAGTAATTCCGATCAACAATACAGATTAATCAAGAGTAGAGATGGAAGAATAGAATAAGAAAGAAAGATTTTATTGATGTAGTGAGAGATCAAAATATGTATACAGCTATGGACGATTCGAGATGTCCCTTCTCCTAGTCCAGTTCTAGCCAAACGACAGCCACTTTTACTAGTTTATTCACCTTCTATTTATAGTAAAGTCCTCCTACTATAATTATTATTATTAACTAACTAACTAACAGACTAGTTAGTTCAGTCGTTATTATTATTAACTGCCCTATTCCTCCTTTTATAAACTTTGTTGTAAAACTGAACTGCTTCATTTGCTCCTTGTCTATCATTTACGGATTAATTGAAGCTTTGATGACGTCTTGTTTACATATGGATCTTTCACATGCCTGTTCCATTGGTACTTGCTCAAAATATTACAATCAACATGCTATAATTTCAATGAATTTATTTATTTATCTTGTAAGTAGGAAAAAATAACTTCAAAAAATAAAAGAAAAATGATTAAAGATTTCCTTATAACAGTGACTTCTATTGTTTAATTTGGCCTAACTTGTCGCCTTTGGTTCATTTAGTGGATATAAATAGATTGAAAGAGACGGTGACTGGGATGACCAAAATGCTTCTGCAGCTGAAAAGGCCCCTTCTAAAAAGAATCTGTCAGGCAAGCCCCAATTCTTTGCTTAAATTTATTTATTAGAACTATAATAAATCTCCTGATTTTAATTTTATGTGTTTTTGGTTGTGCCTGTTTTCCTAATTTTATTGCCAAGTCATCCAATAAACTCTCATCTCGCTCCATTCGCTGTGTTTTTCTTGGTTTTGCCCCAGATTATAAGGGTTATCGATGCTTAGATCCTTTAACCTGTAGAATTTATGTCAGAAGGGATGTTCAATTTTTTGAAAATGATTTTCCTTACTCCCACATTCTGTCCTCTGCCACACCATTTGCTGCCCTCCCTCCAACTTTCCCGTCTTCTTGATCATTACCATCCATGCAGACACCTCACAAACTACCCACGCCCTCCCCACAGTTGCACACACAACCACTGCCAATTTTCCCACCTTCCAGCCATCATCATAGTCAACTGCAGCCCCAACTTTCCCCAGTCACGCCAACCACTCCATGCAGCCCTCTGTCCTCGTCCTTATCCGAGTCTAGCACAGCTCCTGCAGTCACCAGCCCCTCTCCGCTTACCAGTCCAGCCCCTTACTCACATCCAGATCATGCGGCCAGCCCTCCAATTTGCAGTCATAGTAAGTGTTCGGTACTTCGATATGATGCATAGTAAGTGTTCGGTACTTTTGAAGTGCTCTCACCTATTATTGTATTCATACTAGAAACTGTAGTATGAGAGTTGTTATTTATGGATGTTGTATACTAGAAAATAGCAGTGACAAGAAGTACACATCGGGAGTTCATATTCTATGTTTCAAATTAAAAAGTATGTTTAATGCTCAGTCTAACATATATGACGGTTGTTTCTATTAATTTCTCTTCTAGGTTTACCTTTAAGGTGTAATGATGAGATTCAATGTATTTTCTGAATGTTATTATGGGAGTTCAAATTCCATCTTATTTATTCCTGTTGTTATTTGCTAGAAATTGATTCTACGTTTCATTTTCAAAAGTATGTTTAGTGCTCAGTTTCACATATAAGATAGTTGTTTATTTTAATTTCTCTTCTAGGTTTAGCTTTATGGTGCAATGATGAGATTCCATGTATTTTCTGAATGTTAATATGCTATACGTGTTTTGCTGATGTCAGGGATTGAATCTGCCTAAGAGGGAGAACAAATGCAGTTAACAAGCTTATGACATGAGTATTTGCGAGGAATAAAAATACGCACCTGCACTGAATTGAAGATAGCGTTAAATGCTCTACAAGTAATTAAAACTGAAGAGTATTTTATAGTGATGTGTTATTGTTATGATGGCTTCTTTTGTTCTGATTGATTAATGTTTTAGTTTGGCCTAACCTATTGCCTTGGTTCATTTATTGGATATAAATACAGGTTTTGACATCAAAGAAGTTGTTGTTCAAGGTGGCCACCCTAACAACCTTTTATTCTATAGTGATGCAAACCCCTACTTATTATAGGTAGTTCTAAGAATCTAGAATGGTAGAATTGAAGATTTGTATTTAGAGAACATTTGATAATATATCATGCAGTAATATTCAGTTTTTAATTTTTTGATTTATGTTATTTTTGTTGCTGTTAGTGAGGTTATTAATATTGTTTTGATGAGATTTGTGTCATGGCCTTTTCAAGTTTACATTGTATTAATTCATTGGAGAATTCTATTACTACGCATGTACATTTGGAAGCTTTAAACATTTGCAATACTGAGCGGTGTTTTATATTTTTTTTTAAAAAAATTGAAGATTTAACGTCGGTTATAAACACAATTGACGTCATATGTGAGATTTATATCATGGTTTTGACGACGGTTTTATATGAAAATCGACGTTAAATGTCCTTCGGAATTTCAAACAAACAGCACTAGATGTAGTTTTTACTACGGTTTCCCATTGAAACCGACGTGAAATGTCTTCCGGATTTTTTAAAGCACATCGTTAGACGTCGGTTTTATAACCGACGTAATATATGTTCACTTATAACGTCTCCTACTTACGTCACATTGAAAACCAACGTTAAAGGGGCAAATTAACCGACGTAATAACACCATTTTGTAGTAGTGGTTTTACTTTTTTTAAATATGATATGATAAAAGGAGACATATATAAGTTGGTGTACATACCAAGCACAGAGAAAACTAAAATTGCTACATCACAAAAGAAAAACTACATGATAAATTTTGAGTGTGGATATTGAAAATTATTTAATATTTTAGACTTCTTATTTTATGTTGGTCTGTAATATTATTGAACCTCATTCAAATGCTACCGGACTATTATCTGTTTTGTTGGCCGGACCTCCTTTGAATACCATTGGGCCGACGTCAAGTTCTACTGAAGGGAAAAGTAGTCGCAAAAACCTAAAAACTGGTTGCTAATTGTTAATTGCGACCGGAAAACGTGGTCGCGTGACAGTCATTGTAGGCCTCGCCGCAAAAGGTATTTTGCGACCGGGGAAAACGGTCTGTCGCTAAAAACGGTCAGCAGGTGCTTATGATAGCTGTTGGGCCTTATTTTTTTGTTCGTATAGCTGCTGGGCCTTATTAACAAGAAAATAATAATATGGGTCCCTTGAGAGAAAATTTAGTGATTAATTAATTTGGGTCATTTAAAATATCCAATTAATTTACATATAAATTAATTCTTTGAAAAGAATGGGCCGGTTCTATTAACTTCTCTATTTTGAGCCTATAATTAAATAATGGCTCAATATCTAAGAGGCATGATCCAATTGATAAAGAGGGAAACGAATCTAGCTAAGAAATGTGTCCATATGCATGCAAAATAGCTACGAACCTTGTTAAAAAAGTTGTCCAGATAGATTGCATAAGTGCTGATTTTTCTAGATATTAAAATGCGAGCAAATAGAGCCCGAAGCCCATTTCCATTGGGGCCCAAAGGGTATGGACGAATTTCCAAAACCCTAAAGCATATTTTCACCCCCTTCACACCTATAATTAGGGGTCTCAGTTGAGAGGAATAAGATAGAACTTCCAGTCGAAGAATGATAAAGTATTAACTCTTAGAGAGAAGTGAGAACTAGACAGAGAAGTGCAATAAATGTATTACTGAACCCTTGCAACTATCCCCAATAAGGCTGGAGAAGGTGGAGAGGTTTTGGCCCTTTGAAGAAATTCGAAGGGTTGTGCCTCTTGGGACCAATGGAGGTGACCGTTGGTGCATCCATTGTAGGTGCGCCACGTGTTATGACCGTTGGTGTAGCCAATGGGAGCACCTCTTGTTCAGATCAATCATGACATTGGGGTCGGGAGAGGGAACGGGTCCATAGGGGCACGCCTTGTTCAGATCTCTCACTACTAGAATTTTTTACATTTACTGCTGCGGTCCATGCCGAAAAATACTAGTTGATGGAGAATATGGCCCAGGAACCCCCCGGCCCACAGACTCCTACTACTCCAATCAAGGCCCAACAGGCCCAGAAGGCCCAACAGGCCCAAATCACAGCGCCTAGAGTACCAAGCAGCCCACAACGCGCACCAGGGGTGCCTTCGGCCCCCTAGCCGAGGGTTCTAACTCTCACAGGAGGGCCAACATAGCAAAAACAAAGCTACTGGGAAAACGGCGGAAAGCAGGAGCCCTCGGCACCAAGGGGGTCCCCAGTACTCGGAGCCCTCGGCCAGTCCTCTACAGCCGAGGGCACCTCTTCCGACACGATATCCGCGCCACATGCGTACAGATCACCGTACCCTGTACAACGTCCCATCCAACAGCCGCATTAAATGCGGCCACATGCGGTTGCCAGCACCAACCAGTTGAGGTGACCTCTCTGCCAATGAACGCTTGACACGTGTCCCCGTCCGGCATTTATTGCTACTATAAATAGCACCCCGTTTCCCCATTTGTAACCACGCTGAAAACGCTACACACTTTACAATATACTTTCTCTCTCTATACTTATTTGCTCTGACTTCTCTCCTCGGATAAGCTACCCCCCGGGTACACTATCCATCATTTGGTGCTCTCGTTGAGAGGTCGAACAATCAAGTAAGAAACCCTCCCCCTCGACCAAACATAAAAACACCCATCCAAGATGGTGAGAACAACTCGCGCCAACTCCAAGAATGTAGAGGACAGGAACCTGGCCCTCGGCGAGGTCGACGTCTCCGAAGCCTCCAACAGGGCTCCCAGGGGCGGCGGCATCGCCGGGATGGACCAGACGGCTGTCGACCTACGCCAGCAGATTCAGCAAAATGCCCCCGATGCCCGCTTCGGCATCGAGGCCAAGAAAAAGGACCGGAGCGAAAATCAAATTAGCCCCCCGGTCATCACCATCGACGTTCAATCGGCGCTCTCCGCCTTCATCCAGACGCTCACTCAGAACCCGAGTGCCTTCGGCACCTTGGTTCCCCACCAGCCTCAGGTAAGGGAGAATATTCTGCCTCCCCCTCATCCACGGCCCCTCGGTAACCCGGTCCTCCGGATGGGGAACTCCGAGGGGGTCGTGGCCCAAGATACGGCCTCCCAGGAGGTCCAGTCCCGGGACCGCCACGATGTGAACAAGGAGCACCCCGGACCTCTGCCCTCGAGAGGCTCGGAGGGGCGCCAGACCGCCGAGGGGTCCAAGACCGCCTCGGGGGGAGGGCGTTCCAAAGACCTCAGGAAAGTGGCGGGTTCGTCTCCAGGGCCAATGAGAGACGTCCCCCTCAGGACAAAGGCAAGGCACCTCTCCATGTCGACGACGCACGCCATCAAATCAATCAAGCCCACTCGGCCCGGGTCCATTCCCAGGGGGCGGAGGCCCTCCAGAAGGACTCCCGGGACGAAATCATTGCGGCCCTCCAGCGCCGGCTTGACGAGATGGAGGCCACCAAGGCCCACGCCACCACTTCTGCCCCTCATGCGGACTTAAAGTATGAGGCGATGATGGCCAAAATGGAGGAAATGCAGTAGAAAATAGTTGAGGGCTCCGGGGAACCCACCATACAGCTCCGGACCCGGACGCCATTTACCCCAAGGGTATTGCCTGCCCGGATCCCGGAAAAATACCGAGGGCAGCTCATCAAGCCCTATGACGGAAAGACTGACCCCCATGAGCACTACAGCAGGTATCAAAACAGCATGATGATGGTGGGGGCATCGGATGAATATTTGTGCCGCTGGTTCCTCTCCACCCTAGAGGGGTCAGCTTACGAATGGTTCAACCGATTGCCCGAGGGCTGTATTGACTCATGGCAAGAACTCGCCCAGCGATTCTTGACGCAATTTGCGGGGAGGCGCCGCACAAGAAAACACTTCTCCCACTTGCTAACAGTGAGTTAGAGGAAGGAGGAGACCCTTCGGGACTTCCTGGAGCGCTGGAGGACAGAGGCTGATAAAGTTGATGGCGCTGACGACGGGACCCTCCTGGCCCTCCTACAAACAGTACTCCGCCCGGGAAACTTCTCAAGGAGTCTCATCATCGAACCCCCCCGCGTATATATAAGGGCCCTACAGCGGGGGGACCGGTACGCCGAGGCCGAGGAGGTGGAGAAATGCCACCATGTCCCAGATCAGCAACGCCCTCGGCCAGAAGACAAAGGTAACCGGGGGCCGGGGGTTCCCCGCAATATCCCCAGGGATCCTGCCCCCTCCGGTGATCGCCCCCGGCACGGCCAAGCCAAGCCCGGGGGAGGTTTCAAGGGGAACCCGAGGGCTTGGGCCCAGCCTGTCCTCCTGGAGCACCCTCGGACACCACTGACGCACCCCGTCAGCGTCATCCTGGATTTTGCTGAGGAGAGGGGCCTCGTGGAGCGAGATTCACGCGCGCCCTCGGAAGTATTTGCCATCAACCCAAACTACCCCTACTGTCGTTTCCACCGACACCAGGGGCACAGGACCGATGATTGCCATCAGCTGAAGACGGCCATCGAGAAATTGATACAGGCGGGCCATCTGTCCCAGTTTGTCCAGGGCCATCAGCAACATGCCCCCCCTCATCAAGGGCCACCCCGAGGGCAAACTACGAGAGGGAATGCATGGGTCAACCCCAACACCATCCCCCTCGGCAAGAAGAGGGAGATTGGAAATCTGGAGGAAGAAAAGGAGGAGTACCCCCGGTATCAAGAAAAGAAACGCCACATCCTCATGATTACGGGGGGAAATACCGGGGGTGACTCTACAAGTCAACGAAAGAAGTGGGATCAATCACTTTACGTGGGGGAAGTCACTCATATGCCCCCAGTAAAGCGGTTGAGGGAGGAACCCATTATCTTCACCAACGCTGATCTCCCCCCAGTATCCTCCCCCCACAGGGATGCCCTCGTCATCCGCACAGAGATCAACGACACCATCATCCACAGAACTTACATTGACACGGGCAGCTCCGTCAATGTAATGTACCTCAGCACCTTCAAAGAGCTGCATCTGGAGAGGGGGTCCCTTCGGCCCATCAAGACCCCTCTTGCCGGCTTCACCGGCGACACCATTGATTCCGAGGGGGTCATAACCCTCTCGGTCATCTTCGGCGACGGCCTCCATAGAGCAAAGCTCGAAGTGGAGTTCGTCGTCGTCAACATCGACTGCGCCCACAACATCATCCTCGGCCGGCCAGCCCTCGAGGATATCGAGGCCGTCATCTCCATGAGGCACCTCTGCCTCAAGTTCCCAGCCGAAGGGGGGATTGGTTACTCAAGGGGAAACCAAAAGCTCGCCCGCGCTTGCAACCTTCAAGTTACGAAGAAGGTTAGCAAGACGGAGTTCCGCGTTGACACCATCACCGGAACTGTGGAAGTGGAAGAAATGAGGCCGAGGGCTGAACCAGCCGAGGAGGTAGAAGAGTTCGTGCTCGATCCGGCCAAGCCGGAGAGAGTCGTGAAGATTGGAGCCAAGCTCCCCGAAGATTTGAAGACCGGCATCATCAGCGCCCTCCGCGCCTACTCCATTGTTTTTGCATGGGGGCCGGAGGACATGCCGGGGATCAGCCGAAGGGTCATCAT
Organism: Cuscuta europaea; assembly: GCA_945859875.1. Classification (NCBI taxonomy): domain Eukaryota; kingdom Viridiplantae; phylum Streptophyta; class Magnoliopsida; order Solanales; family Convolvulaceae; genus Cuscuta; species Cuscuta europaea. The sequence goes on from CAMAPE010000041.1 coordinate 5,097,213, forward strand.
CCACCGCCTCTCGGTGGACCCTTCGGCCAAACCAGTACAACAGCGGAGGAGACCCTTCTCGGCCGAGAGAAGGGAATTTGTGAAGAAGGAGGTCGCCATGCTTCTTTCTATCAAGCACATCAAGGAGGTGAAATACCCCTCATGGTTGGCAAACGTAGTCCTCGCACAAAAACCGCCCTCATTCCGCATGTGCGTGGACTACACGGATCTCAACAAGGCATGTCCCATGGACCCCTTTCCTCTACCCAATATTGATCAACTGGTGGATGAAACCGCGGGGTGTGAAATCATGTCATTCCTCGACGCATTCCGCGGATACCATCAAATATACATGCACGAGGAAGACGCTGAAAAAACAGCCTTCATGACTCCCGAGGGCATTTTCTGCTACCTTGTCATGGCCTTCGGCCTGAAGAACTCAGGCGCCACCTACACTCGGATGGTGGGCAGGGTATTTCAAGCTGTTCTGGGGCGCACCATGGAGGCATACGTTGACGATATGATCGTCAAAAGCAAGCAGTCAGCAAACCATGCTGACGACCTGAGGGAGATCTTCGCCATCATGCAGAAGTTTAGCCTTCGGCTAAACCCGAAGAAATGCACCTTCGGCGTCTTGGGGGGAAAATTCTTGGGCTACATGGTTAGCCGAAGGGGTATTGAGGCCAACCCCGAGAAAATCCAGGCCATCATCAACATGGAGCCCCCACGCAACGTGAAGGAGGTCCAACGGTTGACGGGCCGCCTGGCAGCCCTCAACCGCTTCTTATAAAAATCGGCGGAGAAGTCCTTACCCTTCTTCCAGATCATGAGGAAAACCGCCGGTTTCCAATGGACTTCAGAATGTCAGGGGGCATTCGAGGAGCTGAAGAGATACTTATCTTCACCCCCTGTGCTCTCTAAACCCAAGGTAGGGGAAATCCTGTACCTCTACTTGGGTGTTAGCCCGGCTGCCATCAGCTCTGTACTCATCCGGGAAGAGGATGGCATCCAACATGCCATCTTCTATGTTAGCAAGACCCTCAGGGAAGCGGAGCTCCGGTACTCCCCCGTGGAAAAAACGGTGTTGGCTATCGTGTGGACCGTCAAGAAGTTGGGCCATTACTTCCAGGCTCACCCGGTCCAGGTCCTCACTCACCAACCCCTTGGCGCCTTGATGAGGAGCCCCACTAGCTCCTCCCGAATGGTAAAATGGGCTGTCTTCTTGAGCCAATACAACATCGACATCCGTCCTAGGCCCGCCATCAAGGGTCAAGCCCTAGCGGACTTCGTGACGGAGTGCACGGCAAGGGCATCCACGGACGAGGAGCCCTCGGCCCCTTCAGATGACTGGTGGACCCTCTACACCGACGGCTCCTCCGCCACCAAGGCATGCGGAGGAGGGGTAGTGCTCATCTCGCCCGAGGGCTTCCGGGCCTATTATGCAGTCTGTTTCTCCTTCAAAGTCTCCAACAATGAAGCCGAATACGAGGCTCTCCTCTGTGGCCTTCGGCTGGCAGCTAACATGAAGGCCCGACAAATCCACGTCAAATGCGACTCCAAGTTAGTCGTCGGCCAAATCTCCGGGGAGTACGAGGCCAAGGAAGGGAGAATGTAGCAATACAAGGAGGCGGCCAAGGAGTTGCTTAAGGTATTTGAGGCTCACTCTCTTACTCAAATACCGAGGGCTCAAAACTCCGAGGCCGACATTTTATCAAAGCTCTCGGCCGAATCCCCTGAGCACATCTCCAAGATCGCCAAAATAGAAGAACTCAGCCTCTCCAGCATACATGCTAGCCCCGTCATTAACATACAACAAAGACAGGAGGACTGGATCTCAGACATTGTTGCCTTCATCACCACAGGGCGACTGCCCGGGGATGAGGCCCGCGCCAAGCTGGCAAAGATGAGGGCTCCCAGCTACACTATCGAGGACGGGAGGCTTTACAAAAGGTCCTACAACGGGACGTTGCTTCGGTGCCTTCATCAAGATGAAGCCGAAGTGGCTATGGAGGAAGTCCACAGTGGCACTTGCTCAGCTCACCAGGGACCCTTCTCCATGTCCCGAAGGCTGATAATCCAGGGCTACTTCTGGCCTACGATGGCCCGGGATTGTGCGGACCTTGCCCGGAGGTGTCCCGCATGCCAACACTTCCAGAAAGCCCCCGGCAGGCCAGCGGTCAACTATGCCCCCATCAGCACACCCATACCCTTCGCTCGATGGGGCATAGACCTTGTGGGCCCTCTGCCGAGGGGTACCTCCAACAACAGGTACATCATTGTCGCCATCGATTACTTCACCAAATGGGTGGAGGCTGAGCCCCTCGCCAGCATTACTGAGGCCAGGTGCCGTCACTTTGTTCTCAAGAACATCCTCACCAGATTTGGCGTCCCTCAGCAGATCATCTCCGACAATGGGACTCAGTTTGAGGCAGCCCCCTTCTGCGCCCTCCTAGAGGCATGGGGCATCAAACACACCTTCTCATCCGTTGCCTACCCTCAGGGCAACGGACAGGTGGAGAACGCCAACAGAACATTGCTCGAGGGCCTCAAGAAGAAGCTGGAGGCCGAAAGGGGTGGTTGGGTAGAAGAGCTCCACAACATCTTATGGGCCTATCGTACCACCCCTCGGCGGGCAACAGGCGAGACACCCTTCTCCCTTTGTTACGGATTTGAAGCCAAAGCCCCCACTGAGGTAACTCTCCCAACCCGAAGGGTCACACAGTATGATCCGGAGGCCAACGACACCAATATGGCCCTCGATCTCCACCTTATTTCGGAACGACGGGAGCAAGCCTTCATACGCCAAGGTTCGCTCCCGGGAATTCCAAGTGGGGGACTATGTCCTCCGAAGAAGGGAAGCTAGCCAACCAACCGAGGGCGGAAAGATGGCACCAAAATTCGAAGGCCCCTACATCGTGGCAGCCATCATCAAACCAGGAACTTACAAACTAAAACGCCCTAACGGGACCGAAGTCCCTAGGCACTGGAATGTACATCACTTAGTTAAATTTTATCAATAACATCAGAGCGGCCAAGCCCTCATAACTAGTGAATGTATTATTTTACGGCCCAAGGCCTAAAAGAATTCTGAAGAATGAAGGCATTTTGAAGACACCGAAAAACACGGGACAAGATTATCACCAGGGCCAAGCCCTCATACCACCCCCAGGCCCAAGGCCTTCACCACAATAGAAGAACCCTCGGCACCAAGTGCCGAGGGTAGACAGTATTATCACCTACAACAAAATACCAACCCGTCCTCAAAAGAAGACCCCTCGGCACCTGGTGCCGGGGGGTAAACCATCATCAACTCTCAACCAATGAGAGGAAACACCAAGTGTTCCCACAGAAGACCCCTCGGTACCCAATCCCGAGGGTAGGCAAGACAATCACCTTCAACAAATGGGAGGAAACATCGAGTGTTTTCACAGAAGACCCCTCGGTACCAAGTACCAAGGGTAGACACCGCAATCCCCTGCGACAAATGACGGAAAAAACACCAAGTGTTTTTACAGAAGACCCCTCGGTACCAAGTGCCGGGGGCCATACATCGGAACAAACACCAAGTGTTGTTCCTAAGCCGTACCCCTCAAGGACGCCTATACCAAAGGCGCCACCTATCGGTGCCGGCAGCACGTAGTGCACCCGGCCATTTGCAACTAGTGTGCTAATGAAAACCCTTCCCTGAAACGCTTTCCGCGTCATCACCCCAAGGGTATGACAGGCACGAGAAATGCCCAGGATTCGACTTTCAAAAACGGAACGCTTTACGCATCATCACCCCAAGGGTATGACAGGCACGAGAAATGCCCAGGATTCGACTTCCAAACCGAAACGCTCCCCGCGCCACCACCCCAAGGGTGTGGCAGGCCACGGACTATGTCTAGCGCCGAGGGGACGACTTTCAAAACTGAGGCGCTTTCCGCGCCATCCCCCAAGGGGAGGCAGGTTACAGACCACCATATCTTGTGCCCAGGAAACGACCCTCGATCCCCTCGGAACTCGGAAGGTTAACCCGAGGGGGGAGCTAATGGTGTATTCTGTTACCTCCCGATAGGCCAAGCCTTACCAAGAAACCAAGTTTCTTGAAGCCTTCCCTTCACTACTTAAAAAAAAGGGTAGTGAAGGGGGGTAGACTCAGCGAGAAATCAATGAGTACATCACTCCAACAGTTTACAAAAGCATACCGAGGGCTCCCCACGGGAACACCTTCGGCACCTTGGAAGTTCACAAGTACAAAGGATACCGTTCACAACAGACATCATCAACAAATGGCTAAGTTCACTCAAGGATTGCCTCCGGCCATACCTAAAACCGAAGGCACAATGTTCTAAAAAAATCCCCGAAGGGCACCATATGACAAACAACCGAAGGCTTTTATTGCCACAGGCCAACATCACAAGGCAAAGGAAACTATCCTAAACATACAGCGCCTACAACCGAAGGGTCCTCCACCCGAAGGCCAGCAGCAGGAAATACTTAGAAAACGAGCTAAGTCCTAAATGCTTTGCCCCTTGTGGAGCCACCAGCCAGCCGAGGGCATACCACAAACACCTCACAGTCACCCGAGGGCCCCAACTTCACACATACTACACTTAGGAAAATTTCCTAAGTCCTACATATTTTTGCCCTCGGTCAACTCTCCATACTGCCCGAGGGGCCATGCGGTTGAAGACTTGGTGAAGCTATACTTAGAAAATTTTTCTAAGTCCTACATACTTTGACCCTCGGTCAAATCTCCATGCTGACCGAGGGCTCCTACTACATACGTGCTACACTTAGAAAAATTTCTAAGTCCCAAAAGATCTTACCCTCGGTGACAAGTTTCTAAGTCCCGAATCTCCCTGCAACCCGAGGGGTCACACGATTGAAGGCTTGGTGGGACTACACTTAGAAAAATTTTCTAAGTCCTAACTATTGCTGGGCCCTCGGTCATACATCTAGCAAAGGGTGCCCAACTACCGAAGGCTATGACTGTATTCAAACACTTAGAAGAATTCTCTAAGTCCTAAGCACCTCACCTCCGGCCATCGCACGAAGGCTACACGGAACCAGAAGGGAGGATCAGCCGGGGGCCAACAGATGAACAAACACTTAGAAATATTTCTAAGTCCTGAACATTGTGACCTCGGTAAAACGTTAAAGTAACTAAAGGTTACTAGTAGCCGAGGGCTACAAGAAGCACCGCACTTGGAAGAAAATATTCTAAGTCCTAAACATACATTCAAAGAAGGGCGAGGGCATACATCCAGGAAAGCGAAGGCATACATTCAAAAAAGGCCGAAGACATACATTCAGAAGGAAACGACGGCATACATTCGAGAATAAACAAATTAAAAGGAAACATGTTATATAGACAAAGCCCGAAGGCAATCATTCATTCGTCAAAAGGAAGGGATTCAAATGTATATGTTACAACATGGCCGAAGCCGAAAGTACACAAACATTACAAACAAATAAATGTTCAAGCAACTATTCAACTACAGGTATCTTCTTCAAGCTGCTGCCCCCTCGGCGGGCTTCGAGGTGACCTCCTCCTCGATGGCGTCCTCGGTCTCACCATCGCCGGATCTCCCCATCATCATGGAGTCATGGATCACTGGCCTCTCTTCGCTCGGGGGGAGGGGGTTCTCACATCCGGCTGCAAGGCAGGAAGGCCATAAGCCGAGGGGTCGAATTCCTCGAGAGGGACCTTGAAGTGCCTGGCGAGCCTCCGGTACACCAGATGCTGGGTGAAGAACTCGCCCCCTGATAATAGCTGTCCCCTCTTTCGGCCATCCAATCGGCTCCGGGGCCTTTCACCCAGTCATCAACCGAAGACTCCACCATCGAGGCCACCCATTGCCGCCTGTCTTCGGTCTTCCAGCCCTCGGCCACGAAGGCGGCAACAGCTTCTTTCCGGGCTTTGGCGACGGCCTCGGCTTTAGCAATCTCCGCCACCTCGGCAGCTTTCTTGGCTGCCCTCTCAGCCTCACACCTGGCTTCCTCCGCTGCAGCTTTGCCCTCGGCAGCCTTCCGGAGATCTTCCTCCAGCATTGCCATCTGCTTCACGGCCTCGGAGTTCTTCAGGACGAGCTCCTTCATCTCCCGGTCCTGCTCCGCCTTCCGGAGGCGCCATTGCTCAAGCCTCCGTGCATGCTCCCCGAGGGCTACGCAAGCCTGAAAAACAACAGGAGGAGGGATCAGATTAACATAAAAATAACATTGAAAGTTAAACGCAAAACCTAAGGGAGCAAACTTACAGTTAATGAAGACTGGAGGATCCTGTTCTCGAGGGCCTCGTCATCATAGGTGGAGAGGGCAGCCTTGTCCATCACTGAGGTCATCCCCCTCAGGAAAGCTTTCGGCTCCGCCGAGCCATGTAGAACAGAAGCCCCCGGGGCCAGAGAGAGCTGCAGGATCTCCCGAGGGGGGTTTCTCAAGGGAGGATTGATTTGGGCCGTCACCGCAGCATCAACCGGGGGGTCCGGAGAGGGGCGATCCTCGATGATCACCAAGGGGGCATCCTGGGCGACAGTGCCCCGCTGCTTCTTGGTCGGGGGCTCAACCACCTTGCCCCCCTTCTTCTTCTTTGTGGCCCCCTCCGCCACACCAACGACCCCCTCCGCAGCAGAGGGCTCCGGGGCCTCTTTTTGGAAGAAGGCTCCCACGGGCGGTTGGACCGAAGGGTCCTTCTTTTGGGCTTGAGACTTGCCCTTCTTCTTCAGGGCGAAGAGTTTGCCGGCATCCATGTTAACTCCTGCAAACACAAACAAAAGGGTTAGACAGAAGGAGAAAAGAGCAAAAGAAAGGAAAGGGGGAAAAATCCTAAGTACAAAAAGAAAAAACAGAGGGGAAGCCCTCGGAGACTACCTCCTGTCAGCACAGGATACTTCTCGTCTGTTTCGCCAAGGAAGCGATATCTGCGGAAGCTGAGGGCAAAAAGCTCCTTGTCAGCAGTGAAATCCTTGATGGACACTTGCTTCGTGCGGCCCGCCGGAATCTTGGCTATTGTCGAGCCATCCTTCTCCAAAGCAGCACTTCCGACCTTCGGATGCCGACGGAAGCGATCCCTAAGCTCCATCGAGAAAGGGCTCTCGGCAATCCTGACATAGCACCACCTCTCCTTCCAGCCTTTGTGTTGGTCCCGTTTGTAATGGGAACAGTCTAGAGGGGGGGTGAATAGACTGTTCAAGAATTTAAACTTTTCTCTAAGTCAAAACTGACTTATCAGAGATGGTCGAAATCTGGTGACAGAGAAGGTCGAGTTCTGATGACAGAACTGGACCTGGCAGCGGATTAGGTTCTGTCCGGGTAGCCTCAGACAACACTAAGGCAAATGCCTTTCTGATAACTCTTTAAGGGAGATCTGCTGAACACAGAGTCCAACCTATTGAGTCAAGCAGTTTAAGTTCCTAAGTGCAGAGATAAAATAAGTAAGTAAGTGACACCGGGGATTTTTATAGTGGTTCAAGGAACAACTTTTTCCTCTAGTCCACTGTTCCACTAAGCTTGCAAAAACAACAGTTTACAACGCCTTAGTCCCTAGAACTTAAGAAGCACTCCTCGTCTTCTTCAAGTCTAGTTGTCACCCGGGATGCAGTCCTGCTTCCTGATGGCTGGTCTCGTTTCACTGAGTCTCTTGAAGTATCCCCACTTCACTTACTCCAGCTAGTTTGAGACGTCCCTTCTTTTTCAAGAAGTGTTTGATTCAAAATCAGTTTTCTCCAACGTTGCTTTTTCACAAAGGATGAGTAGATGAAGTTTTCGAAGTGTTGAAGAACTGAGGAACTTTGCAACTTGCTAGTTGGATGAGGGATTAGAAAATATATCTTCCAACTGTAGCCTTTTCTTGTTAAGAATGAAGTTTGAATCTCATTTAGAGTAGAATGATCTGAGCAAGTTCGTCTGGCAGATGTTGTAGCAAAGTTTTTCTCGTAGTTCTTCAGAGTGTATCTTATATACTGGGAGCAGTCTTCCCGTTGGAGTGTAGAAGACAGCTTCATTAAATGCTTGTACTGTTGACTTGACCGGTTGGACCTTCGACTTGCTATTTTGGGGGCGTGAAGATACTCGCATGGTCAATCATCAGCTTTAAATATCTCTTCGTACGTACAGCATTAAATGTGCATTTAATGTGTGTACAGTACCATGTTTCCGTTGAAAGGTTCGTAACCGTTAGGGGATTTCCCGTTAGTTTAACGACCGTTGGTAAGTGCTTTCGGAATCTGGTGTGTTTGACAAAGTCTTATGAGGCTCTCTGGTTCAATCTTTGAAGTCCGCCTCTGTTGCCAACTCTGGTACCAACACTGATGACCAGTTCTAATGGCTTCTCTGGTGAGCAACTCTGGGAGCAACTCTGGTAGAAGCAAGGTGGATCTCTGGCATGTAGACTAAGCTAAAACTTACAAAAGAAATTTTAATACAAAATTTCTAAAGGGGTACTTTCAAATTCTAATTAACCTAGCATCATCAAAATCTAAATACATTTATTCCTTACAATTTCCCCCTTTTTGATGATGCCAAAACCCTTTAACTATTTCCAGAGAAGTGCCTTTCACCATAAAGAAGTTTGAAACTTTTCATTAAAATCTTGGTGGGCAACTTAGCATAAAACCCTTTGACTATTTCCAGAGAATAGTAAGAGTACGATACAATCAGATAGCAATTAAAGCAAATAAGGTAACAGAATAAACACAAAGAAGGTGAATAAGAATAGACATTTGAGTAAGCCATGCAAAAAGAGGCAGAGTTGGTATCTTATTTATCAGAGAGAAAAAGTTACAGAGACAGAGATAGAGAATTAGAGATCTTCTTCATCTACCTGTGGTCCTGCTCTGTCAATCCTTTCGAGTTCTGCATTGACCTTAGCTCTGATTGAGGCTAGATCCCTCAGATTCTGATAGTCAGCCCAATGAGGTGCAAGTTTGCAGTCCAAGTAATTTCTGACAGCTTCTGCAGTGTTCTTGCCAGTGAGAACCTTCATCCCGTACCAGATTTATGCTTCTTGGATAGAACCACCATGGTTGATCTGGACAAGTCCATCACTATCCATGAACAGATTCTCTCGTTGAAGGGGAGTCATCAGCTTCCTCATTTGTTCAAACTGAACTCTGTCTGGCCTTGACAGACCGCTCTTCATCCAATCATTGAATGAAAATGATGAGATCTTTTTCTTTGAGCTTCTTGGAGGAGGAGGAGGAGGTCTGGTAACAACAACAGCTAGTTTCTTCTTTCTGGTTGCATCAAAGTATGGAGCAGGATCAACAGTAGAGGAGGGTTCTCTGATATATAAGGCTCTAGTATTAGGTCCTTCCTCTTTTCTGGTATCTTCCCCCTTTTTGGCATCAACAAGATCGCCAAGGAGGAGCTCAATCTTTGAGAACTCAGAGGCTTGGGCATCTCTGATCTCATCAAGAGTCTCTGGCAGAGTCTGAGTGACAGAGGCAAGTCCTTCAATCAGGCTCTGTTGCTTGTCGACTGCAGATTGGAGATCCCTAGTGCTGACTTCTAGAAGAACCATCTTCTGGTATCGTTCCTTATCAGACTTGATGAGAGCTAGGCCTTGCTCTTGATGCTCCTTGCAGAGGGAGTGTAAGACTGTGAGCTTCTGAGATGAACTATCAGCAGATTTTTGAAGAGTATTAACAGAGTCTGAGATCTGCTTGACTGTCTGGTGCTGGGCAAGTAGAGCTTGAGAGTGAGAGTGGAGAACTGAGTTGATGCCACTGACATCTCTGGAGACAGAGTCTATTCTCAATGTAGATGAATGCATGAAATTGTGCAGAGTTTCTGACAGTGCAGCAACCTTGTATGTCAAATGCTGGAATCCGATTGTGATTTGAAGGTTGGTATGGGTTAGCTCTTCATGATGCCTGTCGTTCAGCTCAATGATCTTGCTCAGATCATGAACTAACAGACCACCAAATTCTTCTGCATATTTCACAAACTGGTTGAAAGGAATCTGGGGTTCTTCAGGTGTAAATCCTGGCATCTCCAATCCTCTGCTCTTGGGAAATGGAGGAACTCTGGTGGATGGTGTAGGGGAAGGAACTCTTGGGGGTGTCCTCCTTTTAGATGTTTCATCAGCCGCAATGGAGGAGGTGAGGAATCCATCATTGTCACTTTCTGAAGAGAGGACTCTGAAGACTGGTTTCTTCTTGGGTGTAGAGGCTACAGAGTGGTGGGATGATCTCTGTGGTGAGGCAGTTCTGAAGGGTGATAAGGATTTCTGATGAGGTGAACTCTGGGGAAATGGGATTATTGATTGAGGAATAGGTTGGTGTGAGGGGGATGGTGGGGGTAAAGGTGATCGATTTCTGGTGTTTGAGGGTTGTTTGCAAGGTGATGAGGGTCTGGATTTTGGTTTCTGGTGAGATGGAGTTCTGGTGGGAGAGGGTGTAGGAGAGGAGGTTTTCTGAGGGGATTGGGTTGAAGGTTTAGAAGGTGATTTGGAAGGTGATGGTTGAGTAACAGGAGATTTGGGAGGGGAAGGAGGAGGTGTAGGGATTACCTCAAGAACAATCTCTGAGAATATGGATTCTCTCCATTCCTTGATCAGCTTTTCCATGGTTAGAGCAATATCATTTGCTGTGGAGGGTTCTCCTTCCTCATGGGCACTGTGACGAAACTTGATGAGAGATTCTTTTCTCTTTTTCTCCATTAGCCACGCATCAAATTCTTCCATCTCATCCTCTTCCAAAGCTTTGACATGCCTTTCAGGAGACAGGGCAGTTGTTGGAGCTTTACCTTGATATTTTTCTTTCTTTTTCTGTAGAACAGAGATGAGAAAAGCAAGGTTGAAGCACTGTGACACATCTTCTGTGCCTACCCAGTGAAGAACTGCAGCTTCTTCTTCCTCATAAGCATCAAAAAACTGAATTATTTTCTGGAGTGGTCCCATTCTCCATCTTCTCCATGCTAAGACTCTATCAAACTGCTTCTGCAGAATGATGTTGTAGTCAGTCTCTGGTTTCTTCTTTGGTGAGGCTTCTCGTTCTGGTGAGAGAGCAGAACTTGGCAACTCTGATGCAGATTCTTGTTCAGCCTCAGGTTGAGTTTCAGATTCTGGTTCAAGTTCCCCCTGAACTTCTGATCCCTTGGCAGGTGAAATTTCCTTTGTCTTTCTCTTCTTCTGTTTTGGTTGAGGGCTAGAGTTGTCAGATTCATCACTCTGTACAACTGGCTTTCTTCTTCTCTTCTGCTTTTGCTTCTTGGCAGGAGATTTTCTGGTGGCTTTTGGGGAGGGCAGCTCTGATGCAACCTCATCTGTTGCATCCTTTTCTGGTATTGACATTTTGTCAATCTTCTTCTTCTTTTTAACTTCCCTTGCAACCTGCGTCTGCTTAGGTTGTTTTGAAGTCTCAATGAGTTTCTTGGAAGTTTTCTTAGGAGCAGGTTTAGGCTTAGCAGCCTGTTCCTCTCTCTTCTTCTCTGGCCTTTCCTCTCTTTTTAGTTCAGCAGAAATGGCTATGTTGAATTTAGGAGAGGCTGTGAGGAAGATCGTTTTGGAGTGATCAACTGGGAGGGTATCCCTGAGTTGAACTCCTTGGGCAGCAAGGATGGCAGAAATGAGAAGTCCATGTCCCATCTTGGTGGAAAATAGACCTGTTTCTGAGTCTTTCTTCTTAATAAATTCAGTCAAGGAGCCAAAGATTACCTCGCCCCAATTGATGTTCATGCCATGGTGAACTGCAAAAATCGCCTTGGCATTGTTCTTGTTCATTTCGTCAGTTGAAGCAGTTTTACACCACAAGCACCGGTGCAGGATGCTGACAAGTTTTTCATAGTCCTTCTTCAGTAAGAACTTTTTCATATACAGCTTGTCCAGTCCGGCAGCCTCCGGACGGCAATAGGTCTGTACAAATCCTTCAGTGGAGATTTCCACTGAATCAAGAGTAAGAAGATTGTGGGTTTCCGGGTCTTGGGAGTCCAGTTGTACTCCAAAGAATTCGTTTAGAGCATCTGCATTTAGAGAAATTCGTTGACCCTGCACCTGGGAGTGAATGCCAGTCTTTGAGATGGTGGCGTTGAGGTAGAACTCAGCCACATCCTTGATCCTGAAATGCTGGTAGGGATGAGCAACAACCTTTGAGAGTTGTGAGTCTGTCATCCCCTGGATAATCTTGGTCATCCTCTTTTGGTTTTCTGCAAGTAATGGTAGAGATGACATGTCGACCTTCATGCCGGAGACAATGTTGGCGATGATGGTCTTTGCTTCTTCCTTGGTGAGGTCGTTGATGTTTAGGAAGTTCATTCTTAGAGATGAGCTACGAAAAGTTCTGAGGATTGAAAGTTTTAGAGGATCTGAAGGCTTGAATGCTAGAGCAGTTTTAGAGAGATAAAGTAGCAGTAGGGATTTAGGTTGAAGAAGGTGGATATAAAAGGTTTAGAGTAGTGGACGTTTGAGATATTGGCGGTTTCGAGGTAACATTTAATGAAATGCGGGCGGAAAACGTTTCCGTTAGAAGAGTATCGATCAGGGGTATTCTGGTAAAAGACCGTTTCAAGTAATTAGGTCTTGCCCGTACCTCGAAATGTTGCTAAGTCCACAACCGTATCTGCTATCTCTCTGATAGGGATCTCTGGTCAGAGGAGGGGGTTTCTCTGATGTTAGATTCTGATGAACAGAGATAGGGGTTCTCTGATGTGAGTTTCTCTGGTGCAGAAGAAAACAGTTCTAGCTCAGTGAGTCTCTGAGTCAGGCATCTCTGGGAAGATCATCCATCATTCCCAGTTCTTCCCTTAGCTTGTTAAACCTTGCCTCAGGTAAAGGCTTGGTTAGGATGTCTGCAAGCTGGTCTTCTGTAGGTACATGCTCCATACAAATGTGCTTCTTCTCAACATGATCTCTGATGAAGTGATGTCTGATTTCAATATGCTTTGTCCTGGAATGAAGAACTGGATTCTGAGAGATAGCAATGGCACTAGTGTTGTCACACAACAGCTTGATCTCCTTAGCTTGAATCCCATAGTCCTTCAACTGTTGCTTCATCCAGAGTAACTGAGCACAGCAACTCCCAGCTGCAATGTACTCAGCTTCAGCTGTACTTGTTGAGATTGAGTTCTGCTTCTTGCTAAACCAGGAAACAAGCCTTCCTCCTAGCAATTGGCAATGACCAGAGGTGCTCTTCCTGTCCAATCTGCAACCTGCAAAGTTTGAGTCAGAGTAACCAATTAGTTCAAAGTTACCTCCCTTTGGATACCATAGGCCTTCATTTGGATTTCCTTTGATGTATCTGATGATTCTTTTTGCAGCGCTTAAATGACTCTCCTTGGGCTTTGATTGATATCTGGCACAGATTCCAACAGAAAAGGAGATATCTGGTCTGCTTGCAGTCAGGTACAGCAGAGATCCTATGATCCCTCTGTATGTTGTTGCATCGACATCTTTTCCTTCATCATCTGGACCAATTCCTTGTGATGTGTTCATGGGAATCTTTACAGATGATTTGCCTTCCACTCCAAACTTCTTGATTAGATCTCTGGTGTATTTTCCTTGGTTGATGAAGATTCCTTCTGGAATTTGTTTGACTTGAAGTCCTAGGAAGTAGCTAAGTTCTCCCATCATACTCATTTCAAATTGACTCTGCATTACTTGAGAAAATTTCTTGCATAATTCTGGGTTAGTGCTACCAAATATAATGTCATCAACATATATTTGTACTAACAGAATGTGATTAGCAACAGAGATTTGAAATAGAGTTTTGTCAACCTTTCCTTTAGTAAACCCATGGTTCACTAGGAAGAGTGACAATGTGTCATACCATGCTCTGGGAGCTTGCTTAAGACCATAGAGGGCCTTTTTAAGCTTGTAGACACAGGAGGAGTGAGTAGGAATGACAAAACCTGGTGGTTGTTCCACATAAACTTCTTCTTCAAGATCTCCATTCAGAAAAGCACTTTTGACATCCATCTGGTAGACTTTGATGTTGTTGTAAGCAGCATAGGCTAGAAAGATTCTGATGGCTTCAAGTCTGGCAACTGGTGCAAAAGTCTCATCAAAATCAATTCCTTCTTCTTGACAATATCCCTTGGCTACCAGCCTAGCTTTATTCCTTACAATGTTGCCATCTTCATCAGCTTTGTTCTTGAATACTCATTTGGTTCCAATGACATTCTGGTGCTTTGGCCTAGAAACAAGTTCCCATACCTTGTTCCTTTCAAACTGAGTAAGCTCTTCTTGCATAGCATTGATCCAATCAGAGTCTGCAAGAGCTTCTTCCACAGTCATAGGTTCAATTTGAGATATGTAGCAGGTAAGCATTGCTTCTCTCCTTGATGTAGCAGATCTGGTCTGTACTCCACTTTTGATTTGTCCAATTACTTGATTAGGAGGATGATCTCTTAACCAAGTTAAATCAGGTTCTGATAAGGGTTGTCTTGGATTCTCTTGTTCTCCTTCTGATTCTTCATCACTATCTTTGTCTTGTAGGATGGGATTCTGATGGTGTATTGGTATGGCAGAGTTAGTTACCAATTCTGGTATGTCCGTCTCTGGTGGTTCCAGTTCTGGTGATTCTTCTAGATTCGCTTTCTCCAAGTTTTCAATTATGCTCTCAACAGAGTTGAGATCGTCGAACTTGACATGAATCGATTCTTCAACAAGTAGGGTTCTTTTGTTGAGTATTCTGTAGGCTTTGCTGGTGCTGGAGTAGCCTAAGAATGTTCCTTCATTAGCTTTTTCTTGAAACACCTTGAGGTGATCCTTCCCATTGTTGAGTATATAGCATTTGCATCCAAATGCATGAAAGTAGCTGATGTTGGGTTTTCGTCCTTTCCATAATTCATAGGGGGTTTTCTGATGAGTTTTGTGAATCAAGCTTCGGTTTTGGGTGTATCATGCAGTGTTGATAGCTTCAGCCCAGTATCTGTAAGGTAGACCTGATTCAGCAATCATGGTCCTTGCAGCTTCCTTCAAGGTTCTATTTCTTCTTTCTGCAACTCCATTCTGTTGAGGAGTTCTGGCTGCAGAGAGTTGATGCATTATTCCGTTTTGATCACAGAACTCTTGTATGACCTTGTTGACGAACTCTGTTCCTCTGTCTGATCTGATGGCTTTGACTTTCTGATTCTGCTCATTCTGTAGTAGCGTTAGCAGAGATGGTAGTTTCTGCAGAGTTTCATTTTTCTTGGTCAGAAAGATAGTCCATGTGAATCTGGAATAGTCATCCACCATGACTAAGGTGTATCTCTTCCCACCAACACTTGGAGTTTCCACTGGTCCAAATAAATCCATGTGAGTTAGATTCAAGGGACTAGTGGAGAGGTTTCCAGCAATGGGTTTGAAAGAGTTCTTCACTTGTTTTCCTTTCTGGCATGCACTGCACAAGTTCTCCTTCTTGTATACAAGGTTGGGTAGACCTTCAACAATGTGATCCCTTGCTAGCTTGTTGATTGTTTTGAAATTCAAGTGACTCAGTTTCTTGTGCCATTCCCAACTGAGTTTTGAATCTCCTTTGGCTATCAGGCAAATTCCATCTTTTGCAGTTGACCAATCAACTACATAGATGTTTTTCTTCCTTGTCGCTGTTAGAACCACTTCTTTAGTTGTCTCATGCTTGACAGAACAGCCTTCCTTGGAAAATTCGACTGTGTAGCCTTTGTCACAGAATTGGCTAGCACTCAGC
This sequence comes from Cuscuta europaea, assembly GCA_945859875.1. Lineage (NCBI taxonomy): Eukaryota > Viridiplantae > Streptophyta > Magnoliopsida > Solanales > Convolvulaceae > Cuscuta > Cuscuta europaea. The sequence continues at coordinate 5,112,800 of CAMAPE010000041.1, forward strand.
AAATTGAATTTCAATCCTTTGACATAAGAGACATCATCAATGATTATCTGGTTCTTTATCAGCTTCCCTTTCCCTTTTGTCTGGCCATCTTTATCATTACCTCCAAAGGTAACCCTGGGCCCTTTGACTTTCTGGAACTCTGTCAGGCAACTCTTGTCCCCTGTCATGTGTCTGGAGCATCCACTATCAATGTACCAATCTTGTTCTGATATGGCTCCAGCACACAGTTCCTACAAAATTAAGAGGAAGATTTAGGTACCCAAGCAATGTTGGGTCCTAGGGGGTCATGCAGTCTGGGCAGCCGGTACCACTTTGGTCTCATCAGGTGAAACCTTGGTGGGTGGTACCCATTGTCCACCTGGTAGTCATAATAAACGGAAGTGTGATTCACTTTGGGCAGATGCTTGTGAGGATCATGCTTCCGGTTTACATACTTCTGCATAGCCTTTTTGGTTGGGTAGAAGTCCCATATACTATCAAGAGCAGAGGGGTGGTTAGCTTTGGGTTTCTTAAGTTGACCAGCCAGCTTTTTCTGCCTGAAGTTAACCTTCTCTTGATATTTGCCTCTCTGGTGGTCATTTCTAGCACGGTTATCATGAGGTTGTCTTTTAATGAATGGTCTTTTATTTTTGTTATCCTGAAAACCTTTTCTGTTGTTAGGTTTTCTGCCAGGTTCATTGTTTTTCAAAAATGGTTTCTGTTGAACCTTTATCTTCCCTTTTTCTGGTCTGACTTCCTCATGAACGACCTTGGTGCCAGATACACCAGCTTGACAAATGGGGCTAGAAATCAGTGGCACTATGACCTTGTCTGCCTTAGCAACTCTGGTGCTAGGCATTACAGAAGGCTCACCTGATTCTGTTGAGCCATAACCAAGACCAAAACCAGTGCCAATTTGTTGATCAAGTACAAACCTTTCCATTGAAACTTGGGCCTTCTGGTAGGTTTTATACTTAATCTCAAGAGGCTCTATCTCCCTTATTCTCTTTAGAAGAGAAACATTTTCAGCTTCCAGCTGATCTCTTTCCTTAATTAGAAGATTGATTTTGATCTCAACCTCCTTTCTTAAGTCAAGAATTTCAACCTTAAGCTTACTGTTTTCTTCTTTAACAGAGGAATAAGTGGTTTGAATGGCTTGAAACTCTTCCCAAAATTCTGACATTGAGTTAGAATCAAAGGCTCTGCCTACCGAAGAAAAACTAGAGTTAGAAGTAGAGGATACCTCATCATCAGATTGACCCATAAGACATAGGTCTTCAGTCTCTGTATCCAGGCAACAGAATGCCTCATCGGATTCTGATTCTGAGCTGGACTCTGTATCAGAGAGAGGGTCCTTCTCTGGTTGTTCAGTGATGAGTGTCTTCCTTCTTCGGTGCTCATATTTCTTTTCTCCTTCCTGGCCTTGCCTTTTGGAGACTATGGGGTGTGGACAGTTGGCTTTGAAATGCCCTGGTTGTCTGCAGTTGTAGCAGAGAAGCTCTCCACTACTCTGTGATGGTTTGGACTTCTGGTGTGGCTTTCTGCTAGAAAGTGGACTTCTGCTGTCCTTTGGCTTCAAGAATTTCCTGAACTTCCTAGCAAAAGCCGCCATATATTCGTCAGTTAAAAGAATAGAAGGGTCAAAGTTATTTACCTGAGAGGTGCTGGCAGTGAGGGCAGTAGTTGTTATGTCCTCAACTTCTTCTTTCTCTTCTTCATTCATCTCAAACTCATAAGATTTGAGATCAGAGATGAGTTTCTCAGTGCTGTAGGTTCTGAGATCCTTGCTATCTCTCATGGCAGTGACCTTCATCTTCCGTGGTGAAGGTAGACCTCTGAGAACCTTCAAGTTGATCTCCTTGGGAGTAAGTTCCTTCCCAAGTTCTGATATCTCAGCAGTGAGGGTGAGCAAGCGTGCATACATCTCAGCAATGCACTCTTTGGGTAGAAGTTTGAAGTCTTCAAACTTCTTCATGGCAATGGTAAGTTTGTTGTCCTTTTCTTGCTCATCACCGGCTCCTATCAGGGTGAGTGTATCCCAGATTTCCTTGGCAGATTTGCATTTCTTGATCCTTGTGAAGTACTTGTCATCTATGGCTTTGTAGAGGATATCCTTGGCAATGTTGTCAAGGTTGTATTTCCTCCTTTTCTCATTGGACCACTCATGTCGCAGTTTGGTGATCATCTGAGGTAGACCACCACCAGTGATGTATTCAGGGTTGACCTTGGTGAACTCTGTGAAAGGACCTGCATCGAGAACTTCCCACATTTCATCATTGAGTGCGCAGAGGTGAGCTTTCATGCGAATCCTCCAGTCATCAAACTTTGTCACTGAGAACATAAGATTCTTTGAAAGAGTGTTATCCATAATATGAGATTTAAGAGGCTAAAACAGGTGGATCTCTTGTTTAGTAAGTAACCTAAAAGATTACAAGAACAAGCAGGCTCTGATACCACTTGTTGGTCCCGTTTGTAATGGGAACACTCTAGAGGGGGGGTGAATAGACTGTTCAGGAATTTAAACTTTTCTCTAAGTCAAAACTGACTTATCAGAGATGGTCGAAATATGGTGACAGAGAAGGTCGAGTTCTGATGACAGAACTGGACCTGGCAGCGGATTAGGTTCTGTCCGGGTAGCCTCAGACAACACTAAGGCAAATGCCTTTCTGATAACTCTTTAAGGGAGATCTGCTGAACACAGAGTCCAACCTTTTGAGTCAAGCAGTTTAAGTTCCTAAGTGCAAAGATAAAATAAGTAAGTAAGTGACACCGGGGATTTTTATAGTGGTTCAAGGAACAACTTGTTCCTCTAGTCCATTGTTCCACTAAGCTTGCAAAAACAACAGTTTACAACGCCTTAGTCCCTAGAACTTAAGAAGCACTCATCGTCTTCTTCAAGTCTAGTTGCCACCCGGGATGCAGTCCTGCTTCCTGATGGCTGGTCTCGTTTCACTGAGTCTCTTGAAGTATCCCCACTTCACTTACTCCAGCTAGTTTGAGACGTCCCTTCTTTTTCAAGAAGTGTTTGATTCAAAATCAGTTTTCTCCAACGTTGCTTCTTCACAAAGGATGAGTAGATGAAGTTTTCAAAGTGTTGAAGAACTGAGAAACTTTGCAACTTGCTAGTTGGATGAGGGATTAGAAAATATATCTTCCAACTGTAGCCTTTTCTTGTTAAGAATGAAGTTTGAATCTCAAGAAGGCTTTGAGGTATTTGATTTAGAGTAGAATGATCTGAGCAAGTTCGTCTGGCAGATGTTGTAGCAAAGTTTTTCTCGTAGTTCTTCAGAGTGTATCTTATATACTGGGAGCAGTCTTCCCGTTGGAGTGTAGAAGACAGCTTCATTAAATGCTTGTACTGTTGACTTGACCGGTTGGACCTTCGACTTGCTATTTTGGGGGCGTGAAGATACTCGCATGGTCAATCATCAGCTTTAAATATCTCTTCGTACGTACATCATTAAATGTGCATTTAATGTGTGTACAGTACCATGTTTCCGTTGAAAGGTTCGTAACCGTTAGGGGATTTCCCGTTAGTTTAACGACCGTTGGTAAGTGCTTTCGGTATCTGGTGTGTTTGACAAAGTCTTATGAGGCTCTCTGGTTCAATCTTTGAAGTCCGCCTCTGTTGCCAACTCTGGTACCAACACTGATGACCAGTTCTGATGGCTTCTCTGGTGAGCAACTCTGGGAGCAACTCTGGTAGAAGCATGGTGGATCTCTGGCATGTAGACTAAGCTAAAACTTACAAAGGAAATTTTAATACAAAATTTCTAAAGGGGTACTTTCAAATTCTAATTAACCTAGCATCATCAAAATCTAAATACATTTATTCCTTACACTTTGTTGGACGAGGGCGCTTCTGTGAATAACTTCCACCGAGCCACCTGTTGCAGATTGGTGAACCCCTCGGCGTTCGCATGACCCCCTCGGCAGAGGTTGAAGCTCTGGAAAAACAGGTACAGGCTGGGGGTCACCCCTCGGGCCCGGCAGAGATTCAGAAAGCCCGCCACGTAGGAGTGGCTGTTGGGCGTCAGCTGGCAGGGGACCAGGCCCACATACCGGAGATATTCCCAAAGGAATGGGTGCTGGGGGAACCGGAGCCCCATTGACACCGACAGGATGTGCACAACAATGCACCCCTCGGGGGCCCGGGAAAGAACGTCATCTGGGCCCGGCGCCACCACCACAGCCGAAGGCCCCACGTGCAGCTGGGTCACGTACATATCCTCCCTATCAGCCTTCGACCCTATCTCCAGGGCAGCAGTGTTTAGCCAGGAATACCCCTCGGGCACATCTATGGGTTTCCCCTGATCGGCAGCGACACTTTTCTTCTTGGGTGCAGTTTTCTTCTTCTCCGGTTGGTTCCCGGGGGCCACTCTTATCGGCGTCGGGTCGAGGGGTCGAGAGCTCCCTGCTTCACTAGCACCCCGAGGGGGGAGGACGGCCACAGTCACCCTCATCCTCTCTTTTTCTTCTTCCCCCTCTGCAACTTGTACGGCGAGGGCAAGCTCTTCGTCCTCCGCCTCCTGCTCGAAGCCCTCGGCTTCGACTTCAGCCACCAAATCTTTTTGCACTTCCACCGCCATCGCGACATCCTCCTGGGCCGAGGACTGTTCGCTTGAGGATTCCACGTCCGAGATGACTTCGTCCTCCATCGAGGGCTCCCCCGAGATGTCTTGAGAATCGCTTTGTGAAGACATCGTTATACTAAGTCGAGGGTTCGGAGGTGCTAAGTGCTCTAAGCTACACCCCTAATCTAAGGCCACAAAGACTGCTAACTAAGATGGTGAAGTACGAGTGGAGAACTGACCTTGGAATGAGAATTTGATCGAGGGCTGCTGTTTCTCTCTCTAGAAATTTTGGCAGAGCTTCGCTATAATGATTTCGCACAAGGGGAAGGAAGCCGGCCATGGGGTATTTATAGGCGCTGGAATCCGGGCTTGGGCCTGGGAACCGGGCCTCCGGTTGGACTGCCATCATTACCAACCGAGTTTCCACCCAATCGGTGACGCCCGCCCACGGGCAGCCAACGAGCACGCACCACGTGGCAACCCCCCTCCAACGGCTATATCCGGACGTTACATATTCCAACGGCTATATTTCCAACGGCTATATTCTGGGAGCCCCCGGGCTTTTTACTTCACTCCACTTCATCAAGGAGAGCCCCCGGGTACACTTACCCAAAGACGTTCCCGGGTTGTGCCCCACACAGTACATAACAGATGCCTTCGGGATCAAACCTTCAGAAGCCCAAGGCTTCATATTAGGCTCCCCTCAGGGATCCCCCCCTCAGCACTTTGAGAGCCGGATAGCCCCCGGGGAGTATGCGTCATTGACGGATCACCTACGGCACACAGGTAACAGGACCCCTCGGAGATCCTCATCACCAACTAATCAATGAACAGGGGACCCCCCGGTAACAACTCGACTGCTACCCGCATTCATTACGCCCTCGATCCCCAGATTGAGGGACTCGCCTTCGGCACCTCCCAGGACATCGACAACTAGCCTCCGGCTAATCAACACATGAGCCCTCAGAACAAGGGGAGCCTTCGGCATCATCATTATTCTCCATTTTGAACCAAGGTTTCACATTTTCGATTCATCGTTGGAGGAATTCGGTGCACTCTTTTTCCCTCATTAGGATTTTTTCCCACAGGGTTTTTCCTAATGAGGTTTTTAACGAGGCATCCCCCCAAAATGAAACGAAAAGCGTCAGCCTTCGGCCCACAACAGCAGCGCAACTACTCTACTCCTTTTCACCACTTTGCAAGTGCCTCAAGGAGTGGGGGACTGGAGGACCCCCTCGGGAAAAATCACAAAAATCACAAACATGACACCTCAAGTCCCGACATATGGGTAACTGAGGGACTGCCCTCGGCAGAAACAAGAAACAGCAAACTACCCACAACTCTACAAACTACAAACGGAATAACGGCAGAGGACAAACACTATTACTCCTTTTCCCTCAAGTACCTTTCGGCAAAAGGAGTGAGGGACTCCTGATGGAGTATATGGCCCGGGAACCCCCGGCCCACAGACTCCTACTACTCCAATCAAGGCCCAACAGGCCCAAATCACAGCGCCCAGGGTACCAAGCAGCCCACAATGCGCTCCAGGGGTGCCTTCGGCCCCCTGGCCGAGGGCTCTAACTCTCACATGAGGGCCAACACAGCAAAAACAAAGCTACTGGGAAAACGGCGGAAAGCAGGAGCCCTCGGCACCAAGGGGGTCCCCAGTACTCAGAGCCCTCGGCCAGTCCTCTACAGCCGAGGGCACCTCTTCCGACACGATATCCGCGCCACATGCGTACAGATCACAGTACCCTGTACAACGTCCCATCCAACAGCCACATTAAATGCGGCCACATGCGGTTGCCAGCACCAACCAGTTGAGGTGACCTCTCGGCTAATGAACGCTTGACACGTGTCCCCGTCCGGCATTTATTGCTACTATAAATAGCACCCCATTTCCCCATTTGTAACCACGCTGAAAACGCTCCACATTTTACAATATACTTTCTCTCTATATACTTATTTGCTCTGACTTCTCTCCTGTTAATTCCCCGTAGTAACCCCTCGGATAAGCTACCCCCCGGGTACACTATCCATCACTAGTACATACTTTTGTTGCGGGCAAAGGGAAACCGCAACAAGTAGTATATAGTTTCAGAGCTTTTTGTTGCGGTCATTGAGGAACCACACCAAATAGGACACATTTAGGTTTAATTTATGCTATTGCCTTACTTTTTACCATCTTTATTACATTTGAAATTTTTATTATAGAGTAAGTTTAGTGTCTAGTGTGTCCCTGCTCTGAGAAATCTCTGGGTCCGCCACTGACTATTGGTACTATACGCCCAAAGGAGATAAAGATTGCTGCTAACATATCAAAGAATGGTCTTATGACATAATCAAACTCCATTGTTGCAGTTGTTGCTTTAATGACTGATAATCATGTAATTTCCATGTGTATGTTTGTATTTTTAATTAGTTTTGATTGATTTTTACTTTGGAAATTACACACTTTTGGTGTAATAGTTTAGTTTGTTAAATTCTTGTAAACTGTTTAGATTAGGTTCATTCTTAGCTCAAACAGGTCTTGATCACTCAAAGGACAGTTGGTGAACCCCAAAAGTGGAAGAAAGGAGCATAATCTCAAGAGAAAATAGGATCTTGATTTTTTGGTCTATACCCGGTCGGGTATCATCTATACTCGATCGGGTATCTTGTTGAAACTTCAAATCGGATCGGATCCGAAGACAAAGGAACATGCAGGGAAGATTTTGACCACGATTGAGTGTCTATACCCAATCGGGTAGACCGACATACCCGATCGGGTATGCCCTTGAGTTTAACCCCAAATCCGGTCGAGTATAGCCCGAATATCATTTTCTACACATACTCGATCGGGTATAAAAGCACACCCGATCGGGTATACCTATAGAATATAGCCTATAATCGATCGAGTATACCTCGAATCTGGCATTTTACACATACCCGATCGGCTACCGTGTATATACCCGATCGGGTACCCGAGCTGCATCCCAAGAGCCTATAAATACACCTCTTTTCCTTCACAATTAGATATCCAATTTCCTATATACTTCTAAGCTCAGTCTAAAATAGTTCTTTCTTTATATTTTCTTTATGTTTAGTCTCCAAATGAGGAGCTAAACTCTTCCATCTTGGTTTTGCTACTTTGAAGCTTAATGAATTTGTAAGTTGTGAGTTATTTTCTTTAATCTTCTTCCTTGAATATTAATTCTTCCTTTAAAATACTATTTCTATATCAAAGTTGGGGAGTGTTACTAAGATGACAATTAGTTAACATCTTGACATTGGTTATAGTAATAGTTATTTCTTCCTCTATGTAAATATTGGGGAGTGTTACTAAGATTACAATTAGTTAACATCTTGATATTAACTATAGTAGGATTCATATTCTTTAATATTCTTCCTTGAGTATTAATTAATTCCTATTCATAATTCATGTTAATATTTTGAACATTACTTAAAGGATTAACTAGTTTTGTTTCATATATTAATTATTACTAGAACCAATCGATTAATACGCTTGTTATTAATTCGATTCATTCAACGGTAGTAAACTTGGATTATTAATGCATGCATCTCATGGTTAATACACCAAGGGGAATTAATTATATTGATTAAACCAATAAACCGCTTGTGTTGAGGTTATCAATCTCAATCGTTTTCATCTTAAGCTTATTGCTACTATCGAATTAATATACGGTGCTTGTTTTATGTTGAATCGATAGTAAGTTTTATTAATGAACGCATCTCGTTATTAATAACTACCCTCGATGAACTGGATATACTCCTCGATTGAGTATTCGAGAGGAAGATAGTTAAAGATATAACCGGGATCGACGAACATTTCATTAAGTGAATAAAAGCAAAACCAAGTCCTCATCTCTATTAATTAAACCACATAAGTCGTTCATCTTAGTGTTTAAATTTACTTCAAATTCATAAAAAATCAAACCCCCCCTTTGTTACTAATTATATAAAAGAAAAGTATTCCTTTCCCTGTGGATACGAACCTTACTTCGTTATACTACGTATATTCGTTGTATTGTATTTATTTTGAGTGCACCTCACGACAAGTGCACGTCAAATTTGGCACAGTTGCCGGGGAAAGGCAATAATTTTTCTTTTATTTCATTTCAAAATAATAATAATAATAATAATAATAATAATAATAAACAAAATATGAAGAGTTCTTATTTTTCTATTTCTGAGCTTTGAAGTATATGGTTAAATATCGTTCACTGAACGAAATCACCTACCAATCAAACCCCGAAATAGAACAAACTTTCGAGCGGTTGAAAAGTAAATTTTCAAACACCGACTCGGAGGAATCATCTACCAGAGATTCATCCACCGCTAGCCCGAGTTCTAGCGAACCAGAAGAGTCCTTTCACATGGCTCTTGAAACAAGAACACTGAGGGAGCTCACAGCTCCAAACTTGAACCAACAACTGTTATGTATTACCTTCCCTACTCTTGATGAGGGTAATATGTTTGAGCTAAAACTGGGCTCATTCATTTGCTGCCATCCTTCCATGGCCTGAGAGGAGAAGATCCGAACAAACACCTCTCGGAGTTTCACATCGTTTGCACAAGCATGTGTCCAAACGGTGTGACGGAAGAACAAATCAAACTGCGGGCTTTTCCATTCTCACTAAAAGACACCGCAAAGGATTGGCTTTTCTATCTTCCTTCGGGAAGCATAGACACATGGGCGGCAATGAAGAAATGCTTCTTGGAAAGGTACTATCCCGCCTCCGTCTCCTCCTCTTTAAAGAAGCAAATAAGCAATATCAAACAAGGTGATGATGAATCACTTTATGAATTTTGGGAGCGCTTCAAAAAGCTCTGTGCTAGTTGTCCATACCGTGGATATACGGAGCAAGACCTCATTCTCTATTTTTTATGATGGTCTTGCGGAACATGATAGACGCATGATGAATGCGGCGTGTGGAGGGGGCATCGTGAACAAAACTCCCTCTCAAGCAAGAAACCTCATCTCAGAGTTGGCCGAGAATTCCAGGCATTACACCGGGCGGTCCTCAACCCGAAGAGTTGCTGTGGCTGAATCTATATCATCTCTCGAAAGTCAAATGGCCGACTTGACTTCTTTGGTTAAGGATTTCCTTTTAAATCCTAGAAACCAAGAGGTCAGGGTCTGCGGCATATGCACACAGCAAGGGCATCCAACCGATTCTTGTCCAACTCTTCAAGAAGAACAAGTCAATGCCTTGGGTTTCCAAACTCATCAACAGAAGAGATATGATCCGCACTCTAACTCCTACAATCCCGGGTGGAGAGATCACCCGAATTTGAGATATGGGAACCCTCAACCACAAAAACGTCAGCCCTTGCAACAATCTTTCCCAAATCACTAAGGCCAAACTTCAAGCTCAAGTATGTCCACCGAAGACATGATCCGAGCACTCACCTCAAATGTCTCAACCATGCAACAAAATATGGTTCGATTTCTGCATGAGACCAAGTCTAGCATTCAAAACTTGGAAAGCCAAGTGAGTCAAATAGCTGGAGCCGGAAGCAGGCTTGAAGCAAAAGATTCCGGAAAACTTCCTTCTCAAACAGAACAAAATCCGAGACAACATGTGAATGCAATCATGTTGAGAAATGGGGCGGAAACAAAGGCAGATCTAAATATTAAAGAGGCGGACCCTGAAGAAGAAGTTCAGCTGCAGGAGGGGATCACTACAGCCAAACTCCCTCCACTTTCATATGAACGAGTAGCCCCATTCCCTGAGGCGCTGACAGAGACAAGGAGGCCAGAGAAAGATGCTGACATCTATGAAACTTTCGCCAAGTGCGAGGTAAATATTCCACTCCTCAACTTAATGAAAAAAGTGTTCCTCGTTTTGCTAAATTTCTAAAAGAATTATGCAAAACAAAAAGGAACAATAAATTGAAAGAGAAACAAGAGGTTAAAGTCAGTGAACATGTCTCAACTATTTTCCAAAATAAACTCCCAAAAAAATGTAGCGACCCAGGCATGTTCACTATTCCTTGCACGATAGGGGACACCACATTTCCTAAGGCCTTATTAGATTTAGGGGCATCAATAAACGTCATCCCTTATTCCGTTTATAAATCCCTACAACTTGGCCCATTGCATCAAACCGGTGTAGTAATTCAACTAGCAGATCGTTTTAGTACTTACCCGAAGGGTGTGATAGAAGATGTGTTAGTGAAAGTAGAAAATATGGTTTTCCCTGTTGACTTCTACATCCTCGAAATGGGAAATGATGACCAAACAACACCCATCATTTTGGGTAGACCCTTCTTGAAGACCGCGAAAACTAAAATTGACGTGTCTAGTGGTTCATTAACCTTAGAGTTTAATGACCAAAAAGTAGAGTTCAATATCTTTGACTCTACGAAAAAACAAATTAAAGATCAATCTCTTTGCTCTTTAAATGTTTTTGAACCACAAGAACCAATGTTTTTGAAGAAATTTGATAAAATCTTTCAAGAAGAGGAGGAAATTGAACATGGGGAGTCATCGTTGGTTGGAATAAAGTCATTGAGATGCAAACTTAAACCACCTGTGATTGAGGTGTTGATGAAAATGAAAGTTCGGCCCTACTGGAAAAAGCCGAAAGATAAAATTGAAAAATGGCCAAATGGGGCCTCGAAAAATGAAACAAGGGATGCTCACGATCCCACATAAAAAAAATGAATAACGTCGTGCCGCGACGTTAACTAAGGCGCTTCTTGGGAGGCAACCCAAGCAACGTACATAGATTTTTGTTTGTTTTTTCTTCCAAGTTTCATTTTTGAGAGTGAGAGAGAGGGCACTAACCACATGTTTCAAAGGAGAAGACAATGCAGGTTGCTGACGATCTGGGGATATACCCGATCGGATACCACATAGTACTCGGTCAGGTATGGCTGAAAAGGGGGGACCGAGTCACTACTCGATCGAAGGAGTATAAATTTTTTCAAGAATGCATGTATACTCGATCGGGTATCACTACACACCCGGTCGAGTATGTTCAGAAGGACGAAACCAAATAGAACCTGCTCCCAACACTCGACCGAATACAGGGCTCAAAATGTGAAAAAAGAAACATACCCGATCGGGTATGACTATACACCCGGTCGGGTATTGCTGGAAATTCAAAAGCCCAAACAAATTGTCTCCAGTACCCGATCGGGTATGGCAAGATACTCGGTCGAGTATGGCTGGAAAACCGAAGTCCTGAACAAGCTGTCTTCAGTACCCGATCGGGTATCACACAATACTCGATCGGGTATACCGGCGTTTTAACCCCAAAACAGCCCGCATCCCTTCATCTTCCCCAAATTCCCAACCCAATTTTTGAACCCTCTTCCCCAAACTCCATTTTCGAACCTTCTCCCTACCATATGTCCCTCATTTCTCCATCAAATCACCCCATTCTTCCACCAAAATACTCCCCTCACCTTCCTCTACACACCCATACCCATAAACCCAATTTTTCCCCAATTTCCAAAGGTCCGAAAAACCCTAACCCAGTTTCGATTTTTCCCAATTTCAAGCTCCAAATCTCCAAAAATGGCACCAAGAAAGGACAAGGGGCAGAGCTCAAGGGATATGGAACCCATCCCGGGGTACGAAGACCTCATTTTCGCCAACAACGAACACCGAGCTCGGTTCATCACTACAATTACAAGGCAAGTAAAACCTTCCCGGTTCTTATGCCATGATGCCCTCCGTGAACTAGGCATTTATAGTAGTACCAAGAAATTCTTTCGTGAGTTGGACATGAACCGCATTTTCAAAATGAAATACAACTCTAACGAAAGAATTGTCTATGAATTCATGAGCTCGATGAAATTTGAAAACGATGAGGCTGATTTTAGAGATGACAAACTCACATTTCGTTTGTTTAACCACACCTATTCAATAACGAAACATGAGTTTGTCGAACATTTTGGCATCCCCGTCCCCTACGAAAAAGCCATCTCCGACAACACCATTTTCGGTCATTCACTGTGGACCAAGATGACCGGAGAAGTGGGCTTTAGCTCCTCCCAACTATATATTAGTCATGTCCAACACCCCGTCCTCCGATTGTTCTTGAAGTTTTTAGCAAACGGTTTGCTTGGGTGCCCCAACAATCACCACACTAGGATGGGGGATGTGTGTTTGATGTTGGTGGCTCTATTCCGTCGTCATGTGGACTTTAACCTGTGCAACCTCATGTGGGCACATTTAAAAAAAAAAGAAAGCACAGCGAGGGGAGCAATTGTTTTGGGTCGGGTGGTTATACACTTGGCAAGTAAGTTCGGGTATACGGATAACTCTCCTATATCCGATTATTGTTTGATGGACATGGCTTGGTTAGGCCATTCGGGATGCACAGCTTTCTCCCTCACACTCTATGGTGGTGAACAACCGAAGAACGTGTATAACTGGCTCATACACCCCAAGCCTATCAAACATTTCCTCTTGCCTAGCCCAGACTTTCCCAAACTACTCTACAAAGTAGAGGTAGAGGTGCCCCATTACCTATTCCCACACGCCCTTCCACTACATCTCCAAGAACCGGAACAAGAGCCACTCCAATACCAACCCGAGTACGAGCCTTATGCCGTACCCCATGGTCATGAAGACATGGACGCAGACATCCCCGAGCAACCTCAAAACCCTCCACCACCCAACTTCTTCCAACAACTTTTGGAGGGTCAACAACAACTGCTTGCGGGGTACAACCAAATGAACACAAACTACATGGCCATGGGAGAACGGCTCAACCAAGTGCAGGAGGAGCAAAGGGTAGGTTTTCAACGGATGGAGGAGCTCTGGGAAGCCGACAGGCATCGGTATGAAGAGGATCAACGTAGGTTCTACGGACCAATGTATTCTTACATCGCCCATCAAGGATCCTTTCAGACTATGGCGAACCCCCCTCCACCACCCTCGTGGTATGACCCCACTCATTGGGGTAACTTTGGAGGATCTAGCTCCGGGGATGGAGGGTACGATGGCGGAGATGGCGGTGACACATACATGGGAGATGGCGGGCAGGGGAGCGGCTTCGGAGGCAACTTCTATGGCGGAGAAGGCGGGCACTAGGGACAATGTTTGGACTAAGTGTGCGGGAGAGACTCCTCATGGTATGTAATTTTATTTCTTACCATTCAATACGCATGAATTTCTTTTACACACAAAAAAAAAGAAAAAAAAAGAGAATAAATAAAAGAAACAAAATGCTAGTTAGGTTGAAAACCCAACAAAAATGGGCAATCTAAGCAAAAAGGGATTATAAAAAAATGAGTGAGTTGGGGAGAATGGAAAATAAAAAGAGATGCTAAGATGAAAACCTGAAAAGGCTCCTAGGCAAAATGAGAGATATGAGAGAAATATTTGTTTTTGCATGCACTCATTTGATCTCTTTGGAGAATAAGAAGATTCAAGAAGAAGAAGAAGAAGAAGAAGAAGAGAGGAGAAGATGAGAACTAGAAGGCCATAAAACCCAAGATGATATTTGTAATTTGAGCTTAAAAACTCATGTTTTATCCTTGGTGGTCTTTGTGTTTTTATCTTGTTAAAATTTTTGAAACTGTGAAAGACTTGACACTTGTGAACATTTTAACTTTACTCGAGGACGAGTAAAGAAACTAAGTGTGGGGGAGTTGATAATCATGTAATTTCCATGTGTATGTTTTTTTTTAATTAGTTTTGATTGATTTTTACTTTCTATAAATTACACATTTTTGGTGTAATAGTTTAGTTTGTTAAATTCTTGTAAATTGTTTAGATTAGGTTCATTCTGAGCTCAAACAGGTCTTGATCACTCAAAGGACAGTTGGTGAACCCCAAAAGTGGAAGAAAGGTGCATAATCTCAAGAGAAAATAGGATCCTGATTTTTTGGTCTATACCCGGTCGGGTATCATCTATACTCGATCGGGTATCTTGTTGAAACTTCAAATCGGATTGGATCCGAAGACAAAGGAACATGCAGGGAAGATTTTGACCACGATCGAGTGTCTATACCCGATCGGGTAGACCGACATACCCGATCGGGTATGCCCTTGAGTTTAACACAAGAGAGGGGTGAATTGTGTTTCTGTGGAACTGTGGCAGTTTCTCGCACAGTTCTAGTGTGGGTATGGGGAGATGGGAATTAATAAAGACACAAGAATTTAACGAGGAAAAATCTCTTGGCTCTTAGGGATTAAAAACCCTCGACCTCCCTTGAAAGAATTTGAACAACTTCACTAAATAGCCAAAAAGGGTTTACGAGATAAATTCTCCTAATCTACCCTTGAGTCATCCCACCTCTATCCTCTCTAGGAAGAGTTATGCATCTCTACCTTGCGGGTAGAGAGCCTCTCAGCTTTACAACAAAGCTCTCACACACACGATCCCAAACCGAGGAAGCTACACTTATCTTTTCCTCGAAAACCAAGTTACAGGGAAAAGAAACTCTATCTAGAACTTCGTGCGTAGGTTCAGGTGCCTTGGACTTGAATACTCCTCGTAAGTCTTTCTCATTTTCATTACTCCTTCAAGCACACACTTCTTCCTCTTGGTTCTCAAATATATAAGTCATTTTGATTTGTCCGTTGGTGTCTCTACCCTTGAGTAGTCGAGCTTCCATACTTGGAACCTGCCTTGATATTATTTGAATTACTTTCCTTCTAGTAGCTCTCTCATATTCGTTCTCAAATATGAGTAAATTTACTCATGATTCACGAATCATCATATAAGAAAATAATATTGATTTACTTAACATGTAGGCATGCGGCGGACTTGTGTAGCAATAAAATATTTATGCAATCATTTTCAAGTCAAGCTACTTTAATATCTCATTAGAAAAGCTACGTTCAACTTTTATTAAAATGGCAATCAAATTAAGATGATAAGATAACATAATATTATATAGAATGAAGTAGTATATTGACTTGTCAAATATAAGCATGCAACGATCCAAATATTACTAGCAAGTCAAGATTCTTTCAATAGGAGATTTAATATCTTAAATCAAGGATAATTTTTCAAATCATAAAACAAAAGAATATTTATTTGACAATAATTATAAGCATGTTACGGTCAACTAAAACATGAGTAATGCAATCCTTGATTTAGCAAAAGGATAATTTTTCAAATCATAAAACAAAAGAATATTTATTTGACAATAATTATAAGCATGTTACGGTCAACTAAAACATGAGTAATGCAATCCTTGATTTAGCAAGCCAAAGATACTTTCTTTAAAGTAAACAGCATAATTACTTTCTATAAAGTTAAAGGAAAAATTTCATCGACCGAAGATAGGGGAAGTTAAATTACTTCTCGGCTGGACTCTTCCCCTTTCAGTCTTCTCGGATCGGCACCATCACTTGCGGTGGCCGCCGCCGTCGGGGCCTACCAGCTCCGGCGGGTCTCTAGGTACCTTGGTTACACATTTTTGGAACTTGGGCTGGACCACCTCGGTGGTTCTTGGGAGGTTTTTTCGCTGAAGCTTCCTGGCCGGATTTTATGGATGTTTGGACTGGTTTTGAGCTGGAGCATGGCAGGGCTGGCGCTGGATGTTGCTGGTGGCTTTCTGACGGTGCTCAAATAGGTTTGAGCCTTGGGGATGAAATTCCTGGATGCACCGGGCGTTACTGTTGATCTAGCCGAGCCGGGGTCATTGCGTGTGGGGGGAACATGTACAGTGATGAGGTTAGGGAGGATGATGGTCTGGTTGCGTTCGTATGGGAGTTTCTGACCGGAGGTAAGTTCCTAGCTGGGTCGCCGGAGTTTGCCCTGGAGATGGAACGTGGAGGCTAGGCTATGGTTTCCGGTTTGTTGGTGTTCTGATATTTGGGTTTGATGATGCTGGAACCGCTGGATCTGCTGAGCTTCGTATGTCACTGAAAAGGAATTCCGGCTGTGCTAGATTCATCGCCATCACTGATGGCGGCCGGGGTCTAGGGATTTTTGAGTTGGTGACGTAAAAGAGATGGCTATTTGTCTGGTGCGAAACAGAAATCCTGGAAGGTGAAATGCTAGGCTCTTGGTTTTGTGGTCGTTGCAGAGGATTCGTACTGGGCTCTAGGGCGGATGATTCTACTGGAAGATGTCGGGGTGTCTAATGGTGTGCGTACAGGTCGAACTTTGGGGGGTCAACCTCTGGAAGCACCGGCCACCGCCGTTAACCAGCCGGCCGGGGTCATTGCGTGTTGAGGGGTGGCACGTACAGTGACGAGGACTGGGAAAGGGGATGGTCCGACGACGTTTAAGGGATGTAGCCCTCAGGTGTGAGATCTGGATGTGTGGTTTGAGGATGCTCTGGTGATGGAAGGAGGAGATTCCTGCTGGTTTTGGACCGGAGAAAATGGTAGGAGTTTATCCCTTCGCGAATGAGGGTGCTCCTACTTGACTCTCCAGTTTGGATTTGTTAAGGTGTTAGAGAACGAACGGGTTTCGCCGGAGAAGACGACCGGCCACGGGGAGTTGGAACCGCCTGTCGTTGTGTTTTGTTCTAACTGTGGTTTCCGGCTACTGTCATTCCGCCTCAAAACGTTGTCTGTCAATGTCATTGAGGGCTGCCGGGCCTCAACGGGGGTGGGGAGTGGGTTGAGGATCGCCGGTCTGGCTTTGGTTACTGTTTCGGTTTGGGTTTTGGTTGTTTTGCCTCCGGACGCCGGCCACCGGAAAGCCTGGGGTCGCCGGACTAGGTGGGGGCTGGGACAGGGGGTGTTTTCAATTTTCTTTCCGGCTGGGCTTCGTATCCTCTTTTCCGGCAACCGAAAAGCCTGGTGGATGCCGGATCTAGGTGGGGTGGTTAGGGCTGGTTGATGGCCACGTTGCCAGGCTGTCAAAGTTGACTTTGTTTTTCAAATTTTGAAATGGCCGTTTCATTTGGTGCGGCGCTCATTGTAGCGATGCTCCTTGCTGGGCCGACCCGGATACTGGGTGCAAACCCTAGCTCGCTGCATAAGGGCTTCTGGGCTGGACTTTGGTTGGTTGCTAGATTTCGTTGTTCTGGGCCTCACGCCTGGACAGATTTTGATGCTGTGGAGAAGCTTTTTATGGATGCTGGGCTCTTGGGCCTGGACTTGAATGGGTGATACTGCTCAGCAGTTTGGACTGTCACTAAAGGCTAGAATTTTTGGGATGCTGAGCCGAGGAATATGTCCCGTGCCAGCTTTTGATTTTGTCTTTGAGTTTTGAGCTGGGGAATATGAGCCGGGGCTTGTTCCGTGCCATTTTGACTTTCCAAAAAACTCTCTCTCCCTCCCCCGCATGCGCGGGGGTGGGGGGGTGAGATATGGTAGATACGATCTAAGCTTGCTAGCTTAGATAGTTATTTTTGATTTTTTGATGCATTGTACTTATGCTTTTTTCTAGATATATATATATATATATTTACATTTTATCCAAAAAAAAGAACAATTACTAAAGTGGGTGTCAATCATTTATGAAAAGATATTTAAATTGTGCCACTTTCATGTTATCAATCTAGGTACGTAAGTAGATAAGGAATTATTATGCAATCACATATTAATCCATTTAATTATTATGCACATTAATTATTCACTCATAACAGAACTAAGTATAGTTCTGATTTCCGTTCCTGATAGAACTCCGTTGGTCTATCTGTTGGTCTATCTGCATGGTTAGTCATGCATAAAACATATATGTCTGTTTTGGACTGTAGGATAGTTCTGGGTTCAGTTCTACGGCTTGTTCCAGAGCACGACTTAACTTCCTTTCCTGCAATCACTTATAGACCAGAAGTAACACTAGTTGTTTGTCATCAACAAAACATTATGTTCCAACAAATTCCCCCTTTTTGTTGATGACAAACACTTGGTGCCCTAAAGTTAGTTTCACAATGAAGTATAACGTATAGGACACATAGGGCACATGTTCTTCCCCCTTTTGTTAACAACAAAACAGTAAATAGCTGAAAAATAGATTAATGATCAGCGAGGTAGAGAACACCATGAAATAAAGAAAATATGTTACGGAGGAAAGTATCAAGAAAATAATTCATGCACTGATCAACCCAAGATTCATCTGTATTAGTTCAAAATGTTCCCTTCCCAAAGGTTTTGTAAAATTTTACGCAATTTGCTTTTCGGTGCAACAACATTCTAAACAAATCAAGCATTTTTCAACACATTTTCTAGGAAAATGGTGGCAAATGTGAATGTTCTTTGTGCGTGAGTGCATGACGGCATCTTTGGAAATACTAATTGCACTTGTATTATCACACATTATGGGAGTAGAATTCAAAGAGATACCAAAGTCACTTACTTGTTGCATGATCCATATCGATTGAGCACAACATGAGGCAGTGACAACGTACTTGGTCTCGACCGTTGATAGAGCAAATGAATGTTGTTTCTTTGAAGCCCAAGAAACTAGACAAGGAACTATAAAATGAGCCCTACCTGATGTGTTTTTCCCATTGAGCAGGTTCTTGGTAAAGTTTGAGGATTTTGTTTACGGCCTTGAGATGGGACTCTTTAAGATTGGCCTGGAACCGGGCACATAGACTTATGTTGAAAACTATGTCAGATTGTCAGGTCTACTGGTAGTTAGGTACGGCAGTGACCCAATCATTCCTCGATACATCTTGAGTCCACACTTGCTCCTTTCTCATCGGCGTCAAGTCTATCATTCGTTCCCATAGGAGTAGTCATGGCCTCTTCCTTACGATAACCATTCAAGAAAGCTGTTTTAACGTCTACTTGACGAAGTGTGAATCCCATGTGAGCGGCAAAGGCAACAAGCATTCTTATTGCTTCAAGTCTTGCTACCGGAGCGAACGTCTCATTAAAATCTATTCCTTCTTGTTGGATGTATCCCTTCACCATAAGCCTTGCTTTGTTTCTAGTTTGTTTTTAAACACCCATTTGAGACCCATTACGGTCTTGTTCTTGAGTCTTGGTTCTAGATACCACACTTTATTTCTCTCAAATTGATTAGGTTCTTCCTGCATAGCTAGAACCCAGTCAGCTTCGGAGAGAGCCACTTCATGGTTCTCCGGTTCTATAAGTGATAGATAAGAAAAGAAAGTACAAAGAATTTTCAAGTTTAGATCTAGTAGTTACTCCCTGATTTCGGTCAGTCAAGAGATTATCCAAAAGATGTGACCGATGAGGTTTCCATCCTTTAGAAGCATTAGGATGGTTTTCAATTTCATGCAAGTCGTCTGGAACTGGGTCTGTCTATTCTCCAGTTTGGTTGGCAGTGAATTGATTGGGTACAATCTCAGTTCTAGACATATTATAGTCAGTTCCCGTTTCTATATCCTCATATTGATTGGTTTCATGATCAGTTCCCCCTTTCTCATGGATTTGGTTCAATCTCTGTGTAATACCAACCTATGCAGTCCATCCCATTGTTATGTACAAAGCATTTGCACCCAAACATTATTAGGTGACTAATGTTTTGGTTTTCTCTCTTTTAGAAGTTCATAGGGAGTCTTTCCTAATAGAGGGTGGATCATGGGTCGATTGATGATATAGCATGCCATGTTTACATCTTCTGCCCAGAAACGTTTTGCTAGACCACTAGAGATAAACACAGTTCTTGTCATATCCTCCAGCGTTCTATTCTCCTGTTCTACCACTCCGTTCTGTTGGGGCGTTCTAGGAGCAAAGAAGTTGTGTTGTATCCCTCGTTCTTGACAGAATGTATCACATAGTGAGTTGTCAAATCTAGTTCCATATTGCGAAGGATCTTAATCAATTGTTACTCTGTTTGATGCTCAACTTTCCTTACAAAAATAGCAAACTCATTAAAAGTATCTTTCTTGCTAGCAAGAAAGATAGTCCATGTAATACTTGAGATTTAATTTAAACGGATTAATAGTATTACTCATACCAACAAGGTGCATCTCCTTTTAAGGGAGCTCATTAGCCAAGAACTCCAAAGTTAAGCATGATTGCACGTGAGTAGTCTTGGGATGGGCGACCCCCTGGGAAGTTTCTCAGGGCGCGCACGAGTGAGAACAAAGTGCGCGGAAAAGGCTGGTGACGGTTTGTGAGGACAGTACTAGAGGTCCAGAGAGAGTCTGGAGTAACTACCTCGGGTCCTGCGGGGCTGGGGTATTAAAGGTGGTATCAGAGCAGCCCTGCAACAGTGTGTTGATCCGTTGGATATCGGGCAGGCACTTAGCAGGGGAAAATATTCTGGGATATGATTGAGATTGGTTTATGGGCGCAACGAGGACGTTGCGTTCCTAAGTGGGGATGATTGTAACACTTGAGATTTACTTTAAACGGATTAATAGTACTACTCATATCAACAAGGTGCATATCCTTTTAAGGGAGCTCATTAGCCAAGAACTCCAAAGTTAAGCGTGCTTGCACGGGAGTAGTCTTGGGATGGGTGACCCCCTGGGAAGTTTATCAGGGCGCGCACGAGTGAGGACAAAGTGCGTGGAAAAGGCTAGTGGCGGTTTGTGAGAACAGTACTAGAGGTCAGAAGTAACTACCTCGGGGCCTACGGGGCCAGGGTGTTACAGTCCAAGTATATCTCGAGAAATCATCTACAATTACAAGAAAATATTCTTTATTTACCCAACTACAGACACACATTGGTCCACATAAATCCATGTGTATCATTTCAATTGGTTTACTTGTGTTCACCAAATTTTTGTTTTAAAAAAATCGTGCTTGTTTTCCGGTGGCACAAGCGGGGAAAATATGATCAAGTGAATACTTCATGTTAGGCAACCCAATTACCAAATTATGAGAGTTTAGTTTATTTAATAAAGAAAAACTAGCATGTCCAATTCTTTTGTGCCATAGTAAAGGATCATTATTATCAACACTCACATTTGGCAACAAATCAAGATCCACTTTGTAGGTGTTGCAAAACCATTTACCTTCAAGTATAACATGCTGAGTATTATTATTGACAATCCGACAAATATTATGATTAAAAAACAACATTGTTACCTCTATCACAGATATGAGAAATACTTAGCAATTTGAATTTTAAACCTTTGACAAGAAAGACGTTATCTATTGAATGGTTAGGTGACTTTCCAATTTTTTCATGGCTACAATTTCCCTTTTGACGTTGTCTTCAAGCGTCACCTTTCCACCACTAAATGGCCTAAGTGAGAGGAGTAAAGATGAGTCTCCAGTCATGTGCTTAGAACAACCACTGTCAAGGAACCAGTGATTGTTCCCCCTCGCTTGGCGATGTTCCTGAATCACGAGTTAGCCCGTGGAACCCAGACTTGTTTGGATTCCATTTTGTATTTGTTTGAAGAGTATTTACTATAATTAAGACTCCTTTCTAAGGCCTCTTGCCGAGAATGGCATTGATACCAAAAATGACTGATTTTGCCACAATGCCCGCAGATTCGGCTATCATATGTATCAACGTATTTGGTTTTCCAAGTTCCATAAAAACCTTTGTCCTTTTTATAAAACTCTCGGTTAGGCGTTTGTACATAACCAATTTTTTGCTTTTGAACCAATTTATCGAACCAGGTTGGCCTAGTTCTAGATTGCCTTTGGTATGCCCTAGAACTGGTTTGTCCTCTAGTTCTGTTACCATTAAAGGGTTGGTTCTGAAAACCAGTTTTTCGATTTATTTGGGTTTCCCTTGGAACATATCCGAGACCAGCAGTCTCGTTTTTCTTTCTTTTTGTACCGAGAGGGTTCAGTTCTAGAATAAGGTCTGGACCTGGTTCTGTTCTTGGTACTATACGCCTGGTATTCCAGGTTATTTTTGAAATCTTGTCTCTCAGCCTCCAGACGATTAAGGTGTTCAATCAGCACACCAATGTTCAGAATTTTTGAAAGCAGTTTCTCACTTTGATCAACTTGTTGGTTCATGCTATCTAGCTGTAAAGAACAAATAATATTATCTTGTTCTAAAACCACTTCACTGTATTTAAGCTTCTCATCTATTAACTCTCCCACTTTAGTTTAAAGCCTTAGCTTTGCTCGTGTGGTTTCCTCGAGGTTAGATTCAAGCTCAGTGATTTGTGATTTTAGGTTCTCATTTTCAGAAAGGTTTTGATTAAGTTCGATAGTTAGCCTTTTAAAAAATTTCCGAACTTTGGTTTTAGGCAAAGAATCAAACTTAGATAGAAAGTTTTCCAAATTTACCTCAAAGTTCTCTTGGTCGGATTCCTCATCGGAATTAGCCATAAGACATAGACTCGTATGTCTTCATCTTCATCATCGGATGAATCTCCCCAGACTGCCATCATTGCCCTTTTGAGGTCTCTATTGAACTCTTTGTCTTTACTGGAACTCATGGTCGGAACTGGACTTGTTCTTATCGTAGGTTCTGTCACTCTTCTTCTGAGGACAGTCTTTTGCCCTATGCTCAAAGGAACCACAAACAAAGCAACCTTAGTTAGTAAAAGATTGAGTGTTCTTCTTACCTTGTGCGTTCCTATTGTTTTTGAACTGGCGGTACATCCTTCCAAACTGTTTGGCAAACGTTCTCATCTCATCATCCGATTCACTTTCGGATTCTTCTTCTTCTTCTCTAGCTTTGAGAGCTATTCCTTTTTCTTTCCGTACATTCTCGGCATCATATTCCTCTTGTAGACCCAACTCATATGTCATGAGTGAACCGGTCAAGTCTTCGAGCGTCACAATGGACAGATCTTTGGCTTCCTCTATTGCCGTTGATTTTGGCTTCCATGTAGAGGGTAAGCTTCTCATAACTTTTCTTACTTGATCTTCCATAGAAATAATTTTTCCAAGTGCTGAAAGCTCATTTATAATATTAGTAAAACGTGTAATCATATCCCTAATTGGCTACTTAGGCTTCATCACGAATAATTCGTAATTACGCATAAATATGTCAATTTTGGATATTTTTACACGTGAGGTACCTTCAAGCGTAACTTCGAGTAAATCCCACATTTGTTTTGCGTATTTTCATCCTAGAACCCGATTGTGTTCAACCGAACCAAGTCCACAAATCAAATATTTTAATGCTTGGGCATTATACTCGAGTTTACGATAATCATCGATAGTAAATTCAGATTTAGGTTTAGGAATAACATTACCTTCGTTATCCGTCTCAGTGATGACATAGTCCCCAACCTCAATTACATTCCATACCTCCTATTTCTCAGCTTTGATGAAGTTCTCCATTCGACTCTTCCAGAATTGATAGAATTTCCCATTGAGTCGAGTACCCTTCTTCCAATCGTTCAACCGTATTCATATTGCCGGATCTCTTCCCAAGGTTTTACCCTTTGTGTGGTGAAGACCGGCTCTGATACCAATTGATGAAACGGTCAGTAACACAAGAGGGGGTGAATTGTGTTTCTGTGGAACTGTGGCAGTTTCTCGCACAGTTCTAGTGTGGGTATGGGGAGATGAAAAATAATAAAGACACAATAATTTAACGAGGAAAAATCCCTTGGCTCTTAGGGATTAAAAAACATCAACCTCCCTTGGAGGAATTTGAACAACTTCACTAAATAGCCAAAAAGGGTTCACAAGATAAATTCTCCTAATCTACCCTTGAGCCACCCCAACTCTATCCTCTCTAGGAAGAGTTATGCATCTCTACCTTGCGGGTAGAGAGCCTCTCAGCTTCACAACAAAGCTCTCACACACACACGATCCCAAACTGAGGGAGCTACACTTAGCTTTTCCTCGAAAACCAAGTTACAAGATAAAGAAGGGAAACGAAACTGTATCTAGAACTTCGTGTGTAGGTTCAGGTGCCTTGGACTTGAATACTCCTCGTAAGTCTTTCTCCTTTTTATTACTCCTTCAAGCACACACTTCTTCCTCTTGGTTCTCGAATATATAAGCCATTTTGATTTGTCCGGTGGTGTCTCTTTCCTTGAGTAATTGAGCTTCCATACTTGGAACTTGCCTTGATATTATTTGAATTACTTTCCTTCTAGTAGCTCTCTCATATTCGTTCTAAAATATGAGTAAATTGACTCATGATTCACGAATCATCATATGAGGAAATAATATTGATTTACGTAACATGTAGGCATGCAGCGGACATGTGTAGCAATAAAATATTTATGCAATCATTTTCAAGTCAAGATACTTAAATATCTCATTAGAAAAGCTACGGTCAACTTTTATCAAAATGGCAATCAAATTAAGATGACAAGATAGCATAATATTATATAGAAGGAAGTAGTATATTGGCTTGTCAAATATAAGCATGCAATGATCCAAATATTACTAGCAAGTCAAGATTCTTTCAATAGGAGATTTAATATCTTAAATCAAGGATAATTTTTCAAATCATAAAGCAAAAGAATATTTATTTGACAATAATTATAAGCATGCTACGGTCAACTAAAACATGAGTAATGCAATCCTTGATTTAGCAAGCCAAAGACACTTTCTATAAAGTAAAAGGCATAATTACTTTCTATAAAGTAAAAGGAACAATTACTAAAGTAGGTGTCAATCATTTATGAAAAGATATTTAAATTGTGTCACTTTCATGCATATCAATCTAGGTACATAAGTAGATAAGGAATTATTATGCAATCACATATTAATCCATTTAATCATTATTCACGTTAATTATTCACTCAGAACAGAACTAAGTATAGTTCTGATTTCCATTCCTGATAGAACTCCGCTGGTCTATCGGTTGGTCTATCTGCATGGTTAGTCATGCATAAAACATATACGCCTGTTTTGGACTGTAGGATAGTTCTGGATTCAGTTCTACGGCTTGTTCCAGAGCACGATTTAACTTCCTTTCCTGCAATCACTTATAGACCAGAAGTAACACTAGTTGTTTGTCATCAACAAAACATTATGTTCCAACATCTATGTCTTTTTCAAGTGACTCTATTGCAATAATAGCCACGTGACATTAATTAAATAACAAATTTAAAACGATATAAACTCATAAATAGGAGACACAATACAATCAATAACTCTGAATATAATGGTGAACGAACGCCTATATGCTGCATCACTAGGGAGCTTGTTAGTGTGATAAATGACCCATGACCCCGCGTTCTCTCAAAATTTTAGATGACTAATCTCGGTCATTTATCACGTTAATGTGCTCTGTAATCTCCCTTCCCTCGACCAAGAACATTTTTGTGCCGTCAAACCTCAATTCCACTACAACTTCTCTTCAGCGATTGTATTCGATACCATGGTATGTGGGAGTGAGGAGAAATGGGCAATTCTTTCAAGGAATTCTGGAACAAGAAGCCATTGCTGAGTTTGGGCTTGGGACAGTTCCCTGACTCTTCTAGTCACCTCTACTGGCTTTGCATCCTCTTACCTCGCCAGAAAAGGAATTAACGCTCCCACTTCTCACTTTATATCATTTGTAATGCAACCAAAGACTCAATATTTTTTGGCTAAAATCTGATGGATTAAAGCAAAATAGCTTACTAAACTATCTGCGTACATCCCACCCCTCCTCCTTACCTCACCGAAGGTGTGGGAGCCTTTGCAGCATTGGGGTAATGATGATGATTATCTACAATTTAACTAAACTATAAAAATGTAGAAGAAATAATCTCACTGTGGTATTCAATCGAACAATTTGTGTCAATGTGTGCAAAGGAAAACTGAGTGTTTTAATATATATGAATGAAACAACAACTCTCTTAACATTAATTAAAAAATGCAAATATAAATAGGAGTCCAATAGGAAGCTAACTAACCTATGTCTCTGTCTGGCCACTACTCCCCTTCTTAACTATGTACTAAGAACATGAAATTGCCACTACTCAACCTTGAGTATATTTCATCTTCTCAATGCCTTTTGTGTATACGTTTCTCGTACGCCCTCAACCTTCAAACGGTCTAATCAAATATCATCTAATCCAATTCACATCATTGATCCAACGTATACAACCATTCCCTCCGGAAAATTGTGCAAGCTCATTCCTGAGAAAGAAAAATAACAAGGACTCAAAACCCACTTATTATTTCTTTTGGGTGAAATTCAATGGGCAGGAAAGGGGGGTATTTTACCGGCTACTTTATGTTATATCTTGAACTTTAAAGTAATTTGCTCCAGCAACAATAATTTATCATGCTCACATAAAGTGTTGTTTTGGAGGGAAAAAATGGTTCAAGGTGACTCCTACACATATATAATCTTCATTGATAATTAAATGTTAGTAAAGTTTATATTGTCAAGTTGTATAAATTTAATAACTCCTTACTTTATACAATTTCTGCCAAAACAACACTTATTGTGAGCATGAAGGAGTATTTGAAAATTGAAATCAAGCATTTTCATCATTAGTCATAAAATTAGTGTTGATGGTTAGACTACAAGGGCAACCCCATTAAATTGACTTATACTGGCAGACTGGAAGTAAACCAAACTTAATAAGCGTACCCGGTATATTCTATTTTAAGGTAGAGTTTGGGTAGGATGGAGTTATATAGACCTTAATAGTTACAACTACCTCTTGGAGTGGAGACCAGAGAGGTAATCTGACTCTGGTGTAAACACCGTTGTCAACATTAGTGTGCATGAATTAAACATATTATCAAGTAACTCATTGGATTAAAATAAGTTAACAAAAAACCATCAACCTAGATCTCTTCTACCCAACACAATCCTCACTTGAGTTATTTGCCTTTCGTGATGTTGATTGGGGACCATGTTTTATGACAGTGCGCTCATTATCAGGGTATTATATTTTTTTAGGGAAGTCAATCATTTCCTGGAAAACAAAGAAACGAAAGGCGGCAAGCAAATCAAATGCAAAATCTGAATATAGAAGTATGAGTTATACTGCAGTCGAAATTGTCTGGCTTGATAAATGATGCCTTAGGTAAAGCCTTTGCCATCAAAGATTTTGGTTCACTTCGTTATTTCTTGGGGATAGAGGTAGCAAGAAATGATCAAGGTATTATTCTCAATCAAATGATCGAAGAACATTTTAGACATATTACATGACACCAAGATGATAGACTATAAGCCATCTCAATTCCCTATGCCCATTGGACTAAAACTATATGCATCCTGATACAAGTGAACTTCTTCATGAGCCTGAAATATATAGAAGATTGATTGGAAGATTTCTATATCTAAACTTGACAAGACCCGACATCTCATATATTATACAACAACTAAGTAATCATGAATGAACCAAGGATAAGTCAAATGCAAGCAGCCTTGTTCCTTGCTCATTTTCTCAAACATACCATCAACTTTGGTCCCTTCTACCCAACACAATCCTCACTTGTGTTATCTGCCTTTCGTGATGCTGATTGGGGATCACGTTTTATGATATGATGCTCATTATCAGGATATTGTATTAATTTTCTTAGGAAAGTCACTCATTTCTTGGAAAACAAAGAAACAAAAGATAGTGAACAAATCAACAGCAAAATGTGAATGTAGAGGTATGAGTTATACTATATCGGAAATTGTCTCGCTTTATGGACTATTTATAGAATTACAACATGAGATTCCAAAGCATATTTCATTATATTGTGATAATTAATATGGCTGATCAGCATATAGTTCAAAATACTATATTTCATGACAATACTAAACATCTTCAGATATATTGCCATTATCTGAGAGAAAGATTTAATGAAATACTTTTAGAACCTCGATACATATCGTCTGGTTCTGAGCCTGCTGATATCCTTACAAAAGCATTAGTAGCAAAACATTATCAGACATAATTTCCAAGTTAAAACTTCTTTCAACAACCAAAGTCTAACTTGAGGAGGCGATGTGAAGATAAGCTTGAATATTAGTTACAGACTGTTGGGATGAAGTAGTCATTAGTTATTTTGTTAGAGATATTTTATATTAACAATATTGCGGTGTTACTCCTGTATAAATACACATTAAACCATATGAATAAAGTTAGTTCATTCTTTGCATTTCTTTTTCTTCTATATGCTTCTAGAAATTCCACATTTATTCTGGGGAAGATAAAGAGGTTGAAGTTGCTGAACAAAGAGATGGTGCATGAGTCAGTAGTAAGCAGAGTTTTGGTTCCTCAAGCAGGGATGTATGCAAGGCATGCTTGAAGAAGTGTAGATATCATAAGCAATACCCTAGGGAATAAGCTAGAAGTTGAATTTTGTCTTGCTCCTTTAGAACTTCAGATTTTAGGCCTATAGATTTTTTCTCTTCTACCCATAGTTACGGAGAAAATAGATCTAAAAATTAACTATTACCAAACCACCCTTTTCCCTTTTTCGCTTCTGAAATAATTGATATTTTTAAATGGTAAATATGTGTGTATGTGTATATATCAGATACTAGCAAAACTAAAATATTGATGAACTAAAAGAGAGCTTAAGGAGAGTTTGAGCGGGGATGGTGGAATCTGAGATCAAGGATCTTATAGATGCTACAGAGATTTACAATAGTGATATATTAATAGACTACAAAGAGTCTGTAGCTAGTAAAGTACTCTTGAGCAAGTTGGAAAGGGAAAGAAAGGTTGGGGTGATAAATTGATTCGGTCTTATTGGACATTTAAATTGATGTAGTTTAGTTTAGATGTCATTTGAAAGAAGGCAAAATTATAGTCACTTTTAAATTTATATTTCTGCAATCTAATCGAAAATTGATTCAGTCATAATGACTCTTAGGTAAATGAACACATTATTGATGATCATATCTTTCTTGGATATTATCTCATAATTCGTTAGGGTCATCCACTAATAAATATTCAGAATTTAAGCTCATGTGAACATGACGACAAAGAGAAACAACTTTTACCTTATTTTGAGAAGTTTACTGAATTATTTTCAACTATTTTGTTCCGAAGGACATTTACTTTTAAAGACAATAAAGTCTCCTTTGCTAATATTTTTCATTTCAGGTAATTCTGGTCAGATAAATTAAAGACGTCAAATTCTCCATTGCTAATATTTTCCATAATACCACAAGAAGATGATTTCAGAGATTTGGAAGAAATTCATGTTGATACCGTGTTATGAAATGAAAGAAAAATTAACATTAGATTAGAGAGGTTATATTAATAATACGCTTATTGGCGTTCTTGAACTGAAAATTAATAGAAAGAATGACGGAGATAGTACTGCTGCAGTTTTGAAAGACATAAATATGACCAAAATTGAATTAGACAAAAAAGTGAGTAAATTCCGTGAAGCTAATAATCTGTCGTGTGTCTCTTGCCTCCTCTTCGCCCAACTCCATAAGTCCAGAAGCTCCCCACAGGCCATATCCACAAGCCATGCATATCCATATGTCTGCTCCCTTCCGATCCATGGTCGGCGGCGCCACTGGTTTCGTTCTCACCACCGCTCCATGAAGACCAGCCAGGAGATGCCGCCCTCTACCACTCGTCTGCCACTCGAACGACGCCGGAAACCTCCACTTCAGCGAGATCGGCCGACAATGAAGGCGGACACAAGTTGTTTTCCACTTCGGCGAGCTCGACCGACAATGACGCCAAACACAGCGCCGGCTCCACTGCCGCTCCCCTGCTGTCGCAAATCCTACGCATCCGGTTGTCGCCTGTGGAATTGACAGCCTCCCCCGCCGCTGCAATTCATATAGGCTGCTTCTTCTATTACTTGTTTCTCGAGAGCACAACAACTAGTTTCGATTAATTTCTTCAATTGAGATTTGAATTAGGAGAACGGTCTTAAGGTTTGGTTTCTGTTAATTGGGATTAGGAGGAGGATTTTGCAATTGAAATTACTTGCTATGGATGGAGGAAGTTGTTGGAGGCGAGCCTGGGGTTGTGATTGGGAGGGTTGTGGTCCGACTTGGGGCTGCGACGGCCAACGGCTGGCAGGGGTGCGGTGGTAGCATGTGTAGGTTTACGGTGGTTGTGAGTGGGCTGTGGAGGGGGGCTAGAGAGGGTAGGGCGGCTGGCCACCTAACTGGAGGAGGCAATGAGGTTATTGAATGTGACCGGAGACGTGAGGTCGGTGGTTGTCGGGGCCGGAGAGGTGCAAGGGCGAGATGTCAATGACAGAGCAGTTGGTCACTATTGGGCAGTGGCAAGTCATTGACGGTGGTGATCGGTGGTGGCTGCTGGTGGTGTACAATTTTGCTGGAAAAAGTTGCTGGAAAATTTTCTGACGGTTATACTGACATGTTTCACAGCAATAGTGACATATTTTACGACAATAGTGACATTCAAAAGTGACATATAAATAGCTAATAGTGATATATAATAGTGACATAAAAATCTGACATTGACATAAGAAATACAGTGACATCATGTTTTTCCAAATATGTGATCTCCTTAGTCACATTTTTGTCCTTTTAAAAAAGTGGTCACATATTTAGAATTTAGTTTTAATTTGGTACTACGTAATATTCAAGGGAAAAACCCCTTATAGTATTCATGATTAGGAATTTGTTATCACCAATATCAAAATAATTAAGAAAATCGTAATAATGACTTCAAGGTGATAATTATGTGATTTATATTTATTTCCTAATTTAAATGAACTTACACTTTCTACTATAAATAGAAGACTTCTCTTTATCTTGTATTAATTTGGGTTTTTTCCGTTAATATTACTAAACAAAAGCTGATTTCCCAAAATATGACCATATTTTTAATTGGACAAAAATGTAACTAAGATGGTTATATATTATGAATGATATAAAGTGACTGTTAAATAGATTTGTCACTATCCAATTTTCATGTCACTGTCGGGTGTCACTGTTGCCGTCTATGTCACTGCTGCCGCCGCCACGCATGTCACTACCACTACCGCCTGTGTCATTGTCGTCGCCCATGTCACTATCACCGCCCGTGTCACTGCCGCCGGCCACAGTGACATCTCCGCGGTGATATTTTCGTAGTGACATCTCCGCCCCAACCTCCGACCGCAATGACATTTCTGCCATCCGGCCACCACCGTCCGGTCACCATCATCAAGGGCCACTGTGACACGTCATCTCTGGTGTATCCAGCCCCGTCCTTCCGCTACTCCTCACAGCCCCCTCATCCCCGTCCCAAGCCTATCCTGACCATCACCGCACACCACCACCGCTGACCATCACCGTGGACCGCGGCCGCCAACCGCTGCCTCACAACATCCCGGATGTCATCATCTCCCCCCCTCCCCAGACCCCTGTCCCCTCACCAGCCTCCTCTGCGCACCATCCCCCCTCCCCTGCGCACCAGCCCCCTCCCCTGCGCACCAGACCCCCCCTGCGCACCAGAGCCCCCCTCCCCTGCGCACCAGCCCCCCCCCCCCCCTCCCCTGCGCACCAGCCCCCTCCCCTGCGCACCAGCCCCCATGTCGTAGCTTCCAGCCTCGCCCAAGCCATTTCCCTACCCCTACCGCACCACAGTCACCCAGATCTGGAAAAAAGTGAAATCCTTCAAATTCGATCTGAAATCCGGATTCTTAAGGCTTCGAGGTGGAGCGTCAGCTGGATGGAGAGGATATAGCGACGAGGTGAAGCATCGGTTCGATGGAGAGGCGAGGCTGTAGCCGGTACGATCTGGAAGCGGTGGGGGTGTGATGGCCGACTGCGACGGTGTGATTGGAGACTTCGGAGCTGCGATAGCTGACTGCGGAGGGGCGATGGCCGACTGCGTAGCTCGGGAGAAGAAAGATGACCCTAGGATGGAGATTGGAGAAGAAGTATTCGCTTGTCTCATGGTTTTGCGATGGAGAAGAAGTATCCGCTGGGTCTCAAGGAGTATTAGGAGTATTTTTTAATTGCAAGTGGATCACTTTTTTGGAAATACATAAGGAAAAATTGATCGTAATAATCTCAACTATTAGCGGTCCGCTCATAATAATCCCAACTTTAGGATCCTTCCGCCAATAATGGTCCAACATGACCGACTGTAAATAAATTCTTATAGTTTCTAAAAAGATATAGCAGGTAATCCCTATAAATAATCCCAAATTTTAATTTTTACGCTTAATTTCTATTAAAAATTCACTGGTTAGAGCAGGTAATATGCGGTCATGGACCATTATTGGCGGACGGTCCATATAGTTGGTATTATATAAAAATAATCAATAGTTGGGATTATTATTAGCGGACCAGCAATAGTTGGGATAATTATTTTCAATTTTTCCTACATAAAATGGTACTCGGTAATATATTTGGAAATGGAAACTTAGGGAGTAATATTAGTGTCATTGTTTCTTTTTATTTTAGTAATTAAATAACGAGAGTCATTCCGTTTTGAGATAACTTCAATGTCATTTTGTGTGATAATTGGCTCTATTTGCATATAAAAAATGCCGCCCATAATATCTTTCAATAGACACTGTATAATACTTTGAATGAATGTAAACCGGTATGAATCGAATGAAACTATTCTTGCATATATAAAAAACCTTGTCACGGATTTTGTCACAGATTATTTCATGACAACCACTATTCGTACAACATTAACTCAGTAACTGTTGGAGGTGACAATTATTGAGATTTGTCACGGATTTTGTCCGTGACTAAGCGCCGGACCAAAAAAACCTCGTCGGCGTATGTTTCCGGTCACCGGAAGTCTATTGTCACGGACATTGTCATGAAAATAATCCGTGACAACCGTACGTTTGTCACGAATTAGATCCGTGACAAAGGTTTTTCGTGATCAGAGAGATAAATCCGTCATGGATGAACCAAGGATAAGTCAAATGCAAGCAGCCTTGTTCCTTGCTCATTTTCTCAAACATACCATCAACTTTGGTCCCTTCTAACCAACACAATCCTCACTTGAGTTATCTGCCTTTCGTGATGCTGATTGGGGATCACGTTTTATGATATGACGCTCATTATCAGGATATTGTATTAATTTTCTTAGGAAAGTCACTCATTTCTTGGAAAACAAAGAAACAAAAGACAGTGAACAAATCAACTGCATGCAAAATGTGAATGTAGAGGTATGAGTTATACTACATCGGAAATTGTCTGGCTTTATGGACTATTTATGGAATTACAACATGAGATTCCAAAGCCTATTTCATTATATTGTGATAATTAATATGGCTGATCATCATATAGTTCAAAATACTATATTTCATGACAATACTAAACATCTTCAGATATATTGCCATTATCTGAGAGAAAGATTTAATGAAATACTTTTAGAACCTCGATACATATCGTCTGGTTCTGAGCCTGCTGATATCCTTACAAAAGCATTAGTAGCAAAACATCATCAGACATAATTTCCAAGTTAAAACTTCTTTCAACAACCAAAGTCTAACTTGAGGAGGCGATGTGGAGATAAGCTTGAATATTAGTTACAGACTGTTGGGATGAAGTAGTCATTAGTTATTTTGTTAGAGATATTTTCTATTAACAATATTGCGGTGTTACTCCTGTATAAATACACATTAAACCATATGAATAAAGTTAGTTCATTCTTTGCATTTCTTTTTCTTCTATATGCTTCCAGAAATTCCACATTTATTCTGGGGAAGATAAAGAGGTTGAAGTTGCTGAACAAAGAGATGGTGCATGAGTCAGTAGTAAGCAGAGTTTTGGTTCCTCAAGCAGGGATGTATGCAAGGCATGCTTGAAGCAGTGTAGATATCTGTTGAGGGTAAGTCCCGTAGATCCGAAAGCCCAACACGAACTTTGGATATATCAGGAATGGCCCAGAATCAAAGCGTATAAGAAAATATAAGATCTGAACTAACTAAAACTCGAAAGCTCACTTGTATTAATTAACCAATCTGATTACAAGGAATTTCCCGATCGGTAAGTCGGAAACTATGCTTTAATACAAGAAATAAGGGCAAATAATGCTATTCTAGAGCTTGAGTATTGAAATGCTAACCCTTAAAATGACTTGAAACCTTCTATTTATACTAATGGAGAGCATGGGCTGCCTCTTGCTGATTGGCCGTTGTTCCACCGACTTGGTCATCCATGCTTCCACTTGCTGATGTCATAGTCTGGCATTAATTGCACCTGGCCACTTGCTGGTTGGCCGTTGCTCGAACGGGATGTCGGGTTGTACTAAAGATGCTGTCAAATTGGCCCAAGTATGATATATAGTCCGAACTCCGTTCGGTATGTCTTCTTACTGGGCCAATCTTTATTTGGGCCGAACTCCGTTTGGTATGTCTTCTTACTGGATCTATTCATCATAGAGTGATGGGCCCGTTGCTTGGGCCGGATATCTTGGGCCTTCCCGATCTGGGTATTGGGCCTCTAGGTCAATATCCCAACACAAGTCCCCCACTTTCGATGTCTCGAACGAAGTGAGTGCATTAGGAAGTATACCAATGTTATAATACCCCGAATGGCGATCGGGGTACAGAAGTAATCAGTTCCCCATGCTGCGATTTGACGGCTGCCGCTTCATTTCCCCATATTCATCATGATAACCGTCGTTTAGTCTTTTCATTAGACGCGTGTTTAGCTTAAATGCTCCTAGTGACGTGTCGCTCTCTGATTGGTTCTCGACACGACGGTTTCAAGGCTATAAATTAGCCTTTAACTTCTCAATCCGGGTTTTGACTCTGCAATTCCTTGGCCTTCGTTGTTTCCTCTGCAAATTTCCCCCTGCTTCCTTTGCTCAGGTAATTTCCCAACTTCGGATTCACTATCTTCATTTCTGGCTTCGATCGAGATGAGCCCCAAAGAGCATTCCTCTGATTCGGAGATGGCCTCTCATGGAGATGACCGTGACACCGCCATTGTAGATGCCATCCCAGTTCCGTTTGCCGGTGTTTCTACTGAGACGACGACGAATACCAGGGCTGTGGCGGAGGACCTGCCTAGCACTTCTTCTTCCTCCAGTGAGGATTCTGATGATACTAAATCCGAGGACGAAATAGCCTCTATGGAGGCCGGACGGCCCAACGATGTTCCTCGCCATACCCTTGACCTAAAATTGATTAGGGAGAGGCGGCAAAAATTGACCTCTCACAATAGGGCCGAAATTCCGGCCCTTATCCCTGACCCGGTGGATTTCCGTTTGCAAGCCGGGCTTCACCCAATGCGTCATAGGCCCGGAATGACCATAGTCCACTTTGACTCAATTAGGACCGGCCTTAGATTTCCGCTACACCCCTTTTTCATTTCTTTCTTCAATTTCTACGAAGTTGTACCGGCCCAGATTATGCCGAACTCTTATCGAGCAATGGCGGGTTTCATTTGTCGTTGCAAAGATGCCGGCGCCCGACCAACCCTAGAACTCTTCCACCAATTCTTCAAAGTAGCCCCCAACAAACCCATGGCTATCTGGCCACTAGTGCCCGAACGGGACACATCCTGTTCAAAGGAAACCCAACTTCGATCAAAGGGTGGAAAGACCGGTTTTTCTTCGTATCTATCCCGGACGGTCTAATTCCCCGCAAATGGAATGCCTTTCCCCGCAAAACCCCTGATCCTGTCCTTACTGAAGAAATCTACAAGGACGTGTTTGCTGTGGAGAAGGATAAATGCATGGACATCATGAATTATCTGACCCCCGAACGACTTGTAACAGCCGGGATAGGTACTGCCCGTTCTCTTGGGTTTACTTGTTTTGATAAACCAAGTGCCTTGGTCCGGGCGGTCCTTCCCGTGCGAGAAACGTTCTTTTGTTCTTTTTTCTGGTTTCTCACACGCTAGGGCCGCTCGATACTAACATTGTTCTTTGTCTTTTTTCAGCACCAAACCCAGATCTTCCTATGGATGATAGCAGAGTCATCGCAGCCGGTGGGGCCGGTAAGCGGAAAAAATCCCGGAAGAACCCCCAACCTACTCCCACCATTGTTCCCGCTCAGGATGCTGCCCCTTCTGAACCGCTTCCAGAGCCTCAGCCAATCCAGCAGGTCCACCAGGACCAATTAGAGGCCATGCTGATCGACGAGCGGTTCGGCTCTGACCAACTGCACCAATTTTCCCAACATTTCGACTCCGTTCGGGGGGAACCCTCGAATGCTGGTGAGACTCATACCGACCACATTACGGGTCAGGTCGAGCGGATCTCCCTATCCGACCCTGTTCATGAGGTATTAGAGAGGGCCGGCTCTACCGCGAGCCAGATCTGTTCGACCTCCTCTTGGTTCAACAACTTTTCCCTTCCTCAGTTGCCGGTCGAGCAATCTGAAGAATGTCTGGCTCTGACTGCTCTGAAGGTACATTGTCTTTTGCGCTTTGTCTTTATTTTATTCTCTGTAATCAGTACTAACTCTCGAACAGTATTCTGTAGATGGGTTTGTACACCCTTCAGATGCGGGAGGCCCGCCTGGCCAAGGAGCGGGAACTGATTGTTGTCCAGGCTTCTGCTGAGCAACATGCTGCTGCTGCCATCGCCTCTCTGGAGGCCGATCAGAAAGCCTTTGCGGAGGAAAAGCAGAGGCTGGATGCTGAACTTGGTACCCTTCGGGTCCAACTCGCGGCTTCCCAGGCGAAGGTCCTTGCCGCTGAGGCCGCACAGGTCAAATTCGAAGAAATGCCCTCCAGCATCCCGGACGGTCCCTATGAAGTGAACTTGGATCTGTCCGCCGTCCGGGACACGTTTAAATCCTCTGATGAATTCTCCATCATCAAGGATGAACATGCAAGGGCCCAAATCTCGTTCGCCTTTGGGGCGTACTTGAAGGGTTTCCCCAAAGGCGCTGGTCGACTATCGGCAGGGGTGGCCCTCTTGGATAAGGACCCCGAGGCCAAAAAATGGAACGACTCCATTGTCTCAGATCTTTATGGCAAAATTGGCCAGGTCTTGCTGCGTCCCTTCGTCATTCAGCTTCAAAATCAACTGGGGAGGCCGGTTCAGGCTTCTGATCTCCCCTCAGATGACATTATCCAGGCGCAGTTCGAGAAATTTCTGCGAGCCCAACAACGGGAAGCTGATCGAGCTGCGGGAAAAGAGCCTGAACCCCCGTCTGATGATGATGAGGATGAGGACGAAGAGGGAGATGACATGGCCCCCGGTCAATAATTCATATGTACTTTTTTAATTCTTGTTGTAATTTTCTTTTTTCCAAGTAGCTTGTATTTCCCGGTCAGTAGCACCGATGAATATATATCCCTCTTTTGCCTGAAACTTTCTGTACTGTCTTTTCTGTCTTTAATGCATGTTTCCTAACTTATTTCTTGCTCAAATATTCTTAATGTCGTTGATCGCCGTTCGGGCATAAGAAAGTTCTGATAATTTATTTAAGGAAAAACCCCTTCTTCCCGGTACTCTGCCGTTCGGGATTCATATCAAAATTTTGGACTTAGCACCTTCTCGCTTCATATAATCTCTTACAACGTTTATAGCCGGTCGGGCTTCAGTTCAATCCTTAGGATAGCTTTTTTGACGTTGATAGCCGGTCGGGCTTCAGGTCAACTTTTAAGACTTGGCCGTTTTCTTTTAAATAACCTTTTACAACACGGATGGCCGGTCGGGCTTCAGGTTGACATTTAGGACTTAGCATTTTTCTAAACAGCAAGCCCCTGTGATCTTTGCTAATCCTCTGTAAGCCCGTCCGGGGTACGTGCACAAAAAATGAATCATAAATACCCCAGATTAGTCGTAACCACCCAATGCCACATGTTGCTCATGGATTAGGGATTTGTGCGGCACTTTCCCTATTTATAGAGAGGTGCTTCCCCTAATTTCTCCTGCTGTTTTCTCATTTTTCCTCAAGCTTTCTCTCTCTAGAATCCCCAGAATTCCCTTGCATACTCTCAGGCCTTCTCTCTCTAGAATTCCCAGAGTTCTTTCAGCGTTTTTTATGTACTACTCCTCTAGCTCAGAATCTGAAGAGATGCCTTTGATTCGTAAAAGCAAAACATCCGCTGGTAATCAGGCTGAAGGCTCCTCGTCCCAAACACCTAAACCCGCCAATCCTCAGGCCAGCAAACATATCGAACTGCCACAGGAGGACGGATGTCTGTCCGGAGATGACCTCCAAGTTTACAACAAGGGGATGCCCGAGCGGCCACCCCGCATTGCCCTACACTTCAATCGCATACGCAAACACAAACAACGTCTCCCAGAAGATGTTGAACGGCAACTCAGCCAATTGTTGCCCCCACCAAGAGAATACTATGCCGGATTCATTCGGCACCCTATGAGGCACCGATCGGGGCACGTGCTAGTGCACCTTTATGCTCTGACTGCTGGACTTCGGTTCCCTCTCCATTCATTCATAGTGGAGTTCTTACGCCGGGTTGCTGTACTGCCCGCTCAGTTCGTGCCCAGCTCCTACCGCATTCTGACATGCTTCATTATCCGGTGCCATGAGTTGAGGATTACCCCAAGCGTCGATCTGTTCCTTTATCATTACTGCTATCAACCATACTGGACGACCGGGTACCTGAAACTGGTAGCTCGTTCTGACCGTCAGCTGTTCACAGAGAACGTTACCCCGCAGGCTGACTGGGAGGAGCGGTTTCTGTTCGTTCGGGTAGGTGATTCTCTACCATTCCCGGATAGGTCGAACGCATATCCCGTTCGGGATTCTCTGCCCAGGGTAGACGCCGTTCTGCGCTCCCAAGCTGAGTCTTTGCGGATGGGAGGGACCAGAAGTCTTCGCAGCTTTGTCACCACTTCTAGCATGTTATCTGCTGGAATCGGTAAGCATAGTAGGGCTTTAACCCGATCATCCTTCGCTCTCACAATTCAACTTCTTATCTTTTACTTCTCTTTCTTGTAGGCGTGATATCTCCCATACCCGTCCGGCGCTCTATCTCTTTTGCTAAAGGGAAGGAGAAGATGATAGCCGATCGTGACTCGGCGGAGCAAACCCGCAAAAAGCGCAAAGGAAATGATGGCGATCACCTGATCCCGATCGACCATGTGGTTGATTTGACCGGGTCGGAGGTCGAGCCCAAAAGATCGGCGCCTGCCAACAAACCAACTCCGGTTCTTACCGCCAAACCGATCGATGATCGGATGTTTGTTGAGTTTTCAAATATGGGGCCCAGATCAGAAGGGAGGTATCTGTTCGGCCTGATGCCATCTTCTATCTGGTGTCATACTGCGATCAAGGTTCCCCCGAGCTTCACCAACTTGACTCACTGGTCGGACCTTTTTGAAGCATGTCACCAGAAGCACTCAAGGTATATTTCATTCCGACCCATGCCTTTCTATTATTCATGTTTTACCTTGTCTGACTTTTATTGAAATCTTGTTTTCAGGCTGGTGTGTATTATCACAAGGCCTTTCTTGCTGCTGAGAAGGAGATGAAAGCCCTGGCCAGCGATCGGGACGACGGCCAGGTCCTCCTTTCTGCCGCTCGGAAGTTAGCGACCGACCTTCAAGAGCAGGCCAAAGAGGGTGAGAAGGCAAAAGCTGCTCTGGCCAAGATGCAGGAGATGTCCCGTCGTCGCGACCGGGAGCTTAAAGAACTCCGGGCCAAGGTGCGGGCTGCTGAATCTGCTGGTATTAAATTTGATAAGGCCATTGGAGATCATCTGCCCGAACCCTACACGGTCAATACTTCTCAGAATGCTCAGCAATCGGTAGTGGATTTTCAACGGGGCAAGGCGCTGAACGTCGCTCTGGAGAACACGGCCCGACAATTCCTAGGTCCTCACCTTGGCCAATTTTTGCGTGAGAGCTCAGATCCTATCAAGGCAGGGATCGACCTCCTGGACAGCACGCCGGAAGGGAAATCTTTCTTGGATGTCCTGACCGAGAAAACCGTAAAGCAAAGTCAGGACCTGCTTCTGGACAGGAATCTTGAACTGATCTTAGAGCGTTTCCCCAAGCCGTTCGATCCTGATGAATTAGGCTTCGACGATCTGTTCGGGAATACGTACGATCGCGTCATGGAGAAAAGATCCAAAGCAGCGCCTGACGATGCAGTGCAGGTAGGGAGCTCTCAGCCTACATCCTCCTCGAACGGCAATCCTCCAGTAGTGTAGCCTTCTTTCCTTATCTGTTGTCTCTTTTCTTGTATATTCGTTCTTCTTGTATATTCCGGTTAGTAATGCCGAAGAATAAACTGGACTTCTTTCCTTTGTCTGTTGTATTCTTTCTATTCTTCCTATGATTTTTTGTTCACAATCTTTTCTACGTGGCCGAACCTTACTCGGCTCATATATCTTTATATCTGACACCTTTTCCGAACCCGTTTTGATCCCTTTTCCTGTTCGTGACGCACGGGTTCAAAACTCTAGCTGAGGTGAATTCCTCCAAGCCGTTTTGATCGTGACCACAGGGTCAAACTCTCAGTTGGGATAGGGGCTCCCTCCAAACTGTTAACCCGTTCGACATTCGGTCATCCGGAATGATTTCACGTGTTAACAAGCTGAGGTGAGACTCTCTTCACAATTGTTCTGACACCTTTCCCGAACCCGTTTTGATCCCTTTTCCTGTTCGTGACGCACGGGTTCAAAACTCTTAGCTAAGGTGAATTCCTCCAAGCCGTTTTGATCGTGACCACAGGGTCAAACTCTCGGCTGGGATAGGGGCTCCCTCCAAACTGCTAACCCGTTCGTCATTCGGTCATCCAGAATGATTTCATGCGTTAACAAGCTGAGGTGAGACTCTCTCCCTTCCAAACCCATAATTCCGATGCATTCCGAACTGTTCTCTCTGGCTCGTATCATCCATATTAGGGGTCTGAGGTAACCCTTTTAGAACTGTAAGCAAGATCACCGAATTTGGGTCATTCCTTACTTATAGCTAAAAGGGCGACTAGCTTCCAAGTCAAGTTTTATGACTGAGGCGAGATTTTTCAAAACCATAGTTCCGATTCCCCGGGCGACAATCCGTACCTTATCCGAACGTCGTTCGGTTAATCCATATCTTACAGTCTTGACACCATCTCCAAGCCGTTTTGATCCCTTTGCCCGTACGTAATTACAGGGTCGACTTTGGCTAAGTTGACGACTCAGCTCCCTCCAAGCTGTTAACCCGTTCGTCATTCGGTCATCCAGAATGATTCTACGTGTTAACAAGCTGAGGTGAGAATCACTGTCCTTCGAACTCCAGGCCATTTTGATCCCTTCATCAATGCGTAATTACAGGGTCAAAACTCTTGCTGAAATAATGGCTCCCTCCAAATTGCTAATATGTTCGTCATTCGGTTTTCCAGAATCGACTATCATATTAACTGCTGAGGTGAGACTATCTGAGCGTCAATCTCCCAGCCGTTGGCTGAGAATGACTTTCCTTCCATGCTGTTAACTCGTTCGTCATTCGGTCATCCGGAATGATTGAGTTAACCACGGGCACCGATTTTCTGAGCCTCAATTCTTCAAGCCGTTTTTGATCCCTTTATTCTTACATAATTCTAGGGTCAAAAACTCTCTAAACTGAGAATTCATTTTCCTTCCATGTTGTTAACCCGTTCGTCATTCGGTCATCCGGAATGATCGAGTTAACCACGGGCACCGATTTTCTGAGCCTCAATTCTTCAAGCCGTTTTTGATCCCTTTATTCTTACATAATTCTAGGGTCAAAAACTCTCTAAACTGAGAATTGATTTTCCTTCCATGCTGTTAACCCGTTCGTCATTCGGTCATCCGGAATGATCGAGTTAACCACGGGCACCGATTTTCTGAGCCTCAATTCTTCAAGCCGTTTTTATCCCTTTATTCTTACATAATTCTAGGGTCAAAAACTCTCTAAACTGAGAATTGATTTTCCTTCCCTGTTGTTAACCCGTTCTTCATTCGGTCATCCGGAATGATTGAGTTAACCATGGGCTGAGTTTGTGTGGAAGTTATGTCTCCCTCTCTATACATTTTTTTAGAGGTGGCAACAGCCGTTTTTACTGATAAAATTTCCTCAGATGCTCCACATTCCAAGTTCCTGCCGTCGGCCTTTGGTATTTTGTAGGCCAAACGTTCCTGAAGCATACTTCTTGCATACTTGGTAGGGGCCTTCCCAATTTTGTGCCATTTTGCCCCCTTCGAGCGGTTTGCTTTTCTCTCTCTTTCTCAGCACCAGGTCCCCTATCTCGATTGGACGAACTTTAACCTGCTTGTCAAAATATCTTCTCGTGGCCCTGTGATACTCTTCCATTCGTGCCGCTGCCAGATCCCTTCTTTCTTCTATGAAATGCATTTCGGCCCGTAAGTTGTCTTCATTCTGTTCTGGGCTGTAATGCACCGTTCGGTGTGTAGGAACTAGGATCTCCGTTGGTACTTTGGCTTGGAAACCATAGGCAAGGGCAAATGGAGTCTCTCCCGTGGCCGTTCGGGGTGTGGTCCTGTAAGTCCATAGAATATAATTCAACTGATCAGGCCACGATGAGGAGTATTCTTCCAGCTTTTTTTTCATACCATCCATGATAGTTCGGTTCATATTTTCTACCTGGCCATTTGCCTGAGGGTATGCGACGGACGCTCTGGAATGCTTGATTCCCCATTTGACCAGGTAGTTCTCAAAATTTTGGCTCACGAACTGCCTTCCATTATCAGTTACGATCTGTTCAGGGATTCCGAACCGGCAAATGATATTTTTCCAGACAAACTTCTGGCATTTGACATCTGTAATGCTGGCCAGTGGCTCGGCCTCTACCCATTTGGTGAAGTAATCTATCCCCACAATGATGTACTTGTTGTTTCCAGGTGCAGTAGGTAGAGGACCTAACAGGTCTATTCCCCATCTTGCGAATGGAAGGGCCACCGTCATTGGAGTATAGAAAGTGGCAGGCCGTCCAGGGACCGGCGCGTATAGTTGGCATACCTTACATTTCCTAGTATGCACGAAGCAGTCCTGTTGGATAGTTGGCCAATAATACCCTTGCAAGATGATTTTTCTGGCCAGTGTCTTGGGCCCTTGGTGGCTGGAACAGATACCTTCATGAATTTCTTCCATTACAGCTGCCGCTAGATCGGGTGGGAGACATTTCAGATACGGCCCACCAAATGTCTTTTTGTACAGCTGCCCGTCCACCAATTCGAACATGGAAGCCCTCCTCTGGATGCATTTTATTTGATAGGCAGGATTTTTATCTTGTGGGAGGGTTCCGTCTTTCAGGTAGTTGGTCATATCTACGACCCAGCTCGGGATGGCATAAGATATGGCCTCGATCTGGAGCACCATGATTGCTGGGGTTGCCAATGTTTCCCGATGGGCAAAACGTTGGATATGAGCCGGGATCTCCTGTGCCCGATCGTCGAACGATGCATTCTCTAATTTGGACAGGATATCTGCTTCAGTATTTTCGATTCTGGATATCTGGTCGAGCACCACCTGTTCAAATTTACGTATCTGCTCCTCGACCATTTCCTTGTAGGCCTTCATCCTTTCTTCTTTGGCCTCAGCAGTGCCGTTCACTTGATGTACCACCAATTGACTGTCCGATCGGACTTTTAACCGATCGGCGCCCAGGGCCCTTGCATACTTTAAACCAGCAATGAGAGCCTCATATTCAGCCTCATTGTTGGTCACCTTGAAATCAAAATGAATAGAATAATATGCTTTGAACCCCTCGGGCGATGTGATCACAGCTCCAGCTCCACAACCTTTGGCACTAGATGCTCCATCCACATACATTTCCCACCAGTTATCCATCCCGTTGTTCTCCGAATCTTTTTCTGAGGGCCGAGCGGTACATTCTGCAATGAAATCTGCCAGGGCCTGCCCTTTGATAGTAGGCCGGGGTTTGAAATCTACCTCGTATTGCCCGATCAGGAGACTCCACTTGGTAATGCGCCCACTTGCCATAGGATTTCTCAAGATGGTGGCTAATGGCTGGGTAGTATATACAGTTACCGGATGGCTCTGGAAATACGGGGCCAGACGTTTAATGGCAGCTATCAGGGCCAGTACATTCTTCTCTAGCAAGGTGTACCTGGTTTCCGGGCCGTTCAACGCCTTGCTCACAAAATAGATTGGCCGTTGAACGCCATCTTCTTCTTTCAACAGTACTGTGCTTACGGCCAAGTCAGCTACAGCAAGGTACATATACAGATGTTCCCCTGGTTCGGGTTTTGTCAAGACCAGGGGGGAAGACAGATATGTCTTGAAATCCTCAAAGGCCGTTTGGCATTCAGCCATCCACTCGAAAGGGTTGGCTTTCTTCATGATCTGGAAGAACGGGATAGCTCGATCGGCCAGTTTGGATAGGAATCTGCTCAGGGCTGCTAGCCGACCGGTCAATCTCTGCACTTCCTTGAGATTTCTCGGAGCCTCCATGTCCACAATTGCCTTTACTTTTTCTGGATTGGGCTCAATCCCCTTCTCGCTCATCATGTACCCCAAAAATTTGCCTCCTCTTACAGCAAATGCACATTTCTTGGGATTCAGCCTCATATTCGCCTTTTGCATTATCCCGAACACCTTTTCTATGTACAGGACATGGTTTTCCTTCTTTTTGCTCTTGATCAGGATGTCATCAACGTAGGCTTCCATTGTGACACCCAGCACATCTTTGAACAACATCCCGATCATCCTCTGGAAGGTTGCCATTGCGTTCTTTAATCCGAATGGCATGACAATGTAGCAAAACACGCCATCCGAAGTAACGAATGCCGTTTTCTCTGCATCGGCCGGGTGCATGAATATCTGATGATAACCCCGGAAAGCATCCATGAAGCTCAGTAGCTCACACCCGGCGGTTTCATCCACTAGCAGATCGATCCTCGGCACTGGGTAGGGATCCATGGGGCACACTTTATTTAGATCAGAGTAATCCACGCACATTCTCCAGGTAGATTGTTTTGGG
Organism: Cuscuta europaea; assembly: GCA_945859875.1. Taxonomy (NCBI): domain Eukaryota; kingdom Viridiplantae; phylum Streptophyta; class Magnoliopsida; order Solanales; family Convolvulaceae; genus Cuscuta; species Cuscuta europaea. The sequence continues at coordinate 5,157,767 of CAMAPE010000041.1, forward strand.
GCTAGAACCACATTGGATAGCCATTCTACGTGGATCACCGGACGGATGTGCTTTATCCTTAGTAAGGTGGCCACTTCCTTCTTTGTGAATTCCCGCCGTTCGGTTGCTTGATACCGTTTCTTCTGTTGGACCAGTTTTGCATCAGACCGAACGACAAGTTTGTGACATATTATTTCTGGATCAATGCCGGGCATATTTTTGAGGACGGCGATCACGCCATCCCGGATATCAACCTCCAGATCTACCCCAATAGCAACCTTACGGTTCGGGGGGAAGTCGAGGTCGATTTGTTCAAGAAGGGTGGCGGGCTCCGGGTGTGCCTCGAACTCCGTTCGGTGGGTTTCCACCTCAATTGTATTCACCCGCATCCCACGAGTGTTCATCTGTTTCAGGGCCTCCCGATAACATGTCCGGGCTGTTGTTGGGTCAGTTCTGGCCACCCCTACCCCAGTGTCTGTGGGGAATTTGATGCATGAGTGGCGGACAGAGGCTATTGCCTCCAGATCTTCCAATCCCGGTCGGCCCAATATGGCATTGTGGGCGCACTTTATATCTACCACCACGAACGTCATCCGGAGTGACGCTCTGTGGGTTTCATCCCCAATTTCAACCATTAATTGGATGGTCCCTTCCGCCTCGATGCAGTTACCGGTAAAACTCGCCAGTGGAGTCTGCAGGTGGGTCAGTTGGCTCCTTTGTAGACCCATTTTCTCGAATGATTGTAGATACAATACATTCACACTGCTCCCAGTATCAACCAGTACTCGGCGGATCAAAGCATTGTCAATACACATGCTTATCACCAGTTCATCCCTGTGGGGGCTTGGAGAATTGGGTAAATCAGCTGGCCCGAACGTGATCGGGTCTGTCCTTCCTTTCTTCTGGGGGGGAGCGGAGACGGATCCCACATAAAGACTTTGCTCGAACCTTTTCCGTTCGGCGTTCGAATCTCCGGTCTCCCCGCCCCCAAATATGACCTTGACCTCCATTCGAGGCTTCTTTCCAGGGCCTCCCGAGCCCTCTGGCTCATCCCTGGGAGGAACATACACATCATTTTGAGGCTGGGCGTCACGTTGAGCATCCCGGCGCCAGCTATTAGGTTTCCTGGCCGGTTTTAACGTGCCCATTGCATTCGGCTCTTTGTTCACATATTTGCCCAGATGGCCCCTTCGGATCAGATCCTCAATTGCTATTTGTAGGGCCCTGCAGGCATTGGTGGCATAACCCTTTATGTTGTGATATTTACAGAAAGCATTGTCATCCGTTCCCATGAACTGTCCAGAATCAGTCGGGATGGGAATATTGTCCCTCTCGTGTTGATAGATGGTCGCTATTGATAGGACCAGGGGTGTAAATCTCCCTTGTTTGGGAGGTAAAGTGGCCGCTGGGCTAGGACCCAGCCGATCGGCCAGTCTGATCGGGGCAGCAGGCGTAATGACCTTATCCCTGATCATTATCTCCTCTTCTAGGGCGGCATGCTTGCGAGCCCTATCTAACACCTCGGCGTACGCCGTACCCGGATTCTTCTTCAATTCTTTGTACAACTCCCCCGTTCGGAGAGCATTCGTGAACAGGGTAATGGCGGTATCATCCGTCATGTTTCCCACTGTTAAAGTTTCATCCCTCCACCTTTTCAGGAATTGGTTGAGGGTCTCCTTGGCGTTTTGCTTCACGTTGGTCAAATAGCTGAAATGCCGTTTGGGATTGGCACTGGAAGCAAATTGAGCCAAGAATAACGCTGATAATTCGGCAAAGCTATTGATTGACCCGGGCTGTAGTGTCCCGAACCATTCCTGGGCAGGCCCCCTGAGCGTGCTGAAAAACAACCGGCAAATGGCGGCCTCGGGTGCTCCTAGCAGCATAAGTCCCCCTTGGTAACTCCTCAGATGTACGTGGGGATCTCCCACCCCATCGTAAATTTGGCCGGTCGGGGGCTTGGCACCCCCTTGGATATCCGCGTACATGATCTCCCTAGTAAACGGGGAAGTAATTCCCAGCTGAACTGGCGCAGGTTGTACAGGTACCCTGTTCATCTGGTCCCGCATTTCATTCATTTGCCTCCTCATCTCGGCCATCTCTTCCTCCTGGGCCGTCAAAGGGGGCGGTGGTGGAACTCTCATATCCGTACAGTCCCGGTCCCAATGCCGCTGAGGGGCCCTAGTATTTTCCCGCTCGGCATACTGGAAATGATGATCGACTGGAGTTGGTCCTCTAGCTTGCGACCCGACCGGGGTTCGGTCACTGGGACTGGGATGCGCTGCTGGTGGGGCGCTACGTCGATTATCCCGATGGGTATGGGAACGGGATGACGCTGTGGTTGTTTCCGCGTGTGGAGTTTCTCCTGTAAAGCTGGAAACTCCTACCTCTTCGTTCGCCATATGCTGCATGAATTGGGCCATGTCACGCATGGCCTGGGGATTTCTTCTCAGAGATTCGGGAATCACAAAATCCCCATTAAAACGAGGATACGATCCTCGACTGGATTGTCCCTGGGGGTTTTGACTCCCCGGGGTGTGACTCCTCCCGTGATGGTGTGAACCGTCGTTTGTATGATAGGAACTGATTCTGACCATTTTTGAAAAAATAGAGGTTTTTTGGATGTTTAGAAAGTGAAACTTTTTGCAAGTTTCCCACAGACGGCGCCAATGTTGAGGGTAAGTCCCGTAGATCCGAAAGCCCAACACGAACTTTGGATATATCAGGAATGGCCCAGAATCAAAGCGTATAAGAAAATATAAGATCTGAACTAACTAAAACTCGAAAGCTCACTTGTATTAATTAACCAATCTTATTACAAGGAATTTCCCGATCGGTAAGTCGGAAACTATGCTTTAATACAAGAAATAAGGGCAAATAATTCTATTCTAGAGCTTGAGTATTGAAATGCTAACCCTTACAATGACTTGAAACCTTCTATTTATACTAATGGAGAGCATGGGCTGCCTCTTGCTGATTGGCCGTTGTTCCACCGACTTGGTCATCCATGCTTCCATTTGCTGATGTCATAGTCTGGCATTAATTGCACCTGGCCACTTGCTGGTTGGCCGTTGCTCGAACGGGATGTCGGGCTGTACTGAAGATGCTGTCAAATTGGCCCAAGTATGATATATAGTCCGAACTCCGTTCGGTATGTCTTCTTACTGGGCCAATCTTTATTTGGGCCGAACTCCGTTCGGTATGTCTTCTTACTGGATCTATTCATCATAGAGTGATGGGCCCGTTGCTTGGGCCGGATATCTTGGGCCTTCCCGATCTGGGTATTGAGCCTCTAGGTCAATATCCCAACAATATCATAAGCAATACCCTAGGGAATAAGCTAGAAGTTGAATTTTGTCTTGCTCCTTTAGAACTTCAGATTTTAGGCCTATAGATTTTTTCTCTTCTACCCATAGTTACGGAGAAAATAGATCTAAAAAGTAACTATTACCAAACCACCCTTTTCCCTTTTTCGCTTCTGAAATAATTGTTTTTTTTTATGGTAAATATGTGTGTATGTGTATATATCAGATACTAGCAAAACTAAAATATTGATGAACTAAAAGAGAGCTTAAGGAGAGTTTGAGCGGGGATGGTGGAATCTGAGATCAAGGATCTTATAGATGCTACAGAGATTTACAATAGTGATATATTAATAGACTACAAAGAGTCTGTAGCTAGTAAAGTACTCTTGAGCAAGTTGGAAAGGTAAAGAAAGGTTGGGGTGATAAATTGATTCGGTCTTATTGGACATTTAAATTGATGTAGTTTAGTTTAGATGTCATTTGAAAGAAAGGCAGAATTATAGTCACTTTTAAATTTATATTTCTGCAATCTAATCGTAAATTGATTCAGTCATAATGACTCTTAGGTAAATGAACACATTATTGATGATCATATCTTTCTTGGATATTATCTCATAATTCGTTAGGGTCATCCACTAATAAATATTCAGAATTTAAGCTCATGTGAACATGACGACAAAGAGAAACAACTTTTACCTTATTTTGAGAAGTTTACTGAATTATTTTCAACTATTTTGTTCCGAAGGACATTTAATTTTAAAGACAATAAAGTCTCCTTTGCTAATATTTTTCATTTCAGGTAATTCTGGTCAGATAAATTAAAGACATCAAATTCTCCATTGCTAATATTTTCCATAATACCACAAGAAGATGATGATTTCAGAGATTTGGAAGAAATTCATGTTGATAACGTGTTATGAAATGAAAGAAAAATTAACATTAGATTAGAGAGGTTATATTAATAATACGCTTATTGGCGTTCTTGAACTGAAAATTAATACAAGATAAAGAGAAGTCTTCTATTTATAGTAGAAAGTGTAAGTTCATTTAAATTAGGAAATAAATATAAATCACATAATTATCACCTTGAAGTCATTATTACGATTTTCTTAATTATTTTGATATTGGTGATAATAAATTCCTAATCATGAATACTATAAGGGGTTTTTCCCTTGAATATTACGTAGTACCAAATTAAAACTGAATTCTAAATATGTGACTACTTTTTTAAAAGGATAAAAATGTGACTAAGGAGATCACATATTTGGAAAAACATGATGTCACTGTATTTCTTATGTCACTGTCAGATTTTTATGTCACTATTATATATCACTATTAGCTATTTATATGTCACTTTTGAATGTCACTATTGCCGTAAAATATGTCACTATTGTCATGAAACATGTCATTATAACCGTCAGAAAATTTCCAGCAACTTTTTCCAGCAAAATTGTACACCACCAGCGGCCACCACCGATCACCACCGTCAATGACTTGCCACTGCCCAATAGTGACCAACTGCCCTGTCGTTGACATCTCGCCCTTGCACCTCTCCGGCCCTGACAACCACCAACCTCTCATCTCCGGTCAAATTCAATAACCTCACTGCCTCCTCCAGTTAGGTGATCAGTCGCCCTACCCTCTCTAGCCCCCCTCCCCAGCCCACTCACAACCACCGTAAACCTACCCATGCTACCACCGCACCCCTGCCAGCCGTTGGCCGTCGCAGCCCCAAGTCGGACCACAACCCTCCCAATCACAACCCCAGGCTCGCCTCCAACAACTTCCTCCATCCATAGCCAGTAATTTCAATTGCAAAATCCTCCTCCTAATCCCAATTAACAGAAACCAAACCTTAAGATCGTTCTCCTAATTCAAATCTCAATTGAAGAAATTAATCGAAACCAGTTGTTGTGCTCTCGAGAAACAAGTAATAGAAGAAGCAGCCTATATGAATTGCAGCGGCGGGGGAGGCTGTCAGTTCCACAGGCGACAACCGGATGCGTAGGATTTGCGACAGCAGGGGAGTGGCAGCGGAGCCGGCGCTGTGTTTGGCGTCGTTGTCGGTCGAACTCGCCGAAGTGGAAAACCACTTGTGTCCGCCTTCATTGTCGGCCGATCTCGCCGAAGTGGAGGTTTCCGGCGTCGTTCGAGTGGCAGACGAGTGGTAGAGGGCGGCATCTCCTGGCTGGTCTTCATGGAGCGGTGGTGAGAATGAAACCAGTGGCGCCGCCGACCATGGATCGGAAGGGAGCAGACAGATGGATATGCATGGCTTGTGGATATGGTCTGTGGGGAGATTCTGGACTTATGGAGTTGGGCGTAGAGGAGGCAAGAGACACACGATAGATTATTAGCTTCACGGAATTTACTCACTTTTTTGTCTAATTCAATTTTGGTCATATTTATGTCTTTCAAAACTGCAGCAGTACTATCTCCGTCATTCTTTCTACTATAAGATGACTAGTTCATTTATATTTTAACAATTCTATATTTCTACTTTTCTATTACGATGACATCTTCTCATCATTTTTCTATCTTTTTCACAATTTTCAAACAACATAATGTTGTCTATTATGAGTATTATTAATTAGAAGGAAAATCAACAATATTTAATTAACCAACAATTAAATATAAGTTGCTCAAAAAATTTGAATGCCTTCCCGATTGAAGTTTTAGCTGAAATTTGGTATGAATAAACTAGACTTAATGAATAAGTTGCCCAAAAAAAATCATCAAAACATTCCACCGGAAATCGCCCCAAATGGCGACGGCTGGACAGAACCTCCTATATAAGGACTTATTTGACATTTTTATGTAAGTTCGAGTACTTATCTGACATTTTTCCCTTAAAAAACACTATATTTAATTTTTAACCATGTTATCATTGTGTAGAAATACGTAGTATAATGTTGTGTATGTGGAGGAAAGACAAATTCTATTCGTGTACGCCTACACGTCCCAAATTTGAGTCCATTTTTGAACCAAATTATTTAGTGGTTTTAATAAAATTTACTACGTATATTATAACCGATCAAATTAAGATGATGTTATCATTCAAAATACGCACAACTGCACGATTGAAATTTATGGTCCAAGCTGATCGCTATCATAACATTTTATTGGTATAGTTCAGCTACAAAATGCAACGTGTCCCACCGGAGTTCAATTATGCAGCCCAGATATTTAATTTAGGACGGCAGCTAAAAATATTCATTAAATCAGCTCCACCGCTAGCCCATATCCATATATCTATTCTGGTTTATTTTAGTAATACTATCTATATCTATATCTATATGCGTAGTATTATAGATTTAGTAACATTGGTGATAGTCTTTGACACGTGTCATTCTTAAAAAACACCTCTGCCACATGGCACTTCTACATGCATCACCTCTATCTCTATTGATATTTAATTTAGTAATCATTTGGCCGAACTAGTTACTACGCCAATTTTGACCAAACTACCTCAAGTGTGAACCTGCCCCTCTTCAATCATTCTCTAATAATCAGCTTTCAATCAAATCAATATCTCTATTTCCATATTCACTTGTTGCATTCCATCGTGTGGATCCATTTGCATTACAAGTAGCATTAACCCACGGTACAACACCTCTTCATCCTTCCCTACAAATCAGCTTTCAATAGAATCAATAAACATCCACATTTATTTAAATATTAATACATTACCATATTAACTTTTTGTCTACAACCGTGAGGGTTCATTTTAGTGTTACCATATTGAACCTGCGTTCAAATAATTTTATTACCATATAATACCTATGTTCCCTACAAATCAGCTCTTCATCTTTCATTATAAAACCTCACTAAGCTATTAACGAGTGCATTGTTCTCACTACCTTGAGAAATGACTTCTCCTATCACGTATGATTCAATTTCGAGTGTTTCAACTGTGAAAGACAATTGGAATATTAAGGCAATCTTAGTGCGCTTATGGTTCGTTCTAGAGACTAATTCATCCAGGCCAAATAATCATCGCTCATTGGATATGCTTCTAATGGATGAAAATGTATGACGTTCATCACTCTACTTTCTTCATTCTGTAATTTCATATTTAGTGAAAATCAGATAGTATATATCAATATATATATATATATATATATATATATATATATATATATATATATATATATATATATATGTGCACACAACAATATGTATATACCATCTTTTCTCAAATAACAATGAATATTCATAAAAATGTAAGCAGTAATATTTTACATGTTTTTAGTTGTCACATTGCAAATCAGATTTCTAAGTATAAATATTTATATTCATTGAATTTGTGGGTGTCTTCTAATATTGGATAATACATTTACTTCATGCTTTGGGGATATGAGACTTTACATTACTATTTTTATGCTTTCTGGTGTCATCCCATTTTGAATAATAAATGTACTTTATTTATAACAAATTTTCATATTATATACTCAATCATATGTATTCATTTAGTGAAATTTTATAAGTGGTCGTTTTATCATTGTAGGGGTGCACAATTCATGCCTCAATTCGTAAGGCCCTTATATACCGCTTTCAGAATATTTTATCAGAAAGAACAGTTTATTCTATCCGTGCCTTCACCCTCGCTTCCAATACTGGAGATTTTAGGCCTACTTCGCATAAGTACAAAATAAATTTTCAAATTCAGATGAAGGTAATAAAGGTTGAAGATGAAACACTGCTCAAAAACAGTTTCTCATTGGTTCCGATTAGCTCAATTTTAGCCAGAGAAATTGATATGGAAGTTTTAGTTGGTATGGTTCTATAACCAAAGTATGCTTATAACAGTTCAATTCAAATTGATTTCAATTAGAGCTAATAACCTTTTTCATTGTTTCGAAGATGTGATCAGATTTGCGACGTATTATGGAAAAGAACACGAGATGGAGATAAATGGGACAAAGTCCAAAAGAAATTATATTATCTTAGAAGCTGACAGGTATCCATTTGACAATATAATACTATTCTTAACATGTGTTTTATTGCGCTATTACCTAAACTCTAATGACTTCAACAATGCCTTTTATGCTTAGCTGCAAAATAAGATGCATTCTATTTCAACCATATGTTGATGAGTTGAACCTATTTCTCTCTTCGGGGAAGAAAGATAACGATGTTGTCATAGTGCAGCTCGCTAAAGCGAGACGTTACAAAGGTTCTAATTTTTTTATGTGATCATTTTATTATTTTATAATATGCCCTTATGTTTGCTATACTAACTCATGCATTTTTCAGGAATAATAATGCATTTTTATTCCCTTATGTTTGATCGTGAAGCCTCTATGATGTGGAATAAGTCATGTGTTGAAATGCTTGATGAGCTAGATAAGGTAAAACTTCATTGTAAAAAAGTCACAGATAAAAAATAGTTAAAGATTATTTGTATGATTTGGTTTTATTAAATATATTTAAGCAGGATGGTTCGTTAGCATTGCCTAAGCAGTTAACTGATATGGTAGATAAAGAACTACTTTTCAAGGTTGCATATAGAAAATCGAGTAACCCTCGCTTCCCTCCTACATTTCCTATAAAAAGGGTATGTGATGATGCTGCAATCATTCAGAAATTTAAGGAGCTACACTTGCCAAATGTGGTAAATATGCATCTTTTTTCAATATTTCTGCTCAAATAAAAAAATTGGATGTCTTGGTTAACTATTTCTACTTTTTTTGAAGAACTCTGTTTCAGAAAGCTCATGCTCTGTCCGTAATGCATCCATTTCCCCTAATGATACTCTTTCACAGGTTTATATAATACTTTGTTCTTAGAGTAACGAGTATAATGCATATAATTAAATACCTACATACATGCATTATTATATTTTTGTCACTTAAAATGTGTGGTTTCTGGTATACTTTAATAGAATCTGATGTCCAAGTTTGAAGATCTAGACAATGAGTCTCAAATGCAACAGACAATCGAAATAGACATTGCCACAGAATCTGTTGAGATTTCAAATAATAAGAGGGCATATTCTGAAGATACAACATCAAAACCCGAAGGCCACCCGAAGAAAGGCAAAAACAGCACCACGGTAAAGCAACTTCAGACACTTCTTTGAATTATTACACTAAGCATGCTATTTGAGATCCAATATAAAACACTGTGTTGCATGCATATGTTATTGGCTATTTGTAGTTCTTTAAATTTTATTGTGTTTGTGGTCTGCAATTTCATATTTTCAACTACTTCGTGATGATAGTTTAAACTTTTTTGTTTATATCTTACAGTTTAGGAGTGTCCATCAACAATTGGAGATGATCTCCTGCATGCTTCGGATACTCAAGGGGTTGAAGCGGTGTATACCATACATGATGGCGATTTGTGTGTGAGTGACACAACAGCTGGATCAGACCCGAAGTATTTGAAAAAGAGCATAAAAGTTGAAAAGGATTAGATTTCTTCCTAAAGAAGCTTATAGTATTTTCATATGATGTTTAATTTGGTTTTCATACCATTGAACTTTTTGTTTCTTAAATATTGTTTTGCTGCAACCTACATTTGAGAACAATGTTGTTTTTCACATTAAGAGATGCCTTTGAGTAATTTTATACATCTGTGGTAGCAATCTTCCATATAGTTATCGTCTAGATTTTGGCAAAACAGATTTTATGACTCTATAACTTGAGAAAATTACCAAATTACGGGAATCTCCCGTCTGACAAGCCAAAATATGGAAGTTCCTTTTAGGTTACCAAATTACGGTAGTCGAAATTGGCAATTCCGACTGGAGGAGAAGTCCGGAATTAGGGTTGAAACCCTAGTCGGAATTGGGCAATCCGACTAGAGGTAAGTGCCAATTTAATTAAAAAAACCTAGTCGGAATTGGGGAATCCGACTAGGGTATTTTTGATTTTTTTTAAAACAATGCGTTAAAGCGGATAAAATTTATTAAAAACCTAGTCGGAATTGGGAAATCCGACTAGGGTATTTTGATATATTTTTAAAAAAATGACGTGTTTAATTGTGGTTCGAACATTTTACCAACCAACTCGTTTTATTTTCATTTTATTGTTTGCACTACGTGTTTTATTTGTATTCATTTATTCTACCAACTGCATTTATATGGTCACCGTACGTACCCCAATAGCTCATATAAAATGAGTTCATTTCTTTTCAAAATTTTCACTCCAAAAATAATCCTTCTTTCTCTCTTGATATATTTATTACATTTTCTGTTTAGACATTCTTCTCTCATATAAAAATGTCTAGTGAGGGAAATATTGTTGTTATGGTTCATTGGAATGGCTCTACATCTCAAAAAGATGATGAAATAGAGTACTCCATACCTCCTAGGGCGGTACTATTCATTAGTGAAGCAGATGATTATACTACTATACATGAGAATGTTCTAAATCATGTTAGAGGCGACGGATTTTCCGAAATTAAATTAATTTACGGAAAATTGCCAAAATATAAGAATTCTGTATATGTTGCTTCTAGACTATGGCCCATTCACGATGAGCAGACATGGCGTCATTTTTTCCGGATCGCTAAAAATGAGTATGAGGAGTTGCACATTTACGTGGAAGCTTCAGCGACCCCGCCACACACTTTGACGTTCCACGGAACTCCTAGAGAGGAAGGCCCATCATTCGTATATGGTCGGAGGAACAACCGCCAAACGTTTCAGAACTACGAATCTCCTGGTATGTGTTGTTCAAGTTAAATAGAATTTACAATGATTTGGTTTTATTTGTTGTCATTTTAAGAGTGTAGAAGTAGTTAATTTAGTAATTTGTAATTTTTTTAATTTTGATTGTTAAATAGGAATTTCAGAGTAAAAATTGGCTATCTGTCTGTCTCATCTGCACAAATTCAATACTTCTATCTAATTACACAAGAAACACATTGTAGTTCAAATAAATGAAATAACCGGAAGTGGAAGTGGAATTTTAAAAAAAAATTAAAATTTTATCTCCTGTCGGAACACCCAAATCCGACGAGAGCACAAAAAGTTTTTATTATTCAAATAAACTTAAAATTTGTATATAGCGCATAAAATTTCAAAACTCCTGTCGGAACACCCAAATCCGACCAGAGCACAAAAAGATTTTATACTTCAAATAAACTTAAAAATTTTATATATTCCGATAAATTAAAACCAAAAAATTCAAACCATAATTTTATTTTATTTTAGATAGTGTGTTAAAAATTTTGTGTAATAATTTAGTGTTTAAAATTATTTGTTTCAGAATGAAATCCACACGCGAATAATAATATTCATATTTTGTGTAGGGTTTCACGTTATCAAGAAATATATATTCCATTGTGGATTTCATTCACATTATGAATATTATTATTCGCTTTCCCAATGACTATTTATTGTTTCAGAATTCATAAACAACAATAACAACACTCATATTGGTGTCGTGTCTGCCGCATAATTATAATGACAATTGGTGTTTATCATATAATAAGAAGACTATAGATTGTAATGGATGTATGTATAAATATGCAAATATATAAAACAATATAAATTGGAATACAGAAAACCTAAAGAAGGGGGTTTGAAGTAATTAACTTCCATATCCTAACTGATTTTAATTAATTGCAAACCTCTAATCAAGGAAACAATCTAATAATGGAAGAGGACAGTTATGTGCATACGTTTGGTAACCCGGAAGCAATAATAGGAAACTTTTGTAGGAGGGTATAAATAAATTAAATATTCCAATTATGTTTGATCTCCATTAAATGTGTAATACAACTATTACAATGGAATGAATCTCTTTAAGATTCGCTACACATATATGTAAATTGATAAAACACTCAGTCACTGTGAGTACTTTTCATGGAAACTTCATCTCCCAAAACTGGTCGCATATGTGGAACAACATAGAGACAATAACAGTTCACATTTACGAGGTTCATTCTTTATTCATCGATATTAGTTTATGACTATTCATTTGCACACAAACTTTTACTCTATATCCATGTGTTAGTTGAAACTTCAGTGTTGTTTCCCACTCCCTCCATGTCCATGGAGTCTTCTCCAACACAAAGTGGTAGGATGAAAAGAAAGATTCCAGAAGATTCAAGTGCAAGGAAAATTGATGTATTCGAACATTCAAGGCTCGGAAGACCCTCATTGGAGTTCTCCAATGGTAATACTTTTTGTTTTTGCATTATCTTAATGAATTTAAGTGTTATTTATGCGAGGATGTCTTTATTTCTTACATACAAAGAAAACATTAATTGGAGTGGCTTTATACGTGACATGTTTCTTATAACCCTATTGTTTTCACTTGGTCAGATGAAAATTCAACGCCACCAGTTAGGTCTTCTATTCTTCCTACGGATTATTCCCTTTCTAAAGCTCCTCGGATGACTAGAAAGCTTATTAGAAATTCGAAATCTTCCAATCACCACTCAACTCAAGTGACACCTTCAAGGGTCCCTTTTTCCCCATTGAGTATTGGTAAATATATTTGATTTTAATCTCACAAACCTATATGAAATCATCTCACTGTATGCTGAATTTACATTAACTATTGAAGTTTATCCCTTTTCCTTGGCTATGTGCCAGATGCAAATTCAACACCTCCGTTCATCTACTCTAATCCCACTGCACAGTGTACAAGGCCTCAATTTATGAATTTGACCAATGTGAATTCAGTTCAAGTATTGAACTTGGAAGTTCCTATATCGCCTTTAAACAATGGTATTCCATTTAACATTACAATAAATAATGTCGTGCATTGTTGTATGCAACTGTAAATGAGTTTATTGACTTACCATCTTATTCTGAGATATAATGTTCAATGTTGGGCAGCCACCGATTGTACACCTCTAGCCAATTCCTCATTACTTTCCATGGCGTACTCCGTATCTAAAGCTGCACGGATGAGAAGAAAGCTTATAATGAATTCAAAATCTCAAAACACGAAAGCGACCCCACAGTCTAATCAAGCAAACTATACAGATCAGTCAAGTGAATATAATTTAACCCATTTAGTAGAGGGTTCATCTTCTTCACATACCGATTACAATTCAAAGAAGTTTGGAAAGTCTATTCACTTACTGGCTACAGTTGGGTCCAGAACTCTCATTTATGATGAAGGGACCGCTCAAATAAACAACTCTCATCCTGGTATTTTTTGGAGAAAATGATGGATTTACGGGACTTTTGTGCATCCATTCCCAAAATACGAATGTCAGAATTTGGGTATGAATTTACGGGAAATGGGTTTTAGTAATCCGACTTTTTTAGGTTTTTTTTGTGAATACGTCAGCTTCGTCGAAAAAGTAGGGGAGGGAATTGTCAGAAGAAAAAGTCGGATTCGTGTAATCCGAAATTGTGATTTAATTGGTAAAAGAAAAATTCTAATTATCGTAATCCGATTTTCCAATTTGAAAACATGGAGTTCGGACTTGGGATATCATACTAGTGCATGTGTCAGAAGCATGCATGATGCATGTCAGTCTTTTGCAGCATGAAAATATGGAGTTCGGATATGGCTAATCCGAAAACTCAAAGCTCCCGGATTGGTCAGAGCAACTCCATCCGGATCGTGCTTCAGTACACAATTCAACCAAACTTAACCTATTTAAATCTCAAACTTAACCTATTTAAATCTCTTCAATATCATATACAACATACTACCATAAAAATAAATTGAGTTAGAAACAATTATTGAGTATTGTTGCTAATTCTATTCTTCGAGTTCTGGAAATAAAGGTATAGAATTTTAATTATATCTTTACTCTTTACAATTAATTTTTTGGACTGATTGTGTTATGTCAGTCTTAATATTTCGAAAATCTTAATATTAATATGTAATTAATCTTAATTGCTATTAAGATAGTTGATATATGTCATACTAAATAAATAACAATAGAAATAATTAGCCCACACACAACTTATAATTATTTGTAGTATTTCCTTGATAGTAGTTAATTTATGTTGATGATGTAAGCACATTTACTATTTTTCAATTACTCTAATTATTGGTTCACTAATATTTGTTACTCTAATGTATTAATTTAGTCATCATTATTTATTCCCAAATAACCCTATAATATAATTTACTTCATAACATGTACTCCGTATTATAATTGGGCCATAAAAGCAAACATAAATTATAATTACCCTATACTGGTACGATTTTCACAAGCTCGTCTAGAACTAGTGTTGTGGTGGGTATCACCTTACAGGACGTAGAAGTGTTGTCGGGGTTGCCCGTCGACGGAGAACCACTGTCCGGACCTAGGATGAATTCAAAGGCACTTTGGATGCAGATGTGCACGGACTCCGCCGGTTTCACGCCAAACAACAATGACTTAAACACATTTGTAATAAGAATGAATGCCATACAACGTTGGCCAGTACATCAGCACAGCACAAATGAGGAACTCATCACATACACGAGGGTGCTCATTTGGCAACTAGTAGGTGGGTTATTGTTCCCCTCCACTACTGGGAACAAAATAAAATTGTACTTTTTAGAGTTGTTGCAGGGACCACTCGGTGAAGCACGACGGTGGAGTTGGGGCTCAGCGGTATTGGGATTCCTGTATCACAACATGTGCAAGGCTGCCAAAGCCAACAGGAAAAATATTGGGGGGGTGCTTGCTGCTATTACAGATTTGGGCGTGGGAGAGATTGCCCATGGTGCGACCGCGAAACGTTTTGCCATTTCAGAATCTTCAGGATATGCCATATGGCTGCAGGTATAATTTGAATTTTTACATATTAAATATTAGCATATTAGATATATTTGTAGATCACGGTATAATAACTTGTTTTTATAAAGGTGGGCGTGTCGGCACAATTGGGAACAAAGTTCTCGGTATACTCTGCGTCTTTATCGGGATCAGTTGGACGGGATCCGAGAGAACGAGGTTATAATTAACAAATATCATTTTAGTTTAATACATAATTAATATGTATTTAAATTAACTTCAAATAATATTGATCTAGTTCGTGTGGCTCCCATACACAATACAAGACCTCCCCTGGTTCTGCGTCGCAGGAATACAATTGTGGACATCTAATGTGATGCTTATATACTGTGACATTTTTGAGATGTACTACCCTGGTAGATTTTGTCGTCAATTGGGTGCAATGCAACATCGTCCTCTCGCAGCAGAATCACAAGCTAGCCACCATGCAAGTGGTGCAAAAAATTCTGAATGGCCATTGACACTATGGGCTGAAAGGCACAACCGTCGTATCGCAATTGAGTTCGTTGCTGATCCCACCTACACTCCTGCGTACCGTGAATGGTACGCAAAGTTTGGGAAACGACGGATTTGTAATCCGTTACATGGTCGACCTACAACAGGTTATGTACCTACTAATAGGGAGACGAGTACATTGGTAAGTATTTTATGTGTAATTATTCAACTTAGAAATGTTAATTGTTATTTAATAACTTTACTTTTGAATTTTAGATGCAATGTATGAGCGATATCTATCGGCGCATGGCAGCTCCATTTGACGTCGAAGACATCCGCGAGCAAATTGCACGATGCCTTATAGGATTAGATGCCGAAAACGTCCTTCATCAAGACATCATTTTGTATGGGGATGCCCATGATGATGTAATGGATGATCATCCCCCACTTCGGCAGGACCTTAGAAGAGTCGCTCCCACTCGAGGGCGGCGTTACGGACGCGGTTATGTTGCTCCACACATCAACAATGATGATGGTGACGACAATAATCATGATGATGATAATGATGATGGTGATGATGATGATGATGAGGAGGAGGAGGAGGACGAAGATGGTGGTGAAGAAGAAGAACAACCATCTTCTTATATTCATTCATGCATCCCTGCCCCACCTCATGTACCCTATCAGTACTCTACACCGACTGGTGCATACATTCCGACTTTTGATGCTCCATCGCCTATTCCACATGTACAACCTACATATGAGACGTGTCCCACCCTTTTAAATTCACCGATTGATTGGTTGAACAACTTATTAGGATCAGATGTGAAGAGTGGGATGGGGCACGAAGCAGGACCAAGCACACAACCGCCGATTGAACATAGGCCGAGACGGGATATACATTCTCGACGCTGTGGGACAGGGAGTCACTTCATGGTGCCAGGTCGACACTATGAATCTGATGAATCAGAATAGTTGTATGTAATTAGTTTTATCAATTATGAATTGAATTTGTACTTTTAAATTATCAATTGAATTTAATATTATCTTATTATTAAATTGTACTTTTACTATTACGTTTCAAGCTTAAACTTTACTATTATGTACGCAATACTTATTATTCGAAATTTTACTCTCTTTTTTCAACATTCAATAAATATCCCTTTCAACATTCAACATTCAATTAGTTTGTACTTTTAATTTTTTTTTCATCATTCGAACCACCCTATTTTCAACATTCAACATTCAATTTTTTCAACCACTTTAACTTAAATCAATCAATTTTTACTTTTTGTGGCAGATTCCCTGTCACTTCAGGAATCAATAATTCTACACAACATTCAATTTTTGTTTTCAACCACTTATTATTCGAAATAATTTCAACCACTTCCAATTATCAATAATTTTGATCTAAAAAAATATCTCGGGTACAAAAGTGTACAGATTCCACTCACTTTAAATTAAATCAATCAACATTTAATTTTTCTGACAGATTCCCTGTCACTTCGAGAATCAATAATTCTACACAATATTCAATTTTTTTTCAACCACTTATTATTCGAAATAATAAGAACCACTTCTCCCAACCACTTGCACCCACCCAAACCCACTCCCAACAACCAATAATTTTGATCTAAAAAAATATCTCGGGTACAAAAGTGTAACGAATCCAATTACTTTAAATTAAATCAATCAACTTTTAATTTTTCTGACAGATTCTCTGTCACTTCGAGAATCAATAATTCTACACAACATTCAATTTTTTTCAACCACTTATTATTCAAAATAATTTCAACCACTTCTCCCAACCACTTGCACCCACCCAAACCCACTCCCAACAATCAATAATTTTGATCTAAAAAAAATATCTCGGGTACAAAAGTGTACAGATTCCACTCACTTTAAATTAAATCAATCAACTTTTAATTTTTCTGACAGATTCCCTGTCACTTTGAGAATCAATAATTCTACACAACATTCAATTTTTTTTCAACCACTTATTATTCGAAATAATTTCAACCACTTCTCCCAACCACGTGCACCCACCCAAACCCACTCCCAACCACTTCATATGTTCTACTCCCTCCGTTCCTAAATAAACTTCCAACTTTCCCTTTTCATCCGTTCCAATTAAAACTTCCACTTTCCCTTTTTGGTAAAGAATTTGTGGTTCACAATATTTCTTACACATTTCTCTCTCCTCTGCACAACTCTCCACCACACAATATCCACTATCTTAAATTTTGTGCCAAACACATTTGGAAGTTTAAATGGGAACGGAGGTAGTATTATTTATCCCACTCAAAAATTTTTATTGAATTATTTGTGTTTTTTTCTTTGAAAAAAAAAAGAAACTAAACAATCCCAAAAAACTTAAGAAATCTTTTACTAGTAATAGAAAACCTACTGAAGCAATACACTCCCCGTAAAAGAAACCTACTGAACCCACTCAACTTAATGATTTTGCTCAAAGCGAAAATAAATAAACCCCCAATATCGTATTCAAGGAATCCGTTTTTCAGCTTTCCCTACCACCCCACAAAAACCCTACATATTTCGGATTACACAACCACGTTTCCCGTTTTTTTAGAAAACCTAAAAAAACTCCCGCATTTTGGCAACTGATGCATGACATTCCCGTAAAAAAAGAAATCACCCTATTTTTTGCCTATCTCTTGTAATAAATTAATAAAAGTCATTCTTGTTTGAATTAGTTGTTTACAGTAACCTATATATTAATATTTATAATAGCTATGAAGTAGCTCAATTTTATCCAATTACCATATTTCTTAATATATACCAGGTGGAACGACTCAGGGTGATCCACTGTTAAGGTTCCATTCCCAATTGTACTTATCACCTGAATCTGAAGGTCATTGTAAACATTTTCTATAGTCATCAACTTTCATGTGTGACAAATATTTATACTTACGGTTTTGTATCGATGCAGATTCTGTGAATTTTGGACAGCCATCTTTTATATGTAAGCACTGCAAGGCATTTGTGTGGTACAAGGAAAGGTCAGAGAAAAAATGCAAATTTGATAATGTAGACTATTCTATTTGTTGTCAAAAAGGAAAGGTTGACCTTCCATTTTTACAAAAACCACCTCCACTACTTTATGCCTTAATGACTAATGAAGATCCAAGGAGTGCTCACTTTAGAGACAATTTAAGGACATACAACAGTATGTTTTCATTCACTTCAATTGGAGGAAACATTCAATCTTCAGTTAATGATGGAGGAGGTCCTCCTCAGTTCATTTTAGGTGGCCAAAATTATCACCGCATTGGGAGTTTGATTCCAGACGATGGAATCCAACCCAAGTTCGCACAACTTTATATTTATGACACTCAAAATGAATTGCAAAATCGAGTAACCCCATTCGGGTAAGCTTAAAACAAGTTGGTAATATCAGTTTTCAGATCATCAATAATCATTCATAGGTTATGAGGTCAGTATTTTATTTTCTTTTATTTTTTAACTCACAGATCTAAAGATAAGCCTCAAGAGTTGGATACATCATTAGTTCAAGATTTGACTAGGATGTTTGACGAGTTCAATTCACTAGCTCAAACTTTCAGAAGGGTCAGAGATCTTGCAATAAATGAGCCTACATCAGACTTTTCTTTGAGGTTATTTCGGAGTAGATCAAATGGTGGTAGAGTATACAACTTACCAACTTTCAATGAGGTAGCTGCCTTAATTGTAGGTGATATGAGCAATCTCGAGACTAGACGTGACATTTTGGTGAAAAAAAGATGGTCGATTAACCAGGTTGCATGAAACTCATCCTTCTTTCATCCCTTTGCAATATCCTTTATTGTTTCCATATGGGGAAGATGGTTATCGTGAGGATATTCCAATTAGGGATACAATTATTAATTCTCAGTCGTCGAAGAATACGAGTCTCTTTGAGAGAATTTGTGGCATTTAGAATTCAGCAATGACAAGTTGAGTTCGGAAATATAATTAATGCCAAGAGGTTGTTCCAGCAGTTTGTGGTGGATTGTTACACTATGATAGAGGCTCAAAGGTTGTCCTTTATCAGGGCTAATAAAAAACAAATCAGGGCTGATGTTTTGAGTGGGTTACAAGAGGCTATTGACAATGGAGAGAAGGATGCAACTTTAGCAGGAAAACGGATAATACTGCCTGGGTCGTTTACGAGCGGGACGAGATACATGTTCAACAATTGTCAAGATGCTATGGCAATATGCAAAAGATATGAATATCCAGATTTATTCATAACTATTACATGTAACTTGAATTTGCCAGAAATACATGATGTTGATTCTGCGAGTGGTTTGGTTGCATTTGATAGACCAGACATTGTATGCAGGGTATTCAAGCTAAAATTACATCACTTGATGGCTGACTTGCGAAAACATAAGGTCTTTGGCAAAGTTAACGCAGGCATGTATCGATTTCATTACTTTTTAAACATTTTTTGAAGTTGAAATGAAGTTTTATAACAACTTATTTTATGATTCTTTAAACAGGAATGTACACTATTGAATTCCAAAAAAGAGGACTTCCCCATGCTCATATCCTTCTATGGTTGGATGGAGAAAACAGACTAAACAACCCAATAGATATTGACAAAGTCATCTCCGCTGAGTTGCCTCATTCAGAGTTGTATCCCAAGTTGGCAGAGGCAGTGAAAACGTTAATGATCCATGGCCCATGTGGAGCAGCTAACTACAAATCTCCTAGCATGAAAGAAAAAAGGTGTGATAAGTTCTTTCCTAAAAAATTTACTTCATCAACATCCATTGACGAGGATGGATACCCAACCTATAGACGCCGCGAAACAGGAATTTCTATCAACAAGAACGGGGTCATGTTAGACAACAGGAATGTTGTTCCTAATAATCCGTATTTGTTGATGAAGTATCACGTACATGTGAATGTAGAATATTGCAATAAGTCAAATTCTATTAAGTGTGTTGGGAATATTTTATGGTGTTCAATCTAATTAAATATCTTTGTATTTGTGTAGTTATTAATTAAATGTGTAATATGGGCCACAAATGTATTTCAGCCCATTAGCCCACTTGTAAGCCTTAAGTTAGACATCCTTATGTATAAAAGGATGCTAACTTAAGCAAACCCTAACTCACATAACTCTCACAAGTCTCACATATTATTCACGCATATCTTTCTGAGAGCTTATACGGTATATAGAAGAGGGTTTCAACGATCAACATATCTCTATCATTCTGTGATTCTCTGCTTCTATATTATTGTATGATTGTTGATTGATTTTGGGACTAACATTTGGTATCAGAGCCGAAGCGTGAAACAAATTGAATCCATCTACGATTTTTCGGATCTGCAATTTTCTGAAACGACCTTTGTGTTCTTATCTGTATTTTTGAGTTCTAGCTTGTGTAATCTTGTTTGGTTGAAACGTTGTAAAAGTTATACTGTTTGAATCGTGTTCTCGAAACGATCAAGCAGCATATCTTATATTTTTATTTGCGCGAGTTTTTGGTTTTCGAGATCTCTATACTCAAGATCTCGAGATCAACTTGTGTCCAGGTGTTTCATAGGATTTCGAATCGAAATTTATACAGGAGAATCTCGAGATGAAGAGCTACTCGGAACAGCTTTAAGATTTTCAAAACTCGAAGTTTTGATTTTGCAGGATTTCGACATTTGGATTTCGAGATTTGCAATCTAGACATTTGGATTTCGAGATTTGCAATCTCGACATTTGCAATGTCGAGATTTGGAAGCTCGACATTTGCAATCTCGAGACTTGGAAGCTCGACATTTGAAATTTCGAGATTTACAATCTCGTCATTTGCAATTTCGAGATTTACAATCTCGACATTTGCAATTTCGAGATTTACAATCTCGACATTGGCAATTTCGAGATTTACAATCTTGACATTTTCAATTTCGAGATTTACAATCTCAACATTTGCAATTTCGAGATTTGCAATCTCGAGATTTGGAAGCTCGACATTTGCAAACAATACCGTATACATAAGGATGGGGCTTTCAAAAGCTGATAACGATTTTCTAAAAGCACATCAAAAGCTTTATAAAGAAAGGAGTTGAATCAGACCCAGATAGAGCTAAGCACATCAAAAGCTGATAATGATTTTCTTCAAAATAAAAGAAGTGCCCTTTACCGCAAGTGTGTGAGATATGCCCAGATACAACAGTCGAACAATTTAAGAATATTGATAAGAATTTAAACAGTAGAAGAGAAATTCAACATTAACTTATACCGTGTATTCATAATGATGATTCGATGAAGAACAATACATGGTACTCGACCACGCTAGAGAGAGAATTCTAATCCACTGGCTCTACAGAGAATAATATTCAGAATAGAATGTGTAGAGACTTGTCTTTCAGATTCGGCCATCTCAACCTATATTTATAGGAGGGATATCCGAACTGCCTAATACAATTAGGAAACAATATGGGCTGTGCATGTGGGCTATGTAGAGCATTTAAATCAGGCCTAATTCTCTCTCAGCTAATCTAATTAATTACAAAGACTCATCAATTAATTTGAACACAATAAAATAATATTCTAACATTCTCCCCCTTTGTGTTCAAATGTCGATGGAGCGCGGATTATCTCTGAGTCTTGTACAATGACTTCCGATAGCCTAGGATGACTTCATAATGTCTGAGGGTACTTTTGAAATCAAGTCTAACTCCTACGGCTTCGTGAAAATCTGCAATAAGAGCAATCTGTACTGGGTCATCTGGGTCTTCAGAATTTTGTAGCTTCAAAGGAGCTTCTCCCAGATGGTCTTCAATGATTCTCAGTGTACCATCGCAATACTTGTGAATTTCGTTCATGAGAAGGACTCGCTTGATGCCTTTGTAGTCTTTGTAGATTAGTCCTATCTCTGGTTGTGTGACGATGGTGCCTTCTTCAAAATTCTCGACCCAAGGAGCTCTATTTCTTGGTGAAGACATGTTTACTTTCGGAAAGTTATTTTCTATGGCCATTTGCAGATCGAAGAGTGAATAGTATTTGACTTGTCGCATCATGAATCTCTTGAGTGCATTAAGGCCTAGATCTTTATCCTTTTGAGAAAGTTCTCTGAAGTTGACGTATCTGTACTCGTAGAATAGTTGGATCAAATCAGTAGAAACCAAGTAGTACAGGTCAGCTTCAGATGCTCTTTGGATTATGCCATTTTGTCATTCAAACTCATAAATTGGATAGAACGTATCTTTTCCAATATGATGTATCTCAATCATTGTTCTAAAACTCGCTAGGCGCTAGGCGGGCGGTTGAGGGGCGCCTAGCGCCTAGGCGGCCGACTAGGCCGATTTTTTGGCCGACTAGGCCGATTTTTTGGCCGACTAGGCCGACTCGGCCTCTACAGTTATGGCCGCCTGGGCCGCCTAGGCCGATTTTTAGAACAATGATCTCAATAGCTCGAATAGCTATGATCATTGAATCAGAATGCTTGACTAATCTTTTGCGGTGACCATAAGGATCATTCTGATTGGCAAACATGTTTCGTAGCATCCATATATGTCCAGAAGCAGCAGTTCCTTCTAAATGTTCAAGTCCTCTGAGTTCTAGCTCGTCAATCTTCTTGATTCTTTTCTCACTTCTCCAAATTCTGGGTCTAAGATCTTCTTGATATGGCACAATTATCATGACGTTTTCCCAAGGTGTCTCTAAATTGTCTTCTGTATTGAATTTCTTTGGGTGCGTCTTGATTAGATCCTTGACTAAGTGAAAATCAGGAAGTGGATCATCGTAGAATTCTCCTTGAGCTATTTCTTCAGAGTCTAGTCCCATCAAGTTTTCAGCAGCAGTCTTCTTGACTTCTCGTATGAAATTCAGCTGGCTGAGAGCTTCTTCTTTGTTCGTCTTTTGAAGTTCGTCCTTCTCATTATCTTCTATCCAGTCTAGTAATATCAGATCAGCAGCTTTCTCTTTTAGATCTCTTTCTTTTCTCTTTGAACCTTGTTTCTTGGATGACGATGGTAGATCTGCTGGAATTGGGATAGAAGCGGACTTTGAAGAATATGTTGCTCTCTCAGCATGTGGGACGTGTGGATCATTTGGGATAAAAATCGTAGCAGAGGGTAACATAACACCGGAGTCACACAGACTTACCATTTTCATCATACTAGAGACTAGCTCGTTCTGACGGCCTGAAGACTATGGTGATTCATATGTTGCATTGTCAGGACTTCCTTCCAATCCTTGGTCAACATCCATAAAGGATGAGCCTATAGAAGTTCTCGAGAGGACACAAAGTCCTGGCTCAGTGTTTATGGGCTCGGAAGGGTGATAAACGGTTAAGGCTAGTGAGTCGTTGGGTGCGGTAGAGTTTGAGGGTTTAGGCTGAGAAGATGTAGATGATTCAGAGCTAGTGGAGGATGGAATGATGGATTGAGATGTGATTTGCTCACAAGCACGTTGCCTTTTCTCCCCCTCATGATGATCCGAATCATCAATGTCATCATGCTTACGCTTAGGCAAGCGTTCTTGATCACGGCAAGTGGTAGTAAGGATGAATGGAGGGGTGAGGGCTAGGATGTTTCGTACTTGAATTAGGTGAGGTGGGAGGATGGGTTTGGATAGGAGTCTATCAAGGAAGTACTCGGATAAATCAAGAATGTTCATTTGTTTTGGGTCAGGGTGAGAGGTAGATGGAACGGATGTGGGTATTACTGAGGTGGGTGTGATGGTAGATGGAAGAGTTCCTATGCAGGGAGTTAGGTGTGATCCTTGGTCTGCTACGCCTGTTGGGACTACAGGACGTAGGTCTTGTAAAAGTGAAAGCTTGAAGGCTAGAAGTTCAGACCTTAGATCCTCCCTAGTTAAACTAGCAATGGAAGAAAAACCTGACCTAAAAGAAATATCAGTTCTCACAGCATCACTAAGAATAGCGGTGCCATGGCCTGCTGGGGAGATCAGTGTGGCAGGACTTCCAACCATCATTGGCGTACCTCTGGTTGTTATGACAGGTGGTAATGAGCCTGTATCAGTGTGTACTGATGAAGAAGGTTGTGCCCTAGAAAATGATTAAAATTCTGGGAATGTGGACACATGACCTATCGTGCATTGGGTAGCAGTGTGGGGCGGTTCACTGATGGGTTCCCCTTGTGGGTTTGAAACAACCATCTGTTGGGAGACAGTTGAGTGGTCTAGGCTTGGCTCATTTTGCGCTATTGAACTCAATGTAGCGACTTCTACTCGGGAACTGACAACGTCAGAACCTGTACCTATGGACTGAGTTCGGTGTATTTCAGTGACTGGTGGTGATGTAACAATTAAAGCATTAGAGGAGGAGACATCAGCTCTCTTGGACTGAGTCTCACCTGCCCTCTTCTTTGGTTTAGTCACTCTCGGACCCTTACTTCCACTCGGCTTTGAAGTCCCTTGGGTGGACACAGTGGGGTTTGACTGCGTCGTAGGGATAGAAGAGATACTAACCTTGTATTCTGTGACGTGCGGATCATTTGGAGCAACAAGGTTGAGAAGAGCATCTGGAATTTGCATGGGCTGCATCTCAGGAGTGTTCTCAAAGTTCTTGAAGTGAATGAGTTGAGGAATGACTTGCAGCTCTGTTGGTGGCCTTTGTGGAATGTTGGCATCTTCTCTCATGAAGTGGTTGATCAGAATTGAGAACCAACGTACATAGGGGATGTACTTGGTCTTCTTGTTTGATGCCCTTGTGCTCAGTTGCTCTAAGATTTCGAGCCATATCAGCTGCGCCGGCCCAGTCATAATTCTTTGAAAACATCACACCGTGGACCAGCTTTAGAATGTGAATGTTGCATTGGTCATGGCCTGTTTGCTTGGATGAGAGGCACTTGTTTAGAATGGCAAAGAGAGTTTTCCACGGCCTTGGTAGTTTGCTACTGATGAATTGAGAAGATGAGGTCAATGGAGGTAGATGACCTATTTTCAGCATGTCAGAGAAGATTGTAGGTGGCTCAGGGAACGGGTCATATTCGGATGATATGGGTAGGTGAAGGAGAGTACGAAAGGTATCTTGAGTGATAGTGATGGTGGAATTGGCTATTGTGGCTTGGAGAGTGGGTGTGGGATTGTCAATGGTATGCATGGTTCCCCATAGTTGTCTCAGGTAATTTTTTGGGGATTTGACAGATAATGTGAGTGCAGGCCACAACGGGTGCCCTTTGAGAATGGAGATGATGAGTTTTTCTTGGCATTTGAGCACGGTCGGATCCAACAAGTAGTTGTTGTCTTTAATGTCGATCCAACTTTCCTTAGGATACACTTCCTCCTCAGATAAGAATGCCATTTCCTGAATTTGCACAGATAAGAACACTTGTGATTAGTTAAGAATGGTTTTTGGCTAATGGGCTTTGGTTTGGGTAAATGGGCTAAGTATATGGTTTAAGGAAATTTCGGGTAGAGGGATTTCAGAGGGGTCCAATTTTCGGATAAGGTTCTCGGATGGGAGTTAGGATTCTGATTTCGGGAGCTCTTGATTGTAACACCCCTAAATTTCCCGCCCAAAACATTGATATATTTAAAAGAAATACTTTATTCATTCATCAAAGAGTTGAAGAAATACAACGGAAGTCTAAAAGGGAAATGAGTGTTACCGCCACTTGAAGAAATACAACGGAAGTCTCAAAGGTATTTAAAAATATTTAATACCCCAAAAGTACTTGATTTATACTTCTTAACTACCATATATATAATATCTCCTCAAAATCACATACACAAAATTCACAATTCACACTTAATCACATAATGCATAATAAGCATATAATACGAGGAAACAATTTTGGATTGGCAGAGAAACTTACCTTAAGTCCTGTTGCTCCTAGTTATCCTCCTCTAATCCGGTCTCTAGATAATCACCTTTTTAATTAAGATGATATAATTAGTCACTTATTCTATTCTTAATAATTTAACCATCATTCGAATATTATTAATTAATTATACTAGTTTATTTTATTACTCACTTTTATTAATCATTCCACTTTATTAATTTGGCCATGCTATGAGTTTGGGCTCATACTCCATAGTCCAAATAAACTGCCCAGACCTATTAGATAAAAAAAAGTCCGGCCCAAAAGTTATTAACATACGGAGTAATACATAGTAAGTTATACGTACTATGAGTTCATCGTCTTCTCCGGCGCAACCAAGGAACATGTGCAGCGGCCGGCGTCTTCTTCGTCCTACGACCAACAACGAATGCGACAATCGACGCTACGCTGCAGCTTCCATCATGCTGGGAACGCTCTCTCGACGTCAACTTCACATCAGCCTGGGGCAGATGGTCCGGCAACTCAGTCCTGGGCTAATCTCCTGGCAGCTCCTCTTGCTCCGGCGAAGAACAAGTCGGCGTATAACTGGGTTTTCTTCCCTGGAAAAGGATGGTCGTTCTCCTTCTCATCTAGCGAAAGATAGCAGCAGTGGCGACACTCAACGGAAACAGTCAGGTCCGGTGGCAGAAACTCCGGCTTCTCCTCTTCCGGCGTGAAGCTAGGCAGTCCGGCAGCCCCCCCTTTGGTTGTGTCCTGTTTCCGGCGTGTTAGTAGGAATATTTTATGCAGGTTGGCTTCTCGTTCTTTAGTCGTTAGTAGCTTGGTCTGGCCGCTAACTTTTCGCCGGTAGCAGTTTGGATCCCTCGTCGGCGTTCTATATCAGCTTCTCCGGCATCAATGGCGGCAAGGTCAAAGTCCGTCTCCGGCGTCGTTGCGGTATTCCCGTCGAAGCTTCGCTTCCTCCTCGTTGGGTTTTGCAGGTGTCCATATATACGTCGGTCTTCATCCATGTATGTTTCAAATATGTATACGGCGGCAGGGATGTATATGAGGTAAAGTAGTTTTCTTCGACCTTAGGCTTAGGAGTATTATACTTACGTAGGTTTTTATATTATATACGTACTTAGTTTATATATCATAGGAGTATATATATATTATACGTGCTTAGTTTATTTATCGGACCATTTTTATCAGACTAAAAATGTCGTAAATGTAAATTTTCTGTCTGGTTCACTTGTTTACTAAAATGTTGTTCTTATTACTGAAGTATTTTTATCTGATTAAAATGTCACATCTGTTGAATTTTTGTCTGACTCAATTATTTATAAAAATGTTATTTTCGTAATATTTTATCTGACTAATAAAAATTATTTTTATTTTTATTTAAATTTTTGGAGTGTCACATTCTACCCTCCTTAAAAGATGTTTCGTCCCGAAACATTAACTAAATCTAAATACTCGAATTCTTAAGTATTACATTGATGTAAGATTTCGGATGATAAGAATTCGGATTCGCGTGGTGTGTGATTTCGGAAGAGGTTTTTTTTTTTGAATTTCGGGTTAAAGAATTCAGATCAGGGGATCTCGGATGATTTAGGAAATTCGGATGAAAGGATTTTGAGTATTTCGGAGGCCTGGTTTGGAAGGGATTTCGGAAGGCAATCTCGGGTACCTGAGTTTGGGATTTCGGATGCACGAATTTTAAATGATTTCGGGGGTGGGATCTCGGATGAAATTGGGGGTCAGGCTTTTGGAATTTTGGTGGCTATCTCGAGAAGAGGATTTCGGCTGAGACGGTTTCCGAGATTTGGAATTTTGGTTCAAATTTCGAGTGGGATTTCGGCTATAGAGGTTGAAGGTGAAGGATATGGTTGATGGTGATTGTGATTTCTGGTGATAAAGGGATGGATGCCGGAAAGGGAATGGTTCGCTGGTGAGAATGTTGCAGACGACGGCGAGGTGGGATTCCGGTGGTCTAGCCAGTTCCTCGTCGTCGTTTCCATAAGTGAATCCCTGCAAAAAGATGTCAACCAACTATACGAGCAAACACAAAACAAATAAAAGTAAACAATCTTAAGAATTTTGGTGAGGAAGATGATGAACAGTGATGGCCTTTTGAGTGCTCTATGAAAAACTTGATAGTTGAGAGAGGAAGATAAAGTAAAACTTCAGTCGTTTCTTTCTAAAGTACCCGCGAAAAAGGAAAGAGAAAATCTTTTTGGCTTTTTCAAAATTTGGAAATTGACAAAAATTAACAGACTAAAATTCTAGACTGACTCAAAAATAAAAGAGAAAAATATTTTTGTGATTTTCTAATTTTTTTAAAAAATGCGGATACTAAAAGAAATTAAAATACTCCCCCTCAAATGTAGCACTCAGACCAGACTAATTTTGCTCCCCCTCAATGTTTGCACATTTCAGGGAAACAGACTGACAGACCAAGAAATTAAAAAAATTGACACAACAAAAAAAATAAAAAAATAAAAACAAACAAACTTAAACTAAAAACTCCCCCTATACTTGTGCACGGTATTAAAATTCCAAATTCGTCATTCCCAGTTTAGAGACCAGGAACTGAAATCTTTTCTCGTCCGGAGCTTTTGAAAACAGATCAGCCAATTGAAGCTCAGTGCACACAAAGTATAGGTCCACACGACCTTTTTCAATATGATCTTTGATGAAGTGTAATCTCAGGTCAATGTGCTTAGTGCGAGAATGATGAACCGGGTTGCAAGAGATAGCAATCGTACTTTTTGAGTCACTGTAAATCGGAATGTGGTCAAAGTAGAATCCAAAGTCGCGTAGTTGAGTCCTCATCCATAGTACTTGTGAACAACAACTAGCAGCAGCAACATATTCAACCTCTGCCGTAGATGTAGACACACAATTTTGCTTCTTTGAGGACCAACAGACCAGCTTTTCTCCAAGAAATTGAGCACTACCAGAAGTACTCTTTCTATCCATTTTACATCCAGCGAAATCCGCATCAGTGTATGCTATCAGATCATAAGCAGTTTCCTTAGGATAACAGAGTCCTAAATTAGGAGTTCCTTTCAGATAACGTAGAATTCTTTTCACAACAAGCAGATGGGATTCCTTTGGATTTGCTTGAAAGCGAGCACAGAGACAAGTAGCAAACATAATATCAGGTCGACTCGAGGTCAGATACAGCAACGAACCAATCATTCCCCTATAAGTGGTAATATCAACAGGCTTTCCCGATGGATCAGTATCAAGTTTACAGGCAGGAGTCATCGGGGTTTTCACAAGGGTGCTGTTCTCTTGACCGTATTTCTTTAGCAAATCATGAATGTACTTGGACTGATGAATGAAAATTCCATCAGGCAATTGTTTAACTTGTAGTCCAAGAAAGAAATTCATTTCGCCCATCATGCTCATTTCAAACTTAGATTGCATCAGACTTCCAAATGCAGTTCATAGTGCTGGATCAGTGGAACCAAAAATGATGTCGTCAACATAGATCTGAACCAAGATGATGTCAGACCCATGACGCTTGATAAAGAGAGTAGTATCAATTGCTCCTTTAGAAAAGCCAGAATCAACCAGGAAATCAGACAGTTCCTCATACCAAGCTCTCGGGGCTTGTTTGAGTCCATACAAAGCTTTATCCAAACGATAAACGTGATCTGGATATTTCTTACTGATGAAGCCTTCTGGTTGATCCACATAAACTTCTTCTTTCAGGATCCCGTTCAAGAATGCTGTTTTGACGTCCATTTGATAGATGGTGAAGTTCTTGTGTGCCGCATAAGCCATGAACAATCGAATGGCTTCAATGCGTGCTACTGGAGCGAACGTCTCATTGTAAGCAATACCTTCTTGTTGATTGTATCCTTTTGCAACTAATCGGGCCTTGTTGCGAATCACAATCTCGTCTTCATCCTTCTTGTTCTTAAATATCCACTTAGTGCCTATGATTGATTTTCCAGGGGGCGAGGCACAAGTGACCAGACTTTCAGTCTCTCAAACTTATTGATTTCTTCTTGCATGGTGATTATCCAATCAGGATCAGCTAATGCTTCGGTGACATGAGCAGGCTCAGTTTGACTAAGAAAACAAGAAAACAGACATTCATTGTCGGTGGCAGATCGTGTGCACACACCACTTGAAGGATTTCCAAGTATGAGATCAGGTGGATGAGCACGAGTCCATTTTCTAATATGAGGGAGTGGCTGAGCATTATTTTTAGGTTGCTGATCAACATAAGGGTTATCAGCATGAGGAATAGATGAAGATGTAGGATCAGTAGGCGGAGGTGATGTAGTTTCAATTTCAGCTGTGGTTGCAGAAGATGATGGAATTGATGCGGGGGTAGGGGTTGCAGTTGTAGATGTAGTAGTGGGTGGAGGAGATGGATCATGTGATTGTAGATTCTCGTAAATTTGGTCAAATAGATGATCGAGATCCACTGAGTCGGAATCAGGTGAGGGGGATGAGGCGGGTATTTGTGCTAGAACACCAGTGATCTCGGGTTCTGAACTGATGTGTCCAGAAGCCTGTTCTTCTTTCTCGTCAAATGTCACATTGATGCTTTCAATGACCTTCTTTTTGTCTCTGATGTACACTCTGTAAGCTTTGGATGACGAAAAATAGCCAATGAACAAGCCTTCTATTGCTTTTGGATCAAACTTACCTCGTTCTTCCCTATCATTCATGATGAAGCACTTGCATCCAAACACTTAGAAAAGAAATACTGGGAATTCGGCGGTTGATCAGCTCATATGGTGTCTTTCCAAACCTTTTGTGAATAGAGGTCCTATTCTGAGTGAAGCAGGCAGTGTTGATAGCTTCAGCCCAGAGAGAATGTGGAAGTTTGGAATGGATCAGCATTGTTCTAGCAGCTTCAACAAGAGTTCTGTTGTTTCTTTCAACCACCCCGTTCTGTTGTGGGGTCTTTGCTGCAGAGAATTGCTGAATGATGCCTAGAGTCTCATAGAATTCACTGAGTTTCTGATTCTTGAACTCAGTGCCGTTGTCAGATCGTATGAAGAGAATTGTTGCTTGTAGAAGATTCTGTGTTGTTCGGATGAAGGTGATGATGATGTCAGCTGTCTCGCCTTTGGAACGAAGGAACCGGATCCATGTGTATGTGAGTAGTCATCTACTATCACTAGTACATACTTGTTTCCATTGATACTTTGTGTTCGCATGGGCCCACAAAGATCCATGTGAAGCAATTCAAGAGGACGTGTAGTAGAAGCTGTCATTTTCGCCTTGTGAGAAGCTCTTTTCATTTTTCCAAGTGCGCAAGAATCGCAAAGATGTTCACATTTGCTTTGAAGTGCTGGTAGACCAGTAACAAGCTTCTTCGATGACAATGTGTGTAGATCACGGTAGTTCAGATGAGACATCCTCTTATGCCACAGTTGATTTAGTTCAGAGGACGCCCTTGACAGTAGGCAGACATCTGTATTAGGAAACACTGTTTTCAGCACAATGGTGTAGAGACCAGATTTGCGTCTACACCTCAGAATGGTGTAACCTTGTACATCCTTCACACAACACTTGTTAGCCCAGAATATGACTTTCATGCTCTTGTCGCAGAATTGTCCGATGCTAAACAAGTTATGTGTCAACCCTGCAACATAGGAAACATCTTTAATAGTGACCCTGCTGTTGCAGATATCTCCAAATCCAAGAATAGGAGCAGAGTCACTGTTTCCAAATCTAACTTTCCCACCAAACATGTCAACGTAGTTGCTCAACAACCCTTTCTTCCCAGTCATGTGTGTGGAGCAACCTGAATCTAAGTACCACACATGACTGACCTGCAAAATTAAGCAGCCTTAGGTACCCATTTAAGGACGGGTCCATCCTTTTTATGTGAAGAAAGAATTGAATCAGTTTTATATGGATCACTTTTAGGAACCCAGACTTGCTTGACTTTATGAAATTTATTTGAATAGTTCTGGAATTGTGAGTGGGATGCTTCAGAATTAGTGAAAACTTTCTCTTTTTCCAATCTTTTGAGATGTTTTACAGAATAAACCTTGAGAGGATAATTCAGACATTTACCATTCACAGAAGAGAAAGTAACACAATCATTATTAGCATTTACATCACATACATCATGTTTTAAAAAAGGAGAAGGATTAAATTGATCATGCTTAAAACAGTCACTTGAAGTAGAATTCACAGAGCTAGAGTGTGAAGCGGAAAGCTTTGGAGAACTAAAAGAAGTAGAAACAATGGAACTAGATGGAGAATGAGAACGAAAACAATTTCTAAATCTATTACAAGACTTTTCCATAAAATTAAAGATTTTAGAAATCTTCTTTGTTTGCTCAGGTCTTGTATCATCGCTTGACTTCTTCTTTGGAACCCAAGTCATCCTTCCTGCATTGGATTTTGAGAAAACTTTTTCTGTTTGTGGAGCAGAAAATAAGTTCCTTTTCTTTTCAAAATTGTTTTTCTTTCTTTGATCATAAGAAAAGGATGTCTTAGAAGTTTTTGAGCTTTGAGGGGATCCATCAGACAATTCAGAAATTTTCTTTAACAGACTTTCTTTTTCAACTTTAAATTTTTCACGTTCCTCTTCAAAAGATGAGTGAAGGTCAGCTAATTTATTAATTAGAGGAGGAACGTAGGGTTCAGTAACTTTTGAGGTTGAGGGTTCTTCCTCACTGGACATGTTATGATTCTCAGGAGGAGAATGGGTAAGATAGTCATTTGACAAAGGAATTTCTCTAGTGGCATAGCTGTTATTGAGAGCAGTATAATCAAAACTAATCTCAGCTTTAGCCCTATTTTTCCTTTTCTCCTCTTCTTCCTCAATAGTTTCAGAAGCACTAATGAATTTCATGAGTTTGGTTAACCCTAATTTCATGTATCTTATGTCGTAAAGTTGAATGCAATCGACCTTTTTCAAATTTTCAGGATTTCGAAAGTCTAATCCTTCTCTAGGGTTGTAAAACTGAGTATCCTTGATTTTACTATTCAAAAGATGAATTGTCTGTTCGGTTTGACCATTTTTGGCTAAGATATCCTCTAACTCCTTTATCTTAGAGTAAAGTTGACCTCGTTCTTTGTTAATCAGATCATATCGAATAACAGCTTCAGAACGTTATCGTTTATTCTCATCACATTCCTTAGTTAAGTCACTAATAGTTTGCTTAAGCTTAGTTACTTCTGACTCTAACTGAGAAACTCTATCACGTGAATCTTTTAAGCGTGCAGTTTCAAATGCTCCTTCCAACACTTGTTTTCCTAGAACTTTTTGATTATTAGCAAGTCTGTCTTCAAGTTCCTTTATTTTGTTTTTCTCTCTTTTAAGAGAAGTGATTAATTCTTTCATCGTGTCATTTTGTTGAGAAATTAATGATTTTAAGTTACTTACCTCATTCTCAGCAGATGTAGAGCCATTGTCTTCTTCTTTAGAGTCATCACTTTCAATTCCAGATTCAGTTACTTTTGCCATCAGTGCCAAATTCTCTGGCTCACTATCTTTACAATCTTCGAGCCAGCTATCATGTTCAGCCATTAGGTCAACTCTTTGCTCCTTTTGTTTAGCAAGTTGAGCCTTCTGCATATAGTAATTGAAGTCCTTCTTCTTGGCAGATCGGCATTCTTTAGCAAAGTGTCCTGGCTTTCCACATTTGAAACACTTCATTGAGTCACTGCTGACAGCCTTATCAGATGGTCTGCTGACTCTTTCAGAGTAGTTTGAGGAAGAAGTTCTTTGTTTGTTGTTTGTTGCAGGATTTATGAATTTGGTGAACTTCTTGTTTATTTTCCTCGTCATGTTTGTCAGCAAAGCCAACTCTTTCTTTAGATCATGATACTCCGGGCCAGAATCAGACATATTCTTCTCTTCATCAGATGAGTCATCTTCAAATGTAATTTTAGGGGCCTTATCTTTCTTCTTTTTCTCAGATGTAAGGAGAGCAAGTGTGTCAACAATGTTCTTACCTTTTGAAGAATTGACTTTTTCACGAATATCCTCAGAGAATTCACCTAGGCAGACATAGAGGTTATGGATGGTCAGCTCATCTAGGTCTTTGTTTTGTCTAATTCGTTTGGCTGTTTTCTTCCATTCGGGCTTCAGGGACCTCAGGAAGCGAAGGTTAACTTCCATATTATTTTTGCGGATATTGATTTTCTTCATCTCATTAAGGACCATGAGAAACCGTTGATAGGTGTCCTTCAGTTCTTCATCAGGTCTGGCAGCAAAGGAGTCATAAGTGGTCAGGGTGTGTGCTCGTTTGGACTTAATTCCAACATCAGTGCCTTGCATGATTTGATGAATTTCATCCCACTAATCCTTAGCAGTGATAAGGCTATCAATTTGCATGAACAAGTCATTGGGAATGGCTTGTAACAGGTAAGTGGCAGCAAGTAGATCAGCCTTTGCTCTCAGCTTCTCGGGTTCAGTGTAATCATCTTCAGATTTCAGTGCTTGACCTGCTGGTGTGGGAGGATTATTTGTGTCGATAGCTGGAACATCAACCCAAACTTCAAGTTGTCCTTTGTTAAGAGAGCCAAGAATATTTTTTCCGTTGTCTGGGCTTCGAATGAAATTGAGGAAACGGACTTTCCAGACAGCAAATTCTCCTCTCCTAAGCAGAGGAGGTCTTGAATCACTTCCAAGTGTGTAAGCTTCCATGACTGTTGTTTGATCTTAAGGCGAGAACTGTTATGATAAAATTAAAACTTCGGTACTGCTTAAAGAAGATCTCGAAAGAAGATTTCGGGAACGTCCAAAATTAGAAACTCGGAAGAATGTATTTCGGTTGTTTAGAATTTCGGATAGGCTGATTTTGGATGTCCGAAATTGTGATCTCAGATGATGTCCGAAATCTTAAAATAGGAAACCTGATTTCGGATGATTAGAGTTCGGGGGTCCGAAATTACAAATTCGGAAGTGCTGATTTCGGGTTTCCGAAATTGAAATCTCGGATGCTTATGATGGATCTCGGATCAGCGAATAGTTGGAAGATCTCGGATGACCGAAAATTTGGTAACTCAATTTGTACTGGGATTCTTCTTCCGTGGCTTTCCTTGTAGTAGAAACCTTCTAAAACAGTAAGTTTCCAAGAACAGATCTAGAGATTAATTCAACCAAAAATCGTGATTTTGATCAAATTAATTCCAGAAAAAATCAAGGAATCAGATGAACAGAATTGCGATGAGGCTCTGATACCAATTGTGTGAGATATGCCTAGATACAACAGTCGAATAATCTAAGAATATTGATAAGAATTTAAACAGTAGAAGAGAAATTCAACATTAACTTATACCGTGTATTCATAATGATGATTCGATGAAGAACAATACATGGTACTCGAACACGCTAGAGAGAGAATTCTAATATACTGGCTCTAAAGAGAATAATATTCAGAATAGAATGTGTAGAGACTTGTCTTTCAGATTCGGCCATCTCAACCTATATTTATAGGAGAGATATCTGAACTGCCTAATACAATTAGGAAACAATATGGGCCGTGCGTGTGGGCTATGTAGAGCATTTAAATCAGACCTAATTCTCTCTCAGCTAATCTAATTAATTACAAAGACTCATCAATTAATTTGAACACAATAAAATAATATTCTAACAGGAAGATCAAAGATCTTGAAGACTTACTGTCTACAAAGGGGCAGACTGAACAAACAATCTTCTTGAACCAACCCAAAGACACCCGTTTCTATAATTCTAAAGAAGGACTCGGTCTGTCTAACCCATGTAATTTGAAGAAGGTGAACTGTGTTCAACTGTATGACATCAATTATATGGGTCTTGGACTGACTAAGTTGATGTCTTTCCTCAGTGTTAAAGAAACGAATGATAAAGAAGATGCCAAGTGAGCTAATCTCGGAACAGAAATTCCTTTTGATTATGCTGCCTTGAACGAGAGCTATGAAACAAAAGAGCCCCCGTTGACTCCTCCTGAAGAGATTCCAACCTTTTACCCTGCAAAAGAGATTGTGCAAGATCAAGAGGAACCTTCAACTTCAGAGCCTGTAGCCAAACCAGCATACATTCCACCCCTTGTCAGAAAGTTTGTTGAATTAAAAGAAGCTTTTGATAAAGAAAAACAAACTTTTGAATTGGAAAGAGAACAGCTCTTGAATGAAATATCATTGCTCCAAACATCCTCTCAATCAAGCACAGACTCACAATCTCCTTCTCCTCCATCATCTAAAAACTGTGCTTCTCCTTCTCCTCCGTCTTCTAAGAACAGTTCTGAAAAATCTACAAATGATCCTGAAACTTCCACTTCTCACTCTGAGTCACCTTCACTGACGAGGGCCCCTGTGAAGAGGAGAGTGGAAAGGAGAGGAGAATGGATAGAGGAAAAGTTAAGAAGAAGAAAGAAGGAAGAAGAATCTTGTCTGAGGGATAGGAAGTGGGGTTCAAGTGCTCTCTTCTATGCCAAAAGGAAGACATCTACTAAGAATCACTGCTCAAGCTCTTCTACTCAGAACTGTATCAAGTCTTTCATGCAATGCTGCTCTGAGTCTGATGCATCCTTCACTCAACATCAGAATGTGAATGATCAGAGAGTCCAACCGAAATCCGCTTCCGCAATGGTCACACTCTTGGCTTTTATGTTGAAACGCTACACGAATGTGAAATCCAAGGCTGAGATGGCTTACAAGAGGGAATTCTGGAGGAACATCATGGGATCTGCGTTGACCTATGACTCATTATTTTGATAAATCGACCTCGAAAATGAACGAGTCGGATCTCTACGACGAAGAGCTTGTGGGTGTTGGAATATTAGAGGTAGAGGCTAAGTATTTTAGGACGTTATGAAGATAATTGTGTAAGTAGAAAAAGCTTTTAGCTAATTAGACGAGAGGATGGAAGAAGAGAGAACTGGTATTTTATTGCTTGAAGATTTCTTGGCTTGATGCTTGATTACAAATGAGCACAACTACACCTATTTATACTACTCACATCCACAATAAATGGTTGAGAGTTCTCTAGAATTCTCATTATCTAGAATACTCTATTATTAATTATTCTCTAGAATGTCTCTAGAAGTCTCACACTCTAGAAACTTTCTAGAACATTTCTCTCTAGAACACTCCTAATTATTTTGGGCCATTACAACAAACATCAATTATTAACTTAGCCCAAAATCAAGTTTACATTCTAACATCCCCCCTTAAACTTGATTTCCAAGTCCGAGCATTCTTCTCAATCGCTTGAAGTCTTCATGCTTGAGAGGTTTTGTAAGAATATCCGCAACTTGATCTTGCGACCTCACATACTTCACTTGGACCTTATTCTGGACACATTCACGAATAAAACGGTAGCGAGTATCAATATGTTCAGTTCGGTCATGATAGACGGGATTTTTTGCAAGTGCAATGGCCGACTTGTTATCAACATAAATCTCGGTTGCATCTTCTTGCGGCATGTGAATTTCCTTCAATAATCTTCGAAGCCAAATGATGTGACATACACATGATGTAGCGGCAACATATTCAGCTTCACAAGTCGAAAGTGTCACAATGGGTTGCTTCTTTGAAGACCATGTGAAAGGCATATCCCCCATGTAAAGTACAAACCCGGTTGTACTCTTACGGTCATCAATATCTCCGCCCCAATCGCTATCACTATAACCAAACAACTTATATTCTTTAGAAGATGAGTAAGTCAATCCAAAGCTAATCGTACCTTTTAGGTAGTGTAGAATCCTTTTGGCGGCCTTCATATGGATAGATGTTGGTGCTTCCATATAGCGGCTAATAAGTCCCACTCCAAAAATAATATCGGGCCTCGTACATGTTAAGTAGCGCAAGCTCCCAACCAAAATTTTGAACATAGTCGGATCCACTTTATCTCCTTCATCAAACTTGGAGAATTTTGTCCCATAATCGACTGGTGTGTCAATCGGCTTGCACCCATCCATCTTAAATTTCTTAAGAATTTTTCTTGCATAACCTTCTTGGGAAATAAATATTCCTCTATCACTTTGATTGACTTCAATTCCGAGGTAATATGACATAAGTCCCATATCCGTCATCTCAAATTCACGACTCATTTCTTTCTTGAAAGCATCAAACATACTTGGATTGTTATCCGTGAATATCAAATCATCCACATATAAGCACACAATCAAAATATCCCCATCTTCATTTGTTTTTACATAAAGGGCATATTCATAAGGGCACCTTAGAAAACCATTTTCTTGGAAGTACTTGTCTATTCTAGTATTCCAAGCTCTTGGGGCTTGTTTTAATCCATAAAGTGCCTTCTTTAATTTTAAAACTTTATTTTCTTGCCCTTTAATTATATATCCTGGGGTTGTTCCAAATAGACTTGTTCTTCCAAATAACCATTTAAGAAAGCCGATTTTAAGTCCATTTGGTACAATCTCCAATTATTTTGAGCCGCAATTGAAATAAGTAATCTTATAGTTTCTAAGCGGACGAAGGGAGCAAATACCTCGTCATAGTCAATACCGGCCCTTTGCTTGTACCCTTTCGCCACCAACCTTGCCTTGTATCTTTCAATTTCTCCTTTGGCATTTTTCTTTGCTTCGAAGGTTGCAAATGCAACTACTTCGAAGCAAGTTTGGGAGATTCTTCAAAATACATATCGTGGAGTCGATAAGGTAAAACGTGTTCGTCTCAAAACACTTAGAGGTGAGTTTGAGTCTCTTCAAATGAAGGAATCCGAGTCTATTTCTAATTATTTTGATAGAGTTGAGAATGTAGTAGATGAACTAAGGAGGAATGGAGAAAAATTGGAAGATACAAGAGTGGTAGAAAAAATTCTTCGCTCTTTAACTCCAAATTTTGAGCATGTGGTAGTGGCTATTGAAGAATCACATGATATAGACTCGATGACTATAGACCAACTTAACGGATCACTAGTGGCCCATGAAGAAAAAATGAAAAAGAAGAAAGTGCAATATCCGTTGGAGCAAGCACTTTATACACAACTTTCATTCAAAAGATGTGATGGTCAAAGAGGGTGAGCTAGGGGTCGTGGATGAGGTCAAGGCCGAGGAAGAGGACATGGTGAAAATCACCAAGAACACGAAGAAGAGAAAAAACAACACTTCAAGCCGACAAGAGGTCGTGGAAGAGGCGGTTACCAAAGGTATGAGAAATCACAAGTTAAATGCTATAATTGTGACAAATTTGGTCATTACGCTTCCAATTGCAAATCTAATTATTGTGAAGTGGAGGAAAAGTTTAACCCCATAAAGGATGAAGTTGATCTTACCTTATTGATGGCACATGATCTTAAATAAAAATAAAGAAAGAGTATGTGGGTGTTAGATACCGGGGCTAGCAACCACATGACCGACGACAAAACCATGTTCGCGGAAATTAAGCAAGCCAATGGAAAAGTCACATTTGGAGATGAGTCAAAGGTATTGGTTGAAGGAAGAGGTAACATCTTAATCCGTCTAAAGGATGGTAGCCACCAATTTATTTCCGATGTTTATTATGTGCCCAATCTAAAAAATAATATTTTGAGTTTGGGGCAACTTCTAGAAAAAGGTTATGACATCAATCTAAAAGATAATAATCTTTTTCTAAGAAGTGAAGGAAGATTAATAACCAAAGTGCCAATGACGAAAAATAGAATGTTTTTATTGGAGATTCAAAATGATGAAGCAAAATGCTTACATTCATGTTTAAAAGATGATTCTTGGTTATGGCACTTGAGGTTTGGGCACTTGAACTTTGGTGGCTTAAATTTATTATCAAGAACCAAAATGGTTGATGGGATGCCAATGATAAAACATCCAAATCATATGTGTGAGGGGTGTCTTTTAGGAAAACATGCAAGAAAAGGTTTTCCAAAAGAATCAAATTTTAGAGCTAAGAGACCCTTGGAATTAATTCATGCCGATGTTTGTGGATCCATTAAACCAAGTTCATATGGAAAGAATAATTATTTTCTTCTTTTCATTGATGATTATTCTAGAAAAACTTGGGTCTATTTTCTAAAAGAAAAGTCGGAAGTCTTTGGGTCATTTAAAAAATTTAAGGCCCTTGTAGAAAAGGAAGTTCGGCATGAAATACAAGCCATGAGATCCGAAAGAGGAGGTGAATTTAACCCCATAAAGGATGAAGTTGATCTTACCTTATTGAGATGTTACCTCTTCCTTCAACCAATACCTTTGACTCATCTCCAAATGTGACTTTTCCATTGGCTTGCTTAATTTCCGCGAACATGGTTTTGTCGTCGGTCATGTGGTTGCTAGCCCCGGTATCTAACACCCACATACTCGGTCATGTACCACTACCACTACCACTACCACTACCACCACCACCACCACCACCACCACCACCACCACCACCACCACCACCACCACCACCACTACTACCACTACCACTACCACTACCACTACCACTACCACTACCACTACCACTACCACTACCACTACCACTACCACTACCACTACCACTACCACTACCACCACCACCACCACCACCACCACCACCACCACCACCATCAAATGAATTTAATGAATTTCGTGAAAATAATGGGATTCGTCGTCCTTTAACGGTTCCATATTCACCACAACAAAATGGCGTGCATGGTTGAAAGAAAAAATAGAGCTATTCTTGAGATGGCTAGAAGCATGCTAAAAAGTAAGAATATGCCAAAAGAATTTTGGGCCGAAGCGGTTGATTGTGCTGTGTATATTTTAAATCATTGTCCAACTAAAAGTCTTGACAACAAGACACCTCAAGAAGCATGGCGGAAGAAGAAACCAAATGTTTCTCACCTTCGAGTTTTTGGAAGTATAGCATATGCTCATGTGCCGAATAAAAAACACTCAAAGCTTGATGATAAAAGTGAGAAGTTTGTGTTTATTGGATACGATAAACACTCGAAGGGATATAAGCTATATAATCCAGTCACGAAGAAAATCATTGTGAGCCGAGATGTCCAATTTGATGAAGAAGCCTCTTGGGATTGGAGTGTTCAAGAAGATGAGAATTACAACTTCTTCCCGCTCTTTGAAGAAAATGAAGAACAAGAGGAGCATGATGACCAAGCGGCTCAAGAACCAAACACTCCACCTCATTCACCATCCATCCAAGGAAGTCCACCAACCAACGATGAAGGCTCAAATGAAAGAACTCTCCGTTATAGAAGCTTACAAGAGATATATGAGTTAACACAAAATTTGGATGAAATAACTCTTGTTTGTCTTCTTAATGATTGCGAACTAATAGGTGTTCAAGAGGTGCTAGAAGATAAGAAGTGGAAAAATGCTATGGACGAGGAGATGAAGTCAATCATAAAGAATGATACTTGGGAGTTAGCTACGCTACCAAAGGGGCACAAGGCTATCAGCACTAAATGGGTATACAAAGCAAAGAAAAATGCCAAAGGAGAAATTGAAAGATACAAGGCAAGGTTGGTGGCGAAAGGGTACAATCAAAGGGCCAGTATTGACTATGACGAGTTATTTGCTCCACTTGTCCGCTTAGAAACTATAAGATTACTTATTTCAATTTATTATTATTTTTATAATTTTTTTATTTTTTTTATTATTTTTTTATTATTATTTTTTTATTATTTTTATTTTGTTTATAATTTTTTTTTTTTTGGAGAGACTCAAACTCACCTCTAAGTGTTTGGAGACGAACGCGTTTTACCTTATCGACTCCACGATATGTATTTTGAAGAATCTCCCAAACTTGCTTCGAAGTAGTTGCATTTGCAACCTTCACAAGTTGATTGTCATCCAAGCATTGATGAATGAGAGTCATCGCCTTTTGATCCTTCTCCTGAGCCTTCTCTAATGCGTCCTTTTGGAGTGCACTAAGAGTACTTTTATCCTCCGGTTCAACGTAGCCATTCAGCACCAAATCCCACACCTTTTGTGAACCTAGTATTGCCTTCATTCGGATGCACCAAATACTATAGTTGTCTTTGGTTAGGCGAGGGAATTGAAAGGATTGCATCCCGTTAGCCATGGATCTGATACCAATTTGTTGGAATATTAGAGGTAGAGGCTAAGTATTTTAGGACGTTATGAAGATAATTGTGTAAGTAGAAAAAGCTTTTAGCTAATTAGAAGAGAGGATGGAAGAAGAGAGAACTTGTATTTTATTGCTTGAAGATTTCTTGGCTTGATGCTTGATTACAAATGAGCACAACTACACATATTTATACTACTCACATCCACAGAAAACGGTGGAGAGTTCTCTAGAATTCTCCTTATCTAGAATACTCTATTATTAATTATTCTCTAGAATGTTTCTAGAAGTCTCACACTCTAGAAACTTTCTAGAACATTTCTCTAGAACACTCCTAATTATTTTGGGCTTTACCCATTACAAAAAACATCGATTATTAACTTAGCCCAAAATCAAGTTTACATTCTAACAGTCCCGTGCAAACTCCAAGAGCTTAGGCCCCGCCGGCAAGAGGGTTCCCTTAGAGACATTATTTTTTGCATGAGAGCCGACCTTGGAGTTTGCACGGGACTGTTAGAATGTAAACTTGATTTTGGGCTAAGTTGATAATAAATGTTTGTTGTAATGGGTAAAGCCCAAAATAATTAGGAGTGTTCTAGAGAGAAATGTTCTAGAAAGTTTCTAGAGCGTGAGAAATCTGGGCAATGCAACCCAGAGCTCCACAAGGGCGGCCTCCACACCCCTACACTCATTCAAGAATACATCGATGAGGTTTCAAC
Organism: Cuscuta europaea; assembly: GCA_945859875.1. Lineage (NCBI taxonomy): Eukaryota > Viridiplantae > Streptophyta > Magnoliopsida > Solanales > Convolvulaceae > Cuscuta > Cuscuta europaea. The sequence continues at coordinate 5,200,584 of CAMAPE010000041.1, forward strand.
TCAGTTGAGAATGGTGTGTGACCTTGATTCATAAGAGGAGGAGGTTCTATTGGAGGAGAGGCTTGCTTTTGTTCATGAAACCAGACATGCCTTTGGTAGAACGACCTTACTCCTAAGCGGGGGTGCTTCTTTGGGGTCTTTCCACATTGGTGTGGTCAAGACATTGGTGGAACACAAGCTCTTACCACGGATTATTGTCGGGTCGACTGTCGGGTCCATCATGTGCTCCATTGTAGCCACTAGGTCTTGGCCTGAGCTCCAGAGCTTCTTTGAGGACTCGTGGCATTCTTTGAAGTTTTACGAGCAGATGGGCGGAATATTTTCAATTTTCAAGAGGGTGATGACTTTTGGGGTTGTTCATGAGATAAGATACCTCCAGTATATGTTGAGGAATCTCACTAATAATTTGACTTTCCAAGAAGCGTACGATATGTCGGGCAGGATACTTAGCATTACGGTTTGCTCCACAAGGAAGCATGAACCTGCGAGATGTTTAAATTACTTGACATCTCCTCATGTTGTCATTTGGAGTGCCGTCACAGCATCATGCGCGTTTCCTGGCCTTTTCGAGGCTCAAGAACTAATGGCAAAGGACAGAAGCGGAAATATTGTACCTTATCATCCCCCGTTTCAATTGGGACCCGATGAGTTGGCTAATAAAATTATTAGAGGCTTAGTATTGTACTTTACATTAAACTCTCTTTCATATAAATATATCTGTCAGGGCTCCTCAGGGAGTAACCTTTCCCATTATTTCACATGGTATCAGAGACCTAAATTTTCTCTCTCCTAAAACCCTCTTTCCGCTCGATGACTTTCGCCGAGGGTCTGCACGCTTCTACCGCAGAGTCCACTGTGGCACCTTCTTCCTCAATCACGGCGCCGGTCCACTCTGCCTCCACCGACGCAGCCGTAACCAACGTTGCCTTCTCCGTAACAGCGCCGCCACAGATGTTCTCTTCTCAGCCGCGACCGAGTATCCCCAACGCTGCCTACTCCCTGTTTCCTCCGGCGTTTCCATGGCAGCCACCTACCATGCCGACTATCCCAGGGCTCTTCTCGCCACCCTTCTCAGTTGGATCATCGTTTGCCGGTCCTACTTTTGTCGGCTCACCTGGTGTTTCCTCTGTCTTCCCTCCCTCTTGCACACCAGCAGCCAGCCCGGCCGGTTCACTCCTCACGGATCTGGCCCAAAGTATCTCTCATGTGGCAACTAATGTCACAAATATTGTGACTACCAAATTATTAGCGGTGGAAGACTACACTACCTGGCGCACACAGTTTGAATCGTTTTTGGTGTCCCAAGCTCTCCTTGGCATGGTTGATGGCTCCATTCAGGTACCACCTGCTTATTCCATAGATGCTCTTAACCGTCAGACTCCCATTCCCGAATTTTCTACTTGGTTGAGAATTGATCAAACCATCCGTTCATGGTTATTTGCAACACTATCTAGGGATGTTCTTATCGATGTACGTGATTTAAAACATTCATATGAAATTTGGGAGCGATTGGAGTCTCGGTTTATGTCTGCCAGTTTAGCGAGATCTATGGAATTAAAGCGTTTATTTAATCAAATTAAAAAGAAACCTGATCAATCCATGGATAATTATTTGCGAGAAATTAAAACATTAGCTGATGATCTTGCCACAATCAACTGCCTTGTGCCTCAGCGTGAAATTTTAAAAACTACTATTATGGGACTAGGACCTGAGTATGAATCTTTATTCACTGATGTGTCTTTATTTGGACAAAATTTCTCGTTTGAGACTCTCCGTAATCATCTTCTTGAGTTAGAGCAGCGGGTCCTGTATCTCCGCTCCCAGGAGTCCCGGTCCCTTCATCAGGTGTTTGGCGCAGCTGTTTCTTCTCCCAGACAGACGTCTGGGCAGCAGCCGACTCAACAGCATTCAGGATCCACGAACCCGGTCGGGCAGCAGTCTTACCCGGTCGGGCAACCTCGGCAGTATGGCGCACCACAGCGCGGTCGAGGACGTGGGCGCGGCAGAGGCCGTGGAAGCAGAGGGCGTGGCCGAGGACAGCAACAACAGGCGTATTGGTTTCCCTAGGGACAGCCAGTTTATTACCCCGGAGGGTGTGGGCAGCCGAGTACACCTGCAGGGGGTGTGACATCTACGGGTACTGTAATTTGTAATTCTGCTGTGTCACATTTAAATATTAATGCTTTACCTATCTGTGTTACTAACCGTAGTAATGCAGGCTTGCCATCAGACGGGGGTATTCTCGGGTCTGTTCCACATCCTGTTGTCTGTCAAATTTGTTTTTCTGCAGGTCATTCTGTCATTAACTGTCCTTCTCGTTTTACACAACCGACGTCTCCTGCTCTGTTGACTACTCCCGGTGACACTACTCCTGCTCTATGGTTTCCTGATTCAGGAGCTTCTGCTCATATGACTGCATCTGAAGGTATTTTAGTTAATAAATCCCCCTACACCGGCTATAATTTTGTTAGTGTTGCCAATGGTGCCCATCTTCCCATATGTAATGTTGGTGATGTTGCTTTACCTACATCTGGTCGTCCTCTCACTTTAAAATCTGTTTATCATGTTCCTTAGTTAAAATATAATTTAATTTCCATTAAAAGGCTCTGTGCTGATAATAATTGTACTGTAACTTTTGATAAAAATTCTTTTTTGATTAAGGACAAAGCAACGGGGGCAATACTTCTGCGAGCTACCAGTAGTGGGCCAGTTTATCCTCTCCATCTGCCGTCATCATCACCATTAGTTTTTGCTTCCGTTTTAGCTTCTGGCCCTGTGTGGCACCGTAGATTAGGTCACTGTGGTGATAGTACTTTACAGTTTCTTAAGAGAACAATTTTTATGTAGTTATACTCCCTTTACTCATGAGTGTGTGGCTTGTCGTTTAGGAAAATCACAACGTTTGCCTTTTATGGATGCTAGTCATAATTCTGTTTTTCCTTTGGAAATTATTCATTCTGATGTGTGGCAGTCACCTGTGTATTCAAATTTGGGATTCAAGTATTATGTATGTTTCATTGATAATTTTTCTCGTTATACTTGGATATATCCCATGTGTCACAAAAATGAAGTTTTCATGCACTTTAAAAATTTTAAAGCTTTGGTTGAAAATCTTTTTAATCAGAAAATTAAAATTTTTCAAAGTGATGGGGGAGGTGAATTTGTTAATAATAATATGCAACAATTTTTTTCTTCTAATGGAATTTATTTTCGAAAATCTTGTCCTGACACACCTCAACAAAATTGGGTTGCTGAGCGCAAGCATCGTCATTTACTTGAGTTAACTAGGACCATGCTTCTTGAAGCTTCGGTTCCGAGTCACTATTGGGTCGATGCCATATTCACTGCTGCATATATTATTAATAGATTACCCTCTCCTACCTTAAATGGTTTTACTCCGTACCAAAAACTTTTTAACCGTGTTCCAGATTTGGTTGTGCCTGTAATCCAAATTTTAATGCCACCTCAGCCAATAAATTATCACCTCGTTCAGTTCAGTGTGTTTTTTTGGCTATGCATCTGGTTATAAAGGCTATCGTTGTTTGTGTAAGGAATATTTGTAATTAGATTTTGATGATGCTAGATTAATTAGGACTTTAGAGTACCCCTCTTTAGATTTAATGTATTAGAATTTTCCTTTGTAAATCTCTTTAGTATAATCGACTGGCAGAAGGCCTCCAGAGCAGAAAGTCTCAAGAGCAGAAGGCCTCCAAAGCAGAAAGCCTCCAGAACAGAAGACCCTTGATAAGGCTTTGGTTGAACAGAAGGCCTTTGGTTCTCTGCTTTAGAACAGAAGACCTCAGGGTCTCTGTTGGCCTTTACTCTGACAGAAACCCTCCTGGTTCTCTGTTGGATATCTCTTCCACAGAAGTGCTCAAGACCTTCTCTGATCAACTCTCTGCTAAAGACACCAGAAGGCCTGACACTTAGGAGAATTTCACCAAGCCGGGAAACCAACTGAAAGATTCCTTCAACGGCTAGGAGTCTTGAACGGAAAAGCTACAGTACGCGCATTAAATGCACATTTAATGCGTCCCGTACTTTGTAGAGTAATTGCAGATTAAATCTTCAATATCTTCTACAAGGGAAGGCAGACGTTGGAAAAAATCTTACTTCCAACTCAAAGCAAAGTTCCAAGTGTTCTTCAACTCTTCAAGCTCTACAGATACAAATCTTTTGTAACGAAGCAAGTTGGAGGAACCTCTGTTTTCAATAGAACCTCTTCTTTCACAAGAAGGACGTCAAAGTACCTGGAGCAGTGAAGTGGTGATACTTCCGGGAAAGCCCAGTGAAAGGACCAGTCTTAGGGAAGCCGGAAGTGCATCCAAGAAGACATCTACACTTGAAGAAGACGTGGAGAGCTTCTTAAGTGATAGGGCTAAAGCGTTGTAAACGAATGTTTTTACAAGCTTAGTGGAACAGTGGACTAGAGGAACGAGTTGTTTCTTGAACCACTATAAAAAGCCCTGGTGTCATTTACTTACTGCATTTCATTTATTGTTTGTTTGATCTGCTTAACTCCAAAGACTTGGTATCTGTGTTCAGCAGAACTTGTTTTGTGAGTTAACAGAAGGCCTACTGCCTTTGCTTCTCTGAGGCTATACTAACAGAACTCCCTACCAGAACCCCATCCGCTGCCAGTCTGTTCTGCCATCAGAACAGGCTATTCTGTTAAATCTGGTACTTAGCTTGAAAAAGTTAAAAACCAATAAAGTCTATTCACCCCCCCTCTAGACTGTATCCAGTACAACCGGGACCAACAAGTGGTATCAAAGCCTCCTTGTTCTAATAATCTCTTAGGTTATTTGCTGAACAAAGATCCACATGTTTTTCTGTTTTACCTCTTTTTTAATCTGATATAATGGATCACTCCCTTTCCAAGAATCTTATGTTCTCAGATCTCAAGTTTGATGACTGGAGGATCCGGATGAAGGCACATCTCTGTGCTCTGCATGATGAGATGTGGGAAGTACTTGACATTGGGCCCTTCACAAGCTTCCAGAAGGTCAACCCTGAACATGCTATTGATAACACCAGACCTCAGATGATTTATAAGGCCAAATCTGAGTGGACTACTGAAGAAAGAAGGAAGTACAATCTGGACAACATTGCTAAAGACATTCTTTACAAGTCCATCGATGATAGGTACTTCAACAGAATAAAGAAGTGCAAGACTGCAAAAGAAATCTGGGATACTCTTGAGCTCATTGGAGCTGGTGATGAGCAAGAGAAGGACAACAAGCTGACAATAGCCAACAAGAAGTTTGATGACTTCAAGCTTCTTTCTGGTGAAAGCATCTCCAAGATGTATGACAGGCTCCTCACTCTCACTGGAGAGATTTCTGAGCTTGGCAAGGAACTCACCATCAAGGAGATCAACCTCAAGGTGTTGAGGGGACAGCCCTCACTGCGAGCACATCAAAGGTAAATGATTTTGACCCCTCATTACTTTTATCTGACGAATATATGACTGCTTTTGCTAGGAGATTCAAGAATTTTATGAAGAATCCCAAAGATGGAAGAAGTCCATCATTCAGCAGAAAGCCATTCCAGAAGGTCAAAACAACAGAAAGCAGTGGTGAGCTTCTCTGTTACAACTGCAGACAACCTGGACACTTCAAGGCAGAGTGTCCACATCCAAGAGTGTCCAAGAAATAAGGGCATGATGGAGAAAAGAAGAAGTATGAAGATAACTCCAGAAGAAGGAAAGCACTCGTGAAAGAACAGCTCCAGAAAGACCCTCTGTCTGAGACAGAATCCAGTTCTGACTCTGACTCTGATGAGGCATTATATTGCCTTGATACTGAGACAGAAGATCTATGCCTCACGGCTCATTCTGATGATGAGGTAACTTCTACTTCTGCATCTAGTTTTTCATCGATAGGCTTAGCTTTTGATTCTGATTCAATGTCAAAATTTTGGGAAGAGTTTAAGGCCATCCAAGCCACTTATTCCTCTGTCACAGAAGAAAACAGTAAGCTGAAGGCTGAAATTCTTGACTTGAAAAAGGAGGTTGAGATCAAAATCAATCTTCTAATTAAGGAGAGAGATCAGCTGGAAACTGAAAATGTTTCTCTTCTCAAGAGAATAAGAGAAATTGAGCCTCTTGAGATTAAGTACAAAGCTTACCAGAAGGCCCAGTCTTCCATGAAAAAGATTTTACTTGATCAACAAATTGGCACTGGCTTTGGTCTTGGTTATGGCTCAACAGAATCAGGTGAGCCTTCTGTAATGCCTAGCACCAGTGTTGCTAAGGCAGATAAGGTCATAGTGCCACTGATCTCTAGCCCCATCTGTCAAGCTGGTGTATCTGGCACGAAGGTTGTTCATGAGGAAGTTAGACCAGAAAAGGGAAAGATAAAGGTTCAACAAAAACCCTTTTTGAAAAATAATGAACCTGGCAGAAAACCTAACAACAGAAAGGGTTTTCAAAATAACAAAAATAAAAGACCATTCATTGACAGACAACCTCATGACAATCGTGCCAGAAATGACCACCAGAAGGGCAAATATCAAGAGAGAGTTAACTTTAGGCAGAAGAGGTTGGCTGGTCAACTTCAGAAGCCCAAAGCTAACCGTCCCTCTGCTCTTGATAGTATATGGGACTTCTTTCCAACAAAGAAAGCTATGCAAAAGTATGTAAACAGGAAGCATGACCCTCACAAGCATCTGCCCAAAGTGAATCACACTTCGGTTTACTATAACTACCAGGTGGACAATGGGTACCATCCACCAAGCTTTCACCTGATGAGACCAAAATGGTACCAACTACCCAGACTCCATGACCCCCCAGGACCCAACATTGCTTGGGTGCCTAAATCTTTCTTTTGATCTTGCAGGAACTGTGTGCTGGAGCTACCTCTGAGCAAGAATGAATTATTGATAGTGGATGCTCCAGGCACATGACAGGTGACAGAAGTTGCCTAACTGAGTTCCAGAAATGCAAAGGACCTAGAGTTACCTTTGGAGGTAATGACAAAGAAGGTCAAACAAAAGGAAGAGGGAAGCTGATCAAGAACCAGATAGTCATTGGTGATGTCTCATATGTCAAAGGACTGAAGTTCAACTTGCTGAGTGCTAGCCAATTCTGTGACAAAGGCTACACTATTGAATTCACAAAGGACTTCTGCTATGTGAAGCATGAGACAACAAAAGAAGTGGTTCTTACAGCATCAAGGAAGAAGAACATCTATGTGGTTGATTGGAACACTGCAAAGGATGGAGTTTGCCTGATAGCCAAGGGAGATTCAAAACTAAGTTGGGACTGGCACAAGAAGCTTAGTCGTTTGAACTTCAAAACAATCAACAAACTGGCAAGAGAACACATAGTTGATGGACTGCCAGACATAGTTTACAAGAAAGAGACCCTCTGCAGTGCATGCCAGAAGGGAAAGCAACAGAAGAACTCTTTCAAACCCATTGCTGGAGATCTTTTTACAAGTCCTTTAAATCTGATCCACATGGATTTATTTGGACCTGTTGAAACTCCAAGTGTTGGTGGCAAGAGATACACTCTAGTCATGGTTGATGACTACTCCAGATATACATGGACTATCTTTTTGTCAAAGAAGAATGAAACTCTTCAGAAGTTGCCATCTCTGTTAAAGCAACTTCAGACTGAGAAGAACTTGAAGGTTAAGACAATCAGGTCTGACAGATGAACTGAATTTGTCAACCAAGTCATAAAGGACTTCTATGATCAAAATGGAACCTTTCATCAACTCTCAGCCGCCAGAACCCCTCAACAGAATGGCGTAGCAGAAAGGAGGAACAAAACATTAAAAGAAGCTGCAAGGACAATGATTGCAGAATCTGGACTGCCTATGAGATATTGGGCTGAAGCAATCAACACTGCATGCTATACCCAGAATAGAAGCATGATCAACAAGAATCACCAGAAGACCCCTTATGAACTCTGGAAAGGAAGAAAACCCAACATCAGTTACTTTCATGTGTTTGGATGCAAGTGCTACATCCTTAACAATGGAAAGGAGCATCTGAAAGTCTTTCAAGAGAAAGCTGATGAAGGTATCTTTATAGGCTATTCAAACACCAGTAAAGCCTATAGAGTACTCAACAAAAAGACTCTACATGTTGAAGAGTCTATACATGTGAAGTTTGATGATAGCACCTCTGTTAAAGAAGTAACAGAGATCCTCAAAGAAGTCAGCATAGAAGATAGAACACCTGAACCAACAGAAGAGGTAGCAGATAACCGCGCATTTCCAACACCTGCACCAAACCCCTTCTGTTGAATGAAGATGAAGATTCAGAAGATGAAGAACCAGAGAAACCCAGACAGCAACTGACAGAACCTGATCTGACATGGTTAAGAGACCATCCTTCTAATCAAGTAATTGGACAGATCAGAAGTGGTGTGCAGACCAGATCAACATCAACAAGGAGAGAAGCAATGCTTGCCTGCTATATATCTCAGGTGGAACCCATGACTGTAGAAGAGGCTCTTGCAGACTCAGATTGGATCAATGCAATGCAAGAAGAGCTTACTCAATTTGAAAGGAACAAAGTATGGGAACTTGTTCCTAGGCCAAAGCACCAGAATGTCATTGGAACAAAATGGGTATTCAAGAACAAAGCTGATGAAGATGGCAACATTGTAAGGAATAAAGCAAGGCTGGTAGCCAAGGGATATTGCCAAGAAGAAGGAATATATTTTGATGAGACTTTTGCACACGTTGCCAGAATGGAAGCCATCAGAATATTTCTAGCCTATGCTGCCTACAACAACATCAAGGTCTACCAGATGGATGTCAAAAGTGCATTTCTGAATGGAGATCTTGAAGAAGAAGTTTATGTGGGACAACCACCAGGTTTTGTCATCCTACTCACTCTTCCCGTGTCTACAAGCTTAAAAAGGCCCTCTATGGTCTTAAGCAAGCTCCCAGAGCATGGTATGACACACTGTCCCTATTCCTAGTGAACCATGGGTTTACTAAGGGAAAGGTTGACAAAACTCTATTTCAAATCTCTGTCGCTAATCATATTCTGTTAGTACAAATATATGTTGATGATATTATATTTGGTAGTACTAATTCAGAACTGTGCAAGAAATTTTCTCAAGTGATGCAGAGTCAATTTGAAATGAGTATGATGGGAGAACTCAGCTACTTCCTAGGACTACAAGTCAAACAAGTTCCAGAAGGAATCTTTATCAATCAAGGGAAGTATACTAGAGACCCGATCAAGAAGTTTGGAGTGGAAGGAAAATCCTCAGTGAAGATTCCCATGAACACCTCACAAGGAATTGGTCCAAATGATGAAGGAAAGGATGTCGATGCAACTACCTACAGAGGAATCATAGGATCTCTGCAGTATCTGACTGCAAGCAGACCAGACATTTCATTCTCTGTTGGAATCTGTGCCAGATACCAATCAAAGCCCAAGGAGAGCCATCTTAGCGCTGCAAAGAGAATCATCAGATATATCAAAGGAAATCCAAATGCAGGCCTATGGTATCCAAAGGGAGGTAACTTTGAACTAATTGGTTACTCTGACTCAGATTTTGCAGGTTGCAGATTGGACAGGAAGAGCACCTCTGGTCACTGTCATATGCTAGGAGGAAGGCTTGTTTCCTGGTTTAGCAAGAAGCAGAATTCAATTTCAACAATTACAGCAGAAGCTGAATACATTGCAGCTGGGAGTTGCTGTGCTCAGCTACTCTGGATGAAGCAACAGCTGAAGGACTATGGCATTCAAGCAAAGGAGATCAAATTGATCTGTGACAACACCAGTGCCATTGCCATCACTCAGAATCCAGTTCTTCACTCCAGGACAAAGCACATTGAGATCAGACATCACTTCATCAGAGATCATGTTGAAAAGAAGCACATATGCATGGAGCATATGCCAACAGAAGACCAGCTTGCAGACATTCTGACAAAGCCTCTTCCTGAGGCTAGATTCAACAAACTGAGAGAGGAATTGGGAATGATGGATGAAATTCCAAGAGAAAGTTCAAAAGGAAGGCCCTCTGTTGCAAAATCTCTGCTAACAGAATACCTGTTGCAGAACCCCTTCTGTTAACCCCTTTTGTTCTCTATCCTGAACAGAGCACCTCCATTCCTAACAGAACACCTCAGCAACAGAAACCCTCCCTTCCTTCCCTCAGAAAACCTCTTCTTACATCTAACAGAAAAGGTTGTGGACTCAGAAAATTTTGAAAAGTTGGGTGACCTAGTAACTTAATGAAGGTCTTTTACCCTTTTACCCTTAAAACGGTATACAGCCGCAAAATATTTACTGCGCCTCCTTTTTCATTTATTGGTACCTTGGAACCGCAAATTATCTCAAACGTCCACTAACTCGTACCCATATATTCCCCTCATTTCAACCTAAATCGCTACTGCTTCCATTACTCTCAAGCTTACGAATTCTTATCTCTCCAAAACTCTCAACCGCTAAATCCGGCTATGGCTTTCTTGAACTTCACCGATCTTTCCAAGGAACAAAAAGCAACCCTGCTCAAGAATGTGTTGACAGGGATGAAGTGCGAACTGGATGTACTACCCAGATTTGCAGAAAAAGGGGAAAGGATGACCAACATCATTGACGGACTAACAAAATGCCAGCTAAGCAAGGTCATCTCCTACGCTTATGAAGTCTACAGCAACATTGATACTGTTGAATTCTACCTCAACGCGTCCTACAAAGATGAATCCATCACCTCTAGAGTCGAAGGAGAAGAGATACTGGTTGATGCTGACGTCATCAACAAATTTTTTGACATTCAACTAGAGAAAGGCAGGGCCTCTCTATTTGATCTAGAGGAAGCTGACATCACTGTTCCTGAATTCAAAAGGAACTACTGCAGAAAAGGTGAAGAAGTGGAAAAGGTGAACATCAAGAAAAACCTGCTCAAGAAGGACTTTGAGCTGCTCATTAACATTTTCCACAAATGTTTATGGTGCAAGTATACCTCCACTGATGATGTTACTACTGCAAATGCCAAGACCCTTTATGCAGTACATCATGGTGTAAACGTCAACTGGGGACAGGTTATGGTACGGTCCCTGATTGAGTTCATCAAAAAGAAGAACCCCAAGACAGGTCTATATTCTAGAAAATTAGGCCATGGGTTGCTCATCTCTGAACTCCTTCTCAATCAAGGTGTTACCTTAAGGAAGACCATACCTCTGGATCACACAAAGGTAATCTTCCTATCTGCTTCTCCAAACAGGGAAATTGCTATCAAGGCAGAGCTTAAGAGACAACTTCAGCTTGATAACAAGAGACAACAAGGAGACAAGGTCCAGAAACCTCTCTCTGAAGCACCTTTTGTGGAGAAGAAGAAGAAGGTGAAGAAAGCAGAACAGGTTGCGCCTCCTCCACCCATGAAGGCTGGAAATAAGAGGAAGAGGACCACCAAGACTAAGAAGAAGGTTATTAAACCTTTAATTACAGTGTCTGAGAAGGTGGCAGACATTCAGGGGGAACCAGAGAACCCCACTCCTGTTGCCACTCCAGAACAGAATAGGGTGCCAACATCAACAGAACACCCCAGTACAGGCAAAGAAGGGTATTTGTCTGTACTGGATAGACAGTTTGCTCGTGTACTAGAATGGAGAAGATGGAGGATGGGACCCCTTCATAAGATCATCCAATTCTTTGACCATTATGAGCCTGAAGAAGAGGCCATACTAAAGTGGGTGGGCACTGATAATGTCTCAAAGTGCTTTGCCCTCAACTTCCACCACTCTGTCCTTGAGAAGAAGAAGGCAAGTTACAAAGGAAAGGTTGTTGTCATATCCTCATCTTCAGAGGAGACAGTCAAGCCGCTTGAAGATGGTGAGATAGAAGCTTTTGAAGAATGGCTTTTTGCCAAGAAGGCGACAGAGTCTGTGCTACCTCACTCCATTCCAGGAGAACCCTTTGTACCTAAGACAGAAGGGCAGGCTATGATGGAGCTCATCAAGGAATGGAGGACTTCCTTGATCGAAGAAAATGTACTTGAGGTAATCTCCTCAACCCATTCTGCTCCCATCTTAATAGAACCCCAAATCCCTTCCCTTCTTATTTCAACAGAAACCCCTCCTACAAAGAACCCTCAACCAAAAACATCAGAACAGAAAACCTCAACCTCTCCTCACTCATCAAATAAGAAAACCAAATCACCCTCCACCTGCAAAGAACTTATTCCATTCAGAAATCGCTCCCCCTCACCTCCACCATCTCCTCCACAACAGAATGCCTCGCCTCAACAAAAAATTCCTTCTCCCCAACCTACACCCCAGCACCAGAATTCCCTCCCTCAACAGAAATCAACTTCCACTCAAAATACCCCTTCACCCTCTCTTGCAGCAAATTCTCCCATAACCTCTCTGCATTCTGCTGCATCTACTCCCAAGAGACAGCCTCTTCACCGCATTCTCTCATCTGATAGTGAGAATGATGGCTTCCTTTCATCCTCTCTTGCTGGAGACCTCACTTCTAAACGTCAACCAACTCCTACCAGAGAACCCTCTCTCCAGAAACCCTCTCTGCAACAGATCAGAAGGCCTCCTATGCACAGGTCCAGAGGACTAGGAATGCCAGAACCTGAAGGATCAGAACCACAAATCCCCTTCAACAGGTTTGTTGAAACTGTAGAAGTGTTTGGTGGTCAAGTCCTGGAAGGCATGGACAAACTGATCCAGATCAATGACAAGCACTTCGAGCACCTTGCTCATGTGAATGATAACCTCAACTCTGGGATGAAGTTTATCTCAGACCGCTTCGAAAATCTCACAGAATCCCTCCATAACTTCATGGCCTCATCCTCTGCCAGAACAGATGCACTGTCAACAGAAGTGGACAGTATTCACAAGACTCTCTCTGTCTTTCATCAAACTCTACTGAATCAAGGAAAGGCCATCAGCACAATATCTGAGAATCTTGAGACACTGCACCGATCTGACCACAGAACTAAGAAGCAACTACTTTCCATAGAAGAAATGTGCAAAGTCCACCAAGATCAAGCTCAACATGTTCTCTCTGCTGACAGAGACAGATACCAGAAGATGGTCCTGTTGGAAGCCAACAACAAGGACATCTTCTCTGCTATTCAGAAGCAGCAAGGACTGATAGAAGGTCTCACTTCTGTCACTCAGACTTTACCAGAGGCCCTTGAGCAGATAGTTACTTCTCAGGCCTCAGAATTCCAGAAAAGCAGTCTAATGCTAGAGGACCTCCATGATGCCAAAAAGGGGGGAGAGGACCCTCAACAGACTAAGCCTCGGTCCACCAGAGCCTCTGCAAGAGCATCCTCCTTTGCTGAACCAACTGTTGACCCTGCACCCTACTTTGAAGCTGCCATACAAAAAAGAGAGCAGCAGGTATACCCAGACCCCCATCTCCAGTAAAGAAGGGCTCCAAGAAGAAGAAGATCCTTAGTTTTACTGATTGGAGATTGGGTGGATACCAGAAAATTGATAGAGTTCAATTTGAAGAAATGAAAATGAAAATGACTCCCACACAAAAACAGAACCTCTTCCTAGATAAGGATGGTGTTGTACAAGTCAGATATGGGGGATCCCTAGAAGAAGGAGAAGATTGGTACCAGAAGAAAGTTGTTCCTGGCAAGACAATTCATGAAGGAGTTCTTAGCTACTTGGATTGCAAGCTATCTCCTATCTGGGCATCCTATCAAAGCTCTGGTAATCTATCTCACATCAGAGCAGAAATCAATGAAGAGTTGCTAAGGCTTCAAAGACTGGAGGATGAAGCTCTGCAAGCAGCTACTATGGAAAATGTGTAAGAAATAGTTTCTGTAAACTGTATCTAATAAAATCACATCTCTGCCTTTCACTTTGTAAGGCTATTCCTCAATTCCTCTCTCTTTGTTTTTTGCCTGTGCTTGTTTGCTCTTTGAATTATTATCTGCTATCTGAATGTATTGTACTCTTACTATTTTCCTATGCCAAGTTGCCCACCAAGATTTTAATGAAAGTTTTAAACTTTAATTCTTTTTGGTGAAGGCACTTCTCTGGAAATAGTTAAAGGGTTTTGGCATCATTAAAAAGGGGGAAATTGTAAGGAATATTTGTAATTAGATTTTGATGATGCTAGATTAATTAGGACTTTAGAGTACCCCTCTTTAGACTTAATGTATTAGAATTTTCCTTTGTAAATCTCTTTAGTATAATCGACTGGCAGAAGGCCTCCAGAGCAGAAAGTCTCAAGAGCAGAAGGCCTCGAAAGTAGAAAGCCTCCAGAACAGAAGACCCTTGATAAGGCTTTGGTTGAACATAAGGCCTTTGGTTCTCTGCTTTAGAACAGAAGACCTCAGGGTCTCTGATGGCCTTTACTCTGACAAAAACCCTCCTGGTTCTCTGTTGGATATCTCATCCACAGAAGTGCTCAAGACCTTCTCTGATGATCAACTCTCTGCTAAAGACACCAGAAGGCCTGACACTTAGGAGAATTTCACCAAGCCGGGAAACCAACTGAAAGATTCCTTCAATGGCTAGTAGACTTGAACGGAAAAGCTACAGTACGCGCATTAAATGCACATTTAAATCCTCCCGTACTCTGTAGAGTAATTGCAGATGATTGGCCGCAATGTCAGGATTACTTTATCCCAAAATAGTAACCCGCCAACTTTACTGGGTCCTACTGGTCAAGTCAACTGTCCGCTCATTTAATGGAGTTGTCCTCCTTCTCCTCCAACGGGAAGACAACCTCAGTATAAAATCAACACTACGAAGAACAACCGGATAACTTTTTCAATAGCTACAACTCTGCGTATTCAAGATATTCAACGCTAAAAACGCAAAAGCCTCCTTGAGATTAAATCTTCATTATCTTCTACAAGGGAAGGCAGACGTTGGAAAAATTCTTACTTCCAACTCAAAGCAAAGTTCCAAGTGTTCTTCAACTCTTCAAGCTCTTCAGATACAAATCTTTTGTAACGAAGCAATTTGGAGGAACCCCTGTTTTCAACAGAACCTCTTCTTTCACAAGAAGGACGTCCAAGTACCTGGAGCAGTGAAGTGGTGATACTTCCGGGAAAGCTCAGTGAAAGGACCAGTCTTAGGGAAGCCGGAAGTGCATCCAAGAAGATATCTACACTTGAAGAAGACGTGGAGAGCTTCTTAAGTGATAGGGCTAAGGCGTTGTAAATGAACGTTTTTACAAGCTTAGTGGAACAGTGGACTAGAGGAACGAGTTGTTCCTTGAACCACTATAAAAAGCCCTGGTGTCATTTACTTACTGCATTTCATTTATTGTTTGTTTGATCTGCTTAACTCCAAAGACTTGGTATCTGTGTTCAGCAGAACTTGTTTTGTGAGTTAACAGAAGGCCTACTGCTTTTGCTTCTCTGAGGCTATACTAACAGAACTCCCTATCAGAACCCCATCCGTTGCCAGTCTGTTCTGCCATCAGAACAGGCTATTCTGTTAAATCTGGTACTAAGCTTGAAAAAGTTAAAAACCAATACAGACTATTCACCCCCCCTCTAGACTGTATCCAGTACAACTGGGACCAATAGTTTGGATCCTTTCACAGGTCGAGTCTATTGTAATACCCGAGATTAATTTAAGAGGATTAATAGTACTACTCATACGAACAGAGGTGCATCTCCTTTTAAGGGAGCTCATCACCCAAGAACTCCAAAGTTAAGCGTGCTTGCACGGGAGTAGTCTTGGGATGGGTGACCCCCTGGGAAGTTTCTCAGGGCGCGCATGAGTGAGGACAAAGTGCACGGTAAAGGCTCGTGGTGGTTTGTGGGGACAGTACTAGAGGTCTAGAGTAACTACCTCGGGTCCGTGTGGGGCCCCGGGGTGTTACAGGTGGTATCAGAGCAACCCTGCGACAGTGTGCTGACCCGTTAGATATCGGGTGGGCACTTAGCGGGGCAAGATTCTGGGGTTTTATTGAGATTGGTTTAAGGGCGCAACGAGGACGTTGCGATCCTAAGTGGGGGTGATTGTAATACCCGAGATTAATTTAAGAGGATTAATAGTACTACTCATACGAACAGAGGTGCATCTCCTTTTAAGGGAGCTCATCACCCAAGAACTCCAAAGTTAAGCGTGCTTGCACGGGAGTAGTCTTGGGATGGGTGACCCCCTGGGAAGTTTCTCAGGGCGCGCATGAGTGAGGACAAAGTGCGCGGTAATGGCTCGTGGTGGTTTGTTGGGACAGTACTAGAGGTCTAGAGTAACTACCTCGGGTCCGTGTGGGGCCCCGGGGTGTTACATCTATGTTATCCGTCATGTTAGGTTTCTTGAGGACAAATATCCTTTTAAAACCCTCTCGTCTGCTCCATCCCATTCTATTTCTACTACACCATCTCCTATGCATCTCACCGATATCACTCTTAACCCACTTGTCCAGTCTGTTCCCACAATTACGGCCGCACCACCACCACGCTTCCATCGCCACTTCGGTCACCAAGTACTCCTATCACTCCGTGTGTCCCATCGCCCCATCCCTCCTTCCCCACGTCCACAACCATCCCTCCACCATCACATGTCTCCTCCAATACTTCGTCCAGCACGCCACAGACAATCTCAACCGACAATGTCTCACCTGAAACCACCTCACCTACGTCCAGTACGGTAGTTAATCACCATCTCATGCAAACCCGTGCTAAGTCTGGAATTTTTAAGCCTAAAACCATTTTTAATTTAAGTACAGTTACTATCGCTGCAGATCCTACCTGTTTTACTAAGGCAACTAAACAATTAAAATGGCTTGAGGCGATGGCGGATGAATTTAATGCACTCATTAATAATAATACGTGGGACTTGGTGCCCTTTGATAACTCTAAAAATATTGTTGGATGTAAGTGGATTTATAAAACTAAATATCATTCTGATGGATCCTTAGAGCGCCATAAAGCTCGATTAGTTGCACAGGGTTTTAATCAGCAGGCAGGTATTGATTTCTCTGAAACTTTTAGTCCTGTCGTAAAACCCACCACTGTTCGTATTGTACTTACTCTAGCTATTTCTTTTGGGTGGGGTATACGACAACTTGATGTTAAAATGCCTTCTTACATGGTAATCTGACAGAAGAAGTTTATATGCGGCAGCCCCGTGGTTTTATTCAGCCTCACTTTCCTAATCATATATGTCGTCTGCGCAAGGCCATTTATGGCCTTGAGCAAGCTCCACGGGCCTGGTTTCATAGATTTAGTAGCTTTCTTCTACAACATAATTTTTCCTGTAGCAAATCTCACAATTCTTTGTTCATATACCGCACGAATAATACTATTATTTATTTATTACTATATGTGGATGATATTATTATTACTGGCAATTCTGAATCATCTGTTACCCAATTTATTTCAATTATCTCTAAACATTTTGCTATGAAAGACTTGGGTAATCTCCATTACTTTCTGGGTGTTGAGACTATTCGTTCAGCTAAAGGTATGTTTCTCTCTCAACATAAATATGTGACTGACCTTCTAGCTCGTTTTCATCTTCATACTGTAAAACCTGTTCGCACCCCGTTAGCTTCCCGTACCACTCTGTCTCTTTCTGATGGTGAGTTATTGTCTGATTCTACTTAGTATCGCAGCATGGTTGGTGCATTACAATATTTAACTTTGACACGGTCAGATATTACTTATGCAGTACACTTAGTGTCTCAGTTCATGCATGCTCCTCGTACCACTCATCTTTTTGCAGTCAAGAGAATTTTCAGGTACTTGCAGGGAACACGAGATCATGGCCTTTGGCTTCAGCAGTCTAATCGGCCAACCTGTGTAGTTGCTTACTCTGATGCAGATTGGGCAGGTTGTCCTGATAGTTCTCGGTCCACCACAGGTTTTGCTGTATTTTTGGGTCCTAATTTGGTTTCCTGGAAGGCTAAGAAGCAGCCCACTGTGTCCAAGTCCTCCACAGAAGCGGAATATCGTGTCATTGCTTACACAGTACAAGACACACTACATATCCGCTCAGTACTGTTCGAACTTGGATGACCTATCTCAGAGCCGGTACATTTATTATGTGATAATATATCTGCTTCTTACTTGACTGCAAATCCAGTTCAGCATGCTCGCAGTAAACATATTCAGATTGATTATCATTTTGTTCGCGAACGAGTTGCTCATGGAGATCTGATTGTTAAGCATGTTCCTACTCATCTACAGCTGACAGATATTTTTACTAAAAGTCTCTCTAATCAACGTTTTCATTTTTTGAAAGACAACCTGCGCGTTGTATCTCCCGCACAGTTTGAGGGGTGTAACAGAATTATTAGAGGCTTAGTATTGTACTTTACATTAAACTCTCTTTCATATAAATACATCTGTCAGGGCTCCTCAGGGAGTAACCTTTCCCATTATTTCACATTCGCCAGTACATCTTCTCGTCGTTGGAGGAACGGAAGCTTGGAGATCGACTTGCCTGTGGTTCAGTTAAAGGAGCTTTTCAATGTAAATCATTACTTTGTGAGTCAAGCAAATCCTCATATTTCGCCTTTACTAAGGGTGAAGGAGTTTGTTAGAGCTTACGGAGGGAGTTTTGCAGCCAAGGTAGTATTATAATGTACATTTATTATGTACTTCCCTTAGATGTGTTTTCGTGTGAAAACTGCTTATTCATTCACTGTTTTAGCTACACTGGGTTGACAAAATCAATTACATTTGTTAAAAATGGGCATAATACCAACCATCCCAGTAAACCAACGATAATGCATTTTCAAAATCACTTTAAGCAATACCAACCAAATGTATAACAAAATTATACCAAGTGATTTTTGAACGGCAAATCAAGTCATTTAACCCCATCAAAGATTCAAAAATCACATCAAGCTATGTTATATACTGAAAATAGGACTTGCTTGATTCTATTATGAGCTTAAAACTTCCCCAATTAGGAGTGAATGAGTCCTATTTTATGAAGAAAATAATACTGATCTTAATTGTTGACTTTGTCCATGTTTTACTTGGACATCAAAACATACCTACATCAAAACACATTTACTTTCATTTGTGCACTTTGTCTATGTTTTACTCCTATTTGAAACAATTTCCTTTTCAAATACACTATATGTGATTGTCTGGTATCAATTTTGGTGGGTTATATGACCAGAATTTTAGTACATAATTTAGCGTATTAAGTAGTCAAATAGTTGGTAAAGCATAAGGTGATTTCTAAAGCATATATTACTATTGTTTTGTGGGTTACAATTGGGACTAATTAGAATTGTTTTCCCTAAAAAAATAATAAAGTTCTATGTTACCACTTTTTTACCATGAATCATACCTCGTTCTTTTAATTACTCTCTCTGTTCACTTTTTACTAGCTGTAATAAGGTTTTCACAATTAAGGTTGTATGAGTGATGGAGTATATGGCCCAGGAACCCCCGGCCCATAGACTCCTGCTATTCTGATAGAGGCCCAATAGGCCCAGGGAGCCTCCCCCGGCCCTCGTTCTTCGAATACACACTCTCTCTCTTACTTATTTGCTCTGACTTCTCTCTAGTTATTCTCCGCAATAACCCCTCGGATAAGCTACCCCCCGGGTACACCATCCATCATTTGGTGCTCTCGTTGAGAGGTCGAATAATCAAGTAAGAAACCCTCCCCCTCGCCAAACACAAAACACCTAGCTAAAATGGTGAGAACAACTCGTGCCAACTCCAAGAACGTTGAGGACAGGAACCTCTCCCTCGGCGAAGTCGACGTCCCCGAAGCCTCTAACAGGGCTCCCGGGGGCGGCGTCATCGTCGGGTTGGACCAGACGGCTGTCGACCTACACCATCAGATTCAACAGAATGCCCCCGATGCCCGCCTTGGCATCGAGGCCAAGAAGAAGGACCAGAGCGAGAACCAAGTTAGCCCTCCGGTCATCACTATCGACGTACATTCGGCGTTTTCCGCCTTCATCCAGACGCTCACCCAGAATCCGGGTGCCTTCGGCACTCTGGTTCCCCTCCAACCTCAGGTCGGGGAAAATATCATGCCTCCCCCTCATCCACACCCCCTCGGGAACCCGGTCCTCCGGATTGGGAAGGTCGAGGGGGTCGTGGCCCAAGATACGGTCTCCCAGGAGGTCCAATCACGGGACCGCCACAACGTGAACAAAGAACAACCCCGGACCTCCGCCCTCGAGAGACTCGGAGGGGTGCAAGACCGCCGAGGGGTCCAAGACCGCCTCGGGGGGAAGGCGTTCCAAAGGCCTCAGGAAAGTGGCAGATCCGTCTCCAGGGCCAATGAAAGACGTCCCCCTCAAGACAAAGGCAAGGCACCTCTCCATATCAACGACGCCCGTCACCAAATCAACCAGGCCCACTCGGCCCTCCCGAAGGACCCCCGGGACGAAATCATTACGGCCCTCCATCGCCGTCTTGACGAGATGGAGGCCACCAAAGCACACACCACCACTTCTGCCCCTCATACAGACCTCAAGTATGAGGCCATGTTGGCCAAGATGGAGGAAATGCAGAAGAAGATAACTGAGGGCACCAGGGAACCCACCATACAGCTCCGGACCCGGACGCCATTTACCCCAAGGGTATTGGCGGCCCGGATCCCGGAAAAATACCGAGGGTAACTCATCAAGCCCTACGACAGAAAAACTGACCCCCAGGATCACTACAGCAGGTACCAAAACAGAATGATGATGGTGGGGGCATCAGATGAGTATTTGTGCCGCTGGTTCCTCTCCACCTTAGAGGGGCCGGCTTACGAATGGTTCAACCGATTACCCGAGGGCTGCATTGACTCATGGCAAGAACTCACCCAACAATTCTTGACGCAATTTGCGGGGAGGCACCGCAAAAGAAAACACTTCTCCCACTTGCTGACAGTGAGGCAGAGGAAGGAGGAGACCCTTCGGGACTTCTTGGAGCACTGGAGAACGGAGGCTGATAAAGTTGATGGCGCTGACGACAGGACCCTCCTGGCCCTCCTCCAAACAGTACTCCGCCCCGGGAACTTCTCAAGGAGCCTCATCATCGAACCCCCCCCCCCCCCCCCCCCCCGTGATTATATAAGGGCCCTACAGCGGGGGACAGGTATGCCGAAGCCGAGGAGGTGGAGAAATGCCATCACAACCCCGATCAGCAACACCCTCGGCCTGACGACAAAGGCAACCAGGGGCCGGGGGCTCCCCGTAATCAACCTAAGGATTCGGCGCCCCCCGGTGACCGCCCCCGGCATGGCCAAGCAAAGCCCGGGGGAGGCTACAAGGGGAACCCGAGGGCTTGGGCACAGCCTGTTCTCCTGGAGCACCCTCGGACACCTTTGACACACCCCGTCAGCGTCATCCTCGACTTCGCTGAGGAGAGGGGCCTGGTGGAGCGAGATTCACGCGCATCCCCGGAAGTATATGCCATCAATCCAAACTACCCCTATTGTCGCTTCCACCGGCATCAGGGGCACAGAACCGATGACTTCCATCAGCTGAAGACGACCATCGAAAGGTTGATACAAGCGGGCCATTTGTCCCAATTTGTCCAGGGCCCTCAGCAACAGGGCCCCCCTCACCAAGGGCCACCTCGAGGGCACCCTGCGAGAGCGAACGTGACGTGCACTTTGTCGTGAGGTGCACTCAAAATAATTAATCAATACGACACTAATACGTAATATAGTGTAGTAAGGTTCGTATCCACAGGGAAATGAATACTTTTCTTTTATACAAGTAGTAACAAAGGGGGGTTTAGATTTGCTTGATTTAACAACACTAAGATGAACAACCTATATGAGTTTAATTTAATGAGATGGGGACTTGGTTCTGCTTTTATCCACTTAATGAAATGTTCGTCGATCCCGGTTATATCTTTAACTATCTTCCTCTCGAATACTCAATCGAGGAGTATATCCAGTTCATCGAGGGTAGTTATTAATAACGAGACGCGTTCATTAATAAAACTTACTATCGAGTCAATATAGAACAAGCGCCGTATATTAACTTGATAGTAGCAATAAACTTAAGATGAAAACGATTGAGATTGATAACCTCAACACAAGCGGTTTATTGGTTTAATCAATATAATTAATTCCCTTTGGCATATTAGTTATGAGATGCATGCATTAATATTCCAAGTTTACTACCGTTGAAAGAACCGGATTAATAACAAGCGTATTAACCGATCGATTCTAGTAATAATTAATATGAGAAACAATACTAGTTGATACTTTAAGTAATGTTTAAGATATTAACATGAAATATGAATAGGAATTAATTAATACTCAAGGAAGAATATTAAAGAATATGAATCCTACTATGATTAATATCAAGATGTTGACTAATTGTCATCTTAGTAACACTCCCCAATATTAACATAGAGGAAGAAATAGCTATTACTATAACCAATGTCAAGATGTTAACTAATTGTCATCTTAGTAACACTCCCCAACTTTGATATAGCAATAGTATTTTAAAGGAAGAATTAATATTCAAGGAAGAAGATTAAAGAAAATAACTCACAACTTACAAATTCATTAAGCTTCAAAGTAGCAAAACCAAGATGGAAGAGTTTAGGTTCTCATTTGGTACCCGATCGAGTATGTGTGTAATACTCGATCCGAGGTGTACTCGATCGGTTTCAGGCTGTTTTCCATAAGTATACCCGATCGGGTATATGTTAATACCCGGTCGAGTATGCTTAGAAAGTGGTATTCGGACCATACTCGACCGATCTTCGTTTAAAACTCAAAGGCATACCCGATCGGGTATGTCGGTCTACCCGATCGGGTATAGACATTAAATCGTGGTCAAAATCCTCCCGGCATGTTCCCTTGTCTTCGGATCTGATCCAATTTAAAATTTCAACCTAATACCCGATCGAGTATAGTTAATACTCGACCGAGTATAGACCAAAATTCAGTATCCTTCTTTTGTCTTCAAATTTTGCACCTTCTTTCCACTCTTTGGGTTCACCAACTGTACTTTGAGTGATCAAGACCCGTTTGAGCTCAGAATATATCTAATCTAAACTATTTACAAGAATTTAACAAACTAATCTATTACATCAAAAGTGTGTAATTTCCATAGTAAAGATCAAGCAAAATTAATTAAAAACACAAACATGCATATGGAAATTACAAACGTATCAACTCCCCCACACTTAAACCTTTACTCGTCTCGAGTAAGATCAAATGTTCACAAGTGTCAAGTTTCTCCAAAATTTCCACAGTTTAACAAAAACAACATACAAACACAAAGACCACCAAGGATGACAAAGAAAAAATGAGTTTTAAACTCAAATTACAAAGAACATCTTGGGTTTAATGGCCTTCTAGTGTTCATCTTCTCTTCTCCTCCTCTCTTCTTCTTTGTCTTTGTTTTCTGAATCTTCTTATTCTCCAAAGAGATACAATGAGTGCCTGAAAAAACAAACATTTCTCTCATATCTCTCATTTTGCCTAGGAGCCTTTTCAGGTTTTCATCCTAGCATCTCTTTTCATTTTCCATTCTCCCCAACTCACTCATTTTTTATAAGCCCTTTTTGCTTAGATTGCCCATTTTGTTGGGTTTTCAACCTAACTAGCATTTATTTTCTTTTATTTATTCTTTTTTTTTGTGTAATAAGTTCAAAAGAATTACATGCATAGTGCTAGGTGGAAATAAAAATTACATACCATCATGAGTGTCTCCCCCGCACTTGAATCAAGCACTGTCCCTAGTGCCCGCCTTCTCCGCCGTAGTAGCTCCCTCCGAAGCCGCTCCCCTGCCCACCATCTCCCATATATGTGTCTCCGCCATCTCCGCCGTCGTACCCTCCACCCCCGGAGCCAGATCCTCCAAAGTTACCCCAATGAGTGGGGTCATACCACGAGGGTGGTGGAGGGGGGTTTGCCATGGTATGGAAGGATCCCTGTTGTGCCATGTAAGAGTACATAGATCCGTAGAACCTACGTTGGTCTTCTTCATATCGATGTCTATCGGCTTCCCTGAGCTCCTCCAATCGCTGAAAACCGGCCCTTTGCTCCTCCTGTATTTGGTTGAGCCGGTTGTCCATAGCCGTGTAGTTTGCGTTCATTTGGGCGTACCCCGTAAGCAGTTGTTGTTGACCCTCCAAAAGTTGTTGAAAGAAGTCGGGTGGTGGAGGGTTTTGGCTTTGTTCGGGGATGTCCTGGCCCATGTTTTGATGGCTATGGAGTTGAGCATAGGGCTCGTAATCGGGTTGGTCTTGGGGAGGTTCTTGCTCCGGTTCCTGGAGATGTGGTGGAAGGGCGTGTGGGAAGAGGTAATGTTGCTCCTCTACTGCTGTTTTGTAGTGGAGTTGGGGGAGTTCTGGGTTGGGCAGGAGGAAGTATTTGAGGGGTTTGGGGTGTATGAGCAAGTTGTACATATTCTTTGGTCTTTCTCCACCATAAACTGTGTGGGAAAAAGATGTACAGCCCGAGTGGCCCAACCAAGAAATGTTCATCAAACAGTAGTCAGGTATAGGAGAGTTATACGTATACCCGAACTTGGTGGCTAAGTGCATAATCACCCCACCCACCACAATAGCGCCCTTTGCTACACTTTCTTTTTTGAGATGTGCCCACATAAGATTACACAGGTTGAAATCCATGTGAACACGGAATAGGGCTACAGACATAAGGCATACATCCCCCATCCTAGTGTGATGGTTGTTGGGACGTCCAAGCAAGCAGTTGGCAAGGAATTTCAAAAATAGGCGGAGGACGGGATGTTGGACATGACTAATATAGAGTTGGGAGGAGCTAAATTTACTCCCCGGTCATCTTTGTCCATAGAGTATGGCCAAAAGCGGTATTGTCGGATATGGATTTTTGGTAAGGGACCGGAATACCAAAATGTTCGGCGAACTCAAGTTTCCTCAAAATCCGCTTCATTGTTCTCAAATTGCACCGAGCTTATGAATTCATAGATAATTTTTTCATTTGAGTGATATTGCATTTTGAATATCTTATCCATGCTCAACTCATGAAACAATTTCTTAGTGCTTTTGTACACTCCTAATTCATTGAGGGCATCATGGCATAAAAAGCGAGAGGGTTTAACTTGCCTTTCAATGGTGGACATGAAGCAGGTGCAGTGTTCGTTGTCGATGAAGATGATGTCCTCGTAGCCCGGGATGGATGCCCTAGTGTTGGAGCTCTGTCCTTTTTCCTTCCTTGGAGCCATTTTTGTGTGATTTTGGGCTTGAAATCCGAAAATTGAAGGTTGGGGTAGGGTTTTTTTCGGACCTATTTAAACTGGGGAAGAATTGGATTGGTGGGTATGAGTGTGTAGAGGAAGATGAGGGGAGTGTTTTGGTGTTGAAATGGGGTGATTTGGTGAAGAAATGGAGGAGATATGGTAGAGAGAAGATGTAAAAATGGAGGTTGGGGGAGAGGGATTCGAATTTGGGTTTGGGGATTTGGGGAAGATGAAGTGTTTGGGGCGGATTTGGGGTTAAAACGCCCGTATACCCGATCGAGTATATGCTGTTACTCGGTCGGGTATGTCTGGAAAGTGGGGGTTTTGAGCAGCCTGCCTCCGGTACTCGATCGGGTATGTGATGTTACCCGGTCGAGTATTGCTGGAAAATGCATTTGTTGAGTGGTCTGCCTCCGGTACCCGATCGGGTATCGTTCCATACTCGATCGGGTATGTGCTCTTTTCTACGTTTTGAGGCATGTACTCGGTCGAGTGTGGGAATCCGTTTTCTTCAACTTTAGCCTTTCTGTACATACCCGACCCGGTGTATAGTGATACTCGATTGGGTATCCCTTGTTTTTCAAAAATTGAATGCTTCCTCGATCGAGTAATGCCCGGTTCCCTTTCTTTTGGCCATACCCGACCGAGTATATGGTTGTACTCAATCGGGTCTGTCCCCACATGCTCCAAAACCTGCATTTGTTTTTTTCCCTCCAAAAACCTGTGAGTAGTGCCCTCTCTCACTGATCTCTCAAATAATTAAACAAAAAAAATGAATTATAAACACTCGAATTTATGAAAAAATAAACTTGGGTTGCCTCCCAAGAAGCGCCTTAGTTAACGTCGTGGCACGATGTTATTCATTTTTTTTTAAGTGGGATCGTGAACATCCCTTGATTCATTTTTTGTGGACTTATTTAGTCATTTTTAAAATTTATTTTTCGGCCTTTTCCAGTAAGGCCGGGGTTTCTTTCTCATTACCACCTCCATCATAGGTGGATTTGGTTCACATTTTATCACATTCCTTCCTATCAAAGATGGCTTCTCGTGTTTATTTTTTTCTTCTTGAAAAAATCTGATTTTATCCGCTTCTTTGAAAAATACCGGTTCTTGTGGTTCAACAACATGTAAAGAACAAAGAGTTAGATTTTGCATTTGTTTTTTCGTAGAGTCCAAAATGTTGAATTCCACTTTTTGATCATCGAACTCTAAAGTTAATGAACCACTAGAAACGTCAATTTTCGTTTTTGCGGTCTTCATGAAGGGTCTACCCAAAATGATGGGTGTTGTTTGGTCATCAGTTCCCATTTCAAGGACATAGAAGTCAACAGGAAAAACCATATTTTCTACTTCTACTAGCACATCTTCTACTACACCCTTCGGGTAAGTACTAGAATGATCCGCCAGTTGAATCACTACACCGGTTTGATGTAATGGGCCAAGTTGTAGAGTTTTATAAACAGAATAGGGGATGACATTTATTGATGCCCCTAAATCCAACAAGGCCTTAGGAAATGTGGTGTCTCCTATTTTGCAAGAGATAGTGAACATGCCTGGGTCGTTACATTTTTCGGGGAGTTTTCTCTGAAAAATGGCCGAGACGCGTTCACTAACTCTAACTTCTTGTTCCCCCTTCAATTTATCTTTTTTTTTGTTTTGCATAATTCTTTTAAAAAATTAGCAAAACGAGGGACATTTTTCATTAAGTTAAGAAGCGGAATGTTTACCTCACACTTTGCGAAGGTTTCATAGATGTCGGCATCTTTCTCTAGCTTCTTTGTCTCCCTCAGCACCTCAGGAAACGAGATTTCTTGTTCATATAATGAGGGTGGGGGAAGCTTGGTTTCTGTGATCTCCTCCTCCGGTGGGACTACTTTTTCAGGGTCCACACCCTCAATCTCTTTATCGTTCTCTTCTACCTCTTTCAACGTCGTCCCACTTCTCAACATTATAGCATTCACATGTTGTCTCGGGTTTTGCTCCGTTTGAGATGGGAGTTTACCCGAGTCCTTTGTTTCAAGTCGGTTTACGGCATTTGCAATTTGACTGACTTGGCTTTCCAAATTCCGAATGCTGGATTTGGTCTCATGCTGAAATTGGACCATGTTTTGTTGCATGGTTGAGACGTTTGAGGTGAGTGCTCGGATCATGTCTTCGGTGGACATACTTGAGCTTGACGTCTGGCCTTTGGTGATTTGGGAAAGTTGGTTGCAAGGGCTGATTTTGAGGGTTCCCTTATCTTAAATTCGGGTGATCTCTCCACCCAGGATTGTAGGAGTTAGAGTGTGGATCATACCTCTTTTGGCCCTGAAATCCCAAAGCATTGACTTGCTCGGAATTCTCTTCTTGTAGTGTTGGGCAGGAATCGGTGGGGTGCCCCTGTGTTGAGCATATGCCGCAGACCTTGACTTCTTGGTGTTTTGGATTTAAAAGGAAATCCTTTACCAAAGAAGTCGAGCCGGCTACTTGACTTTCCAACGAGATGTTGGATTCCGCTGCCATGACCCATTTTGATGATGACTTCCCATTGTAGTGTCTAGAATTCTCGGCCAACTCCGAGATGAGGTTCCTAGCTTGGGAAGGGGTTTTGTTGACAATTCCCCCTCCAGATGCTACGTTCACCAGGCGTCTATCTTGCTCCGCAAGACCGTCATAGAAGTAGAGGATGAGGTCTTGCTCTGTGTAACCATGATATGGGCAACTAGCACACAATTTTTTAAAACGCTCCCAATACTCATATAATGTCTCATCATCTTTTTGCTCGATGTTGCTTATTTGTTTTTTCAAAGATGATGAGACGGATGCAGGGTAGTACCTTTCTAGGAAGCATTTTTTCATCGACGCCCATGTATCTATACTCCCTGAAGGGAGGTAGAATAACCAATCTTTAGCCGTGTCTTTGAGGGAGAATAGAAAGGCCCTCAACTTGATTTGTTCCTCGGTAACTCCATTTGGGCACATGCTTGTTCAAACAATATGGAATTCCGAGAGATGTTTGTTTGGGTCCTCGCCCCGTAGACCATGGAATGAAGGAAGCAGATGAATGAGCCCAGATTTTAGCTCAAACGTATTACCCTCATCAAGTGTAGGGAAGGTAATACACAGTGGTTGTTGGTTGAGGTTTGGAGCTGTGAGCTCCCTCAGCGTTCTTGTTTCAAGAGCCATAGTGGTTGGCTCTTCGGTGTCGCTAGAACTAGAGCTAGCGGTGTATGAGTCTCCGGTAGATGATTCTTCCGAGTCGGTATTAGAAAATTTACTTTTCAACCGCTCGAAAGTTTGTTCTATTTCTGGGTTTTTGTGATATGTGATTTCGTTTATGGAACGATGTTTAACCATAAACTCCTCTAAGCTCAGAAAATAGAAAAATAAACACTCTTTATATTTTTGTTTAATATTTTTTTTTTTTGATTTTTCTTAAAATGAAATAAAAAGAAAAATTAATTGCCTTTCCCCGGCAACGGCGCCAAATTTGACGTGTACTTTGTCGTGAGGTGCACTCAAAATAATTAATCAATACGACACTAATACGTAGTATAGTATAGTAAGGTTCGTATCTACAGGGAAATGAATACTTTTCTTTTATACAAGTAGTAACAAATGGGGGTTTAGATTTGTTTGATTTAACAACACTAAGATGAACAACCTATATGAGTTTAATTTAATGAGATGGCGACTTGATTCTGCTTTTATCCACTTAATGAAATGTTCGTCGATCCCGGTTATATCTTTAACTATCTTCCTCTCGAATACTCAATCGAGGAGTATATCCAGTTCATCGAGGGTAGTTATTAATAACGAGATGCGTTCATTAATAAAACTTACTATCGAGTCAATATAGAACAAGCGCCGTATATTAACTTGATAGTAGCAATAAACTTAAGATGAAAACGATTGAGATTGATAACCTCAACAAAAGCGGTTTATTGGTTTAATCAATATAATTAATTCCCCTTGGCATATTAACCATGAGATGCATGCATTAATATTCCAAGTTTACTACCATTGAAAGAACCGGATTAATAACAAGCGTATTAACCGATCGATTCTAGTAATAATTAATATGAGAAACAATACTAGTTGATACTTTAAGTAATGTTTAAGATATTAACATGAAATATGAATAGGAATTAATTAATACTCAAGGAAGAATATTAAAGAATATGAATCCTACTATGATTAATATCAAGATGTTGACTAATTGTCATCTTAGTAACACTCCCCAATATTAACATAGAGGAAGAAATAGCTATTACTATAACCAATGTCAAGATGTTAACTAATTGTCATCTTAGTAACACTCCCCAACTTTGATTAGAGAAATAGTATTTTAAAGGAAGAATTAATATTCAAGGAAGAAGATTAAAGAAAATAACGCACAACTTACAAATTCATTAAGCTTCAAAGTAGCAAAACCAAGATGAAAGAGTTTAGCTCCTCATTTGGAGACTGAACATGATAAAAAATATAAGGAAAGAACTATTCTATACTCAGCTTAGATGGGATTCGGATACAAAGAAATTGGATATCTTTTTGTGAAGGAAAGGAGGTGTATTTATAGGCTTTTGGGATGGGATTCGGGTACTCGATCGGGTATATACATGATACCCGATCGAGTATGTGTGTAATACTCGATCCGAGGTGTACTCGATCGGTTTCAGGCTGTTTTCCATAAGTATACCCGAACGGGTATATGTTAATACCCGGTCGAGTATGCTTAGAAAGTGGTATTCGGACCATACTCGACCGATCTTCGTTTAAAACTCAAAGGCATACCCGATCGGGTATGTCGGTCAACCCGATCGGGTATAGACATTAAATCGTGGTCAAAATCCTCCCGGCATGTTCCCTTATCTTCGGATCTGATCCGATTTGAAATTTCAACCTAATACCCGATCGAGTATAGTTAATACTCGACCGAGTATAGACCAAAATTCAGGATCCTTCTGTTGTCTTCAAATTTTGCACCTTCTTTCCACTCTTTGGGTTCACCAACTGTACTTTGAGTGATCAAGACCTGTTTGAGCTTAGAATATATCTAATCTAAACTATTTACAAGAATTTAACAAACTAATCTATTACACCAAAAGTGTGTAATTTCCATAGTAAAGATCAAGCAAAACTAATTAAAAACACAAACATGCATATGGAAATTACAAACATATCAGAACGCATGGGTCAACCCCAACACCATCCCCCTTGGCAAGAAGAGGGAGATTGGGAACCTGGAAGAAGAGGAGGAAGAGTACCCTCGGTACCAAGAAAAGAAGCGCCACATCCTCATGATCACGGGGGGCAATACCGGGGGTGATTCTACAAGTCAACGAAAGAAGTGGGCTCAATCACTTTACGTGGGGGAAGTTACTCATATGCCCCCAGTAAAGCGGATGAGGGAGGAACCCATCACCTTCACTAACGTTGATCTCCCCCCAGTGTCCTCCCCACACAGGGATGCCCTCGTTATCCGCACAGAGATCAATGACACTGTCATTCACCGAACTTACATTGACACGGGCAGCTCTGTCAATGTAATGTACCTCGGTACCTTTAGAGAGTTGCATCTGGAGAGGGGGTCCCTTCGGCCTATCAAAACCCCTCTTGCCGGCTTCACTGGCGACACCATTGATTCCGAGGGGGTCATAACCCTCCTGGTACTCTTCGGTGACGGGCTCCATAGATCCAAGCTCGAGGTGGAGTTCGTCGTCGTTAACATCGACTGCGCCCACAACATCATCCTCGGTCGGCCAGCCCTCGAGGATCTCGAAGCCGTCATCTCCATGAGGCACCTCTGCCTCAAGGTCCCAGCCGAGGGGGGTATCGGTTACTCAAGGGGAACCAAAAACTTGCCCGCGCTTGCTACCTTCAAGTGACAAAGAAGGTTAGCAAGACGGATTTCCGCGTTGACACAATCACTAGAACTGTGGAAGCGGAAGAAAGGAGGCTGAGAGCTGAACCAGCCGAGGAGGTGGAAGACTTTGCGCTCGATCCGGCCAAGCCGGAGAGAGTCGTGAAGATTGGAGCCAAGCTCCCCGAAGACTTGAAGACCGGCATCATCAGCGCCCTCCGTGCCTACTCCATCTTTTTTGCATGGGGGCCGGAGGACATGCCGGGGATCAGCCGAAGGGTCATCACCCACCGCCTCTCGGTGGACCCTTCGGCCAAACCAGTACAACAGCGGAGGAGACCCCTCTCGGCCGAGAGGAGGGAATTTGTGAAGAAGGAGGTCGCCATGCTCCTCTCTATCAAGCACATCAAGGAGGTAAAGTACCCCTCATGGCTGGCAAACGTAGTCCTCGTACAAAAACCGCCCTCATTCCGCATGTGCGTGGACTACACGGATCTCAACAAGGCGTGTCCCATGGACCCCTTCCCTTTGCCGAATATTGATCAACTTGTAGATGAAACCGTGGGGTGTGAAATCATGTCATTTCTCGACGCATTCCGCTGGTATCATCAAATATTTATGCATGAGGAAGACGCTGAAAAAACGGCCTTCATGACTCCCGAGGGCATCTTCTGCTACCTTGTCATGGCCTTCGGCCTAAAGAACTCAGGCGCCACCTACACCCGAATGGTGGCCAGGGTATTTCAAGCTGTCCTAGGGCGCACCATGGAGGCATATGTTGACGACATGATCGTCAAAAGCAAGCAATCAGCAAGCCATGCTGACGACCTGAGGGAAATCTTCGCCATCATGCAGAAGTTCAACCTTCGGCTAAACCCGAAGAAGTGTACCTTCGGCGTACAAGGGGGCAAATTCTTAGGCTACATGGTGAGCCGAAGGGGTATCGAGGCCAACCCCGAGAAGATCCAGGCCATCATCAACATGGAGCCCCCACGCAACGTAAAGGAGGTCCAACGATTGACGGGCCGCCTGGAAGCCCTCAATCGCTTCTTATCAAAATCGGCAGAGAAGTCCTTACCCGTTCTTCCAGATCATGAGAAAGACCGCCGGTTTCCAGTGGACTTCAGAGTGTCAGGGGGCCTTCGAGGAACTAAAACGGTACTTATCTTCACCCCTTGTGCTCTCTAAACCCAAGGTGGGGGAGATCCTATACCTTTACCTGGGTGTTAGCCCGGCAGCCATCAGCTCAGTACTCATCCGGGAAGAGTATGGCATCCAACATGCCATCTTCTATGTTAGCAAGACCCTCATGGAGGCAGAACTCCGGTATTCCCCTGTGGAAAAACGGTGTTGGTTATAGTGTGGACCGTCAAGAAGTTGGGCCATTACTTCCAAGCTCACCCGGTCCAGGTCCTCACTCACCAACCCGTCGGTGCTTTGATGAGGAGCCCCACCAGCTCCTCCCGAATGGTAAAATGGGCCGTCTTCCTGAGTCAATACAACATCGACATCCGTCCTAGGCCCGCCATCAAGGGCCAAGCCCTAGCGGACTTCGTGACGGAGTGCAACGCAAGATCAGCCACAGACGAGGAGCCCTCGGCACCCTCGGACGATTGGTGGGCCCTCTACACCGATGGCTCTTCTGCGGCCAAAGCATGTGGAGGAGGGGTGGTACTCATCTAACCCGAAGGCTTCCGGGCCTATTATGCAGTCCGATTCTCTTTTAATGTCTCTAACAATGAAGCCGAATACGAAGCCCTCCTCTGTGGCCTTCGGCTGGCAGCTAACATGAAGGCCCGACAGATTCACGTCAAGTGCGACTCCAAGTTAGTCGTTGGCCAAATCTCCGGGGAGTATGAGGCCAAGGAAGGAAGAATGAAGCAGTACAAAGAGGCGGCCAAGGAGTTGCTTAAGGTATTTGAGGCACACTCTCTTACTCAAATATCGAGGGCTCAAAACTCCGAGGTCGACATTTTATCAAAGCTCTCGGCAGAATCCCCTGAGCATATCTCAAAGATTGCTAAGATCGAGGAGCTCAGCCTCTCCAGCATACATGCTAGCCCCATCATGCACATACAACAAAGGCAAGATGACTGGATCACAGACATTGTCGCCTTCATCACCACAGGGCAACTGCCCGAGGATGAGGCCCGCGCCAAGCTAGCAAAGCTGAGGGCTCCCAGCTACACTATCGAAGATGGAAGGCTTTAGAAAAGGTCCTACGACGGTACATTACTTCGGTGCCTTCATCAAGATGAAGCCGAAGTTGCGATGGAGGAAGTGCACAGTGGCACTTGTTCAGCTCACCAGGGACCCTTCTCCATGTCCCGAAGGCTAATAATCCAGGGCTACTTTTGGCCTACGATGGCCTGGGATTGTGCAGATCTCGCCCGAAGGTGTACCACATGCCAACACTTCCAGAAAGCCCCCGGCAGGCCAGCGGTCAACTATGCCCCCATCAGCACATCCATACCCTTCGCTCGATGGGGCATAGACCTTGTGGGACCTCTGCCGAGGGGTACCTCCAACAACAGGTACATCATCGTCGCCATCGACTACTTCACCAAATGGGTGGAAGCTGAGCCCCTCGCCAGCATTACTGAGGCCAGGTGCCGCCATTTTGTTCTCAAGAACATCCTCACAAGGTTTGGCGTGCCCAGCAAATCATCTCCGACAACGGGACTCAGTTTGAGGCAGCCCCCTTCTGTGCCCTCCTAGAGGCATGGGGCATCAAACACACCTTCTCATCCGTTGCCTACCCCTAAGGCAACGGTCAAGTAGAAAACGCCAACCAGACCTTGCTCGAGGGCCTAAAAAAGAAACTGGAGGCTGAAGGGGGTGGTTGGGTAGATTAGCTCCACAACATCTTATGGGCCTACCGTACCACCCCTCGGCGAGCAACAGGCGAGACACCCTTCTCCCTTTGCTACGGATTTGAAGGTAAGGCCCCCACTGAGGTAACTCTTCCGACCCGAAGGGTCACACAATATGATCCAGAGGCCAACGACGCCAATATGGCCCTCGACTTCCACCTTATTTCAGAACGCTGAGAGCAAGCCTTCATACGCGCGGAAAACTACCGAAGACAAGTGAAGAGTTACATTGACGCCAAGGTCCGCTCCCGGGAATTCCAAGTGGGGGATTATGTCCTCCGAAGAAGGGAAGCTAGCCAACCAACCGAGGGCGGAAAGATGGCACCAAAGTTCGAGGGCCCCTACATCATGGCGGCCATCATCAAACCAGGAACTTGCAAACTAAAATGCCCCAACGGGACTGAAGTCCCTAGACACTGGAATGTACATCACTTAGTTAAATTTTATCAATAACATCAGAGCGGCCAAGCCCTTATAACTAGTGAATGTATTATTTTGCGGCCCAAGGCCTAAAAGTTTTGAAGAATGAAGGCATATTGAAGACACCAAGAACATGGAACAAGACTCTTACGAGTGGCCAAGCCCTCATATCACCCCCTGGCCCAAGGCCTTATCACAAGCAAGAACCCTCGGCACCAAGTGCCGAGGGTAGACAATACTATCACCTGCAACAAGGAAGAAAGTACCAACTGTCTTCAATGAAGACCCCTCGGCACCCAATGCCCGGGGTATACACCACTGTCAATTTTCAACAAACGGAAGAAAACACCAAGTGTTTTCACAGAAGACCCCTCGGTACCAAGTACCGAGGGTATACACCTCAATCACCTACGACAAATGAGTAAAAACACCAAATGTTTTTTACAGAAGACCCCTCGGTACCAAGTGCCGGGGGCCGTACACCGGAACAAACACCAAGTGTTGTTTCTAAAGTCGTACCCCTCGAGGATGCATATACCGAAGGCGCCACCTATCGGTGCCGGTAGCACGTAGTGCCCCGGCCATTTGCAACCAGTGTGCAAATGAAAACCCTTCCCTGAAATGCTTTCCGCGTCATCACCCCAAGGGTATGACAGGCAGGTAATATGCCCAGGATTCGACTTTCAATAACGGAACGCTTTCTGCGCCATTTTCCCAAGGGATTGGCAGGAGTCTAATATGCCCAGGATTCGACTTCCAAATCGAAACGCTCCCCGCACCACTACCCCAAGGGTGTGGCAGGCCATGGACTATGTCTGGCGCCGAGGGGCGACTTTCAAAACTGAGGCGCTTTCCGTGCCATCTCCCAAGGGGAGGCAGGTTACAGACCATGTCTTGTGCCCAGGAAACGACCCTCGATCCCCTCGGAACTCGGAAGGTTAACCCGAAGGGGGAGCTAATGGTGTATTCTATTACCTCCCGATAGGCCAAGCCTTGCCAAGAAACCAAGTTTCTTGAAGCCTTCCCTTCATTACCAACAAAAAAACGAGGGAGTGAAGGGGAGTAGACTCAGCGAGAAATCAATGAGTACACCACTCCAACAATTCACGGAAACATACCGAGGGCTCCCCATGGGAACACCTTCGGCACCTGGAAGCTCCTAATTACCAAAGATACTATTCAACAAGTATCATCAACAAATGGCTAAGTCCACTGTGGGATTGCCTGCGGTTACATCAAAACCGAAGGCTCAAATCATACAGAACTTGATAGGTTCACTCAACAATATTTCAAGTAATGCCGAAGGCGCCTGCGTCCCCATCAGCACCTACTACTGCATCAAAGTTCTACGAAATTTCATAAGTCCACCCTTTGAAAGCATGAAAAAGTCTGAAGGCTCTTCTGATCAACAAAGACCGAAGGCAACTTCTACTCAAGATACCACCAATCGGGGGGGTCTACTTACCATGAAATATGGAAAGTGTCCCAAGCCCTAGATTGTTGGCCCTCGGCCAACCCATCATGCGACGAGGGCAAAGCTTTTCAATGCAACTAAAAGAAGGCGTAGGCCGAAGGGCAAGTGACAAGCAACGCTTGGAAAGATTTTCTAAGTCCTAAATATCCTGGCCCTCGGTCAGATCCTCATGCAACCAGAGGGGCTACGAAACCGAAGGCGTGATACAGAAACAACACTTAGAGAGAATAATCTAAGTCCTAAATACTTTGCCCCCTGTCGAGTCACCGGTCAACCGAAGGCACACCTAAGACAAGGCCCTCACATTCACCCGAAGGCTCCTACCCCATACAACTACACATAGAAATATTTTCTAAGTCCTAAATGTTTTTGACCCCCGGTCAAATCTCCATACAGCCAGAGGGCCCACACGGTTGAAGGCTTGGTGAAACTACACTTAGAAATATTTTCTATGTCCTAAATACTTTGGGCCCTCGATCATGTATCCATACAACGAAGAACGCCAACATGCCGAAGGCCAGATGATATTCATTCACAAAGAAAACAAAGACATTCATTCAAAGGAAAACAAGGGCATACATTCAAAGAAAACAAAAACATACATTCAAAGAAAACATTCAGAGGAAAACGAATTAGGGACAAAAGCCCGAAGGCAGACACTCATTCATCAAGAAAAAGAAATATGTATTACATAATGGCCGAGGCCGAAAGCGTACAAATATTCATTACAAAAAATGTTCAAAAGTTGCTAAGTACAAATTTTCATTCAGCTTTTGCCTCCTCGGCAGGCTTTGAGGTGGCCTCTATGTCGGCCTCTGCGTCGTCCCCCTCGGCCTCCTTCATCAGCTCAGTATCTTCCAGGTCTGGCCTTTCGACATCTAGGGGGAGAGGAACACGGACATCTGGCTGCAGAGGAGGAAGGCCGTATGCCACCGGGTCAAAGTCTTTTGGATCAATCTTCAAGTGACGGGCCATCCTCCGGTAGATGAGGGCCTGAGTAAAAAACTCACCCCCATCGTAGTATTGTTTGCCCTTTCAGGAAACCCACTCCACGCCGGGCCCGTCGCACCATTCATCAACAGAGGACTCCACGACCGAGGACAGCCATTGTTTGTGCTCCTCGGCTTTCCACCCCCCGCCAAGAATCCGGAGATGGCCTCCTCTCGCGCCTTCGCAGCGGCATCCGCCTTGGTGGCCTCGGCCTCCTTGGCGGCCTTCTCGAGGGCTTCAGCTGCGGACCTCTCAGCCTCGGCCTTGCCCCGGTCTGCGGCCTCCGCCCGAAGCGTCATCTGCCGAAGGCTCTCCTCCAGTGCAGCCATCTACCTGATGGCATCACAATTCTGGCGGACAAGCTACCGCATCTTCGCGTCCTGCTCAGCCTTGTGCAGGCGCCACTCCTCCAGCCTCCGGGCCTGTTCGCCGAGGGCAATGCAAACCTGTAGATTATAAAGGAATCAGGAAAGCTGTACAGTATATCCTAGCGCAAGGTAGAACGGTAATAAGGAAGAAACTTACAGTGAGGGAAGACCGGAGGATCTTGTCCTCAAGGGCCAAGTCATCATCAGCCCCGAGGGCGGCTCTGTCAATCTCAGGGGTCATGCCCCTCAGAAGCACCCTCAGGTCCACCGTGCAGTTCATCACGGTTGTTCCCCTCGGGAGAGAAACCTGCAAAACCTCGGAGGGTGGCTCCCGGACACCCATCGGCACTTCAGCCACCGGCATCTCCACATGCGTCCCGGAGGCGGGGCGCTCATCTATGATCACCACGGGAGGATCCTTCTTCCCGGTATCTCCCTTTTTGGGCCTCTTCCCCTCGGGAGCCTTGCCCGCGGCCTTCCTCTTGGCAGCGGCGGCGGCATCAGCGCTCGGGGCCGTCGACGGCCCCTTGGACTTCTTAAAGAAGTCACCGGCGGGCTTCTGGATGCCCGCATCCGTCCCCTTCGGGACCTTGGAGGACTTCTTCTTCAGATCAGCGAGCCCCCTGACTTCATCTTGGAGACCGGGATACCTGCAACACAATAAAGGGTTAGGCCGACGGGTCATCAATAAATGGCATGAAAGTACAAAAAAGAATGAAACTATATGCTAAGTACGAAAATAAAGATGCCCTCGGCTGCTACCTCCTAAACCCCCGAAGGCTCCATCAAACGCCGGGTACTTTTCATCTGTTTCCCCAGGAAGCGATACCGCCGGAACCCGAGGGTATAGAGATCCTCCTCCTGAGTGCATGATAGGCACTAGTTGTTAGTGCATAAGTGTACATTTTTATTATCATTTGTAATATCTATTTACTAGTATTGTGCAAATTTATAGTTGTTAGTTTACATTTGATTATAATCATATTTCTAGCATTTTATTGTTTGTTGTAAGTTGTAGTTAGTTTGGTTTTAAGTTTAGGATAGGTTTGGAAGCAAAAAGGATGAAGAAACCTGAGTTTTGTGCAAAAACCCGGTCGGGTATGGATTTTACCCGGCCGGGTATGAAGTGACAAAGGAAACTGCTGCAAACTAGCAAATACCCGGTCGGGTATTCCATATACCCGGTCGGGTATTCTGTGATTTCGGACCAAAGGACGTGCAGAAGACACAAAAACATGGGAAAATATTTGATTAGGTAAATACCCGGTCGGGTATGTCAAAATACCCGGCCGGGTATCCGGCATTAGGTGTTGAAAACACCTATAAATAGCCCCATTTTCCTTCACATTTCATCATCCCTTCTTCCAATCTCTTTAGCTCAGTTTAGAATAGCACTTCTTTATATTTTTCTAGCTATGTTTAGCCTCCAAATGAGGAGCTAAACTCCCATTCTTAGTTTTGCTCTTGAAGCTTGTTGATTATTAAAGTTGTGAGTTATTTTCTTAACTTCTTCTCTTGATTATTAATTCTTCCCTTAATCTCATTCTATATTAATGTTGGAGGGTTGCTAAGTGACGATTAGTTAACGTTCCGACATTAATTACTACTAGAAACGATCAACGAACCGATGGTTAATCGTTGGTGGTTTCACAAGTAAGTAACTTCGGTTTATTAATGCACGGTCGTGGTTAATAGACTTAAGAGGGATCAATTTTGTTGGTTAAACCGAAACCGTTGTGTTAAGGTTATCAACCTCAATTGATTTCATCAAGGAGTTAAAAAGATTGAATGCTACTATTATATCGTGTACGGCGTTGTCCTATATTTGATTAATAGTAAGGGTTATTAATGAACGGTCGTTGTTAATAACTACCCTCGATGAATTGGAGATACTCCTCGATTGAGTATTCGAGAGGGGATAAGTTATAGATATAACGAGGATCGACTAAAATATATCAACAAGTGGAAAGTAGCAAAGCCAAGTCCCTTTTATTCTTGAATTAAACACATATAGGTTGTTTATCTTAGTTTCTTAATTGAATCAAATCACTCAAAACCAAAACCCCCCTTTTTAATTACTAGTTTCATAGAAAGAAAATCATTCCTTTCCCTGTGGATACGAACTCTACTACGC
Organism: Cuscuta europaea; assembly: GCA_945859875.1. Taxonomy (NCBI): domain Eukaryota; kingdom Viridiplantae; phylum Streptophyta; class Magnoliopsida; order Solanales; family Convolvulaceae; genus Cuscuta; species Cuscuta europaea. Next base: position 5,239,753 of record CAMAPE010000041.1, read on the forward strand.
TATACTACGTATAAGTGTTTAGTACTGAATTTATTTTGACGCACCGTGACAAAGTGCTCGTCAAATTTGGCGCCGTTGCCGGGGAAAGGCAATTACTTTTTTTCTTTTTATTTCAAGAAAAATCAAAAAAATATATATATATAAAGTTTTCTATTTTTGCAGAGCTTTTTTTGAGTATATGGTAAAAACCCAATCCATAAACCAACTCACCTACCAAACAAACCCCGAAATAGAAAAAGCTCTCGAGCGGTTAAAGAATAAATTCTCAAATACCGACTCGGGGGAATCCTCAAGTGCTAGTTCTCAATCTAGCGAGTCCGAGGAGTCAATATCAATGGCTCTTGAAACAAGAACGCTGAGGGAGCTCACAGCCCCCAATCTAAATCAACAACCCTTATGTATCACCTTCTCAACTCTTGATGCGGGTGCTACATTTGAGTTGAAATCCGGACTCATACATCTACTTCCATATTTCCACGGGCTAAGAGGAGAGGATCCGAATAAACATCTTTCGGAGTTCCACATCGTTTGCACAAGCATGTGCCCGAACGGTATTACCGAGGAGCAAATTAAGTTGAGGGCTTTCCCATTCTCCCTCAAAGACACCGCCAAAGATTGGCTCTTCTATCTTCCCTCGGGAAGCATAGACACTTGGGCGGCCATGAAGAAAAGCTTCCTCGAAAGGTATTATCCCGACTCCATCTCCTCATCTCTAAAGAAACAAATCAGCAATGTGGAGCAAAAAGATGATGAATCGTTCTACGAATTCTGGGAACGATTCAAGAAACTCTGTGCGAGCTGTCCGTATCACGGCTACTCGGAGCAAGACCTCATCCTTTACTTTTATGATGGTCTTTGCGATGATGATAGACGGATGATCAATGCTGCATGTGGAGGAGGAATAGTCAACAAAACTCCTTCTCAAGCTAGGAATCTTATCTCGGAGTTGGCCGAAAATTGTAGACACTATGATCGGCGGTCAACTAAGAGAGTCATGGCAGCGGAATCCAACAACTCGTTGGAGAGTCAAGTAGCCGGCTTGACTTCTTTGGTTAAAGATTTCCTTTTAAATCCAAAACCCCAAGAAGTCAAGGTCTGCGGCATCTGTTCAACACAAGGGCATCCCACAGACTCTTGCCCAACTTTACAAGAGGAGAACTCCGAGCAAGTCAATGCTTTGGGGTTCCAAGGCCAAAGGAGGTACGATCCTCACGGCAACACCTACAATTCAGGATGGAGGGATCATCCAAATCTAAGGTACGGAAACCCTCAACCCCCTCAACAAACAAACCCTCCCCCTCCTCAACAATTTAAACAACAAGGCCAAACATCGAACTCAAGCATGTCCACCGAAGACATGATTCGAGCATTAGCCATGAATATGACTACGATGCAACAAAGTGTGGCCCAATTTCAAGAAATCACAAAGTCTAGCATCCACAATTTAGAAAGCCAAATGAGTCAAATCTCAAACGCCGTGAGTATGCTAGAAGCTAGGGATTCTGCAAAACTCCCATCTCAAACGGAGCCGAATCCGAGGCAACAAGCTCATGCGGTCACTTTGAGAAGTGGCAAAGAGTTGGTTATGGCTAAGGCGAAAGCACAGAGCCATGTGGGAGAAGAGGAGGAGGAGATCTTGATGCCAAGCACAAACCCTCAAAATGAAGAAGAAAAGGAGGAGGAAATCACACCTCAAAGAAAGTTCCCACCGCTCAACTCATATGAGCCGGTGCCACCTTTTCCGGAGGCTCTCAAGGATAACCGGAAATACAACAATGACAAAGACATCTATGAGACCTTCAGCAAATGTGAGGTAAATATCCCTCTTCTCAATTTAATAAAAGGTGTTCCTAGGTTTGCAAAGTTTTTAAAAGAACTTTGCACAATTAAAAGGAAACACAAGTTGAATGGCAAGCATAAAATCCAAGTAAGTGAAAGAGTGTCGGCCGTTTTTCAAAAGAAACTGCCTAAAAAGTATAGTGATCCGGGAATGTTCACTATACCATGTAAACTTGGAAATTCTAGTTCTTCTAGGGCTATGTTAGATTTGGGTGCATCAATCAATGTCATCCCATATTCTCTATATAAGTCCCTAGAACTAGGACCTTTACATGAGACGGGGGTCGTTATCCAACTTGCCGATAGATCCAATGCCTACCCAAAAGGTGTGGTAGAGGATGTTCTCGTCATGGTGGATAATTTAATCTTTCCCGCTGATTTTTACGTTCTTGAAATGGAGAACGATAAAAATGCAGTCCCAATTTTACTAGGCCGACCCTTTTTGAAAACGGCTAAGGCAAAAATTGACATTTTTAGTGGAGTGTTAACCATGGAGTTCGATGGTGAAAAAGTCGAATTTAATATCTACGACTCCATGAAATACCCCACTGATAATCACTCTCTATTTGCGATTGACACTTGCGACACTTGGGTCCAAGATGTATTTGAGATTGAGGGAAAGGATGAAGTACTAAGCTCAATAGAAAACGACATAGAGGATTTTACATTAGAATACTCTATGTCAAATAACATGAAGGTTATGGTGGCGGAGTTAAATCAACTCCCACTTTTGCCACCGGGCTCTAAAGCCCTCCCACTAACCATTCCAAGCGAGAAGCCGCTACCATCTGTTTTGCAGGCACCGGAGGTGGAATTAAAACCACTCCCTGAAAATATGAAGCATGTGTTCTTGGGTGAAAATCGCACCCTACCGGTGATTATTTCAAATGCCCTGTCCCAAGAACAAGAAGAAAGATTGATCGCGGTCTTGAAAGAATACAAATTGGCCATTGGATGGTCTATTGCCGACATCAAAGGCATTAGTCCATCCACGTGCATGCATAGGATCTTGCTCGAAGACGAGGCCAAAGCGGTGAGACAACCACAACGAAGATTGAACCCACCCATGATGGAGGTGGTGAAAAAGGAGGTGATCAAATTGCTTCAAATGGGAATCATCTTTCCCATTTCCGATAGCAAGTGGGTGAGTCCTACTCAAGTGGTGCCAAAGAAGACCGGAGTAACGGTCATTGAAAACAAAGATGGCGAGATGGTGCCCACCCGAATTCAAAACGGGTGGCGAGTTTGCATTGACTACCGAAGACTCAATTCGGTGACTAGGAAAGACTTCTTTCCATTACCTTTTATTGATCAAATGCTAGAGAGGTTAGCAGGGCACAAGTTCTATTGTTTTCTTGATGGTTACTCCGGGTATTTCCAAATACCAATAGCCCCGGAGGACCAAGAGAAAACAACCTTCACATGTCCATTTGGCACTTTTGCCTACCGACGAATGCCCTTTGGATTATGCAACGCACCGGGCACCTTTCAAAGGTGCATGATGAGCATCTTTTCAGAATTTGTGGAGGTATTCATGGAGGTCTTTATGGATGATTTCACAATCCATGGGGACTCTTTTGACTCTTGCCTCTATCACCTCACTCTTGTGCTAAAGAGTTGCATTGAATCCAACCTTGTGCTGAACTCTGAAAAATGCCACTTCATGGTAGAACAAGGGATTGTTCTTGGGCATGTGATCTCATCAAAGGGGATCGAGGTGGACAAAGCAAAGATTGATGTGATTCAAACGCTCCCGTACCCCACAAATGTACGGGACATCCGCTCGTTCCTCGGTCACGCCAGTTTCTATAGGAGATTCATCAAGGATTTCTCAAAAATCTCATCTCCTCTTTGCAAACTTTTACAAAAGGAGGTGGAATTTAATCTAAACGATGAATGCAAAGAGGCTTTTGACACTTTGAAAGCAAGATTGGTGACTGCCCCGATCATACATGCTCCTGACTGGTCTCTTCCTTTTGAGATCATGTGCGACGCAAGTGACTATGCGGTGGGAGCTGTTTTGGGCCAAAAAGTTTGAAGAGCCTCCCATGTCATCTACTACGCCTCATCAACCCTCAATGAAGCCTGTTAGTCCCAAAATACTAACAATCATACAACCATAGCAGTGATAAAGAAGCAGATAGAAAGAAATCGACAAGATTGAACGTGAATCTGGTATACCGTATGAACCTGCCGCTACTCTCCCTGGAGAAGGAGAGCAGCGGCAACCTAATTTCTCTCTATCTCTACGCCTCTGCGTCTCAGCCTCTCACGATCAGTTGTGGTTCCCGTAAGTTAGCCTCCTTTTATAGGAGAAGTTGGCTAACTTACGGGTTACAAGGAAGCCCACGGGCTGATACACATTTGTGGCCCGTATTACACGATTAATTAATAACTACACAAATACAAAGATAACTAACTAGATTGGACACCATAAAATATTCCCAACAATCTCCCCCTTGGTGATCAATCATGTTGAATCAGCATTGCAGCGCAGATATGTTTGTCTTTGTTGTTATTGAGCTTCCTTTGTCTTTGAACTTGACTTCTGAGGAAGGCTATCTGAAGAAATCCTTGCAATCTCCCCTTTGATGTCTTCTTGACAATTTGATCTTTGATGCCGGGGGTTGAGGGACCTTCAGTATCTTGCATGTAGTCCTTGCCTTCCAGAAGTTGCTCTTGATCAGCTTGGATGAAGTCCGGTGACGCCTCTAGAATGAATATTCTTTGGAGAATAGGAGACGCCCATGGAGTTCATCTTCAGGACAGGAGTATTTGACCTCTGTCTCCTTCACAATGTAGTCTTTTTGACTATTTGGAATGAATGCATTGGAGGAGACGTTGTCGGTGGCACAGCGGAACATAATGATGGTTGATTTGTGAGTGTAGCTGACCATTTGATTTGAGTTGCGGAGATAGTAGAGAGGGTGTTGAATTTTGTGATGGAGGAGTGAAGTGTCCCAGAATGATTTGTTCAGTGTTAACAGCATGTGGACCACTCTCCCCCTCATGACGATCCGATGAATCGGGACGTCATGCTTTTATTCTTTTATTTTGCGGAAATAAAAACATGAAAAACAAGCAGAATCTAAAAAAGATAACGTAGCCCCCCGGGGTCGTGAAGACGCCCGTTATCATCACTATAGAGATAAACTCTAAAGCAATGGCCTGAAAATGTTGGTGATTCTTATGTTGCAACAGCAGGACTTCCTTCCAATTATTGGTCTACATCTGTAATAGATGAGCCCTATGGAAGTTCTCGCAAGTCTTGAAGACTAGCAACTGACTCTAAAATGTGTCTGTGTCCTAGAAAATTTCAAAACATTTGGGAAGTGAGTAACTAGACACGACGTGATCAATGAAAGTTCAGTGGCATGAGGCTGAGGCCACTGTAGTCAGTATTACTTGCCTCGGAAGGAGGTAGTAGTAATGAGAGATGCGGTTCCCCATGAAATATGATTAAACACCTGTCTGTTGGGAGACAAGTGAGTGGTCTAGGGTAGGGTTGTGCATGCGCCGTTTGGACAAAATGCAGCGACTTCTACCTGGGATCTGAATAAATTCAGTCCTGAACCTATGGGGATAGTCCAGAGTATTTTAGTGGCTAGGAGCAAATGTTCAATTCATAACAGGCAATTGAGGTAGCAGACTCATCATTGATAATTGTTTTTCTTCTCACTTGAGCCTTCTGCTTCCTAATGCTCATAATGTTCACTCACTCACTCGCTCACTTACGCACTTACGCTCGGCTTTGTCCCTTGGGTAGGCTTAGTTGGGTTTACTAAGCCATAGGGACATGTTCTCTCATTACTTTCTTCATTTTCTCTCTGTACTCCCCCTCAACTGGAGCACTCGGTATGCTTTGTCGTTGTTAGGCACCGGGGAGGATAACATTGAATACTCCCCCTAAAATGTTGCATCCGTTGAGAGATTCCTTGCTTTGTCGGTGTAAGGCGCCAGGAGGAGAAAACTGAAACTCCCCCTCAGAATGTGCAAGGTTTGATTGCTCACAGCTCGTCATACCCGCTATGTGTGTGGAGCAATCTGAACATGTACCACACATGACGGTTTTCCTGAGCTCACCATGTAGAATTTCAGCATATTGATGATCACATAATGTTGATGAGTCAGGGGAGGCTTCAGCAGTAGATTGTTGATTTGTTGTAAGGTGACCGTTGACGCGAGGTTTATTGAATTATCTACGATTTTCAGACCTTTACATTGAAGTTTAGAAAAGTTTTGACCTCAGGGTTGACAATGAAAGAATTTGAACAGATTTGCCTAAGTTTTGACCTGGACATCGGTGATTTACAATGTTTGTCGGAAAACTAACGTTTTGACCCTCAACGACTGCGAGTGAGGGCGCGTGAGAATGGGTTCTAGGGCGTAGCCCGAGAATTAACGTAGATCTTCTCGTTAGCTTTCCAACAAAAAAGAGTTTGCAAAAATCGGATCACCGAGTCAAAAGTTATGGCCAAAACAGTGCGGTGTCGCAGAAAATCTCTAATTTTGAGTTTTTGAGGAATTTCTTCGAAGATGAGGTGCTCGATGTTGAATGTCGAGAGCAGGTGGATTTTAAACAAAATTCTAGAGATTGCCTCGAAGAATAATGGCCAAATCCACCTGCAAAACAAACCTCAGAATATCGAAATCTGCAGAATTTCAAAATGTTTGAACATCGAAAACTTTGGAGTTTCGAAAACCTCATAATCTCGAAAACTTGCTGTTTGAAAAACATCAGAACATCGAAAACTCCTGAAACATTTATAAGCAGGGAATCATTCAGAGATCCTTATAATGTAAAGCTTCGATGAACTGCAAAGGATGTCAAGATTCGAATTATGAGTTCCAAGAAACTGCAAACTTTGAAAGATTCAAAACATCGAGAAATTTTGAAAATCTCGAAATCTTCAGAATGTCGAGATCCAAAACATCGAGATCCCAAATGTCGAAATCCCAAAACTCGAAATTCCAAAACTCGAAATTCCAAATCTCGAGATTACAAATCTCGAGATCATGATTTCGAGATTCAAATCTCGAGATCTTGATTTCGAGATCCAAATCTCGAGATCTTGATTTCGAGATCCCAATCTCGAGATCATGATTTCGAGATCCAAATCTCGAGATCTTGATTTCGAGATCCAAATCTCGAGATCATGATTTCGAGATTCAAATCTCGAGATCAAGATGTCGAGATGCAAATCTCGAAATCAAGATTTCGAGATTCAAATCTCGAGATCAAGATGTCGAGATGCAAATCTCGAGATCAAGATGTCGAGATGCAAATCTAGAGATCAAGATGTCGAGATGCAAATCTCGAGATCAAGATGTCGAGAAGAAGAAATCGAGTCCCTAAATGTCGAGATCCTGCAAAACGAAAACATTGATTTTTGAAAATCTGAAACCTGTTCTGAATAGCCCTGAAAGTCGAGATTCTCCTGTATCAGTTTCAAGCCAAAAACGTTTCTGCAGCAGTGAGAATTAAGGATTTCGAGATCTCAATGTAGAGATCTTCGAAATATAAAAATTGCAGAAAACGAAAAAAGAGGTATGCTGCTGGATCGGTTTTGAAAGGCGAATCCAACAATATGATTTTTACAAAATTTCGTTCACAAACGAGGTTATAGGAGCAAATCTCTACATAGAGAAAAACAGAAGAAAAAACAGAGCAGTTCTTCGTTAGATACAAAAATCGCAGACAGATTCAACCTTTTTCACGCCTCGGCTCTGATACCAAATGTTAGTCCCAAAATACTAACAATCATACAACCATAGCAGTGATAAAGAAGCAGATAGAAAGAAATCGACAAGATTGAACGTGAATCTGGTATACCGTATGAACCTGCCGCTACTCTCCCTGGAGAAGGAGAGCAGAGGCAACCTAATTTCTCTCTATCTCTACGCCTCTGCGTCTCAGCCTCTCACGATCAGTTGTGGTTCCCGTAAGTTAGCCTCCTTTTATAGGAGAAGTTGGCTAACTTACGGGTTACAAGGAAGCCCACGGGCTGATACACATTTGTGGCCCGTATTACACGATTAATTAATAACTACACAAATACAAAGATAACTAACTAGATTGGACACCATAAAATATTCCCAACAAAGCCCAAAAGAACTATTCCACCACCGAGAAGGAAATGCTAGCGGTGGTTTTTGCGTTGGAAAAGTTTCATTCCTACCTTCTTGGAACGAAAGTTATTGTCTACACCGACCATGCCGCTCTTCGATTCCTTATGACAAAGAAAGATACCAAACCAAGACTCATTCGATGGGTCCTTCTATTGAGTGAGTTTGATGTGGAAATCAAAGACAAGAAAGGAGCGGAGAATTTGGTGGCCGATCATTTAAGCCGCCTCATTCCTCACAAAGACATCGAAGACCTCCACACAAATCTCATCAAAGGAGAATTCCCGGACGAAACTCTCTTCTCCATCAAAGTCACACAACCATGGTACGCAAATATCGTGAACTTCCTCATTTCCGGCAAATTTCCTCCACAACTCTCAAAATCTCAAAAAGAAAAATTAAGAATGGATTCAAGACTCTATGTGTGGGATGACCCATATTTGTGGAAGCATTGTAAGGATCAAATAATCCGAAGATGTATCCCTGAATATGAGATAGCCCACATCATAGAGTTTTGACACTCTTATGCTTGTGGAGGACATTTCGGTCCGAAACGAACAGCAATGAAGATACTTGAAAGCGGTTTTTGGTGGCCGAGTCTATTTCGGGATGCACACGGCTTTTGTCGATCTTGTGACAATTGCCAAAGAGCGGGCAACATTTCCAGGAGGAACGAGATGCCACAAAACCCCATGCTTTTCTGTGAGATTTTCGATGCATGGGGTATCGACTTCATGGGACCATTCCCAAATTCCCAAGGTAACATATACATCCTTCTTGCAGTAGACTACGTCTCCAAATGGGTGGAGGCCAAAGCAACAAAAACTGATGATGCCAAGGTGGTGGCTAGTTTTCTCAAATCACACATATTTTCAAGGTTCGGGGTCCCTCGAATTTTACTTAGCGATCGAGGCACACATTTTTGTAATAAAATTGTGGGATCCCTACTAAAAAAATATGGTGTGACTCACAAAATTTCTACAGCCTACCACCCTCAAACCAATGGCCAAGCGGAAACCTCAAACAGGGAGTTGAAATCTATACTCCAGAAAACAGTGAACCCGAACCGGAAGGATTGGAGTATACGCATCGATGATGCGCTATGGGCATACCGAACTGCTTACAAAACCCCAATCGGTATGTCCCCTTATAGACTTGTGTTTGGGAAAGCATGTCACCTCCCTGTAGAGCTCGAACACAAGTCCTATTGGGCGGTTAAAGAATTCAACCTCAATCTTGACGAGGTCGGTGTACATAGGAAGCTCCAATTACAAGAATTGGAAGAACTTCGCCTGGATTCTTATGACAATGCAGAAATATACAAAAGAAAGACGAAGGAGTGGCATGATAAAATGATCATACGAAAAGACTTTAAACTTGACGAAAAAGTCCTCCTATTCCAATCACACATTCGTCTATTTCCGGGAAAGCTGAGATCCCGTTGGACCGGACCATACAAAGTGGTCAAAACATATCCACACGGGGCGGTGGAAATTCAGGACCCGGAGACAGGAGAGGTGCTGAAAGTGAACGGACAGAGACTAAAACCCTTCTTCGAGGGTTTTCAACCCAAAAACGTGGAAGTCGTAGACCTTTCTGAACCGGTCTACGAATGAAGAACGACAGAAGATATCGTCGAGCCACAACGTTAAATAAAGCGCTTCTTGGGAGGCAACCCAAGCAAGGTACGTTTACTTATTTTATTTTACCTTTACATTTTTTTTCAAAAAAAAAACAAAAATTTTGAGTCAAACCCGCCCGGGTATACCCCATACCCGGTCGGGTACCAGCACAAAAGGGGAATACCCGGGCAACTCATCCACCGGATAAAAATGAAAAAATCAAAAAAATAACGAAAACCCGACCGGGTATGTAGAAAACCCGACCGGGTTTTGGCATTTTTTCGCCCCTGGGAGCTACTGTCAAGCGTACCCATTCGGGTATCAACCAAAAAAACCGGCCGGGCATCAAAAAATAAAAGAAAGGCATAAAATAGCCTAATACCCGACCGGGTATTACGAAAAGCCCGACCGGGTATTCAGTAAAAAAAAACATTCTGCCTACCAGAAAATCAAATACCCATTCGGGTATTACAAGAAAACCGGTCGGGCATAAATAAAGGAAAAGGCAAAAAAATAGCCTAATACCCGACCGGGTATTACGAAAACCCGACCGGGTATTTAGCCAAAAAGGTTTCTGCCTACGGGGAAATGGAATACCCATTTGGGTATCACGAAATACCCGGCCGGGTATTTGTGCGAAAGAAGCTGTTTTACGGGATTTCTACCCCAAATCCTCCCCCAACCTCATTTCTTCTTCCCCACATCATTCTCTACACCTCCACACCCTCAAAAACACCCAATTCTCAAAAAGTCCAAATTTTTCACTCCACCAAGTCCCAAGTCCGAAATTCTAACCCCCAAGTCCAAGAAAAAGTTAACTATGGCACCAAAAAGGACTAGAGCATCTTCCTCCAACTCAAGTGCTCCAATTCCACAAGTTCCGGGGTATGAAAGCATCGAATTCACGTCTAGGGCTCATCACAAGAAATTCCTCACCCAACTCAACCGAGAGGTACATTCCACATGATTTCTTTGTCATGAAACATTGCGAGCATTGATGTTGTATGATATGATGCTAGAATTGTGCGACAACATAGGACTTACTACACTGTTCCATATGTCCTATAATATCTACAAAAGAATTATGTATGAGTTCCTAGCATCGGTTGAATTTACTGAGGATATAGAGGACACCTATGAGAGCAAACTCACGTTTCAGTATAACAACATACCAAGAACTTTAACGAAACGTGAGTTTGCCGAGCTATTTGGTCTACCGGTTTTAGGTGTGGAGGAAAGAAAGGTAAGAATTGATAAAACCATTGTGCATGATTTGTGGCGAAGAATGACAGGGGTTAGGGTGTTTAAATCTTCACATATGCATATTACACATGTTCAACACCCTGCCCTTCGAATCACACTAAAATGGTTTGGGTATGATGTCTTTGGGAAGCCAAATAATCATCAAACAAGGATTAGTGAATTGGCCGTTCTTGCTATGGGTATCTTCCCAGAAGCTCCTAGATTAGATCTTGCTTCATGTTTGTGGGACCATCTAAAAAAGGAATGTGAAGCTATGGGTGAAATTTTCATAGGAGGGTACATACATCATATATGTACCAAATTTGGCTATTGTGCAAATAGACAAGTTCAAGATTGGAATTTCCTTACTCTTAAGTTTCTACTCACTGCACATGACTTGAGTCACTCCCACACCATTGGGACCACAGCATTTTACCATTGGACCATAAACCCCTCACCCACACAACTTTTTACAATCCCCTCCGATGAACTTCCAAACATCTTTAACCATCAACTCGGGGATAGGAGACACCTTTGCCTACCCGGAACTACTCCTGACCACTATCTTTATGACATCCCTCAACTTGAGCCACCACCCAGTCCCGAACAACCACAAGAAGAGCCACAACCCGATCCCCAACCCCCTCAATACACCCCCTTTGAACAACAAATGATGGCCGGTATACAACAACTCAATCTTAACCAAACGACAATGAACACACGTCTCAAAGACGATCTCTACAGTGCGTACCAAAGGGTGGAAGACGATCAAAGACGGGCCTTCGGGCCTATGTATGCATATTTTGACCAGCAAGGGTACTTTTCCCACATGCCCACTCCAATCCAACATCCTACATGGTATGACCTCTCACATTGGGGTAATTTCGGAGGATCTAGCTCCGGAGGAGGTGGACAAGCTGGCGGTGATGGTGTTGACAGGGATTTCGTAGGTGGTGATGGCGAATATGGCGGCAGCTCAGACACAAACGGTGATGAATACCCATATACAGGCGGTTTTCATGACAGCTACTATGGTCAGGGTGGATTCTTTGATAGAGGAGATGCGGGCGGGCACTAGGGGCAGTGCCATGAACTAGCTGGGGGGAGAACTATTCTGGTATGCTCCCATTTCATCCTCTTTATTCTTGCTAAACAAAATATAGAAGAAAGCTTGTTAGGTTGAAAACCCAAAAAAAAGGGCAACTTAAGCAAAATAAAAGCAAAAAAGAAGAGTGAGTTGGGGAGAATTAAAAAGGAAAATGTGGGAAGCTGGGATGAAAACCCGAAAGGGCACCTAGGCAAAATGAGAGAATGAGAGAAAGTATTTCTTTTATATTTGCAGGATCCTAAGGGTACACATAAGGAGCAAAAGAAGAGGAACCCAATGATGCTGAAGACCTTTTATTCATGTGTTTTGATCATTGAAACATTCTTTTATGTTGATTTTCAAAAACACTTGTGAATGGTTGTAATTGCTACAATTGTTGGTTTGGAAACTTCATGGACAGGATTTGTTTTACTCGAGACGAGTAAAAGTTCAAGTGCGGGGGTGTTTGATAGGCACTAGTTGTTAGTGCATAAGTGTACATTTTTATTATCATTTGTAATATCTATTTACTAGTATTGTACAAATTTATAGTTGTTAGTTTACATTTGATTATAATCATATTTCTAGCTTTTTATTGTTTGTTGTAAGTTGTAGTTAGTTTGGTTTTAAGTTTAGGATAGGTTTGGAAGCAAAAAGGATGAAGAAACCTGAGTTTTGTGCAAAAACCCGGTCGGGTATGGATTTTACTCGGCCGGGTATGAAGTGACAAAGGAAACTGCTGCAAACTAGCAAATACCCGGCCGGGTATTCCATATACCCGGTCGGGTATTCTGTGATTTCGGACCAAAGGATGTGCAGAAGACACAAAAACATGGGAAAATATTTGATTAGGTAAATATCCGGTCGGGTATGTCAAAATACCCGGCCGGGTATCCGGCATTAGGTGTTGAAAACACCTATAAATAGTCCCATTTTCCTTCACATTTCATCATCCCTTCTTCCAATCTCTTTAGCTCAGTTTAGAATAGCATTTCTTTATATTTTTCTAGCTATGTTTAGCCTCCAAATGAGGAGCTAAACTCCCATTCTTGGTTTTGCTCTTGAAGCTTGTTGATTATTAAAGTTGAGAGTTATTTTCTTAACTTCTTCTCTTGATTATTAATTCTTCCCTTAATCTCATTTTATATTAATGTTGGAGGGTTGCTAAGTGACGATTAGTTAACGTTCCGACATTAATTACTACTAGAAACGATCAACGAACCGATGGTTAATCGTTGGTGGTTTCACAAGTAAGTAACTTCGGTTTATTAATGCACGGTCGTGGTTAATAGACTTAAGAGGGATCAATTTTGTTGGTTAAACCGAAACCGTTGTGTTAAGGTTATCAACCTCAATTGATTTCATCAAGGAGTTAAAAATATTGAATGCTACTATTATATCGGTATACGGCGTTGTCCTATATTTGATTAATAGTAAGGGTTATTAATGAACGGTCGTTCTTAATAACTACCCTTGATGAATTGGAGATACTCCTCGATTGAGTATTCGAGAGGGGATAAGTTATAGATATAACGAGGATCGACTAAAATATATCAACAAGTGGAAAGTAGCAAAGCCAAGTCCCTTTTATTCTTGAATTAAACACATATAGGTTGTTCATCTTAGTTTCTTAATTGAATCAAATCACTCAAAACCAAAACCCCCCTTTTTAATTACTAGTTTCATAGAAACAAAATCATTCCTTTCCCTGTGGATACGAACTCTACTACGCTATACTACGTATAAGTGTTTAGTACTGAATTTATTTTGACGCACCGTGACAAAGTGCTCGTCAGTGCACTCCTTGATGGCTATGTTCTTATTTCGGCCCTCCGGTATCTTGGCCAGGATCCTCCCATCCTTCTCGAGGGCGGCGCTCCTCACTTCTCGTGCCGTCTAAACCGATCACGCAGCTCCCTTGGGAAGGGGCTCTCAGCTAGTCTGACGTAGCACCATCGCTCCTTCCAGCCTTTGTTCGAGGAGGGCGCCTCGGTGAATAGCTTGAACAGGGCCACCTGCTACAAGTTCGCGAAGCCCTCGGCATTCACGTGACACCCCCGGCAGAGGTTGAAACTCTGGAAGAACAGATCTAGGCCTGGGGTCACCCCTCGGAACCGGTAAAGGTTCAGAAAGCCCGCCACGTATGAGTGGCTATTGGGCGTCAGTTGGCAGGGGACCAAACCCACGTACCTGAGGTATTCCCGAAGGAATGGGTGCAGGGGGAACTGGAGACCCATGGAAACAGAGAGGATGTGGACGGTGATGCAACCCTCGGGAGCCCGGGAGAGCACATCATCAGGACCCGGCGCCACCACTACGGCTGAAGGCCCCACATACAACTGAGTGACGTAGAAATCCGCCTCATCAGCCTTCGACTTTATCTCGAGGGTGGCGGTATTCAGGTAGGAGTACCCCACGGGCATGTCGATGGGCTTCTCTTGGTCTGCAACGCTGCCTTTCTTTTAGGACGCACCTGCCTTCGTCTTCTTCTTCCCGGGGGCCACCCGGAGAGGGACCGGGTTCAATGGCCGAGAGGTGCTGGCTTCACCAGCGTCGCGAGGGGGAAGAATAGCAACAGTGACCCTCATGCTTTCTCTCTGCGCCTCTTCCTCAGCCACCTGCCAGGCGACGGCCATTTCTTCATCCTCGCATTCCTGTTTGAAGCCCTCGGCTTCCACCTCGGCGAAGAGGGCTCTCTGCAACTCCATCGATATGGCAACATCATGCCCTACCTAGGGCTGTTCACTTGTGGACTCCACGTCAGAGACGGTTTCCTCCTCTATCGAGGGCTCCCTCGATATGTCTTGAGAGTCACTTTGTGAAGACATTGTAACACTAGGTCGAGGGTTTGGAGATGCTAAGTGCTCTAAGCTACAACTCCTAAGTCTAAGGCCACTAAGCACATCTAGCTAAAAAGGGTGAAGGACAAGTGAGGAACTGACCTTGGAATCGAGGGCAGAAGTTTCTCTCTCTAGAAAATTTGGTAGGGCTCCGCTAACAACAATGATCGCACAAGGGGGAAGACCTCTGGCCTTGGGTATTTATAGGCACCACAAATCCGGGCTTGGGCCGGAAACCGGGCCTCCGGTTGAAAAGCCATCATTATAAACCGTCGAATTGCCCAATCGGTGACATCCGCCCACAGGCAGCCAACGAACGCGCACCACATGGAAGCCCTCCCCCAACGGCTATATTTCTGACGTTAGGAATTCTAACGGATCTATTTACAACGGCTATATTCTGGGAGCTCCCGGCTACATTCGGCAGACCACTCCTTCATCAACCAGGAAACTAGCCCCCGAGCTTTCTACTTCACTCCACTTCATCAAGAGGAGCCCCCGGGTACACTTACCCAGAGATGCTCCCGGTTTATGCCCATCATACTACATCACAAAGGCCTTCAGGCTTACTCCCTCAGAAGCCCACGACTTCATAATGGGCACACCCCTCGGGAACCATCGGCCCTCAAATACATTGAGGACCACGAAGCCCCCGGGGGAGCACGCCTTCATCAAAAGGCGCCCTCCACTCACCAACGAACAAGGGACCCCTCGGCAACACCGGAAACATCACCCACATTCATCACGCCCTCATTCTCATAATTTGGGGGCTCCCCCTTCGGCATCTCTCAGGATTACAACAGGGACCCTTCGGGAAATCAACACACGCGCCTTCAGAAAGAGATAGCCTTCGGCAAAAAAATTGCCACTCATTCCAAGCCAGGATTTCACCTTTTCGACTCATCATTGGGGGAATTTGGTGCACTCTTTTTCCCTCATTGGAATTTTTTCCCACTGGGTTTTTTTCAATGAGGTTTTTAACGAGGCATCCCCCCAAAATGAAACGAAAAGCATCACCCCTCGGCTTCATATTACAGGCAGGCACTACTCTACTCCTTTTCACCACTTTGCAAGTGCCTCAAGGAGTGGGGGACTGGAGGACTGGAGGACCCCTTCGGGGAAAATCTCAAAATAACAAAAAATGTCAAAAACTTCCACAACAACGAGCATGATCCCTCAAGTCTCGGAATGTGGATAACTGAGGGACTGCCCTCGGCTGAAACATGCACACAACAAACTACTCACAAACTCCACAAACTACAACGGAACAACACCAAAAGGACAAACACAGATTACTCCTTTTCCCTCAAGTACCTTTCGGCAAAAGGAGTGAGGGACTCCTGATGGAGTATATGGCCCAGGAACCCCCGACCCATAGACTCCTGCTATTCTGACAGAGGCCCAATAGGCCCAGGGAGCACAGCAGACCCAAAACACAGCGCCCCAAGTGCTAAACAACCCACGTAGCACGCTGGTTCCGCCTTCGGCCCCCTAGCCGAAGGCTCCAATTCTCACAGGACGGCCAGCTCAAGCAAACAAAGTTACTGGGAGAAAACGGTGAAAATCAGTAGCCCTCGGCACCTAGAGCCCTCGGTACTAAGGGGGTCCCCGATACTCAGAGCCCTCGGCTAATCACCTGCAGCTGAGGGCACCTTTCTCGACATAATATCCACTCCACATGCGCCTGGATCACCGTACCAAGTACGACGTCACATCCAACAGCCGCATTAAATGCGGCCACATGCGATTGTCAGCGCCAACCAGTTGATGTGACCCCTCGGCCAATGGATGCTTGACACGTGTCCCTGTCTGGCATTTATTGCTACTATAAATAGCACCTCATTTCCTCATTTGTAACCAGAAGCAAAATACGCTTAATACATATCGAATACACACTCTCTCTTACTTATTTGCTCTGACTTCTCTCTAGTTATTCTCCGCAATAACCCCTCGGATAAGCTACCTCCGGGTACACCATCCATCAATGAGTATTCAGTAGCATGCAAAAAGTAAGAAACATAGGAATGAGAATATGAAAGGGAAAATTACCTAGATATTACTAGAAGATAACGGTTTTCTCAAAGTATGACCAAAAAACTCAAGCATGTGCGGTATGACTAGTAAAGCATCAGAAGACATGCTCCGTTTAATATGCCCAGAGTTAAATTCCTTTGATGCCCTCAAATCCTCAATAATAGTTGGCCGCTAAATAGAAAGTGGAGTTTACTGAAGACGGTAAGTAGCGTTTTTAGGTTTAAATGCATTAGTATCGATGCATCAAAATAGGAATAAAAAGGACTAGGTCATATATTGGGAAATATATGAAGTTTTAGTCATACTGAGAGATAATTTTAAACGAAAGTGGAAAAACCGAAAGTAAATGGAAGTAGTATTATAAATCTTCTGCAGTTGTTTTAACTAAATAGGTTTAGTTCACTTAAAAGAGTTTTGCTGAGCTATTTGACTCGAACCTAATAAACATCTGATATAGAAGGCTTAACAAGTGTTTTTGAATGAAGCTAGCAAAGCTTACTGAGATGGAGGTAAAGCACAGGTGCAATCAGATCCTAGAACTTGGGTTCCCACTTGAGGGATTAGCGAAGCTTTTTGCTCAAGACTGGGAGGGGGATGTGACTGTTGTAATGCCTGCAACTCTTGCTCAGGTTCTTATTTTTAATTCTTTTACTTCTATCTATTTATATTGAATAAGTAAACTCTAGATAAGGTTTTTCTAATTGAAACAATGTCCACTAATTCTATCCTTTTATAAATTTCCTTTTAATATAGTATTCAAAGCTGCTGCAAAACCCGTCTGCAATGGAGCTACAAAAGGCAGCTAATCAAGGGAGGAGGTGCACTTGGGAGAAGCTCTCAGCCATCAAGGCAAACTGCGGGATTGAGCTTGCACTTGATGAGTCCGTTGCTATGCTGAACCACATGCGCAGACTGAAAAAGAGTGCAGATAGGGCAGCTGTCTCCCACGGAACTATCCCCTCCGTTAGATTCAACGGTTCCAAAAGAATTCCTTCTTGGAATTGCATGGCGCGCGAGAATGTACATGACTTGAGTGACAGTGATCAGTCTGAAAGTGCCGACCTTAGTTCTTGGACACGGTCTGGTGGGCCATTGATGAGGACGGCATCGGCAGATAAGTTCATAGACTTCGTGCATAACTTGGACAAAGGATCAACAATTGACCCGAACGAGCGATCTTGTTCAGATGCAGAGCTTGAGCAAACATATCGGAACCCTTTTACCGGATCAACGACCATCATGGTGACAGAAGGCGATTTTTTGCAGCCTGAAAGGAGTCATAATGGCATTGTTTTTAATGTTGTGAAAAGGGGAGACTTGACACCCTCAAGCATGAGCCATGGCAGTGAGAACACCAATGGTTTTGTGCATGATTCGAGCCTGGAATGTGTCCAACTTGACTGCCTTGAAAAGGAAACCGATACTAGCTCAGATGATGGTGCTGATAGTGAGCTATGAAAATTTTATATTTTCGGCCTCCAAATTCTAAAGTCTACATTTCCACATGTGCTCCTACTGACCACGTTAAGGTCTTCTATTCTCTAGTATCCACAAACTACCAGTCCCTAAGTAATTCAGTTTAGTGCTCCTAAGTTACAGATCACTAATTGAGATTACACCTCATATGTACAGTTCAATATTGCCTGGTGCTCAACATCTTTTCCTCTGGTTTGGGCCCTTGAGAGTAATATCTCTATCATTCTGAAATCTTAGTATTCGATTCTTCGTTAAGAAATCGTTGATTCTTGGTGCATTGTGACTACAAATTTGCATTGATCACCACATTCATTTAAGTCTTCTTGCTCCATTGCTCCAAAACTTACATAGTCGGAATGATGTGCTACTGCTCTATGTTTTTATGCAGTCATTTGCATTATAGCTTAAATGCTTAATATTGATTAAAAACAAATATTAAATG
Source organism: Cuscuta europaea (assembly GCA_945859875.1). NCBI lineage: Eukaryota > Viridiplantae > Streptophyta > Magnoliopsida > Solanales > Convolvulaceae > Cuscuta > Cuscuta europaea. The sequence continues at coordinate 5,258,461 of CAMAPE010000041.1, forward strand.
AAATTGATTAGAGTAATGTTGAGTTTAATTCAACATCATATTATTCGGCTAAGTTTAGAGTCACTCATTTAAGAACAAATAAAATAAAATATGAATGAACACATGATTTGTTGGGATTGGAAAATTCTTCTATTCAATATCAAGAACAGAATTACAATAGGAGGAGCAAACTCTCACACTCAACTATTACAAAAAACCAATCCTCACCAATACACTTCTACGCTAAGTGTATTTCACTCTTCACACACTTTTCTCACTTTCTAAACTGATACTATGAACAACAATGGAGCACTCTATTTATAGGGCTGGTTTGGAGACATGAGGAAGTTGCATCCAAGCTTCCTAGTTATCTCCATATCTTCTCCCACACCTATTTGTTGGAGAGCTCTTTCCAAGAAGGTGCCTCCATGTTAAGGTGTCTCTTGGCAACTTCCAAGAAAGAAGGTGGAAGATACCTACAAATCTCCCCCTCCACCTTTTTCTTTATTTCTCTCGTTCCTGCAGTGCTCGCTGGCTCCCCCTCGCTGGCAACAAGTATCCATTCGGATGTGGAATATTTTCTTTGTGGAACTATGCCTCGCATAGAACGTCGAACATGAATACCTTCAGATTCGTCTTCAGATGAAGGCTCCCCCTGCTGAGGAATATCATCACTGTGAGTATCATCATCACCTGCTGAACCATCACTCTCGTGTTCAGTAGAATCATGCATCTCCTCGTCGCTGAGAGGAATGTTTGATGATACAGGCACTTCGTCTTAAGGAGTATGTTGTTGGCGGATTATTGGAGCACACCCATGAAACTCGTTTTCATGAAATACAACATCTCTGCTTCGAATAACTTTCTTCACTTCGGGATCCCACAACCGGTATCTGAATTCTTCATCTCCATAGCCGATGAAGATACATGGGTTTGACTTGAGATCAAGCTTCTGTCTCAACTCCTTGGACACATGTGCAAATGCCTTGCACCCGAACACTTTTAAGTGAGAGTAAGAAACATCTCTTCCTGACCATTTCTTCTCTGGCACTTCAAAGTTTAAAGGAACAGAAGGTGACCTGTTTATAAGATAACAAGATGTCAGCACAGCTTCACCCCAAAATGGCTTAGGTAGCTTAGCCAGACTCAACATGCAATGAACTTTCTCCATAATGGTCCGATTCATTCTTTCGGCTACACCATTGTGTTGCGGAGTTCGTGGAACCGTCTTCTCATGTCTGATTCCATATGCGGCACAATATGCTGAGAATTCTCGGGAAGTGTACTCTCCTCCATTGTCTGAACGCAGACACTTCAGCTTCTTCCCTGTTTCTCTTTCTACCATGGCATGAAATGATTTGAATCGATCAAACACTTGATCCTTACGATTTAAACAGTAGGCCCATACCTTTCGTGATGCATCATCAATGAATGTCACGAAGTATCTGCTTCCTCCAAGTGACTCCTCTTCAATGGGTCCACATACATCAGAGTGGACAAGACTGAGTAACTCTGTATGGTTCTTCTTGGTAGAACTGAAGGAAACCTTGTGTTGTTTCCCAAATAGACAGTGCTCGCATGAATCTAGGGCACCACCTTTGCCCATGGAAATGACTTCCTTCTTTGCAAGAGTTGTCAATCCCTTCACGCTCAAGTGACCTAACCTCCGGTGCCACAAGTTTGGTGATATCTCTTCTTCAACAGCATTGAGACTCGGATGGCACAACTTTGCATGAGTTTTATAAAGAGTGCCACAAATATGGCCTCTTGCAACAACCAAGGAACCTTTAGATAGCTTCCACGTACCTTCTTTGAATCGGTTAAGATATCCTTGTTGATCCAGAGCTGTACCGGAGATAAGATTCAATCTAAGATCCGGAACGTGTCGAACATCTTTCAACACAAGTGCGCATCCGACATTGGTTATTATGTGCACATCACCAATGCCAACAATCTTCGAGAAACTGGTGTTTCCCATCTTCACAGCTCCAAAGTCTCCGGACTTATAAGTTGTGAATAAGTTCTGGTGTGGAGTGGCGTGAAATGATGCGGCTGTATCAATCACCAACTCAACATCATGAGTGCCTACGTGTAAACATTCTTGTTCACCATGTGTAACAAGACACACGTCTGATGACAAACTAACCATGGTCTCACCATCTTCTTGGCTAGTATTTTGACTCGTCTGTGGCTTCTCTCGTAGAAACTTTCTACAATCTCTTTTCCTATGTCCATAATTACTACAGTAATTGCAATATCCTTCGAACCAAGTATTGTTTTCAAAGGACATACCTCTCTCTTGTGATCTTCCGCGAACTTGAGAATTTCCTCTACTTTGACCTTGACCTCTACCTCGACCTCGACTTCTTCCTCCATTTCTGCCTCCCCCTCGTATGTTAGTTTCTGATATGAGGACATATGATTGTTCCGTCCCGGCTTCCTTCCTTCGGGCTTCTTCATTCATCAGGGCATCTGTGACCATCTGCATAGTCACCTTCCCATTTGGAGCAGAATTACTGAGAGTGACAACAAGAGTCTCCCAGCTGTCAGGTAGAGAGCTCAAGAGTAGTATCGCCTGCTTTTCATCTTTGAGAACCCATCCGGTGGTGCTCAACTGATTCACAAGATCCTGGAATTGACTGGTGTGTTCTGACACCGAAATACCCCCACGTAATTTGTGGTTTACTAATCTCCTCATTAGTAACGTCTTATTTCGGGCGGTTTTTGCTTGATACATGCTACCAAGTTTCTCCCATAGTGTGTAAGCACTTTATTCTTGAGCAACATGGTGGAACACACTATGATCTATCCATTGTCGAATTTGTGCGACAGTTTTTCGATTCATTTTTGTCCATTCTTCATCCGTCTTTTTATCCGGTTTCACACCATTATTATCAAGAGGATCCGCTAAATCCCTCAAATTTAGCAAATCCTCCATCCGAGGCTTCCACATATTGTAGTTTGTGGATGTGAGCGCAATCATGGTGTCCGACGATGATTTATCCATAATAAAACGCTCTATATATCTCGTACCTTATTTTCGAAGCCGAATTTGGACAAACGGAGCTCACCGTTGGATCCAGAATGGTCGAAAATGGTAAGAACTGGTCTGACCTCGTCCAAAACTGGTCTGGAAACGGGTGAACCGGCCTCCAAAAGCACGAACCGGTTCGATCCGGTTCAGGCAGCAGCCCAGCCTGCAGCCCAGTAGGCGAATGACGTGGCTCTGCTCCCTCGCTGACGTGGCGATGACGTGTAGCCACGTGGCGTCTGACGTGGTTCACAACGGACGGCTCGGGTGGATGACGTGGAGGATGACTCGGCACCACGTGTCGCTGACGTGGTCCAACGTGGCGATGACGTGGCAGCTGACGTGGATCATCTTCTTCCTCTGGACCGCGTGATGACGCAGTGATGATGCAGGCAGTTTTCCGGCGGCGCGTACGGCCTCTTCCGGTGGCCAAAAAAATCCCCAAAAATACCAGATTTCTCGTCTCGCCGAGACGAATCTAACGGTATGATCAGATTCTGATTCCGAGCAACTTGAAAAATCACGATTTTCTAACCTGTAGAAATTTATCTGAAAATGAGAAAACAGTGTATGGAAACTCAACCTCGCTCTGATACCACTTGTTGGGATTGGAAAATTCTTCTATTCAATATCAAGAACAGAATTACAATAGGAGGAACAAACTCTCACGCTCAACTATTACAAAAAATCAATCCTCACCAATACACTTCTACGCTAAGTGTATTTCACTTTTCACACACTTTTCTCACTTTCTAAACTGATACTATGAACAACAATGGAGCACTCTATTTATAGGGCTGGTTTGGAGACATGAGGAAGTTGCATCCAAGCTTCCTAGTTATCTCCATATCTTCTCCCACACCTATTTGTTGGAGAGCTCTTTCCAAGAAGGTGCCTCCATGTTAAGGTGTCTCTTGGCAACTTCCAAGAAAGAAGGTGGAAGATACCTACATGATTTAAGTCAATTCTCTTCTATTATTTGCTCCAATATTTTACTTGGAGCTCTGGGAGCTTCCGTAGGTGTTGATCAGAGTAGGAGGGAGAGAAATCTTGAATGGGTACTTGGGTAGTCTTCTATTTATAGGAGTAATTTAAGGCTTCTTACCTTAACATGTAATGAAGGCTAGCTATCGGACCTTATTTGTTGTTATAGGCTAGGTGCCATTATAACTTGATAAATGATTTTGGATTTAAAAACTGAAGCATGTGCGGATGTGCCTTTCCCGTCGTATCAGTACGAAACTATAGAGGAGAGACGGTAGATGGCTCACCATATATGTACTTTCTCTTCCTCCTGTTCTTAATTAACTTTACATTTTTCTTTTTGGGCCGTCTTATATTAAAGGAGAATGTTACAACAAAAAAAAGAACGGAAACTGTCAAAAGTCTATTTGATCGTCTTCCCAAAAATAAATTATCAAAGCCAGGTTTCGATCCTAGGACCTGTGGGTTATGGGCCCACCACTTTGATTCAATGTTTAATTTTATGACAAGAATCATACTTAATTTCCAAATAAATAAGTTGAAAATGCATCAGCTCCTATCAATTACTTCCATCCCATTACATAAGAATACATTATAATTAAAAGTATCATGTCAATAAACTATAAAGCAGGTTTCGGAGGTAGGTCCGTGTGTGTATAGATTAAACATCCCATGAGAAGTGTAACTTAACGGCGAATTTCATAAACTTTAAGTCTTTTGATTAATTGATAAAAATATTCTTTCGTATTACGGAGTAAAATTTAACAGGCCATTTTAAGGTTTCTCTCTGTCTCCAGAACTCCTTTTCCCCCGTTTTCCATGGTTCTCTTCGGAGTCCGGATCAGTTGCTTTGTTTTCACTTTAATCCAGCTTTTTTAATTTGATTAGTGCTATCAGTGAGTGATTGAAATAGCTAGGAACAAGTTCATCATATCTAAAACACTTGTCGATGATATGCTTCGCAGATACGTATAATGTCCAATATTCGGAAAACCATCAAGGACGTGTAGGTTAAGTCTAAATCCATCAAAGATAGATGCTAGAACAACCAAGCCTCGGTATTTTCTTTTAATTTTTTTTTGTTTGTGCCATAAATTTATTTACTGGAAATTTGTGTATTTGCTTGAAAAAATACGAGATAAGGGTGTGTCTTTATTTTGATTCCTTAAACATTTACTATTAACTAATAACGTATCCTTTCAGTAGGAAGTTATTTCAAGTTCGAGTTTGCTATAGTGTCAATTTTATTTTATATCTACAAAGTGTTTGGTGAAATGCTTCAATGGAAAATGATATCAATAGTTTATACTAAGTATTTTCATAGATTGATGATAATCCGTAATCACTTCTTTTCATTTCAATAAATTTGAGGAGCTCCATTGTTGGATGTTAAACTAGTCCTTTTAGTATGAAGTTGTTTCGAGTTCCAGTTTGCTATAGTATTAATTTTATGTTATATTTGAGAAGTGTTTGCTGAAATGCTTCAATGAAAAATGATATCAATAGTTTAAACTAGCAATCACGATTCTTTTTTCTTTACCAAGGGACCACTGCGTATTTTGACCTATTTTTAATTCTAATAGGAAAAGGGGAAAATAAGCCCACATACTAACAAAAAAGGTCAAATAAGCCCTTATATAGGAGGCTCTGTCCGGCCGTCGCCATTTGGGGTAGTTCCCGGTGGAACTTTTTGATGAATTTTTTTTAGAATCTTATTCATTAAGTCTAGTTACTCATACAAAATTTCAGTTAACAATTAAATTGGGAAGACATTCAAATAAATTCTTGAAGATGACTACGCTTTTAACTGCGCAGTTATCTTCAAGAATTCATTTGAATGCCTTCCCGATTGAAGTTTTAGCTGAAATTTGGTATGATTAAACTAGACTTAATGAATAATATGCTTAAAAAATTGCATCAAAAAGTTCCACCGGGAACCGCCCCAAATGATGACGGCCGGACATAGCCTCTTATATAAGGGCTTATTTGACCTTTTTGGTTAGTACATGGGCTTATTTGCCCCTTTTTCCATTCTAATATATTCTGATTTTTTTTGCTACTTCAGATTTTTCTTGATTATTTGTTCTATAATTGGCTCAAAGTTGCCGATATTGATGCTTTAATTTTAATTTATCTTTCACACATTGTTTATATCAAGGCTATTAGCTCAACTAGTAGAGCAATGTGCATATATGCATGAAGGTGTGGGTTCGAGTCCCGCATAGCCTAAATTTGCAGATTATTAGAAGATCAATGCTTATGATTTACTATTTCCTACTCACATATCATTTTTTTGTTTTTGAAACCAATGATGCTAGGAAACAATTAGCTTTTTGAGTTTTGGAAGCACACTCATTTTATTGTTTGGTTGAGATTCCAGGTAATCCCATTGATCTCTGTGATGATGTTCTCATCATGATTGCAGCGAGATCTACATGAGTATTGGAGTCCATCCTTATCTTGAAAGAGAGGCCAAATTAAGCCGTTGGCAGTACGAAATGAGTGTCCAATCTCTCACTAGTAACTCTACTGCAGTACAAATAAAACTTCTGGAAAAAAACTCAAAGCAATAAAGGCAATAAATTGAAAAAAGAGGATGAAATCTAGGAAAAATAGGCTATTAAGTAAAAGGTAGGATACCTTTCTTCAACTAAGATCAACTGGATTAATATATTTCATCTAATACCCCAACTTAAACATGGCTAAAGATAGCCTATGTGGGATTTGAACTCACATCTTTCGTGCGGTCACACGATGCTCTTCCAGTTGAGCTAATAGTCTATAAAAATATATACAACTTTCCATCTTAAAGAGTTATCACATTATGTTTAAAAGTTGACCACTTTGATCTATTGGTCATTTTAGTTATCATAGCTCTAAAGTTGCTAAAACTCTTAAGTTGTTGGTTTTGATATATAACATGTCATTTTTAAAAGGAAATAAAACTAGTATTATAAAAGGTCTAGTCTTAGTGTTTTGAGAAATATAGCACAACATGTTGTCTCATCGTTTGCTGCAACAATTCTTCAAAAGTTATAGAAGTTGTCCGTTCTTGATGCCTCAATGTACGAATTATTGCACCTAAAGAAGTAGAGATTGTAAAGGTTTTGGAATTTATTGGTAAGAAAAGACTTCAGCTCCCACCAGGACTGGCTGCTCATATAGCAAGAAAGTCAAACAGAGCAATATTGTTATTTGAGACTTGTCGTGTTCAACCGTATCCCTTTACAAACAACCAAGCTATACCTCCCATGGACTGGCAGGAATATGTTACAGAGCCTTGCATCAGGCATAATGAAGGAACAGAGCCCTAAATGATTGTTTCATGTTCAAGTTGAAACACGAGGTCTGCCATTGGGTTGCATATTATGAACATAGCATGCACTTGGTTAAGAAGGCGATATTTAACCTCAAAGCATTTGTGGCCAAATTTATGAGCATTTACAAGAACTTCCTCATTGCAACCTTTGGATGAGAGAAGTACAACATTTCCTGAGGCTTGTTTCAACTAGTTGCATATCTTTTGCACCATTCATACTAAGAAGATGAATTGATTACCTGTTTCTTTGATAAGAAATAGAGTTTATTTCTATCTTTTCATTTCAATTCATAAGTATTGAATTGGAACTAGAAGCAAAATAGGAATTAGTGTGTTGAATGCAAGTGAAGCACAATTAGTGAACTAAATAAAAGGTCTAGGCTAAATCAAGTTGCTGCAACTTTTAAGATAAATTAGAGTGCAAGAACTTCTTATACAAATTAGGACGCCACAGCATACTTCTCTACATGATATGTACATGCATTACCACTTCACCTTGTACAATTCACAAACATGTCTCCAAAAGTAGATTAGACATATACTAATATAACAAAAATGATAACTTTTATGAAGTACATATCATAACTTTAGAAAGTATTAGTTAGAACTTAGAAGTATCAAAATCAGCTAGAAAGGAGTGCAAAATTAAATTATACAATAACATTCAACTTCTAAGTCATAAATATATACTTTAAAATCAAAAGTAATGACATGAACGAATTGCGAAAATGAAATTAATTACCAAAGTACCATGTTGACCTTCATTATTTGGATCATTCTCATCTTCTCTCACTGTCTCATACTTGTTGTCCTCATCTATAAAGGTAAAAAAGAACAATTTTTAGCATCACACAAACAAAATTAGGATCATAACTTTTAATAGGATATTCCCAACTTATAAAATACGGAGTATATCTTTAAATAAAATATTCATAACTTTTAATAATATATTCATAACTTTTAATAATATATTCATAACTTTTAACACAAGAAGATGCACTCCCATCTAATTGTCAAAATAGAGAAGCCTGAAACGGAAAATGCATCAACTCACACTTTCTCAATGTCACTAATAAATTAAATAATTTCTTCGTGTAGTTCCAAAAAGTAATAAAGTAAAAAATTATTTTACGGTAAGTGTTTAAATTTACAATTCCATTTAGAGAGGTTTAAGAAAGCATTACTTTTACTTAAATTACTATAACCTCTAAACAAAAAAATGTAACTTTTAAACCCAAAGGCTTAACTTTTACCAAAACTCCCAAGACCTCTAAACCCATGAGTATAACTTGTAATCCAAGAAGCATGATGTTAGTCCCTTTATCACTCAACAATCACACAATAGAAGCAGAGAATCATAAAATGATTTAAAAATATTTGAATAATGAACTCCCTCTTCCTTATACCGTAAAGGCCTTACAAAATGATATGTGCGTTACTGTGTGTCGAGGCTTGTGAGACTTAGGGTCTTCTTAAGTTAGCATCCTTTTATACATAATTAAGGATGTCTAACTTAAGGCTTACAAGTGGGCTAATGGGATGAAATACATTTGTGGCCCATATTACACATTTAATTAATAATTACACAAATACAAAGATATTTAATTAGATTGGATACCATAAAATATTCCCAACAATCTCCCCCTTGGTGTTCAATCGTGTTCAACCAGCATTGCAGTGCGGATATCTTTGTCTTTGTGTTTATTTAGCAATGTAGAGGAGAGCGTAGATAAAATCTGCTGAGTTGCTCCTCTTTTGTCTTGATCTTCAGTGCAGCTCAAATTCCTTTGTCTTCGTGTTGAACTCGACTTCTTAAGAAGGCTTTCTGAAGAAATCCTTGCAATCTCCCCTTTGATGTCTTCTTGGCAATTTGATTTTTGATGCCGGGGGTTGAGGAATCTTGAAAATCTTGCTTGTAATCCTTGCCTTCCAGAAGTTACTCATGATCAGCTTGACTGCAAATCCGGTGGTGCCTCTAGAATGAATGTCCTTGAAGAATTGCAGACGCACATGGGATTCTGATTATCTGACCTCTGTCTCCTCCACAATGTAGTCTTTTTGGCTATTTGAGGTGAATGCTTTTGAGGAGAACCAGTCGGTTGCACAGCGGAAAATAATGATAGACTTGTGAGCGAAGGTGACTTGGCAGTTTTGATGATTTGAGAGAGTAGAGAGTCGTCGTTTTTTGTGTTGGAGGAGAAGTATCCGAGAATGATTTTTGAGAGAAAACAGCATGCAGACCACTCTCCCCCTCATGACGATCTGATGAATCGGGACGTCATGCCTTTATTCTTTTATTCTGGGTAACAAAATAGAAAAATAAAAAGAAAGGTTAAATGATAAAAACCGGATACACTGAGGTGTTCCGTTAACACAACATCAATGTAAACACTAATGTGTGGCCTGTAAAATGATAGAAGCATTAAAGCTCTAACGGGACTTCCATCCAGCCATTGTGAGGCATCTAAAGTAGATGTCACTCTGGTTGTTATGGCATGATCATAGAGATCAGCAAAGACAACGTAGCCCCCCGGGGTTGTGTAGACGCCTGTTATCATCACTATAGAGATAAACTCTGAAGTGATGGCCTGAACATGTTGGTGATTTCTATGTTGCAACAGCAGGACTTCCTTCCAATCATTGGTCTTCATCTATAGTAAATGAGCCCTATGGAAGTTCTCACGGGTCATGAAGACCTGCAACTGACTCTAAAAAGTGTCCGTGTCCTAGAAAATTCAAAACATTTGGGAGTGAGATAACTAGACATGACGTGATCAATGAATGTGCAGTGGCGTGGGGCTGTGGGCCACTGTAGTCAGTATCAGTCGCCTCAGAAGGAGACGGTGATAAGAGATGAGGTTCCCCGTGAAATATGATTAAACACTTATATGTTGGGAGACACGTGAGTGGTCTAGGGTATGGTTGTGCATGCGCCGTTTGGACAAAATGCAGCGACTTCTACCCGGGATCTGAATAAATTCAGTCCTGAACCTATGGGGAATTGTCCGGATTATTTGAGTGACTGGGATCGATTCTTCAGTTGATCGCTCAGTTGAGGTAGCAGACTTGTCTTTGAATATTGTTTTCTTGCTCAGTTGAGCCTTCTGCTTCCTCACTCTCATAGTGTTACTCACTCACTCACTCATTAAAGGCTTTGTCCTTTGGGTAGGCTTAGTTGGGTTTACTAAGCCATCAGGACTTATCTCTCATTTCTCTTTGTCCTTTTCTTTTTTCTCTGTGCTCCCCCTCAACTGGAGCACTCAATAGGATGCCTTTGACGATGATTGGCACTTGGGAGGAGAACTTTGAAAAACTTCCCCTCAAAATTTGCATCCTTGAGAAAATCCTTGCATGGTAAATTGTCTGGCACCAGGAGGAGAAAAATGAAACTCCCCCTCAAAAGTTGCAAGTTGTGTTGTTTGTTACCCAGGGAGTAAAGTAGAAAACTCCCTCTTGGAATGTGCTTTCTTCATTGTTTGGCACCAGGAAGAGTGAAAAAGAAACACTCCCCCTCAGAATAAGCACTCATTGTTTGTTCTTGGCGTGTATTGGTGATGGGGTGTGCATTTGTTGATTTTCTGCTCAGTGGGGTAATATACACATCAATATTCCCCTTGATAATGTGCACCTATTGATTGCTCACAGCTCTTCTTCATACCCGCCATGTGTGTGGAGCAATCGGATCAGTTACCACACATGACGGACCGCGGAACAGATTACGTCTTCTTTGGTACCCATTTCTAGATGGGTCCTTCCTTTGTAGCATTCAAGAACTGTTGCACTTTCTGTTTAATCTGGGATCCTAAGCTAGCTGACTGAGAGGAGTTTGACATTCTTAATTTTTCAGCTTCAGTCTTAGGAACCCATTTTTGTTTGAGCTTTTGAGCAGGAGAGTTTTCATTATCAGACTTTGAGAATTGGTTCTTTAGAGAGTCTTCTCAAATGATTGAGTGAGTGAACCTTGAGGGGATATTTCAAACATGGTAGTGTATACTCTCCCTCAACGTTCACCTTTGCAGAAGCGGATTTCTTTTGGAGTCTCTGATCATTCACATTCTGATCTTGAGTGAAGGAGGCATCAAACTCAGAGCAGCATTGCATGAAAGACTTGATACAGTTCTGAGTAGAGGAGCTTGAGCAGTGATTCTTAGGAGATGTCTTCCTTTTGGCATAGAAGAGAGCACTTGAACCCCAGTTCCTATCCCTCAGACGAGATTCTTCTTCCTTCTTTCTTCTTCTTAACTTGTCCTCTATCCATTCTCCTCTCCTTTCCACTCTCTTCTTCACAGGGGCCCTTGTCGGTGAAGGTGACTCAGAGTGAGAAGTTGAAGTTTCAGGATCATTTGTAGATTTTTCAGAATAGTTCTCAGAAGACGGAGGAGAAGGAGAAGCACAGTTTTCAGATGATGGAGGAGAAGGAGAAGCACAGTTTTCAGATGATGGAGGAGAAGGAGATTGTGAGCCTGTGCTTGATTGAGAGGATGATTGGAGCAAAGATATTTCTTTCAAGAACTGTTCTCTTTCGAGTTCAAAAGGCTGTTTTTCTTTATCAAAAGCTTCTTTCAATTCAGCAAACTTTCTCACAAGGGGGGAATGTATGCCGGTTTGGCTACATGCTCTGAAGTTGAAGGTTCCTCTTTATCTTGCACAGTCTCTTTTGCAGGGTAAAAGGTTGGAATCTCTTCAGGAGGAGTCAACGGGGGCTCTTTTGTTTCATAGCTCTTGTTCAAGGCAGCATAATCAAAAGTAATTTATGTTCCGGGATTAGCTCTCTTGGCATCTTCTTCATCATTCGTTTCTTTAACACTGAGGAAAGACATCAACTTAGTCAGTCCAAGACCCATATAATTGATGTCATACAGTTGAGCAGAGTCAACTTTCTTTAAATTACAAGGATTGGAAAGACCAAGCCCTTTTTTGGAATTGTAGAAACGGGTGTCCTTGGGTTGGTTCAAGAAGATTGTTTGTTCAGTCTGCCTCTTTGTAGCAAGTAAGTCTTCAAGATCTTTGATCTTGCGGTAAAGGGCACTTCTTTTATTTTGAAGAAAATCGTTATCAGCTTTTGCTGTGCTTAGCTCTATCTGGGTCTGATTCAACTCCTTTGTTAATTAGATCAGCTACTTTCAGAGTCAGCTTCTCTGTTTCCAAAGTTATTTTCTTAACCTCTTCTTTGGAATTATCCAATTGTATACTCAATGAGGTGGACTTATCCAGCTGCTTCAGTAGGACTTTGTGATTATTTGCTAATCTCTCTTCCAATTCCTTGATGATTTTGTCCTTATCTTTTGAAGAATGAGTTTGACAAATACATGAACAAGGAGATATAGCGTCCATTGTTGTTGATTGTTGAATGTTGACCGTAGACGTGAGGTTGATTGAAGTTTCTGCAATTTTCTGGACATTGAAATGTAGCTTGGTCCTTGAGAAAAATAGTCTTAACCTTGAGAGTTTTTTTAAAATTTTTTTTTTATCTCAAGGTTGACTCTTGGAAGCTTTGATTGTTAGGTTGACCTTTAGTGTTGAAGATTTGAGCTCAAAAATTGAAATGGGCTCAAAATTAGCTCAAAATTTCAAAAATTGTAGTATTTCAAATGAATAAAATGTTATTTCCTTTAATTACTTTTCACACACTAATTTAATAATAAATTTTATACATCTCTTATATATAATAATATTATAATTATAATTATGTTTGAACGTTACAAAACTTTGGATAGTTTGTTGACTATCAATTAATATGGTTAATGAACAAATTCATTTCACCTTCTATATAAAACTGCTGGTACGAGTTGTTGCTTCCATTATTATTATAAAGTGTATTATTATTCCTCCTGCTAGCAACAACTATTCTTCTACTGTCCATCGGTTAAGAATCCTTCTTATTAATGTTATTATATTAATTCTATTTATTATCATAAAAATGCTGCCAAATTTGAATGGTTCCTTTAATTTTAAGGACTTGGGAGTATATATATACTATATGGATAGTATGAAAAGGAATAAGAAGAAGCTCCATGTGATTTACTCGTACATGTTCATATATAAGTATATAACAAAGTTTTACTCACAAAATTTTGGTTCAACCACATACTGCTGGATTAATTATATTATCCGACTCTCGTTGTTCTGTTACCGGCTTACGCCGAAGAGCTCGTTTTATCTTGGGGAAAGGTTTTCGCTAGTCGGAAATACTTTCTTGAGGACATTGTTTACACGACTCGAGCTATATTATTTTCTAACGTTTTTTTGCAGGTTTATCCGGTCCTTTCCACCAACAATCTCAAGAAAGTATTTGGCGTCAGATATGCCTGCTCATTTAATATCACAAGGCGTTGCCGCCGCATTCATCGCGGGTATGTGATCTCTGCATGTGTGTTGCGAAGTTGGTTGTGATATACCCGCATGGAGAGCCATTTTCAATGAGATAAACGCTCACAAAAGTCTTCTACGTATAATGGTTAGTCTCTTCACTTTCTTACTTACAATAAGCCATACTTTCACTCCACTTTCTAAGAAAAATATTATTCTTTTATTTAGTGGTAAAATGACAACTATGGAAAATAACAACCCACTTAAATCAAGTTTAAACTTGAATTGTAGTGATGATAATTTTATTGAGGTTGTTTCTCAGAGTTGTAAAACTAATTATGTGAATGAGTGAGTGGTAGACTCAGGGGCTACCAAGCATATTTGTAAATACAAAAATGCTTTTACCTCCTATACTATTATAGGAGATGGTGAAGAGCTCGTGTACCTAGCGGGCTCTAACACTGTTAAAGTGCATGGAAAAGGGAAAGTTCTTCTAAAACTCACATCGGGGAAAACTTTATCACTAAATTATGTGCTTCATGTGCCCGAGATTTGGACTAATTTGGTTTCCGTTTCTCTCTTGGCAAAAGTTGGGGTTAAAGTTTCTTTTGGTTGTGACAATTTTGTTAAGACTAAAAATGACGTTTTTGTGGGAAATGCCTATAGTAAGAATGGACTTTTTGTGCTTAGTATTTTTGAAATGCTGCATGATGATGCTTCTGCGTACTTTTGGTTGGTTAATTATTGTGTTATGTGATATAATAGATTTGGCGTTTTACGTGGCATTTTTTTCTTGGTCTTTATTTTTGTTTGATATATGAAACTCCTAAATATCCTAAAATTGATATTTAATGATATGGGAGCACCTCTAGTAAATCGTGATGTATTTGATGAATTTATATAAATTTTATTAGAGCATCTACACTGCGATTAGTGATGGTAAAAGTTATTTGTTACATTTATTGGTGATTTTTCGAGATAAACTAAATTTTATCTTATTTAAATTTAAAAGGTGAGTTTCTTTTTTTTGTTAAAATCATTGTGTACAAATAAAGATTGAGACATAAATTATCTCTCTACGAATTCTAGAAGGGCTATGCACCTGTTTTTTTAAATATTTAAAATTGTGGGGGTGCTTAGCTATATTTTTATTACATATGTCATTGAGTGAAAATGAGCTTTTTAACTCTTGGCTACTTTTGCACAAACTGAAACAGTGGAGCACATACATAATTTTCTTAAATTGAAGAAATAAGTGCTAATGTGCAATACTTTAAGCTATGTTATTGCTGATATTATTGTGACCGTTTTTGGAGAATGTGTACACACTATATGATGCATGTATGATTATTTGTTTATATGTTGTTGAAAAAAATGCTGAATTTTGTGAGAATGTGTTTCCTTTGAAACGTGAGCACAAGACCGTTGCACCATATAGTGAGTATGATCCATTACAAGGAAAAGAAACCTTTAATGATGAACCCTCTAGTGATAGTGAACCATTAAAAGAAAATGATTCTTTTAGTGATGAACCTTCTCTTTTGAGAAGAAGTAAGAGGCCAAGCATAGAAAAATCTTTTGGAAATGATTTTTATACATATCTTGTTAATGATGAACCTTTAACCTATTCACAAGCTATTTCTTCAAAAGAAGCTTCATTTTGGCTTGAGGCCATACAAAATGAAATTGATTCTATCAAACAAAATAAAACTTGGATTTTAACCGATTTACCAAAAGGTTGTAAACCAATCGGATGCAAATGGATTTTAAAAAAGAAATTAAATCCGGATGGTTCAATCGATAAATATAAAGCGAGGCTTGTGGCGAAAGGGTTTTCTCAAAAACAAGATGTTGATTATTTTTTTGACACATTTTGCACCGGTAACGCGTATTTCTTCTATACGAACTTTAATTGCATTGGCTTCTGATAATCATGTAATTTCCATGTGTATGTTTGTGTTTTTAATTAGTTTTGATTGAGTTTTACTTTGGAAATTACACACTTTTGGTGTAATAGTTTAGTTTGTTAAATTCTTGTAAATTGTTTAGATTAGGATCACTCTGAGCTCAAAGGACAGTTGGTGAACCCTAAAAAGTGGAAGGAAGGTGCATAATTTGAAGACAAAAGAAGGATCCTGAAATTTTGGTCTATACCCGGTCGAGTATCACCTATACTCGATCGGGTATCTTGTTGAAACTTCAAATCGGATCGGATCCGAAGACAAAGGATCATGCAGAGAAGATTCGGACCACGATCGAGTGTCCATACCCAATCGGGTACACCGACACACCCGATCGGGTATCTCTTCAAATACAAACCTGAATTCGGTCGAGTATGCCCCGGATCTAAAGTTATAAACATACTCGACCGGGTACAAAGGTATACTCGATCGGGTATACCTATAGAATTTAGCCTATAATCGATCGAGTATACCTCAAATCTGGCATTTTACACATACCCGATCGGGTACCTTGTATATACCCGATCGGGTACCTGAGCTGCATCTCAAAAGCCTATAAATACACCCTCTTTCCTTCACAATTAGATATCCAATTTCTACATACTTCTAAGCTCAGTCTAGAATAGTTCTTTCTTTATATTTTCTTCATGTTTAGTCTCCAAATGAGGAGCTAAACTCTTCCATCTTGGTTTTGCTACTTTGAAGCTTAATAAATTTGTAAGTTGTGAGTTATTTTCTTTAATCTTCTTCCTTGAATATTAATTCTTCCTTTAAAATACTATTTCTATATCAAAGTTGGGGAGTGTTACTAAGATGACAATTAGTTAACATCTTGATATTAACTATAGTAGGATTCATATTCTTTAATATTCTTCCTTGAGTATTAATTAATTCCTATTCATATTTCATGTTAATATTTTGAACATTACTTAAAGGATTAACTAGTTTTGTTTCATATATTAACTATTACTAGAATCAATCGATTAATACGCTTGTTATTAATTCGGTTCCTTCAAAGGTAGTAAACTTGGATTGTTAATGCATGCATCTCATGGTTAATAAACCAAGGGGAATTAATTATATTGATTAAACCAATAAACCGCTTGTGTTGAGGTTATCAATCTCAATCGTTATCATCTTAAGCTTATTGCTACTATCGAGTTAATATACGGCGCTTGTTCTATGTTGACTCGATAGTAAGTTTTATTAATGAACGCTTCTCGTTATTAATAACTACCCTCGATGAACTGGATATACTCCTCGGTTGAGTATTCGAGAGGAAGATAGTTAAAGATATAACCGGGATCGACGAACATTTCATTAAGTGAATAAAAGCAAAACTAAGACCTCATCTCTATTAATTAAAACCACATAAGTCGTTCATCTTAGTGTTAATTAAATTAAATCAAATCAAACTCAACCCCCCCCCCCCCCTTTGTTACTGTTACTATAAAAGATAAATATTCCTTTCCCTGTGGATACGAACCTTACTTCGTTATACTACGTATAATCGTTGTATTGTATTTATTTTGAGTGCATCTTACGACAAAGTGCACGTCAAATTTGGCGTCGTTTCCGGGGAAAGGCAATAATTTTTCTTTTATTTCATTTCAAGAAAAGTCAATAAAAAAAATATTAAATAAAAATATAAAGAGTTCTTATTTTTCTATTTCTGAGCTTTCAAGTATATCGTTAAATATCGTTCACTGAACGAAATCACCTACCAATCAATCCCCGAAATAGAACAAACTTTCGAGCGGTTGAAAAGTAAATTTTCTAATACCACCGACTCGAAAGAATCATCTACCAGAGATTCATACACCGCTAGCTCTAGTTCTAGCGAATCCGAAGAGTCCTTTCACATGGCTCTTGAAACGAGAACACTGAGGGAGCTCACAGCTCCAAACTTGAATCAACAACCACTGTGTATTACCTTCCCTACACTTGATAAGGGTAATACGTTTGAGCTAAAATCTGGGCTCATTCATCTGCTGCCATCCTTCCATGGCCTGAGAGGAGAGGATCCGAACAAACACCTCTCGGAGTTTCACGTCGTTTGCACAAGCATGTGTCCAAACGGTGTGACGGAAGAACAAATCAAACTGCGGGCTTTTCCATTTTCTCTAAAGGATACCGTAAAGGATTGACTATTCTATCTTCCTTCGGGAAGTATAGGTACATGGGCGGCCATGAAGAAAGCTTTCCTCGAAAGGTATTACCCTGCCTCTGTCTCCTCATCTTTCAAAAAGCAGATTAGCAATGTGGAGCAAAAGGATGATGAATCGTTCTACGAATATTGGGAACGATTCAAGAAACTTTGTGCAAGCTGTCCATACCACGGCTATTCGGAGCAAGACCTCATCTTATACTTCTATGATGGTCTTTGCAATGATGATAGACGGATGATCAACACCGTATGTGGAGGGGGGATTGTCAACAAGACTCCTTCTCAAGCTAGAAACCTTATCTCGGAGTTGACCGAGAATTGTAGACACTATGATCGGCGGTCATCAAAACGAGTTATGGCGGCGTAATCCAACAACTCGTTGGAAAGTCAAGTAGCCGGCTTGACTTCTTTGGTTAAAGATTTTCTCTTAAATCCAAAAACCCAAGAAGTCAAGGTCTGCGGCATATGCTCGACACAAGGGCACCCCACCGACTCTTGCCCAACGCTACAAGAGGAGAACTCCGAGCAAGTCAATGCTTTGGGGTTTCAAGGCCAAAAGAGGTATGACCCTCACGGCAACACCTACTATAACACCCCCAAATTTCCCACCCAAAAATACCTTTAAATGAAACATTATTTATTAACTTTCTTTGAAAACATCAGAATTGTGCAGTGGAAAATTCACAGGGAAATAGGGGCGTTACCGCCACACTCGGCACTAACTTAACCGAGTGCACAGGCTAACCACCTCTCAAAGAATTTAACTCAAAATAATATTAATTAACTAGAGTTCTTGAAATGAAAATATACAATTATTTACTAATTCTGTTTTGTAGCGGAAGCTCTCTCGAAATCAACTTCAACAGGATCAACTCAACACCGGTACAAAATCAAGTACAGATAGAAAAACACAAAGAAACAAAATTAGCCGGAAATGCTAGTAAGTCCCACCCAACCCCGTAAAATAATAATGTTTGATATATTTTTGTAAAACATCTTGGAGGAAACCTTTTTCAAAACATTTTATATAAATCATAAGTAAAACAGTATATACAAAATATTCTCATAACACAATTCATATGTAAAATATTAATATTTCAAATATAAGTACCCATCTCAACCCATAAAATTCCAAAATACCAATGTACATAAACCACCAAATATTCTCACAATTATTCCAAGTATAAATCAATCACCAATATTCATCTTAAAATACTTATAACTACTTGTGAACAATATTCAACATAATCAACCCAAATCAAACCCAAAAGTATTTGTACTTCGGGAATCCATAAATAATTTTATTATTCAAATAACAATTATAAGTCAAAATAAACTTGTATAATTTGAAATCACATTTTTAATTAAAATAATAATTCAAACACTATAAATACCTCATTTCTCAAAATATGAGCTAAATACATCATTTCTCAAAATACATTTATGAACAAGAAGTAATTCACATAGTAGAGTGAAAATATCATTTCCTTAAATAATTAGTGTTCAAAATAACTTTAAATTTCATTCAACCAAATAGTATTTCTCCAAATAAGTACTTTAACAACTCTTACGAGTAAAGTACTAAAATATTTTCTCCAACTCTTTATACTAAGTCCCTAAGTAATTTCGAAGGGCGGTGCTCAATATTTTTAATTGAGCCCGATGGTCCGTTGTTATGTACGGCCACCCCGGGACTTTTGCCAGTACCACTTCTAACCTGAGGAAACTGAACATCTACCTTAAGTGTGCACACCCCCTGAAAGGGATTCCAAGCCCTACGGGTAGTAAGAAGTCCAAGTAGTTCGGAAGTCAACGTCTCCCTACTCCACCAAAAAGGGATTACCCTATATAAGTGACTAGGTTACTGCTACTACTGAACAACAGGGTCTTTTGCCCGAATTTTAACACTCTCCACAGTCAAGGTCGTGGACACCAACATAATAATTTTCCACAGTCAAGGTCGTGGACACCGACATAATAATTTTCCACAGTCAAGGTCGTAGACACCGACATAACAACTCTTAATGAGTAGACAAGTAATAGCAGCCCTAATCACTCTCCACAGTCAAGGTCGTGGAGGACACCGACACCCCGGATTTCTCCCGTGATGCCCTTACATTAAAAGGTTCATTTTATTTTTATTAATCTCCAAAAATTGCAGGGGTTTACTACTCACGTAACTTCCCCAAATTTAATTTATTCAACAGTAAAATCATCACATAGACATATCCTAAAAAAATGTAACTCACAATTTACAAAATAGTTCACCTTCTCAAACACCATAAAATATTGTTATTTTTAGTATATTCCAAACTTTCATAGCTATCACACATACATATAGTTTTCTGAAATACGGGTTACTTTATCCTTTAAACTCTAAGGTCTAAATTTCTCAAAGTGCTCAAAATATACAATAATTCATAAATAGCTCGAGTCTCAATCCACACAACGATTCATACGTAAATTCAAATACTCAAAACTAAAATCATCCAATCTCCAATATTATAACCAACAAAATTTCCAATCACAAATAATACATAAATTTAAATACTAAAAATCTCATGAAGTATAAAATACTCAAATAATTTCAATGAAAAATCATACATATATTTACGAGGAAAAGTATAGATTTTGGTTGACATACTACTTACCTCGAATCGCGATTAATTCTAACCGAAGCTTCTACCTTGATCTTCTCGAGATTCACCTTCTAGAATATTAAAATTCTAGAATTAATAATTTATTTTTAAGTTGAGATTAATTAGCCCATCTTGGATTAACTTATCTATTATTACTATTATTATTATTATTATTATTATTATTCATATTAATGAAGTGGCCCAATCTAATAATACTAAGGCCCAATTATTCGGCCCAACACCATGACAGAAGAGTGGAACGCAGAGGCCTTGCCTCTGTGTCACCTTCTTCGACGGAAATGCGCAGGTACGAAGGGAGAAGAGAGAAACGCAGAGAAGAAGCTTACCTACAGAGGTGGCGGCCGAGTAGCAAGGCAGAGTGTTTGGAGACGGTCAAGAAGCTGGATAGAGGCAACAGCCGCAACTCCTTCCTTCCCGTTTCCGACGTGAAGATGAATCCGGCGAGACTCCGGCAAGGTTGTTCTTCGTCGGTTCACGATCGTTTTCAACGATTCCTTCACCGTTGGATTACTCTCACGAAGGGAAAGGTTTAAGAAGTGTTTTTAAGGCTCGGGGTTTGGATATACGAAAGTTTGAAGTTATATATATACTTCGTATATAAGTGTATCTATAATACTATGTATATGTATGAAAATCGTTTTGCAGTTTTGTGGATGGAGAAAAACGCAGGTATGGGGCTGCTATATATAGGTGAAGGTCGAGGGTTCAGGGATGCGGTAGAGTTGGAGTTAAATTCAATCGGCTTCGTTGCACCTCTCCGTTCTTATCTCAAACTTCTTACGAAGTTTATGCGTGAAGGAGTTCTTTCGCCGGCTGCTATTTGATAACTATGTACTACGTACATAGCTTCTTCTTTTAGTCCAAATTCTATCTCTTTGGCATATATTTGTACGTACATGAGTATATTATTAATAGTCACAAACGTATGTACTAGGTAGTATTAGCACAGGAGTCAAATAGTATGTACGTAGTATTTTTAATGTGTTTTAGCATATTCTTAAATTGTTACTTTTATTATCGGATCATTTTTTTTTTATTAGAATGTCACGACTGTTGAATTTTTGTATGGTTTACTTATAAAATGTTGTCCCCATTACTGAAATATATTTATCTGACTAAAACATCATAAATTATGAAATTTTATCTGATTAGAATGTTACAACTAGTGCCACTTTATCTGATTCACTTAATTATTAAAATCTTACTTTGGTAACCTTTTATTAGAATAAAAAATTATTTTTTTTTATTTAAATTTTTGAAGTGTCACACCTACAATCCGGGATGGAGGGATCATCCTAATTTGAGGTACGGAAACTCTCAACCTCCTCAACCATCAAACCTTCCCCCTCAACAATATAAACAACAAGGCCAAACTTCGAACTCGAACATGTCCACCGAAGACATGATTCGATCACTTGCCATGAACATGGCAACGATGCAACAAAGTATGGTCCAATTTCAAGAAACAACAAAATCCAGCATCCACAACTTGGAAAGCCAAATCAGCCAAATCTCAAATGCCGTGAGTAGGCTTGAAGCTAAAGATTCGGCAAAGCTACCATCTCAAATGGAGCCGAATCCTAGGCAACAAGCCCATGCAGTCACATTAAGTAGTGGCAAGGAGTTGGTTATTGCCAAGGAGAAGGCAAAGAGCCACATTGGCGAAGAGGAGGAAGAAGAGGAGCTGGTGGAAATAACTCAACCGGAGGTAGAAGTTCAAATCTCAACCCCACCACCGGTCATCCCCGAAATTGAAGCACCCTTCCCCGAGGCTCTAAGGGAAACGCGAAAGCTTGAGAAAGACAAGGACATCTATGAGACATTCTCCAAACGTGAGGTAAATATTCCTCTCCTTAACTTGATAAAGGGTGTGCCTAGATTTGCAAAAACTTTCAAAGAACAATGTACAATAAAAAGGAAACATAGACTCAATGGAAAACAAAAAGTCCAAGTTAGTGAACGTGTTTCGGCAGTTTTTCAAAAGAAACTCCCAAAGAAATACAATGATCCGGGCATGTTCACTATACCTTGTAAGTTGGGAGGAACTACGTTTTCAAAAGCCATGCTTGATTTAGGAGCATCAATTAATGTCATTCCTTACTCTTTATACAAATCACTTGAGCTTGGTCCTCAAAATGAAACCGGAGTAGTCATTCAACTTGCGGATAGATCAAATGCTTACCCTAAAGGTATTGTCGAAGACGTACTAGTTATGGTTGACAATTTGATTTTCCCCGCTGACTTTTATGTTTTGGAAATGGAGAGTGATAAGAATGCGGTTCCTATCCTCTTAGGAAGGCCATTTTTAAAAACCGCTAGAGCAAAGATTGATGTCTTTAGCGGCTCTTTAACAATGGAATTTGATGGAGATAAAGTTGAATTCAACATTTATGACTCCATGAAATACTCAAATGAAAATCATTCTTTGTTTGCCATTGATATTGTTGACCCTCTTGTACAAAATACTTTTGAAATTAATGGAGAAGACGAATTGTTAAGTGTACTTGAGAATGACTTCGGGAAAAACTCTTTAGAACTTGCCTTGACTCCCAACACACAAGCTATGATAGTGGAATTGGATAATCACTTCCAACTCCCACTTATGCCACCAGGGTCGAGAGCATTTCCACTAACCATCCCCGAAGAAGAACCTTTGCCTTCAGTTTTGGAGGCACCCGAAGTTGAAATGAAACCACTCCCAAAACACTTGAAATATGTGTTCTTGGGAGAAAAAGAGACACCACCGGTCATTATCTCAAACAAATTGACCAGAGAGCAAGAAGGCAAATTGATAGCGGTGCTCAAGGAGCAAAAACTAGCAATTGGATGGATTATAGCCGACATCAAAGGCATTAGTCCATCTACATGCATGCACCGCATCTTAATGGAGGATGAAGCCAAGCTGGTGCGACAACCGCAAAGAAGACTAAACCCACCTATGATGGAGGTGGTCAAAAAGGAGGTGATCAAGCTACTCCAAATGGGGATAATCTTCCCCATTTCCGATAGCAAGTGGGTTAGTCCAACCCAAGTGGTTCCGAAGAAGACCGGAGTCACAGTGGTGGAGAACAAACATGGAGAACTTATGCCCACTCGAATTCAAAACGGATGGAGGGTATGTATAGACTACCGTAGACTCAATGCGGTAACTAGAAAGGATTTCTTTCCTTTACCCTTCATTGATCAAATGCTTGAGAGACTTGCGGAGCATAAGTTGTACTGTTTTTTTGATGGCTACTTCGGGTATTTTCAAGTGCCCATAGCTCCTGAAGATCAAGAAAAGACTACTTTCACTTGTCCATTTGGCACCTTTGCATACCGACGCATGCCATTTGGACTATGCAATGCCCCTGCCACATTCCAAAGATGCATGATGAGCATATTCTCTGAATATGTTGAGCTATTCATGGAAGTTTTTATGGATGGTTTTACAATCCATGGAGACTCATTTGATTCATGCTTACTCCATCTATCTCTTGTCTTGAAAAGTTGTTTAGAATCAAATCTTGTTCTAAACTCTGAAAAATGCCACTTTATGGTGGAGGAAGGAATTGTCCTGGGCCATGTGATATCATCCAAAGGGATCGAGATGGACAAAGCAAAAGTGGAAGTCATCCAATCACTACCTTATCCTACTACCGTTAGGGAGATACGATCAATTCTTGGACATGTAGGTTTCTATCGGAGATTTATCAAAGATTTCTCAAAGATTGCATCTCCTTTATGCACACTTTTGCAAAAGGAGGTGGAGTTCATGTTTTCCGAGGAATGCAAGAAGGCCATCAATACTTTGAAGGAAAAGCTAGTAACTGCACCTATCATCCAAGCTCCGGATTGGTCTCTTCCCTTTGAGATCATGTGTGATGCTAGTGACTATGCGGTTGGGGCCGTTTTGGGCCAAAAGGTGGGAAGAGCATCTCATGTGATCTATTATGCATCCACAACCCTCAATGATGCCCAACGCAACTACGCCACCACCGAGAAAGAAATGTTGGCCGTCGTTTATGCAATTGAAAAATTCAGGTCATATTTACTTGGTACCAAGGTGATCATTTACACCGATCATGCGGCTATTAGGTTCTTGATGACAAAGAAGGAGGCCAAACCGCGGTTGATTCGATGGATACTACTCTTGAGCGAGTTTGATGTTGAGATCAACGACAAGAAAGGCATGGAAAACTTGGTGGCCGATCACTTGAGCCATTTAGTCCTTGATGAAGGAAATAATCATATCAAAGACGATATCCGAGGGGAATTTCCCGATGAGACCCTCTTCTCTCTTAAGGAAATTCGCCCTTGGTATGTTCATATTGTTAATTTCCTTGTTCTAAACAGGTTTCCACCAAGCTTCTCTAAAGCTCAAAGAGAGAAACTCCAGCATGATGCAAAATAATATGTATGGGATGAACCATACTTATGGAAACATTGCAAAGATCAAGTCATTCGAAGGTGCATTCCCGAAACGGAAATAGCATCCATTCTTGCTTTTTGTCACTCACATGCATGTGATGGCCACTTTGGAGGGAAACGAACATCTATGAAGGTAATTGAATGCGGTTTTTGGTGGCCAAGCTTATTTCGAGATGCCCATGTCTATTGTCAATCTTGTGATAATTGCCAACGCATGGGAAACATCTCTCGAAAACATGAGATGCCGCAAGTTCCTATGCTCTACGTGGAGATCTTTGATGTGTGGGGAATAGATTTCATGGGACCTTTTCCTAATTCCCATGGAAATCTATATATTCTCTTGGCGGTAGACTACGTGTCAAAATGGGTGGAAGCAAAAGCCACGATGACCGATGATACCAAAATGGTGACGAACTTCCTCAAAACCCGCATCTTCTCAAGGTTTGGAGTCCCACGCATCTTGATAAGCGATAGAGGCACTCACTTCTACAACAAAACTGTGAGTGCCTTGTTGAAGAAATATGGCGTCACTCATAAACTCTCCACCGCCTACCACCCACACACAAACGGCCAAGCCGAGGTATCAAACAGAGAGCTGAAGTCTATACTTCCAAAGACAGTAAATCCAAACCGTAAGGATTGGAGTCTACGCATGGATGATGTCTTATGGGCATACAAAACCGCTTTCAAGACCCCAATTGGAATGTCACCCTATAGACTAGTGTTCGGTAAGGCCTGTCACCTTCCGGTCGAACTAGAACACAAGTCTTATTGGGCGGTAAAAACATTCAATCTCGACATGGAAAAAGCGGGAGAACAAAGGAGGCTGCAACTCCAAGAACTAGAGGAGCTTCGATTGGAGTCCTATGAGAATGCCGCCATCTACAAGAAGAAGGCAAAGGT
This sequence comes from Cuscuta europaea, assembly GCA_945859875.1. NCBI lineage: Eukaryota > Viridiplantae > Streptophyta > Magnoliopsida > Solanales > Convolvulaceae > Cuscuta > Cuscuta europaea. The sequence goes on from CAMAPE010000041.1 coordinate 5,284,184, forward strand.
ATGACATGATAAAATGATAATAAGAAAGGATTTCCGGGTTGGAGACAAAGTCCTTCTTTTTCTCTCACGCCTTCGCCTTTTCCCCGGGAAATTGAGATCACGATGGGAAGGACCATTCAAGGTGGTCAAAGTCTACTCCCATGGAGCGGTTGAAATAAAAAGCCTCGACACCGGAAAAATCCTCAAGGTTAACGGACATCAACTCAAACCGTTCCTTGAAGGTTTCCCAAAAGAAAGCGTTGAATGCATGGATCTCATCGATCCAATCTTTGAAGAATGAACACAACCATGGCGTCGTGCCGCGACGTTAACTAAGGCGCTTCTTGGGAGGCAACTCAAGCAAGGTATGTTTTTTGTTAATTTCCCTGTCAAAATTCCAGTTTCCGTTTTGAGAGGGTGAGAGAGAGGGCACTAATCACAGGTTTTGGAAAAAAGAAAAAGAAAAAAAATGAAGGTTTTGAAGCATCTGGGGACATACCTGATCGAGTACCACCTTATACTCGGTCGGGTATGGCTAAAAGAAGGGGAACCGGGCATTACTCGATCGAAGGAGTATTAGTTTTTTCAACAAAGCATGCATACTCGATCGGGTACAATTACATACCCGGTCGAGTATGTACAGAAATGCTAAGTTCAGTGGAGCCTGACCCCCGCATTCGATCGAGTACAGGGCTCAACAATTTCAAAACAAAGGATACCCGATCGGGTATCACTACATACCCGGTCGAGTATGTACAGAAAGGCGAAGTTCAATGGAGCCTGATCCCCGCATTCCATCGAGTATAGGGCTCAACAATTGCAAAACAAAGGATACCTGATCGGGTATCACTACATACCCATTCGAGTATGTTCAGAAGGATGAAACCAAGTAGAGCCTGCTCCCAGCACTCGATCGAGTACAAGCCTCAAAATGTGGAAAAAGAAACATACCCGATCGGGTAGACCGACACACCCGATCGGGTATCTCTTCAAATACAAACCTGAATTTGGTCGAGTATGCCCCGGATCTGAAGTTATAAACATACTCGACCGGGTACAAAGGTATACTCGATCGGGTATACCTATAGAATTTAGCCTATAATCGATCGAGTATACCTCAAATCTGGCATTTTACACATACCCGATCGGGTACCTTGTATATACCCGATCGGGTACCCGAGCTGCATCTCAAAAGCCTATAAATACACCCCCTTTTGTGGCAGGTCCGAACTTACTCGCATCGCATTCATCATATCTTTCAATGTGCGATTCTTTTGTTCGACAACACCGTTTGATTGAGGTGAATAGGGTGCGGTACGTTCATGTACTATACCCACGCTCGCGCAGAAGTTACCAATTGGTGCTTCATACTCACCACCTCAATCACTTCTAACCATTTTAATCCGTCGATAAAGTTGGTTTTCCACTTCATTCTTATAAAGAATGAATTTATCGATTGCTTCGTGTTTATTTTTTAATAAATAAACATAGATATAGCGCGTGCTATCATCGATAAAAGTAATAAAATATTTATTACCGCCATGTGTTTGTATTGATTTAAAATCACAAACGTCACTATGAATTAATTCAAGTGGTTCCGTTTTTCTTTCAACCGATTTGAAAGACGTTTTCGTTAGTTTTGCCTCTACACAAACTTCACATTTGTGCTTCACATCAATTGTGAATTTAGGAATGTGTTTCATGTTAATTAATCTACGTATAGAATTAAAATTAACATGTCCTAGTCTACCATGTCACACATTGGAAGACTCAAGCAAGTAAGCAGAAGGGATTTTATTATTATTAATAATAATAGTCATTACAATAAGCTTAAACAGCCCATCACATGCATATCCCTTGCCCACATACATATCACGACTTAGACAAAACTAATTTGTCTGACTCAAAAACCATGCGGAAGCCATGGTTGTCCAACAACGAACCGGAAATCAGGTTTTGCGTATTTCCGGAACGAACAGCACTTGGTTAAGAGTCAGCTCCTTGCCCGAAGTCATCTTCATGACCACCTTGCCCCACGCCTTCAACCGCGGAATGAGCCGAGTTTCCCATTCACACCTTCTCACGATTTGATGGCTCAAAAGTAGTGAATAACTTCCGGTTTGAGCAAAAATATGTCGGGTTGCACCGGTGTCCACGAACCACTCCTTGGAATTGGATCCAACGAGGTTGACCTCGGTCACCACGGCCGCCAGGATTATATCTTCATCCTTTTGCCCACCTTGCACCAAGTTGACGTGAGAACCTTTCTTCTTCCTTGGTGCCTTGCAATCCGAGGACTTGTGTCCATTCTTGTTGCAATTGAAGCATTTTCCATTGAACTTCATCTTGGAAATGCCTCCCTTGGGACCGAGCTTGTTCTTCCATTATTTTTTGTTTTGGAGCCCTTTGCATGCTCCACCACGTTTGCCTTGGCGCCATTAACGATTGGGAGTTTCCCATCGTTCTTCCGGTTATCCTCTTCATTCCGAAGATGGAGGATCAATTGCTCTAAGTTCATTTCCTTTCGCTTATGCTTAAGGTAGTTCTTGAAATCCTTCCAAGCCGGCGGCAATAAATGGATAATTGACGCCACTTGGAAGCACCTGGCAGCTATTTATAGGAGGATTTATTGTGTGTTAAATGGAGTGTTAATGGACCTGAACGTTGGACATCAATGACTAGTCCGTTGGGCATTGAGTCGTCCATAAACTGTCCATTTAACGCATCATTAAAAGATAAGAACGTTGGGCATTTATTGCTGTAACGGTGCAGAACCCTTCTAGTGCGAACAGAATACCTCGAGCGTTTCTGTTGCGAGCAGAAGACCCCCATTAGAACACCTCGAATGGTACATTTTTGGACGACATTCGTGTCTGCAGGTCGCCCGCGCACACGATTCACGGTTTTTCTTCTCCGTTTTCGGAATTTGATCGGCACCCCCCTGCACGCGAAGAGAGCCTTTCCCCTAAGGAATCTTAACTCCTTCTAGGTGGGTTCCCTTTATAAGGGGGTGAAAATCCCTTGGGTTTTGCGGTGTGGGATAAATCCCACTATAACTCCATCCTTTTTCCCAGTTTTCCGTTTCAACGAATGAACTTCGAGAATCAATTTCTCATTCACCCGTTATCCATTTTGAGCGTACCACATATCGAATTATAGACCTTAACAAGGAAAATCCGAAACCACTTTGACCCGACCCAAATCGGAAGTGGACCTCACTCAAATAATTGCCCCAAAATGACCATTTAATGCAATTTTTAACACATTTTCCCAACAAAATATGTGAAGATATACTTTTCTAATTAATCTAAGAGATAAATATGGGAAGATATAATAGACTTTGCTAGTTAATCTAAGAGATAAAATGGGAAGATGCCGTAAATACTTTCTTAAGCTATTTAATAGTGAGGTTTTTGAAAATATTACTAAAATAAAAAATTTTTACAAGCATATAACTAAAGTTGTTACATGTAATATTTCATGATCACTTAAGTGTAATATTAATTGAATAAATTTATTAATATAGTCACTACACTTAAGATGTCACATATTTGTAAATAATCTTTGTTTTACTTAAGAACAGGTAATTATTTATTTAATAATTGGGGGCATGTTTTATGAGATAAATAGAGGATATGTAATTTGCTAACTAATCAAGGGGATAAAGAAGTTATAGAAAAAGAGTAAATATGGAAAATTGGAAAAGAAGTAAATATTTTCCTGATTATTTTAATATAATTAATAGCTATAATTTGGGAGACTAAAATGGGAAAACATGTTAAATTTTTAGGTGATAAATATAGAAAGCTATAAAATAAAATATAAAATATAAATATGGTTTCTATAAATGTCTTCATTAATAATATTAAATAAATAAAATCGGGACCGGCCCTGACCCAAACCCAAAAATATAGGTAAAGGTCCCAAGCCTATTCAATTTTTTAAGAGAAAAGGGTCAAATAAAACCTTCTACTATTATGAAATAGTCACATAAGACCATGTACTTAATAAAGTGTCATATAAGTACCTCTTCTTGTAAAAATCAATCAAATGAGTCCCAATGACCTATTTAACACCTCTTAATCCCGGTTTCAACGTACTTCTGACCATCTTTTTAGAATACATTATACAGCATATATCGAATATTTAACTAAGATTGGTTGAAATACAAGCCAAAAAAATCGACATGTAAGCTAAAATCAGGATTAGGAGGTGTTAAATAACCCATTAGGACTCATTTGATTGTTTAATACAAGTAGAGGTATTTATATGACATTTTATTGAGTGCATGACCTTATGTGACTATTTCATAATAGTAGAAGACTTTATTTGACCCTTTTCTCATTTTTTAATGACCGGCTAGTCTGGGGCTGGAACCAGTTGGAACCAGATTGTGCTGATGCATATGTACGCCATTGCCAATTGTAAAACGAGTCGGGAACTCACCATGAGCAGTGATGTCATCGGGTGGGTGGGGGGATTAAAACCCTGGAAACATCAGGGGAGAGTTTGATAAAAGTAATCTTTATTTTATTTTTAACAATAGTATATTTATAGATGTCATTTGTAATATCCAAATCGGCTGTATTGATTAATTTTGTTGAAATATATGAAGTTCTGGTTAAAGTTGTTGGATTGTCTGATTCAACTGATTTAATAAAAAAAATTATTAGTAAAATAAAAAAGTTATATGAAAAAGCAACTAAAATGATCCTCTACAGTAACTTAAGCTAATATAACCAGAAAAGTAACTTTAACATTTCTTTTTCTTTTATTACACAATTTAATGCGCGAAATTAAAAATTATGTGTTCGGTGAAACAATTGGCCGATAATCTTGATACACCGAAAAACAAAATCACTAAATGGACTCTTATTTTTTCATAAATTTAAATTTTTTCCACCTACTAAACTATTTCACTCATTCAACTTCTTTAGAGTTTAGATTCAACAATTTATAGTTGAACTTACATAAGACTCTTGCATAGAACTAAATAAATAAACATTTACGAACGAATTTAGTGGAGAAGTAGCACCGGTAAAAGGGCAAGTGCAATCATAATTATTAGGGGAGTACTCATTAATAAAGATCGTGTATGTTTTCTGAAAGACTAAAAGTCGACTCGATTTCCCACACCGAAGGAGCACAAAAGAAGCAATGGACTAATCTGTTATAAGCACGTAGGCCAGCAACCTCCAACAATCATCTTTGCGCTTGGGGCAATGACCCAGCTAGTGAGGTATTAACTGAGGCGCGTCTATTGCTGGTTGAAAACTATTTCCAAATCCCCTCTTTTGTTTAGGTTTATCCTAAGCTTTAGAGAATTTTTGGAAGGGTTCCCTAATTGGGATGCCCTCTAATCAAGTTTAAATTTTGCTATTTCTCAACGAAAATAACCAAATGTTTTCTCAATGGCTAATAATAGAATTTGGATAAGACTTAAACCTACTTTAAGTTATCATGAAATTATAGCCTGTTTGGTAACACGAAAAATCGGTTGATTTTTTTTGGAACTTATTAAGTTTTGGGGATAATGGAAATTAATAATCTAATTTTTTAGCGGTTTTCTTACAATAGTCCCACCTTTTGATTATTCAGCAATAATTCAACCTTTGCACCTCATCTTCATTCAATTGTACCTGACCGGTAGATGATCTGCTATTTCAAGTTATTTTCTTATCTTTGCTAAACATTATACGACCATAAGGTGAGATTTATGGTATAATATATTGCAAAGATAAGAAAATAAATTGAAATAGCAGGTCATTAACTGATCAGAGACCATTGAATGAAGATGAGGTGCAAATGTTGGATTATTCCTGAATAATCAAAAGTAGGGATTATTGTAAGAAGACCGCTAAAAGGTTGCATTATTAGTTTTCATTTTCCCTAAGTTTTGGCTGAAGTGGTTGCATTAGCTGATTCTGCTGATTTATGAAAAAAATATGTTTTAAAATATATTTTATAAGTAACAAAAAGAAAAAATTATATGTAAAAATAACTAAAATGGTCAGCTAATACAGCCAGAAAAATAACTTCAACTAATCTTACTTTTTCTTATTATTACACAATTCAACACATGAAAACAAAAGTTACGAGTTTGGTGAAAAAGTTGGCTGATAAGTCTGATAAGTCAAAAAAACAGTATTACCAAACGGCCTCGTAATATGTGACATCTGAAGTGTAGCGACTATATTAATAATTTTATTCAATTTTTACACTTAGGTGATCATGAAATTATACATGTAATAACTTTTGTTAAATGCTTGTAAATAAATTTTGTTTTAGTAATATTTTCAAAACCCTCACTATTAATTAGCTTAGGAAAGTATTTACTCCCATCTTCCCATTTTATCTCTTACATTAACTAGTAAAGTCTATTATATCTTCCCATATTTATCTCTTAGATTAATTAGAAAAGTATATCTTCACATACTTATCTCCTAAATAATTATTATCAATGAATTAAGTTATTATTATAGTCATTACACTTAAGACTTAGGAGATTACATATTCGCAAAGTTTTTTTATTTTAATAATAAATATATAATTATTTCTTATTAAAAACACTTAAAAGAGTATTTACTTATATACACACACGCGCATACACGCGCATATAGACGTACCTTCGAAACATGTTTTATAGTCTATTGACATGATACTTTTAATCATAATGTATTCTTATTTAATTGGATGGAAGTAATTGATAGGGGCTTACGCATTTTTAACTTATTTATTTGGAAATTAAGTATGGTTCTTGTCATAACATTAAATGTTGAATCAAAGTGGAGCAGCGGAAGCGTGGTGGGCCCATAACCCACAGGTCCCAGGATCGAAACTTGGCTTCGATAATTTATTTGTGGGAAGGGGATCAAATAGACTTTTGACACAGTCTCCATTCTTTTTTAGTTGCAACATTCTCCTTTTTAGGCTTGCCAACACACAACATTGATTCTGCAGATAATCTGAAGAGAGTCTGATTCAACGTCAATGTTATTCTAGCCGATATGCTTCAACCATCTTAGTGACTCCCTCATAGATAAGGCCTCAACTATCGCGTAGAGAGCATTTGTTCCAACTACCAAGTATTAACACCACCCACTACAAAAAAAATCCGCTATCACGAACAACCTAATCCAGTCCACAAATATTACCCAGCCCAGTCCATTAATTGATAAGGGCTCACGCACTTTCAACTTATTTATTTGGAAATTAAGTATGGTTCTTGTCATAAAATTGAATGTTGAATCAAAGTGGCGCAACGGTAGCGTGGTGGGCCCATGACCCACAATTTCCAGGATCGAAACCTGGCTTTGATAGTTTATTTTTGGGAAGGGGATCAAATAGACTTTTAACACCGTCTCCATTATTTTTTAGTTGCAATATTCCCCTTTTCAGGCTTGCCAACACACAACATTGATTCTGCGGATAATCTGCAGAGAGTCTGATTCAACGTCAATGTTATCCCTTCTGATATGTTTCAACCGTCTTAGTGCCTCCCTCATAGATAAGGCCTCAATTATCGCGCAGAGAACATTTGTGCCAACTACCAAGTATTAACATCACCCACTACAAAAAAAATACGTTATCACGAAAACCCCAGTCCAGTCCACATATATTATCCAGCCCAGTCCACAAATTTCACCCGTGCATTGTACGGGACTCTAAATGTTAACCTTTCATGTTTGTAAGTTGTTTCAAAGAATTGTAATTCTTATAGTAAAAATAGCACATCTTAGAGGATGATTTAATGTGTTAATTAATTTTTACAAAGTAAACATACGTGTCACCCCTTTGAAGATATCTTGCACTATTTTAAAAACAAAAAAAAACGATTAACCAAAAAGTATTTTATTATGCTAGTGACACTATCTGTACTCATCTTTTGATTTTATTCACTTTTAGTTATTCGTTAATTGTGGAAAGACAAATTTGGTACCCATTTTTGAAAATTTTCATATTTAATTTGTCTTTTGACTTTAATAAAAGTGACATTTTCAACTTTAATAAAATCAACCAATTTGAGTGTTACCAAACGGCAGTGACGGATGTGATTTATGCAAGGGTGTTCACATGAACACCCAAAAATAAAAAAACAATAGGAACATGTATATTTGAATTAGAGTAATAATATGTTTAATAGTATTTTTAAGAGAAAATGTGTAATTTTGAACACCCAAAATGTAAATACTAGGTCCGCCACTACCAAACGGGCTCTAACCGAATCAATATGCTTGTCCCTATATTTAACTAAAAATTCCTATTTATTCACTTTTACATTGCTTTGCTCTCACATAGCGATTTTTCTCATAGTAAATTTGTTCTAATGGCAGTTATAAATGTTTTCCTATATTCTTAGCGGTACAAGACAATCATGTTGTACTTTATTTCTCTTTGCTTTGAGCTCACTCCAGTAAAATTATGTCTCACATCCTTGAAAAACTTGTGAGTATTTCATTGTTTTTTTGTATCATCGATCCCATGCAATTGCAGCAGTCACACGTTAATAAATCTTCTTAACTTCAGTTTTTCTATGCAGTAATCTAAAAAGAACAATGGAAACACTATTACTTCTTAAATACACACAGCAATGGCTCACAGTTTAGGCAATTCCCATATTATAATAACCACAAGTGATGATGGTGAAAATATTTCCATATTTTCAACAATTTGCCACGTTTGACCGCCACGGGAAATAATAAAGTAAAATGCTGTTGGTTTGACAATACTCAAGGAACTAAATGTGAGAAATTTTGACAATACTCAAGGAACTGACCGCATTCAAGTCGTTTCAGTTGAAGAATTAAAAATGTTAATTTGACAATACTCAAGGAACTAAATGTGAGAAATTTTCAAGTTTGGACTAAAAGTGTCTCTCGCACATTAGTTGGATGATTAAAATATAAGAACGAATGACTAATACCAAATGTGTCACTGACATATTAGTGACATATTAGTGATGGACTTAAAGTTACAAAAACTTTAACAAAAGATTGTAATTGTTTTTTTCATTGAAATATCTATAAAAAAATATTTGTGAATGAGGGTGGGTACTTGATACTCTAATTATGTCAATATAGTCTATGGATAAGAAATTGGAGATTCTTTTTAAAATTAATACTTCACTTTTCATCAGACTATTATACCCTTAAATACCGTCAAAACTCTCCGTTTTGTTAAGTCTACTAATTGACTAAAGTAAACTAGTTAAAGTAAACCACTCCTGAATCAGCCATTGAAGGCCGTCGGAAATAACTTTCCTACTCCAAACTAGTATAGTATCCGAGCATACGCACGGGAAAAAGCAGTTGGTGCATATATTTGTACTCATAATCTAATTACAAATTAATATATAAATATTTCCCGCTTAATAATTAACGAGATTATCTTCTTATATCTAAAAGCACCACATATGAGAGATAACTCTCCCACTCAATTGTTAGCTTACATATCTATTTATAACTAAAAACAGTACATATGAGAGAGAATTTAATTTTCTTTCTCAATTGTTAGTTGGAAGTTGAGATGCACTTTTTGAGTCAGTTGCAGGTCTACACGACCTGCGAGAACTTCCATAGGGCTCATCTATTACAGATGTAGACCAACGATTGGAAGGAAGACCTGTTGTTGCAACATAAGAATCACCAACATTTTCAGGCCATTTCTAAAGAGTTTCTCTTTAGTGATGATAACGGGCATCTACACGACCCCGGGGGGCTACGTTATCTTCTTTAAATTCTGCCTGTTTTTCCTGTTTTATTTTCCACAGAATAAAAGAATAAAGGCATGACGCCCCGATTCATCGGATCGTCATGAGGGGGAGAGTGGTCCACATGCTGTCAACTGTAAAAAAAAAACATTCTGGGACACTTCTCTCCTCCAACACTCTCTCTACTATCTCCGCAACTCAAATGGTCAGCTACGCTCACAAGTCAACCATCATTATGTTCCGCTGTGCCACCGACAAGTTCTCAAATGCATTCATTCCAAACAGTCAAAAAGACTACATTGTGGAGGGGACAAAGGTCAGATACTCAATCTGTTGAAGATGAATTCCATTGGCGTCTCTTATTCTCCAAAGAACATTCATTCAAGAGGCGTCACCGGACATCATCTAAGCTGATCAAGAGCAACTTCTGGAAGGCAAGGATTACAAGAAAAAGATTCCTCAAACCCCGGCATCAAAGATCAAACTGCCAAGAAAACATCAAAGGGGAGATTGCGAGGATTTCTTCATGAAGCCTTCTCAAGAAGTCAAGTTCAAAGACAAAGGAAGCTGAATAACAACAAAGACAAAGATATCTGCGGTGCAATGCTGATTCAACACGATTGAACACCAAGAGGGAGATTGTTAGGAATATTTTATGATGTCCAATGTAATTAAATATCCTTGTATTTGTGTAGTTATTAATTAAACGTGTAATACGAGCCACAAATGTGTATTAGCCCGTTAGCTTCCTTGTAACTCGTAAGTTAGCCAACTTCTCCTATAAAAGGAGGCTAACTTACGGGAACCCTAACGATTGAGGCTTTAGAGACGCAGAGGCGAGATAGAGAGAGAGTAGGGTTTCCACTGCTCTCCTTCTCCAGGGAGAGCAGCGGGGTTTCATATGGTATATCCGATTCGGTTCAACTTCTCCATATCTTTCTATCTGCTTCTTCTTTATACCTGCTTTGAATGTTTGATTGTTAGTATATTGGGTCTATCAGCAAGGTTATCTTCTCATACCTAGAAACACTATATATTAGAGAGAAACTTCTTCCACTCAGTTATTAGCATGTTTATCTTCTTTTACCTAAAACCACTATATATGGGAGGTAAAATTCTCCCGATCAATTGTTAGTCGACTTATCTTGTAACTAAAAGTACTACATATCCTATACTTAAAAGCACTACATATGAGAGAGAGTTTTCCCGCTCAATTATTAGCTAATTTATCTTCTAATAATACCTAAAAGCATTACATATGAGAGAGAAAATTTTCCCGCTCAATTTGTCCACTCAATTTGTCCGCTCAATTGTTAGCAAGCTTATCTTCTAATACATTGAAGCACTACATGTGAGAGAGAAAATTCTCCCGCTCAATTATTAGCAAGCTTATTTTCTTATACATAAAACCACTACATATGAGAGACAAAATTCTTCTTCTCAATTGGTAGCCGACTTATGTTATACTTAAAAGAACTCCACATGAGAAAGTTTTCTCGCTCAATACCTAAAAACACTACATATGAGAGAAAATTTTCCCGCTCATTTTCTCTGCTCAATTGTTAGCAAGGTTATCTTCTCATACCTAGAAACACTATATATTAGAGAGAAACTTCTTCCACTCAGTTATTAGCAAGTTTATCTTCTTTTACCTAAAACCACTATATATGGGAGATAAAATTATCCCTATCAATTGTTAGTCGACTTATCTTGTAACTAAAAGTACTACATAATTTCAAATGAAAAGTGAGTGTAAAGTTCGGAATCTTCCAGCTCAGGTCTCCAATTTCATCCACAAAGGATGAATAACATCACTATGATCACAAGGGGGGAGAGGGGCGTCAGCCAGCAGGCTATTTCCGGCCAAATATCTCCGGTGAACCCAAAAGAAAAGCTCAGACTGATTTTGGGGGATTAGGTTTCGGCGCTCCACACAAAACGGAGAAAGGAGAATTATTTATAAGCCAAGGTCAAAAACTCAGGTAAGGTAACTTACCTTATCAAAGATATGCAGCGGCTTCAACAAGGAAAGAAGGCGGAAGGGAGGATATGCGCAGGGCTAACGAGGATTGAATAGAATCAGTAAGTCCAACCCTGGGCCGGGTACAACCAAAGAATAAATGGGCTTACGGAAATAGTTGGGCCAATACCTAACACATTCTCCACCTTATTGGACCATAGTGGCTTAGAGTAAAAACTCTAACACAAACATGAGACTCACCATCGCTGGATTGCCCGAATGATCACAAAGACACATTCAGGCAAAAGGGGTAAGATCACCAGGCAACTTATCCACAATCAATGTTTAACGTGCGTTTGCACGACAACAAATTTTCGACAGAGAGACATTTAGTCCCCATGTCAGCAGGATTAAATTCAGACGGAATTTTAATCAACTTGATATCACCTGCACTAACAATATCACGTATAAAATGAAATCTAACATCAATATGCTTAGTTCTATCATGAAAAACAGGATTTTTGCACAGTTGAATAGCAGATTGACTATCAGAAAACACACAAATGTCCTGATTAAGACTACCAATCTCCGTTAGGAGACGCTTAAGCCAAATGGCTTCCTTAAAAGCTTCAGTAGCGGCCACATACTCGGACTCAGTAGTGGACAGAGCAACTATGGGCTGAAGTTGAGACTTCCAACTAATGCAAGACCCGCAAAGAGTAAACACATAAGAGGTAGTGGATTTCCTATTGTCTCTATCGTTAGCAAAATTTGAATCCACATACCCACTCAACTTAACACCCTCAAAACACCTAGTGAAAACCAACCCATGATTAAGAGTAGATTTCAAATACCTAAGCAACCACGTAAGAGCATTCCAATGAGGTAAACCAGGATTAGACATATACCTACTCAAACAACTAACAACATAGGCAATGTCGGGTCTAGTACTCACCATGAGGTACATCACGGACCCAATAGCATTGGAATAAGGCACAAATTTCATTTTAGCAATTTCAGGAGCAATCTTGGGAGACTGATCCTTACTTAACACAAAGTGGGACGCCATTGGAATAGAGACGGTAGTAGCAGAATGCATGCTATATTTACTCAAAATCTTTTCAATGTATGAAATCTGATTGAGTACTAACACACGCTTACTCCTATCTCTAACAATGTTAATGCCTAGGATCCTCTTGGCATCACCTAGGTCTTTCATTGCAAAGTTCTCACTGAGACGCTTTTGCACACCTTTAATGGCGTCACCCGAAGGACTAACAATCAACATGTCATCCACATAAAGCAATAAAAATACAGGCACAGAAGAAGTATTTTTAAAGTATAGGCAATGGTCGCACTCGGACTTGTGAAATTTCAAAGATGACATGCACTGGTCAAATTTGATATTCCACTGCCTCGGGGACTGCTTCAGGCCGTACAAGGCCTTCCTAAGCAAACACACATGATCACTCTTCATGGGATCCACAAAGCCCTCAGGCTGGGTCATATAGATTTTCTTGTCTAAATCACCATGCAAGAAAGCAGTGGTGACGTCCATTTGCTTCATTTCCCAATCATTATGAGCAACAAGAGCAAACATCATTCTAATCGTAGTGAATTTAACAACAGGAGCAAAGATTTCAGCATTATCAACACCTTCCTTTTGAGTAAAACCCTTAGCTACTAACCTAGCCTTATATCTAATGTCGTTAGGCTCTTCCTTAACCTTAAATAGCCACTTACACTCAACTACGGAACTATTGGGCGGTCTAGGAACTAACGTCCAAGTCTTATTCGCTCTAAGTGACTCCATCTCACTCTCCATGGCGCAAAGCCATTTAGCGGACTCATTAGACTTAAGGGCCTCCCTATAGGTTTTAGGTTCGTTAAGATCAAGGGTCTCAAACACATAAAAGACAAACATAGAAGTATCACACGCATGGAAAGCAAAATCAGGCATGCTGTCAGCAGTTCTCCTAATTTCTCTCCTACTTCTATCTCTAACAAGTTGGTAATCATGCAAATCATTATCACTAGAATCGGCACTCTCATCATGCGATTCATTTTCATTTGAATGCACATGAGAATGCTCCACCTCACTCGACGTGGTGGTATTATCATGCTCAGAAGAATCATGCAATTCAGAAAAATCATGCAATTCAGAAGAATCATGCAAATTAGAAGAATCATGATTAGCAAACAAAGGACTAGCAGCATATGGTATGGACTCCACCTCAACAGGTGTACTACTAGGGCTCGACTCAGAATCAGGAACTGACTTAACCAGACAAGGGAACTCAGATTCATTGAAAACAACGTTTCTACTTACCACAACCTTGAAACCTACCTGGTTCCTATCCCAAACCCTGTACCCCTTCACACCCTCAGGATAACCTAAGAAGACTGTTGGTCCCGGTTGTACTGGATACAGTCTAGAGGGGGGGTGAATAGACTGTATTGGTTTTTAGCTTTTTAAACTAAGTGCCAGATTTTAGAGAATAGCCTGTTCTGTTGACAGAACAGACTGGCAGTGGATGGGGTTCTGGTAGGGGGTTCTGTTGATTTAGCCTCAGAGAAGCAAAGGCAGTAGGCCTTCTGTTAACTCGTAAGACAAGTTCTGCTGAACACAGATACCAAGTCTAAGGAGTTAGACAGTTCTAACTAACTGCAAATATTAAAACAGTAAGTAAATGACACCAGGGATTTTTATAGTGGTTCAAGGAACAACTCGTTCCTCTAATCCACTGTTCCACTAAGCTTGTAAAAACGACCGTTTACAACGCCTTAGTCCTAGCACTTAAGAAGCTCTCCACGTCTTCTTCAAGCCTAGATGTCTCCTGGGATGCACTGCCTGGCTTCCTTTAAGACCGGTCCTTTCACTGAGCTTCCCGGAAGTATCACCACTTCACTGCTCCAGTTACTTGGACGTCCTTCTTGTAACAAGAAGAGTTTCTGTTGGAACAGGGGTTCCTCCAACTAGCTTCGTTACAAAGGATTTGTAGATGAAGTGCTTGAAGTTGTTGAAGAACTGTTGGAACCTTGCTCTTGTTGATATGAAGTTATATTCTTTCCAACTTGTGTCTCTCTTGTTGAGGATGAAGAGTTTGAATCTCAAGAGGACCTTTTTGCCTTGAATAATTTGAATGTGTTTTTCTTGCAAAGAATGTGGTGAAGTTGGCAAAGTTAGTAGAGCAAAAGTTATCCGGTTGTTCTTCGTAGTGTATCTTTTATACTGAGGGCTGTCTTCCCGTTGGAGGTGAAGGAGGACAACTGCATTTAATGCGCGAGCAGTTGACTTGACCAGTAGGGCCCGGTAAAGTTGGCGGGTTACTATTTTGGGATAAAGTAATCCTAACATTGCGGCCAATCATCTGCAATTACTCTACCGAGCATGGGGAGCATTAAATGAGCATTTAATGCGCGCACTGTAGCTTTTCCGTTCAATACTTCTAGCCGTTGAAGAAATCTTTCAGTTGATTTCCCGGCTTTGTGGAATTCTTCCAAGTGTCAGGCCTTCTAGTGTCTTTAGCAGAGAGTTGGTCAGAGAAGGTCTTGAGCACTTCTGGTGATAATAGCTTACAGAGAACCAGGAGGGTTTCTGTCAAAGTAAAGGCTAACAGAGACCCTGAGGTTTTCTGTTCCTAGGCAGAGAACCAAAGATCTTCTGTCAGGAGGTCTTCTGGTGTGGAGGCCTTCTGGTAGTCGATTATGCTAAGAACTTTACAAAGGAAAATTCTAATACATTAAGTCTAAAAAGGAGTACTTTAAAGTCCTAATTAATATAGCATCATCAAAATCTAATTACAAATATTCCTTACAATTTCCCCCTTTTTGATGATGCCAAAACCCTTTAACTATTTCCAGAGAAGAGCCTTCACCAAAAAGAAATAAAGTATAGAACTTCCATTAAAATCTTGGTGGGCAACTTGGCATAGGAAAATAGTAAGAGTGCAGTACATTCAGATAGCAGTTAATAAAACAAAAAACAAACAAACAAACACAAACAGAAAGTAAAGAAAAGCCAGAGATTGAGGAATTGCCTTACAAAGTGTGAGGCAGAGATGTTCTTTTATTAAGGTGGATTACAAGAGTATCTGATTACATAATAGCCTTTGCAGCTTCAGCTCTTGCTTGTTCATCCAGTCCTTGTAGTCTCTTTAGCTCTGCATTCACCTCTTCTCTGATTCCAACCAGATTTCCAGTTCTTTGATAAGAAGCCCAGACGGGTGAGAGTTTGCAGTCTAGGTAGTTTAGAACACCTTCATGGATATCTTTTCCTGGTACAATACTGTTGTGAAACCAGAATTCTGCTTCCTCCAGAGATCCACCATGTCTAACCTTCACATGACCATCATGGTCCAAATAAAGATTCTGTTGTTGTGTAGAGGTCATCTTCTGCTTCATTTCCTCAAATTGTGTTTTAGACATCACCTGAGAACCTCCCAGTCTCCATTCTTTAAAGCTTAGAGCTTTCTTCTTCTTAGTTCCTTTCTTTTGTGGGGATGGAGGTCTAGGGATACCAGCTAGCCTTTTCTTCTGGAGGGCAACTTCAAAGTAAGGCGTGGGATCCACAGTTGGTTCAGCAGATGATGAGGTTCTGGTGGTCCTGGGTTTTGGTAGATGAGGGCCTTCTTCCCCCTTTTTGGCATCATCGAGATCACCAAGCAGAAGGGAGAGTTTCTGGAATTCTGTGGCCTGAGTAGAGGCAATCTGTTCCAGGGTTTCTGGTAAGGTTTGGGTTACAGATGTAAGACCTTCAATAAGCCCATGTTGCTTCTGGATGGCAGACAAGATATCTTTGTTGCTGGCTTCTAAGAGAACCATCTTCTGATATCTCTCTTTGTCTTGAGCAAATAGAGTCCTGGCTTGATCACGGTGGACTTTGCAGAGTTCCTCTATGTCCAATAGTTGTTCTTTTGATTTGGTATCAGCCCATTGGAGATCATCAATATTTGAGGAGATGGTTTCAATTGCTTTGCCTTGAGCTATCAGAGTCTGATGAAAGGTGAAAAGGGTCTTATGGATACCTTCCACTTCTGTTGACAGCGCATCTGTTTTGGCAGTTTAGGAAGCCATGAAGTTGTGGAGGGATGTTGTGAGATTCTCAAAGCGATCTGAGATAAACTGCATCCCAGAATTGAGATTATCATTCACATGAGCAAGGTGCCCATAATGCTTATCATTGATCTGTATCAACTTGTCCATGCCTTGGAGGATTTGTCCACCAAAGTCTTCTGCTGCTTCAACAAACTTGTTGAAGGGAATTTGATTCTCTTGTCCATCAGATGGAGGCATCTCTAGACCTCTTCCCTTGGGCAAAGGGTGATGTTCTTGGACAGAGGAGAGAGATTCAACAATGAGTTCATGCTCAAGTTGAGTCAGAGGAGGGGTCTTCTGTCTCTTTGAAGTAGCTTTGTAGGACTTGCTGATCATGAATCCATCCATGTCAGAAGAGTCTTCATAAGAGGAGTAGATTGGTATTCTGTTTCTGATTACCTTCTTCTTCTTCCTGAGGGAGGGATTGGGGGCAGTAGAGTGCCTAGAATAACCTTGTGGTGCAGAGATGGGGGAGATGGTTGTAGGATCAGAATATCTAAGAAACCATTCAGGTTTTAGATGAGTTGCAGGTTGGTGTGGTGGAAGGGAGTCTTGTGGAGTTACTTGATGTTCAGACTTGGTAGGTGAAGGGAATTTCTGTTGAGGTGGTGGTGATGAAGAAATGATCTGTTGGGGTTGGTATTGGATAATTTGTCTTTGAGAGGATGGGGGAGGGGATGGGGATCTGTTCTTTGGGGGAGAGAACGGTTTGCAGGGTGAAAGAGATGAAGATTTGGAGATTGAGGGCTTTCGGGGTGTAGGGGTTTTCTGTTTAGAAGAGGTCTTCTGATGAAGTGAGGAGGTGTTCTGTTGAGGGGTTGGGAGTGGAGTAGGAAAGGGAGTTGGCATTCTGGGTGAGAGTGGAGGTTCAGGAATTACCTCAAGTAGAGTCTCTGTGATCATTGAATCTCTCCATTCCTTGACCAGCCTCGCCATGACCAAGGGTAGATCATTAGCAGTAGAGGGTTCCCCTTCTCCATGTGTGTTATGTTGAAACTTGATCATAGACTCCTTCCTCTTCTTTTCAATCAGCCAAGCATCAAAGGCTGCCATCTCATCTTCTGTCAGAGCTTTGACATGCTCTTCTTCTATGACATCAGTGAGCTTGCTCTTGCCTTTGCATTCCCCCTTTTTCTTTTCAGCAAGGACAGATAGAAGAAAGTCTTTGTTGAGGCAAAGCTCAACATCTTCTGTGCCAGCCCACTTCAGAACTTCAGCTTCTTCTGTGATAAAGTTGGGAAGCAGACTGAGTAGTTCTGAGAGAGGTCCCACTCTCCACTTCCTCCAAGCCAGAACCCTGATGAATACCTTATCTAGATCAGAGGAGATAAGCTCTTGGGGTTCTGTGGGCTCAGGGGTTCTGTCTTCTTGATGATGTTCTGATGATGTAAGTATCAAGGGGTGCTCAGGCAAAGTTGCAGAGGGAGATCTGTGAGATTCCCCCTGAACAGTAGCATCCAGTACTGCTACATCTTCTTCAGAGTCACTAGACTCAAAGACAATCCTCTTGCCTTGCCAAGCATTTCTGTTGGCTGGGGCAGAGGTGACAGAATCCTCCAGCTTCTCCTGTGCTGCAGGTGTCAGAACCTTTGCCTTCTTTGCAATGGGGGAGGCAGAGGGGGTGCTTTCTGTAGAGACAGGGGAAGGTGCCTTTCTCTTTAGAATAGATTTCTTAGCCACTAGCTTCTGAACTTTAGCAGGGACAACTTTCTGCAGAGCAACCTTTTTCACAGGTTTTCTGATCAGAACTTCTTCTTCAGATTCTGACGGTGTAGAGGGTTTCTGCTGTTTCTTCACAGCCTTTTTGGGTTTGAGGGCCTTCTGTTGAAGCTTCTCCCGGTTAAACTCCAGAGTCCTCAGCCTCTTCTGTTCAGCCTTGAGTGCAACCTTCCGGTCACCAGAGGTATTGAGGAAGAGCAGTTTGGTGTAATCTGCCTCAATAGGGTTTCTCAGCCCCATGGGGGTTTTGAACAGTCCGGTCTCCTTGTCTTTCTTTTTGATGAATTCAACAAGGGATTTGACAATTACCTGTCCCCAGTTGATGTTCATCCCATGATGAACTGCAAAGACAGCTTTTGCATTGAGCACATTCATGTCATCGGTGGATGTGCTCTTGCTCCAGACACACCTATGAAGGATGTTCACTAGCTTCTCATAGTCGCTCAGAAGGAGGTTCTTCTTCATGTATTGTTTGGGAACTCTACCCACTTCAGGTCGGCAGTAGAGTTGGACAAAGTTGTCCACAGTGACCTTGACACTGTCCAGAGATAAGAAGCCTTCAGTCTCTTCTTCTTGAGGGTCCTCTACTATGCCAAACAGGGCGTTGAGAGCTTCAGGAGTGAGGGTTATGTTCTCACCATTGACATTTGACCGAATGGTCTCCCCTTCGTACGTAGCATTGAGATAAAACTCTGCCACGTCCCTTGTGCTGTAGGAATCAAAGTGATATCCCACTACCTTGTTCAGTTGCGAGTCCTCCATTCCCTTGATGATTTGCATCATCGTTTCATGATTTGCAGCGAGTTCAGGGAGTGCGGAGAGGTCGCAATTCATCCCAGTATAGATGTTCGAGACCAGGGTGTTGATTTCTTCCTTGGTGAGGTCATTAATGTTGATGAAAGCCATTTGAGCAGAGAAAGATTGCAGAGAGCTTGAGAGCTATGGAGGTTTGAGAGTTTGAGAGTAATGAAACCAGTAACAGTTTAGGTTTGCGAAAGGGGAATTTATGGGTTTGGGTTAGTGGACGCTTGAAATTATTTACGGTTCCAAGGTACCAATAAATGTAAAAAGGGGCGCAGTAAATACTCTGCGGCTGGATACCGTTTTAAGGGTAAAAGGGTAAAAGACCTTTAATAATTTACAAGGTCCTTCTGTTAGACATAAGAGGAGGTTTTCTGTAGAAAGGGTTTCTGTTGCTGAGGTGTTCTGCCAGGGTAGAGAACAGAAGGGGTTAACAGAAGGGGTTCTGCAACAGGTATTCTGTTAACAGAAATTTAGCAACAGAGGGCCTTCCTTTTCAACTTTCCCTTGGAATTTCATCCATCATTCCCAATTCCTCTCTCAGTTTGTTGAACCTAACCTCAGGAAGAGGCTTTGTCAGAATGTCTGCAAGCTGGTCTTCTTTTGACACATGCTCCATGCATATGTGCTTCTTTTCAACATGATCTCTGATGAAGTGATGTCTGATCTCAATGTGCTTTGTCCTGGAATGAAGAACTGGATTCTGAGTGATAGCAATGGCACTGGTGTTGTCACACAACAACTTGATCTCCTTTGCTTGAATTCCATAGTCCTTCAGTTGTTGCTTCATCCAGAGTAACTGAGCACAGCAACTCCCAGCTGCAATGTACTCAGCTTCAGCTGTACTTGTTGAGATTGAGTTCTGCTTCTTGCTAAACCAGGAAACAAGCCTTCCTCCTAGCAATTGGCAGTGACCAGAGGTGCTCTTTCTGTCTAGTCTGCAACCTGCAAAATCTGAGTCAGAGTAACCAATTAGTTCAAAGTTACCTCCCTTGGGATACCATAGGCCTGCATTTGGATTTCCTTTGATATATCTGATGATTCTTTTTGCAGCACTTAGATG
This sequence comes from Cuscuta europaea, assembly GCA_945859875.1. Taxonomy (NCBI): domain Eukaryota; kingdom Viridiplantae; phylum Streptophyta; class Magnoliopsida; order Solanales; family Convolvulaceae; genus Cuscuta; species Cuscuta europaea. The sequence goes on from CAMAPE010000041.1 coordinate 5,304,512, forward strand.
GCTTTCCTTGGGCTTTTGATTGGTATCTGGCACAGATTCCAACAGAGAATGAGATGTCTGGTCTGCTTGCAGTTAGATACAACAGAGATCCTATGATTCCTCTGTATGTTGTTGCATCCACATCCTTTCCTTCATCATCTGGACCAATTCCTTGTGAAGTGTTCATGGGAATCTTTACTGAAGATTTTCCTTCCACTCCAAACTTCTTGATCAGGTCTCTGGTATACTTCCCTTGATTGATAAAGATCCCTTCTAGAACTTGTTTGACTTGTAGTCCTAGGAAGTAGATGAGTTCTCCCATCATACTCATTTCAAATTGACTCTGCATCACTTGAGAAAATTTCTTGCATAATTCTGGGTTAGTGCTACCAAATATAATGTCATCAACATATATTTGTACTAATAGAATGTGATTAGCAACAGAGATCTGAAATAAAGTTTTGTCAACCTTTCCTTTAGTGAACCCATGGTTCACTAGGAAAAGGGACAATGTGTCATACCATGCTCTGGGAGCTTGCTTAAGACCATAGAGGGCCTTTTTAAGCTTATAGACACAGGAGGAGTGAGTAGGAATGACAAAACCTGGTGGTTGTTCCACATAAACTTCTTCTTCAAGATCTCCATTTAGAAATGCACTTTTGACATCCATCTGGTAGACCTTGATGTTGTTGTGAGCAGCATAGGCTAGAAAGATTCTGATGGCCTCAAGTCTGGCAACTGGTGCAAAGGTCTCATCAAAATCTATTGCTTCTTCTTGGCAATAACCTTTAGCTACCAGCCTTGCTTTATTCCTTACAATGTTGCCTTCTTCATCTGCTTTGTTCTTGAATACCCATTTGGTTCCAATGACATTCTGGTGCTTTGGTCTAGGAACAAGTTCCCATACTTTGTTCCTTTCAAACTGAGTAAGCTCTTCTTGCATAGCATTGATCCAATCTGAGTCTGTAAGAGCTTCTTCCACAGTCATAGGTTCCATTTGAGATATATAGCAGGCAAGCATTGCTTCTCTTCTTGATGTTGATCTGGTTTGAACACCACTTCTGATTTGACCAATCACTTGGTTAGGGGGATGATCTCTTAACCATGTTAGGTCAGGTTCTGTCAGCTGCTGTCTTGGTCTCTCTGGTTCCTCATCTTCAGAGTCTTCATCTTCATTCAACAGAAGGGGGTTTGGTGCAGGTGTTGGAAATGCAGGGTTGTCTGCTACCTCTTCTGTTGGTTCTGGTGTTCTGTCTTCTATGCTGACTTCCTTGAGGATTTCTGTTACCTCTTTAACAGAGATGCTTTAATCAAACTTCACATGTATAGATTCTTCAACATGTAGGGTCCTTCTGTTGAGTACTCTATAGGCTTTACTGGTGTTTGAATAGCCTATAAAGACTCCTTCATCAGCCTTCTCTTGAAAGACTTTCAGATGCTCCTTTCCATTGTTAAGAATGTAGCACTTGCATCCAAATACATGAAAGTAGCTGATGTTGGGTTTTCTTCCTTTCCAGAGTTCATAAGGGGTCTTCTGGTGATTCTTGTTGATCATGCTTCTGTTCTGAGTATAGCATGCAGTGTTGATTGCTTCAGCCCAATATCTCATAGGCAGACCAGATTCAGCAATCATTGTTCTTGCAGCTTCTTTTAAAGTTCTGTTCCTTCTTTCTGCTACGCCATTCTGTTGAGGGGTTCTGGCGGCAGAGAGTTGACGAAGAGTCCCATTCTGATCACAGAAGTCCTTTATGACTTGGTTGACAAATTCAGTTCCTCTGTCTGATCTGATTGTCTTTACTTTCAAATTCTTCTCAGTCTGAAGTTGCTTTAACAGAGATGACAACTTCTGAAGAGTTTCATTCTTCTTTGACAGAAAGATAGTCCATGTATATCTGGAATAGTCATCAACCATGACTAAGGTATATTTCTTCCCACCAACGCTTGGAGTCTCAACAGGTCCAAATAAATCCATGTGAATCAGATTTAAAGGACCAGTAGAAAGATCTCCAGCAATGGGTTTGAACGAATTCTTCACTTGTTTGCCCTTCTGACATGCACTGCAGAGGGTCTCCTTCTTGTACACAATGTCTGGTAGCCCTTCTACAATGTGTTCTCTGGCCAGTTTGTTGATTGTTTTGAAGCTTATGCCAGTCCCAGCTTAGTTTTGAATCTCCCTTAGCTATCAGGCAAACTGCATCCTTTGCTGTGTTCCAATCAACTACATAGATGTTCTTCTTTCTTGATGCAGTCAGTACCACTTCCTTTGTTGTCTCATGCTTCACATAGCAGAAGTCCTTTGTGAATTCAACAGTGTAGCCTTTGTCACAGAATTGGCTAGCACTTAGCAAGTTGAACTTCAGTCCTTTGACATATGAGACATCATCAATGACTATGTGGTTCTTGATCAGCTTCCCTCTTCCTTTTGTTTGACCTTCTTTGTCATTACCTCCAAAGGTAACTCTAGGTCCTTTGCATTTCTGGAACTCAGTTAGGCAACTTCTGTCACCTGTCATGTGCCAGGAGCATCCACTATCAATGAACCATTCTTGCTCTGAGATAGCTCCAGCACACAGTTCCTGCAAGATCAAACGTAAGATTTAGGTACCCAAGCAATGCTGGGTCCTGGGGGGTCATGGAGTCTGGGTAGTTGGTACCATTTTGGTCTCATCAGGTGAAACCTTGGTGGGTGGTACCCATTGTCCACCTGGTAGTTATAGTAAACTGAAGTGTGATTCACTTTGGGCAGATGCTTGTGAGGGTCATGCTTCCTGTTTACATACTTTTGCATAGCTTTCTTTGTTGAAAAGAAGTCCCATATACTATCAAGAGCAGAGGGACGGTTAGCCTTGGGCTTCTGAAGTTGACCAGCCAACCTCTTCTGCCTGAAGTTAACTCTCTCTTGATATTTGCTCTTCTAGTGATCATTTCTGGCACGATTGACATGAGGTTGTCTGTCAATGAATGGTCTCTTATTTTTGTCATCTTGAAAACCTTTTCTGTTGTTAGGTTTTCTGCCAGGTTCATTATTTTTCAAAAAGGGTTTCTGTTGAACCTTTATTTTTCCCTTTTCTGGTCTGACTTCCTCATGAACAACCTTGGTGCCAGATACACCAGCTTGACAAATGGGGCTAGAAATCAGTGGCACTATGACCTTATCTGCCTTAGCAACACTGGTGCTAGGCATTACAGAAGGCTCACCTGATTCTGTTGAGCCATAACCAAGACAAAAACCAGTGCCAATCTGTTGATCAAGTACAATCTTTTCCATGGAAGACTGGGCCTTCTGGTAAGCTTTGTACTTAATCTCGAGAGGCTCTATTTCCCTTATTCTCTTGAGAAGAGAAACATTTTCAGTCTCCAGTTGATCTCTTTCCTTAATTAGAAGATTGATTTTGATCTCAACCTCCTTCTTTAAGTCAAGAATTTCAGCTTTTAACTTACTGTTTTCTGTTACAGAAGAATAAGTGGCTTGTATGGCCTTAAACTCTTCCCAAAATTCTGACATTGAATCAGAATCAAAAGCTAAGCCTACCGAAGAAAAACTAGATTCAGAAGTAGATGTTACCTCATCATCAGAATGAGCCATGAGGCAAAGGTCTTCTGTCTCAGTATCAAGGCAACAGAATGCCTCATCAGAATCGGAGTCAGAACTGGATTCTGTCTCTGACAGAGGGTCTTTCTCGACGTGTTCTGTGACGAGCGCTTTTCTTCTTCTGGGATTGTCTTCGAACTTCTTCTTTTCTCCATCCTGTCCTTGTTTCTTGGACACCCTTGGATGGGGACAATCAGACTTGAAGTGACCAGGTTGTCTGCAATTGTAACAGAGAAGCTCACCACTGCTTTCTGTTGTTTTGACCTTCTGGTATGGCTTTCTGTTGAAAGATGGACTCCTTCCATCTTTGGGATTCTTCATGAACTTCTTGAATCTCCTAGCAAAAGCAGCCATATATTCGTCAGATAAAAGTACTGAAGGGTCAAAATCATTTACCTTAGATGTACTGGCTGTAAGAGCTGTAGTGGTCCTCTCTTCTGGTACATCTTCCTTTTCTTCAATCATTTCAAACTCATGAGCTTTGAGATCTGAAATGAGCTAATCAGTGGGATAAGTCTTTACATCCTTGCTGGCTTGGACAACAACCACCTTCATTTTCCATGCTGAGGACAGTCCCCTCAACACCTTCAGGTTGATCTCCTTGGTGGTGAGTTCCTTGCCAAGCTCAGAGATCTCTCCAGTGAGAGTGAGGAGCCTGTCATACATCTTGGAGATGCTTTCATCAAACTTCTTGTTGGCTATAGTCAGCTTGTTGTCCTTCTCTTGCTCATCACCAGCTCCAATGAGCTCAAGAGAATCCCAGATTTCCTTTGCAGTTTTGCACTTCTTTATTCTGTTGAAGTACCTATCATCAATGGACTTGTAGAGGATGTCCTTAGCAATATTGTCCAGGTTGTATTTTCTTCTCTCTTCAGTGGTCCATTCTGACTTGGCTTTACTGATCATCTGGGGTCTGGTGTTGTCAATAGCATGCTCAGGATTGACCTTCTGGAAGCTTGTGAAAGGGCCAATATCAAGAACTTCCCACATCTCATCATGCAGGGCACAGAGATGTGCTTTCATCCGGATCCTCCAGTCATCAAACTTAAGATCTGAGAACATAAGATTCTTGGCAAGAGAGTGATCCATTATATCAGATAGAAATGAGAAAAATAACAGAAAAACAAGTGGATATTTGTTCAGCAAATAACCTAAGAGATTATTAGAACAAGGAGGCTCTGATACCACTTGTTGGTCCCGGTTGTACTGGATACAGTCTAGAGGGGGGGGGGTGAATAGACTGTATTGGTTTTTAGCTTTTTAAACTAAGTGCCAGATTTTACAGAATAGCCTGTTCTGTTGACAGAACAGACTGGCAGCGGATGGGGTTCTGGTAGGGGGTTCTGTTGATTTAGCCTCAGAGAAGCAAAGGCAGTAGGCCTTCTGTTAACTCGTAAGACAAGTTCTGCTGAACACAGATACCAAGTCTAAGGAGTTAGACAGTTCTAACTAAGTGCAAATATTAAAATAGTAAGTAAATGACACCAGGGATTTTTATAGTGGTTCAAGGAACAACTCGTTCCTCTAATCCACTATTCCACTAAGCTTGTAAAAACGACAGTTTACAACGCCTTAGTCCTAGCACTTAAGAAGCTCTCCACGTCTTCTTCAAGCCTAGATGTCTCCTGGGATGCACTGCCTGGCTTCCTTTAAGACTGGTCCTTTCACTGAGCTTCCCGGAAGTATCACCACTTCACTCTTCACTGCTCCAGTTACTTGGACGTCCTTCTTGTAACAAGAAGAGTTTCTGTTGGAACAGGGGTTCCTCCAACTAGCTTCGTTACAAAGGATTTGTAGATGAAGTGCTTGAAGTTGTTGAAGAACTGTTGGAACCTTGCTCTTGTTGATATGAAGTTATATTCTTTCCAACTTGTGTCTCTCTTGTTTAGGATGAAGAGTTTGAATCTCAAGAGGACCTTTTTGCCTTGAATAATTTGAATGTGTTTTTCTTGCAAAGAATGTGGTGAAGTTGGCAAAGTTAGTAGAGCAAAAGTTATCCGGTTGTTCTTCGTAGTGTATCTTTTATACTGAGGGTTGTCTTCCCGTTGGAGGTGAAGGAGGACAACTGCATTTAATGCGCGAGCAGTTGACTTGACCAGTAGGGCCCGGTAAAGTTGGCGGGTTACTATTTTGGGATAAAGTAATCCTGACATTGCGGCCAATCATCTGCAATTACATTACGGAGCATGGGGAGCATTAAATGAGCATTTAATGCGCGCACTGTAGCTTTTCCGTTCAATACTTCTAGTCGTTGAAGAAATCTTTCAGTTGATTTCCCGGCTCTGTGGAATTCTTCCAAGTGTCAGGCCTTCTGGTGTCTTTAGCAGAGAGTTGGTCAGAGAAGGTCTTTAGCACTTCTGTTGATAATAGCTTACAGAGAACCAGGAGGGTTTCTGTCAAAGTAAAGGCTAACAGAGACCCTGAGGTTTTCTGTTCCTAGGCAGAGAACCAAAGATCTTCTGTCAGGAGGTCTTCTGGTGTGGAGGCCTTCTGGTAGTCGATTATGCTAAGAACTTTACAAAGGAAAATTCTAATACATTAAGTCTAAAAAGGAGTACTTTAAAGTCCTAATTAATATAGCATCATCACAATCTAATTACAAATATTCCTTACAAAGACTCCTTTCTTAGACCTATGATCCAATTTGTCACCTTGTTGGTGCACATACGCAGCACACCCAAACACTCTAAGATTAGACAAATCAAGGGGCTTGTTTGAAAAAACAGATTCAGGGCATTTCCCACCCAAGGGAACAGAAGGAGACCGGTTAATCAAGTAGACAACAGTATTGACTGCTTCACCCCAAAACTTTTTAGACAAACCGGAGGTAGCAAGCATACTCCTAACCTTATCTAGAACAGTCCTATTCATTCTCTCGGCTATCCCATTTTGTTGGGGAGTATAGGGCACAGTTTTGTGCCTTCTAATCCCACAATCAACACAGAGTTGGTCCATATCTTTATTGCAAAACTCTAATCCATTATCGGTCCTAAGGGTTTTGACCATCTTACCGGTTTGATTTTCTACAAGGGTTTTCCACTCCCTAAATTTCACAAAGGCATCCGACTTATGCTCAAGAAGACGGACCCACACCTTCCTAGAAAAATCATCGATAATGGACAGAAAATATCTCTTACCCCCGTGGGTAGAGACACTAGCAGGACCCCACACATCTGCATGAACATACTCTAACACAGAGGTACACTTAGTGAGATTAGGATAAGGGGAAGAGGGGAATGTAACCTTATGCTGCTTGCCTAACACACAAGATTCACAGAAAGGGATGGAGGACACAGAATCCTTACCAAAACAACCAGATTTATGCAAAATCTCTAAACCCTTGTTACTCATGTGTCCTAATCTATTATGCCACAAAGTAGTTTTATCAGAACTAACAACATGAGCAGAATCACAGAAAGGCTGAGCATGGCACACATACAAATTATTCACCTTTTTGCCTTAAACAAAACAAGGGAATTTTTCAAAACTTTCATGCACCCATTTACCCATTTACCCTCAAGCCCACTACCCTCAAAAGCAGCGACAGAAAACAAGTTATGACGCAAATCAGGGACATGCCTCACATTTTTCATAGTAAACACAGTCCCATTTTCAAACTTCAAGCATACATCACCCACCCCATGTATTTTGCATTTCTTATTATCAGCAAGAGACACAAAACCATCATTGCAAGAATCATAAGAAGCAAACAGAGATCTAAAAGGTGTCATATGATAAGTACAACCAGAGTCAATTAACCACTCATTTTCAGTCATGCTACTCAACACAGAATTTGCAAAATCACAGACCATAAAAACTTCTTCATGCAAGTTATTATCATCTACCACATTAGCATGTTCAGACTTCTTAGGATGGGGACAATCCTTAATGAAGTGACTAGAATTACCACAATTATAGCACACTCTCTTCTTGACTTACCTCTCTTCTTCCCCGGGTCATTGTTATTGGTCTGGTTCTTATTGTTGCTACCCTTCTTATGGTTTCTAGATCTACTCTTAGACCTTCCCCTCACAAGCAACGCTTCACCAGAGTCCCTAGATTGACTGTTACTACCCCTCGAGTGTCTAAGGTCTAACTCCTTACTCCTTAATCCATTAACGACTATATCTAACGAGATATCGTCTCTACCATACTTTATGGCAGATTTGACGTCATTGTAAGAGTCAGGGATGGCATTAAGTAACACTATGGGTGTGTAGTCATCTATGTGTTTATCACCGGCTTGCTTAATGTTCTGAATAAGCTTGTTAAACACATCTAGGTTCTCATCTATGTCTTTAGTCAGGTCAAGCCTAAATCTAAAGAACTTCTCAAGCAAAAACAATTTACCAGGCAAAGAAGTATCGGTATACAACTTATCTAACTTGTCCCACAACTCTTTAGCAGAATCTATAATACCCACCTTCCTGAGCACTGAATCAGAAACGTTTAGGTAAATAGAGGAACAAGCAGTTTCATTCATTTCAACGCGCTTGGCAGCATCCTCATAATCTAAATAGAGACCGGTCACAGCTCTATAGACTTTCTGTTGGATCAACACGCATTTGATTTTCTGTTTCTAGATATCAAAATTTGTCTTTCCGTTAAATGGAAGCATGCCATATTGATTGACAGCCATATTAACCGGAAAGCAAGCACAACACGCAAGAGAGTAAATAAAAATTTATCAGGCTATCAACCGGTACGAAGCAACTAGCACGAACAAACCGAGAAGACCAATGAACACAAAGCTCGGGTACAATCTCCTTGTTCTTTCGTACAAGCACAGATAAAAATTTTATTTACTCAACAGACAGATAAATGATTAATTATACCCTATAGGGCTATCAATTGTACGAAGCAAGTAGCACGAATAAGCCGAGAAGACCAATGAACACAAAGCTCGGGTACAATCTCCTTGTTCTTTCGTACAAGCGCAAATAGGCTAGAATTAAATCAACAAACAAAGAAACAAGATTTAAAACTAATCCGGACAGAAATATTTCCAATTTCGGACAACAGGTATCCAAACAAATATTCTTAACCGGAGAGTTTATCCACGAATCAATCAACAGAAAAAAATCAAAATAAAAAATCCAACATGTGATTAAATTTAAACCAGAAGAAATATTCACAACTTTGGACAACGAGTATCCAAACAAAAATATTCTTCACCGAAAAAATTAATCACAAACCAACAAGTAATCACAATTTAAACAAACAAGTAATTGAAATTCAACTTGAAATTAAAATGAATTAACTACGAATAAAAATCACACAAAGGATTAGTAAACGTACCTGGGGCCGGACACAACTGGCATCCAAGACCACGTAGGTCAGCAGCGGGGAGCGGGGGGAAAAAATAAATCCGGTGGCACTCCGGTACACCAAGGGTGGTTATCGCCAATTTACCTGAGCGGGGCCTGAGGTTGGGTTACCCGACTTAACGTAGGCAGCGTGGGCTGCTGTAGAGCACGGCGGCAGCGGACTGGACGGCGGCAGCACTCCCTGGAAGGCGGCAGCAGCAGGACCGAGGCTGGCAGCAGCTTTCCTGAGACGGGAGAATCTCTGGACGACGCTGGAACTCTTCTGGACCGGTGGCAGGCGACTCCAGACGGCGTCGAGGCGGCGGCGAGGCGACGGCAGGCGACGGCGTGGCGGCGGCAGGCCTCCAATGGCTCTGATACCACTGTAAAGTTCTGAATCTTCCAGCTCAGGTCTCCAATTTCATCCACAAAGGATGAATAACACCACTATGATCACAAGGGGGGAGAGGGGCGTCAGCCAGCAGGCTATTTCCGGCCAAATATCTCCGGTGAACCCAAAAGAAAAGCTCGGACTGATTTTGGGGGATTAGGTTTCGGCGCTCCACAAAAAACGGAGAAAGGAGAATTATTTATAAGCCAAGGTCAAAAACTCAGGTAAGGTAACTTACCTTATCAAAGATATGCAGCGGCTTCAACAAGGAAAGAAGGCGGAAGGGAGGATATGCGTAGGGCTAACGAGGATTGAATAGAATCGGTAAGTCCAACCCTGGGCCGGGTACAACCAAAGAATAAATGGGCTTACGGAAATAGTTGGGCCAATACCTAACACATTCTCCACCTTATTAGACCATAGTGGCTTAGAGTAAAAACTCTAACACAAACATGAGACTCATCATCGCTGGATTGCCCGAATGATCACAAAGACACATTCAGGCAAAAGGGGTAAGATCACCAGGCAACTTATCCACAATCAATGTTTAACGTGCGTTTGCACGACATCAACTTTTCGACAGAGAGACATTTAGTCCCCATGTCAGCAGGATTAAATTCAAACGGAATATCAAAGAAATCTAAGTAGTAAGCAGATCTAACACTGGAAGGAAGAGAAGCAATAGAAGGAAATTTTTTTAATTGGGCCACCTGAATACCCACAAGGTAATGGGCCGGCCAATTAGCCTGCCTCATTACCTGTCCGAATGAAACACCGGCCTTCCTAGCCTTATCCAGGATATCATCGTTCAGCCCTTTCCATTTCCCAGCTGGCTTTTCTGAAATAAAATTCAACACCTCTACCGAATCAAATTCCACCTGAAAATCGACGTAGCCCTCATCGATCGCCCAATTCATCGCCACTCTCATGGCTTCAAACTCTGCCTCAAAATTCGAATCAGCCTTCAATGGGAACTGGATAGCAAAAACGAGTTCCCCCTTATCATGTCTCATCAAAGCTCCTCCCGACGCCATATTAGGAAGGTAAGATGCATCTGTGTTCATTTTAAAACGGCCTTCGGGTTTTTTCCATCGAATAGGCCTGAGAATTCTATCAGTAAGTTTAAACGTAGAGGGGATTAGGTTTTCACTGAAAAGAATTTTATCAACCGCTACAACTTTCATGCTCGACAGACTGAGAACCCAAGATTGCGTATACAATTTGACCTGCCAAATAACTTTATCAGGGATGATAGTTGAGGATTTATTACCCCAGAAAATCCCAGAATAAATCTTCCAAATATGCCAACAGATAATGCCCGAGATGTTATGTCTAAAATATCCATCAAATTTTTACTCCCAGTGTGAAGCCACCATTGAAAAAATACCTGTCTGATAGAATAATCACCCATAGGAACCTCTAGCACATCAGAAAAGTAGTTCCAAATAGGTCGAATTAATGAACAATTATAGAAGATATGATTCATATTTTCAGAATTAGCCTTACACCAAGGGCAGATAGAGGGATTCAGCACCATATTGAATCTAGCAAGGTTATCCCTAATAGGTAGATATATGTTTAACAACTTCCATTGAAACAACTGAATATTAAGCTTTTGCTTGGGATGCCAAAGATGCTTAGAAGAAAAAGATGTAACAGAGTGATTCCTCACTAACTCATAGGCTGATTTAAAGGAAAAAGAACCATTCTTATCAGCACTCCAACACCACTTAAGGTCCTCATCCTGTTCACATAGACTTGTAGCCAGATTATTAATGCCACATAATCTTCTCCAAATTGGAGAATCAGTAACTTTAGGATTCATATTGTCCCCTCTAGGATACCTAGCATTAATAAAGGAAGTCAACAGAGAAGAAGATGTCTTCCATTTCCACCATAGCTTCAGAGAAAAAGCTTTTTCAATATTTTGTAAACTTCTGATTCCCAGGCCCCCCTCTTCTGTAGGATAACAAAGCTTATCCCAATTCCTCCAATGATATTTATTTTTATTGTGTGCAGCTCCCCAGAAGAAATTGGACATTTTTCTCTATAACACTGTGATCACTTTCTTTGGCAGATTATCCACAGCAAGAAGGTGCATAGGAATAGAGCACAGAACATGCTTTATTAAGATAAGTCTTTCTCCTTGGCTCAACATTTTTTGCTTCCAAGATGACAGTTTGGATTCAAACTGATGAATAATGTGCCCACAGAATCTGAATCTGTTAATCCCTTTATGTAAACTGACCCCCAAATACTTAGTAGGATGAGATCCTTTATCCATTCCCAAAATGTCCTTGATAATTGTGCTTCTTCTGTTGGCCCTTTTCCCACAAATAAAAGAGCTTTTGCTCAGATTAACCATCTGTCCAGAGGCATTTTGATAAAGATTGATAAACCTCTTAAAATTTAATAAGGATCTTGATTCCCCATTAATAAAAATAAGCAGATCATCCGCAAAAGCCAAGTGAGTGATAGGGTAACCATAAGCTCCCATCCAATAGGGTTTTATGCAATGATTAGTAAACTGCCATTTGAAACCCCTTGAGAAAGCCTCAGATGCAATGATGAAAAGGTAAGGAAAAAGTGGGTCACCTTGTTTAACTCCACGTTTGGGCTGAAAGAAACATTGTGGACTTCCATTAATCAGAATAGACAAGTAGGTAGCCTGAAGATTATTAATGATGATATTCACAATATGATTAGAAAAGCCAAATTTAATCATAATGTTTTTTAGGAAGTCTCAGGAAAGCCTATCAAAGGCTTTAGCCATATCAAGCTTGATTATAACATTAGATCCTCTAACTTTCTTTTCAAGAGAGTGGACCATTTCCTGGGCAATGAGAGTCTGCTCTGACATATCTCTCTCCTTCATAAATCCCACTTGTTCAGGGGAAATGATTTTAGGAAGAATATTAGCAATCCTGGTAGCCAAAACCTTAGTACAAATTTTAACCACAAAATTGGAAAGACAGATTGGCCTAAAGTCAGAAAAAGATGATGGGGACTCACACTTAGGAATAAGCACCACAAAAGTACTAGAAATTCCCTTAGGAATAGGGGTTCCCAAGAAGAAGTCTTGTACTGCCCTGACCAGATCATCACAAATAATATTCCAGCACTTCTTAAAAAACTTACCATTAAAACCATCTGGGCCTGGTGAACCATTGGAATTAAGATCCCACACAGCAGCCTTAATTTCTTCCATACTAGGAAGAGTAGAAAGAAATGCATTTTCTTCATAATCAACTTCACATTCCTGGGAGTAAAGGTTGGAAACGAACTGTATTGCAGCCCTCCCTATATCAGGTACAGTATCAACAACATGACCTTCAGAATCTTTGATAGAGTTAATTTGTTGCTTCTTATTCCTAATCTTGACAAAAGAGTGAAAGAATTTTGTGTTAGAGTCCCCATCTTTCAACCACTTTAGATTAGCCTTCTGTTTCCAAAAGTTTCTTTCAAACTTGTATTTTTGCAAAAGCAGCCCCCTCTTATAAGACCAATCCATTTTATTTGAAACAGTGGGGTCTTGTTCGTAGACAGATTCAGCATTCAAAACCTCCTTTTCACACCTTTTTATGTCTTCAAAGATATTCCCAAAGGTGTCATTATTCCATTTTTTTAGATCAAGCTTTAAACATTTCAATTTGGAAACAAATCCCAACATGCCACCACCAAACTTGTGCTTATTCCAACTAGTTTTGACCACCTCCAAAAAAGAAGAATGAGTGCACCACATATTTTGGAATCTAAAGGGCTTGGGTCCTAAATAGTGGTTTTTGGAACATTGCAGAAGCAAGGGTGCATGGTCAGAAGGAATCTTGTTAAGGTGAGTAATTTGAATTTTGTCAAACTGATCAATGAGCTTTTCATTAACTAAAATTCTGTCAAGTCTCCTCCAAACTCTCCCATTCCTTCTGTTTCTTGTCCAGGTAAAACTGGAACCACTGTAGGGGAGATCAACCAAACCACAAGAAGCAATGCAGTCAGCAAACTCTGAAAGACTGGGCAGGTGAGGAATGGCCTTACCTTGATGTTCATTGTGATATGCAATGGAATCAAAATCCCCTCCAACAACCCAGGGAATGTGAATATCATTAGCTAACTGAGCCAGATGTGCCCACATATTTCTTCTCATAATATAATTGTGGTTACCATATATAGCAGTAAAATAACCTGAGAAGAAATCTGAGGATACCTTAAAGTGAGTAAAGTGGTCATTCCACACCACTCCTGAAATATTGAAAGTGGAATCATCCCAGAAAATCCAGATTTTATTTGCCTCCGAACACAAAACTTTAGAGAAACCCAACTGATGTATGTAGTCATTTGCTTTATCCATATGAACAATAGGCCCAATAACAACCAAACTTTAACACCCCACTGTTGAATGAGAGAGTAAAGTCTAGAAGAGGATCCTTCTAGACCTCTCAGGTTCCAAATTAAACAATTCATTGAGAGATGGGAGGGAAATTTTTTGACAGCACCATTGCTGAGATAACAGAATTATCTGAATTAGTAGGCATGGCCAGTTTCCTGGCAGTGTTCCTTGTTATTCTATCAGACTGATCAGGCTGAACTTTCTTTTTAAAACCTTTCCGTTTCACCTTTAAAAAACCATCATCTTCTTCTGCATTTTGACCAGGATTCTGCTGACGTGCCTCATGCTGTTTGATCACCCAATGAACTCTTTTTCTGATGACAGATAGATCTCCTTTCCAAGTATCAAGATCTTGAATTTTATTTGGGGAACCCCCATCTGAAGAATAGTCTTTTGATGCAAGTTCAGGATCATATTCAAGTTTGTGAATTAAGCTCTGAATATTTGTATCATTTGAGCTAACTCCCACCTTGGATCCAATGGTAAGAGGCATAGCTTGGATTTCTGGAAAAATTTATTTAGCTATGTTATCCCCTGATAATTGTATTTCTGTGATTGGGACAGTAGGAGACCCTCCTAGTACACCATGCTCAATCTGGAAAGGTGGAGGACTAGCATCCAAGTGACAGGAATTACCAGTTTCCTTGGTTGTAAGTATTTGTGCTTCTTCTATCAAAGGATTCTCAATCTCTTCTATGAAGGATGAAGGAACGCAGACAATCTCCTTTGCTTTTCCTTTATCTATATTGTTGAGATTTCCCTGAGTTGTAACACAGTTAACTCCATTTTCCTTTTCTGTAATTGTTATGCCAAGCTTCTTTGGCACCCACTTTTCAATATTATTGTCAGCTTCCAAAGCCACAGTATGTGGCCTCTTTGGACAGGCTGCCTCAAAATGGCCTAAATGTAGGCATCTGTTACAATAGAAAGGTCTGTTCTCGTAACTAACTGGCTGAGAAAATCCCTCAGATCCACATTGGATCCAAAGCTTCTTAGGCATCTCTTTTGATAAATCAACCTCAACAAAAACCCTAGCCACCGAGGGTTTAGCAAGAGATGTTGTAGCTCCATCAAGTTTAAGAGGACAGCCTATCAAACTTGCTATATCAAATAAAGCATTTTTATCATGCAAGTGAATGGGCAGATTTTCAAAACATAACCAAATAGGAACAATTGGCGATTCCACATTAGGTCGAAAATTAGGGGTCCACTTTGTAACTCGCATAACATTACCAAATATGTCCCAAGTTTGACGATTCCAACATCTAATATAATCATCTTCCAGATCAAAACGGATTAAAATATGTTTTCGTTCAAGAATACCCAAATGAAACGCCCCCTTAAAGCCTATGAGCTCAAAAGCTTTTCGAAGAGAGGCCATAGCCGGACGTCCATTAAAGAAATAACCCACCAGAGATCTCTTATGTTTAGCAGCCAGCGCTTGAATCTCTGGCTCTGGGAAAGTAATTGATGGCATCCCTTTAAATCGAGAGTGCAATTTCTTAGAGAGTGAGGGAGTATCACTGTTAGAAACCACCGATGCAAAAGAGCGAGAGCCCCACGCCTTGCTCACCGGTGGAGGGGGAGGCGCCGCCCCCTCCACTGAATCTGTCGCCGTCATAGAGCCCAACAAGTTGTCGCCGTTAGGTTAAACCTCCCAAATTCCCTATAATCGATATATATTAAGAGGGATTTCACCATTGATCTATTTTACATTGACAATACTATCATATGCTGAACATCTTTTTCATTTAGAATGTCATTTAGAGTTTGTTTGGTAACACATAAAAGGATGAATAGATTGAAATTGATGAAATTCTTGTTGAAAACGCTGAACAGGCTGAATATACTGAATTATGGGAAAATTAAATTTAAATATTGACCTCTTAGAGCTCTTAGAGCAATTAAATCCTCAAGTTCTTTGATTTTGCTAAAGAGAGTATTTCTTTGATTGTCAAGAACATTTTTATCAGCTTTTTCTGTACTTAGCTCTATTTCAGTTTGAAACACTTTATCAGTCAGATCAGCAACCTTGAGTGTTAACTCATCAAGTTCGAGTGTCATCTTTTTTGCAACTTGCTTCTCATTTTCAAGTTGTATGCTCAAAGAGGCCTTCTGGTCAAGACACTCAACAAAGGCTTTGTAATTATTGTCTAACTTCTCCCTAAGGTCTTTAATTGTGTCATCCTTATTCTGTAAGAATTGACCTTGATTAGAGCTGGAACACTGAGAGTCAGAGGTACTTACAGTGGTGTTTGAGCTTTCACTTTCGGGGATCGCAGCATCACCCTTTTCTTCTTCTTCATCCTCCACTAATGCCATCAGTGCATAGTTCTCCTCATCTTCCTCATCAGATGAATCATCTGCCCAATGATCTTTTTCTGCAAGCAGAGCAGCATTCTCCTCTTCTTTTTGAACCAACAACATTCTCCTCTTCTTTTTGTAAAAGTTGGCGTCTTTGTCCTTTTTCTTGGGTAGACGACAATCTTTCTGAAGATGTCTGGGCTTTCCACAGTTATAGCATACATGAGATTCATCAGCAGCTGCTCTTCTAGATGTCCCCTGATCATGGGTCCTCTGTTTGTAGTTTGAGGAAGAGGTTCTTAGTTTGTTTGAGGAGCTGTTCTTTTTTCCCCACTTTTTGGTCAAGAGTGCCATTTTTCTCTGCAACTCTGCCATTTCACGCTCAAAGTCCACTTCTTCATCACTTTCTTCTTCTTCTTCTGACGCAGAGACAACTTTCTTTTTCTTCTTCAGGACCTACGTAGATCTCTGTGGTTGGGCTGCCGTTACAAGAGCTAACGGTTCAGGTGTGTACTGTCCTTCAATTGATCTCAGATGGTCACGTAAGGTGCAGAGATCTACTTCATCTAGGTCCAAGCCAGTCTTTACTTCTTTTACAGTTTTCCTCCACTCTGGGTTCAGACTTGACATGAATCTAATATTCATCTTCATGTTGGATTTGAATATTTTGATCTTTCTTAGTTCATTTATTAGTGTCATAAACCTTTTGTGGGTTTGTATTAGAGATTCCCCAGATAGGGCCTTGAATGAATCATAGGCTGTCAGAGTGCTGGCTTTCTTGGTTTTCAGTCCAATAGAAGTTCCCTGCATAAGTTTAGCAACCTCATCCCACATTTCCTTTGTCGTCTGCATACTGTCAATCATAACAAAAATGTCATTTGGGATCGCCTGCAATAGGTATGTTTTAACAGTGAGATCAGCCTTCAATCTCTCCGTGTCCTCAGCAGTGTATTCATTTGGTGTTTTGATCCGTCTGACTTGTTCTATTGGGGGATTGTTGGTATCATTTCCAGGAACAGTGATCCATAACTCTGTAGGTCCCTGTGTGAGTTATTCCAACAGTTGAGAAGAGTTGTCTCGATTTTCAAGAAAGTTGAGAAATCGGGTCTTCCACATTTGGTATTCTCCATTTCGGAGACATGCTGGATTGCTGCTGTTTCCTTGCGTTGCTGAGTCATTTGTTGCCATTGCTGTATTAAAACTGACCGTTCAAGATATTGATCAGAAAAATTTTAAAAGGCAGGAAGTCGAGATCCTGAGTATCGAAGTCCTAATCTCGAGCTATGAGATTTCGATATGGGAGTATCGACATTAAGGTTTCGAGATTTGAAGTACGAGTTTCAAAAGTCGAGTTTATAGATATCGAGATTTCAAATATCGAAATCTGAATTTCGAGATTTGAGATGTCGAGACCTGAAACTTCAAGTTTGAATTTCGAGTTTTCAAAAGTCGAGATCTATATGTCAAGATCTGTGTATCGAGATTCTAATGTCGAGATTTCAGAATTCGAGAGCCTAAATGTCGAGATCCTGCAATTTAAAATATTTGAATTTTCAAGATCGGAAAGCTGTTTCCTGTAGTCCTTGATGTCGAGATCCTCCTGTGAAAATTTCAGCTCAAAAAAGCTAAACAGAGCCTGTAGAAAAGGTAATCTCGAGATCTACCTGTCGAGATCTCTTAAACAAGAAGTTTGCGAAAAACAAAATCTAAGGTATACTGCTTGATCGTCTAAACAACGCGATCCCAACAGTATAACTTTTACAGCTTTTTGATCAAGAACAAGAGTACAGATAATAAAAACGAAAAATACAGATGAACGAAGAAAAAAAAGCAGAGTCTTCGCCGTTGTTCTTCTGATCAGTTTTCGATCGGCTCTGATACCATTTGTTAGTCCCTGTTTTGTAGATTACAGCAATAGAGAACGATACAACAAAGATTAAAGTAGCAGAAAGATAAATACCCTGAGATCCTTTAAACTCCTCTTTGATATATCGTGAACTTCTACCCAAAATGATGAGCGCTAAGGCTGTTAAGATCGAATGCAAAAGTTACCGCAAACCTAAGCCTTATGCGCCTTTTTATATGCGCAGGCTAAGGTTTGCGTAAAGGCTTTCAGCCAGATATGGGCCTCACATCTTGGCCCCATATCCTTTATACCCTAATAAATACAAACATTAATTACATAAGATATAATAAAAGCTAAGCTATTACATGATATCGGACAAACTTGATTCACAACAGAATATTCTTCAACATTAAGTACCATCAGTAGTGTTGAGGGCCAACATTAAGTACAGAATATTCTTCAACATTAAGCTTGATATCAAATTTGATCACAAAATGGTACTGAAAAAAGTATAAAATTCTCCTAATTTCTCTACTACGTATTTTGGCTTATTACAAATTTAATCCGTAATATAAGTTATACAATTTTTATATAAGAAATCCAAGTTATAAATTTAAGATTAGTTTTTTTTTTCAATTACAATTTGTTGAAGTAATTTTTTTTTAAAATGTCCAATTGACCAAAGCACATTTTTAAGATTCATTGAGAACCTAACCTCAATATACTCTCAATTGGCTTAAAACTGTTTAAATTTTCAACAGAATTTACACAAGAAAATATTAAAGAAATCATTCATTATGCAAAGCTTAAATGAATGTAGAGATGATTATTCATCACACAGAAGCAACATCTTTAAAGCCAACGACATATGTGAGACCTATAGCACTATAGGTCACCTTCTGTCTTATCTTATCTATTGGTCATCTTTAGCTTTTAGATAATGCTTCTTATGAGGACAGTTACTGGTAGTCTGGTAGAGATAATAGCAGTCTACCTTAAAATGTTTGAAGCTAAAAATTACACTTATCAGTGATCGCTAAATTCAGGGGCGGACTCAGGAAAGTCATTTTGGGGGGGTGAAAATATTTTTGGGGGGGTTCAAAATACTTTTTGGAAGAGCAAAAATTATTTTTCGTATAGATATACACTAAAAAAAAATTCGTTGGGGGGGGGCGGTAGCCCCCCTGGGTCTCTACTACGGTCCGCCCATGTCGCTAATGAACCATCTAGCAAACTGGAAGTAGTAATTTAAATATGTTATAAAATGTTATATAATCAATCTTGATGTTTAAGAATGTTCGAAGCTAAATATTACACTTACCAGTGATTGCTAAACCATCTAGCAAACTGCAAGTAGTAATTTAAAGATGTTATAAAATGTTTTATAAAACATTTGATGCTTACTATTCTTAATAAGAAGTATGAAATGTTCAGAAAACGTATACATGCAGAGTATGGAATGTTCAATTTTCTTCGTTTACTTAATTTACTTTTGTTTAAAGTTAAAAAGATACATACCTTCTCTTAATCTCACCTACACCCATTGGAAATGAGTCAACTTTGACAACCATAGAAGTACTCTAATTTAAATTTATGGACTATCCGGGATAAATTGTATTTTCCAGAACAGAGTGTATCTAAAATGGAGTGTCCAATTCCATTCAAGTAGATGCTACAATTTAATCTGGAGAAGCTCTTGCTCGAGTGGAATTGTTTTTTTTTTGTGCAAGCGTTTGAAGGCGGACATGAAACTTGACTAAAGATCCATGTGATGGTAGATGTGAGTATAGACTTTTTATATAGGCAGCAATGAAATTCAAAAAGCCAAGGTTTATTATGTATCCTTTAATTGAAATGCATGCACATTGGACACCTAATCAAGCAGCTATCAAGATTGGAAGAGTTTTTAACTGAAGTATTCCACATTGAGAACATGTTCGGACTTCGGAGTCTAGAAGAATACTTCAAAATGGCCTCCAAGCCTCACTCCATATTTAATTGCATTAATTCTTGAACCTTGAGAAGACAATTAAGTAGTTTAAATTGTTTACACCTTGTCTGCATGTACTTCGAGAAGCACAACCTAGGGGAGAAAAATATATACTAGCTGCGTATAACTAAGAATACACATCTCGGTGAATCCAAAAGGCTAATGCAATTAAATGCTTCGAGAAGCACAACCTAGATTGAGAACATTATCATTAATCTGTATTTGCCAACATTGATTAAAAACATCATCGAATCATCCAAAGCACCGTTTAATTACCCACAGATGCTTCGGAATTGCTAAAATAGTTCTAGAATATTCAAGACCATCTATTTCTTAGGAACGTTTTTTCCCGTCCAACACCCCTTGTCCTCCCTCCTTGGGACTTTTGTGTTTTACTATATTATTATATAGATATAGATTATTCTATTACACACCTCCAAGCATACATCAAATTTGAAAGACGTATATACTTTATTCAACACATGTTTCTGATAAATCAATTCATAATTTCACTCTTTTGTAGTACCTAATGAGACTTAGGACACAATCAACAATTAGATGTTTGCCTTTTGAGGAAAAAATGTCCCTAGAAGACCCGTTGCAGCCTTTAATTGAAAACTAACATTGGAGATTTTAATTTGGAACAAACTTCAGTTCGATGCTATCTCATAAGAATTTGCATTTGTAATATGTGATTTTCTATGTCTTCTATTTGAAGTCTAAACTCATTAGTAATCAGATTAAGTTTCCAAATTACCCGATATCCAATAACAATTATTATTACTCAAGAAAATGGCATGAGTGTGAGAATAATGAGAAAACCGTGCTCCAATAGGAGCCCTGTCAGGTATATATATAATAAAATATCAGTTGACAAAATACATAAATATTCCTAATTAATATAAACTATTACACCCCCTCAAGCTGTGCGGGAGATACAACACGCAGGTTGTCCTTTAAAAATGAAATTGCTGACTAGATAAACTTTTAGTAAATATATCTGCTAGCTTGAGATGTGTAGGGACATACTGTACAACCAGATCACCATGAGCAACTCTCTCACGTACAAAATGATAATCAATGTGAATGTGCTTGCTGTGAGCATGTTGAACCGGATTAGCTGTCAGATATGATGCAGAAATATTATCACAGAGTAGTCGGACAGAATCACGAATAGGAATGCCGAGCTCAAAGAGACTGGTCGAATGTGTAGAGTGTCCTGCAGTGTATAAGCAATAGCTCGACATTCTGCCTCCGTGGACAACTTAGAAACAGTTGGTTGTTTCTTGGACTTCCAGGACACAAGATTAGGGCCCAAGAAAACAACAAATCCTATAGTGGAACGAGAACTGTCCCGACATCCTGTCCAATCAGCATCAGAATAGGCCAAAATACGAATGGGATAAGCAGAAGTCTGAAGCCATAATCCATGATCAATAGTAGCTTGTAAATAACGAAAAATGCGCTTGACAGCAAACATGTGAGTAGTGCGAGGGGCATGCATGAACTGAGACACTAAATGAACTGCATAAGTAATATCAGGTCTTGTCAAAGTTAAATACTGTAATGCACCTACCATACTACGATACTCAGTAGCATCAGCTAGGAGTTCACCATCTGTGACGGAGAGAGTTGTGCGCGTAGCAAGTGGTGTACGAACAGACTTGAGAGTGTGTAAGTGAAAACGAAGAAGAAGATCAGATACATATTTTTGCTGAGACAGGAAGACACCTTTAGAATTTTGAACAACTTGGACCCCCGAGAATTAATAGAGGTCACCCAGATCATTCATCGCAAAATGAGACGCAATACGACTAATAAAAGAAGACACAAGAGATGGAGAATTACCCCTGTAACGATAATATCATCCACATATAGCAATAAATAAATAACAGACTGACCCTGACGGTAAATAAACAAAGAATTATCAGACTTACTACACAAAAAATTATGAGTAAGAAGAAAACTACTAAAACGATGGAACCATGCCTGCGGGGCCTACTTAAGGCCATAGATGGCTTTGCGCAAACGACAAACATGATGAGGAAACTGAGGATGAATAAAACTCCGCGATTGACGCATATATACTTCTTCAGTAAGATGACCATGAAGAAATACATTTTTCACATCCAACTGACGCATAACCCACCCAAAAGAAATAGCTAGAGTAAGAACAATACGAACTGTGGTGGGCTTAACAACAGGACTAAATGTTTCAGAGAAATCAACCCTAGCCTACTGATTAAAACCTTGAGCAACCAAACGCGCTTTATGGCGCTCAATAGATCCATAAGAATGAAATTTAGTTTTATAGATCCACTTAGACCCAACCACATTCTTAGAGTTATCAAACGGAACTAAATCCCACGTATTATTGGAAATAAGAGCATTAAATTCCTCCGCCATAGCTTCACGCCAGACTGAATTCTTATGTGTCTCAGAAAAACAAGTAGGGTCTGCTGAAGTAACAACTATGTTTAACGTAAAAATTGATTGGCTAAAGGGTCAAATTGGTACATGAACTTACTTAAAGTGTTCAATTAGCCCCTTATATAGGAGGTTCTGATCGGCCGTCGCCAATTGGGGCGGTTCCTGGTGGAATTTTTTGATGCAATTTTTTGACCATCTTCTTCATTAAGTCTAGTTTACCCATACCAAATTTCAGCTAAAACTTCAACTGGGAAGGCAGTCAAATGATTTTTTGAAGATAACTGCGCAGTTAAACAGCGCATTACATTTCGGAAAATCATTTGAGTGTCTTCCCGATTTAATTTTTAGCTGAAATTTGATATGGGTAAACTAGCCTTAATGAAGAAGATGTTAAAA
Source organism: Cuscuta europaea (assembly GCA_945859875.1). Taxonomy (NCBI): domain Eukaryota; kingdom Viridiplantae; phylum Streptophyta; class Magnoliopsida; order Solanales; family Convolvulaceae; genus Cuscuta; species Cuscuta europaea. The sequence goes on from CAMAPE010000041.1 coordinate 5,327,130, forward strand.
AAATTCATCAAAAAATTCCATCGGGAACCGTCCCAATTGGTGACGGCCGGACAGAACCTCCTAAATAAGGGGCTAATTGAACACTTTAAGTTAGTTCATTTAACTATTTGTACCTTTGGCCAAATTGATTTAGGCTTTAAAATCCCCGATTTAGCCAATAAGGGACATATGGTGGACACATGTTAGTAAGGAAAAATTCAGCATTATTTGGAGAGGAAGATGACTCACATGAGGGAGAAGTGAGGCAGTTATAGGGAAAATTATTCTCAAAAAATCTAACATGACGACTGACATAAACTTTACCAGATTTAGGGTCAAGACAACGATACCCTTTATAGCCAGATGCGTAGCCAATAAAAACACAGTGAACTGAGCGGGCAGAAAGTTTGTTGGCAGAAGATGCAGAGATGTTTGGAAAGCAAGAACAGCCAAAAACACGCATAAAGGAATAATCAGGAGATTTTAAAAAAAGACGTTCATACGGAGAGGAACCACCAAGTAGAGGAGAGGGTAAACGGTTAATAATATATGCATCCGTAAATATGGCATCTACCCAAAAGTGACTAGGAATAGATGCTTCAAGGAGCATAGTCCGAGTGAGTTCTAGTAGATGCCGATGTTTACGTTCAGCGACCCCATTTTGTTGAGGCGTGTCGGGGCAGGATTTGCGAAAATATATGCCATGTTGATAAAAAAATTGTTGCATACTAAAATTAACAAATTCACCCCCTCCATCACTTTGAAAAATTTTAATTTTTGTGTTAAAATGATTTCCAACTAAAGCTTTAAAGGTTGTAAAATGATGAAAGACTTCAGCTTTGGTGTGCATGAGAAAAAGTCAAGTGTAGCGAGAAAAATCATCAATAAAACAAACATAATATTTAAAACCTAAATTAGATAGAATGGGAGATTGCCAAACATCAGAATGAATTAATTGCAAAGGCATAGTAGAATTATGACTAGCATCCGTAAAGGGTAAACGTTGAGATTTGCCTAAACGGCAAGAAATACAATCATGAGAAAAACTAGAGCTACTACAAATGTGTTTTTGACTATGCAACCTATGTAAAATAGAAGTGCCACAATGGCCTAATCTACGGTGCCAAACAGGTCCAGGCGAAGTAAGAGAGGACAAAGCGAGTGGAGGCTGGGAGTTGAGGCTGACTGGATAGACATGGCCATGACTAGGTGCTTGAAGAAGGACCTTCCTCGAAATTTTGTCCTTAACAAAAAAAAAGGATTTTTTGTCAAAAAATACAACACAGTTGTTATCAGCACAAAGTTTTTGAATAGATAATAAATTAAATTTTATGTGAGGCACATGAAAGACAGACTTCAACGTGAGTGGATGACTAGAAGAATTTAAATGAACATCCCCAATATCAACAATAGGAAGTTTAGACCCATTAGCTACACTAACTGAAAGTGGTCCAGTGTAAGGTAATTTATTAACTAAAATACCTTCCGAAGGAGTCATGTGAGCCGAAGCCCCAGAGTCAGGATACCATAAAGTAGCATTTGATTCACCATTATTTGAAGTCAGAAGGGCTGGAGCAGATGACTGACTAAAGTGAGACGGACAGTGAAGAGCGGAGTGACCTGCAGAGAAACAAATTTGACATACCACAGGTGGTGGAACATAACCAAGGATACCCTCACCTGATGGAAAACCTGCGGTGCTAGCGTGAGTATCATAAATAAAATAAGGATTAGTATTTAAAGTTGACAAAGCCGAATTACATGCAGAACCTGAAGTGTGTGGATTAGGAGGAAGCACCCCCTGAGGCGAAGCCTGCTGACCCTGTTGTCCGAAGCCGTACCCCGGCTGCCCTTGCTGCCCAACGAGGTATGGTTGTGCTCCGGCTGGCTGCTGCTGTCCGTAAGGAGCCAAAACAGGCTGCTGGCCGTACTGATGTGGTGGTCTTTATCCGAGACAGGGGAATTAATTGCAGGGCATCCACTAAATTCTTGATATCTCTCAAGTAGCTTTCCATAGATTGGGGTTCTTTCTTTTTCATGTTTGACAATAATTGTTTAAGTTCCATACACCAGGGTAAACTGGAAGACATGAACCTAGTCTGAAGTCTAGCCTATATATCAGCAGAATGTTTTAAGTCATGTACATCAACTAAAATATCCTGAGTCAAAGTAGCAAACAACCAACAACGAATTGTTTGATCTACTCGAAGCCAATAATAATATTCGGAATTTGGAACTTGACGATGTGCAAAATCAACAGAATACATAGGGGGTACCTGAATGGAACCATCAACAATGCCAAACAAACCTTGAGAGATCAAGAAAGACTCGAACTGAGTGCGGCAGGTGAGATAATCCTCTACTGCCTTCAATTTAATTGTCACAATTTGAGATACGGTAGTAATATGTGACACCGACTGTGCAAGAGCCGACATAGGAGAACTGAAACCAGCATCCTCTGGAGGCCGAATGATGCCTGGTGTGCCTGAGAAGGTGAAACCAAAGATTGGTGAAGCAGGTGGCAGAGGAGAAGATGCCGGGACTGGTGACCGAGGCATAGCCGGTGGTGCAGAGAACCGTGGAGGCAGAGAGGAAAACAGGGAGTAGCGTTCCGCCGGAGGGAAGAATGGTGGCGGCGGAAAACTGGCGTGCAGTGTGGACGTGAAGGGTTGCGGAAGTGGAGAACCATTCGCGCCTGGGAATTGAGTTGCAGGTAGGGAGGCGACAACGCCTGGCTCTGGAGCGAAAGATGGAACAGTGGATTCCGACGCCAGGGGTGAGGAGGCTGCGACGGAATTTGGTGCTTCGGAAGCCATGGCCGTGGATGATTGAGAGGAGATGTTCATCGCTGCGGCGATCGGTAAGGAAGGAGAAAAAATTAGGTTTGGGCTCTTGATACCATGTGAGAATAATGGGAAAATCGTGCTCCAATAGGAGCCCTGGCAGGTATATTTATAATAAAATATCAGTTGCCAAAATACATAAATATTCCTAATTGATACTCCCTCCGTCCCATATTTATCTTCGTAGTTCGGTTTACGATGTTTGACTGACGATAAAGCAACTTGATGCCTGTTCACACTCAGATTATTTTTAGTAAACTAAATTTATATATTCAGAAACTACATTAAACCCGCTACAAAGGCTGATCAAGAAAATTTAAGTTTGATAAAAATTTGATATATAAAATAAAAGTTTAAGAGTAATTTGAGTTGACCGTGTGAATAGTGACTATGAAGATAATTTTGGGACGGAGGGAGTATAAACTATTAATGAGTACTTGGGACATGCAATACATTGACTCCACCGTACCAAAAGTTTTGGCAATGCATGAATTTGAATTTGTAATTCTTTTGAACCACATATGTATAGAAGATCACTTGAAGTGAAGAAAATGAACTACGAAAATGATGAAGGTTATCTTTCCCCTGATTACCAATATAAGACAATAAAAGAACTACTTGAAAAAAATGAATTCTATTTGATGTTACAATGTTATAAATTATAACAAAAGAAGAGAAGAATATATTTTAAAAAGTGCACAGGATTTTGTGGTGTGTCTATGTTTCACTTTTCTATGATTAATTAATGTGTTCTCACATTTATTGGTGTGTTTTGTTGAGCATGTTACATAGCACAAACAAAGTAAGAGCGTCTATTTTTACTGCACTATTGAAATTCCTGAAGGATATTTTTGTAAAAAAAAAATTAACATGGAAAAAATCAAAAGGCTAATCTTCATCAAATCACATACTTAAGTTCCATAGAAGACCCTCTCAAGCGTATTAATTGAGAACAACTATTATTGTGGTTTGAAATTTTAGTTCAATAGAAGAAATATTTTCTATCTCAGAGAAAAGTTTCAACTTTGATTTACTTACTATTATGGTGCTTAAAATAACTTGTGTTTTTCATAACCATCACAATCTCCTAAGATGTTAGGCCAAGAAGAGAAGAAAACTTGAGTCATAATTTTCTTTCTTATCATTTCTACCACTACAAAAAAACATCCGATCTGTCACGAATTTTGCCACGAACGGTAGTTCAAAAAATCCGTGATAAATGATTTTTGTCACGGACCAAATCCGTGACATCAGGGACGTGACAAAATTGTTGTCACGGACACCGGTCCATGACACTCTTTGTCACGGATTTGTCACGGCCTCCGTCCGTGACAAAACACTTCATCGAAACTACATCGGCCCTTATCTGTCACGGCCACAGCCGTGACTAACTTTTTTTATTTTAAAAAAATTTAATTATTTGTCACGGAAATATCCGTGACACAGTTTTTGAAAATTTTAAAAAAAAGTTTTCGAAATAGGCTGGGCGGGTATTTGAAACGTGATGCGGAATTCAAAATTTTCACTTTGTCACAAAAATATCCGTGACAACATTTTTTGAAATTTTTTGAAAAATTTCGAAATAAGTTGGGCGGGTACTTTGAAAATTTTCGAAAATATTCAAAAAAATTTATCTTGTCACGGATAGAATCCATGACAAACGGTTTTATTTTTTTTAAATTACAGTATTTTTAGCGCTCTTTTAAATAAAAAAAATGCATTTATATTTTGTCACAAACCCGTCTGTGACAAACTTTTTATATTTTAAAAAACAAATTAAAATTTTGGCGCATTTTTTAATTTAAAATCATTAAAATTTTGGCGCATTTTAAAAATTTTATATTTAATAAAAATTGTTTATAATATATTAAACATTTTTCGCAAGTAACCAAACAAACATTATATAACAAAAATAATTAAAATTCGTACTGTAACCATAATTTAATAAACATTAAAATGTCAATAAACTAATTATTACAAACAGTCATGGTCATCATAAATAACATCATCATCATCATCATCATCATGAGAAGGTTCCGCGCGAGGTTCAGGTTACCTGCCGTGGCCACGGCTGCCGCCACGATAGCTGCCTCGACTGCCACCACGACTGCCAGCTCGGCTGCGGCCACGGTTTGCTTGTCCTCCCAGAGTCAGGGATGGAGTATCATAATATGCATATGGAAAATTGTTGGAGAGATGGCTATAATTAGCAAAACCCCTACTGCCCATATTGCCCATGAAGGGAATTTGTGGGGTAGTCTCGGGGTGCTGTATGTGCATGGATGGGGGATAGGTGACGTTGAAAATATGCATTTGGCGTTCCATCTCTTCCAACCTTTCTCTAGTTCTTCTTGCCTCTTCATCCCGTATCCGAGCCTTTTCATCCCGCCTTCGAGCCTCTGCATCACGTTCCTCCAATTGATTCTCGAGGCGGGTAACCCGATCATCATACACCGAATTAGAAGATGAGCTAGCTCCTTTGGAGTTCTCCAGGATCCGTAAACCTTCAGAACCCATAAGCGGCACCCGGCCCTTGTAAACTCCGGTTGCCGCTAAGATGGCCTCATCATCTTGACCTTCAGAAAGGTGGGGAGGTGGCGTTCCAGCACCCTTCTTTGTCCAACAATGTATCATGAGTTTCCATGGTGTGACCCTTTTTTCATGGGTCCACATCCTTCCTACATGAATTTCAAAGTTATTTAAAAAAATATATACATCAGGGAATGTAATGGAAATAATTTTAATTAATTAGAGTTTACGAGATCTTTTTTATGTTGACTTTGGGGTTTGCGGCTCCCGTGCCATTGTACTTCCTTGGCTTTTTCCGAGTTCCGATTTGCCTTGGCTGCTTCGCTTCTCATCAAAAATACGGGATCCGTGGCCCAATGTCGGCAAAGCATCTCTCACACATCATCGCCAAGGAATCTTGGCTTTCGACCGGAAGACCGGGCAGTCCTAAAGGTGAGTCTCAACCACCCCGAGATCCTAGAATTATATTCTTTGAGAATAGCTACGTCTAGGGCTGGATGCCATCGATGGGAGGCCTTCATTGAAAACATTGATATATCATTTGTTAAATTTAAGTTATTAAAATGTAACAAAAAATATTTATTTTTACCTTGAACAACCGCCACCAAAGTTCACGAGTGGCCGCTGGAACTTCGCCGTAATTCGACCAAGGCCCCGTGAAATGACCACAAACAATACTCTTGATTTTATTTAACACCTCAGGATCACTTCAAAAAAATTGATAATTGATAAAAACAATTGTAATAATTCTTAGATGTATCGATTATACTGTTTTATATTAGAAAGTGTTAGTTTTTAATTACCTATGAATTGATTGAGGTGTCACCTCAAGCAAACCGGGATTGAGGCGTTCTTCATGAGTCGGGGGGGGGGGGGGGGGGGGGGGGGCATATATTGCACGAGATGGAGGAGGTGCATGGGAGGTTGATGCCCCATCCTCATGCACGCCCATATGCGCTTCTTATTGTTGGGAGGGAGGAGTTTGGACGTGTCCGTCATTAGCGTGTCCCTCATCGGCATTGATATGATGATCCGCGTTTGAGGCTCATCATGAATTCTGGCGACCACGATGAGAAGAGGTGGAACGACGATGTTCGTGCTCACTCATTGAGGTGGAACGATGACGTTCGCGCTCACTCATCTAAAATTATTGGGAAATAATATATAGAACATATTAAACTTTAGTTTAATATGAGGGGTCGAATGAGTTTTTTGTATGATTTTTATGTTATGGAGTTTACTTGTGTTATGTATTATTTTATCAAACCATATAAAATCAATTTATCAAACTTTTTATATTTAGTTATTTTATAGTAAACTAATAAAATCAGTTTTTTCATATTAATTTATAAAACTTATAAAATCAGTTTATTGTTAATTTAAAAAATAAATGATTAACTTCTTGTATTTTTGCATTAATATATAAAAAAACAGTTTATTGTGTTTTTGTGTGGTATACCGGTTTAAACTTATAAAATCAGTTTTTTCATATTTATTTATCAAACTTCAAAAATCAGTTTTTTGCATTAATTTAAAACAATACAGTTTATTAACGCCTTGTATTTTGTATTAATTTATAAAACAGTTTTCTGAGTTTTTTGAGTTTTTGTATCAATTTATAAAAAACAGTTTATTATTTTATAAAAAAACAGTTTATTTATATTGAACTTATAAAATCGGTTTTTTCATGAAACTTATGAAATCAGATTTTTGTATTATATTAAAAGAAACAGTTCATTAGCTTCTTGTATTTTATATCAATTTATAAAAAACAGATATTGAGTTTTTTTATTTCTGTTTTAATCTATAAAAAACAGTTTTTTAATTAATAAAAAACAGTTTAGTTCATATTACACTTGTAAAATCAGTTTTTTCGTATTTATTTATCAAACTTATAAAATCAGTTTTTGTATTAATTTAAAAAAATAGTTTATAATGTCCGAAATTAGTTAAAAATCGGTTTTATCAAGTTTTATAAACAATAGTTAACCATAGTTTATAATATCCGAAAAAAACAGTTAAAATTTTTTTAATTAACAGTTTCATGGATTTTGTTGGATTAGACATGTTTACTTTTTTGAAAGTCTAACATGAGGGGGACGAAAATTTGTAGAGTTGGAATTAATATTCCTAATAAATGTCCGAAATTAACAAGAACATATACATATTCAAGAAATAGAGCATAGTTTTTCAAGAAATACAGCATAATTTGAGTATATAAAAATATCAAAGACGGCAAAATAAAACATTTACCATGTTTACAATGATTTCATTACAAAAATATGCATTTAAATATAAAATTATATAAACAAAAAAATAAATTGAATGATTAAACATATAAACAAGTTATGAAACAATAAATCTAGGGCATGCATTTTCAAATTAAGAGAGAGAACATGCATATGAGTATATAATCATATAAACACATAAAAAAAATGAATGTATATGAACATATAAACAAATCATTGAACAATAAATATTTTGAGCATGCATTTTCAAAGAATTAGAACATGCATTTGAGTGTATAATATTACAAACGAAAGCATTTTAAATCATTTACAATCATTTAAGTACAATGAAATATTTGAGTATGTAAGCATATAAACATATTGAACGTATATGAGCATATAAACATATAAACATATTGAATGTATAGGAACATATAAACATATAAACATTAAATTAAACAATATTAATAAAAACATGCATTTTTTGGCATTTTAAAACATTTATAATAAAATATATGGATATTAAAGAGTTCGAAACATAACCTTGATTAAGGAGAAGACGGCGTGAAATGGAGAGGAGTGGCGGCTTCGACGGCTTAGACGGCGAAGGACGGCGGCAGAAGGTGGAGATGGACTGCGGTGGAGGGCTGTGTGCGGCACTGGTCGTTGTGTAAGAGTGAAGGGAGAAGTGTTGTCGTTGTGTAAGAGTGAAGGGAAATATAGGGTTTGGGAGTGTAATGAAAAAAAACGGCGAAGTGTTGTTTATATATTAGCGGTTGTCACGGACCAAGCCGTGACAAAGTCCGTGACAAAGCATATTCGAAATTTGAATTTTGAATTTGTCACGTATTTTTCCGTGACAAATCCCATCGGAAGTCGAGTAGTCAGGGACGGCAGTCGAGGCGTCAGGGACGGCAGTCGAGGCGTCAGTTGGCGGAGTTGACCGGATTTGTCACGGATCAATCTGTGACAAAAGGTTCCAGAGAATAATTTAAAGTTGAATCAGGGTCGGCAGTCGAGGCGTTAGATTCTTTTATTGTCACGGGCATATCCGTGACAAATATAAGTATAAATATGTGTTTCGAGGCCCAATTTTTAGGTGCAAAAAAATGGCTAATCCAGAACCAGATGTTTGGAAGTTGATAAGGAAGTCTACAACGATTAAAACATGTTACACAATTGATGCGGCCTGCAAATGCAGAAGCAGTTCAAAAAAACCGTGAGCTGATGGGTACACCGCTTGAAAGCTTTGGCGACATTGTAGACTTTGAATCAGACTCATACAACGTTTCACAAGGGAAAAACTTGTGTAGGACACTTTTTCGTGCGGAACAATGTTCGGAGTATATGATACCTATAAATGCGGAAGCTACTTGATAGGCCTCTAGATGAAAGCTTTGACGCTAATGAATAATTTATGTGTATTTGTTTATCTGTAATGTTAGTTGTTAAATGTAATAAATGATAAAAGATTGTGTGTTTTCTACTTAGTTTTTAAATTTAATAAATAAATTCATGTTCTTGTTTATTAAATTTCGAATTATTAAAATTTTCTAATGTTAAAAAACTAATAACAAATAATGTTAAAAAATTGGAATGATTAAAATTTATATAATTTTTAATTTTCAAATTACTAAATTAATTTTAAATTTTCGAATTTATAATAATGAACCACTAATTTTCGATTGAATAATGTTAAAAACTTAATTTTATTAATTAATTAATCGCTATTTTACAATATAATATGGAATAATTATTTTGTTTAGAAATTACAGTTGCGAATTTCATACCTAGCTATCTTGGAATAATATAATGATGATGAAAGAAAGTAAAAAATTCAAATTAAAATAGTTCAATTAAAAGTAATTACATTGGTTGTTAACTATACAATTAATCGCTATCAGAATCAGTATTTTCTTGATAGATAACTTCTTCTGTATCTTCATCATCATATATCCATTCTTCTTCTTCCTCCTGGTCATCGTGCAGTTGTTGTATATACAATTCTTCAATTTCGCGCTCATTTTGAGGTATAGGGGGTGGAAGGTTTTTTTCAGGTATGACTTCAACATCTCCGCCATTTGGGTCACTTAACTGAATGTTATGGTTGACCGTGTCAGCAATAGGCGAAGGTTGGAAAAAATCTTGCTAAAAAGCATCAAAGTCAATATCCTTGTGTTGAGTCTGTGTTACAATTTTGCTCGGACGAATATTAATGACACACACCCAAGGATTTCGTGTGCGCCTGGTTGAAGGATACTCTGCATAATAAACCTGGGCTGCTTGTTGAGTGAGTATAAAAGGCTCATTTTTCCGGTACACACGAGAGTGGTTGACGTCAATTATATTATACTTTGATTTTTTTCTCACACCACGTGTAGGATCGACCCATGTGCAACGGAACAAAACGCATGTCAATTCTTGCAAACCAGAAGGCATTTGAAGTTCGAGAATCTCATGCAAGAAACCAAAAAAATTAGTTTCCGAGTTATCAGAACCGATGGTCAGGACACATAACCCGTTGTTCATTGTTGGTCGGTCTTCTCCATATTTGACTGTGTGATACGTATAACCATTTATCACATAAGAATGCCATACCTTTGCATAGGAAGAAGGGCCTCACGATAATGATACTAACAGAGGGTCGTCAATCCCACGACCCCTGATCTGCAAATTAAAACATGATAACATTAGGTAATGATTAAAAATTATTAGCTAATAGTATATATAATGTGTGTGTGTGTGTGTGTGTATATATATATATATATATATATACACACCTGCTGTTGGTACCATACTGCAAAGTCATAGTCCACCATTGCATCAATTGCATCATCAGGAAATGCTGATAAACACGCTCTAAATTCACTGTGAATTCAAACACAAAGATATTATTATAACACTCTAATTATTAAAAATTATTAGCTATATTACAAATATAACTACCAATTCAACTTACTTATAAATTGGTAAGATTTCTGGACAATTCATGAGGATGTAAGTATGTGCAATTTTAAATTTTCCACCCACGATGTAACGGTAAGTCGCAGCTCCTTTACCTCTACCTGGGTAGTTGAAAATAGAAACTACTTTGTCATATGAATCCTCGCCAATGTCATCGTTCCGAACAAGTCTCTTTCTTTTAGTGATGACTTCACGCTCAAAATAAAAAGATGAAAACGTTGAGGTTTCTTGTTGAATATATGCTTGACAAATTGAAGCCTCAATGTGTGCCTTGTTGGTCGCTTTCTTTTTCAACTCTCCCAGAAATATGTCATGCAAAATAAAATTTGTAAACAAAAAAATGTTCTTATTAAACAAATCATCGTTTATAAATGAAATTGTGACTAACCTTTCAAATCTGTACATCCAACGATAGAAGACGGGCCCTCCATTCAAAGCCTCATACAGAAGATGTATTAGAAGATGTTCCATTACATCAAAAAATGATGAGGGCAATATTTTTTCCAAATTACACATCATAATGGGAACATTGTCTTCTAGTCTCCTGAGGGATTCGGCATCCAAAATGGTGGAACATATCGACTAAAACAATTGACTGATTTTGGTAATACAGCCCCAGACGTCTGCAGGAAATATCTCTTTCAGTGCAATCGGCAGAAGCCGTTGCATGATTACATGAGCATCATGAGTTTTCATGCTCGACATCATTGTTTGTTTGTCCAGGTCCACGCATCTTAACAGGTTAGAGCAATAGGCATCTGGAAAGTTTAGAGACACAAGCCACTCTAATATTGATTCCCTTTGTGGGTCTGTGAGTTGGTAGACTGCTCTTGGAGTTTTTTTACCCACATATTATAGATCGACGGCGAGTTCGGGTCTGTCGCACCAAATTGTCATGTCTTTTCTAGATGCAAGACCGTCTTTGGTTTTGTGGGTAAAATCCATAACCGTGTTAAATATATTTTCAAAGACGTTCTTCTCAACGTGCATGACATCTAAATTGTTACGAATGAGGTCTTTTCAATATGGCAACTCCCAAAACATACTCCTCTTTGTCCACTTATGGGTATCACAATATCCATTTGGCTCCCCGTATGGTTGCTGCACAGCCGTAGGAAAACGTCGAACCTGGTTAAAAACTTGTTCGCCTGTAAGTCTCGGAGGTGGGGGTATCGTACCACTCTTCCGGTAATAAAAGACTTCTTGTCCTTTCGATATCGATGATTCATAGGCAGGAACTTGCGGTGACAATCAAAGTAACTTGGTTTCCTGCTAAATTTTAGCCAATTGGCATCTGATTTCTCCATACATATTGGACATCCCATAAGACCGCGTGTGCTCCATCCTGAAAGCATACCATAGGTAGGGAAGTCGCTAATGGTCCAAATGATGGCAGCTTTCATGATAAACATTTCATCTCTTAAAACATCATAAGTTGGTGTCCCAATGGCCCAAAGTTCTTTCATCTCCTCGATCAGAGATTGAAGATAGATGTCTATCCTTTTTTGAAGATCCGAGGGACCTGGACAAATTAAAGTCAAAAAGATGAAATGACTTTTCATGCACATGTCGGGAGGAAGATTATAAGGAGTTAGCATGACTGGCCAACATGAAAATTTCATCCCAAACTTTCTGCAGCAAATCCGTCTGAACACAATCCCAGTCGCACATTCCGTGGCTCCATTGCAAACTGAGGATGACAACGGTCAAAGTGTCTCCAAGCTTCACAGTCGGAAGGGTGAGACATCAAACCCTCTTTGGTTTCGTGCTCAACATGCCGCGTCATGTGTTTCGCAGTAGCATTTGAAGCATACATCCTCTTCAGGCGTGGAGCTAGAGGGAGGTAAAACAATTTAGACAATGCAGACCTTTTTTGTGGTTTTTTTCATCTTTGAGGAACAAGCTTGTATCTCTCTACACCACAGAACTTGCAGCTCTCAAGCGCCACATCATCCTTCCAGAACAACATACATCCTTCTGGGCACACATCAATTTCTATACAAGGAAGCTCCAACTGAGACATTAATTGTTTCAATTTGTAATATGAATCAGGAAGATTATGGTCATGCGGTAGCATTCCTCCAAATGACTGCAATAACCTTGACATGCATGATTCAGGGAGACTGTATTCAGATTTAATGTTCATCAACTCTGTAATGGCGGATAGCTAAGAGTATCCCTCACAATCAGCATACAGTGGCTGATCAGCAGCTTTTAAAACATCTTGAAATATCTCAGCTAAGTCTTTAATATGAGGAACATGAGAATTCGGATACTCATCCGCATCAGGTTGATAAAAGGTCGGATCTTCATCTGCATCTGATTGATACGAGGTCGAAGCTTCGGGAAGATCGTTAAATGGTTGTGGGGGGTTAAACTGGGTCGTTGAAGCACCGTATACATCATATGCCATTCTTTGCTCCCACTTCATTTGATCATAGTCTCCCCACCCACTCATTTCGGTAGGGACGTTACGAGATGAACTTACTCTTTGTGGTAAAAGTGATGGATCGAAAGGTTCGCCATGAGAAGTCCAATTATAATAATTGGCAACGAAACCTTTTTCGTACAAATCCCACACAACTTGGTCGACATCTTTAAATTCGAAATTTTTACACTTTGTACATGGACATCTGATTTTATCGTCATCCATATAATTCCCGTTCTTGTGTAAATTTAATAAAATCTTCAACACCATTTAAAAATTCACTGCGTATTCCATAGTTATCGCGATGTTTTTGATACATCCAACTTCTGTTTTATCTATACATTATGCATGTATATTATAATCAAAATATTATATTAAGTACATTAAGTAACGTTCAATTAATATTATTAATTAACTAAAAGCAGTACATTTGTGGCATTAATAATTTGAATTACCTAACTTTTCAATCATGACTAATTCATATTTAGAAACATTAATATGTTAAATTTCACTCAAGTTCACTATTAATATTATTAATTAACTAAAATCAATACGTTAATGGCCGGCATTACTGATTTACTAATTAACTAAAGTTCACTAGTAACATTAATATATTAGAATTTGTTAATTAACTAACGTTCAATTAAAATTACTAATTAACTAATAGTTCACTAAAATTAACTAACGTTCAATTAAAATTACTAATTAACTAATAGTAATACGTTAATGGCATTAATCGTTTCAATTATTAACTAATTCACAATATTAGAATTTGTGCACCAAATACACTAAATTATTACGTTAATGGCATTTATTCACAATACTAAAATTATGAAAATCTAATAGTACACATTAAATAATTAACTAACATTTAATACTAATTAAAGTTATTACGTTAATGGCATTTATTCACATCACTAAAGTTCACTAATTTAACTTATTACTTAATTTCCATTTACTTAATATTGTTAAATATCATTAATTCACAATAATATATAATTCACACTTAACTAATAAAGTTTCAATCCTAACTTAAATCACTACAAATCCTAAATTATGCATTAACAATAACTATTGCTAATAAACAAACCTAATCATCATTGGTTATAAACCCATTTCAATTAACTAATATTTAAATTTAACTAATATTATCAATTCAAATTCTAAACCCATTTCAAATAACTAATATTTACATTTAACTAATATTGTTGAATATTAGTCATGGAACTAAATTAATTAAAGTTCACTAATTTAACTTTGTTAATTTACATTTAACTAATATTGTTAAATATCATTATTTCACAATAATAATTCACACTAAACTAATAAAGTTTCAATCCTAACTTAAATCACTACAAATCCTAAATTAAGCATTAACAATAATTGCTAATAAACAAACCTAATCATTGGTGATATAAACCCATTTCAACTAACTAATAATATTATATTGTTAATAATATGAAAATTAACATGACCTCACTAAATTACGTTAAAATTACGTTAATAGTTTAAATAAATTAACAACTAATTAACCTCACTAATAATTTACTACATAATTAAAAGAAATTAGTTAAAATGACATACCTTGTCTCCATAAACAGGAAAAATGATGAACTGACAGATTACATCCTTCAATCTTTAAATCGATACTACATCACTCGAATCTATGAATTTTTGAACTGATAAGTGTTGTTCTTACAACTCTAATGGACGACGTTGGGATATATAAAAAACTTTGTTACGGAGTTGTCACGGAGTTGTCACGGATTTATCCGTGACAAACCCTTTTCTGTACCGTATTATTAAAGGTTACCGGTGGAATATCATTAATTAAGGTTTGTCACGGATTTTATCACGGATTCGTCTGTGACAAACTTTTTTTGAATTATGTCACGGTTTTTGTCACGGATCAGTTCGTGACAAATGCCCGAGAGTAAAAAATGTTTTGGTCGGAGTAAAAAGCCGGTCACCGGAGTAAATTTGTCACGGAACAAAGCCGTGACAAAGAATTCGTGACAAAACGTATTCGTGACAAATCCCATTTTTCTGTGATAAAGCTCGTGACAACTTTGTCACGACCGTAATCCGTGACAAAAATCCGTGACAACATGGATGTTTTTATTAGTGTACGTTAAAAATCATAGTCCCAGGAGTTGAAAAATTAATTGAACCAATAAATGCATTTTTTCTCTTCTTTGCTATCATTGTTTCAAAGAAGATTAGTTGTAACATTATTTTGAATTAAATCATTAATAATAGTGTGTTATAAGTGGTGCAATGATGGTAGATATTTGTAACAATTTGCGTTACAAGAGCCACCTTGATGGTAGATGACTATGTATATTGCTCCACGATCCTCCCACTCTTTCAAAGGCATAAGGCTCAAAGCTCACATAAAGTATATACACCATCTAGACAGTGAGGAGTGAAGTGGGAGATGGTAAGGTTTTCCGGTGTTCTTCTGTGTTCAACCGTTCAACAATAATATGGTTGGAGGTTAGCGATCCTATTATTTCCGCTGCATTGATATGATTTAGTCTAACATAACTCGCATAGAGAGAAAAAAGTAGAGGGAAAAATTTATATTTTTCCTCTAGCCATGATTGTAGTTCAAAAACATATCGCAAGAAGAAGAGGAGACAAATGTAAGAAGTGAATTTTATCCTCTTGTTACCATATCTGAATTGAAAATCGTAGCCATAGAAGAAAATAAAATAACTCAAAAGTTTATGGAAACTCAGTTATCTGAATTCTAATGCTTAACCTGAGGAGGAACGCATTGGAAACCTCGCATAAAAACAATACTCATAAAAAGTAAACAAAATCATATAAGTGCCCTCTATGTTCCAAAATTTGTGCTATTAGAATTTTTTTACACAAAAAAGAAGTTGAGACCCCAGTCACTAATGATATATTGAACCCCTTAGATTTAGTCTAAAAACCAATTTTCTTTTAAAAAAAACTCGGCTTTTAGGATGTTTTTACTTGGACTGTAATTTGCTGGTCTGGTCTGAACTGGTCTGGTCTGATCTTGTCTGGTTTCTTTGTATTTTTATAACTATCCAAGTCTGGTCTGGTCTGGTCTGAATTGGTCTGGTCTGATCTGGTTTGGTCTGGTCTGGGACAAATTACAGTCCAAGTAAAAACATTCTTAGTACTTTGTGAAGTTAAGATAGACACTTGGATATGGTGAAGGTAAAATATAAGGTACACCCGGCTATACCGTGTCACTTGATACAGCCATATCAAACATTTAGGGAATGTTATTAATGTATTATTCTCCCTTCCATGTACAAGAGAGCTCCTATATATATATACATGAGGTTAAAATAAGAGCCCTTGGCCCAATTATGTACTTAGTAATCTAACCATCTAATACAAGCCCATATAATATAATCTAATACCCCCCCTCAAGTTGGAGCATGGGGATTAAAAATGCCCAACTTGCCAAGAAGGAAATGGAATTGTCGCTGACCGAGAGCCTTGGTGAAAATGTCAGCTAGTTGGTCATGGGTAGAAACATGATGAGCAGTAAGAGTGCCATCCTGAATGGCGTCACGAACATAGTGACAGTCGACCTCAATATGTTTGGTGCGTTCGTGGAACACGAGATTATGCGCGATGTGGAGTGCAGAACGACTATCACACCGTAGAGATATAGGTCGTGAATGTGTCACCCCGAGAGACATTAAAAGACTTTTGAGCCATTTTAATTCCGAAGTGATTGCTGCCATAGAACGATACTCAGCTTTTGTAGAAGAACGAGATACTGTATGTTGTTTCTTTGTTTTCCAGGACACTGGAGAATTCCCAAAGAAAATAATCCATCCTGTGAGAGAGCGTCGAGTGAGAGGACAACTTGCCCAGTCGGAGTCGCACCAGCCAGTGAGCTGCAAGTCGGAAGAAGCAGATAGTATAATACCCTGGCCTGGGGAACCCTTCAGGTAGCGAATGACTCGTAGGGCAGCTTGCCAATGTTCTTGTCGGGGTGTCTGCATAAACTGAGAGAGAATGTGAACAGCATAAGCCAGATCAGGCCGGGTGAAAGAGAGATAGATAAGGCGGCCAACTAGCCGTCGGTATGACTCGGGGTTAGGAAGTAGGTCCCCCGTAGCTAAGGCTAGCGAATGATTCTGTTCTATAGGAAAGAGCACTAGTTTGGCACCCAAGAGACCGGCTTCAGAAATAATATCTAGAGTGTATTTGCGTTGACATAGAAATAACCCCTCCGGACTGCGGGCCACCTCAATGCCAAGAAAATATTTGAGAGGTCCCAAATCTTTCATATGGAAGCACGTATGAAGATAGCTCTTAAAGCGTGATAGTGCCGCAGAATTATTCCCGGCAATAATTAAGTCATCGACATAAATGAGGACGTGTAAGGAGATATCATCCTTATGATATGTGAACAAAGAGTAATCAGAGTACGACTGCCTGAAACCATAGGTCCGCAAAGAACTAGTCAGTTTTGCAAACCAACATCGGGGTGCTTGACGTAAACCATAAAGAGATTTGCGGAGGCGGCACACTTGGTCAGGCCGAGACGGGTAAAATCCTGGCGGAGGTTTCATGTAGACCTCTTCAGCCAAATCACCATGGAGAAAGGCGTTGTGGACGTCCATTTGATGTAATTCCCAATTTTTAGCAGCAGCGAGTGCAAGTAAAACCCGAACCGTAACCATTTTTGCTACTGGTGCAAAAGTGTCTGTGTAATCAATGCCCTCTCTCTGGTGATTGCCAAGAACCACGAGTCTCGCCTTAAGGCGTTCTACTGTGTCATTTGAATGATATTTGACTTTGTAAACCCATTTGCAACCAAGAGCCGTTTTACCTGACGGGAGCTGGGCCATATCCCAAGTATGGTTACTCTCAAGAGCACGAATTTCGCTCTCCATGGCTGCCTTCCAACCGGGATCAGTCATAGCTTCGCGGAAAGAACGCGGTTCATTGCCTGCAAGAATTGCTCCGAGAAACACACGATGACAGGCAGAAAATTTGTCATAATTCACATAATGAGCTATAGAGTAGGGCGTACCTGAGGAACCGAGAGGAGAAGATGTCGACGGAGATGGGCTCAATTTCCGTACATGATGTGTGACAAAGTCCCGCAATAAAACCGAAGTGCGTTTGGAACGCATACCTCGGCCAAGAGTGTGTTCTGCAAGTGAGGATTCGGCAGTAGGAGAAGATGATGACTCAGAAAGTTCCACGGCATTATCCGCCGAAGCTGGAGTATCCATAGGCTCCTCGTGAAGAACGATAGTCGTATCTGTGGGGTCACATGATGCCGAGGGGGGTGGCTGAGCAAAAAGAAATTCCTGTTCATGAAATTGAACGTCCCGAGAAACAAAGATATCGCCAGTATCATAGTCATATAATTTCCACCCCTTTTTCTGGGACGGATATCCAACAAACACGCACTTCCGACTCCGAGGAGCAAACTTATCCCCTCGGGCCTGCAAGTTATGAGCGAAGCTCAAACATCCAAAGACTCGCAAATGACCAAAATCAGGAGCACGCCCAAAAAGAATTTCATAGGGAGTTTTTCCCCCCAAAATACCCGATGGAGTGCGATTGATAATGTAAGTCGCGGTCAGAACACACTCACCCCATAAAAACAACGGAACATTAGCTTGAAACATAAGAGCCCGAGCCACATTTAAAATGTGACGATGCTTACGCTCCACGCGGCCATTTTGCTGAGGTGTATGAACACAAGAGGTTTGAAATAAAATGCCACGTTCCTCAAAATAAGATAACATACACCGAAACTCTGTGCCATTGTCACTACGAATAATTTTGACAGGCACATCAAACTGTTTTTCAACCATACTGATAAATGCCAGAAAAAAACGATATACTTCTTTCTTATCCCGCAACAAATATACCCACACAGCACGAGAATGATCATCAACCAAGGTTAAGAAATAAATAGCATCACATGTGGAAGGAGTCTTATATGGCCCCCATAGATCACAATGAATTAATTCCAAAATTCGAGTAGCTTTATTATGACTAACAGGAAAAGAATCACGAGCATGCTTGGCCTGCGGACATACCTCGCAGGCTTTATTCAAAAGTTTCGTAGAAAAACTAGTAAATGGAAATAATTTAAGGACACGTTCAGACGGATGACCAAGACGACGATGCCATAGTGCAAAATCAGATATATCAGACTGCCGAACAACATGAAGAGCCGGAATTCCTCGGAAATAAAAGAGCCCATCTCGTCTTTCACCTGCTCCAATCAGGCTCCTCGAGTGTAGGTCCTGTATAGCACAAAAGGAATCAGTGAAAGTGACAATACATTTAGACTGATCAATTAATTGAGATACGGATATCAAATGACAATTTAATCCAGGAACAAAAAGAACATGGTCCAAAGTGAGCATTTTAGAGAGGAAAACCCGTCCTTCTAAAATGGCTGCAACAGTCCGCCCATCCGGTAACCCAACCGGACATGAATTAATCCGAGTACGCTGAGTAAGACAGGATAAATCACCCGTGACGTGGTGAGACGCCCCGGTGTCAATAATCCATGGTAAAGAAGTACACGTACCCGACATGCGATCACATGAGGTAGGCTCAATGTGAATTAAATTCAAAAGAGCTTGAACCTGTTCTTTGGTTAAATTATTCAAACTAGACACATCACCGTCTCCGGAGGAGCTGCCCACTGCCGAACCAGCCATAGATGAGGACACGACATTAGTACGCACCCCCCTCCACGACCAGCAGCAACACCCTTGTTCCGATTCTTTTCTTCCCACCAGTCTGGGTATCCGTGTAGTTTAAAGCAATTTCCGATTTCATGGCCCTTCTTCTTGCAGTGAGTGCAGACGGTCTTGGTGTTGCGGTCATCTCGTTCCTGCCGTCCCTGGGACATACGGTCGCGCCCAGTGTTGACGGCAAAGGCCTGGACATCTTCCATCGCAGGCTGCTTCCCACGTGCCACCGCACGGGAGTTCTCTTCCTGGACAAAGGCTTGATGTGCGGCGTTGAGATCAGGCAGAGGATCACGAGACAGCAAATTGGACCTCACTGTTCCGTACAAGTCGTCGTCGATTCCAATCAAGAACTGGTGGAGGCGTTCCTCGTCGCGGTCTTTAGCAAATCTGTCAGCTACTCTACACGTGCACATCCCGCACGAACAAGTGTGCAGTGGTTTGAGTCTCTCCAGTTCATCAAACAGTCCCATCAACATGGTGTAATACATGTCCACCGTCATGGATTTGGTCTGCCGAGCGCCTGTAATTGAAGCCCGAAGTTGTTGTATCCTCGGTCCGTTTGCCACGCTGTAGCGGTTCTCCAAGTAAACCCAGAGTGACCTCGCTTCATCGTGGAAGGGAATGGATGCCGCCACCACCGGGTCCATACTCCGCAGCAGCCATGACACGATCATAGGGTTGACCGTGTCCCAATCGAGCAGTTCCCTCGCCGCCGTCGGTTTCTTCACGGAACCATCCACGAAGCCGAACTTCCGGCGTGCCTTCAAGGAGAGGGTTATCGCCCGAGACCAACCAACGTAATTATCCCCCTTGAAAACGACATGGGTGATAATATTACCCGGTTGATCACCGGATGCAAGGTAATAAGGTGAAGAGGAATCAGCCATCGCCGGAGAAGAAGAGCTGCAGACGCGCTGGCGCTGCTACACCTTCGTTCGGCCGAGTTCTTCCGCGAGGGGTCGACTGCGCAGGTTTATCGTATTACTGAGGCTCTGATACCATATCAAACATTTAGGGAATGTTATTAATGTATTATTCTCCCTTCCATGTACAAGAGAGCTCCTATATATATATACATGAGGTTAAAATAAGAGCCCTTGGCCCAATTATGTACTTAGTAATCTAACCATCTAATACAAGCCCATATAATATAATCTAATAAGCCATGTATTTTTGTAATTAGTGACAATCCAAGGGCTATTAATTAAGGAGAAAGAGATATGCTTTCTTTGTCTTCCGACTTCCGTTGCTTCTTCCCGGAGCTTTTGATCTTCGCATTTGTTCTTCAAACTTTCTTTATCTTCTTTCGTTGCTTCTTCTCGTTTTTTCCTTTTCTTTTTGTTGCTTATATTTTTTCTTTTTATCTTTTCTTTTAATTTTGAAATTCAATTTTCCTAACATTAATTTCTTTTTTCTTCTATCTTTTCCTTTAATTTTGAACTTTAAAATTTCTAACTTTGTTTTTTCTTTTTCTTTTTTCTGCTTCCGTTTTTTTTATACGGAGTATATGCCTTGTCTCTGCTCCTCTAATTTTGATATCCTATTTCTTTTTTCTTTTATATATTTCTTTTAATATTAAATTACTATGTTTTTCATTACTATATTTGTCATTATATGTGCACAAATGATCATTTGAACACATTAGAGAATTTAAACAAGCTTTTTAATTTTTCAATTCTCATTTTATACGCTCTGTGCATTCATCTAGTACTGTTTTTATGCTCATTTTAAAATGTCATATTAATGCATATTTCAAAAGTATCATATTAGATTCGCATAAGAGTTCGATTGTATACATGAGAACGGAAATTATGATACTCAGTTGCATGCTTCTGATATACTCAACAAAAGTGGTTTGATGTACAATAAAAATGCGTTGGTGCTCAACTAACAAATCTTATGATTTTCATATCATTGATCATTTGAAGTAATGTATGCTCATTTTGTACTGGTGTTATGCTCATTTTGTACATATGTTCATCTGGTATTGGTTTTATACTCATTTTCAAATATTATATCAATAAAAAATACAGAAATATAAGTTTATATAGTGTGATTGATTCTTAATTCAAAGAGGGAATGTTGAAGATCAACACATTCAACGAACTGTTGAATAATATATTGTTACGTATGTTAAATTCAGTGAGTATAAAACTTGAAAGGAATAAGCAAACAAGAATGTATACCTGAGCACACTGTATAAATATATACTCAATAGAGGGCTTTAATGCTCAATGAAAATGTGTTGATCTTCAACTAAAAAAATTTATGATTTTCTTATTAATGCTCATTTTGTAAGTCATGTATACTCATATGGTAAATTATGTATGCTCATTTGGTACTGGTGTTATGCTCGTTTTAAAATGTTATGTCAATGCATATTCCAAAAGCACTATATTACATTAGATTCATGTATGAGTTGATTATAGATACGGGAGCACAAACCATATACTCAATTGCATGTTTCTAATATTCAATAGAGAAGATTTGATGCTCAATGAAAATGTTTTGATGCTTAATCAAAAAGCTTATGATTTTCATATGAATGCTTATTTTGTAAGTTATATATGCTCAATTGATACTAACGTTATGCTCATTTTTAAAATGTCATAACAATGCATATTTCGAAAGCGCCATATTACATTATATTCGCATATTGAAATTAATAGAAATTGATTATAGATATAATTTAATGAGATTTTATAAAAGAAAAAATAAGAAAAAGAAAGTGAATTACAATATACGGAGTATGAAGACATGAAGTTGATATCACAATACTCATTATTCAACTCTTAATGTTCAGTAGAATACGTCTGATGCTCATTAAAAGTGTATTAATGCTCATTTAACGAAGACTGCGATTTACACAGAAATTACGAAAATAGCACCGTTTTTTAGTTGTGATATCAGATTTTTTGTAATGAAATTCAGATGAGCACTTTCTTCAAAAAGTAGAAGCTATTAGAAACACTCCATGACTCATTCGTCCAAACTTCAAAGGTTGTACAGGCCAACTGGCCAGGTATATAGGCCTGCCAATAATCTCCATTCAAAAATATCTCTTTTCATTAATTTATGTAGAGCAATTTTTGTTGTTGTAGAAAGGACAAGCTTACTACCAGAATTTAACCATTCATTAATGCCGTTTACAAAAAAAGATATTGGCATACCATTGATTAATTCAACATCGTCCGTCTTAAAAGGAAAGGTAGAGAGAAGTTGGTTGGCTGGTTGGAATATTAGTATTATACTGGAGAAATCATAATGGTGTGAAATGCCAGTTGACTCAATAAAACTCTTCTGCCTTCTGATTTCCTTACATCAAGAGAGAGATCCGTAAAAGTGCAGACCAGCTATACCAGTACGAGTCCTGTTCGATCAAATGCCAGATTCCTCCCCTCATTCTAATCATTTCATGAAGACCACTGCCTGCTTTGATGCAAAGAAAGAAAGATCACTGGTATGATTTTAGCTCTCTCTTTTCAGCAATGTATTACACTAAGTCTTTATATGTTGGTTTTGTATATTTATTTGTTTATACTGATTTGAAGTGAGATTTATCATTAAAAAATGGGTCTTTTGAGTTGTGATAGGGAGGAGATGATCCGTTGTCTAAGTCTTCTTCAACGTCAGACAACAAAATCAAAAGCCTAAAAGCAGTAAAAGGTACGATACAGAATTTCAGGGGCACAATATCGTTCAGAAGAAAGGGGAGAACGAGAATGAAGAAGAAGCCTACTTTAGTTTCAGAAGAGAAGTCGAATTCTTCTTTGCCTAATAACACAGAAGGGAGTTTCCAGGCAAGTCCCCATGGTTCTGAATCTAATTTGGATAATAGTGGTGACAGTCAAACTCCTGTTAATGCTCAACCAAACAAGTTTAAATCATTAATGAGGACTTCTAGCATGAGAGGTGTGAAGCTTAGTTTCAAACCCAGGAAGTGTTCTGTGCGTGTTAAATCAACTTGTGCTTCAACCATCAAGAATTCAAAGTTTCCCGAAAGGGTCGACTCGGAAAGACTATCAGCATATAAAGTTTGTTCATACCATCATTGTTGTCTCAATAAACATTCTCATGACACTCGACCAAAGACTTTGTCAAATCCCGATAGGAGAAATAGTCCAAATCTCATAGCTACCTCAAAAATAGAGGATAGCTGTGTGAAACGAAACATCCATCTGTCTAATAAAGCCAAATTAGACTTGGAGGGCATAATTTCCCAGCCAAGTTCAGCTGGAAAATCTGAACGGAAGAGTCGTGCACGACTTGTAGATTATGAATCCAAGTCCTCAACTAAGAAGGAGAAGCATTTCAACATGTGGAACCTTTTCCAACTGCATATGATTTCAGATCTTCCTGATATTACAGCAAACCAGTTGGCTGCACCAGAAAGTTCAGATTCTTGCAGCACAGAAATGGAAAATGCAGATCAGGATGGCGAGAATGAGATCGAAGTCAAGAAGCTTATTGCCATTAAGCTCGTACGAGAAGCGATAGAGAAGATTCTCCTTCCTGAAGTTTCTGAACTGTCATCAGACAATCAATCAATAGCAAGTGATCTAAGCACTCTTGATCAAGAAACATCAGAATACAACAAAGATGATGGTACGTGTATCTAAATTAGCTTAGTGAGTATCCTAAATGTTAAGACTATGATTTTTCATCCTAAAAAACTAATTTATAGGAAAAGTAGTCTCTGGCCTTATATACCAATTTGACCCTATTTGAAGGGTAAAGGAATTTAGTCGGCATTGCTCATTTGTTCACCCCCTTAAGTTGTCCAACCTGAGTTATTAAGATCAAGGAGGTGTGTAGAGCATCCTTATATCGGCTGTCTACTGAGTTTGAGTATAATATATAAATGTGAGTCGAGCATCAATTCTTGGTATTTCTATGGGTGAGTTTTGTTCAAATTAAAAGTTAGTATTTCTTCTTTTCTTTGATAGGGAGACGCATTAAACTAGTTTTATTCCTATGCTGCAGATTCAGAGTCAAGTTTGATCACCGATAGCAAAGGTTTCCCAGAAAAAGTGAAAACAATAAGAGAAGTTTCCATAAAACCCGAGAAGAAAGCACCTAAACATTGGAACAATCTAAAGAAATGGATTCTTCTCCAACGGTTCGTCAAAGAATTGGAAAAGGTGAAAAGGATCAATCATCCAAGGAAAACAAGGCAGCTTGAGGATGATGTTCAGCACGACCTAGAAGCAGAAAAGATTCTCCACCTGAAACCTCAAAACGTCGACGAGAGGAAAAGAACAGAGGAATGGATGCTCGATTACGCATTACAGCAAGCACTGAGCCAACTTGCTCCTACCCAGAAAAGGAAAGTGGAACTACTCGTAAGAGCATTCGAAACGGTGGTCCCACCTCAGGGAGGTTGCAGTAACAGTATTCGAACCACACCATCTAAGCTCAAATCCAACAGTGAAGAAGAGCAAATTACAACAAAAGGGAATGAGTGTTCCCCGAAAGCAGATGAAGTAACAATTTACCATTATAAGAAAGTAGCTACTGAAAGTACCCTTGAGGAGGAGACAAAGCATCAACAACCTGAAAAGCAGAAGCACATCAGCATGTGGCATATGATATCTCAACACGTCCTCCCAGGCGTGATCACAAAGGCCGGGACCCAGCTGCTTGATGAAACAGATGATGAGGTCGAGGTCGTAATTACTGTGCGGGGAAGAAAAGCTCGCCAAGATTTCAGTAGGGACGATGCTATTGAGCTTGTGAAAGAGGTAGTTCATGAGATCCTCATAACAAAGGTTCAAGATGATTCATCCGACACACAATTGGTCACTAGTGACATGGTTCCCGGAAAGGAGCTGCCAGTAATAAACCTCCCGCAGAATAATTCAAACCAGGTTCGAGATGGCGACGCTGGTGATAGTATTGTCGTCAAGGAAGAAGGAAAGAAACAAGTGACTCTTTCAAAATCAAAGAACTGGAGCAAGCTGAAGAGACTCATGTTGTTGAAGAGATCCATCACGGCTCTTCAAAGTGCCAGGAAACCAGAAAAAGTTGAACTAAGGAATCAGATGATCGATGAGAGGAATAAGGCGGAGCAATGGATGCTAGATTATGCTGTCCAAAATATTGTCACTAAACTAACACCAGCTCGCAAAAGAAGGGTGGCAATGCTTGTGGAAGCTTTTGAAGCAGTTGTTCCCCTTCCTCAAGTATAATAAACTCAATATATGTGCATACACAAGTTCCGAAGGTATAAACCTGAATAAGATCATTGCTTGTATTTATAAGTTTTGCTGAGAAGTTATTTAATACGAGCCAAAATTTAAAGATCTGAACTAACATATAAGATCCAAATTTACATGAGGCATTGGACTACTTATATCAGATTGGCTAAAACCCGGAATCTGAATGGTTACATACTCTGTATAATTTATAACGAACAATACATAGTTATAGGACCACTAATGTTTACCTTTTAGAATGGAACATTGTCCAAGGATGATAAGTCTTTGAAATTATTATGCGAATAGACTGATTGCATTAGAAATGAGTAAATACTCTGCTGTTGTTTGCAGATATAAAAGCAAGATCAAATAACTTTGACCAATTTGATTTTTATGGAATCCCATTCTTTTGCATGACAAAAATGGGAGTTTTCGTGAAAACAAAGCACCTATTACATGTTTGAAAGTCCCCTGTGGCTGCTTTGCTCTAAGAGAGCGTTTGTTAAAATGTGAAGTAAATATTTTGCTTGCGAAATGTAGGGATGTTTACAACTTTACATCATTTTGCTTTTATTATTCAATGGGGAAATTCCCGAAATATGAGTAAATATGTTTGAAAAATTTCAAAATAGAACTGTCATATTTTTATCCCTAAATAAGAGTAATTAGTACCAAGTTTGGAAAATATTCTCAAGTTTATAGTCTGGTAGTGTCAAAACATGGCAGTAATTACTCCTATTTAGAAAATAAAAAACATAATAGTCTTATTTTGGAATACACAAACGTTTAGTCATATTTAGGACAGTTTCCCTTATTTAATGTCAACTATGAGCCGGTTTGGTAATCGAATTTTTGTTTTTCAGGCTTATCAGCCAACTTTTTCACCAAACACGTAATTTTTGGTTTTGCACGCCAATTGTGTAATAATAAGAAAAAGTAAGGTTTAAGTTATTTTTTGGTGTATTGGTTGAAGTTACTGTAGAGAATCATTTTAGCTATTTTTTCATATAGTTTATTCTTTATTTTATTAATAAAATACATTTTTATTTTTTTCACAAATCAGCAGAATCAGTCAATACAACCGATTTGAATATTACCAAACGAGCTCTATATATATGTGAAACTTTTTATGAAAATTTCGATAATTTCCTGTCCGGAACTTATCTTATACCTAAACTTTCTTATCCAAAACTTTTTTGAATTCATTCTAAAAACAACGGAAGCTTATAAATCTTAAGCAATAAGCATCATCATGCAAACAATATTACACAACATCGTGACTAAACAATCAGGACTGTAAGAGTAGAGTGTAAGACCTTATCCAAGAAAAATTACGGGAAATGAAGCATAAACTATTGAAAAGGGGGAGTTTTTTCCAGGAGGTGCATTTTTCAAACTTATTTCCCAAACTAGAGCACTTCCAATCTTATTTCCCCAAATAAGGTATTTTTTCCCATGTCAGCTCATTATTACCGTGGGTAGTCACATCAACTTAGCCACATCATCTCTAGATTCCATGTCATCCTATTTTATGAGTTTTAAAGGTGTTTCCAAAATATAGTACAAAAAATTGAGCTCAAGGGGGTCGAACATGGGACCTGCACAAGGCAAGCGAGAACCTCCACATGAACAGCCCGATAGACTGGTCTGTTTAAAATTAACGTTATTAAACACTATTCTGTTTTTAACGTTATTAAACACTATTCTGTTTTTTCCTCTAGAAGTATTTTACTTCTTTCCCAAATGATTAAGAATATATTGAAAATTTTAAATTGACATATTCAATCAAGAAATAAAAACATAATTTAAAATTATAATAAAATAACTTGATTTGCAATATTTAATTAAAGATTAAAAACATAATTTGAACTTATAATAAAAAAACATAATTCGCTATATTAATTAAGAATGTTTCATATATTAATTAATTATTTTATCAAGGTTTTAGTCCTAGATAAAGTTTTATATGATGTTTTCACATGATTAGATTTTTTAATAAAGGTTTTAGATTTTTTTAAAATTCGGGTGGTCTAGAAGCCTTTGATGACATTTGGTTATTCTAAATTTTAATTAGTTTCATATTTTTTTAATAGCTCAAATTTAGTTATTTTTTAATTAGGTTTAAAATAATGTTTAAGTTGCATTTTATTTTTTGTAGTGTAGAGGAATCACCACACTACATCAATCAATTGTTACATCATTCCTTATTCTTAAGTCCCGGAGAACACCACATCTTAATTGTGTATTATTCGTTCCTTTATAAATATATTACTTATTTCCCCCACAATTAAAAATATAATAAAAACCCTAATTTTAGATATTCAATTAAAAAATAAAAATATCATTAAAACTTATAATAAAAAACCTAAGTTGTGATATTTAATTAAAAAATAAAACGATGTATATTGTTAAGTCCCAGAGAGCACAATTTATATTCTTAAAACACTATATATCACTTATCGCAAATAATTTTTTTATTATAAGTTTTTAGTATGTCTTTATTTTTAAGTGAATATTTTTTGGCATAATTTTTTAATTAAATATCTCAAATTAAGTTTATTACTCCCTCCGTTCCCAAAAATACTCCCCACTTTCCTTTTTGGACTGTTCCCAAAAATACTTTCCACTTTTCCATTTTGAACAATTTGTGTGGCTCACATTCATTTTACCTTTTTCTTACACAACCAGAATCATACATTTCAACTTTATTCCACTTTTTTAATAAGCGTGCCAAGTCAAAACGGGAAGAATTTTTAGGAACGGAGGGAGTATTATATTTTTGAATATAACAGTTTATTTAAGTATCTTGAAAAGCAATGTTGTACGAACTGAATAACGTAGTCTATTGGGTTGACTCTGAAGAGTAAGGAACTCGCCTGGAGAGAGGACCCCGGTTCGATTCTCATGTTCTTCAGTTTTTGGAAATTTTAGAATCACCCTTAAAACTCTTAAAATTGGATGACATGGGATTGATAGATGGAAAAAATAACTCATTTTAGGAAATAAGTTTAGAAGTACCCTAATTTGTGAAATGCATAGGCCCTCTGCAAGTTTTTGGGGATAGAATCTCACTCTTTACCTGTCAACATTGTGAGTATGGTCTAATTTACATCCTCCATCGTTCGATCGGGGTTGGGGACCCTCAGGGATGGGGTGTCATCATTTTTTTCAGGATGTACAAATCCTGTCGATTACGTCATTAGGAGCCTCTTTGGGTAAATTAGTAAATTTGTTGAACGCAATTTTCAGTATAAAAAGGTCAAATCTATGTAAACCCATACCTGAAATTAAGGGTGAGAATAGGCCATGTGGCGGCCTATCAGGGGCCTGCGACCTGGCCTATTTAAGGTCTAGTTTGGCTTGACATGTTTAAGGCCTGATATGGCCTGGCCCGTTTAATAATCAAGCAAGGCTTGGGCTTTTCGAAAAGCCCGTTTGTCTAAAGAGGTCATACTTAGCCCAACTCTAAAACCTTTTTAGCTTAACAGGCCGGCTTATTTATGTGTATATATATGATTGTATATATTTATTTATTTTATTTATTTTGTACTATTTATATTTATATAAATATTTATATTAGAATACTTAACTATATCAAATTAGGCATAAAAGTGTTTTTTATTGAGCGTGTATTATAATTTTATAAATTAGAATGCTATTTTAAATATATTTAATGTGTTAATAGGTCATTAGGATAATTGAAATTCAAAGTTTTTCAAGATTTGAAGTACATAAAAAAATATAAGCTACATATCTAACGTGTTATTAGACATTCAATATAAAACTGACATATTATTAGACTTTTTAGTTTATATTTGGGAAGATAAACTTTATACTGAGTTAATAGTCGTAGTATTTATCACTTTTTTTAACTTTTAATTTTTTTCTAAATAGGCCTAGCAAACAGGCTTCAAGTTAGACCAGGCTTTCGAACATACCAGGCCCAAGCCAAAAAAACAGGCTTTTAACAGGTAACCGGTCAGACTCAGGCCTATACATTCTAAAACAGGCTCGGCCTATTTAGGCAAAAGCCCGGCCTAGCCTAGCCTAGCCTGTTTCCATCCCTACATGAAATTATTGATCTCAAAATTATGAAATTAACTCGGGTAAATATATTAGTTGAGTTTAAACTCGATGAAGACCACAGTATTACTTGCAAGAAGAAATCTATCTCCACTCCAAGGTTCCCGTATTGGATTCTCAACGGCTGTTACTATTTTTACAAGAATAAATTACACTTTTGATGCTACGAGTATCACTTCAACTCCACAGTTAATCCACGTATTTGACTTTAATCACTTTTAGTACATGAATATTGTTTTTCAACCATATATAGTCCTTCCGTCAATGTTTCTGGTGGTTAAAATCGCTGAAGGACTACAATTGTCAATTGGTAAAAAAAACAACAGTAAAGTATCAAAAGTGAATAAAATGAAAGATGCCAACTAAATGTGGAATCGACATATAACTCATAAGACAAAAATGTGATTAAAATTATTAGTAGTAGCACTATGTGTATAATTTCATTGTCATTATAGTCTAAAACTAAATATAATCACAACCATTTTTGAGAAATTATATAGGAGACCACATTTTTGTGGGTACTCATTATTTTAGTTATATGGACATCATTATATTTTATAAGGTGGGCCTTGGAGTTCAAGCAATCCAATGTTTTTGTTTGGCTTTTATGGGTTTTGGAAGGGGTGGTGACGGGAAAATCCCCATTATGTGGAGTAACATGCTTCATGTACACACCAAATTTTGTATGCACCCGCTTTTGTTTGTGCACAAACATTTTTTCATTTTTGTAAAGGGAACTATCCTTTCATAGACCTCTATAAAAGTAAAAGTGTACTTTTATTTGTGTTAGATACAACTCACTCTTGTCTATGTCATATCAATTGACTTTACAAAAACGAAAATAATTGTGTGTACACACAAAAATGAGCATGTAGATGAGTCCAACTTGGCCTGTCCCACTTGACGTGTACAAATAAACTTTTTGTTCT
Source organism: Cuscuta europaea (assembly GCA_945859875.1). Taxonomy (NCBI): domain Eukaryota; kingdom Viridiplantae; phylum Streptophyta; class Magnoliopsida; order Solanales; family Convolvulaceae; genus Cuscuta; species Cuscuta europaea. The sequence goes on from CAMAPE010000041.1 coordinate 5,358,038, forward strand.
TTAGAGATAGGGAGCTAAAAGCTAGTTAAGCCACCACATTTTACGGTCTGTCAGAATTTTCATCTTTGACACCTCGATAATCTTTGACACAAACAAAAATACTTTGACACCCTTATATGATGATAGCCTTTTGTTAGTATCCAATTTTGATAGATTTTGATGATGTCACTATACATAACACTAGTACATTGTGTCTTATTTATTTACATATAAGTGTTTAAAAGTGACAAAATAAATGTACAATTTTTGAGACTAATAAAATTATGCTGGGAAGTTAAAATGCAATAAGGTAATTTTTATTTACCTTAAAAAGGATATTTAAATCCTACCAGTATAATTTTATTTGTACACAAAAATTATAGTCACAAAATAAAGATACGAATGTCCTATCCTTTGCATTATTGAAAAAAAAATTGACAAACATTGAATGCAAAGAACGTACACTGTAATACAGCATGGGACGCTTTTTTGGAGTGAAGCTGCAGCGGCTGAAGATGCACCCATTCCACAGCTCAATCATTCATGGCAAGGAAACAAAAGCATTAAAAGCTCCTGCACAAGAAGACGAATGTACAATTCGTTCTTGCCAGACCTTCAACGCACAAGATTAATCAATCCTAACCAACGGATGAGATTGATCAACAGGAGAGCCTATAAATATAGGCTGAAACGAAAGTTTCTAACCAAGCTTTGAGCATCCAAAAGTAGAGAAAATTTCCATTGAGCATTCACGAGATATCTAGCAAAAGAGAAAGTGTGAAACTATACTTTACTCTCGATCTGTTTGGACTCATGCTTCACTAAATGTCGAAGTTACAAGTATTCATTGACAAATCCTAGAAGTTTAGTTCCTAGTTGGAGGTTAGAACTTTCTTTTAAACAAATCACAAATTGTTGTAAACACTTAGGAGAACAGTTGTTCGGATCCAAAATTGTGGTTAGATAGATAGAGTACATTTTGATCCCCACTGGATCATTTGAGAAAAGTCTAAGGACTGAGTAACTTTGAGTGGTGTTATACTCATTGTGAAAAACCTTCAACCTAGGCCTAAGTGTTGTAAAGGCTAGATTGACACGAAGTGTATTGAGCTTAATACTTTAGTGGAAATCCATCTGAAAGAGGGTGGGACTGGACGTAGGAGCATTACATCACCTCTGAACCAGGATATACTGTGTGTTGATTTATTTTCAGTCAACAAAGCACACACCAAACACTTCTCACAAAACATTGTAGTTTGCCAGCAGCATCCTAAGCAGTAGTCTTAATTGACCCTACTGCTTATCCTACTGCTTAATAACTCACTTTCTTTGAGACAATCTTTCCACAAGAGTCTTGTACTATAACCACTAAAAGGTCTGTTCCATCAGATCTCAGGAAATCATCTTAAAGCATAGCAGTTGCCTCAACAGTCCCCTGGTGACTACCCAACTGCTGAGCCCACTGCTCATACAAAATTATTTCCTTTGAACATCTCAACTTCACCAGACCTTCACAACACTATCACCAATGAGTCTGTTCAAACTAATCTCTGAAACTCAAGCTGTAACCCAGCAGGTGCCTTAGCAGTTCCCTCATTGCCACCCAACTGCCGAGACCACTGCTCAAGTAAAACTCCTAGTTACTTGTACTAAAGCACATCTTCAGAAAGTCCTCATCACCCTAAGCAATATTTTATAATCAGTCTTCCCATACCTTCATTTCCACTTAACCAGGTACCTCAGCAGTTCCCTGGCAACTGCCCAACTGCTGAGACCACTGCTCTCATTAAGACTGATTATCAATCCACCTCATTACTTCATCAGAAATCCCTTTTCATCCTGAGAAAGATTCTGCCTGCACTTTCACCATACACTAAGTATTTCACTAGCAGTTGCCTCAACAGTTCCCTACCTTCCACTCAACTGTCAAACCAACTGCTGACTATATAAAGTCCAAATATCACCAAAGTCAGAAAACTGTCATACATTAAACATCTAGAGGTTAAATACTTCCGCTGTGCATGTATAAATCTCCCAAAAGATTTTAGATCAACTCATCTAGAAGGGAAAAGTTTTTAAAGTTGAAAAAACTTAAACAATCTATTCACCCCCCTCTAGACTTTTACCTCTATCCGGGACCATCACCTCTGTTTTCATCTTCAACAAAGATTTTTTTTCAAAAATACTTTTACACAGAAATTTTGACATATAAAATATAAGGCCTTTTCAATTTGGGATTATCAAGTTTTATGTGATTTTTGAAAAACATTGTTAATCTTCAAGTACAAAAAGGGTCAAAACAAGTCAAAGTCCGTCAATGTTTCACACTAAGGTCCACAAACTTGCAAACAAACTCAATTAACAACACATCAACAATGCATTCAGACAATCATAAATGGAATCATATGGAATGAGAAATGCCAACGAAACAAGCTTACAAGCACTTCTAATTAACTATGTTTTCACTGACACATCCTCTACTCTGAACGAAAAATATGGAGTGGGCCAAAGCACTGGGCCGGATTGGGCCAGTACAAAGAATATTTCTAGAAAAAAAATTACACGAAAATTGTTACCTTAAAAATTAAGTCATTTTTAAAATTTGGGGTGGGCCATGACCTAGGTTGGCCCACCCCTAACCGCCCATGTTGACATGCACAACAATTCAAGATGGCCGAAAAATACTATGGATGATGATTTCCAATGAGGAAGACGACAAAAAACGTTAAGGGAGGTTTTTTAAACAAAAAGTGTCACTCTTCGGTCTGATGCTACCTCCTTCCCATGAAACTTCACCAATTTTCCTTTTTTTCGTTGTCCTAAAAATTTTTGTCATTTCCATTTAAAGTAGCAAATATGTGGCTACAGTTATTTCTCTCTTCTCTGGACAAATATCAATCACACAGTTTTTATTTTATTATCTTACATGCAAGTCAATTTTGGCCAAGTTTTATGGGATGAATGGAGCATAACATTATTACATATATACATAGGGTGTGCATCTAATGTGAATCATTTATATCGTGAGAACCATAGAACTTGACAAATCTAACCCAATTTTATGCACTATTTTCCTCATCCATTGCACTTTTTAGACTTTTTTCAAAACATGACAACATCAAATAAGTATGGTGGCAATTTCTTAAATATTTCATCAACACGAAAAAGTGTAAGGTACAAACGTTATGGTGTTATCACAAGTTAAAAGTAGTGTTCTCCCGATTCTCATTTTAGGTATAGTTCTCACTTCTCACTAGATATGAAATATATATATATAGGGGCGGATCAGGTAGAAATACTTTGTAGTGCTTATTGTTCAAATATTTGTACTGTGTATCTATACACTATATGTATTGCATATTGATGTTCAAATTGTACGTTGCATATTGTTCTGCAATGAAATAAGCAGTTGTATATTAACGTTCGAACCGATGCATCCCAAAAAAGTTTTGCTTTATTGCTACAATGTCACCGTCCATCTATAGTTTTTAAATCAACTCATCCGATGAGCAAGATATATTTATAAGTTGTAAATTAAGGTATATTTGTATTTGATCTCGTATATATGTGTGATCGACACATGTAGTCATATGTAAAGAGCCAAGTAGCTAGGTAGACGACCTTAACCTTGTAGAATTGGGTGGACCGTGGAATATTATACGGAGTACGTAATCAAGTCATAGGAATATTCTGTAAGACAATACCCAAGTCTATTTAGGAATAACAGCTACTCCCTCCGTTCCCAAAAATACTTCCCACTTTCCTTTTTGGGTTGTTCCCAAAAATACTTCCCATTTTCCCCTTTTGGATAATTTGTGTGGCTCACATTCATTTTACCTTTTTCTTACACAACCACAATCATACATTTCCACTTTATTCCACTTTCTTAATAAGCGTGCCAAGTCAAACCGGGAAGAATTTTTAGGAACGGAGGGAGTACAACGTAAAGCCCAAGTTAACAACCTTTTCCTCGTATATAAATATAAACACATGCTCATGTTCTCTTTATAAAATAAAATTCTCCTCCCAAAATCATTAAATCACGCATAGAAATTTACACACAGGGAGTACTTTTTCAGATCGTGATCGATCTTAATGGCAGGTCTTCAGTACCACTTCTTCCCCACGGATTTCTACTACCCTAGGCCTCCGAAATCAACCACCAACGCTCCACCGCATCTTGCCGCCGAACCGCAGACTCCCGCCAAGTCCAGGGCGGCGGACTGTGCTGATGTCGACAATAAAGCCTTGGGTAAACGTTACGTGGGCGGAAGCAAGACTCTCACGACGTCAACTGCGCCGGTGAGGTGCATCCCGGTAGTAAAGGAAAATAAGAGTCCTATTCACGATGAATGAAGATTCCTAGTAGCTCAAGACTTTATACTCGTTTGTATTTTTATACTATACGGAGTACTATACTGTATACGTATGTGTTACCCTTGAATTGATTCATACGGAGTATTTTAGTTTTTTTTCAAAGACCGAGTATGTTAGTTACATTAATTTTGTATGTTAGTTTATTTTTGGAATCTTTTGGGGTGGTATTAGATTTGGCATCCTGTTTCTCTTAAAAGGTCTTTAACTATGCATCTCATTCGAACAAATTCTTCACAAAATGTTATTGCAAAGTCTAACTTTTTTTAAAAATGAGACGCACAATCCAATATCACTCCAAAAGTAGGGTGTAAATTCGTCAAAAAATTTCTCTCTATTTTTTTATTTTTTTTTCAAAAATGGTCTATGTAAATTATTTTTATTTTTTCATGGTAAATGAGTCGATGTCCCAAATTTTGCCTGCAAAAGTATGTTGTGTATACGTACTGTATAGTCACTTTTCTCTAGCTCTTATGAAGTACGCAATACAATTTATTGTTCAGGTCCGGGACCTGCCGGTCCCGATTTCAGATATTGAAGACCGGAACCGACCCGAGTTTCTACGGACCCGGTTCCAGTTCGGTCTACCCGGCCAGTCCCGGTTCGATCCCGGTTCGATCTGGTCCTTATTTTTTTTTAAATTAATGGAAAATAAAAAAATGATGTATATTTATTATAAACACTACATTGTCACTTGTATCAATATCACATTTGAAAATTACAATTGAGAATACTTTAAAGTTGAAAATTACAATACATGAACTAGTCGTCATCGCCGCTTCCGGTGTCGGTTATCGTTTCCTCCATGAAATGACGGTCCGGTGCTATGTTGACTTCTTGTGTTCAACGGCAGGCCTTCAACCGATCATGGAAGCAAACAAATGTCTCGAGAGATGAAGCGCTCAACCTCGTTCTATAGTCAGTTAAAATGTTACGACTAGTTTGACCCCAGCCCCACCCCAAGCCCCCCTAATTAATTTAAAAAAAACTCGTTGGGACCAGAACCGGGACCGAGACTGCCCCGTCCGGTAACCAAAATAATGAACCGGGACCGAGAACTCCTACTACCCGGTCGGGTACCCGGTCCGGTCCCGCACAGTGGGAGGTCCGGTCCGGGACCGCCGATCGGGTCCACCCCTAGGTGCAACATTAAGGGGTGCCGCCTAAACACGTCTTACGCCTTTTAGAACATTGACACTTGGAGATTAATGTCAGAATAGAGAGTTGTTGTCTCAATTAAGATGTTTTTACTTGGACTGTAATTTGGTGGTCAGGTCTGACCTGGTTTGTTTAAGTCTGGTCTGATCTGGTCTGATAAACGTCTGGTATTTATTTAATTTATAACTACGGAAGTCTAGTCTGATCTGATATGTTTAAGTCTGGTTTGGTTTGGTTTGGGACCGAAAACAATCCAAGTAAAAACATCTTAGAAATTATTGTGTGGAACTAAATTAGAAAGTGATGAATCTGAGTTGTTAGTTAAATGGAGTATATCTTATTGGAAAAAAGGAGCTGAAAGGGTGACTGGATATTATAAATTAAAATTACATTAAAGGGCTTAAAATATACTCCCTCCGTCCCATAAACAAGTTCTAGTTTTGGTTTACGGTGCTTGACCGATGATATAGCAATTGATCAATATAATGTTCATACTCGGATTTTTTTAGTACATAATTCAAATTTACATATTCATAAATTACATTAAAAAATTTACAAAGTCTGATTAAGAAAAATTAAATTTGATAATAATTTGACATATAAAGTAGAAGATTAAGAGTGACTTAAGTTGACTATATGAATAGTGAATGAGAACCTCATTTTGGAACGGAGGTAAATTATTCAAAAACTTACGTTTCTTATATTTTAGTAAGGGAAAAATAATTTAAATACCTCAAACTTTGAAGGGGTATGAGGCAGTGGCGGATGTCTTCTATGCAAAGGTGTTCACATGAACACCCAAAAATATAAAATCAATGGGAATATATATGCATGAATTAAAGTAATAGATCATTTATTAGTATTGTAAGGACAAAGTGTGTAATGTTGAACACCCAAAATATGAAAACTAGATCCGCCACTGGTATGAGGTAAGCACACCAAACTTACATATGTAATTTGTATACCCCAAATTTTACATAAAAAGTTCTGTTAGCACCATTACTATGTATTTCTTAGGATGTTTTCACCTGGACAGTTTTCGGTCCTAGACTAGACCAGACCAGACAAGACTCGACCAATTCAGACCAGACCAGATAAGACCTGACTTCTCTAGTTATAAAACACACAGAGACCAGACATTTACCTGACCAGAGATTAAACAAACAAAACCAAACTAACAAATTTTTCAATCCAAGTAAAAATATCCTTATTCAAAAATGAAAATTTATGATGTTACGCACATGATTTAAAATACTTAAACATTTATAGAGGTGTAGTTAAAGCATCATAAATTTACATTGTGAAAGAAAAAATGTATGTTCATGGTACTAATATTACTTTTTATATAAAGTTCGGGGTATAAATATCACATTTGAAAGTTTGGGGTGCTTACATCACTCTTCTTCAAAGCTTGGGGTATTTAAATTTTTTTCTCGTTTTAATAAATAGATTATAGTATATATGAATTATATTTTTTATATCTCAATAAATAGATAGTATATTTTAAGTGTGTGCATACAAATATATTTTTTAATACCTTAACAATGCATGTATATACAGTATAATACATAGGCTTAAATACATTTTTAATCCGTACAAATATTACACACTTTTTTTTAGCTCCACACATGTTTTTTTGTTTTTCGTCCTTCTAATAGGCACTATTTTGTTCTTAGTCCTTCTCTAATTCCAAAACTACTCTCTACCTAGAAAAAAAATTATAGTAAGTTGCATAAATCTACTAGAAATATTTAAATTTGTCATTTTATATTTTTTTTTGGCTAATATGAGAGTTAAAATAATGTAACACTAAGTATTCACATTTTAAAAATATATATTAAAATACTTCGGAATTAGAGAAAATCTATTAGTCAGGGATATTTTGAGGTCAAGCGGAAGTTGTTATCATCGGCGATAGACTAAAAAGAAAAATAACATAAATTATAGGGATGCAAAACAAAAAATAATAATTTTGCAGGGATGTAAAATAAAATGTACTATATTTGCGGGGACTAAACACATATTTAATTTAAACCTAATAAATATAAGAAAAAATTCCACTTTTGTCCCGTGACTATTATACCACTTCCACATTTAGTCCCTAACTTTGAGATTGTCCACATTTAGTCCGTGTCCACATTAGGCATAGTTCTCACTTAATTTGAAATCTATATTATAGGGGCGGATCAGGCATAAATACTCTGTAGTACTTATTGTTCAAATATTTGTACTTTGCATCTCTATACATCATTTGTATTGCATATTAAAGTTCGAAGTGTACAGTGCATATTATTCTGCAATGAAATAAGCAGTTGCATATTAACGTCCAAACTGATGCATCCGAAAAAAGTTCGGCTTTATAGCTAAAATGTCACCGTCCATCTATAGTTTTTAGATCAACTCGTCGGATGAGCAAGATGAATTTATAAGATGTAAATTAAGATATATTTGTATTTGATCTCTTACAGTGGCGGAGCCAGAAAAACAGTACAGGGGTCAAAAACCAACTATGTACAAAATAAAAGTGAAGTCATAACTTTTTATTCGTAATGAGTTACGGGGGCCATAATATTAAAATCGAAGATATTTAAAATAAAAGTAAAGAGTTCCTAACTCATTATTTAAAATATTATACATTACTTTTTGATGAGCACTTTGTCACGGTGCATCAAAATAAATCGATACTAACACTTATACGTAGTATAGGTGAAGTAGAGTTCATATCCACACGGAAAGGAATACTTTTCTTTTTAATTTAAGAAGTAAGTAAAGGGGAGAATTTGGATTGAATGATTTAATTTAATTAACACTAAGATGAACGACTTATATGAGATTTAATTCAAAGACAAAAATGGCTTGGTCTTGCTACTTTCCACTTGTTGATATATTTTAGTCGATCATTGTTATATCTATAACTTATCCCCTCTCGAATACTCAATCGAGTAGTATCTCCAATTCATCGAGGGTAGTTATTAAAAACGACTGCTCATTAATAACCTTACTATTAATCAAATATAAAACAACGCCGTATATCGATTTAATAGTAGCATTTAATCTCTTAAACTCCTTGATGAAATCAATTGAGATTGATAACCTCACCACAACGGTTTTGGTTTAACCAACAAAATTAATCCCTCAAGTTTATTAACCACGACCGTGCATTAATAAACCGAAGTTACTTACTTGGGAAACCATCAACGATTAACCATCGGTTCATTGATCGTTCTAGTAGTAATTAATGTCGGAACGTTTAACTAATCATCACTTAGCAACCCTCCAACATTAATATAGAATGAGATTAAGGGAAGAATTAATAATCAAGAGAAGAAGTTAAGAAAATAACTCACAACTTTAATAATCAACAAGCTTCAAGAGCAAAACCAAGAAATGGAAGTTTAGCTCCTCCTTTGGAGACTAAACATAGCTAGAAAAATAATAAAGGAATGCTATTCTAAACTGAGCTTAAGAGTATATGTGAATTGGTGATCTAATTGTGAAGGGAAGGGGGTGTATTTATAGGCTTTTGGGGATGCAGCTCGGGTACCCGATCGGGTATACACACGGTACCCGATCGGGTATGTGTAATACTTCAAATTCGAGGTATACTCGATCGATTAAGGGGTAAATCATATAAGCATACCCGATCGGGTGTGTTCTTGTACCCGATCGAGTATGTGTAAAACCTCATATCCGAGGTATACTCGATCGATTTCAGGCTTAGTTTTGAAACGATACCTGATCGGGTGTGTCGGTGTACCGGATCGGGTATAGACATTCGATCGTGGTCCAAATCTTCTATGCATGTTCCTTTGTCTTTGGATCCGATTTGATTTGAGATTTCAACAAGATACCCAATCGACCGGGTATAGACCAAAAATCGGGATCTTTATTTCATCTTGTGATTTTTCACCTTCCTTCCACTTTTGGGGTTCACCAACTGTTCTTTTAGTGATCATGGACCTGTTTGAGCTCAGAATAAACCTAATCTAAACAATTTACAAGTATTTTAACAAACAAAACTATTACACCAAAAGTGTGTAAATTCCAAAGTAACAATCAATAAAAACTAATAAAAACATAAACATAAACATGGCAGTTATATATTTATCAACTCCCCCACACTTAGTTTCTTTACTCGTCCTCGAGTAAAGTTAAATGTTCACAAGTGTCAAGTCTTACAAAGTTCCCACAATTTAACAAGAGAAAAAAAAAACACAAAGACCACCAAGGATAAAACATGAGTTTTAAAGCTTAAATTACAATATCTTCTTGGCTTTTATGGACTTCTAGTGCTAATCTTCTCTTTCCCTCCTTTCTTCTTCCTCTTTTTCTTCTTCATCTTCAAGAGATCATGTCCTGCAACAACAAATATATCTCTCATATCTCTCATTTTGCCTAGGAGCCTTTTCAGGTTTTCATCGTAGCATCTCTTTTATTTTTCATACCTTACCACTCACTCATCTTCTTTTTTGTTTCTTTTTTTTATGAGCCCTTGTTGCTTAGATTGCCCGTTTTTGGATTTTCAACCTAACTAGCATTCATTTCTTTTATTTTTTTTTGTGTGTACAAAGAGTACAAGAAAGTAATGCTTAGTATAAGGTAAAAACAAGAAAGAATTCAACATACCAGAAGATGAGTTTTCCTCCCCCACACTTGGATCAAGGCACTATCCTTAGTGCCCATCTGCACCGCCATAGTAGCCTCCTCCAAATCCGCCCCCAAAGCGGCCATCAAATCCGCTACCGGTACCACCATCCCCCATTGTGTCGTTGCCTCCACCACCGAAGCTTGAACCGCCAAAGCTACCCTAATGAGCGGGGTCATACCAAGAGGGTGGTGGTGGAGGAGTGGCCATAGCATGAAAAGAGCCTTGATGGACTATGTAGGAGTACATAGGTCCATAGAACCTACGTTGATCCTCCTCATATCTCCGATTGTTGGCTTCCCGAAGCTCCTCTATCCGTTGAAATCCTGCTCTTTGCTCCTCCTCTACTCGGGTGAGCCGCTCTCCCATAGCCGTGTAGTTGAGGTTCATTTGGTTGAACACTGCAAGTAATTGTTGTTGACCCTCCAAAAGTTGATGGAAATAGTTGGGTGGTGGAGGGTCTTGGGGCTATTCGGGGATGTCTGCGTCCATGTCCTCATGATCATGGGGTTCGGCGTTATGCTTGTGTTGAGGGTCTTGGAGCTGAGGTGGAAGGGCATTGGGGAATAAGTAATGGGGCACTTCTACGTTGTACAGTAGTCGGGGGAGTTTCGGGTTAGGCATAGGGAAGTGTCTTATAGGCTTGGGGTGTATGAGCCAATTGTACACATTTCGTGGATGGTCATCCTCATACACCGTGTGAGAGAATGTCGTGCACCCCGAGTGGCCCAACCAAACCATATTCATCAAACAGTAGTTGGGTATAGGAGAGTTATCCGTATACCCGAACTTGGTCACCAAATGCATGATCACCCCACCCACAACAATTGGCCCTTTGGTCGTGCTCTCTTTTTTCAAGTGTGCCCCATCAAATTGCACAAATTGAAGTCCACAGAACCCCACTAATCAAGCATACGTCACCCATCCTCGTATGGTGATTGTTGGGGCGTCCAAGCAAACAATTCGCCAAAAATTTTAAAAATAACCTTGAGATGGGGTGTTGGACATGGCTTATGTACAGTTGGGAGGAGCTAAAGTGCAGTTCACCGGTGATCTTTGTCCAAAGTGTGTGCCCGAACACGGTATTATCGGAAATGGCTCTTTCGTAGGGGACGGGGATGCCAAAGTGTTCGGCAAACTCAAGTTTCGTTATCGAATATTCTTGGTTGAATAGACGAAACGTGAGTTTGTCATCCCCAAAGTCCTCCTCATTGCTCTCAAAGTGCACCGAACTCATGAATTCATAGATAATTCTTTCATTAGAAGTGTATTTCATTTTGAAAATACGGTTCATGTCCAACTTATGAAAGAATTGCTTAGTACTCCTATAAATGCCTAGTTCACGTAGAGCCTCATGGAATAGAAAACGGGAAGGTTTTACTTGCTTTGTTATTGTAGCGGGAATTCGAGTTCGGTGATCAGTGTTGGCGAATTGGAGGTCCTCATAGCCCGGGATGGGTGTCATGTTGTTGGAGCTGTCTCCTTTGCTCTTCCTTGGTGCCATTTTGGTGTGGTTTGAGGCTTGAAAACTCCAAATTTCGAAAATGGGGTAGGGTTTTCGGACCTTTGGGATATTGGGGGGAAATTTGATTTTTGAGTATGGGTGTGTAGAGGAGAGTGAGGGGAGTATTTTGGTGGTGGAATGGAGTGATTTGGTGGAGAAGTGAGGGAGATATGGTAGAGAGAAGGTTTGAAATTGGAGGTTTTGGGGAGACGGGTTCAAATTTTTGGGTTGAGAGTGAAGAAGATGAAGTGTTGGGGGCTGTTTGGGGGTTAAAACGCAGGTATACCCGATCGGGTATCCTGCTTTACTCGATCGGGTAAAAGAGGCAGGGGTTCTGGAAGTTGGGTTTTTCAGGCATACCCGATCGAGTATTGTGTTATACCCAATCGGGTACTGGAGGCAGGGGTTTTCTGTGTTTGAGTTTTCAGCACTACCCGACCGGGTAGGGAGTCATACCCGATCGAGTATTCTTCTTTTTTCAAATTTGGAACTTCTTACTCGGTCGAGTGCTGGAGGCAGGCCCTTTTTAGTTTCGCACCTCTGTGAATACTCGAGCGGGTATGTAATAGTACCCGATCGAGTATGCATGAATTTTATGAAAAATATGGCTGCTTCGATCGAGTATTGAACTCGGTCCCTCTTTCTTAGCCATACCCGACCGAGTATGTAGTGGTACCCGATCGGGTATGCCCCCTGATTGTCAAAACCTGCATTTTCTTCTCCTTTGAAACATGTGGTTAGTGCCCTCTCTCCAGTTCTCTCAAAACAGAAAATGAAACTTTGAAACAAATTAAAAGAAAATCTACGTACCTTGCTTGGGTTGCCTCCCAAGAAGCGCCTTAGTTAACGTCGTGGCACGACGTTATCTTTGTTCTTCATTCATAGACCGGTTCAGAAAGGTCTATGACTTCCACATTTTTGGGTTGAAAACCCTCAAAGAAGGGTTTTAATCGCTGTCCGTTCACTTTGAGGACCTCTCCCGTCTCCAGGTCTTGAATTTCCACCGCCCCGTGTGGATATATTTTGACCACTTTGTATGGTCCAGTCAAACGGGATCTCAGCTTTCCCGAAAATAAACAAAGGCGTGATTGAAATAAGAGGACTTTATCATCAATTTTGAAGTCCTTCCTTATAATCATTTTATCATGCCACTCCTTCGTTTTTCTTTTGTATATTTCCGCATTGTCATAAGAATCAAGGCAGAGTTCTTTTAACTCTTGTAATTGGAGCTTCCCATGCACACCGCCTCGTCAAGATTGAGGTTGGATTCTTTTACCGCTCAATATGACTTGTGTTCAAGCTCTACAGGAAGATGACAAGCTTTGCCGAACACAAGTCTATATGGGGACATAGCGATGGGAGTTTTGTAGGCAGTTCAGTATGCCCATAGTGCATCATCAATGCGTATACTCCAATCGTTGCGGTTCGGGTTCACTATTTTCTGGAGTATAGATTTCAACTCCCTGTTTGAGGTTTCCGGTTGACCATTGGTTTGAGGGTGGTAAGCGGTAGAGATCTTGTGAGTCACACCATATTTCTTTAGTAGGGATCCCACAATTTTATTACAAAAATGTGTGCCTCAATCGCTTATTAAAATTCAAGGGACCCTGAACCTTGAAAATATGTGTGATTTGAGAAAATTTACAACCACCTTTGCATCATCAGTTTTGGTGGCTTTAGCTTCCACCCATTTTGAAACATAATCCACCGCAAGGAGGATGTAGATGTTACCTTGAGAGTTTGGGAAAGGTCCCATGAAGTCAATACCCCATGCATCGAAAATCTCACAGAAAAGCATGGGGTTTTGTGGCATCTCGTTTCTTCTAGAAATTTTCCCCGCTCATTGGCAATTGTCACAAGATTGACAAAAACCATTTGCATCACGAAAAAGACTCGGCCACCAAAAACCACTTTCAAGTATCTTCATCGCCGTCCGTTTCGGGCCGAAATGTCCCCCACAAGCATAAGAATGGCAAAATTCTATGATATGGCCTATCTCATATTCGGGGATACATATTCGGATTATTTGATCCTTACAATGTTTCCACAAATATGGGTCATCCCAAACATAGAGTCTTGAATCCTCATTTTTCTTTTTGAGATTTTGAGAGTTGTGGAGGAAATTTGCCGGAAACAAGAAAGTTTACAATATTTGCATACCATGGTTGTATGACTTTGATGGAGAAGAGAGTCTCATCCGGAAATTCGCCTTTTATGAGATTTGTATGGAGACCTTCGATTTCTTTGTTTGGAACCAAACGGCTTAGATGATCGGCCACTAAGTTCTCCGCTCTTTTCTTGTCTTTAATTTCTATGTCAAACTCTCTAAATAGAAGGACCCATCGAATGAGTCTTGGTTTGGCCTCCTTCTTTGTCATCAGGAATCGGAGAGCGGCATGGTCAATGTAAACAATAACTTTCATTCCAAGAAGGTAGGACCAAAACTTCTCCAAAGCAAAGACCACCGCTAGCATTTCTTTCTCGGTGGTGGAGTAGTTCTTTTGTGCTTCATTGAGAGTAGAGGAGGCGTAGTAGATAACATGAGCAGTCCTCCCGATCTTTTGGCCTAGAACAGCCCCCACCGCATAATCACTTGCGTCGCGCATGATCTCAAAAGGAAGAGACCAATCGGGAGCTTGTATGATTGGGGCAGTCACCAATCTTGCTTTCAAAGTATCGAAAGCTCCCTTGCATTCATCATTCATATCAAATTCCCCCTCCTTTTGCATAAGTTTGCATGGAGGAGATGAGATTTTGGAGAAGTCTTTGATGAATCTTCTATAGAACCCGGCGTGACCAAGGAAAGATCGGATATATCGTATATTTGTGGGGTATGGGAGTGTTTGAATTACATCAATTTTAGCTTTGTCCACTTCAATCCCCTTTGATGAGATCACATGCCCAAGAACAATCCCTTGTTCCACCATAAAGTGGCATTTTTCAGAATTTAGAACAAGGTTGGATTCAATACAACTTCTTAGAACAAGAGTGAGATGATAGAGGCAAGTGTCAAAAGAGTCCCAGTGGATTGTGAAATCATCCATAAAGACTTCCATGAATACCTCCACAAATTCTGAAAAGATGCTCATCATGCACCTTTGAAAGGTGCCCGGTGCGTTGCATAATCCAAACGGCATTCTTCGATAGGCAAAAGTGCCAAATGGGCATGTGAAAGTTGTTTTCTCTTGGTCCTCCGGGGCTATTGGAATTTGGAAATGCCCGTAATAACCATCGAGAAAACAATAGAACTTGTGCCCGGCTAGCCTCTCTAGCATTTGATCAATGAAGGGCAAAGGAAAGAAATCTTTTCTTGTTACCGAATTGAGTCTTCAGTAGTCAATGCAAACTCGCCACCCGTTTTGAACTCGGGTGGGCACCATCTCGCCTTCTTTGTTCTCAATGACCGTCACTACGGTCTTCTTTGGCACCATTTGAGTAGGACTCACTCACTTGCTATCGGAAATGGGAAAGATGATTCCCATTTGTAGCAGCTTGATCACTTCTTTTTTCACCACCTCCATCATGGGTGGATTCAATCTTCGTTGCGGTTGCCTCACCGCCTTGGCCTCATCCTCAAGTAGGATCTGATGCATGCATGTGGATGGACTAATGCCTTTGATGTCGGCAATAGACCATCCAATGGCCAATTTGTATTCTTTGAGAACCGCAATCAATCTCTCTTCTTGTTCTTGGGTCAAGGCATTTGAGATAATCACCGGTGGAGTGTGATTTTCGCCCAAGAACACATGCTTCAAATTTTCAGGGAGTGGCTTTAATTCCACCTCCGGTGTCTGCAAAACAGATGGTAGCGGCTTCTCGCTTGGAATGGTTAGAGGGAGGGCTTTAGAGCCCGGTGGCAACAGTGGGAGTTGATTTAACTCCGCCACCATAACCTTCATGCTATTTGACATAGAGTATTCCAAAGTGAATTCCTCTATGTCATTCTCGATTGAGCTTAACAAATTATCTTTTTCCTCAACTTCAAAAACATCTTGGACCCAAATGTCACAAGTGTCTATAGCAAAAAGAGTGATTATCGGTGGGGTATTTCATGGAATCATAGATATTAAATTCGACTTTTTCACCATCAAATTCCATGGTTAATACTCCACTAAATACATCTATTTTTGCTTTGGCCGTTTTAAAAAAGGGCCTTCCTAATAAAATCGAGACTGCATTTTTATCGTTCTCCATTTCAAGAACGTAAAAATCAACGGGAAAGATTAGATTATTCACCATGACGAGCACATCCTTTACTACACCTTTTGGATAAGCGTTGGATCTATCAGCAAGTTGGATAACAACCCCCGTCTCATGTAAAGGTCCTAGTTCTAGGGACTTATATAGAGAATATGGAATGACATTAATTGATGCACCCAAATCTAACATAGCACTAGAAAAACTAGCATTTCCTAGTTTATATGGTATAGTGAACATTCCGGGGTCACTATACTTTTTAGGCAGTTTCTTTTGGAAAATGGCCGACACTCTTTCACTCACTTGGATTTTATGCTTTCCATTTAATTTGTATTTCCTTTTAATTATGCAAAGCTCTTTTAAAAATTTTGCAAATCTACGAACGCCTTTAATTAAATTGAGAAGGGGGATATTTACCTCGCACTTCGAGAAGGTCTCATAGATGTCCTTGTCATTGTTGTATTTGCGGTTGTCCTTGAGAACCTCCAGAAAAGGTGGCACCGGTTCGTATGAATCGAGCGGTGGGAACTTTCTTTGAGGTGTGATCTCCTCCTCTTTTTCCTCTTCATTTTGAGGATTTGTGCTTGGCACCAAGATATCCTCCTCTTCTTCTCTAACATGGCTCTTTGCTTTTGCCTTAGCCATAACCAATTCTTTGCCACTTCTCAAAGTGACCGCATGAGCTTGTTGTCTTGGATTCGGCTCCGTTTGAGATGGGAGCTTTGCCGAATCCTTAGCTTCAAGTCTACTCACGGCATTTGAGATTTGGCTCATTTGGCTTTCCAAGTTGTGGATGCTAGATTTTGTTGTTTCTTGAAATTGGGCCACTTTGTTGCATCGTAGCCATGTTCATGGCTAGTGCTCGAATCATGTCTTCGGTGAACATGTTCGAGTTCGATGTTTGGCCTTGTTGTTTATATTGTTGAGGAGGAGGGTTTGATTGTTGAGGAGGTTGAGAGTTTCCGTACCTTAGATTTGGATGATCCCTCCATCCCGGATTGTAAGTGTTGCCGTGAGGATCGTACCTCCTTTGACCTTGAAACCCCAAAGCATTGACTTGCTCGGAGTTCTCCTCTTGTAGCGTTGGGCAAGAATCGGTGGGATGCCCTTGTGGCGAGCATATGCCGCAGACCTTAACTTCTTGGGTTTTTGGATTTAAGAGGAAATCTTTAACCAAAGAAGTCAAGCCGGCCACTTGACTTTCCAACGAGTTGTTGGATTCCGCCGCCATGACTCTCTTTGTTGACCGCCGATCATAGTGTCTACAATTTTCGGCCAACTCCGAGATAAGATTCCTAGCGTGAGAAGGAGTTTTGTTGACTATTCCTCCTCCACATGCAGCATTAATCATCCGTCTATCATCATCGCAAAGACCATCATAAAAGTAAAGGATGAAGTCTTGCTCCGAATAGCCGTGATACGGGCAGCTTGCACAAAGTTTCTTGAATCGTTCCCAGAATTCGTAGAACGATTCATCATCTTTTTGCTCCACATTGCTGATTTGTTTCTTTAGAGATGAGGAGACTGAGGCAGGATAATACCTTTCGAGGAAACACTTCTTCATGGCTGCCCAAGTATCTATGCTTCCCGAGGGAAGATAGAATAGCCAATCTTTGGCGGTGTCTTTGAGGGAGAATGGAAAGGCCATCAACTTTATTTGCTCCTCGGTGACACCGTTCGGGCACATGCTTGTGAAAACGATGTGGAACTCCGAAAGATGTTTATTCGGATCCTCTCCTCTTAGCCCGTGGAAAGATGGAAGTAGATGTATGAGTCCAGATTTCAACTCAAATGTAGCACCCGCATCAAGAGTTGAGAAGGTGATACATAAGGGTTGTTGGTTTAGATTGGGAGCTGTGAGCTCCCTCAGCGTTCTTGTTTCAAGAGCCATAGTTATTGGCTCTTCAGACTCGCTAGAATGAGAACTAGCACTTGAGGATTCTCCCGAGTCGGTATTTGAGAATTTGTTTTTCAACCGCTCGAGAGCTTGTTCTATTTCAGGGTTTGTTTGGTAGGTGAGTTGGTTTATGCATCGGGTTCTTACCATATACTCAAACAAAGCTCAGCAAAATAGAAATATTTATATATATATATATATATATATATATATATATATATATATATATCTAGAAATAAAATAAAAAGAAAAATTAATTGCCTTTCCCCGGCAACGGCGCCAAATTTGACGAGCACTTTGTCACGGTGCGTCAAAATAAATCGATACTAACACTTATACTTCTTTTTAATTTAAGAAGTAAGTAAGGGGGGGGGGGGGGGGGATTTGGATTGAATGATATAATTTAATTAACACTAAGATTAACGACTTATATGAGATTTAATTCAAAGATAAAAAGGACTTGGTCTTGCTACTTTCCATTTGTTGATATATTTTAGTCGATCATTGTTATATCTATAACTTATCCTCTCTCGAATACTCAATCGAGGAGTATCTCCAATTCATCGAGGGTAGTTATTAACAACGACCATTCATTAATAATCCTTACTATTAATCAAATATAGAACAACGTCGTATACCGATTTAATAGTAGCATTTAATCTCCTTGATGAAATCAATTGAGATTGATAACCTCAACACAACGGTTTTGGTTTAACCAACAAAATTAATCCCTCTTAAGTTTATTAATCACGACCGTGCATTAATAAACCGAAATTACTTACTTTTGAAACCATCAACGATTAACCATCGGTTCATTGATCGTTTCTAGTAGTATTTAATGTCGGAACTTTAACTAATCATCACTTAGCAACCCTCCAACATTAATATAGAATGAGATTAAGGGAAGAATTAATAATCAAGAGAAGAAGTTAATAAAATAACTCACAACTTTAATAATCAACAAGCTTCAAGAGCAAAACCAAGAAATGGAAGTTTAGCTCCTCATTTGGAGACTAAACATAGCTAGAAAAATAATAAAGGAATGCTATTCTAAACTGAGCTTAAGAGTATATGTGAATTGGTGATCTAATTGTGAAGGGAAGGGGGTGTATTTATAGGCTTTTGGGGATGCAGCTCGGGTACCCGATCGGGTATATACACGGTACCCGACCGGGTATGTGTAATACTTCAAATTCGAGGTATACTCGATCGATTAAGGGGTAAATCATATAAGCATACCCGATCGGGTGTGTTCTTGTACCCGATCGAGTATGTGTAAAACCTCAGATCCGAGGTATACTAGATCGATTTCAGGCTTAGTTTTGAAAGGATACCCGATCGGGTGTGTCGGTGTACCTGATCAGGTATAGACATTCGATCGTGGTCCAAATCTTCTATGCATGTTCCTTTGTCTTCGGATCCGATTTGATTTGAGATTTCAACAAGATACCCGATCGAGTATAGGTCATACCCGACCGGGTATAGACCAAAAATCAGGATCTTTATTTCATCTTGTGATTTTGCACCTTCCTTCCACTCTTGGGGTTCACTAACTGTTCTTTTAGTTATCATGGACCTGTTTGAGTTCAGAATAAACCTAATCTAAACAATTTACAAGTATTTTAACAAACTAAACTATCACACCAAAAGTGTGTAAATTCCAAAGTAACAATCAATATAAACTAATAAAAACATAAACATAAACATGGAAGTTATATGTTTATCACTTTTATTTATAAGTTTTCTAAGCAGCGCTCTCGAAGTTCTTTATTCGTCATATTCATCACCTGAAAATTTCCACAGAGAAAAAAGAAAACAAAAAGAAACTAAAATTAGCTTTCGCTAAGTAAGATTCCACCCAACCCCGTAAAATATAGTTTGGAGAAAATATACATTTTTGTATGTAGATTGAAATATCATATGTTTGAATATTTTAACTTCAATAATTGTCATAATAACAAATAGAGCATTCAAAAATTAATTCAAACGACTTACGACATATATGCACAGTTGGAAAATACTATTATCGTATATAATGAATAGAAATTGTATATTTGGTTTTTCTCCGAAATTTCTAAAGTTTCTTTTAAAGATGGACGAAACTCAAGATTCATTGAGCCTAATGAGTTGTTGTTATTTACAACTCATCCCGGAATTCTAGCTCCCACCAACCACCTGTTGAAGCTGAACTTCTACCTTAAATGTGCACACCCCCTAAAAAGGGATTCCAAGCCCTTCGGGTAGTAAGAAGCTCAAGTAGCCCAAGTAGTATATACCAGCTACTCATCAATGGGATATATGCTCCCTAAGTGACTAGAAAACTACTACTGCGACCATCCAAGGATCTTTAAATTTCTCACAAAAATACTGGAATGTCTACCGAGTATTAACCTTTATATAATTCACAATAGTAACTGTTGGTCCAAAATAGGACGCTCGTAGGCTTTTAGGAAAGCTACGTACGACACTCAAGCAGGAATTAGGAAAGTAAGAATATGGAAAGTTGTAAAGGGAATTTGGTAGCCAGAAATAGCATGTGAAATTCGTCTCCCATAATCCGAATTACAACCCGCCTTTTATAGGCGTATACAAATCGTAACCACTACTGATCATAATGACAAATTAATTACAACATTAATACGGAATTAAATACATAATTAATAGTGCATTAATTGTTTGACCGTTACTCTTACGGGCTAGGAGGTCGGCCGGACTGGCAGGCTCCCCGCTGGGCTGGCAGGCAGGCTCCAGGTTGTGGACTTGGATCCACGTGTCCAAGTTCAGAGCTTGGGCTGATTAGGCTCTGGGCCTAGTCCCATTACTCCATCACGAGTCCCCCACTACCTTAGTCGAGTAGTAGACTTGGCTAAGAGGGAGTAGTCCAAGTCAGTTGCTCTTCTCCGAGACTAGAAGATCCCTGCCCTTGTCCATGTTGGGGAGATGCCTCATTAAAAACCTTCATTAGGAAAAAATCCGATGAGAAAAAATTCTAATGAAGGGAAAAAGAGTACATCTGACGCCCCCAAGATGAAGCAAGAGGTGAGATCCTCAGCCTTTAATGCAATGGTCGCCATCTGCGAATAGGATGGCTAGAATTGTTCTTCTCGTCGGGCTCAGACTCGTAAGGTTCATCATTTGCTTCCTTGAAGACGGTAAGACCCTCAGTCCCCCATTTCATTCGGTTGTACCTACACATAAAAGAAACTAGTGTAGAATAGAGCATCTGGCCTAGTGTGGAACCACGGTTCAGTGTGTAAGTGAGTCAGACTCACTACTTGAAAAAGAGTGACATCAAGTTCCCAAGTTAGGCCTCAACCCAGTCTTCGAAAGAAAGATTGAATCCGCGAGTAAGTGAGTCGGACTCCTCACTCGAATGGATAATCTAACCCCAAAGAACTAAAGTATATCAACCTTTTCGAGAAATGTGAATGTCAATTAAGTGACAAAATTGCTCGGAAGAGCGTGGCTCTAGGCCCCTAACAAGAGTTTAACTCGCCGCCCGAGGTTAGTAGTTCGAACCCGCTAGTAAAAACTTTTGAACGGTGACTCGTCCCACGAGGTCGGAGTGTGATGCACTATGAAGGGGTAAGGGCACACGAGAACTCGTATGAAGTCAAGAGTGTGCGGTATTAACATTTATATTGGAGCTTATTAGTCGTCACACTCGTATGACGTGACCCGGTGGCGCGAGTGTGTGTGCTCGGCCAGTGTACGAGTGTGTGTGCTCGTCCGGCGTACTTGAGTGATAAGATTTCATTAGTCCGTTATTCAATGTTAAAATTACACACACTTAACAAGAGTAAACACAATCATATCACTTAAAATATCTTTTCAAATGTTTCAATCTATGATTTTTTTTTAAAATCTTTTTGTTAAATAACCGTAGGAGAGATTTTTAGCACTTATCTTGTGGTCGAGTTCGCTCAAATTTTTTGAGACAAGAGCATTAGATTGGTTGACCTCTACGACATCACCTTCAGATGTGCTAAATTTTTTTGGACTGAAAGCTTTGTGAGGCGCTAGGAGAATGGGAATTGGACCAGGGATCCAGAGCAGTGCTGGTGTGATCTCAACAATGACTCTCCAGTGTTAGAGGCGAAATCAGGTGCAGCATTCGGTGCATTGTCGTCCTGGATGGTGAGAACAACTTTCGTTCAATTGAAATTCTAGATTCTTATGTTTTGTTCATCTTTTTTGAGATTTCGAGAACAATCTTTCTGGCATTCTTTGTGATTCCTACTAAAGTGATCTGAGAGACAATAACAGCTCTCAATGAAAGCACCAATGTTGGTCCAAAAAAGGACGCTCGTAGGCTTTTAGGAAAGCTACGTACGACACTCAAGCAGGAATTAGGAAAGCAAGAACGAGAATGGAAAGTAGCTAGGAGATTTAGTTGAGAGAAATAGCATTTCAAAATTGCTTCCTCTAATCTGAATTACATCCCGCCTTTTATAGGCGTATACAAATCGTAACTGCTACCGATAATAATGACTAATTAATTACAACATTAATACGGAATTAAATACATAATTAATAGCGCATTAATTACTTGACCGTTACTCTTCCGGTTATGGACTTGGATTCACGGGTCCAAGTTCGGGGCTTGGGCTGATTAGGTTCTGGGCCTAGTCCCATTACTCCATCAGTAACGAATCAACCAAAATGCAGTAGTAGCCCCTAACCCCCCCCCCCCCCCCCCCTCCCCCCTCCCTTCACAATTACCGATCGTGAAGGAGACCGACACCACGGATTTCTCTCGTGATGCCCACAATTATCAAAAATAATTTTTTATCTTTAATATTTTCCAAAATCCAATATCTATTATACATTGATAAAATTCCAACATTTCAAGAATAAGGATATTCTATCCTTAAAGCCAAATTTCTCAAAATAGCTCAAAATATAACGTACTATGTAAATAGCTCAAAATACGAAATATAACATAAATAGCTCAAGCCCAAATAACATTTACAATCACATTTCATAATTCAAATACTCATAATTTAATTTGATACCACATACTCAAATAAATACAAGTAACACTCACACATAGATTTACGAGGTAAAAATACAATTTTGGTTGACATGGAATTGACTTGCTTACTGTTTAAGAAAATAACTTTAAATAATAGGAAGTAATAACAATGACCTATAAACACCATAATAAAAATAATAACCTATAAACTGGTATTAACATATACTTTAAAAATAACTTTTAATAATATTTTTTATTTGGGCTTTTTCCGTTAATATTACTAAACAAAAGCTGATTTCCCAAAATATGATCATATTTTTAATTGGATAAAAATGTAACTAAGATGGTTATATATTAGGAATGATATAAAGTGACTTTTAAATAGATTTGTCACTATCCAATTTTCATGTCACTGTCGGGTGTCACTGTTGCCGTCTATGTCACTGCTGCCGCCGCCACGCATGTCACTACCACCACCGTCTGTGTCATTGTCGTCGCCCATGTCACTGTCACCGCCCGTGTCACTGCCGCCGGCCACAGTGATATCTCCGCGGTGACATTTTCGTAGTGACATCTCCGCCCCAACCTCCGACCACAATGACATTTCTGCCATCCGGCCACCACCGTCCGGTCACCATCATCAAGGACCACTGTGACACGTCATCTCTGGTGTATCCAGCCCCGTCCTTCCGCTACTCCTCACAGCCCCCTCATCCCCGTCCCAAGCCTATCATGACCATCACCGCACACCACCACCGCTGACCATCACCGTGGACCGCGGCCACCAACCGCCGCCCCGCAACATCCCGGATGTCGTCATCTCCCCCCCTCCCCAGATCCCTTTTGTGCAAAGGTTTTCATGTGAACACCCAAAAAATTAAAAATAAAATGTTAAAATATACATATAGAATTGATGTAATAATTTATATGGTGTATTTTTTGATAATATATCTTGCATTTGATCTTACTTTCCATTTTGTTGTTGTTGAAAAAGTAATATATATTCATTTGTTGGATCAAAAAATATTATTTGTTCAACATTTTGACTGACAAATTAATTTTGAACACCCAACTTTTGAATGCAAGATCCGCCACTGACCAGCCCTCCCTCCCCTCGCACCAGCCCCCTGCGCACCAGCCCCCATGTCGTAGCTTCCAGCCTCGCCCAAGCCATTTCCCTACCCCTACCGCACCACAGTCACCCAGGAAAAAAGTGAAATCCTTCAAATTCGATCTGAAATCCGGATTCTAAAGGCTTCGAGGTGG
This sequence comes from Cuscuta europaea, assembly GCA_945859875.1. Classification (NCBI taxonomy): domain Eukaryota; kingdom Viridiplantae; phylum Streptophyta; class Magnoliopsida; order Solanales; family Convolvulaceae; genus Cuscuta; species Cuscuta europaea. The sequence goes on from CAMAPE010000041.1 coordinate 5,382,033, forward strand.
AGCGTCGGCTGGATGGAGAGGATATAGCGACGAGGTGAAGCATCGGTTCGATGGAGAGGCGAGGCTGTAGCCGGTACGATCTGGAAGCGGTGGGGGTGTGATGGCCGACTGCGACGGTGTGATTGGAGACTTCGGAGCTGCGATAGCTGACTGCGGAGGGGCGATGGCCGACTGCGTAGCTCGGGAGAAGAAAGATGACCCTAGGATGGAGATTGGAGAAGAAGTATTCGCTTGTCTCATGGTTTTGCGATGGAGAAGAAGTATCCGCTGGGTCTTACGGAGTATTAGGAGTATTTTTTAATTGCAGGTAGATCACTTTTTTGGAAATACAATAAAAGGAAAAATTGATTGTAATGATCTCAACTATTGGCGGTCCGCTCATAATACTCTTAATTTTAGGGACTTTCTGTCAATAATGGTCCAACATGACCGACTATAAATAAATTCTTATAGCTTCTAAAAAGATATAGCAGGTAATCCCTATAAATAATCCCAAATTTTAATTTTTACGCTTAATTTCTATTAAAAATTCACAGGTTAGAGCAGGTAATATGCGGTCATGGACCATTATTGGCGGACGGTCCATATAGTTGATATTATACAAAAATAATCAATAGTTAGGATTATTATTAGCGGACCAGCAATAGTTGGGATAATTATTTTCAATTTTTCCTACATAAAATGGTACTCCGTAATATATTTGGAAATGGAAACTTAGGGAGTAATATTAGTGTCATTGTTTCTTTTTATTTTAGTAATTAAATAACGAGAGTCATTCCGTTTTGAGATAACTTCAATGTCAATTTTGTGTGATAATTGGCTCTATTTGTATTTAAAAAATGCCGTCCTTAATATCTTTCAATAGACACTGTATAATACTTTGAATGAATGTAAACCGGTATGAATCGAATGAAACGATTCTTGCATATATAAAAAACATTGTCACGGATTTTTTCACGGATTTTGTCACGTATTATTTCATGACAACCACTATTCGTACAACATTAACTCAGTGACTGTTGGAGGTGACAATTATTGAGATTTGTCACGGATTTTGTCCGTGACTAAGCGCCGGACCAAAAAAACCTCGTCAGCGTATGTTTCCGGTCACCGGAAGTCTATTGTCACGGACGTTGTCACGGAAATAATCCGTGACAACCGTACGTATGTCACGGATTTGATCCGCGAGAAAGGTTTTTCGTGATCATAGAGATAAATCCGTGACAAACTTATCACGGACCGGATATGTGACAAAAGTCCGTGACAAAAATGTTGTTTTCTTGTAGTGTACTACTTAACCCAAACAAACACTTTAATTCATAAAAGAGGTATTTACCTAAATGGGAGTAAATTAATCATTAATTGTCAAAATAGGATTAAAGTCTAAAATTTCCCCAAATAGGAGTTATTATTTGTAATTGGACAAAAACACCCCCGAAGCTTGAAGCCATACCGCCGCCAACCAGCACGTCGGACCACCGCCGGTCGCCTACGTTCGCCGGACATCTCCGCCACCTCAAAACCGGCCGCCAATATATATCTGACCGTTGCGGTTTCCGCCGCTGCAAATATGGCGGACGCCGCCGGAGATCTGGTCGGATCTAACCTCCGCTGGCCGCCATCCGCCGCCCTTGTAGATCCGGCCACCGTCGCAACTAATTCAGAATCTGCCATTGTAAATCTGGCCTTTATCATTTCAGATCTGGTCGTTCCCGACACGAATGCCAACTTTTTTATCAAAATGTCATTTTAATGGCACTTTTAAAGAAAAATGCAAAAATTTTGTAGAATAAGAATGCCATTTTGATGGCATTTTGAGATTGAACTTGGCATTTTTTTATCAATCAAAGAAGAATTGTCTCTGCAACGAAATAGAAGAGGGAGAGAACTAGAAGAGACGAGAGAAAGGACGGGGAGAACAACCAAAGAAGAGAACATACCTTCGAAGAAGAGAAGATCTCCGACGGCGATGGAGGCGACGGCGGCGGACTTCGCGTCAGCGGCGGCGATGACTATGACTGGGTAGCGGCGGAGGACTTCACGTCAGCGGCGGCGGGCTCGAAGGTGTGATTGTTCCAGTGCGAAGGGGAAGGAAGAAAAAGCTGTGTGCGGCGTAGGGGAGAAGATGCGCAGGGGAAGAAAAGAAAGATGTGCGGGGGAGAAGAAACGTAGGGGAAAGAGGGGAAAGAGAAATAATAAGGGTAAATTGGTAATTCAATCCTATTTAGGGGGAAAAATATGCTTAGTCGTATTTAAGAATTTAAAGAAGAATTTAGTCCCATTTAGGGCAATAAATCTTCATAAAAATCACACATCTTATACAGACATGACTCGATAGAAAAAAAAAAGAAACAATCTTTGACCTAGTTAGAGTTAATCTAGCACAATGCAAAGATATAGATGAGGTTAATTAAGATTTAAGAGTAGTTTAAGAATTAAGGACACTTGGGCCCTCCCCTCTTTGTCTTCCAATTGTTATAGCAAGGGCAGAATCGCTTGTTTCCATAGGTTCCAGGGGGGACGCACAAACACTTGGCGCAACACTTCTGGCAGAACATGCATGGCTTCTTGTACTGCGTATTTGAGCATCTGTAACTGCATTTCCCCGAACACTCTTCACGGAGTATTATTGTAGACTTTCATATAAATATTACCAACTTTATAAGACGAGCAAAAGACGAGCAAAATACAGTTAGGAAAGTAACTTCATCTTACTATTTCTTTTAATTACAAAATTTAGCGCGCGAAATAAAAAATTACGTGTTTGGTAAAAAAGTTCGTTGGTTGATAAACCTGATAAGCCGAAAAATGGGGTCACCAAACTGGGCTCTAACCCTGATAAATGATTTTTTGAGGTCGATGCTTTTCTCCGACCGTCCCATAGTTTTTGTTATGTTTAAATGATAAAAGAAATTAGAGAGTAATTAACAATAATTCGGTTGAAATTTGCAAGAGAAATTAACAGGAAATGAAACATGAACAGTCAAACAAGTGATGCTTTAAGTAATACTCGTACTTAATAATGAAGTTATACTATGTTACGAGTTACCTTGGGGATGGAGGCTACCAGGTTTTGAGCCATACTGTGGCATACAAAAAGAAGAAGATTCTGAATAAGCTTAACAATGCATGATAAATTTGACTTATAGCACAATCATATCGGGAAATTAAGAAGAAGAAACCTAATTAATTAAAGATATACATACAAAGGGAAATCTCTTCTCACCATATAGAAACTGGGCGCAGATGGTTGAGGAGCAGGAGATTCTGAGATTATTGTCTTCTGATGATTGAAAAATGTGTAGGAAGGTAGTAGTGAATTAGAAAACTCACCAAATAGATATATGCAAAACTTTAAGATTGAAATTGCACCTTATAAATATATCAAAATTGGAGAATATAATGGCGCCAAATTTCTAAATCTTTTAAATTGGAAAGTTGAAACCCAACTTGCGAGAAGTGGGTAAATTAGCTCTTTGCTACCCGGTAAGCTTCTATAATTAGCTTAATTAATAGTGACTCTACTATCCCATTCTTTGATTTTCTTGATAAAAAATGTTAAAAGTTTGACTTTCACCCAAATATATTGACTAAAATATTGTTCAAAGTCTGTCACGGTGAATCAAGAACACAAAAAATGATAAACTTTTGTGAGGCTGGTACGGTCAGTATAAAATTCAAAGAAACTAAAGTAATGAATGGGAACTAATCAAGTTATTAAATTATTATCACATGGTTTAAAGAAGGAATAACATTTTCTAAGGCAACTAATTAAGAAGGGTCCGAATTATGAGGCATCATTATGGAATTGAAAAGTAAGAATGACTAATATAATCACATAGCACCGACATGGCACTTCAATAGCTGGGATAACATCATGAGTATGAGAAAGACCGGTCCAAGGTAATGCCTCACAGTTTCCATATGGAGAATCAGAGTCTTTGAAGAAGAGGATGAGAGAGTGTTGAATACGATGTTGTTAGGAACTCAGGAATGAATGAATGGTGAGAGAGAAAGAAATTGATGTTTATGACTTTATTTGTATTGGATGTACTATACGTATGGTTCCTACTTCCTAATATATGATTGAAGTTAGGGAATAAAAATATGATTTAATAATTATGTTTATAATTGCATCACAGTGAATACAAAGGTATACATATAATTATTAGAACGTAAACTTTTAAACACAATTATAATCATTAAGAATTAATAAGTCACAATTTTTTAGTTCATATTGTTTTCATTTTTTAGGAAAAGCCTCTTAAATGTTATAGTGGAATAAGAAAAAAACATGCGGAGTACATAATACTTCTAGGTAGTATTAAATTATATGTCAAAAACAAATATATATACACACATATCACATTTTCAATTTCTTTAGAAACAAATGCACATAAATGATAAAGTTGGAACATACTCCATCATACCTTTAAAAATGATGTAATGGTTTTAAATCAATAACGGACAACAACATCAAATATTGATGAAATTATAATGTATGAAAAGTGAAAAGAGAGTATAAGTAAATGATAAATAGTTTAAAAAGTGTAGGTGTTAATGTTTACCATCGTCCAAGAGTACACAAAATGTAAACATTATATAATCAAAGAATCTTATAGCAGTTTACTATCCTCGGGCTTTTGGGTATTTCTTTAACGCATCTGTCCTTCACTTCAGTTCTTTTTTTTAATTCTTAGTTTTTGAATGATTATCAATCACTCGATGCACATGACGAAAGTTATTGTACTTGAGTTTCATAAATAAAACATGTCTTGAAAACATGACATTATTGTGCTGATATCTCAAAACAATATTGTATAAGTCTAATTTATTAATGTAATACCAAAAAAAAATATGATAATATAAATATTGTTCCAATGTAAATATTTTTTAAGAATGTAATTGATATATTTTTCAAATATTTTTGGGATCATTTTAACACTTTTAAAAAACCTGCATAGTATAACTTTAGGCTGCTCAGCCCATCCGAATTCGGATAAACCCTGCCCAACAACCAATTTTTAATCTCCCAACCCACAACCCAAATATCGTATTTATACGTCGTATTACATTAAATTAAATACCCGAATGCCAAACCCTAACTCATGGTATTTAAACGCTTTATCTGGAGAGCCACCATTTTTTGTACGCTCATGGTATTTAACCTGCGGAGAGACATCGGTTAATACGATGCTCTCCGCCTCTCTTTTTCTACATTCCATGCCAAGTTCAATCTACCTACAATCCTTCGCCCTCAATCGACCAGCCTTATTCTTCGATCGTGTCTAAGTCCGGATTACTCAATTGACCCCAGGGTTGTTTATGTAGTTGGTCCACCGGCAAGCTCGTTCTGATCTTGGGCGGGCGGCAAACCGGAGACGGGCGACCACGGTCCTGATAGAAGAGTCTCTGTAAACAATTGCATGTTGAACTCTTTGGATTTCCTATTTTCTGTCTCATCTTAATCTGATTATCCGCTTGGTGGTGGATGAACCGGAACCTCCAACGAAGGCCTAGCCGTTCTTGTATACACCAGTGTATTCGTGTGGTATCCCGACCCTAGCTAGCAATATTGATTGGTATACTTTGAACTCTATTTGGGTATTATGCATAAATTAAAATACATGACATTCATCTTTTTGTGAATGATGGTTTTGGGTTGCATGTCACTATGTCAGATGTGTTCATTACTTGTTTGATATATAACATCCAAGTTGAAACGTTTTATTTTATTTTTTTTTTTTGAAAAAATTAGATATTTTGAAAAAAATCTGGTCTTCTTTGAAAATTACAAACAAATTTGTTGAAAGTTTTTACCATAGGAGTACGTAGTAAAACCGATTTTTTTAAAAACCCAACTTTTAAAATCTGTATCTATAATACTGTTATGATTAGTTAGTATATATATGTCGCCATGTGAAATATATATCACTGTTTACTTATATATATACTCAAAATATTACAAATATGGTCGGAAGGGTAATTATGCTTCGCATAAGTGATACATGCATACTCGTATTTCCTGAAAATGAGATATGGAGTATCTCCTATGTCACACATCCTACTGAATACTGGATTTTAAAAGCATGAATATTTTTCTTTTAATAAAATTATAAACTTTTTAAGCCTATAAAGGTAATTAACTCACACTCGATTTTATATAAATGGAATTATACTATTAAATCAAATTAATTTTGTAACTTTGTTCACAAAATCCATTTATAAATAATTTGTTTTCATTAACACCCACGCACATATACATATGTACTTTTTTCCAATATAAATACACATTCATATGCATATGAACTATTATATAAACTATTTCCAATATATATCTCCATATATATATATATATATATATATATATATATATATATATATAATTACATCTATACATTATTTTTGGTATTTATTCTTGTAAAGTTGAGTAATAGTATGAATAATTATATAATTTGACAGTTTTCCAATATAGTATTTATAATCCGTTTTCAATTATATATATGTGTATATATAAAAAAAAATATATACATATACCAAGTATAGTACAAATTCTATATCTATACCATATTCATATACCCAATATTTTTTCCAACACACACGTATTGAATAGTCTTAACTCTTAAGTCATATGTTTTCATTTGGTTAATCTATTTAATAATGTATCAAGATATAGACACACAAAGTATTTGTATACTAAACATAATTGTGTTTGTCTTCAATTGTAAACTCTACCATTTCATTTGAAAAGCCTTGTTATACTCAATTTTTACTATGAGTCAATTTAAACTGTTTAGAGCATGGTTTTGATCAATCCCATACTACTAGAACAATGAACTATACACGCCCTTCTGTGTAATGGTTATTCTAGAAATCTAGCCACAAATGTATAAACTATACGAAATTACACCATGGTATGGACCGGTTATTCTTGACCCTAACAGAGCTTGCTGGGCATAAAAAAAACCAACCCCATATATCGTGTTTCAAAATTCCATTGAAAAATAATTGTTTTCCATAAACACACACTGCTACAATATTGAACTATACATGTCCTACTAAATGGTGATTCTAGCCCGAACTATACCAAATTACACCCTGGTCTGAACTGGTTTTTATGAAAACTTAAAGCCCTTCTCAAGCCAATGGTCTGAACTAAGAAGTCCATGGTATTCTTAGCTATTCACGGTGGATATTTTATATAAAATGCTTCACCATTTCCATAAGTTTGCTTCATACATTCCCAAAGCCTGCATATGATTTCTGTGTTTATTGAACTGTTAGAAAGTATTTATAAACAATAACAAAATGTAACGTTAAGGACTGATTATATAGATTTAGTCTCACCAATGAGTAGTTAGTCTTTGAGTGACCTTATCGCATGAATACGCCTCCCTGTAAAATTAAGTGATAAGTGATTGTTAACCTCAAATTGAAACTACCAAGGAAATCTTTAAACTCCATTTGCACGGTATACCTCATCATCATTAAACCTCTAGTATCTAAACAAAGCCGAAATGCATATTGTGTGTATGTTGTGTGCGGTGGTGTGGTTGGTTCCCGACTTTTTTTGACGTATTTATACCACAATCGAAGACGTGTTTTGTAATTTCATGAAGTATTACCCAATGGTTAATACAAAGTAGCATGCAATGTTTTTAATGATGACATATCTGAAAGACAACATATTGTCGAGTAATAATAGCCATATGTTTGTTTTGGGTAGTTTCAAATGCTTGAGAAATTCGTACATCAAAATCCCAGACAATATTCCTACTTTATTACTTTAACGTACTACGTATATTATAAAGAAAAGTACATCAATTGTGCCAGTAGGCAATTGGCTTTCTCAAAGATATGCAACTAATGCTACTTTAGCAGTTTGATACGCCATAAATCTAACACAGCAAATGAACTATTCACACTACCCATCCCGTAGCTCTCTTTTGAGTCGCAATAGCTGAATGGTTAAATAAACTGAAGGGTATTATCCAAATCTAAACCCTTTTTCTATGAAGCATTAAATGCTCTATGCGGAGCCTATTTCAAATTTCAAATTAAGAACAAAACAGTCACATCCATTGTACAGAGCAGTAAATCTGGATTGAGACAGCAATGTTGATCTTTTCTCTTGAACCGACCCGACCCATGGTGTTGCTGGTAGTTTGGGCGGGAAAAATGAACTCTTTTCTCCTGCTTTTATATAGAGAAAGATACCAGAGAACATGTTTACCCGTCTTCCATTCGATAAAAAGAACATACGGAATATATTTTTCTAATATTTTATACGTAGTATTGGGAGAAGCAAAACTTAAAATTTCATTAATTATAAATATTTATACATACATACATGAGACAAATTTTCTTGGAGGGCCGAGACCCCGCCAGCCACCCCCTATCTCCACCTGTGGTTCAAGGTATTATGCATGATTCCAACTTTACAACTTCAATATTTGTTTGTTTGTTTATTTATTTGTTCCGTAAAATATACTTCATGTGATTTTGGGCATATTTAGGGGGTGTTTGGAACTTGGTCTCCCCCATCTTCTAAAAAAACTGCTTCTATAAGTAAATTAAAGCACCAAGAGTACTTCTGCACTTTTACCCAAACACTCCAACTTCTGCTTCTGCTCTCTGAAGAAGCAGAAGCAGTTTTAAGAATCAGATCCAAACACCCCCTTAATATGTTCATTTTATGCAAGGAACATTAAAAATGACATTATTTATGTCTCAATATTTAAGTACTTTTAGGTTTACGAAATTACATTAAAAATACATAAAACATGGTCGAAGTTCTTAAATAGATTTTTATTTTCTAAATAAGATTCAAAATTATATTACCAATTTACCCTTATTACAATTAGGCTTTCAATCGATAATTAAATTGGGAATTCGTACTCGCTCTTGTGCGAGCTCTCTATCCTACACGAGTGCACCTCCTTCTTCGGTTGCGAACGTATTCTCCTGCGACTATGCGTGGAATCTGCATGGCACCTCTCTTCTTATACGTAGCCATCGCCATTTTACTTCAGTAATTTTAGTCATTTCAACTATTTTAGTCGTTTAACTGTTGCAACCATCGCCATACAGACCCTAAAGTATAAAGAAATTACTCCGATTTTGGGAATAAAAACATGGCAGTCCTATTTTGGAATTTTCAAACTTTTTTACTCCTATTTCGAGAATTTTCCCTAAAGTATATAAGTAGAACATATATTTGGTAAACTACTATATAGACTGTTTTATTATATACCTCGCTCCTAGTATCAATTTTGAAGTCATTTGGTGACCCAGATTTTCATCTAATCACCATTATCCTATCAACCAACTTTTGAGTATTTATTTAATTAAAATCTCACTACATTTAATATCTATTTATGTAATCGAAATCTCAGACTTTACTATAAGGCCAAAAAATAGCTTCTGAAGTCTAGTCCGTATATGCTACACCAGGATGTACGTACATCCGGTCCAATTAAAATAGAAGTCCATTAATAGATAAATCCCACAACACACCTGGCCCAATTTTTTACTGGGTAACAACGATAACTCAAAAGAAGGACTGTGAACTAATCATATCATAAACGGAAAAGTAACTTCTGAAATATGTTCGCAAAATGACGCAAGCATTCATAACGCCGTATTTTAGCTCGAAAAACGAGGACAACCTCCAGACATTACTCAACTTCGTGGAGTTGGAGAGCAACAACAAGTTGAAGAACAGAGGAAGAGTTTGAGCAGCAAGTTGTTTGTGTTTGATCATTGAAGCAAGCGATGGACTTAGTATCCGAGTATGAAATGTTGTTAAACGCAGATAAGCATAAAAATGCAGAAGCATCAGAGAGGTATGTCGTATTATACTTTTGAAATTTATATTTTAGTAATGATTAATCAATATACTTGCATGTTTCGAAACTTATAGAAAAATTGAAATGATTTTGACGAATCTGAAGCAGCTAATGAATTTGATGCGTGATATGTGTTGATTAAGTAAATCAATTAAGGTTTTGTTTAATGTAAGAAGGTTAATGCTCATTTCACTTTAATTTAAGTAATATATATTACTAACTACTTAGAACATGGTGATATTGTAATTAGGTTACTTGTAAAATGATACAATACTCAATCTGTGGTATGCATTACTCATCTCTGAATAGAGTGGTATCTGGTTTAACTTTTCTATATTTATTTAAGATTATGCTTATGATTCATAGTGTGACACGAAAATTGTTTGTATGTTTTTTTATTAGTCATAGTGTGCCATTAAAATTGAACTCATACTCATTATCTGATCATTGTTTCAAATGAACAAATAGAACTATGTGTCATGAAGTGTTGTGCATTTTTTGTTTTACATAAAACTTGTTCTATAATTCGGTTGCATGGATATTGTGTGTATGCTCATAATGTGAAAGCAACATGCTCAAATTATAAAACATTGTGTCACAATTTTATAGTACTGAAATTTATTACTCATTTTAAGTATTGAAATGATTTGTGAATCATGATTTGACATGTATTACTCATTTTATTAAATAATGCAGGAATTTAGATGGAAGACCTATAACTGAGATCTCAGTACTGCGCATAAAGCCAAAGAAGAAAATAAAAAAGACTTCAAAGGTTCCGCAGAAGAAAATGAAACCAAAAGCAATTCCAGTCAAGGATAAGGCTACGATTGACCTAATAAAAGAAATAGAAGCTGAGATAATGATGAGTGACGAAGAAACAAGTGACGCAGAAAAGACTGCTAAAGAAAGTAGTAAAGAATGTGAGCAAAGCAATGTTCAAGGTACTCAACCAGATGTGCATCAAGAGGAAGCAGATTTGGAAGGGAATGATAAGTTTCAAGAACAAGAAAATGAGGGGATGACTAATGAGCAAGAAACAAGGAATGGTAGCAGTAAGACGACTGAACATGTTGGAGAAGCATCTGAGCAACAAGGGATGGAAACTGAGCAACAAGGGAAGGAAACTGAGCAACATCAGAATGTTGAAGAAGCACAACAACGCGCTGCACAGAGAAATAATGAGAAGAAAAGAAAGAGAAATAATGCAAGCGCACTTAAGAAAAGTGGAGAGCAAGGTAATTCAAGCAAATTGAAAGACAATGAGGATGTTAGCCCAAAAAACGAATTACAAGATCAACAACATGAGAAACAAGTGAAAAGAACAAAGATGAAATTCAGAAAAATAAGAAAGAAGTTGATGCAAAAAAGGCAAGAACAAGGCAAGCAGAGTCATTAAAAGTGAAAAAGCAAAAGATGAAGAAGAAGATAGCAGCAGCAGCAGAAGAAGAAGAAGAAGAAGAAGAAGAAGAAGAAGAATTTGAGGAGGACGAAGAGGAGATAGAGAAGGAAACGACTGATAAATACCCAAAGCTGTGGACAAGAATGTCTTCGAGTAGTATAACAGAAATAATGAAAACTCTAAGTCCAAAACAGAAGGAAGAGGTAGTCGATATGGGATTTGGCCCCTTACTGAACCTTGAAGTGAAGCAATTGCCAATGCAGTTGGCATATTGGGTGGTGGAGAGTTTTGATAGCAGAAGTGTGTCTATTGTTCTGCCGAACAATGAGAGATTAAGGATAAATGAAGATGCAGTGCATTTCACATTAGGGTTTCCAAAAGGAAACCTTCATGTGAAGAATTTGATTGATAGTGAAGCTGAGAATACATCACACATGGTGGCTGACTGGAGATCGCAATTTGAGAGTGAAAATGGAGTTGTGAAGACTGCTCAAGTTAAGAAGGTTTTAGAAGAAAAAAAAAAGGTGGAGGATGGTTTAGAAAGATTTTTTTGGTTCTCCTGGTAACGTGTTTAATTGAAGGGAAGCAAAATTGCTTTGCAAATCAAAGCATTCTGAAGGCATTGCAGGATGATTCAAAAATAAAGAATCTGAATTGGTGTGGATACACATTGGAAACATTAATTGAAGCAAAGGACTATTGGAGCAAAAGCAGAGAAAGACAGTTCCCAGGGCCTTTATTGTTTCTGATTGTAAGTTACGAATTCTATTATGTTATTGATCAAATTTATCATATTATTAATCAAATAATTATATGCAGTACACAATTCTAACATCTTATAAAATATGTAGGTGTTCTATGATGACAACGTTGTGTTCAAAGGCAGAAAAGTGCAAAGAGCATTGCCATCTATTATCGGGTGGACAACACAAAAGCTGAACAAAAGACAAAAGGAAGAAATTGAAAGCGGGGGTTTCGGATACGGATATGTAGATGAACCTAATAAAGGGGAATTCATAGTTCCAAAAGAGATGACAAATGAAAAAGAAGTTGCAATGCAGATTGAGGGAAACAGCAATCAGGAGCCAAATAAGGTAAGGACGGTAGTATGTAATTTTGAAAGTGAAATTTGGGTAAATATATAAATGAAAAATAAGATTTCTAGATATGAGTAATTAATACAAAATAATGAGTACATGAAGGAACTTAAATAAAAAGAAAGAAAATAAATGTTACAAAAAAATGGATAAAAAGTTTAAAGACTGAATAAATTAATCTAATAAATGTATATGCTTAGTTCAATTATTCTAGTCTAAACTCAATAATAAAATAAAGAATGCTCAATTACTGTTCTAACGTTAATCATTAAATAACTACAGGACATTATGAAGGAGTTTGCTGCAGCCGCGAAGAATTTGGCAGAAAGCATGGGCAGTTTTGATGAAAATTTTCAAGAGGCTGAAAAGGTGTTACCTGATGATGAGACCATGAAGGTTTTAATGGGAAAAGTCCATGGCCTTTTGAACACATATTCTTCAGAAAAGGAGAAACAAAAATAAATTGAAAGTGAAGTGTCATTGACTCCAGATGATAGATTCTGGACAGAAGAAGTGATCAAAGCAGTTGAAGCTATTGAAATGGCTCAGAAGAAAAGAGTTGAGGCAAACTTTTACACAGTATGAAAAGCCGAGTTTCAGACTGTTATCCCAGGAATCAAATGATTCTCCAATCACATCGGAATAGAGAGAACAGGAGAATGCGGGTATAGATGATGTTGACCATGAAGTTCAAATCAATGAGCATCAGGGAGTTGTGAATGAGCAACAAGAGAATGTTAATGAGCAACAAAAAAACTTTGAGGAGCAAAATGACCAAAGCAGCCTAGAGGATGAAACAAGGGTGCATGAGTCAAGCAGTACAGGTGATGAAATGATTGATAAAGATTCTGAAAAGGGAAAGAATATTTGCATGGAAGCTGAAGATGGTGAGGAAAATGTGTTGAAGAGAAAAAGAAATGTGATGCCTGCAGCTGCTATAAAGTCACCATTCGTGAACAGAGTTACAGAAATTAAAGCACCACCAACCACTAAAGAGATCAAGGTAGCTCAATTTGTGTTTAGTGAGGGCACCGATAAAAAGTAAGTTATTACATACTTCTCACAAACAATTATTATATATTTGATAAAGAATGCATAATTCATTTAGTCTTATAGGCTCTTGGACTTTTGTGATTTGTGAGTAAAGTTTCAAATTTGATGCACCGATCTTATCTGCTGACTGTTTGTTTGTTTTTAAACTCATTAGTGATGTGTTATACAAAGTTGGAGATGTTACTCTTTCAAAAAGTGAGTTGGAGAGTCTAAATATAAGCTGGAAAGTGAATTCACAACTGATAGACGTGTAGGCAATGATTTTGAACAACAATGAGACTCTAAGAAGCGATGAAGCAAGGAAAAGATTGATCTTCCCAACAACACCAGGTGTAAGAATTATGGATTTACATATTTGTTTTTATGAATATATTTGAAAGAAATTTATGAAATTATCTATTTATAGAGAGTGTTGGAGGAAAATCAGTTGACTGCTCCAAAAACAAGAAGCAAGAGATTTTTTTATGCTACAAGGGCCCAATTCGCCAAGATGGCATTGCCAAAAGTTAGAAACATGGATTTGTTTATTTTCCCAGTTGAACAAAGTGGAAGATCATGCATGATGACTTTTGATTTGAAGTACAATAAGTTCTTCATAATTGATATCTGTGATGCAGAAATATCTATTAAAATGAAGTATCTTTCACAACCAAACCATCTGGTAAATATACATATTATGTTTCTATTATATGAGTACTTTAGCTATTCACAATGAGCATTGTTTCATATTTATTGAGCATTACTAGTATAGATTTATCTAAGAAATGCATATTATAAACATTGCTTACATTTGTAGAAAAGTGTTGTATTAAAATGGCTTAGAGATGAAAAGCACCCTCAAGCAGAAAAAGTCAAATCCATGAAGCCAGAAGTTTTAAAAATGGCATGGCGCAACAAGAAAAATAAAACAAATGAAGGACTGTACGTGATGAGACACATGGAAACCTTCAATGGAGAGAGTGATTGGGACTGTGGCCTATTCAATGATAATGTAAACACACATTTGTTTATGAACATTTAATGAAATATCAATAGTGTGTCAAAACAACATAACCTAATACTGACATATATGTAATTGTGCAGGAAAAGCCATTAAACATATTGAGGGTCAAGTATCTGCACAAAATGCTCACATTTCAGAAGAATGAAGCAAGGATGGAGGTGATGCAAAAAGTGAAAGGAAACAAACTGTTCTGAATGCAATCAAGAAAAAATTCGTTTAATGTGCAGTTCTGGTTTAGCGGTGTAATCGGGAAAAACATATTTTGTTTGTGTGTAATGACATATTTAGTTTGTGTTTAATGACTTTATGATGACTTTGAATGTTTGAACTACTACATTGTACTATGTTATTGGTAATATTGGCTGAAGTTTATAATGGTTGTATTTATATATGATCATTATTAGTAATGTGTATACTCATTTTATTTGTTACTATACACAATTTGAGAACTGATCAATTGAAGTTAAGAACATTAAGTATGAAATTAGGTTTACTAATTTTCTTATTAAATACCAATTGAGGAAGTGTTGTTTCAAGCAATATTAAGTTATTTATTTATAATGTCACAACTGAAGTGAGTAAGAACTGAAACATTGAATTTGATGTGAAAGTGTTTTTTAACAATTTAAAAATAAAAAATCTATATTTAATTCGAAATAGTAAACACATAGTTTAGAGATTTTTGGATTCAAAATTCATTTTAAATTCAACAACTAAAAAACTAAATTCATTTCAATACTCATTTTGTTAACACAAGTTACGCATTATATTAGAAAGAATTACTCAAAAGAATATTATATCAGGGGAATGTATGATTCAATAAAAGTAAAAACTAAAACAAACACATAGATAGAAAAGAACATGTAAAGTCCATAAGTGCACATCACAGAAACTAAAATGATGATAAAAGATAAAAGAAGATGTTCTTTTTTGAATAATAAAAAGTATGTAACCAAAAACAAAGCTTTTAAGAGTGTTTACAATTTTCAGGGTTCAATAATTGAGGTACTTGTTGCAGTTGACTTCTTCCTTCCTCGGGCTTGATTTGATTTAATCTCAACAATACTTTTGCGCCAAACATTTCTTTCACCTTTTTTCCTTGAACCTTTGGGATTAGAAATTGTACCAACTCCGATTGAAGCTGAATCATTGTCTGAGAAGTAAATACTGCCAACTTGTTCTTCAACATCATGTTTCAATTTTTTGAACGACTCTTCACAAAGCAGCCTCGCTGAAGCATTAGAATCACTAGAACAGAGAAGTTTTTGGAGTTTCCTTTGCATTTGCATTCTCCAAACAGAAGGCAAATGATGTGCCCTTGTCGTGAGGTGCACTCAAAATAATTACAATACAACGATTATACATAGTATAACGAAGTAAGGTTTGTATCCACAGGGAAAGGAATACTTTTCTTTTATATAAGTAGTAACAAGGGGGGTTTAGATTTGTTTGATTTAAAAATACTAAGATGAACAACCTATATGAGTTTAATTAATGGATATGGAGGCTTGGTTTTGCTTTTATCCACTTAATGAAATGTTCGTCGATCCCGGTTATATCTTTAACTATCTTCCTCTCGAATACTCAATCGAGGAGTATATCCAGTTCATCGAGCGTAGTTATTAATAACGAGATGCGTTCATTAATAAAACTTACTATCGAGTCAATATAGAACAAGTGCCGTATATTAACTTGATAGTAGCAATAAACTTAAGATGAAAACGATTGAGATTGATAACCTCAACACAAGCGGTTTATTGGTTTAATCAATATAATTAATTTCCCTTGGCATATTAACCATGAGATGCATGCATTAATAATCCAAGTTTACTACTGTTGAAAGAACCGGATTAATAACAAGCGTATTAACTAGATTGATTCTAGTAATAATGGCTAAAGGGTCAAATAGGTCCTTGTACTCATATCAATAGCTCAATTGGGTACCCGAACTAAAAAAAGGTCCAATCCAATCCTCCAACTCTTCAAAATCGTTCAATTTTTTCGTTTTTTCAAAGGCTAAAGGGTCAAATAGGTCCCTGTACTCATATCAATAGCTCAATTGAGTACTGGGAGTTTACCGGCTAAACGAAAAAATTGAACGATTTTGAAGAGTTGGAGGATTGGATTGGACCTTTTTTTAGTTCGGGTACCCAATTGAGCTATTGATATGAGTACAGGGACCTATTTGACCCTTTAGCCAGTAATAATTAATATGAGAAACAAAACTAGTTGATACTTTAAGTGATGTTCAAAATATTAACATGAAATATGAATACGAATTAATTAATACTCAAGGAAGAATATTAAAGAATATGAATCCTACTATGATTAATATCAAGATGTTAACTAATTGTCATTTTAGTAACACTCCCCAATATTAACATAGAGGAAGAAATAACTATTACTATAACCAATGTCAAGATGTTAACTAATTGTCGTCTTAGTAACACTCCCCAACTTTGATATAGAAATAGTATTTTAAAAGAAGAATTAATATTCAAGGAAGAAGATTAAAGAAAATAACTCACAACTTACAAATTCATTAAGCCTCAAAATAGCAAAACCAAGATGGAAGAGTTTAGCTCCTCATTAGGAGATTAAACATGATGAAAAATATAAAGAAAGAACTATTCTAGACTGAGCTTAGATGTATAAAGGAATTGGATATCTAATTGTGAAGGAAAGGAGGTGTATTTATAGGCTTTGAGGATGCAGCTCGGGTACCCGATCGGGTATATGCAAGGTACCCGATCGGGTATGTGTAATACCTTCAATTCGAGGTATACTCGATCGATCATTGCGTAAATTTTATAAGCATACTCGATCGAGTATACCTTTATACCCGGTCGAGTATGCTTATAACTTCAGATCCGGGGCATACTCGACCGAGTTCGAGTTTGTATTTGAAGGGATACCCGATCGGGTGTGTCGGTGTACCCGATCGGGTATGGACATTTGATCGTGGTCCGAATATTCTTCGCATGATCCTTTGTCTTCGGATCTGATCCGATTTGAAATTTCAACAAGATACCCGATCGAGTATAGGTCATACTCGACCGGGTATAGAGTCTCTCCCCCACACTTAGGTCAAGCACTGTCCCTAGTGCCCGCCTTCTCCGTCGTAGTAGCTGCCTCCGAAGCCGCTCCCTTGCCCGCCATCGCCCATGTATGTGTCCCCGCCATCTCCGCCGTCGTACCCTCCACCCCCGGAGCTAGATCCTCCAAAGTTACCCCAATGAGTGAGGTCATACCACAAGGGTGGTGGAGGGGGGTTCGCCATGGTCTGAAAAGATCCCTGCTGGGCCAAGTAAGAGTACATAGGTCCGTAGAACCTACGTTGATCTTCTTCATACCGATGCCTGTCGGCTTCCCGGAGCTCCTCCAACCGTTGAAAATCGGCCCTTTGCTCCTCCTGTATTTGGTTGAGCCGGTCTCCCATAGCCATGTAGTTCGTGTTCATTTAATTGTACCCCGTAAGCAATTGTCGGTTACCCTCCAAAAGTTGTTAAAAGAAGTCAGGTGGTGGAGGGTTTTGAGTTTGTTCGGGGATGTCGGCGTCCATTTCTTCATGGCCATGGGGTTCAGTATAAGGCTCGTATTCGGGTTGGTATTGGGGAGGCTCTTGTTCCGGTTCTTGGAGATATGGTGGTAGGGCGTGTGGGAATAGGTAATGGGGTTCCTCTACCGCTTCTCTGTAGCGCAGTTTGGAAAGTTCTTGGTTGGGTAGGAGGAAATATTTGAGAGGCTTGGGGTGTATGAGCCAGTTATACATATTTTTTGGTCGTTCACCACCATAAACTGTATGGGAAAGGCTGTACAACCCGAATGGCCTAACCAAGAAATGTTCATCAAACAATAGTCTGGTATAAGAGAGTTGTCCGTATAGCCGAACTTGGTGGCTAAGTGCATAATTACCCCACCCACAACAATGGCGCCCTTGGTTGCGCTTTCCTTTTTCAGATGTGCCCACATAAGATTGCACAGATTGAAGTCCACATGAACACGGAATAGGGCTACAGACATCAAGCATACATCCCCCATCCTAGTGTGATGATTGTTGGGACGTCCAAGCAAGCAATTGGCAAGGAATTTCAAGAATAAGCGGAGGACGGGATGTTGGACATGACTAATATACAGTTGGGAGGAGCTAAATTTAGCTTCCCCGGTCATCTTTGTCCACAGGGAATGACCGAAAGCAGTGTTATCGGATATGCATTTTTGGTAGGGGACCGGAATGCCAAAATGTTCGGCGAACTCAAGTTTCGTTATTGAGTGGTTTTGGTTAAATAGACGAAACTTGAGTCTATCATCCCTAAAATCAGCTTCATTGGTCTCAAATTGCACCGAACTCATGAACTCATAGATTATTTTTTCGTTAGAGTGGTATTGCATTTTGAATATACGATCCATGCTCAACTCATGAAAAAATTTCCTAGTGCTCTTATACACTCCTACTTCATTGAGAGCATCATAGCATAAAAAATGGGAAGGTGTTACTTGCCTTGCAATTGTGGTGATGAACCGAGTTCGGTGTTCGTTGTCGACGAAGATGATGGCCTCGTAGCCTGGAATAGGTGCCATAGCGTTGGAGCTCTGCCCTTTATCCTTCCTTGATGCCATTTTTGGAGATTTGGAAGCTTAAAATCTGAAAAATTGAAATTTGGGGTAGGGTTTTTCGGACCTTTTGAAACTGGGACAAAGTTGGATTGGTGGGTATGGGTGTGTAGAGGAAGGTGAGGGGAGTATTTTGGTGGTGGAATGGGGTGATTTGGTGAAGAAATGAAGAAGATATTGTAGAGAGAAGGTTTGGGATTTGGGGAAGATGAAGTGTTTCGGGCGTATTTGGGGTTAAAACGCCCGTATACCCGATCGAGTATGGGTTGTTACTCGGTCGAGTATGGCTGGAAACCAGGATTTTTTAGTAGACTGCCTCCGGTACCCGATCGGGTATAACACAATACTCGATCGGGTATGTGTCTTTTTCCACGTTTTGAGTCCTGTACTCGATCTAGTGTGGGAGTCAGCTTTCTTTAACCTTATCCTTTCTGTATATACTTGACCGGGTATGTAGTGATACCCGATCAGGTATCCTTTGTTTTGCACTTTTTGAGGCCTGTACTTGATCGAATGCTGGGGGCAGGTTCCTTTTAGCTTCGCCTTTCTGTTCATACTCGACCGGGTATGTAGTGATACTCGATCGGGTATGCATGCTTCCTTTCAAAAATCAACACTCCTCGATCGAGTAATGCCCGGTTCTCCTTCTTTTGGCCATACCCGACCGAGTATAAGGTGGTACTCGATCGGGTATGTCCCCGGATGCTTCAAAACCTGCATTTTTTCTTCTTTTTCTCCAAAAACCCGTGATTAGTTCCCTCTCTCACTAAACTCTCAAATAATTAAAAAAAAAATGAACTTTAAACATTCGAATTAACGAAAAAATAAACTTGGGTTGCCTCCCAAGAAGCGCCTTAGTTAACGTCGTGGCACGACGTTATTCATTTTTTTTAAGTGGGATCGTGAACATTCCTTGTTTCATTTTTTGCAGCCTTATTTAGCCATTTTTCAATTTTATTTTTCGGCCTTTTCCAGTAAGGCCGGGATTTCTTTCTCATTACCACCTCAATCATAGCTGGATTTAGTTCACATTTTAACACATCCCTTTCTATCAAAGATGACTTCTCATGTTTATTTTTTTCTTCTTGAAAAAATCTGATTTTACCCGCTTCTTTAAAAAATATCGGTTATTGTGGTTCAACAACATTTAAAGAACAAAGAGTTAGATTTTGCATTCGTTTTTTCGTAGAGTCAAAGATGTTGAATTCTACTTTTTGGTCATCGAACTCTAAAGTTAATGAACCACTACAAACGTCAATTTTTGTTTTTGCGGTCTTCATGAAGGGTCTACCCAAAAGGATGGGCGTTGTTTGATCATCAGTTCCCATTTCAAGGACATAGAAGTCAACAGGAAAAACCATATTTTCTACTTCTACTAGCACATCTTCTATTACACCCTCCGGGTAAGTACTAAAATGATCCGCTAGTTGAATCACTACACCGGTTTGATGTAATGGGCCAAGTTGTAGAGATTTATAAACAGAATAGGGGATGACATTTATTGATGCTCCTAAATCCAACAAGGCCTTAGGAAATGTGGTGTCTCCTATTTTGCAAGGGATAGTGAACATGCCTGGGTCGTTACATTTTTCGGGGAGTTTTCTCTGGAAAATGGCCGAGACACGTTCACTAACTCTAACCTCTTGTTTCCCCTTCAATTTATCTTTTCTTTTTGTTTTGCATAATTCTTTTAAAAATTTAGCAAAACGAGGGACATTTTTCATTAAGTTAAGAAGCGGAATGTTTACCTCACACTTGGCGAAAGTTTCATACATGTCGGCATCTTTCTCAAGCTTCTTTGTCTCCCTCAGCGCCTCAGGAAACGGGATTACTGGTTCATATGATGAGAGTGGATGGAGCTTGGTTTCTGTGATCCCCTCCTCCGGCTGAACTACTTTTTCAGGGTCCACCTCCTCAATCTCTCTATTGTTCTTCTCTACCTCTTTCAACGTCACCCCACTTCTCAACATGATAGCATTCACATGTTGTCTCGGGTTTTGCTCCGTTTGAGATGGGAGTTTACCCGAGTCCTTCGTTTCAAGTCAGTTCACGGCATTCGCAATTTGACTCACTTGGCTTTCCAAATTCTGAATGCTAGACTTGGTCTCATGCTGAAATCGAACCATGTTTTGTTGCATGGTTGAGACATTTGAGGTGAGTGTTCGGATCATGTCTTCGGTGGACATACTTGAGCTTGAAGTTTGGCCTTGATGATTTGGGAGAATTGTTGTAAGGGCTGACTTTGTTGTGGTTGAGGGTTCCCATATCTCAAATTCGGGTGATCTCTCCATCCGGGATTGTAGGAGTTAGAGTGCGGATCATACCTCTTTTTGCCTTGAAACCCCAAAGCATTGACTTGCTCGGAGTTCCCCTCTTGTAGCGTTGGGCATGAGTCGGTGGGGTGCCCTTGTGTCGAGCATATGCCGTAGACCTTGACTTCTTGGGTTTTTGGTTTTAAGAGAAAATCTTTAACCAAAGAAGTCAAGCCGGCTACTTGACATTCCAACGAGTTGTTAGATTCCGTCGCCATAACTCGTTTGGATGACCGCCGATCATAGTATCTGCAATTCTCGGCCAATTCCGAGATGAGGTTTCTAGCTTGAGAGGGAGTCTTGTTGACAATTCCCCCTCCACATGCAGCATTGATCATCCGCCTATCTTCATTGCAAAGACCATCATAGAAGTATAAGATGAGGTCTTGCTCCGAATAGCCGTGGTATGGACAGCTTGCACAAAGTTTCTTGAATCATTCCCAATATTCATAGAACGATTCGTCATCCTTTTGCTCCACATTGCTAATTTGCTTTTTTAGAGATGAGGAGACAGAGGCAGGGTAATACCTTTCGAGGAAAGCTTTCTTCATGGCCGCCCATGTACCTATACTTCCCGAGGGAAGATAGAATAGCCAATCCTTTGCGGTATCCTTTAGAGAAAATGGAAAAGCCCGCAGTTTGATTTGTTCTTCTGTCACACCGTTTGGACACATGCTTGTGCAAACGACGTGGAACTCCGAGAGGTGTTTGTTCGGATCCTCTCCTCTCAGGCCATGGAAGGATGGAAGCAGATGAATGAGCCCAGATTTTAGCTCAAACGTATTACCCTCATCAAGTGTAGGGAAGGTAATACACAGTGGTTGTTGATTCAAGTTTGGAGCTGTGAGCTCCCTCAGTGTTCTTGTTTCAAGAGCCATGTGGAAGGACTCTTCGGATTCGCTAGAACTAGAGCTAGCGGTGTATGAATCTCTGGTAGATGATTCTTCCGAGTCGGTATTAGAAAATTTATTTTTCAACCGCTCGAAAGTTTGTTCTATTTCGGGGTTGGTTTGATAGGTGATTTCGTTCAGTGAACGATATTTAACCATATACTTTAAAGCTCAGAAATAGAAAAATAAGAACTCTTTATATTTTTTATTTAATATTTTTTTGATTTTTCTTGAAATGAAATAAAAGAAAAATTATTGCCTTTCCCCGGCAACGGCACCAAATTTGACGTGCCCTTGTCGTGAGGTGCACTCAAAATAATTACAATACAATGATTATACGTAGTATAACGAAGTAAGGTTCGTATCCACAAGGAAAGGAATACTTTTCTTTTATATAAGTAGTAACAAGGGGGGGTTTAGATTTGTTTGATTTAAAAACACTAAGATGAACAACCTTTATGAGTTTAATTAATGGAAATGGAGGCTTGGTTTTGCTTTTATCCACTTAATGAAATGTTCGTCGATCCCGGTTATATCTTTAACTATCTTCCTCTCGAATACTCAATCGAGGAGTATATCCATTTCATCGAGGGTAGTTATTAATAATGAGATGCGTTCATTAATAAAACTTACTATCGAGTCAATATAGAACAAGCGTTGTATATTAACTTGATAGTAGGAATAAACTTAAGATGAAAACGATTGAGATTGATAACCTCAACACAAGCGGTTTATTGGTTTAATCAATATAGTTAATTCCCCTTGGCATATTAACCATGAGATGCATGCATTAATAATCCATGTTTACTACTGTTGAAAGAACCGGATTAATAACAAGCGTATTAACCGATTGATTCTAGTAATAATTAATATGAGAAACAAAACTAGTTGATACTTTAAGTGATGTTCAAAATATTAACATGAAATATGAATAGGAATTAATTAATACTCAAGGAAGAATATTAAAGAATATGAATCCTACTATGATTAATATCAAGATGTTAACTAATTGTCATTTTAGTAACACTCCCCAATATTAACATAGAGGAAGAAATAACTATTACTATAACCAATGTCAAGATGTTAACTAATTGTCATCTTAGTAACACTCCCCAACTTTGATATAGAAATAGTATTTTAAAAGAAGAATTAATATTCAAGGAAGAAGATTAAAGAAAATAACTCACAACTTACAAATTCATTAAGCCTCAAAATAGCAAAACCAAGATGGAAGAGTTTAGCTCCTCATTTGGAGACTAAGCATGATGAAAAATATAAAGAAAGAACTATTCTAGACTGAGCTTAGATGTATAAAGGAATTGGATATCTAATTGTGAAGGAAAGGAGGTGTATTTATAGGCTTTGAGGATGCAGCTCGGGTACCCGATCGGGTATATGCAAGGTACCCGATCGGGTATGTGTAATACCTTCAATTCGAGGTATACTCGATCAATCATTGCCTAAATTGTATAAACATACCCGATCGAGTATACCTTTATACCTGGTCGAGTATGCTTATAACTTCAGATCCGGGGCATACTCGACCGAGTTCGAGTTTGTATTTGAAGGGATACCCGATCGGGTGTGTCGGTGTACCCAATCGGGTATGGACATTTGATCGTGGTCCGAATCTTCCCCGCATGATCCTTTGTCTTCGGATCTGATCCGATTTGAAATTTCAACAAGATACCCGATCAAGTATAGGTCATACTCGACCGGGTATAGACCAAAAATTCAGGATCTTCTTTCTTTTTTATTTTTGCACTTTCCTTCCACTTTTTGGGGTTCACCAACTGTCCTTTGAGTTGATAAAGACCTGTTTGAGCTCAGAATAAACCTAATCTAAACAATTTACAAGAATTTAACAAACTAAACTATTACGCCAAAAGTGTGTAATTTCCAAAGTAAAAATCAATCAAAACTAACTAAAAACACAAACATACAAATGGCAATTACAAACGTATCAGCAAACTATTAGAAGTATTGGATAACATAGATGACTCACTTTGTTCAACTTACTTTGCTATTCGAGTCCAACGTTTTAAAACATAAGAATCAGGAAGAACTTCGACGCAGTGGATATGATATATACGAAGACTATGGCAACACAAAATACCAACTTCTTGAAACCTCTTACATGAACAATCAACATAATGTGATGTCGTGTCATATGAAACCCAATGTGAAAACTGATCAATATGAGGCATCCAAACTAAATATCGAATAAGAGAACCAAAACAATGTTTAACCTCATGTTTCAAAGACATAACACGAACAAACTCCTTCTCAAAAAGCTTGTAAGCATCAATTGTGCAAATTCGAGAAGCTTTATGTAATATACCAACATGTGGGATTGATATCTCGGGGAAGCCATCCCAACAACGTTGTTGATCTGATCTCTCATGACTCCGCCATTCACTAACAGCTTCACAAAAAAAGTGATAGAAATCACAAGAAGAAGACGTTGCATTCAACTTTCTGAACAAAGAATTATTCGTTGACTCACTTCTCTTGAGGATAAAATGCCAGCAGAAAAGTAATCTTTTGAAAATGCTGGACACCATTTCTCCCTAAGGCCATATAGTTTCTTCAACCATGCATTTTCAGAACAATTGAAAGTAGTCACCATCCTGGAAAAAGTAAAAATCTAAAATAACAAAAGTATAGTCATCATAATGAAGCAATTACTCATTCGTAAAAAAATGACACTGTAAATAATAAATTAATAAAAAAGAAAGAAAACTAAGTGCAGTAATAGATGATACATGTTCCCATAATAGTCAAACTCAGAAACTGTGTAACAAGGTTTCAAAATATGATCAAATAAGTTCAAAAAGCCTTCGTCATTCCTCAAGTCTCGTATATGTTTTTTAGAGTTTTCGATAATGTGCCATATGCAAAGACGGTGTTTTGAACTAGGAAAGACCTTACATATAGCAGCAGCCATGGATGCAGACTGATCTGTCATAATGGTTTGTGGATGAACTGAATCCATTGAAGTCAAAAATGTGGTAAAAAGCCATTCAAAGGATTCAATGCGTTCATTCAACAAAAACCCACAATCGAACATACAGTTGTGCGTATGATTGTTAATACCTACAAAAGGACCACAAATCATATCGTACTTATTTGTACGATATGTAGTGTCATGAACAACCAACTCTCCAAATGCTAAATAGTCCTCTTTCATTTGCTTGTCTCTCCAAAAGAAGCTAACTAAGGAACCATAAGCATCAACTTCAAAAGAGAAAAAGAAGTCTTCTTCATTTGTTTGTCTGTTCCTAAAGATATTAATCAAAGTATTTGCATCACAAACTTCAAAACATTTTTTTTGTTTTTTTTTAATTCATTGTAGACATCGCGCAACACGAAACCAATTGAAGGAGGGCCACCTGCTTTAGCTTGTAAACAGCGAAAACCGTCAGCTATTTTTACTCCTCTGTTTATCAAATTATTGAAATATGTCAACTCAGAAGAAGAAACATCACGATGAGACCTCACATGATGAACTAAAGAACCAGGACAGAAAGAGTGATTGTGATCCATAAGATGTCTAACCACAACCCATTCACCGTTGCTTCTAAACTCAAAATAAATTTTTGCTTTGCAACCTGTACGACGATCAACTTTGGTGAATACCTTACCATGTACACCTTTATTCTTCTTAGAACCTTGTTTAGTGCAACAAAATTCTCTGCCTCTAACATCACATCAACCTTCTTTCTTCCGTGGAGTAGAATAACGAATGCCAAAGCCAATCCTAAAAGCATACTCATTATACAAATCAAAAGCTTCTTTCTCTGACAAAACAGTTTTTCCAAGAAGCTCAGACACTTCAGCTTCTTTAACTAAAAGGGAAGAATCAGATTGTGGTATAGCATCAAAACTGCTAGAAGAATGGCTAGCCGCAAATAACAAAAGTTGAAGCTATACAAAATGATCTGGATCAAGGGAAAAGGGGAAAAAAGTAATAAGTGCAAATAAAATTCAGAACTAAAAAACATAAGAAAAAACAAAAGGAATTACTGGAATCAACAACAAAGATTTTGCCTCTGGAGTCAATGTCTTCAATTACATGTCCAGAACAAGCAATTTCATCTGCAAAAAGGATAAACCAAATACATAGACATATTGCTCATTGAAACAAAACTATAACATCAAAATGTGTTATCAATTAATCATACAAATAAAGTGAATTGCTTAGTAGATAAATACCTGAAAAATTAGACATAACTGATCCACGAAAACCTACAGTAAATTAAAAAAGAGCTCATAATCTAGTGATCATATTAAAATACTGTAGAAAAATAAAAAGAATTTGCAAAAATCTAACGAAGAACAGATGAAGAATAACGAAGAATAGATGAAGAACTGCAGATCAGAAAACAAAAGAATAGAATAAAAGGATGAGATTCTTACCAAATTCGAAGACGAAATATTTTGAATGATGATCGTTGTAAACAAAATTCGATGGAAGATCACAATGAGCTGGAGAAGATGATCGGTGCAAAACCAAACTCGAAGGAAGATCACAACGAGCCGGAGAAGATGATCGTTGGAGAAGATGCGCCGACCTGAAAAGGATGATCGTTGTAAAAGGCGGAGAAGAAAGATAATAACACACCTAAAAGTTCTAAAAAATTAAAAAATAACCGGGTGTATATGTATTCAACATGAACTCAATATCGTGACAAACTGGAAGTTTTTTTGTAGTGAATACTCTATGCATTCAACATGACAGTATTTATTATAATTAATAACAGTATTTTCCAATGAAAGTAACGACTCATACTCCGGGAAGAAAAACATATTAGTCATATTTTGAATTTACCAAAAGTGTTTACTCCTATTTAGAACAATTTCTCAAATATTTATCATATAAATATAAGTTTAATTTGAATGTTGTAACTTCTCAATTGTTTTGTACTCCCTTTTGAAAATAATATTTTTTTCAGTTTTATCCTAAATTTCGTTATTTATTTGGGATTTTAATTTGAATAAATTGCTCCAAATAGGATTATAACATAGAAAATGTGTACTAACAGAAGTAGTAATATTTATCTATGATGTTTTTATATTGATAAATAATCTTTCTATCCGGCCAGTCTGACAAAATATCGTCGTCTAGCAGCCTCCATTTGAGGTAATTCCTTGTAGGCTTTTTTATTAAATTTTGTGAACATGTTCTTCAGGAGGTGTATATTATGTCTACCAAATTTCAGCATGTATTTCAATCAGAAAGTCATTCAAATAAATCATTAAAAAAAACACGGTGGATTATATATTTTTTGGTGAAGTGTTTGTCAATAATTTATTTACCTAACTTCCAGATTGAATTTTAAGATCAACTTTGATGGACATAATCTACAACTCATTAAAAACATGCTCACAAAATTTCATCAAAAAAGAATCATTTGAAATTACCTCAAATGGAGACGGTCGGACGGAGGTTCATATCAGGTCGGTTTGACAGGAACACCACTCATATATGATATTAATAATACTAAAACATAGATAATAAACAAAGTAGATTTTTTTTATTCCCAAAAATGCGAGTAATCACGAAAGATGATAAAGTTATTAAGGGAAAGAGAGAATGGTATACTATATACTCAGTATATAATGTAACTGTTGTGAAATGAAGAAGATGAAGATCGAATTTGGGAGATAGATATATAGATAAAAGCTCTAAATTGCTTCTTCTTAATCTCTGAATATTTTCTCAATTTCTGAATGAATTTACAATGGCTCATCAAGCTCCTATTTATACTGTTTGAACTTGATGATTAGTCACTTAAGGGATGAATCTACAGATTTGGTGGCAATAACAATTTGAGCCATCTGTTCTAACTAGGTTACAAGGATTAAACATAATTTCTGGATTGATGACAAGGATGAACAATTCACACTTGTCATTTCCAGGATTTTACAACACTCCCCCTTGAATGTTCATCCTTGAATAGTTGTCTATTATTTTAAAAACTTATTGTGAAAATTAAAGGGTAAAAATTACGACTTATAATGTCGTTGTATTTGGATGTACTGTCTCGTTAAAAACCTTATCAGGAAAAACCCAGTGGGATAAAAACCTGGTGAAGGGAAAAAGAGTGCAGTGCATTCAAATACTCCCCCTGAATTTAGTATAAATTATGAAGACGTCGCATGCCGATTTTCTGTACAAGTTCCATGAACTTCTTCGGGGGTAAAGATTTGGTGAAGAGATCGGCTGGATTTTCACTGGATCTGATTTGTTGAATGTTGATCGTCCCTTCTTTCTCGAGATCATGAGTAGAGAAGAACTTTGGTGATATGTGTTTTGTTCTGTCTCCTTTGATGTAGCCTTCTTTAATCTGAGCTATGCACGCAGTGTTGTCTTCGTAGATCACAGTAGGATGACAAGTAATAGACTTCATACCGCATTCATTTTGGATGTGTTGAATCATAGATCGTAGCCACACACATTCTCTTCCGGTTTCATATAGTGCAATTAACTCAGAATGATTTGACGATGTAGCTGTCAATGTCTGCTTCATAGATCTCCATGAGATTGCGGTGTTACCATAAGTAAATACGTACCCGGTTTGTGATTTCGCCTTTTGAGGATCTGATAAGTATCCAGCGTCTGCATATCCGATTAAAGCAGCTTTTTCATCTTTGTGGTAGAATAAGCCGAGATCAACTGTACCACGGAGATAACGGAATATGTGCTTGATCCCGTTCCAATGACGCCTTGTTGGGCATGAGCTGTATCTAGCTAATAAATTTACAGAAAATGCAATATCTAGTCTAGTATTATTAGCTAAATACATTAAAGCTCCAATAGCACTCAGATATGGTACTTCAGGACCGAGTATTTCTTCGTTGTCTTCTCGGGGACGGAATGGATCATCATGTATGTTGAGAGATCGAATGACCATTGGTGAAGTCAAAGGATGAGCTTTGTCCATATAGAATCTCTTCAAAACTTTCTCGGTGTAATTGGATTGATGGATGAAAATTCCATTCTTCAAATGCTCAATTTGGAATCCGAGACAAAATTTGGTTCTCCCGAGATCTTTCATTTCAAATTCTTTCATAAGATATTTTGCAGTATTTTCAATTTCATCGGGAGTTCCAATAATGTTTAAGTCATCAACATATACTGCAATTATGACGAATCCCGAATTTGATCGCCGAATGAAAACATATGGACTAATCGGATCATTCTTGTATCCTTCTTTGAGAAGATATTCACTGAGACGATTATACCACATTCGTCCAGATTGTTTTAGTCCATACAATGACTTTTGTAGTTTAATGGAAAACATTTCTCGTGGTTTCGAGTTGTAAGTTTCAGGCATTTTAAACCCTCCGGGAACTTTCATATAAATGTCTGTATCGAGTGAACCGTATAAATATGTAGTCACTACATCCATTAGGCGCATTTGCAGCCTTTCAAAAACAGACATGCCAATGAGAAATCTTAATGTAGTTGCATCAACTACTGGAGAATAGGTTTCTTCATAATCAATTCCCGGCATTTGAGAAAACCCTTGGGCAACAAGTCGGGCTTTATATCTTACAATTTCATTTTTCTCATTGCGTTTACGCACAAATACCCATTTAAAGCCCACCGGTTTTACGCCTTTTGGCGTAGGGACTATCGGTCCAAAAACATCACGTTTTTCAAGTGATTTTAATTCAGCCTGAATAGCTTCATTCCATTTTGGCCAATCGTGTCGTTTCCGACATTCTTCAATAGATGTTGGCTCATTGTCATTGTTTTCATTCATAACATTCGTGGCAACGGCATAGACAAATATCTCATTAATATCAATATCTTTACGATTCCATTGCATTCCAGTAGAAACGTAGTTTATTGAAATTTCATAATTATCAACGTTTCTATCATTATCTGGAATATCTTCCTCATTT
This sequence comes from Cuscuta europaea, assembly GCA_945859875.1. Taxonomy (NCBI): domain Eukaryota; kingdom Viridiplantae; phylum Streptophyta; class Magnoliopsida; order Solanales; family Convolvulaceae; genus Cuscuta; species Cuscuta europaea. The sequence goes on from CAMAPE010000041.1 coordinate 5,412,166, forward strand.
AAGGAAGTTGGATCATCATTTGAGATATTTGTTTTGTCAATATCATTTTCTATGCCAATATTTTCAAATTGTTCATTTTCTTGTTCAGAAGGATGAACATCTTTGGCATCACAGATCGATTCCTGCCTTTTAGTTTTTCTTGGTTTTATATCTTTCGATCCAAGTGGTCTGCCACGCTTTTTGCGTATAGAAGAATCGTTTGCAAATAATTTTTTCAGAATTCTCTGTTGGGATTTCGATTCTGGCAGGGGCATTCATGGCAGGAATATGTGACTTTGTCACTTTCTTTGTGTCTGTGAATGCATCAGGCAACTGATTTGCAACATTTTGTAAATGGATTATCTTTTGCACCTCTTGCTCACATATATTTGATTTTGAGTCAAGATGTGATAATCCTGTTGCATTCCATGTTATTTCTTTCGTACTTGGGTCCGATTTATTAGTTTCTCCCCCTAAGGTTGGGAATACTGTCTCATTGAAATGACAGTCAGCGAATCGTGCGGTGAATAAGTCACCAGTCATCGGTTCAAGATATTTGATTATTGAGGGAGATTCAAATCCAACATAAATTCCCAACCTTCTTTGAGGACCCATTTTTGTACGTTGAGGTGGAGCAATTGGAACATAAACAACACAACCAAATATTTTTATGTGTGCTAAGTTTGGCTCTTGTCCAGTAACTAATTGCATTGGGGAATATTCATGATATGCAGTCGGTCTAAGCCGAACTAAATTTGCTGCATGTAAAATAGCATATCCCCAAGCTGATGAAGGTAAATTACACTTCATTAATAATGGTCTGGCGATTAATTGTAATCGTTTAATCAAAGATTCAGCAAGACCATTTTGTGTATGGACATGAGCAACAGGGTGTTCCACATCAATCCCAATCGACATACAATAGTCGTTAAATGATTGAGATGTAAATTCCCCTACATTGTCAAGTCGGATTCTCTTTATAGAATGATCCGGAAAATGAGTTCTTAATCGTATGATTTGAGCAAGGAGTTTAGCAAATGCTAGATTTCTAGTTGATAACAGACTGACATGTGACCAACGTGTTGAAGCATCAATCAACACCATAAAATATCGAAATGGTCCACATGGTGGGGCTATAGGTCCACAAATATCTCCTTGAATTCTTTCTAAAAATGCAGGTAATTCAGTTGCAATTTTATTCATAGAGGGCCTGATGATCATTTTGCCTAGAGAACAGGCCTTACAAGGAAAATCCCTTGATATTGGAACCCTTATATTCTTTAATGGGTGTCCAAGCGAAGTCTTAATGATTTTATGTATCATTACATGGCCTGGGTGACCTAAACGGTCATGCCACAACATGAATGTTTTCTGATCATCTAACTTTGTGTTAGAAACCGAATTTATTTCAAATGGACTAATATATGTGAAATATAGTCCTGAGGAATATGCTGGCATTTTTTCACAAATATATTTAGTGCCAGATTTAGTTGTTGTAAGACAAATATATTCTTTTTGGTTTTCATTCATGGTTTCTATGTGATAACCATTTTGACGCATATCTTTAAAGCTTAATAAATTCCTCCGCGATTTGCTGGAGTATAAAGCGTCATTTATAATTATTGTGGTCCCGTTAGGGAGCATCACATATGCTTTCCCAGAGCCTTCAATGAGCTTCGCAACACCTGATATGGTATTGACTTTAGCCTCAACTGAAGTCATTTGAGAGAAATATATTTTATTTCTCAAAATGGTGTGCGTTGTGGCGTTGTCTATCAGACATAGCTCTTTATCATTTGAGTGATCCATATCTTCAAAATGTGTAAATAAACATAAGCTTGATCACAAATTGTGCATATAATTTAACATAAAGTACATATATTACACACATTTATTTAAAAACAAAAGAAAAACAGAAGAAAGAAAAAATACATAAAACTAATATGTTACAACATAAGGATCGGAGTCTAATATTTTATTTTGTGACATTTTGGTTTATTGCAAAATCATCGTCCATAATGGCATCATCCGCGAAAAAGTCGGACACATCAAATTTTGGCAGAGGTGGAGTCGTGTCGTTGACATAATTAGCTTCCATATTTTTGTCGTTGTTCAAATTCATGGAAGCTTGAAATAATTCCACCAGATGCTTTGCAGTGCGGCATTTGTTAGCCCAATGCCCCGTCATGCCACATTTATAACAAGTCGTCTTTACCGAGGTTTTTGGAGGGCGATTTATTTGATGGGCCTTTTGTTTGTCCTTGCCCTTATAATTTGGTCTATTGACCTGTTTATATTCTCGGTGTGACTTGTTTTTATGACCATTAAAATGCCCACGTTTAAAATGCCTTCTACTGCCACTGTATGTTGCATTTGATTCAGTGACTAAATTATGGCCAGTTGGACCATAAACCGAAGGACTAGAACCAGTGGGTCTCAGATTATGATTTTTCATCAAAAGGTCATTATTTTGCTCAGCTACCAATAATACTGATATTAAGTCGGAGTATTTTTTAAAACCCTTTTCTCTATATTGCTGTTGGAGCAACATGTTAGAGATATGCATAGTAGAAAAGGTTTTCTCCAACATATCATCATCAGTGACTTTTTGTCCGCATAACTTTAATTTAGATGTTATTTGAAACATAGCAGAATTATAGTCACTGATTGATTTAAAGTCCTGGAATCTTAGATTGATCCAGTCATACTGAGCTTTAGGCAAAAGGACCTTTTGTTGGTGGCCATACCTCTCTTGTAAATTGTCCCATAATTCTTTTGGGTCATCAACCAAAAGATATTCAGATTTGAGACTTTCATGGAGATGGTGACGGAGAAAAATTATAGCTTTCGCTTTATCCTGGGACGATGATTGATTATCAGCCTCAATGGTGTCTTCAAGACCATTAGCCTTCAAATGTGCTAAAGCATCAACTTTCCATTCCAGATATTTTTGTCCAGATAGATCAAGGACATCAAATTCTCTTTTGCTTATGTTGGCCATGATATATACTACATGAAATTATTAATATACATTTTATTAGTCAAAATGTTTATATATTTTTGTATTATTACTGATCAATATTGGGTACAATTAGTGATTTTTTTTAGATTCATATCAAATACTTAAAAAAATGAAAATGAAAACTTGAAATAATTTAAACCCGCATGTGACTATCAGATAAACAAAAACTAGCAGAATGCATTTAATATTTTAAATGTTGAGTTCAGTTGTAGTCCGTTATTATCTGACCAAAAGGGACTGCCGATCTGCAGTTCAATATATATAAACAAATATATTGTGTAGCCACATATAACAAAGAGACAAAAGTTCATGCATGCAATTGCCTTACCTGAATACTACACGCACCACCGTAGAAGGACCACAATTTTAATACTTATGTTACCTCCTACACCACCAATTTATAATACTACGTATTATCCCCCTTTTTCTTTCAAGTTTCTCATCTTGTTTTTTTTTCCAGATAGAGCATTCTAATTTTATATCCCTTTATTCTTTCTTTTACATAGACTAGAGAGTATTATTATTATGAAGTATCATGATTGAAGCCAATTTATAGAGCAGAGGTATGTGTACTACGAGTGTAGAGATGTTTCACTCATTCATTCTTTATTACGGTGTATATTACTCTTATTTCTCTTATGAAGAGTTTTTACGGATTGAGGAATATTTAAATTAAAGGTATGTCTGCATGTTATTTTTATTTTCTTTTATAGGAAATTTATTTAAACCAGAAAATAATTTTTAGGTTTAAATATTAAATGAAGATGGTAAATATTGATGCTAATACCTGCAGGACATGGTGAATTCTTGAAGAGCTTTTGAGCAGATTCGTGCTGATAACGTGTTGTGAAATGAAGAAGATGAAGATCGAATTTGGGAGATAGATATATAGATAAAAGCTCTAAATTGCTTCTTCTTAATCTCTGAATATTTTCTCAATTTCTGAATGAATTTACAATGCCTCATCAAGCTCCTATTTATAGTGTTTGAACTTGATGATTAGTCACTTAAGGGATGAATCTACAGATTTGGTGGCAATAACAATTTGAGCCATCTGTTCTAACTAGGTTACAAGGATTAAACATAATTTCTGGATTGATGACAAGGATGAACAATTCACACTTGTCATTTCCAGGATTTTACAACAGTAACTAGTTTTTTTGGGATGCTTTGAATTGAACAGTTCAGTTCAATACCGTTATGGGGCTGTTCTAAGATTGGTCTAAGTGAAGAATCACTACCGGATCATATTATACAAAAACTCCGGTTTAACATGATATTCTATTGTTTTGGTTCTTCCGATTCTGGTACAAATAAGAATTATTCTTCTGTACAAGATGAGAAATCTAGATCAAGAACTAACTTTTTTTGAACCCGAAAGACAAATCACCAAAATCATTAGAGCAAATGTCATGGAACATTTGCCAAGTTTTATTAAAATAAATGGTGTACAAAAGAAGAAGGGAACAGACCAAAACCTCTTTAGAAAGGGCATTCCCTTTCAAGATATAGAGATTGAAAAAGTAAAAGAAAAATGGGGGGGACCGAACCTGACCCAATTAAATAAATAATACAAAAAATTAATGAATAAAACGAAGAGGATCAAGAACTAACTTTGTCTATATTTTAATTTTATTTAAGAAAAGAATTATCTCAACTTATTTCACTTAATTCTTTTTTTTTTGAAAGGTTATTTCACTTATCTCTATTATTTCAAGAAGGGGTGGGCACGGTCCGGGAGTTTGCTTATCCCAATCACGATCCCGATCCGATTTTATAATAACGGTCTGGTACGGTTCGGGATAAGTCTTTATCCTAATGTTGTCCCATCTAAAACGGGGCCGGGACAATCCGAGAAAAACCGGGATGGTTCGGGATGTCCCATACAATATGCATTTGTGAAATGTGATATAAAAATAAACGTAACATAAAAATAAAGACGTAACTATTTTTGCAAATTTAGCTTCAAAGTTAGGTAAAACCTCTAATTAACTATTTTTAATTATTATCAGTAATTTTTTTTGGCCCTCTTAATTTTGCGTTTCATCTAGTAGAATAATAGAGCAACATATTTTTAATAATCTATGGTATTGGGATATCTTTGTAATTTAACATTTTCACCATTTATTATAAATATACCATGAGCACACCCTATTAGGGTGGAGCCATTATTGCATATGGTATTAGTCGCTAGGTTAACCTAATTCTCTCATGGCGCACGTAACATCTCTTGCCAGGTCTTCCTCTTCTCCCGTTGGCACTACCTTTTATGTAACACCGACCCCGAGCATATTTACTTTTAGTAAATTATGTAATAAACCTTGAAGGATGAGTTATGAATTTACGTAATTGTTAAATTTTATTATTTCTTTTACGTGAATAGTAAATTGCATGTGGGGCTCACAGCGGGAACGGGGACCGCCCAATAATTCCCGAACCACATATTATATTCATCTTGGTCTAGATGACATCTATATGATTGTGGTTATATTTTATTTGGGCTATAGGAAAGGCACGGAGTTGACCGGTGGTCAAACGAGGCCCAATTACCGGTATTGGTAATTTAGCGGATAACAGCCCGAAATGAGTTTCGGAGACTCCTAAATTAATGTTGGGGAATGTACATCTACTCTAAAGGCCCATAATTATTAGGAACGCGTGATATATTTTATTTGGCCTGACAAAATAAAATATAATCAAAACGGTCCGAGAAATACAACTTTCGGGGCCGATTACACACATCGGAACTTAATGGGATGACCTCCCACATGAGTGGGGGCCACCCCACGTTTTTATGTATTACAAATGACTAAGTAAGAGCTGGGGGACAAGCCTAAATGGCTTGTGTGGACAAGGAGAAGGGAGGGGGCTTCCTAGAGACAAAACTTACATCTCCATGACCCCATCCTTTAAACTTATTTGTGGGAGTGATTGAATGGAGATACCTTCCTATCCATTGCACCACTCGAGTGAACCACAAGAGAGAGAGCTATTGAGATAGACTTTCACAAGCATCAGCCCTGGAGGAAGAAAGAAGCTAGGAAAATTCGCAAGAAATAGTTGAGTTCAAGGTAAGAACTCCACAACTATTAGTTAACTAGTTTATTGTTGTATGATTTTTAAGAAATCATGTGGTGGATTGAACATGATGTTCTACATGTTTAAAAGTGTAGAATATTGATATAAAGTGGTGGTAATTAACTTAGGAGGGTTGGCCAATCGATTGGAGTCGAAATCGCCGGAAACCGGCCGCCACTTTAAAGGAGCTGTTCGTAGTTGCAGACCACAAACGTCGCCCGGCTTTCACGAAAGCCGCCCGGCTTTCGCTTGATTCCCATATTTTTCACTCTTGAACGGCCTAGAACGAGGACGGATCGAGGGGGTTTCGCTAAGGCAGCTAGTTGAGCACATCATAAGGTGAGGATGGCTGACTATATTGCTTATAATTAGTGAGTTAATTTCATGAGATTACCGAAGGTAATTAAATGTGTTTTTATGGATTATTAATGATTAATAATGCCTAAGAACGAGAAGACTAATGTCTAAAGAAAAGGGAGCATGATATACAAATTTAAGAGTAAATTGTGTATGATCATGTGTTATGAATATGTTAACTTGAGAGTGGCATTAATTATGAAACATATGTTGAAATATACTTTTTCTTCATATTAGAATATATGAGTGATTAAAAGTGATATTTTGAATATTGAGAAAAATGATATTTTCAAAGGAAAATCAGTTGGAATTGTCTATATGACTATGAGTTGAGAACTTGGTTTGTTGGTATTAATTTGACTAGTATTAAGATACTAGTTGGACATTAAGTTGAAATGTCGTTAAGATTATCCTAAGGTTGGATTGTGAAATGTTATGCCTTAAGTAGTCTTAAGAGATGCTTCAAGGTAGGAAAGTATGAGCTCTAAGTCATACTAGGGGTAGGCCCTAAGGGATATCCAAGATAAAGTAAGTAATAAATTGATCCTAGGTATAGGATTGGCCTACGGGTGTGTTCGGTAGTCCTTGTGGATAGCCGATTGAATTATGGAAATAAGTAAGGACCATGGCCCTTCCCGACTCTAGAGAGCGGGGTTGGATAGCATGGACTTGCATCGTGATCACGGGTTAGGGTGGAATCCGGATCGGAGACCTAACTAGGTTCCGTTAGCGGTAACACATAAGATAGGACCCCGAAGGGCCTTACCTTCCTACGGGATGATGGGTATGAGTCCAGGGGCGGGATGTTGAAGTCCGAACCGGGAGCCTCATGAGGTCTCGGACAGCGGTAGCAAGTCCCGTAGAAATAATAAGACCCAAGGGTTGGGTTGTGCAAATGATAAATGAAAAGGGATATATAAGAAGGGCCGTGTGCCGACAAATAAATGAATTTACTTATTATAAAGATAATAAGTGGGAAATATAATTTATTATTTATATTATGATATCACCCTATTTTGAGGGTCTTGGAAATTAAAACGTTGATTATACTTAGTATAGTTGCTATTGTACTTGTCAAATACTTCCAAGTACTGACCTCCCCTTCACGGGGGAGGCCACCTCACAGTTTCAGGTAGAACTTGAAGGTTGCTACCATTGCCCGTTGCTTCGGGAGGATCAAGGGAAGAAGGTGTGGTTCGTGCTTCTTTCGTTCTGTTTTAAAAACAATTACGTTAATGCTCATGGATATTATTTTTGAATAACTATTTGGGGGCTTGCATGCCCATGTTTGCCAAAGTGTGGCTAAGACACTTTTATTAAATGCTTCCGCTGTTTTAAATGAATGTTTTACATTATGTTTGTTTATGGATGTACTATGTGTGAATGATATTCATGACGCCTTGTATAGTATGGATGAGTTGGACTGCGGTTGACTATTCGTACTGTACGGCGGGTTGTTGACGTGTCCGGTTAGGTCCGGGGCGTGACAATTTAATTGGTATCAGAGCCTTAGTCCGTAAACATCATAATGAAGCTTCAAAATTCTTTTTGAAAATGAAATTGAAAACCATGAGCATAAGAAATTTTGTACTTATAGAACTTTTGGTACTTGAGTTGCAATGTCTCTAATTGTTAAGATGGTACCCTTAGCAATTGGTATGGCGGTGATTTGAGCCAAAAGATGTCTTTAAGTGCCTATCCGTCAATTGACATTTGATACGAGTCTAATGACTCATTCTAAATTTCTTTCAGAAATGGAATGTACCGGGAAAGTTACTCGACGGAAACCGACTGGCCAAGCACCGGGAGGATCCCAACGTGGCAGTCGGGGAGGATCGAGGGTGTCTAGGAGACAAGGCCGTGCAGGCCACTCGCTGACCGTGAGTGACGGTCATGTGGAAACCATAGACGAGCACTATGAGTCCGAGGAGGATTCAACTTACCAACCGGGAACCGAGCCGGTTGAGACCCCATATGATGGGGAATACGATGATGCAAGTGACGAGAGCGATGATAATGAAGCTCTCGAACGGATTGAGGAATTGCTCCGGCAATACCACCAAGATCGCCAAAGGCGCCGGGCAAGGCGTGCTTTGGAAGGGGCTTCAAGGAGAGGAAGCCGCGTGACTCCTAGGGAGATCATAGAATCCCGAGGAGGGGGAGGTGCTGAGGTCCCTATAATAAGGATCTCAAAGTACCTCAAAGAGGCAAGAGACTTGAGAGGTAAACCGTTTGATGGAACGGGGGACATCTCTGTGGTGGCCGAGTGGATCAAAAGATTCAACGAGGCGGCCCTCGACATGCAACTACCACCCCACATGAAGTTGAGAGTAGCCATGAGGCTACTAGAAGGCATGGTGTCCACATGGTGGGATGGAACAAAAGGGAAGTACGGCGAGGCTGTCACTTGGGAGAATTTCCGACAGGAGTTCTTCAGCCAATACTACTCCGACTTCGAGGTGAACTTGAAGAGGAGGGAGTACACGAATTTGACCCAAGGAGGTGAATGTACGGTGAAGGAACTTGAGCACAAATTCAGAAAGCTTGCTGAGTTCATACTGGAGTACATTTGTGATGAAAACCGGATGGTGAACCACTTCTGGGATGCCTTGGACCTTGACATACGCGAGAGGGCAACACAATTGCCTAATATGACGTTTAGTCAAGTGGTTGAACAAGGCTTGAAGGGGGAGAAAGAGTGGGAGGAAAGAAAACGAAGGAATGCCGAGGAGGCAAAGAAAAGAAAATGGGAGAACCATGGCCCTCAAGGTTCTAACAAGAAGGGGAACCACGGGGGAGGCGGATCTTTCAAAACCCCTGCACCACCGGTAAGGGGAAATCAAGGCCCGAACGGGCAAAGCTCTGTGTCACAAGGCTCAGGCGTGAAGAAGTGCAGCAACTGCAAGAAGAACCACTTTGGCAAGTGCCGCGATCCCCCGAGGTGTTATCAATGCGGGGAGGTCGGGCATTTGAAGGTGAGTTGCCCACAACTTGAGCGAGCCATGGGGGCCGGACCAAGTAGTGGAACGACGGTGAGTAGGAACCGAACCGGAGCACCAAATGCTAGCGGTGGGCACGGTGGGGCGAGTGCAAGCAACGCGCCATCCGTAAATCAAGGAAGGACCCAAGCTCGGGTCTATGCTATGACGGAGGCGGATGCTCGTGCCAACACGGACTCCGTTGCGGGTAATTCCTTAAACTCACGTATTAATCTATTATAAACAATAGGAGCGTGGAAATTGTAAATTTATAACCCCGACGAGTTTGGTCGGGTTTGAGGAGGAAAAGGGGAGGAGAATCCTCGCCCTGGGCGAATGCCGCCCGGCATTGACGAAAGCCGCCCGACTTTCGTCTTGATTTATTGGGAAAAATATTACGGCAACGAATGCCGGCCGGCTTCCACCGAGAACCGCCCAGCTTTCTTATATAATAAATCAACAATTTTTCCTCGCAAACGAAAACCGGCCGGCTTTCACAGAAACCGGCCAGCATTTGGAATATTTGGTCCGGAATAATCTGCGGCGCTCAAAGTCGCCCGGCTTTGGTGAAAGCCGCCCGGCTTTCGTTAGGCCTGGGGATTCCTGCGCTGCTGAAACCCGGTCGGGTTTCGTAGAAACCGGCCGACCTTGAAATCCATTCAATGAATAAAACTACGGCGACGAAAACCGGCCGGCTTTCGTGAAAGCCGCCCGGCTTTTGTGATTATATACAAGGAATTATTCTCGCAGACGAAACCTGGCTGGCTTTCGCGAAAAGCGGCCGGCTTTCACCTGGTTTGGTCCTAGAACGGTCCTAAAGGTTAGAAACCGGGAAATTTCGGAAGGGTGTCGAACGGACTCCACCCGAACCACAACCAACATACTCTACGACTTAAGAAACGAGCCTATTAATTAGATAGTGTGTCTTACATTACTTATGAATGTAGGAACACTAAAGATAAACGGGAGAGACGCAAGGATCCTTATTGATACCGGGGCGCAACGATCATTTGTGAGTGAGGCGTTCACCAGCGGATTCAACGGGCCACTCGTACCGATGGCTCAAACCCTGTTGGTATCCACGCCTCTAGGGGATGATATCGAAAGAGATAGCCACTATCCATCGTGTGAGGTGGAGGTGGAGGGACAGAACTTGACGTGTGACTTCGTACCGCTGAGCATGATCGAGTTCGACGCGATCCTCGGGATGGATTGGCTAGAGAAGCATCATGCTAGGGTTGATTGTTATACGAAGGTTCTTGAACTCGAAAGCAGTGAAGGTTTGACCTTACGTTTCGAGGGGGATAGAGGCAAATCAAACAGTTGTATCATATCCGCCGTGAGAGCGAGGAATATGATGAGAAAGGGATGCCACGCATATCTAGCTTACGTGGTGGACAAAACCAAAGAAGAGGTAGACATCAATGATGTGAGAATAGTGTGCAAGTATTCGGATGTCTTCCCAAAAGACTTGCCGGGGCTTCCACCCGATAGGGAGATTGAGTTCGTGATCGAGGTTAAACCCGGCACCAAACCAATCTCTATACCGCCATACAGAATGGCACCCGCTGAACTTATCGAGTTGAAAACCCAATTGCAAGAGCTATTGGATAACGGTTTCATAAGGCCGAGTCACTCTCCGTGGGGAGCGCCGGTCCTTTTCGTGAAAAAGAAAGATGGAACACTTCGAATGTGCATTGACTATCGTCAACTGAACAAGGTCACAATCATGAATATGTATCCCTTGCCTAGGATTGATGACTTGTTTGATCAGCTCCAAGGAGCGACGGTGTTTTCGAAGATTGATTTGAAGTCGGGGTACAACCAACTGAAGATAAAGGAGGATGACATACCGAAGAGTGCATTCCGCACAAGGTATGGTCATTTCGAGTTCCTAGTTATGTCGTTCGGGCTAACCAACGCCCCGGCGGCATTTATGGACTTGATGAACCGGGTATTTCATAAATACTTGGACCGGTTTGTGATTGTGTTCATAGAAGATATCTTGATTTACTCGAAGAGTGAAGAAGAGCATGAGGAACACTTGATGCTTGTTCTTGAGACGCTACGGGAGAAGCAACTCTATGCCAAGTTTTCCAAGTGTGAATTTTGGCTAAGGGAGATTGGCTTTCTCGGGCATGTGGTTTCGGGATCAGGGATTGCCGTAGATAACAAGAAGATTGAGGCCATTACTGAATGGGAGAGGCCAAAGAACGTCAAGGAAATTCGTAGCTTCCTTGGATTGGCAGGGTACTACCGAAAATTTGTGGAGAAGTTCTCAGTTTTGGCATCGCCATTGACAAAGCTCACTCGAAAGGGGGCCAAGTTTGTATGGGATGACCGATGTGAGAAGGGATTCCTTGAACTGAAGAAGATATTGACCGAGGCACCGGTACTCGCACTACCCAAACACGGTGTGGGGTACGATGTCTACAGCGACGCAAGCATCCAAGGGCTTGGATGTGTCTTGATGCAGAATGGGAGGGTGATTGCCTATGCTTCACGACAGTTGAAGAATCATGAGGTAAATTATCCCACTCATGACTTAGAGCTGGGGGCGGTGGTGTTCGCATTGAAGATTTGGAGACATTATCTCTACGGGGAAACATGTCATATATACACCGACCACAAAAGCTTGAAGTACGTGTTTACTCAGAAAGAGTTAAACATGAGACAGAGACAGTGGATGGAGTTGATAAAAGACTACCACCTAGTTATCGAGTACCACCCCGGTAAAGCCAACGTGGTAGCGGATGCCTTGAGCCGAAAGAACTCATCTGGGGCATTATTGACTAGTTTGAGGGCATTGAGAGCCCAATTAGAGGTATCTAGCGATGGTGCCTTATTAGCTAGATTTGAGGTGAGACCTACATTACTTGATGAAATCAAGAAGGGTCAAGAGACCGATGAAGAACTTATGAAGATCCGTGAACGCATGCTAGCGGGACCGGTTGAGGATTTCAGGGAAAGAGACGATGGTCTCTTATTATTTCGTGACCGAGTGTGTGTACCGTTGGATGATGAGCTCCGAAAGTCCATCTTAGAGGAGGCTCATTCATCGGCGTATGCCATGCACCCGGGAGGCACGAAAATGTACCGTGATTTGAAGGAAAGTTACTGGTGGTCTGGTATAAAGAGGGAAATAGCCGAGTACATCAGTAGGTGTCTTACTTGTCAGCAAGTCAAGGCAGAACATCAGCATCCAGCTGGGTTACTACAACCACTTTCCACTCCTGAATGGAAGTGGGAACACGTGACTATGGATTTCGTGGTGGGGCTGCCACGGACGATTAAGAACTATGATGCCGTATGGGTTGTGGTCGATAGGCTCACAAAGAGTGCACACTTTCTACCTATCAACACTACCTATGCACTGGAGAGGTTAGCCAAGTTGTATGTGGACGAGATCGTGAGGCTACATGGGGTTCCTATAACCATTGTATGTGATAGAGATCCGCGATTCACATCACGATTTTGGCCGAATTTCCAAGAATCTATGGGGACAAAGTTGAAATTCAGTACAGCTTTTCATCCACAAACGGATGGGCAATCTGAGCGGGTTATACAGATATTAGAGGATATGCTGAGAGCTTGTGCATTGGAGTTCCAAGGGAGTTGGGATAACCATTTGGCACTTGTGGAGTTTGCCTATAACAACAGTTATCAGGCGAGTATAGGCATGCCTTCATACGAGGCATTGTATGGGAGGAGATGTCGTACACCTTTGTGTTGGGATGAGGTTGGCATGGCCAAACTCGAGAGCACGGAATTGGTGGAGATCACTAAGTCTAAGGTGAAGATGATTCGTGAGAGACTTAAGGCGGCCCAGGATAGACAGAAAAGTTATGCCGATAAGCGCCGAAGAGCCTTGGAGTTTAAGGTGGGAGATGAAGTATTTTTGAAAGTTTCACCTTGGAAGGGAATCATCCGATTTCAGAGCCGAGGGAAACTTAACCCACGATACATAGGGCCATTCGTGATTCTTGAGAGGATTGGGGCCGTGGCATACCGATTACAGTTGACTCCAGAATTGGAGAAGATACATAACGTATTCCACGTGTCTATGCTTAAGAAGTATATGCCGGATCCATCTCATGTATTAGAAAAACCACCCGTGGAAATACGAGAAGACTTGAATTATGTCGTGCAACCAGTGAAGATACTTGACAGGCAAGTCAAGAAATTGAGAAGCAAGAAAGTTCCAATGGTTAAAATCCTTTGGAAAAGTGACCGAGTTGAGGAGGAAACTTGGGAAACGGAAGCTTTGATGAAAGAGCAATACGCGTTTTTGTTTGAACGAGCATTGTGAATTTCGGGGACGAAATTCCCGTTAAGGGGGGGTGAACTTGTAACACCGACCCGGAGCATATTTACTTTTAGTAAATTATGTAATAAACCTTGAAGGATGAGTTATGAATTTACGTAATTGTTAAATTTTATTATTTCTTTTACGTGAATAGTAAATTGCATGTGGGGCCCACAGCGGGAACGGGGACCGCCCAATAATTCCCGAACCACATATTATATTCATCTTGGTCTAGATGACATCTATATGGTTGTGGATATTTTATTTGGGCTATAGGAAAGGCACGGAGTTGACCGGTGGTCAAACGAGGCCCAATTACCGGTATTGGTAATTTAGCGGATAACAGCCCGAAATGAGTTTCGGAGACTCCTAAATTAATGTTGGGGAATGTACATCTACTCTAAATGCCCATAATTATTAGGAACGCGTGATATATTTTATTTGGCCTGATAAAATAAAATATAATCAAAACGGTCCGAGAAATACAACTTTCGGGGCCGATTACACACATCGGAACTTAATGGGATGACCTCCCACATGAGTGGGGGCACCCCACGTTTTTATGTATTACAAATGACTAAGTAAGAGCTGGGGGACAAGCCTAAATGGCTTGTGCGGACAAGGAGAAGGGAGGGGGCTTCCTAGAGACAAAACTTACATCTCCATGACCCCATCCTTTAAACTTATTTGTGGGAGTGATTGAATGGAGATACCTTCCTATCCATTGCACCACTCGAGTGAACCACAAGAGAGAGAGCTATTGAGATAGACTTTCACAAGCATCAGCCCTGGAGGAAGAAAGAAGCTAGGAAAATTCGCAAGAAATAGTTGAGTTCAAGGTAAGAACTCCACAACTATTAGTTAACTAGTTTATTGTTGTATGATTTTTAAGAAATCATGTGGTGGATTGAACATGATGTTCTACACGTTTAAAAGTGTAGAATATAGATATAAAGTGGTGGTAATTAACTTAGGAGGGTTGGCCAATCGATTGGAGTCGAAATCGCCGGAAACCGCCACTTTAAAGGAGCTGTTCGTAGTTGCAGACCACGAACGTCGCCCGGCTTTCACGAAAGCCGCCCGGCTTTCGCTTGATTCCCAGATTTTTCACTCTTGAACGGCCTAGAACGAGGACGGATCGAGGGGGTTTCGCTAAGGCAGCTAGTTGAGCACATCATAAGGTGAGGATGGCTGACTATATTTCTTATAATTAGTGAGTTAATTTCATGAGATTACCGAAGGTAATTAAATGTGTTTTTTATGGATTCTTAATGATTAATAATGCCTAAGAATGAGAAGACTAATGTCTAAAGAAAAAGGAGCATGATATACAAATTTAAGAGTAAATTGTGTATGATCATGTGTTATGAATATGTTAACTTGAGAGTGGCATTAATTATGAAACATATGTTGAAATATACTTTTTCTTCATATTAGAATATATGAGTGATTAAAAGTGATATTTTGAATATTGAGAAAAATGATATTTTCAAAGGAAAATCGGTTGGAATTGTCTATATGACTATGAGTTGAGAACTTGGTTTGTTGGTATTAATTTGACTAGTATTAAGATACTAGTTGGACATTAAGTTGAAATGTCGTTAAGATTATCCTAAGGTTGGATTGTGAAATGTTATGCCTTAAGTAGTCTTAAGAGATGCTTTAAGGTAGGAAAGTATGAGCTCTAAGTCATACTAGGGGTAGGCCCTAAGGGATACCCAAGATAAAGTAAGTAATAAATTGATCCTAGGTATAGGATTGGCCTACGGGTGTGTTCGATAGTCCTTGTGGATAGCCGGTTGAATTATGGAAATAAGTAAGGACCATGGCCCTTCCCGACTCTAGAGAGCGGGGTTGGATAGCATGGACTTGCATCGTGATCACGGGTTAGGGTGGAATCCGAATCGGAGACCTAACTAGGTTCCGGTAGTGGTAACACATAAGATAGGACCCCGAAGGGCCTTACCTTCCTACGGGATGATGGGTATGAGTCCAGGGGCGGGATGTTGAAGTCCGAACCGGGAGCCTCATGAGGTCTCGGACAGCGGTAGCAAGTCCCGTAGAAATAATAAGACCCAAGGGTTGGGTTGTGCAAATGATAAATGAAAAGGGATATATAAGAAGGGCCGTGTGCCGACAAATAAATGAATTTACTTATTATAAAGATAATAAGTGGGAAATATAATTTATTATTTATATTATGATATCACCCTATTTTGAGGGTCTTGGAAATTAAAACGTTGATTATACTTAGTATAGTTGCTATTGTACTTGTCAAATACTTCCAAGTACTGACCTCCCCTTCACGGGGGAGGCCACCTCACAGTTTCAGGTAGAACTTGAAGGTTGCTACCATTGCCCATTGCTTCGGGAGGATCAAGGGAAGAAGGCGTGGTTCGTGCTTCTTCCGTTCTGTTTTAAAAACAATTACGTTAATGCTCATGGATATTATTTTTGAATAACTATTTGGGGGCTTGCATGCCCATGTTTGCCAAAGTGTGGCTAAGACACTTTTATTAAATGCTTCCGCTGTTTTAAATGAATGTTTTACATTATGTTTGTTTATGGATGTACTATGTGTGAATGATATTCATGACGCCTTGTATAGTATGGATGAGTTGGACTGCGGTTGACTATTCGTACTGTACGGCGGGTTGTTGACGTGTCCGGCTAGGTCCGGGGCGTGACATCTTATGCCGCTACAGCGCCAACTTCTTCCACAACCTCCCCGTTATCTACTTCTGCGGTCTTAACGTCCACCGATAAGTCCGTATTTCAACACGCATTTGATGTGTGTTGAGATCAGCTTTTGATAGTTTTCCTAGATAAAATGTGTCACAAGTCTCCTAATTAGCTCAAGTCATAGTTTACCGGGTTTTGGTTTGCATTTAGTGTTTTTAGAATTAAAATCAGAAAATTAAGCCCGACACCGGCATTGGAGAATTAATCGGGAGGACTCGAGACACATTTGAGAGTTATTGAAAAGCATTGAAGGTCCACGATTCAATAAAGGAGTGATTTTGAAGTCAAGAGAGCTCAAGGATCAAGTACGAGATCAAATGGGAATGAATAGAGCTTCAAAATGGCGATCAGGATGACGTTCGGTCAATCAGTCAAGCATATCTTTTTTGTAGAAACATCTAAAGTATATGATTCAAGTTTCATATGAAATTTAACTTCAAGGGCTACAAATCATATAGAGACACCATGACGAGAATCTGAGAGGAACAAGGTGAAAACAGAAAAGGAAGTCGGATAATCATTGTTGAGATTCCACGATGCGACCTTCCACCGTTTTATTTATATCTTCTGATTGGATGATCCAATCTCAGTTTTAAAAGTTGTGATAGATAGAGAACTTCATTAGATACAACTTTTGTGAAGGAAGCATAGTCAAATTCGGGAGGAAAATGCTACTTGAGGCCGCACACGTCTTGCGTAAGAGCCACACATGCCGTGCCCGACATTTTTTTCCGCCACCAGTGCTCCGTAGGCACGGACACCAGGCACGCCGTGCCTGGATACCGTGCCTGCCCCCAGGTGTCCTTTTTCGGCCAAAATTGCTCTTTTTCTTTTTAAACAGCCTGTAAAACCCTGTTTTGGTAACGCAACTTAGAGAGAGGCCTTTAACGAAATTTTGAGTACTTTTCCATTTTGTAATTCAAGACCCTGAGATTATTTGTAAGTTCCATATTTTTAATTAATCACAATTAATTCTTTTCATCCCAATTCTGTTGTTAATTCAATTATGAATTGTGAAAAGTTTTAATTAGGGATTTGGGATTGATGAAGGGGTTAATCATGGCATAGGGTTAAAATCTTGAGGGATTGATTGCATGATCTTTATTTAATTTGTGTTTGAATAATTTAATTGATATCTTTTGTAACTTGGAACGGCCGCTAGGATTATAATTGTACATAGAATAAATTAAGAGAGATTTAATTTATTCTATGACACTTTCACACACACTTAATCGTTCGTTAAGAGATTAGTAACGGTTAAGGGGCCGTACGCTCGCTCGTTTTGGCAATAATTTAGAATCTTGTCGCATGAGAGATCAGCTTGGTTCCCTAAATTATTGTACTCTACGCCGCGAGAGCAGTATGAACTTATTATTGATTAGCGTTTCTCAGTTAAATAATTTTTATGTGATTAAGCCTGATCAGACCCGAAATCTTATTACCCCGGAATCAACTCTTGTTCCCTTCCGTCATTAATTAGAAAGAACCCTTTAATTTAATCGTTTTTTCGCATTTTAATTTTCCAAAATTTCAAATCTCGCACAATTGCATATTTTTTATTTATTTTAATCGTTGAATTTATTTAACTCTTGATTTCCCTTTTACGTCACTGTGGAGACGATACTCGTACTTTAGCCCTATACTGCTACATGCCCTAAAATAAATACCCGCACTTATTTATTTTAAGTGTGGGAAAACTCATATCATCCACAATTTGCAGCGCCCTTCTCCATGGCGCAGATGTCCGGCCATGACGTCCCTTTTCCAAACGTTCGCTGCTTTGCTTCATAACGGGACCCTTCTGCCTCCATGTCTCTGGACTCCTACAGATTATTTGGCATGCTGCCGCCTTTCACTTGGACTTCCACGCCAACAGCTGCCGTTTTCCAGACCTCCACAACTGGATTCAGGATTTGAACGGGTCCTGATTTGGCTTCTACCAGTACTTTGAATCCGCCTATTGTGTTTTCTAAAAAAAAGGATGACACCCCATCCATGAGGGCCCCCAAACCCCGACCGGCAGATAGAGAGTGGGGCTCTGTCCCCGTTACTTGCAGAGGCCCTATGCATTTTTAGCATAGTAACCTCTCATCGCAGTTGCTGAGATTCGAACCCGGGACCTAACCCTTGTGGCACTCCCTTGCTACCAGTTGAGCTACGCCACCGGTCGCCTATTGTGTTATCTGGATCTACCTTGTATGGACAGCGGGGTATCGCCCCTCTACCGCAACAGTCCTTTACACAATCTCCATGTTTCAACTCTTCTCCTTCTTATTTGGCATCTATGGCCTCTCAATTGATTTTCTCTACTCCAAACATTACAAATATTGTTACGACCCGACTAAATGCATTTGAGGAATATCTCTCGTGGCGCATCCAAATTGAATCTTTTCTAGTCTCCCGTCATCTTCTTGGGATTCTAGATGGATCCATTTTGGCTTCGCCACAATTTACATATGATATTGCTAGAAGGGAGATTCCTAATCCTGACTATCATCACTGGCTTAAGGTTGATCAGACTATTCGGTCATGACTTTTACCACTTTGTCCCGAGATATATTCATGGAGGTTTATGATCTCAAATTTTCTGCTCGTATTTGGGAAAGTCTTGAAACTCGTTTTATGTCAGCCTGCCTTGCCCGTTCTATGGAACTGAAATGCCAATCGTCTCATATCAAGAAAAAGGAATCTCAGACTATTGATCAAAATCTTATGGAAATTATGCTTTCAGTTGATGATTTAAATGTTATTAAGTCTCTGGTTTCCAATCGGAATTTAGTACTCCCTTTGTCCCATAAAACTTGGCCAAATTTTCTTTTTTGGCTGTCAATACAACTTTGTCATTTCCAATTAAAGTAAGGAATATGTGGCTAAAATTATTTCTCTCTCCTCTGCACAAATTTCAACCACACAGATTTTACTTTATTAATCTACATACAAGTCAACTTTGGCCAAGTTTTGTGGGACAGAGGGAGTAGAATATACTATTCTTGGTTTGGGTCCGGATTATGAGTCCTTTATCACGGCTGTCACTTATATCACGGGAGATCTTACTCTTGACAAGCTTCGGCCTATCCACCTCACTCAAGAGCAACACACCTGTTTCTACGCTCTCAGGACTCTTCCGCCACCCATCAGGCATTCGTGGCAGCCCCTGCAGTCCCTAACCGCGGTGGTGCAACTCGCGGACATTATCGCATAATTTTTATACTACATTAAATTATTTTTCAATACCACATTAAGTAAAGAAAGAATGGCCCCTATATTACTATTACACTTTGGAATTCCAAAAACACGACTCCTTTTCAGTTTTCCAGAAAAGTGAACAGGTCATTAATTACGTACGCCTCGTCCAATTTCAACGCACATGTCTTGGCTTTCTTTCCGCCTTTTTTCTCTCTTCCATTAACGACATTCCTTCTGGGAGACCCTTGCTCATTTTCTACCACCTTCATCTCTTTTCTTACTATTTTTTATCTTCGACGGTATCAGCTCTCCTTATCTCGTTGGCGCTACATCTCTCCCGCCTTCGTTGAAGACCAAAAAGCTCGTTTGGCACTCGCAGGCAACCAGTAAAAGGTCTGGTAATTTTATGCGAATATCATTTTTATCATACGTTTTCTTTACGGTTTCTACTCTTATTTTCGATCTCAATGTCTTTCTCACTCACAAACCCTAATCTAGAACTCCAATATGGGTTGTTCAATGCATAAAAGTTAAACATTACTTTTCATGGTCCTTGCATGTTATTTTTTTGCATTTAAATTAGCTTAAATGTGTTATCCATCTGATCTGTTGCCATGACTTTGTGCTGAATGACTTGTTGTTGCTTTGGTCTGGGATTATTTTTACCCTTTGTGGACTCGGATTGAATGTAGTTAATATTTGATCAACGTTTAATGATTCTGTTTTGGACTTCAATTGGAAAGCTTATGGTGGCTGTTTTTGTGCAATGGGCGTTGTACTCACTTGTAGCACATGGTTGTTCAAATTAACAGATACATTTTGCTCAGTGATGCATGTAAAGTAGTCACTTACCATTCAAAACTAGTCTATATTCAGACATAGATATAAGTATTTTGTTTTCATTGTTTTAGTTCAAGTAGGAACCATTTAAATTTGTTAGTCCAGTCACCCAATTAACTTGTTCTTGTTCCTTCCTTACTTAACACCATCAGGGAGTGTTACAAGTTTAGTATTACTAGTCACTACTAACTTTCATATTGTTCTTCTGCATTTTAATTAGCTTAAATGTGTTGTTCATTTTTGGGCAAGACAAATTTGTGTTTCATAGCTGACTGTTGCTTTTTTCACGGATACTTTTTCCCCGTTTTGTACTTCTATTCAAATTATTGTATTTCTAATCAACCTTTCGGTATTGAGCTGTGTACTATATTTGGAAAGCCTATGCTGGAATACATAACTCACTTACCAGTCACATATCACACACACACACACACACACACACACACACACACATATATATATATATATATATATATATATATATATATATATGTATATATATATATATATTATATATATAAACCATAAGTATTCAATTTGTTAGTTAAACTAGTTTCCATTTCAATTTGGAAGTCTACATTGGCAATCACCTTCTGTCGTGTCCTTCCTTGCTTCATACCACCAGCTAGTGTTCCAACTTGGCTACTATTAATAGTCACTGGTATGTAGTAACTGATGTACACCTTCACAGTGACTAGTGCATACTTCACACCTCATATGTACATTAATACGAGAAATATAATGATGCAAATGTTTACTTCCTCGTTATCACAGATCACACTTATTTTGTATATTTCTTATTTCGTCATTTCTGTACAGGTGGGTGACAGTGACTTCGTATCCACACCTCCCCTTCCACTTTCAGCTTCTAATGGCATGCATAACGAGGAAGTAGTAAGTTTCTTTATCCTATATTCATTTTCTATATGCCATCACATACACAATTAATATAATACAGTTTCGCAGTATGCGTTATTACTATGTGTTTGTGTTAATATGTTTTCAGGCAGGCAAAAGATATTTGGACAAAGCCATTGTGAATTTGGATTTAAAAAGGAAGGTCAATACGTTTTGTAGGTTGTATGATGCAATCAATCTAGTGAGGTCTAAATTACTTCCTAATCAGGTAGAACTGTTTAGGAAAACTGTTTTTGGGAAATTCCTAGATGCCAAGGAGATGTTATGTTCTGGGCTCCTTTTGCATTTTCTTCTGGGGAATATACTTGACGTTGAAGTAGGCAAAAAGCAGTGTCCTAGGGATTTCGTTTTTGAAATTGAGGGTAGGAGGGTAGTGTTCTCTATTTCTCACTTGGCTGAAATTTTTGGATTCAATGTCGTTGATAGCATTCCTCAAGTAGAGAATGAAGTCACTGACAGGGGTCGTATTTGGGAGAAATACTTCCCCTCTTGCGCTAAATCTGTAAAGAGAAATGCTATTAAGCTAGTCTTACAATCTATAAAAAGGGGTAGTGTGTCGGATAACGATATAGTTAAATTGCTTCTCCTACATGTCTTATCTCAATCATTTTTAGCGGTTGAGGGTCAAGTTACTGTCAAAGGTAAGTACCTTAATCTGGTAGATAACTTGGAAAACTTTAACAAGTATCCATGGGGACGTGTTATATGGGATGACATGGATACCTATTTTAGAGCATCTGTTGCTATCATGAAGTCCAATCCTGAGCACTACAATATATATGGTTGTGTCCTTGCTCTTCAAATTTGGGCTTTCGAGAGTTTTCCAATACTGATAGACATTGAACTAGCTCAATGCGTTGACCCAACCGCCCATCCGCTTTGCTTGAAATGGACTTCCACAACCAAAACGAGTGCAGAAGTTTTGAAGAACACCATTTTCTGTAAAAAGCATGTAAGTCTACTGTTAAATTTTTTGTTTAAAGAATTATTGCTTACATTACAAGTCATCATCCTAATCCATAATTTCATTTCCCTTTTTTCTACAGTTTGCATATGTTCCAATGCAAATCCAAAATGCAGTCATGGGTCATACATCTTGTTTCTCCACATTCTAATTCCATTGAAGGATATAGCTCTTTACCTGGAGCATTCAAATCAAAGTCACTAAGCACGTCCCTGTTTATCTCTTCCGTTTGCGAATCCAAAAGCGTCTCCACACCACTTATTTCCTTCCTCGTTTGGACACACAAGGGATATGCACTCAAATCAAATTTGTCTCTAGACTTTATATTCAAATAAAACCTCAAACTATGGTCACTATCCACTCTAGTTGGTGGAAATGCTTTGTCAATCTGATACGCTATGCACGTTATTTCCACGGCCTCTGAAATACCTAAAACGGAGCGCACCTCACACAACAAGTCATTGTACGATGCATCAATTGAAACTAGCATTCCGTATGAAGCCTTTGCCATGAATTTATTCTCTGAAGTCCATCTACCATCACACAAAACTGTCACCATAATGTGTTCCATTTCTGTGATTTTAAAATTTATGAACAAATAAGTTTTTATAAATACAAATAGCATGTCACAATGAACCATGAACTACCAAACAGAGTTTAAGAATAATGATTGTGCCATACATGCTAATATTATCATTGTCAGCGTCACGTGCACAACAGGTCACTATTCACACACCACATAACAACTCCACCACATATATAGTGACCACAACACGGATACTCACAACATCTAAATCACTTGATGTTCTGAATCTCAGTCAATCCTAACAGGAGTTCGGCCATATTGATTGTGCCACACACACTACAATTACCACCCTCACATAACCGTGTTCAATATCTCACTAACAAATATACCAGTCACTAACAAACATATTATAGTCATAGTTGAGATGCATAAACCAAGAAAGTGACTACACAAAACATATAGAGTGACCTCAACCTAAACACACACTGCAAAACAGTCATTGAACCGTATGCCTACATAAACATCCGTAACTGGCGTGTACACCATACAAACCCAATGCCTATGTAAAATAAAAATGCAATCCCCAACAAACATACTTCAGTCACAGTGAATATGCATATAACCACGAAGTCACTAAGCCCCCCATTCATAGTTACCTAACCCTGAGAACACACATCAATACAGTCACAAACCACTACGAAAACATATCGAAGTCACTACACATCACAACAAAAGACGTAGCAATCTATGACTTGTATCTGACATGCAAGTACCATAAGTTCAGCAGTCACCTTCTCAGTGACTACTATGTCTGTGAAGGCATTCCCAAGTTACTGGGATTCCTTCCTACCACAAACTGTTGTGCGCCCATACCCTTGACAAAATAACACCATGCGTCCAAACAATATAAATTTATCAACGCAAACTTCAGGGGTTTACAGGTTTAATTTCTTGAACTAATGTTCGTCACCAATAATACTACTCCAAAGAACACTGAATCAAAACATAATTTACCTGTTCACAATTGAGATTAGTGAATCAGTGACTTCAACACATTTCTTCTTGCCAGTACCACCCTCCTCTTCAATCGCTCAGAACGTAATCTGAACTGGATCAAAACAAATTCTGAAAATGGCCGAGAATGTTTAGTAACGTAACTTTCCCTCATTTTTGGCTTTCAGTTACACATTTGACATTGGTATTAATGCGGCCGATTTTTAGTATAAAAACCGTTGCTTGACTTCATCCGGAAATGGTATGTTTGATGATTTGACGCGCGTGTCCAGCACGCTAGTCAATTTTTTGAAATTTTTGGGATCCGGTCACTTTTTGGTCTTCACTCTATTATTTAGTAATATCTATAAAAAAGGTCTTAAGTAAATATCATATCTAAAAGGCACTATATATATATATATATATATATATATATATATATATATATATTCTAGGAGTAGTTATTTTGGAAAATATTAAATCTATAACAACACTATATTTTGAAGTAGTAGGTATTCCATCATAAATAATGCTCCGCACATAATAATATATTATGGAGTAGTATTGGAGATATTTGGCTTGAAGTGTCTAATATAAATATAAAAGAAGTATAAGAAAAAATTGGAATGGTAGTAAACTTATAGAGTAGCGGTATATTAGCACTTTGACCCGCCTACCATCGCGTCCCGGCTTCGCCCTTGAAGATGTCTACATTTTAGGTTTTTTAGCATATATGTGATATTACAATGCAAAATCATTGCACTATTTTAACCAAATGAAGAACAAAAATGAAATACATGTCTACGGCCTACACATTTAAAGATTCTCGGCATATGATATTGCAATGAGAATGAAACAAATTTAATCAAAAGAAACAAAAGAAACGAGATTAAAAGAGACATGAAATAAGATAAAATTACACAAGGGAGGCTAAGAGCTAGAAAGTTTTAGGCTAAAGGGCCAAATAGGCCCTTGTACCTTTCCGGATTGTTCAATTTGCCCCCCGAACTCAAAAAAGCTCCAATTGGCACCCTGAACTCCATAAAAAGATTCAAATTTTACTTTTTGCAGGTCACAAGCCGGTCACCACCACATCACCCGGTAGGGTGTCAACTGTGCATGTGACATGGCAACTTAGGGGGTCAAATAAGCCCCTGAACCCGACTGAAATGTTCAATTTACTCCCTCAACCCTTAAAAAAATTTTGACATTTTTTAGGATTGAGGGGGTAAATTGAACGATTCGATCGGGTTCAGGGGCTTATTTGACCCCCTAAGTTGGCATGTCACATGCACAGTTGGCACCCTACCAGGTGACGTGGTGGTGACCGGATTGAAACCTGCAAAAAGTGACATTTGAATATTTTTATGGAGTTCAGGGTGCCAATTGGAGCTTTTTTGGGTTGAGGGGGCAAATTGAGCAATCTGAAAGGGTACAAGGACCTATTTGACCCTTTAGCCAAAGTTTTAATTGGGTTTGACTATTACATAGCATTAGAAATTTAAAATAACCTACTAATTTCAAACGGGACACCCGACACCGGGACGGGACATGATATTTTATAGCTATCCCGGTTCTGTCTCGATTGATATCGGTACATGAATGGTTCAGGATGAAAAAATACATCCTAAATGGATCATGATAATTTTGGAATGGTATCGAGATTTTTGCCTACCCTTAGAAAACAGTAGAACGAACATGTGAACTCTTCAGACGCATTTTGATAAATTCTCCGATGGTACCAAAGCACTCTCTCTGTCTTTTACCAGTATAACTTTGTCAAGTTTGACCGATACTTAGAATAATAAAGCAAAAAGTGTGCGGTTGAAGCTTGTGTAGAGGAAAGAGAAATAACATGAACCACAAAAAATTTATTAAAAAGTGAAAATGAAAAAAATATTAAGGGACCGATGGAGTATTACATAGACTAGAGTGTTTTAATAGGATTGATTTGAGTCTATGACCAATCAAATTTAAATAGACCAGACTTGATCAGACGTTGACAATCATTACATTTGTTCCACTAACAGTGAGATATGAGGAGGATGTGCGATTATTAAGAAAATGGGATTTATGTGCTTAATATTGAATTGATGAAGTAAGAGTGATTTAGAATCATACAAATTTTACCAAATGTGATATTAGACAATCTTAATGTGACGGATTAAAAAGAAAAGATGAGACAATCTTAACGGGACAGATGGAGTACAAAATACATATAGACCATACATCTATCAAACCAAGTCATACTCGATCGACCATAAAATAGATGAAATCAGAACAGACTGTAAAATTTCAATCCAATTTAAAACACCCTAGGAGGGAGTGGAAAATTTTGTTTCAACTAAAAATAACGTTCGAGTCCTTTTAACGGTTTTAATAGGTGAAAACATTGTTTCACAAATAAGGTTTGCATTTTGAAACATGGCATTATTTACCAATTGCTAGTTGCTACTAGGCCTGGGACCGGTTCGGTTCTTACTCAAAATTGGTGGAATCGTTACAAAAATTTTAACTAATGAAATCGGTTCGGTTCTTGTGTAAAAAATCAAGAATCGTTATGGAACCGAACCAATACTAAACGGTTCGGTTCTTACTTTTATCGGTTCCTCGAATAATTTTTTTCCTCATCTAATAAATGGGCACATTATTTGCTTTCTACCTCATAAACATGTAAAAAAAATCAAACACAAGTAATTAAAATTTTATTTAAAGTTCTAATAACTTCAAACATCAAAGCTCAAACTTAAATAAGTGAACACTTAATAGAATAAAAGAAAGTTTCAATTTTCATTTAATAAGTAGAACATAAAAATCTTAGTTAAGATAGGAAGGTTGTTCATCATCACAGTAGCAAGATATGACGTCCACTCCAAGTCTTTCAAAATTTAAAAAATATATTTAGTTTGCATGTATAGTTATAGAAGCATCATTACAGTCTATTTGCTAGTAGTATAATTTACAATAAATCCAATAGTTACAAATATCATGAAAATGGTGAAGTAAAATATATGCAATCAACTACAAATTATTTGAGTTATTTTATATTTATAAAATATATGTGATTCAACAAAACTTGATTTTGTAAAAATGAGCCTAACGTATTCAATCTCCTGTGCAATATAGATTACTTTTGTTTTCGTTGGTTAAATTAGAATTGTTGGCTAAATATCATTGATTCTACTATTATTGTTATTGTTAATATTATTGTTATTACTATCACTACTATTTTTATTTTTATTTTTTAATAACGGTTCCTTAACGGTTCCGTGCACATATTTTTTATAGAAATCAGGAACCGAACCGTTAATAACAACTAGGAATCGAACCGTTAACAACTAATACCACATTTGTAGAAACCGAACCGAACCGAGTTATAACGGTTCGGTTCCGACCGGTTCTACGGTTCCCGGTTCCAAAATCCTACCCCTAGTTGCTACAGTCAAAACTTAAATTACCATACACTTTTTTAAACAGTCTTGTTAACGAGCTGCAGACATGATCACATTCTGCCACTAACGTGATTTGGTCTTAACTTCAATTGTCGTCGACACTCCTATCCAACGACGCCACGATGGTTGGTGGCTCGACGGCTACTGGAAACGTTCAACTCCCCCCTTCGTCACCGGACTGTGACCTCGTTCCTGGTAAATGACTAAACCCTCAGTTTTGTGTTAATCAGTATGACGGCGCTTCAGTATTCAGTTTTTATCAAGTTCGACATTTAGTTTAGAGTGTTTCGTAATTTGTCAAATCAGGGCGTTTCACCAAAAATTTAATTTGATAATTCATCATATATTTAATTTGAATGATTTAGGTCAAATAATGGGATGGATTAAAGTTAGTATTAAAGAACTATTTTAGCTATTTTTCATATATATTTTCCTTAATTTTAATATTAAAATATATTTTAAATATTTTGTTTTACAATTAAGCAATTCCAGTCACCTTAGGCAAAACTTCATTTAATTTTGTGAGATTCAATCGCCCTATTGGTTCCGCATGTTATCAAAGTGGCTCTTATTGTTTTTAATTTAACCTGGGTCAAATGGAAGTTGTCACGGTGCATTAAGTAAATCTCATGCTTACTCTAGACTCTAGAGGATGACAATTTCATCGTACGTTTACCTTGAATAATTTTGATTTTAGTTAATTATTGTTTTTTAATTTAACCTGGTTCCAAGGGAAGGAGGTCACTACGCATAAAAGGGAAATGGTCAGGGGTCCATGAGTTTTATGTGGTAATATAGTTTTCATTACTTCAAAGAACTATATGACAAGTATAAGTTAGATGGAAAATTATACTTCCTATAAAAGAGAACATGGAAAAAAGATGTGACAAAGATGAAAAAATGGGAAATAGTATGAAAAGGTAAGATGAAAGTAACCAAAAAATGGAAATGGAACAAATAACAAAAAAACTCCCAAAGAGGAATACTCGTCCCATTCGACTTTGCTAACTTTTCTTTTTTATCGTCAAAAAAACTCTGTCACTTTCTTATTAAAGTTACTAATTTGTGGTTCTGTTCATTTCTTCCTCCTATGCATAAACTTCAACTACAAAATTTTTACTTTTTTTATTTCTTAACTAATTCAAAGTTGTCAAAGAAGATATGTTTAAGAGTAAATATGGAGAGTATATTTTTTGAAAATATTAAGAATTTATTGCAGTTACATAAGAATACATATTTAAGAACTCTATATGCAACTCTTTGATTAATTACCCAATGTTAAATTTTAAAATCATTCTCCATATCATATAGACTATTTGAGGATATATATATATACATGCAACATGCTATACACCAAACATGGGGTAAACACACATTACCAGCACAGGGTAGCGGCTCCTTGTGTGAACCAGGCCCGTAACTACCGTCATTTACGTTTTCATCATTTTGTCGGGTGGGGGGTGGGGGCGCCTGGGGTGGGTGATTTCACCTTTTCGGATTGGAGTAAATACACATTTTCCAATATACATTTATAGGAGTATTACTAACAGTTTTTTGAAACAGAAACGTAGTCTTGTGAGAGTGGGTGAATGCAAAAGTAATCACAGTATGGATGAATTGCTTTTATGTAAGGGTGTATTTGAATTTGCACTACCTTTTCAAAATAATTAATCCTTGCGCTCTAAAGATTAAAGTATGCTTGCCATTTTTTAAATTGGAGTTGCATTCCCATTTTAACTGATTTTTTGAACTACAAATGCAAATGATAATGACTTCTAAAATGGGGTGCAAACTCAAATATGAACATCAAAACGGGTACACCTCAAGTCCAATTCTCTCTTTTATTTATGACATGTTTTTATGATGATCAGTGGCAGGTCGTGATGATGTGTCGAAAGGAGACAAACTGGTCTTAAGGGGGTTAAAATTTCACGGGTTCCATGGAGTGAAGGCTGAAGAAAGAACTCTGGGCCAAAAGTTTGTAGTGGATATGGATGTCTGGATGGACCTTAGACCAGCCGGCAAGTCTGACCGGTTGTCAGATACACTCAGCTATACTGATATTTACCGGTGAGTCAGCAATAACCATTCTCCCTTTATTTTTCAAGTAACCTTTAAATAGTACTTCAACTGTAAATAGATGTAGTAGTAATAGTTATGTAAAGATGAAGTAAATGGATGAGCATAGAGAGTTCAGTGGTTGCCCACTTATGCTAGATCAATTCGGACACTAAATAGATGAAACTATTTGAAAGGACTTTAGTCTTTAAGGCAGTTACTTTAAGTTTTTCACAGTTCACCAATAGCTAAGGCTGTGTGTTGCATGCCATTGGCTACAGGCTACCTGTGGCTTTTTTTTAATAAGCTCGAGCTTATTTCTTAAGTTTCACATAAACTCTGTGTTTTCGGTTTACAATTACAATTTAATCAGCTTTAAATTTGTGCCTTTTTAAATTTATTTTAAACATGTCTTTTGGTGTAATTTTGTATTTTAAAGTTAGGGCTTTGATCAATTTTGGAACAATTTAAGATCCCTTTGCGAATAGAATTGTATTTTAGCAGGTTAAACTATTGTGTATTGTTAGCCGACCCTAAACTCTATTTTGGACTAAGGCTCAGATGTTGTTGTTCTTGAAACTAGTCCGTTTTGTTTATGTATTTGTTTAATAAAAAGTCACATATGGGTCTGGCAGCATAGTAAAAGAGGTGGTGGAGGGATCAGCACATAATCTGCTTGAAAGTGTGGCGGAACACATCTCATCGGCAACACTGAGCAGATACCCACAGGTAAGTGCAGTGCGTGTTCAGGTAGGAAAGCCGCATGTTGCGGTCCAAGGATCCCTTGACTACTTGGGTGTTGAGATCATTAGATATAGAGGAATTGACACATAGATCGTCAATGCTTTGTTACCATGTTTTTCTTTCTTCCACATTCTCAAACCTTAACTGATTGTTGCAACTTGCAACTTGTGTGTGAAATGAGTATTGTATTCCTCAACTGCACTTAAGAGTCCATCTATGATTGCACATGGATGCTTAGAAAAATCTTTTCCTTTTCTGCTATATTAATTAGGAGTATTTCTAGAATGTGTTCATGGATACATCATACATGAGACACTAATTTATCAACAGTATACAGCCCATTTGTTAAGATTAAATTAGCTTAATGTGTTGAATCAACTAAAATGGCTGAAGTTGCTATGCTAACTAGCTACTGAAACTGTTGAACTTGTACTTGAGAGCAGTTTAAATAATCATTGTAATTGGATAAATGTGGCATCGCACCCAGATGTACTTGAAATTAAAATTCAATATGTATTTAAATTTCCTAGCGAATAATTGTGTGTAAAAGGATGATGGATTTATTTAATGAATGATTAATTAAATTATTTATCGGGCCCATAATATTGAGAATGGGCTACCAAATATTTAATTGGGTCATCATAATAATTATAGAAGCCCAATAAAATGCAAACTAAAGTTAAGGAAAGTGATTGAGCAACCCAAGTCCTATATTGATCATTATTGCTAAAAATCTCTGTTCTAAAAATTATTCTAGGCGTCCGACTAGTCCCCGCCTAGGCGCTAGGCGGTGGTCGGGCGTCCCGATTTTCGTCTAAGCTCTCCGACTAATTGGTTTGACGTTTTGGTGAATTAGTCGGCCACCTATGGTGTCTAGTTGCCTGCCTAGAGCGTCTAATCGGCCGCCTAGGCCGTCTAGATTCACCGAACATTACTTTACTTTTTAGTTTTAATTTTCTAAGTGTATATACTTGTATGTATTTCAAAGAATTGGGGAAAGTTCTAAACGTATGTATCACCCTATGTTTAGTTCTTATACTTGAAACGTTAGTTATTCTACATTTAGCCTACTACTTGCCAGTATTCACGTACTGACCCCTTCAGGCCCACTCACCATTTTCAGGTTGAAGGTAGAGCTTGCTACCTGCACCTTTGTACATAGTGTTGGACCGGTATCGGGCCGATCGGCCCGTGAACTTGACCGGCCCGCTACTGTGCGGGCTCGACCCGGCTCGGGAGTCGGGTACCGATTCCGGGCCTAGGACCGGCTCGTGGAGTTAGGGCGGGGCGGTTCCGGGCTGCCCTTCCTTTGGAACCGACCCATCCGGGCCGGGCCCGGTTCGGGCCTTTTTTTATTTTTTTTGTTTTTTCAATTTTTTTTGTTTTCCCTGGATGGGCTGAGTGTTTGGGGGGGGGGGGTCGGGGTTAATTAGAAAAGCAAAAAAACTAGGACCGGCCCGGACCCGGTGGAAACCCGGGCCGGTTCCGGGCCTTCCCCCAACAATAAAATGCCCGCCTAGGACCGGAGCCTGGCCCGGCCCGGAACCGGTCCATGGCTATTTGCATGGGGTGAAATGATCTCAAGGAAGACGTGGTTCGTGCTACCTTTACTGTTTTGAAACAATAAACTATGCTCCTGGATAGTTTATAATGAATACTTTGTTTTGGGCCTGCGAGCCCACGTTTTGCCATATGTGGCCCATGATTGACTATTGAATACTTCCGCTATTTACTCTATCTTAAGTGTGATGTTTGTTATGTATGTTTACTTATTGGGTATAGTATGAACTATGTTCATGGACGCCTTGTACAATCAAGTGAATATGACTTGCGGGTGACGTCACTTGACGAGCACTTTGTCACGGTGCGTCAAAATAATTTTCAATACTAAACACTTATACGTAGTATAGCGTAGTAGAGTTCGTATCCACAGGGAAAAGAATAATTCTCTTTTTATGATACTTAGTAAATAAAAAGGGGGGATTTGGATTGAGTGATTTAATTTAATTAAGAACTAAGATGAACAACCTATATGTGTTTAATTCAAAGATAAAAAGGACTTGGCATTGCTACTTTCCACTTGTTGATATATTTTAGTCGATCATTGTTATATCTATAACTTATTCCCTCTCGAATACTCAATCATGGAGTATATCCACTTCATCGAGGATAGTTATTAACAACGACCGTTCATTAATAACCCTTACTATCAATCAAATATAGAACAACGCCTTATACCGATTTAATAGTAGCATTTAATCTTTCTAACTCCTTGATGAAATCAATTGAGATTGATAACCTCAACACAAGCGGTTTCGGTTTAATCAACAAAATTAATCCCTCTTAAGTTTATTAACCACGAACGTGCATTAATAAACCGAAGTTACTTACTTGTGAAATCATCAACGATTAACCATCGGTTCGTTGATCGTTTCTAGTAATAATTAATATATGAAACAAAACTAGTTGATCCTTTAAGTAATGCTCAAAATATTAATATGAAATAAGAGTAGGAATTAATTAATATTCAAGGGAGAATATTATTAAAGAAGATGAATCCTACTATAATTAATATCAAGATGTTAACTAATTGTCATCTTAGCAACACTCCCCAATATTAATATAGAGGAAGAAAATATCATTCTAACTAATGTCGAGATGTTAACTAATTGTCATCTTAGCAACACTCCCCAACATTAATATAGAGATGGTATTAAGGGAAGAACCATTAATTAAAATTCAAGGAAAGAAGTTAAGAAAATAACTCACAACTTTAATAATCAACAAGCTTCAAGAGCAACACCAAGAATGGAAGTTTAGCTCCTCATTTGGAGACTAAACATAGCTAAAATATATATAAAGAAATGCTATTCTAAACTGAGCTAAAGAGAATGGAAGAAGAGATGATTTTTTTGTGAAGAAAAAGTGTGCTATTTATAGGTGTTTTTCAACACCTTTGGCCGGGTACCCGACCGGGTCAAGTACTCACCCGACTGGGTCCGGTCAAAATCAGATATTTCCCCACGTTCTGGTGATCTTTGCACACCGGGTTGTCCCCGGTTACTTCTCGCCCGATCGGGTGAGGTATGGGGCCCGACCGGGCCCAGCTGTTTCCTCAGTGCTTCGGTTTTCAAATCAGACCCGACCGGGTGCAATTTCCTACCCGGTCGGGTATTTGCTCCTGGACAGTTAAAATTCCTTTTTCTTCACTTCAACATCCTCCTTTCCAACATCCTAATTCCTAATTCTACTTTAAAACTTACAAATGAGAACTAAAATACAATTACAACTAAAATCACACAAATGTTTACAAACCAAATAAAACGTCAAACAATCACCATCAATGAAACATAAAAACATACAATTATGCACTACTAATTAGTGTGCATCATCACTTGACTGTGCGTGTAACATTTGAGATTAATTTAAATGGATTGATAATACTACTCATATCAACAGATGTGCATCTTCTTTTAAGGGAGCTCATCACCCAAGAACTCCAAAGTTAAGCGTGCTTGCACGAGAGTGGTTTTGGGATGGGTGACCCTTTGGGAAGTTTCTCAGGGCGCACACGAGTGATGACAAAGTGCTCGAAAAAGGTTAGTGGCGGTTTGTGAAGACAGTACTAGAGGGCAGAAGTAACCGTCTCGGGTTTTGCGGGGTCGGGTGTTATAGGTGGGGTATCAGAGCAACTCTGCGACAGTGTGAGGGACAAAGTGCACGGAAAAGACTGGTGACAGTTTGTGAGGGTGTTACTGTGCGGCGGTTGTACACACACGTAGATGCGGTGTGGGGTGTGACACACCTGATGTGCTTTTATGGCACCCACTATGGGAGGTCAATGGATGTAAAAAAAATTAACCTTACTTGATCCCAACTACGCAAGGTCATTAATTGGTCCGTCAAATTGGTAGCTCAATAATGGGTGCTGACAAAAAATTTGTGACTAACCAATCAAAAAAGGCCATGTGGCATTTTATTTAGCCAACCTCATCAAATATTCCCCAACTCTCTAATTGCATTTATTATTCCTTAAATTTAATTAATGAAAAAAAATTATATCAAAAAATTATTTTTTTTTCCTCCATAAATAGACACCAATGAAGGATATTTTTAGTTACTTAGAAATTTACCACTTCTTTCCCTCTTGCATCTTATTTTATCTGTTTTAGAATATTTTTCTTCAGAAAATGGATCCAACTCATTCTCTTCCTAAAATTTTCGGCCAACAGTAAATAATTATAGTGTGTCAAATGTGGATTTTATATTCCCTTTTCAAATTATATACCAAAAATATGGAGAGAGAATGTACAAATTTTAAGTGACCTAGATCACCGTGGTGGGAGGAAGTGTGATAAGTTAGAGAGGATTATGTTTTTGGTGAGAAATGACGTGGAAGGGAGAGGAGGGAGTCAAAAGCTATCAGCATTATGGATGCTCTTAGAGTCATTTCATATAAACTTGAATTGTGGACACCATTACACAATCCATATCTTGATTACTATAAACTATGCAATGAATAACGCAGCAGGAAATGCAGGAAAACGCAGCAAAAGTGCAGGTAAGAACGCAACAAAAATGCAGAACTTGAAGGGAAGAGCATTGGAATAACCTTGATTGACATATTAACGAACACATAGTGTTCGATATGAACTTGTGCAGACCATAATCACAATCAAAGTGTTAATTAAAATAAAATATGAAGCAACAAACGGAGCAAAAAGCAGTCAACAAAACACATAAACGTGGGAGTATTTTGGATTTATAAATTATGGAGTAAAAAAGACACAGAAGAATCCCATGCTCACCTACGTAAAACTCAAACATTGTAGTACATTTTAATAACAGGGGAATAACGTCTGAGGATGAAATATAAAAAATGTAATAGTGAAATCATTAAACAAAGGACAAGGCGCAAGGAAGAATGCATAAATAGCACATATGGACATAACATAACATAACATACCTAAAAGGTTGATTATCAACTATCGTGAGAAGGAGATAAATGGAAGTTGAGGTTAAAATCTAACTAAACCTAAAATTCATGATTAATGAATTGATGACAAACACTACATTTTCTTCAACGGAGGGAGAGGAGAAGGATTCACGCGATGCGTCGTAAAAAAGTAAAACCTTGTGTGGCTGAAGAGCCGATATAGCAGACAACCTTAATAGATAAATAGGCGATATAGCGTAAACGAACTTAACACGTCATCTATAAAGCTAGACGGTGAACTCTAAAATTTGGAACGACAAATGTATGAGATACTCCAACATCACATGACATTATACCTTATAGCGTAGCTTGAGCATTAAATAACAAAAAGTGTCATTTATTAAGATGACTTGAGATGTCTTATTTGCACAAACAAAATAAAAACATACTGAAAAAATGTTATTTGTACTCACTCTTATACCCACCCACTTTTATACTCATTCTGTGACAAGTTATTTTTTGTATGTGAATCGTTCATAGAGAAAAGTTGTGTCTCTCACAGGGTGACAGTGATGGGTATAAGAGTGGGTATATGGTGAGTATAAACATCATTTTTCTAAAAAGATAATGTAAAATTAGTTCTTCCTCTACTCCTCGTCAAAGAATATTTCTAATTTTCTATCATATCCCATGTATATTGTTTAAATTACTATCAAATATTTATTTTTAGTTTCAAAGTTCACACTTATTGTAACAAACCTGATTGAATTTTAAATTAAAGTTTTGTAGACAAAATCCAATTTCATGAGCAATAAATTCACCAAATTTAATTAGAATTTTTTACTCATGGAATGGACTTGGCAAGATGGGACTCTGTCAATCTCGATGGACCCAAATTAGTAATAGTAAACTCTCGAATTATTACCCTAAATGGGACTAAAGTATTACCGAAATTCCTAAATGGCACTATGCATAATCCCCCCCCCCCCCTAAATATGACTGAATTACACATTTACCCCTTTTTTTCTTTCTGTACGCCGGGTACGCGCATCTCCTCCCCTGCGCACCTTCTTATCCCCCCTACACACTTCTTCTCCACACATCCCTTTCCCACATATATTCTTCTCTCCCCGCACATCTTCTTCTTCCCCTCCCCTTACGCACCTTCTTATCCCTTCCCCACACATCCCCTTCTTCCCCTGCACACAACAACAACCAAACCTAGAAGCTCAATCATAGTCATCGTCGTCGCCGATGCGAAGTCCGCCGCCGGAGATCTTCTTCCCTTATTCTTCTCTTGTTCTCTCTTCCCCTATTATATTTTGTTGCAGATGCTCTACTTCTTCTTTGATTGGTAAAAAAATGCCAACGTCAGCTCTGAAAATGCCATCAAAATGTCATTCTTATTCTACAAAAAAATTGTATTTTTCTTTCAAAATGCCATTAAGACGACATTCTCGAATCATTTTGGCATTCGCGCTGGCAACGACTAGATCTACAACGACAGAGGCCATATTTGCAGTTGCAGTTGCCGGATTAGCTGTGACGGTGGCCGGATCTGCAAAGACAGCGGTTGGCGGCCGGCGGCGGTCTGGGGTTTGTCGTCAGTTGTGCCAAGTTTCAGGGGCTTATCTGTCCAACTATAAATAATAACTCCCATTTGAGGAAATTTTAAACTTACTCCTAGTTTAGCTATTAAAGATGATTTACTCTGCATTTGGTGTAGCTAATACGGATTACGGATCCAAGTCATCCAATCACCGATCCAAATTACATACACAAGTTGACATTTGACAAACGACCGGCCTCCCCATCTCAGGCCTCCTCCTCCATCACCACCGCCACGCTTTACTGTAAGAGCTTATCTCCATCGACTATTATCTCAGCCCGCCCTCCGCGCCTGTATAACCATCGGTTCAAGCTCGAAGTTACTGGAAGTAAAAGAACATTGAAATTGGAACAGTGTATGTGTTCTATTGATTGCTTTCATTGTACTTCGCAAATGTTTTCGTTTTCTAGCTAAAATCGGGACGTTTAAAGTAAAGAAGCCGTTTTGCTGGCTTCTTTTGCGAATACCTTGTTATAAGGCAGGGTGAAGAATGACAAATCCCTGGGAAAATACCGACTTTTTGAAATTGAGTGAATTAAACGATTAATAGACTTCGAATATAACGTAATCCAAGTTTTAGTTGCTGCTAAATACGGAGTTTGGGTTGTTTATATCGTTCAACAGCATATTATATAGCACTTTTTCATTTTTCTCCCACTTTTATAGAGGACAGAAACACTATGGAAAGTCTGACCAATGAAAATGCTGAAAAAACTTCTCAAGAAAATCGGGTTACTTCCACCTATGAAGTTGCTATGGAAAAACTT
Organism: Cuscuta europaea; assembly: GCA_945859875.1. Classification (NCBI taxonomy): domain Eukaryota; kingdom Viridiplantae; phylum Streptophyta; class Magnoliopsida; order Solanales; family Convolvulaceae; genus Cuscuta; species Cuscuta europaea. Next base: position 5,449,621 of record CAMAPE010000041.1, read on the forward strand.
TCATCTCTCATTACCCAGAAAAAGCGGGATGGTACATCACCAATCAGTGACCTTGAGAAACGGGACAGGATGTTGAAGTATATTGAGGTAAACTTCCTTCTCGGATTATAGATGAATTGACTGAGACAATTTTTGCATTAATCTGGTAGAGCTTTTCTAGGCATAAAAGCATTTTCAGTCCCCATATAATATGGACATCATTCCATCCCTTTCAATTGCACTATTTACTGACGCTCAATCTTATCTGAATATGAGATATTCAAATGCCTATTTTTTGTTTGGATTTTATCCCTAGTTAGGCATATTGTTGGATTCATCATTTATGCCAGGCTTAATGTTAGTTTTTGAAGTTTAAATGGGGGAATCTTAAAGAGTTCATTTTCCATTTTGGCTGGTCACAATTTTATGTTGAAGGCCCCTTCTCCCAAGCTATTTAACCTCTACAGAGTTAAGCTCTCTCTTTTGTCTATTCTTCCAATACAAAGATAGAACCATGCCATGAAGACCCACCTACATCAATACTCACTAAAATTCTCCTAATGTAATTATCGGATTCTAAATTATCTGGAAACATACTGTCACATATTTCTCATCTTCAATATCATCCTTTTTTCCCTATAATATGTTAAAGGACTAGAGTACTGCCTCTGTCCTTTAATAAACATCACTTTTCCTTCTTTTGTTATCCCCAAATAATTTTCCCATTTGTTTCTATATACATCTTAACCACACTAACTCTACTTTTATGCCAAAAGGAATGGTGAAGTTCACTCCTGTCCTAAAAGAGTACAGCTTAGCGTCTATAGCTGTACTCATCACATGATGTTTTATTTCCTCTTCTCGTAAGTAGTTACTAGTAGCTTGCAAGAGTTAGTATATTTGTAAGCTTTATATTCTAATTTATTTAACCAAGTCATGAATAGCTTTATATTCACTGAACTTTTTGCAAGCTGATACATGTTCATAGTTTATGAGTCTTGTGTAGTCATAAAATGTACCCCCTTCGTCCATATATTTTTCCACTTTGCAGATTATGATGAGGGCCGACTGAAGTTATGTAAAACCCAATTTTTTGTACACTAATTTGTTTAGTTTGATCTGAATAAACTAAATTTACTTATCTTAACAATTATACAGAAAAAGTGTGACTCAACCTGTCCTATTGTACGTTCTCACTCTCCCAACAAGACAAAGCTCAACCTGTCCTAATGATTTTTTTGTATTAAAACGTACATCAAAAGCACGATTAAACAACTGATTATTTGAGTATTTTTTTTAAATAGGTGAAAAATAAGATGAAGTTATTTACCAATGAATAATAACTATTCTTCTATAACATATAAGATTATCTATTTTATGTTCTTATTGTTATTTTTATCTTATCCATTTTATCTTACCTTATCTTTTTATTTTTCTTATCCTTCTTCTCTTTTTGGCTCTGATGTTATGGACTGATTCATGTTAGCCGACCCCAAAATCTTTTGGGAATAAGGCTTGGATGTAGTAGTTGTTGTCTGTAACATATAAACGTGATAGGAGTATGAAAAAATATAATGGAAAGAAGAGTTAGTTTAGCCACATGCGTAGTTAAAGCTTATCAGGAACATATCAAGTGAGTATGTTTCATAGTCTGGCCTGAGATTGAAGCTGCATTTTTTGTTTTCAGATTTTGGGCTTGGAAAAGCACATAGGTGATCTTAAAATTATACATGTTGCTGGAACCAAAGGAAAGGTATATTTTCATCAGCATTTAACAGTTATGTTTTGCTATCTTGGGCTTGGAAGAAGCCAGATATATAAACCTTTTTTTAATTTTCTGTCTTATTTTTATGGATGCATTATGTAGGGTTCGACTTGTGCATTCTGTGATGCAATTTTGCGGGAGTGTGGCTTCAGAACCGGTCTTTTTACTTCTCCTCACTTAATTGATGTGAGAGAGCGATTTCGTCTTGATGGGTATATAAAGTATTTTGTTAGAATATCTTTTCACCTATCCATGAGCTTTTCATCATGTTGTCAAAGAGCAGATGTCCAGCATTTAGCATTATACTTGAAGAAAGCACAACTTCAACCATTTTTCATATTTGACTTTTTCGAGAGGTCGATACTTGATATTATTTTTTTTTTGAAAAATAATTTATATGTAAGCGGTAGAGATGGCATTCTGCGCAAGTGATGAGGGAAAGGATACCTGTATTCAAAACCTCGCAACAAGCTCTTCTTGCATGCATGTATAAGATTTATTTATTATTATTGACCATTTTTCATCTTAAATTTATTTCTCTGGGGGTTAAAATGTGGAATTCTCTCTATTTTAAAAAATAAGTTTATGGATAGGCATCCCATTTAAAACATTTCCATTAAGCTTTTTTTTAAATGTATTGGGTTATTCTAGACGATTTTTTCATGTTGCACTTATTTCTCTGGTTGGTAGAAATGTTGAATCTTTCCTGTTTTAAAAAATTAGTTTATGTGTGCAACAGGATGGGCTTTTGGCATAAAACATTGTCATTGAGTTTTTTTTTGCATGAAAGTATGGGGTAAATCAGTTTTAAATATTAATCAACATTATGAATTTCACACCACCTACCTTACTGGACAACTAGATGGGATTAAGGTGCTGATAATACTGATAATGTTGTGTATCCCACTTGTGAAAATTTATTTAGTTACTAACTTACTATTCATTAAGCTTTCTTTAATTCATTGTACAGGCTGGACATATCAGAGGAAAAGTTTCTGCAGTATTTTTGGGAGTGTTGGAACCAACTGAAAGTATTATTTCATTCTCGTATCCGCCCCACCCCCACATCTACGTATTATTTCACTACCAGTTCTATTCCAAGTTTCACCATGAATAATATAACCAAGTAAAAGAATCATGAAGCTTTCTATGCAAGATGCATTTTTACAATAACCAGAAACAGTTCTGGCTATGGTGGTCACAGTGCAATTTCTACTCTTCAAGGAGTTATTTTGACTGTTATAATATGATTGGGATTAACCATGTTTTATTAGAACTTATAAGTTCCTTGTATTGAGCCATTATCTTCAAATCCTGTCAATATGGTCACAAATTTTATTCACTTGTTACAAAATCGGTAACCATCTTTCTTTTACAGCTTGTAATGTTCACTGAGATTAAAGTACTCATAAAGCAGAACTTCCTTTGAATCCGATGACTTGGCACAATATTTGAATATAATCATTTAGTACTCAAAGGGACTGTGATAGATTGTTACTTAATCTAACAGTTGGCCTGCTCAAATCCATCTAATGTTGCAGGATAACATTATGGAAGGCTTACCTATGCCCCTTCTATTCCAGTTCTTTACTCTATTGGCTTTCAAAATTTTTGCATCAGAGAAGGTATTTATTCTTATTTGGTTTGTGGTCCTCAAAATTTCTGAAGGATAGTAGTAAAACCAGAAAAACGTGATCCTTCCAGTTCTATTTTATCTTCCCAAGTTCTCACTGACAAGGCGCAACAATGTAGGAGATGGTATTGGTACCAAACAAAATACCGTCTTCTTACTGAATAGACTTTATAATTTCACAGGTTGATGTTGCTATCATTGAAGTTGGAATTGGAGGAACCTTTGACTCAACAAATGTGGTAATAGATCACTCTTCATGCACAAGTTAACTGAATAAACTGATTATAGTGTTATTTATAGACTATAGTATGAGTTTCTACATCAAACAATGTCTTGGATATAACATAGAAGTTAAAGCAGTCTCTAGCTCAACTGATTCACAATTAACTTTTCAGATAAAAAACCCTGTTGTTTGTGGCATTACTTCTCTGGGAATGGATCATTTGGAAATATTGGGCAAGTCCTTTACTAGCCATCTTTCTGCAACATCGTTCTTTATGCAATCTATGGGTTCATTTTACAATAAGCAAGCTAGGTTGCTTCCTCTCATAGTAACATTTGAACCCATCTAGTGCTCTCCTTAACTGCAGCAGAATACTCTTCTGTCATGCTTTGGATTTTAGTTGATAAAAACAGGTTTAGCACCTATTTTTAAGCAATTGCATATGCTATGTTTCTAAAAATATTGTTCAAATATGCAGGACATACTCTAGGCATGATTGCTTCTCAGAAAGCAGGCATTCTCAAGGTACAGGACACATAAGCAAACTCAAAGAAATACAATAGTACATAATACGATACTATGATGTGTTTTGTATTTACTAAGGTGTTCCGTGTACTAAAGAAAATTAAGTTTCATTTTCCATGGTTAGCTGAATTATATTATCTCGTGTGCTCGAATTCCTGAAGCCTCAAGTTCCTGCTTTCACAGTACCTCAACCTCAGGAAGCAATGGAAGTTCTTTATGACAGAGCAAATAAATTGATGGTAAATTGAATGAAATGTATTCAGTTCATCAACATGGGCATTATGTTTCTATTTCAATTTTGAAGCAATATGCTAGTAATTCCACTCATTACTCAGATATGATGCCTCATCACACTGGTATAATAGGGAGGCTGAGAGGGGGGGTGAATGCATAGCTACTTGCATTTCATTTTACATTGCATATTCTGCTCTCTTTAATGGGTGTCTCATGTACCACGATTTGCACATTGATTTTGCAATGCCAATCTTGTATTGGGGTATGTATGAGTCTATAACTACTTATCTCAACTTCTCGTTGTCTCCTCATATTTTTGATATGAGAGATAATGACTTGTGGTGATGATTTTAGAATTTCATCTCTTTATTTCTTCATAAAAAAGTTGCAAGTTTGCAACGAGAAGGGCATCTGACATGAAACTTTACCATTGCGTTTTTTTGCTTAGATTTAGAGTGTTAACCTATTAACTAATTTCAGTTAATTATTCAACACTGTAAATTTCATGCACTGCCCACCTACCCAAAGTAGTTCTGTAGTTGGGATCAAGGCGATGATGATGATGATGCATTGTATGTGCTCTGCACCTGCAGGCACACATAAAGAAACTGAACTGTGAAACTGTTTATTGGCTAAAAAGTAAACTGACATATGTTCTGTGCACCATATTTGTGGTATATCAGTATACATGTAAAGGCATTGAATTTGTTTTTACTAGTTATCCTATTATGAAGGTTCCACTGAAAGTAGTCGCTCCGCTTGACCGTAAGAAGATGTTAAAAGATGGAAAGCTGAGCTTGTCAGGTGATCACCAGTTCACAAATGCTGCCCTCGCCATATCAATTTGTAAAAGCTGGTTAAAAACTACCAGATTGTGGCAGCCTAAAAATGTTGGTTGAATCTATTTATATTTTTGCGCTATATTTTTGTTAGTTCATGTACTACTCATAGAAAATGCCGATATGTCAATAACGTGTATAATGACTAGCGCTGCTATATTAAATGAGCCAGGATAGAACTCCACTTGACTTGCTTATTTGTGATAACAAGTTGAGCTGAAGTTTGATCTAAGATAGTACTGGTTGTAAGTTGTATTGGTATATGCACTAATGCACATACAATTGACTTTCTCCGAATAGTATAGTGTCTATAGTAGTGCTATATACACATATAGTTGACTTTCTCTGAAGACTCTGATAGCTAAAGTAAATTTAGCTTAGGCTTCCAGATATGTGTCCATTACAACTGATAGGATACAGCATACGTAGAACGACTCATTTGGGTTTTAGAAAGTGAAACAGAGGCCAAGACCTAAAAGTGATTTTGGTGCTTCTTGATCACATTGCTCCTACCCTTGAGGATGGAGCTAAACTTTAGGGGTTGATCAAAACTTGAGTGAGACAAGGCTAAAACTCAATACCTCAAAAGATGAAAGTAGTACTTAAAAACAGTTTTTTAGAAGTACTGCATTCAACTATTAACATTTCTGTAACTTCTCACAGTACACTTTGTAGAGGTTTTGGTCAGCTGATCTTGTACTCAATATACACCTTAATTTATACAACATCAACCCCTAAGAAGATGCGTGCTTGTAATACTGAAATACTGAAACCAATATAACATGACTTCTTTTTAGGGCAATATGAGCACTGCATTCAGAAAGTCTTAGAGTCAAAGTCATTATGACAGTAAAAGTGTCATCCGTGCATAAACTTTAAAATCATAGCTTTATTTTGATTGAATTGTACAATGTATTTGTGCTGGGTTTACGATGAATATCTTATTTTCTTGCACTTAAACCATACTAGTATTACTTTTGCTGGGCACTACTATATTCTTAGGAACGTTTAATCATCCGAAAATATTTTTCCGAAGGTATCCAAGGAATAATTTCTTCTGCATTTCACTTATTCGTCTAAGGAGGCTGAAATACCTATTTCTCCATATGCACAAAGCCACAAACCTATTAGTATTCCCTGTCCTTTCATTCTTATTACTTTTTTTTCATCTCAAATCAAGGCTGACTGGGAAGAGACTTTGCCCGACGCTTTTGTCACTGGCCTTTCAAGAGCACATCTTTCAGGTAGAGCTCAGATTGTTCATGATGACTCTATAATAAGTACATCTGGAATAAATGAAAGTTACCTTGGAGGTTTAATATTCTACTTGGATGGAGCTCACAGTCCTGAGAGTATGGAAGCCTGTGCCAGATGGTTTTCTACTGCTGTGTTAGAAAATAAAAACTTATCCCTTTCATCTTCCTGCTTTAAAAATCAAACTCCAAAAAGAGTTGGGGTTGATGGTTGCATTCCACCTGGTGACAGTCAAGAATCCTTCAAAACATCAAAGGTGAAATCTCAATTTTCAAAAGGACAATTTCATTGCATGTTGCAAGCTTCCAACATTATTCCCTATATCATCACATACAACCTGATGTGCTTTATTTGTCTAACTGCAGATTCTTCTGTTTAATTGTATGGATGTACGAGATCCACAAATTCTTCTTTCACGATTGGTCAATACATGTGCTTCATCAGGTATGTAACAAATGCAGGACATAGTTACTTGTCTAATCGCTGATGATAATGTTTCTCTCTGTTAGAGAGAGAATAACTATAGACCCTTTTTGAGGGTGAACGATTTGAAGCCCCACTGGCTTGTAAGCTCTGTAGTTGCTTTCTTTTGCTTTTGCATTGTCTTTTTTTCAGAAGTATGATAGTTAGCTGTTTCTTCTTGGGCTAGTGTTTAAGCTCTCTTTTCCGGGTACAAGTATGATAGCTAGTCTGGATAATAATAACTTTATGTCCAAAAAGGCTATAGAATGTATGATTCTATGTCTGATCATAGGATGACAGGAAGCATTGTAGTTCGAAGGAAGTGTTTGTTGCTGTTGCAAGGCCCATATCTTATGAGTTATTAGCCATTTGGCTACAAATTTAATCGGTTAATGAAGCTAAATTGCCTTTTTTAAATGAATAATTTTATCCGCTCGCATGAAAAAATGAACATGTGCCCAGAAACAACATCCTGGGTTAAATTAGCATTGTTATTTGGCCAACTTTTACTTTCCGAGTTTCTGAAAGGTATGTTCAGCGTATGTTCAGAAAGGTATGTTCAGCGTGCTTTACAATGATAGATTCTTCATCAGTCCGGAACTTTATAATGATGTCATGAGTTGAGTGCATTATTCCATTATGGTTTCTTTACAGGGACTCACTTTTCAAAAGCTATTTTCGTACCAAGTATGTCCGCATATGACAAGGTTACTTCTGGGACCTCTAGTATTCCGTCAAACCTTCCTCAAAAAGATCTGTCATGGCAATTCAATCTTCAAAGAGTATGGGGAAGTATTCATTGTGAAAAAGGTAACTCCAGATTCAACATCACTGACAGAACCATTCCCATGATATCTATTACTTTTCCTCTCATGACTAAAATTTTTAGGCCAAAAATGTCACTTTTCATAATGCTCTCTAAATGATCCGTTTTGACATGTCTTAGTATTTAACATAAAGTGTCACGTCACAGGTCTACAGGAGTTGGGAGTAGTCCATGTCCATTGCCCCCTCCAATCTTCCTTGCCTGCCCATACTAACATTTGCAGTCTATTAGAATTTGGCCAATGTTCACCATAGCTGATTCTTATCTATTAGTTACCGCAGCTGTACTGGACAAATCTTTAGCCTTTAGGGGTGTTCATTCATTTTGTATGCTCAGGAATCTCACATTAAGTAATCAAATATTATATACTAGTACTTTTGTTTGGTTCACCTGAATGTAAAATTCTTGATCATAATGTGAGATTTCAAATGCAAGTCTTTAGTTCATTTATGCCACATACCATGGTATCGCATTCCCACATTTTTTGCGAGTAATGTGAAATTACCCACAAAAAGTGATTCTTATCTATTAGGATGTTTTTACTTGGACTGTAATTCGTCCCAGACCAAACTAGATCAGACCAGACCAGTTCAAACCAGACCAAACCAGGATAGTTATAAAAATACAAAGAAACCAAACAAGTTCAGTCCAGACCAGACCAGCAAATTACAGCCCAAGTAAAAACATTCTTAGTTACCGCAGCTGCACTGGACAAATCTTTAGCCTTTAAGGGGTGTTTGTTCATTTTGTATACTCAAGAATCTCACATTAAGTAATCAAATATTATATACTACCTCCGTCCCAAAATACTTACCCAAACCTTAAAATTTGGACCATGATTTTGATTAGTACAATATTATAAAAGTTATAAATTTTATATTTTTATGGAATACTTTTAACAAAGAACATTTTCATGTCGTTTTTATATTATAAATAATTTCCAATATATATATATATATATATATATATATATATATATATATATATATATATATATATATATATATATATAATACGTCAAAGTTTTGAATTTGACTAGTATTTCACTATTTTGGGACGAAGGTAGTACTTTTGTTGGGTTCACATGAATGTAAAATTCTTGATCATAATGTGAGATTTCAAATGCAAGTCTTTAGTTCATTTATGCCACATACCATGGTATCACATTCCCACACTTTTTGTGGGTAATGTGAAATTAAGAATAAGATACCAGGGAGTGTATCAACATTGACCAAACAGGCCCTTATTTTTACTAACACGAGATATTTTTCGAAACTCGAGAGGGTCACTGGCAAGATAAATTCATTACTTCATATAGCTATATCTAGATGTGATATACTATAACCATATTCAAATAGAAGAAATGGCTCCACATATATGGAGGGAGTATCTTGATTCATGTTTGCCGATCCCACACTCTTCTGACTAAGGCTTGGAATTGCAGTCACAAAAATCCGTAAGAATTTCAGATCATTTCCAAGATGGTAACTCTCTCTATATATATAGGGTGCAGTCCAATGAAAATGATGCTTAACGTGAAAACGTGAGAACACTCACATTTATATCAATGTGGTGCAAAATGGAGCTCTTTTGTTGCACATTTTTAAATTTGTCAAATTAAACCAATATTAATTAACACGATGACATTTTATAAATATTATGACAACCCGAAAAAGTGCAATAGACGGGTTCCGTTGTGCATCACAGTAGAGTAAATGTGGTGTCTTACGTTCTCATGTGAAGCATTTTTCTCATTTGATCTATATATATATATATATATATATATAGGAAAATTCTCAGGTCCAGCACCTCCCGGTCCGAACGCCGTCCGAACACCGCCGTTTGGGGAGGTTCCTGGTGGAAGTTTTTGATGAAATTTTTTGAGCATGTTACTCATCAAGTCTAGTTTATCCATAACAAATTTCAGCTCAAAATTCGATCGGGAAGGCAGTCAAATAATTCGTTGAAGTTAACTGCGTTTTTCTATGTATAATTTGGCGCAGTTAACTTTAACGAATTATTTGACTGACTTCCCGATCGAATTTTGAGCTGAAAATTGGTATGGATAAACTAGACTTAATGAGAAACATGCTCAAAAAATTTCAACAAAAAATTCCACCGGGAATCGCCCCAAACGGCGGTGTTCGGACGGCGTTCGGACGGAAGGTTGCTGGACAGGAGAATGACTCTATATATATATAGATTTTGGTTCAAATGAGAACAAGTCTTAACGTGAGAACAAGTCTTAACGTGAGAACAAATCCTAGCCTCCCAAAATAAGTTGCGTTCTGCGATCAAATATATGGTGGATGAGGGCATATACGTCTTCTTCTGTCTTGGCAGTTTATTTGACTGATCGAGCAGCTATGCGTTCCACATGTTTAGTAAGGAAATAATAAACTGCATATCATACTCCGTATTAATTGTTTAAGTTTATTGCTCACGTCAATTTACTTGTCTGTTATGGAAACAAAACATTTTTTTTCTTTTTATAAAACTTTTTCGGTCAACCATCATCTTCTCTAGTTTTCTCTGCTACAACACTGACACTACATCAAATTAATTTGAAATTCCTGAAAATTAGTTCACCTCTAAGCCATAAATCTCATGTAGCACAGTAACACCTTTCTTAATGCACAATAAACATAAACAAAATCAGTTCATCTCTTAATGCACAAATAATTTACAGTAGCACCCATGAGCCAAAACCAGAATTGTTATTTCTTCAAAATCAGTAAGTTCACATGTCGTTTTCTATTATCACAAAATATCCTTTCAGATGCAATTCCACATGACGCTACAACTTAATTTGAAATTCCTGAAAAATCAGTTCTTCTTTAAGCCATAATCTCGTGATGCACAACATACCGTTCTAAATGCACAATAAACCTAATGAAAACCAGTTCATCTCCTACTGCACAAATAATTTACAGTGGCACACATGCAAGCCAAAACCGGAATGGTAACTCTTCATAATCATTAACCTCACAGATCACTTTCTATACCACAAAATATCATCTCAGATGCAATTCTACATGACACTACAATAACTAAATCTGAAATTCATGAAAATCATTTCATCTCTAAGCCAGAAATCCCGTGATGCACAACTCATAGATTGTTGTTCACTTGCACAATAATCTCTTCTCTCAGCACTTTTTTGTTGGTTTAATTCACGCCGGCCAATCCACCTTGTATATCTGAAACTCAATTTCTTCTTTCCATATTGGAACGTGCTTATTTTTGTCAATTTAATAACTTCTCTGGATCTTACGTGATTATGGCTATTTTTTAGGAAGTAGAAATTGAAAGACGCCGCCCCATAAAAGACGTGTGCATTAGTGAATTACAGTTTTGCCCTTTATTAGAACCTCGCCCCACTTTTCGTTTATGTGAGATATTTTAGCATGTGATGATGTCCATATTTGTGTCGTGCGCCAATCACCTTACAACCGCCCATTTAATTAGATGGTGGGTTATGATTTGTTCTTACGTTCTCACGTTCTCACGTTAAGCATCGTTCTCACTGGAACCGCACCCTATATATATATAGGGAACAGTTCCAATGGGAACCATGCTTAACGTGAGAACGTGAGAACCCTGCACATTTAACACAAGTTGGTGCACTATGAGGCTCATCTATTGCACTTTTTTAACTTTGGCCAAAACGTGCCAACTTTAAATAAATGTGGAGGCAGATTCGTAATTATTTCGTTAACACGAAAATGGGCAAGGTATAAAGGATATAGTGCATCACATTTTCTTAAAAGTTGAGTTCTCATGTTAATCGAGAAGGCAGTCAAATGAAGAACATGCTCAAAAAACTTCATCAAAACATTCCACTGGGAAGGCCCCCAAATAGGCCCAGCCGAACGGCTGTCCCGGTCAGGCCGGCCTGACATGAAGATCCATCTATCTATATCTATATATACATGTATATATACACACACATATATATACATACATACATACACACATATATATATACATATATAGGGTAAGAATCAAATGAGAATACCATCTTAGGAGAGAAATGAGAATGATTCTGGCGCGTTGGATTTGAGCATTGTGCATCATGTAAAACAGAAACGTGCATATAGGAAATTGGAAACTGTGCATTTCGTCTGTGCGAAATATTAAACGTAAATGTGCACATTAGAATTTTGCATTACTTTAACTATAAATGTGCAGTTTTGTGAAGGATAAAGTGCATCGATTTGGAGCGTTCTCATTTCTCACGTTAAGGAGTGTTCTCACCGGAACCGCACCCTACATATATATAGATGTATATATATAGGGAGAGAGAGACGTTCAGGTCCAGAATTCTGGATTAGAACCTCCGTCTGGCCTATGTGGAAGTGTGTATAGAGCCCTGAACTTTTTAAAAGGTGCAAAAAAACCGTCATGTTCCTATACAACATCCAAGCCTTAATTCCAAAAGATTTTGGGGTCAGCTAACATGAATCGATCCATGATATCGATGCCAAAAGAGAAAACAAACAAGAAGAAGATGAAGAAGAAGAAAAAGAAAAGGAAAAAAAGTAGGATAGAACAGATAAGATAAAGATAAATATAAAATAAAAATAGCATAAGAATATAAGAAAGATAAAAGGTAAAAGGATAAAAGAGCATAAAAAGATAAAGAAGATACACGATAAAGGAAAATGAGAGAGAAAAAGATAAAAAAGAGATCAATCATCCACACGAATGTGCGCGCTCCACCTTGCTCCTTCCAAAGCCATACTCTCATCCAACTCAAGAAGACGCATATCAGTTCTGATTCCTCTAATCCAAGTCTGTTAAGGTCTTCCCCTACCTGTCCTCTCAGTGTCTTCTCCCCACCCCTCGATTCATCTAACATGTTCATCACTCGGTCTTCTACGCACATGCCCAAACCACCGCAAATGAGACTCCTGCATCTTATCTTCTATAGGTGCTACTCCCACCTTTTGTCTGATTATCTCATTCCTCATGCGGTCTTTTTTGGTATGTCCACACATCGAACGCAACATATGCATCTCTGTCACACTCATCTTTTGAATGTGACATTGTTTCACCGCCCAACACTCTACGCCATACATTAATGCATGCCTAATTGTTGTTCGATAAAATTTACCTTTTAGTCTAGTCGGCATACCTCTATCACATAAAAATCCTGATGCACTCTTCCATTTCATCTATCTAGCTCTAATTATATGAGATACATCTCCATCTAATTTTCCATCCTTCTGAATTATGGAGTCCAAGATAACGAAACATATCACACATCGGTATCTACTTACCATCAAAAGTAATCCCACTGTTGCTACTACTTCTACCTCCACTAAACTTGCACTCCATGTACTCAGTCTTGCTTCGATTCAGTCTGAAACCTTGATCTTCAATGTTTGTCGCCATACTTCCAACTTTGCTTTAACACCCGCTTGCGTCTGATCAATCAATACAATGTCGTCAGCAAACATCATGCACCACGGTATATCTTCTTTAATCGACTTTGTAAGTTCATCCATGACTATAACAAATAAAAAAGGACTCAAAGTCGATCCTTGGTGCACTCCGATAGTAATAGGGAATTATGTGGTCCTCCCTACACTAGTACGAACACTCGTAGTACAAGCCTCATTCATATTCATGATGAATATTCATATTTTGATTCATGTCATGTGATGTGACTAAGTGATATTGTTGACCGTCACGCGCCTACTATAACACCCTCCTCCTTTATCCTGGCTTGGGACATGCATGATACCAAAAAATGATCTTATGGCGGAGTTGTCATGTTCGTATAATGGGGCAAATTTACCGTTACTGACTTTAAATAGAAAAAGTAATTATAAAAAATTAATTATAAATTTGAAATTGAAAATTTTTAAAAAAATTAAAAATTTATTTGTGTCCAAGTATCCCTTTTATTTTTTTATATTACAATTTAATATTGTTAGTATAATATATTATTTTAAAATTTTACTATATATTTAAGATTCATACGGAAAAGTGTTAACATATGTGTTGCAATGTAAAAACATCATTAATTTTTTGTATTCTTTGCACTATAAAATTACTGAAGGCGGGGACGGGCTTGAGCCCACCTTCGTGGGCTGGTTGCGGGATGCTTAATTAATATTTATTCTTTTTAATTATCTTGATTTGTTTCCTATTATGAGTTAATTAGGATCTCTATTATTTGTTTCCTATTTAAAGTTGATTAGGATCTTTATTATTCTGTTTCCTAGTTGGAGTTGATTAGGATTTCTAGGATTTTGTTTCCTATTTGGAGTTGATTAGGATTTCTAGGATTTTGTTTCCTAGTTTAAGAATTAGTAGATGGGTATTTAAACCCCTTGTTAGGATTCATTCATGCTCATCTTGGAATAAAAGTTGGTTTTAGCCTTTTGGCTCTGGGCAACGGTATTTTTATCGTTGATTATCTGGGCAACGGTTTACCCCGTTGATTTTTATTTTTCTGCTACACAACATTTGGTCCGATCTGCCGGATCCCGTCCCGCCAGAATGACGAGATCTATCGGTGAACGTTTGTCAGAGATGGTGGCCAAGCAAACTCAAACCCTAAAGGAGCACAACATGCGTTTGTCAGAGATCGCTAGAGATCGCCGCATCCCTGGCAGCGCTTACCAAGGCGCTTGTTCCACCAGTTTTGACGGAAACAAGCTCGGACACGGTTGGCAGCTCCAACGTATCTGCGCACAACGGCGATGAACAGCCGCACAACGTCACTTCCTCATTGGCTGCACTCAAAAAGACTCTCGCACCGCCAGCGGCGGAGCATTCAACGGTGGTGACTTCACTCGACGCGGCAGCAGCATCCTCGTTCGGAATTGGTCTATGCAGCTCCTATCTTACGACGTTGCCCTCGTTTAACGAAGTAGAACCAATCAGCCGGTTTGATAAGGCTGAGAAACGGTTCGAATTGAATTGTGCTCTGCTGGGAAAGAAGGCGGCAGCCCTTGTAGTTGCGATGGAAGGGTCAGCCCTATACCGGTTGATCAGGATACAGACACGAAAGCCGAGCATGTCATGGGATGAGCTTACACAGGCATTGATGACTCGTTTTGACTCACAGTTTCAGGGCAATTGCTTTGAACGGCTGCCCGGAGCCAAGCAGACAGGGATTGTGGAGGAGTACATCTCAATTTTTTCTGAAGATACTGGGCAGCCCCCGGGAACAAATGTCAGTCGTTTTCCGAATTTCAACCTTGAGGACAAGGTTTTTTCGAAAGGGGATGGAATTGATATGAAGCAAAATCTGGGCTTGGAAGAACAGGGGCAGAAGCCTCCGTGGGTTTACTGAAGGCGGGGACGGGCTTGAGCCCACCTTCGTGGGCTGGTTGCGGGATGCTTAATTAATATTTGTTCTTTTAAATTATCCTGATTTGTTTCCTATTATGAGTTAATTAGGATCTCTATTATTTGTTTCCTATTTAAAGTTGATTAGGATCTCTATTATTCTGTTTCCTAGTTGGAGTTGATTAGGATCTTTATTATTTTGTTTCCTAGTTGGAGTTGATTAGGATTTCTAGGATTTTGTTTCCTAGTTTAAGAATTAGTAGATGGGTATTTAAACCCCTTGTTAGGATTCATTCATGCTCATCTTGGAATAAAAGTTGGTTTTAGCCTTTTGGCTCTGGGCAACGGTATTTTTATCGTTGATTATCTGGGCAACGGTTTACCCCGTTGATTTTTATTTTTCTGCTACACAACAGACACGTTGCTTTCGGGCGACGACCTAACGGTAGCGATATTATATTTCAATTCATGTGATATGATGTGATAAGTTATATTGTTGGCCATCATGCATCTATCACAACACCCTCCATTCTCAATATCTTAAATTATTATTGAATGCCAAGCCTCATTTCCACACCTTTGCTGTGCAGATGTTCATGTTCTTGACCATAACCCGCATATGGCTACCTCTGGAAATGTGCCACTGTGCAAATTTCTTTTTGAGGATGCTTCCTCTTGCAGTGAAGGAGATGGAAATGGTATTGGTAGTAGTGCTGTATTTCCTTCACTACCATCTGCAATACATTGGTTGAGGAATTGTGTCAAGGAAAACCCTTCTTCTAGGACTCAGGTAAATAAACAAACTATTTCTAGTTTGCAGTATTGTAGATGTAATGGAGTATGATGCAGAATATATGAGAAACGCTTTCATGCCCTGGTCCATGTACCACAAATGTAAATTGCTTGTAACTTTCTGAAAGGTAAAGCGTATGCTGCATGAAGTACAATGGCTCACTACTTGCGGTCTACACGAATTGGATACATTTCTATGGTTCTCTTTATGATATGCATATTATATTATATAACATATTATACTCCGTATAATATAGTAATAACAACCATTGTAGTATATCCACTTGGGTATCAAGGAAATTCAGTAATGAACTCTAAGAACCTCGTTTACTGAGACTTCTTATTCCAGGAGAAAGGGAGTTAGCTCTAAGGAATTGGGTGTGAAGCAGTGGTTTTCATGTTTGGAATAAAAGGTTGAGAATTATTAGGAGATTCCAGGACTAGGAGTTCCCAATTCCTGAGATTGAAGCTATCACATACCCTCATCCATTATCAATGGATTTTACCAAATTCCTGTTAATTGAGTAAATTCCCATCATTCCAATTTGGATTTTATGGATGTTTTCATTTCATCTAAGATTTTCCGTTAAATGTTTGGTATATGTGTATTTTATTATTGTCTACATTTGGTATATTTATGTATGGTCAGCTCTGATTTGAGATTGAAAAAGGTACAAGTAAAAACATCTTATCTAGTTCTGATCAGTTTAGTTCAGCCGACCAAATCATTCCTAACAAGGGCCTGGGAGGTGTGGTGATGATTAATAGAGTATTTCGGATGTGCAGGTTCTTGTCACAGGTTCGTTACATCTGGTTGGAGATGTATTGAGGCTATTAAGGAAGTGAAGTAAAAGTAACAAGAATTCTTTACACAATGGGGAAGTAAATAATTGTTGCAAAACGTATACGTACATGATGTGCAGCTCATACTACAGCATGTATTTTGCTGTTAAGTTAAAGCATCTTGGCCATTTTATAGATTAAATAAATGAATTGCAAATTTAATGATAGACATTCCTATGTGGTATGCAGTCTTGGTATAGGGCTGCTGCCATGTCTCTATTTACATGTACCAAAAAGTGTCCTTAATTACTCGAGTTTGGGTTATACAAAAGTTCTTCCAATTTTGGTTAGATAAATTATACTTCGGTACTTAATGTTTGGACGTATTGGTACATAAAATGGTACAAATGTATTCGTAATGGTATGATGTCCAGAAACACTTGGCAGATAGTGTTTTCAATTTTAACGTTTTGGAAACGTGGGGTTTCCTGGAAATGTTCTCGTAATCTCGTAGCCAATTTGTAAATGAAAAAAAAGATTGGGCTGCTTACGTAAATATTAAAGTGTACGTCTAGTAAAGTTTTTGTTTACACAGAATCATTTTATATCTTCAGTGAATATTTTTTTTTTCAAAAATAATACTTAAATAAAATTTAGGAAAAAATGTCTATTTATTCATACTTCAAAAAAATCAATCAAATCCTCTAACTTTGAAAAAGAGAAAATGCCCTAAATAGAAGTAATTCACTTTTGGAATGCGAAATTAATAAGAATAATCCCTACTTTTGGGGATTCTACAGTAATAATCCATACTGAGAGTGTCTACAAAAATAATCCGAACTAGCAATAGCAGGGTCGGGACTTGGAACCAATCCGAATTGAACCGAAATTTCCGGTTTGGTTCAGTTCCTATAATTTTGGACTTCAGCTTTTTCGGTTTGGTTCCTATAGTATTTCATCGGTTCTAGTTCGATTCTGGTTCTTAACCAGGAGCCGGACTTCTTATACATTGCATGAGTAATCTTCATTTGAGGTGCTTCTGGGTGGAATTTTTTGATGAACTTTTGTGAGCTTTTTGTTCATGAAATAATGATTATGTCCACCAAATGAGCTTAAAGTGTAAACGGGAAGCCAGTTAAATAAATTATTGAAAAGTATTACGCCAATATATATATAAATACAATGTTTTTCAATATTTTATTTAACTCACTTTCCGATTGAATTTTAAGCTAAAACTTGGTATATATAATCTACATTTCATGTAGAACATGCTCATAAAATTTTATCAAAAAATTCTATATGGAAGCACCTCAAATGGAGGTGGCCAGACGGCATTCCGGGCAAAAAATTCTTGTCAAAATATTTGTTTTGCATAATATGTCTTATATATTGTGGACCAGGCCAATCCGAGTAGTTATTATTTTGATACTTTAGTCCACTTTTATATTTATTGTTTGTTTGTAATTGTATTTGTTACTAGAGTTCACCTAAAAAAGGAATTAATATTCTGTTGATTGTGTTGTTTATTACTACGTACTTTTTACTTATTGTGCATTAGTAGTAGAAAGATATTATTTTGGGGTTGAACTACCTACTATTGAATGTGTACTTTGGAGTTATTTAATCTTTTTGCTTGACAGTTGATGCCTATTTTAAACGAGATTTTAGTTATGTTTAGATTTAATGTTGCACTTGCATATTTTTTTTATATTTGAACATTGAGATATCATGCATGTATAATGTAATGGTCATAATTACATGATTTAAAATTTGAATTTTGTATGTAACTGAAGGTAAAATGTGTTCATTTTAGGAGGATAATAAATTTTTATAAGGAACCGAAAAAAGGTAAGAATCGAACCGAATTTAACTAGAATCGAATCGAATTTAACAACTACATTTTTAACTAGAACCGAACCGAACTTAACGCCTACGATTTTTATACGGTTCCATCAAATTTTAAAAAGAACCGAACCGATCCCAAGCCTAAGCAATAGTGTCCACAAGAATAAGTTGGGGTGAATTCAAATTAATGCCCGTTAAATATTAGCAATCCTCACTCTCACTTTTCTCTTCACCACTCTTCTTATTGAAGTAAATTAAAACTAAAACCCGTTTAATCTTATTGTCATTTCCGCCAAATGTGGTTCTTTCTAGGATAGAAGATAGAAGTGTTACCCAAAAATAGAGTTGGACTCGGGTCCGGGCTGGGTCCGGGTCGGGCCTAGGCCCGGCCGGGCCGGCGGTTCAAGAATAGTGGACCCAGGACCGGCCCGGGTAGCCACCGGGTTCGGTCCGGGCCGGGCCTCCGGTTTGGTTTTTTTTTTTTTTTTGCTTTCCTAACCCCCCCCCCCCCCCCCCCTCACCCCCACCCTCCCAAACCCCCCCAAACCCATCCTACCCATCAAGCCCAACCCGGGTGGAACCCCAAAAATGAAAAAAAAAAAAAAATCAATTTGGCCCGGGCCCAGGCCCGGGCCCGACCTGGCCGGGCCGGTTCACCAAAATTGAGACCCGAGCCTGGACCCGCCCTACCCCCGGACCTAAGCCCGACCCGGACCCGGACCCAAGAACCGGGCCGGGTGGCCCGACCCGAGTCCAAGTCTACCCAAAAAGAAAGTGGTGAAGGAGAAAGTAGATGTAAAATATGGGAGAATTAAATGAGAAATAATTATAATTTACCTCAATTTATTCTTGTGGACCCTATTGCTAGATCGGATTATTTTTATGAATACTCTCGGTAAGGATTATTATTGTAGAATCCCTAAGAGTAGAGATTATTTTTGTGAATTTCGCCCTTTTGGAATTCTAAAATAGGATTATTATGTTTTCATTCTCAAAATAGGAGTCGTTACTCCCATGAATAAAACATACCGCCATGATAAAAAAATATTGTCATTAATTATAATAAATATTGTCATATTGAATGCATAGTATTGATACTATTTGACAGTTATACCTACAAGATGACATAAATAATGTCATGTTACTCCTATTTTGGGAAGAAAATATAACAATCCTATTTTGGAATTCCAAACCTCGTTTACTCCTATGTTGGGAAATCTCGGTAGGGACCAACGTGATGGTTTGCATGTGCGTCATGACGTCATGTCATTGGTAAATGGATGATTGTGCTTCCATGTGTGCGCCAATGCTAACTGGGTTGTCCCATGCTTGATACGAAGTATATTAGTAGGTGACTTGTTGAAGTTGCATGTAATCTACTAACGGATTCAATTAAATGTTTTTTCAAAGTTCTGGGATTTGAATGATCTATTAAAGGTACGATCAGTTAATTGACACTTTCTTGACATTAGAAAGATCTATGGTTTTTGAATCTCATATTGCTCACTAAGGGTCAAATTGGGCACTATGATTATATTTGAATCTCATATTGCTCACTAAGGTTTCAAATGGGATAAAGGTCTACTATTGATTACATGTGAATCTCGTATTAGCCACCAAGGTTTCATAATTCATAGTTTTTTTGGACACTCACGATTTTCTTTTTCCCTTTAATAAGAATCGTTAGTCTTATATTTCTTTTCCTTTTTTGATGTCAATAAACTAATTTAATTGATGTATATAATTTTGGAATATTTAATTTGACTACATCCAAGTGCTAAAATTAATATCTCATGACTAAAACAACCCTCTTACATGGTAAGTTATTTTTTTCAAAAGTAGTTTTGGAGTATCAAAACATTAAACTCCAAATTTATTTTTTCCATCAAAATGTTTGACTTTTGAAATCATAATTATTAGAAAAATAATTTGGGAAAAATTAATGTATAATAATAAAAGTAAAGCTTTAATTAAGGATATTGACAAACAACTCGATTGAATATCACAACACAATTCTAATTTCGACGAAGAGCAACTTTCTTGTGCTGCTTACGTCCGCCTTTTGTGAGGCTCTCTTCTTCGGCAGACCGCAACGCCTATATGGCGGCCAAAGCTTATGTACCGCTAGCAACATGTGGAGAATTTCAAGAATGTCGTTCATGGTTGAGATAAGAAGGTCATGGACGAAGCGTGGGGCTAGGGGCTGGAACAGATCTCGACCGGAGGCAAGAAGTGGAAGAAGCTACAATACTGTTGGATCGTCCACCTCCTGGACCGCCGCCATGGAGTGCAGGAGAGTTTAGGGTTTGGAAGCCGGATTTTAATTTTACTTTTTGCTTGCTATTTATTTTTCATGATCGGATTGTTTATTTTTCTATTGGTTACTTTTATTGTTGTAAGACTCTTGCATTAGGATTGGGTGATGGGAGATCTGCTTTAACCGTCGTGGGCTCATTTACGCCCATTATAGGATCAACGAGTTATATTGCTTTTTAGAGGTGGTTGACTCTAAGTCTGGTTCGAGGGCCGCCGGTTGCTTGTGGTCCTTTTGTTGTTTTACCCCCTATCTGAATGTTGTGATATCAATTTAAGCCATTCGTTTTGACGAAAAAAATGAAAATGATTTAATCTACCGAATTTGCTGAAAAAATGTCACCAAATATGTCTTGAATTTACCGAGTGTATACCATATATATATATATATATATATATATATATATATATATATATATATATATATATATACACACACACACACACACACACACACACACATACACACACACACACATATATATATATCTATATATATATACAGAGAGAGAGAGAGAAAAGATCAGGTGAGAAGTCCCACTTAAAATGAGAAGTGAGAAGCAATCTCAGCCCTTGGATTTGCATCTAATCTTACAACGCAACAAACTTATTGACTGAATATACAAACTTTTAACCAATAAATCATAACTTATAAAGCTCTCCATCATAATTACGAAAATGCCACCGCGTCCAAAAATTTTCAAGGTTTACAGACTAATTTTTTGCGGTGGCATTTTCGTAATTATTTTCGACGGGGTCTATAAATTATGATTTATTGGTTAAAAGTTCGTGTTTTTAGTCTATTAGTTAAACTTCGTAGTTCTGAGCCTAAGAGCACTTCTCACCTGATCCACTCCCTATATATATATATATATATATATATATATATATATATATATATATATATATATATATATATATATATATATATATATATATATATATATATATATATATATATATTGAGATTTTTTCTAAAATATTACTCCCTCCGTCCCCCTAATATTGGTACGGAAGGGAGTAGTGTGGTTCTTAAGAAAAGTAGAATTATGTTGTTGGTGTGAGTTGATAAAGTGGAAATAAAGTAAGAATGAATTAGAGTCACACAAATTTTACCATATATGGTATGAGACAATAATAAAGGGACATCCAAAAATGGAAAAAAGGGACAATTATAGGGGGACGGTGGGAGTACTGATTAAAAGTATATGGACAAAAATGTGACTATAAGTTACTATATGTAAATTTTAGTCACTATAATGTAACTTTTGAATATAATTATTGTCATTAAAGTTACTAGGGTCATTTTTGTCTACTACTTTATTTTTAATTCTATATTTGGAATTATTTCTTATATATATAAATTGATTGAGAATTTAATTTACTTACGCAACCTTTTATAATTCTAGAAACGTGAAACGACCGATGGGCGTAGCTCAACTGGTAGCAAGGGAGTGCCACAAGGGTTAGGTCCCAGGTTCGAATCCAGCAACTGCGATGAAGGGTTACTATGCTAAAAATGCATTGGGCTCTGCAAGTACCGGAGACAGAGCCCCACTCTCTATCTGTCAGATTGTGATTATAGTTCAACTTACATCCTTCCAATGTATCGTTCGATCAGGGTTGAGGGGCCGTCAGCGATGGGATGCCATCATTTTTTTAGAAACGTGAAACGGTCATGGCATGTAGAAGAATTACTCATCAAATCATGTCAATTTGACATTTTGTCGGAATGTTGGTTTTGTAGGTTACTATGTACAAAAAGAGACCACTTTAATTATATATAGTTAGATAAATTATTCATAGGAAGTTCTAGATTAGTAAAATTTTAGAATTTGCTCAAGTCTAACATCTTAAAGACATCTAGAAACCTGCACGGTTAGCTCAGTTGGTCGAATGGTGAGATATTTGGATCAATGTACCAATGTTCGAATCTCCACAACGATCGGGTGAAGGTCACAGAACCTGAAATAAGACTGAGCCTCTGATGCGCACGGGTGTATGAGCCTACTGCTGACTGAGTCACCGTGACTAACCCCTAACCGTCCTGTCGGGTCGGGGTGGGGGCTCTTGGGGTGGGAGATTCCACCTTTTATGGATCAATTAAAGGCATCCAGAAGATTTGTCTTTTAGCCATCTTTGACAATGCTAAATGAAAATGGTCTTTGACAATGCTAAATGAAAATGGTACCAATAAAATTTTATATTGTCATTCATATGCCCAAATAGTATTTGATAGAAAATTATCTTTAAATATTGCTATAATAACATACGTAGTATAGTATAAGAGTGCAATTTAAATTACTGTGTTTATGTATTTATACTAACTTGTGTGTAGAATTTAACATAATTATATTCATTAAAAGCTACTATTATAGGTATTGTATATAAATAGTTACCGAGTATATTTTTAGCAACTACAATTATTTTAGTTATTTTTGTACATACGTAGTATATGTAACATTATTTTTACACTAAAAGTTTCACCCTGTGTTACACGGAATCAAGTTCAAAACTATTGATCTTCTGCAAATTAATTATATAAAAATATGGTGGTAAAGTTTGAGTTTCATTGAACTTGTTTGGTATTAAGGACCTACATGTGCATTTTGATTTGAAAGACAAGTTCGCTACATATTGAAAATTAAATAAATTTAGTAAAAAGCTTAATATATAAATAGTCACAAAATCTACAGATTTGGAAGACAAGTTCGCTACAGATTGAGAATAAA
This sequence comes from Cuscuta europaea, assembly GCA_945859875.1. Classification (NCBI taxonomy): domain Eukaryota; kingdom Viridiplantae; phylum Streptophyta; class Magnoliopsida; order Solanales; family Convolvulaceae; genus Cuscuta; species Cuscuta europaea. The sequence goes on from CAMAPE010000041.1 coordinate 5,473,131, forward strand.
TGGTGCATTTTGATTTTAAATTTTGTTTGGGATGTGTGGCAGTGTGGGGTGTTTTTTTCGGATTTTTTTTGGGTGGGGAGGGGGGGGGGGGGGGGGGGGGGGAAGAGGGTGAGTTTTATTGGGTTAGGATTGTAGAGGATGATGAGATGAATGGTGAAGGTTTGGAGAAATTTAGTGGAGAATTGAGGGAGTAATTAGAGAAAAAAAATTGGCTATGGAAGTTTTGGGGAAGGTTTGGTCGATTTGGGGGAAAAAAATGGAAAAGATGACGGAAAAAATGACGATGGGTAGCATATTAAAATGGTGTGTAATCCCGTTTACCCGACCGGGTAGGGGTATATATCCGATCGGGTAGTCAAGCAGTGAGCTCCAGAATATCTGTTTTACGCATACCCGGTTGGGTAAATGAGCATACCCGATCGAGTATTTACATTTTTTTTTCTGGGAATTTGCGTACCTGATCGGATTTTGTTGGCAGTAGCTAAATGTTTCCGTCTTCGGGCATACTCGACTAGAGGGCTATACCCGATCGGGTAACAAAACACTTTTTTCAATCTAATAAAATGGTGCACTCTCTAATCATACTCAAATGAAATAAAATAACACACAAAATTTGGATTGCCTCCCAAGAAGAGTCTTATTAAATGTCACGACACGACATTATTTATATTTTTATTCATTTCCAAGAGGGATCGCGAACATCCCTTATTTTCGTTCTCGAAGGTCTTGTTCGACTGTGTTTCATTTTTCTTTCTCGACCTTTTCCAGTTAGGACGGACTTTCTTTTTTGTTACCACCTAAACCGTAGGTGGTTTCAACTCATGGTGTGGGGATTTCATCCATTCCCCTTCTTTTAAAAGTGAATATTTTTATCAATTTTCACTTTTTCAAAAATTGTGGTTTTCTCAGCATGTTTTCAACAAAAATATTTAATATTTGTGATTAAAAAACGATCAAAGAACAAAGGGATTGGTTTTTATTTTATTTTTTCGTACAATAAAAAATGTTGAATTCTACTTTTTGGTCATCAAATTCTATTGTTAATGTCTTAATGAACTACTAGACACATCAATTTTTGTTTGGATCGTTTTTAAGAAAGGTCTTCCCAAAAGGATGGGTGTTGCTTGTTTATTGTCTTTCATTTCAAGGACATACAAATCAACATGGAAAACCAAATTTTAGACTTCTACTAGCATATCTTCTACTACATCCTTCAAGTAAGTACTAGAATGATCCATCAGTTAAATCACTACACCGGTTTGATGTAGTGGACCAAGTTGTAGGGATTTGTACACGGAGTAAGGAATGCCATTTATTTATGCTCCTAAATCCAACAAGACCTTATAGAAAAAGTAATGTTTCTTATCTTGCAAGGAATAGTGAACATGCTCAGGTCGCTACATTTCTTGGGAAGTTTCTTTTGAAAAAATAGCTGAGACACGTTCACTAACCTCAATTTTTTGTTTTCCCTTTAAGCGGTGTGCCCTCTTGATTGTGCATAACTCTTTTAAAAATTTAGCAAATCGAGGGACACTTTAAATTAAGTTGAGAATGGGGAATATTTACCTCACATTTAGCGAAAGTCTTGTACATGTCTTTGTCATTCTTCAGCCTCCTTGTCTCCCTCAATGCTTCGGGAGACGCGGGTTGTGGTTCGTGTGATGGCAATGGTGGACTATTTGTGGTCATCTATTTCGGTTTATCCTCCTCTTCGACCTCAACATTCTCCTCTTCAGGCTCCTTTTGTTGGGCCTCTCTTTCTTGCAACTACTTTCTGTTTCTCAACATGACCGCGTTGACATGTTATCTTGGATTTTGTATCGTTTGAGAAGGGAGTTTTCTCGAATCTTTTGCTTCCAACTTGCTCACGGATCCGGCTATTTGACTCACTTGATTTTCCAAGTTTAGAATGCTAGACTTGGTCTCATTTTAATTTGGAATTACACAATGTTTTGTTGCATGGTGGTCATGTTGGTGGCAAGAGCCTGAACTATGTCCTCTGTGGACATTTTAAAGTTAGAGTTTGGCCTTGGTGATTTGGGAAAGATTGTTAGGATTGTTGAAAGGACTGATTTTATTGTTGTTGAGGGTTCCCATATCTCATATTTGGATGGTCTTTCCATCCGAGGTTATAAGTGTTTTAGTTTGGAAACTCAAGGCTGACTTGCGCTGCTCTTCTTCTTGGAGAGTTGGGCAAGACTCGATTGGATGTCCGAGCCATGTGCAAATGCCACATGATTTCACTTCTTGAGTTTTTTATCCCAAGATAAAGTCCTTCATGAGTAATGTCAAGATTGCGACTTGACTTTTCAAAGTAATGTGCTAGATTCCGCCACAAGAACTCTTCGGATTGAGGACCGCCATTATAATTCCTAGAGTTCTCGACTAACTCCGAGATGAGACTCCTAGCTTGTAAATGGGTTTTGTTGACAATCTCCCCTCCACATGCCGCATTCGCCATGCGTCTATCTTGATCCGCAAGACCATCATAGAAGTAGAGGATGAGGTCTTGCTCCGTGTATCCATGGTACAGACAACTAGCGCATAACATTTTAAAACGTTCCCAATATTCATATATTGACTCATCATCCTTTTGCTCAATATTGCTTATTTGTTTTTTTAAAAGATGATGATACAGAGGTGGGGTAGTATCTTTCTAGGAAGCACTTCTTAATTGCCTTCAATGTTTCTATACTTCACGAGGAAAGATATAATAGCAATCCTTGGCTGTGTCCTTCAATGAGAATAGAAACACTCTCAGCTTGATCTGTTTTTCAGTAACATTATTAAGTTTCATACTAGTGCAAACTATATGAAACTCGAAAGATGTTTGTTCGGATGCTTGTCTCGTAGACCATGGAAGGAAGTAGATGAATGAGCCTCAATTTGAGATCAAATGTAGCATCTTCATCCAGAGTAGGGAAGGTGATACATAATGGTTGTTGATTAAGATTTGTAGCCGTGAGCATCCTCAACGTTCTTGTTTCTAGAGCCATGTTGATGGGATCTCCATATTCGCTAGAGCTAGAGCTAGCGTTTGATGATTCCTCCGAGGGGATATGTGGAAATAAATTTCCTAAAATCTCGATGGCGTGTTCTATTTCGGAGTTTGATTGGTAGATGATCTCGTTTATAAAATGGGCTTTTACCATATGCTCGTGTAAGCTCAGAAAATAGAAAAGAACTTTTTATACTTTTATTAATTATTGTTTTTTGATTTTTCTGAAATAAAAAAAAATTATTTCCTTTTCCCGACAACGGCGCCAAATTTGACGGCACTAAACTCATTGTGTGCCTCAAAATAATATTCAACACTTGCACCAATTCTGTAGTATAGCGTAGTAAGATTCATATCCAAAGGGAAATGAATACTTCTCTTTTATGGAACTTGTAATTAAAAGAGGGGTTTTAGGATTGATTTGATTTAATTAAATTAACACTAAGATGAACGACTTATGTGGTTTAGATTTAATTAATATAGATGGAGACTTGGTTTTGCTTATTTTCCCTTAATGAAATGTTCGTTGATCCCGATTATATCTTTAACTATCTCCCTATTGAATACTCAATCGTGATGAATTTTCAATTCATCGAGGTTAGTTATTAATAATGAGTCGTGTTCATTAATAAAACTTAGGATGTTTTTACTTGGACTGTAATTTGCTGGTCTGGTCTGGTCTGGTCTATTTTGGTCTGGTCTCGTCTCGTCTGGTGTGAAATTTCATTTTTTATATTTTTTGCATAAAGATTTTAATTTTTATATATATTATAATCCATAAATAATTATATTTTATTCATTTATAATTACAAATAATAATAGTAATAATAGTAATAATACTAATAATAATAACAATAACAATGATGATGATGATGATGATGATGGTGATGATGACGACAACGACGATGATGATGATGATAAGAACAACAACAACAATAATGATGATGATGATGATGATGATGATGATGATGATAATAATAATAATAAAATATGGTCTGGTCTGGTCTGAAATTTTATGTTTTAAATTTTTTGCGTAAAGATTTTATTTTTTATATATATTATAATCCATAAATAATTATATTTTATTCATTTATAATTAAAAATAATAATAGTAATAATAATAATAATAATAACAATAACAATGATAATAATGATGATGATGATGATGATGATGATGATGATGATGATGATAATAATAATAGTAATAATAATAATAATAATAATAATAATAGTAATAGTAATAAAAATAATAATAATAATAATAAAATATGGTCTGGTCTGGGATGAATTACAGTCCAAGTAAAAACAACCTTACTATCAAGTCAATATAAAACATGCGCCTTATATTGATCTGATAGTAGCAATAAAACTTAAAATGAAATCAATTGAGATTGACAACCTCAACATAAGCGATTTATTGGTTTCTCTTTTCTTTTTTTTACTCCAAGGGGATCTAGGGGAGGGGGCCTGAGGGGCTTGGAGTAATCAGGGTTCAAACTCACTCCATTGAGTTTCAAACCCTTGTGTGAAACTGATATGCACTAATTAGTAGTGCATAAATGTATATTTTTATGGTTGATCTGTGTGTATTGTTTACCGTGTTATTTAGTTTGTAAACATTTGTGTGATTTTAGTTGTAATCGTATTTTAATTCTCATTTATAAGTTGTAAAGTATAGTTAGTATTTGTGGTGTTGGAAAGGAAGACTTTGAAGAGAAGAAAACAAGAAATTTGACTGCCCAGGAGTGAAACCCGACCGGGTAGAAACCCTCACCCGGTTGGGTATGATTTAACAGACGAAATTGCCAAGAAAGTCACTGGACCCGGTCGGGTCCCCTACTTGACCCGGTCGGGTCAGATGTGACCCGGGACAAAACGACGTGCGAAGATCACCAGAACGTGGCGAATTATCTGATTTTGACCGGACCCGGTCGGGTACCCGGCCAAAGGTGTTGAAAAACACCTATAAATAGCACACTTTTTCTTCTCTAAAAATCATCCCTTCTTCCATACTCTTTAGCTCAGTTTAGAATAGCATTTCTTTATATTTTTCTAGCTATGTTTAGTCTCCAAATGAGGAGCTAAACTTCCATTCTTGGTGTTGCTCTTGAAGCTTGTTGATTATTAAAGTTGTGAGTTATTTTCTTAACTTCTTTCCTTGAATATTAATTAATAGTTCTTTCCTTAATACCATCTCTATATTAATGTTGAGGAGTGTTGCTAAGATGACAATTAGTTAACATCTCGACATTAGTTAGAATGGTATTTTCTTCCTCTATATTAATGTTGGGGAGTGTTGCTAAGATGACAATTAGTTAACATCTTGATATTAATTATAGTAGGATTCATTTTCTTTATTAATATTCTTCCTTGAATATTAATTAATTCCTACTCTTATTTTATATTAATATGTTGAACATTACTTAGAGGATCAACTAGTTTTGTTTCATATATTAATTATTACTAGAAACGATCAACGAACCGATGGTTAATCGTTGATGGTTTCACAAGTAAGTAACTTCGGTTTATTAATGCACGGTCGTGGTTAATTAACTTAAGAGGGATTAATTTTGTTGGTTAAACCGAAACCACTTGTGTTGAGGTTATCAATCTCAATTGATTTCATCAAGGAGTTAGAAAGATTAAATGCTACTATTAAATCGGTATAAGGCGTTGTTCTATATTTGATTAATAGTAAGGGTTATTAATGAACGGTCGTTGTTAATAACTACCCTCGATGAAGTGGATATACTCCCCGATTGAGTATTCGAGAGGGAATAAGTTATAGATATAACAATGATCGACTAAAATATATCAACAAGTGGAAAGTAGCAATGCCAAGTCCTTTTTATCTTTGAATTAAATCTCATATAGGTCGTTCATCTTAGTTTTTAATTAAATCAAATCACTCAATCCAAATCCCCCCTTTTATTTACTAAGTTTCATAAAAAAGAGAAATATTCCTTTCCCTGTGGATACGAACTCTACTACGCTATACTACGTATAACTGTTTAGTATTGAATTTATTTTGACGCACCGTGACAAAGTGCACGTCAAATTTGGCGCCGTTGCCGGGGAAAGGCAATTATTTTTCTTTTTATTTTATCTCAAAAAAAAAATTAAAAAAAAATATAAAGAAAAATCTTACTTTTCTATTTTCTGAGCTTACATGAGTAAATGGATACCAACACATCATCCCTAGAGAGTCAAATTTCCGACTTGACTTCTCTAATAAAGGAGTTTATCTCATGTTCAAAATCTCAAGATATACATACATGCAACATTTGCATGTCACAAAGGCATCTTACGGATTTTTGCCCAGAGCTTCGAGAAGAATTCTTTGAACAAAGGAATGGTGTTGGTTTCCAAGAGAGGTATGATTCATTCTCCAACACATATAGCTCATACTCATGTTCTTATTCCAGCATGTCCATTGAAGACATGATCCGAGCTCTCACTATCAATGTGACAAATATGCAACACAATATGTCACGATGCTCGCAAGAAGCAGTGTCCAACGAACAGAACTTGGACAATCAATTGAAACAAATGCCAAGCATTGTGAACCACATGGGCGAGGAGGAGGAAGAAGATGAGCTTACGGAGAAAGCTCAACTCGAGGAGGAACTTCAAAACTCAACTCAACCACCGTTCATTCCTGAGATCATGCCACCATTTCCTGAGGCTCTAAGGGAAATACAAAGGGTGGAGAAGGACAAAGATATCTATGAAATCTTCAGCAATTGTGAGTATAATTTAGACTTCTCTTTGTTCACAAATAAGCAAGGAATAACGGTGGGATTACACAAATATTTCATACTCCCTCTTATACCACCCGGATCAAACCCCCTTCCATTGACCATGCTTAATGAAAATCATGGACCAACACTCTCACAATATGAAGCGATAGAAATCTGGATATTTGATCCCGGAAAGGTCAAAATAAAGGGTCAGAAAATCAAGCATTCCTATGGAAGTCCTAGGAGTGAAAATGTGGCGAAGATACACTATCATGATCCCAGTTTGAACGACTGAACACAATGATGACGTCGTGTCGCGACGTTAACTAAGGCGCTTCTTGGGAGGCAACCCAAGCAAGGTACGTTTACTTGTTTTATTTTATTTTTACACTTTTCAAAAAAAAATGACCTGGGATTGAACCCGGCCGGGTATAAAACCCTACCCGGTCGAGTTACCTCTAAAAACAAAACACCCGGCCAACCATCCGGGCGAGGCAAGAGCGGAACAATGATAAACCAAACACCCGACCGGGTAGACCCCTATACCCGGCCGGGCAACCCAACAAAAAACATTCTGCCTCGGGTGAACAGTTTACGCCCGACCGGGTACACAACCCCACCCGGCCGGGTATCTCGATTTTTTGGAAACCAGGCCATTTCTCAAAAAAAAAAAAAATTAAATCACCCAAATTTGTCTTCCCTTTCGAACCACACCCCAAATTTCCTCCATTTCCAAAAGTCAAAAGCTTCATATCTCCTACATCCATCCACCAATTAAACCCATTTCATTCATCACCTCTTCCCCCTTTTCATCTCCACACCCACGAATCACCAACAAAACCTCCCAAAAAGTAACCAAAAAAAAATCATCTGAGACACAAGCACTAGGGACAGTGCTTTGATTAGCTTGGGGGATAGTTTTGAATACTCACATTCATACTCTTTATTCTTGTAAAAAAAAATACAGTAAAAAAGCTTGTTAAGTTGAAAACCTGAAAGGGCAACTTAAGCAAAAATAAAGCAAAAATGAGAGTGAGTTGTGAGGATTAAAACAGAAAAATGTGGGAAGGTGGGATGAAAACCCGAAAGGGCACCTAGACAAAATGAGAGAACGAGAGAAAGTATTTTCTTTTATTTCTGCAGGATCCTAAGGGTAACAAAAAAAAGGTTGAGGTTGATAAAGAAATATGGAGTTGAAGACCCTCTTTACTGTTATATTTTTGGAGATATTCTTTATGTGCTTCTAAAAACACTCGTGGATGTGTGTGTTGATATTCTTGTCATTTTAAGGACTTTTTGGACCGGATTTGATTTACGCGAGACGAGTAAAGGTTTAAGTGTGGGGGTATTTGATATGCACTAATTAGTAGTGCATAAATGTATATTTTTATGATTGATTTGTGTGTATTGTTTACCGTTTTATTTAGTTTGTAAACATTTGTGTGATTTTAGTTGTAATCGTATTTTAATTCTCATTTATAAGTTGTAAAGTATAGTTAGGATTTGTGGTGTTGGAAAGGAAGACTTTGAAGAGAAGAAAACAAGAAATTTGACTGCCCAGGAGTGAAACCCGACCGGGTAGAAACCCCCACCCGGTCGGGTATGATTTAACAGACGAAATTGCCAAGAAAGTCACTGGACCCGGTCGGGTCAGATGTGACCCGGGACAAAACGACGTGCGAAGATCACCAGAACGTGGCGAATTATCTGATTTTGACCGGACCCGGTCGGGTAAGTACTTGACCCGGTCGGGTACCCGGCCAAAGGTGTTGAAAAACACCTATAAATAGCACACTTTTTCTTCTCTAAAAATCATCCCTTCTTCCATACTCTTTAGCTCAATTTAGAATAGCATTTCTTTATATTTTTCTAGCTATGTTTAGTCTCCAAATGAGGAGCTAAACTTCCATTCTTGGTGTTGCTCTTGAAGCTTGTTGATTATTAAAGTTGTGAGTTATTTTCTTAACTTCTTTCCTTGAATATTAATTAATAGTTCTTTCCTTAATACCATCTCTATATTAATGTTGAGGAGTGTTGCTAAGATGACAATTAGTTAACATCTCGACATTAGTTAGAATGGTATTTTCTTCCTCTATATTAATGTTGGGGAGTGTTGCTAAGATGACAATTAGTTAACATCTTGATATTAATTATAGTAGGATTCATTTTCTTTAATAATATTCTTTCTTGAATATTATTTAATTCCTACTCTTATTTTATATTAATATGTTGAACATTACTTAGAGGATCAACTAGTTTTGTTTCATATATTAATTATTACTAGAAACGATCAACGAACCGATGGTTAATCGTTGATGGTTTCACAAGTAAGTAACTTCGGTTTATTAATGCACGGTCGTGGTTAATTAACTTAAGAGGGATTAATTTTGTTGGTTAAACCGAAACCGCTTGTGTTGAGGTTATCAATCTCAATTGATTTCATCAAGGAGTTAGAAAGATTAAATGCTACTATTAAATCGGTATAAGGCGTTGTTCTATATTTGATTAATAGTAAGGGTTATTAATGAACGGTCGTTGTTAATAACTACCCTCGATGAAGTGGATATACTCCCCGATTGAGTATTCGAGAGGGAATAAGTTATAGATATAACAATGATCGACTAAAATATATCAACAAGTGGAAAGTAGCAATGCCAAGTCCTTTTTATCTTTGAATTAAATCTCATATAGGTCGTTCATCTTAGTTTTTAATTAAATCAAATCACTCAATCCAAATCCCCCCTTTTATTTACTAAGTTTCATAAAAAGAGAAATATTCCTTTCCCTGTGGATACGAACTCTACTACGCTATACTACGTATAAGTGTTTAGTATTGAATTTATTTTGACGCACCGTGACAAAGTGCACGTCAGAAACTCAATGCATTAATAATTAATTTCCCTTATATTATTAATCATTAGACGCATGCATTAATAATCAAAATTTACTACTGTTGAAAGGTCCGAACGATTAACAAGCGTATTCGTCGATCGATTCTAGTAATAATTAATATATTAAACAGAACTAGTTGATTCTTTAAGTAATGCTCAAATATTAATATGAAATATAAAATATGAATGTAATTAATATTCATGGAAGATGATTAAAGAAAATAACTCACAACTAGAGAAGTTTTTTTGACACTATATCTAATTTACCAGCTTCAATTAGAAGATCCATTATGGGTATCCTTTATTCAAATATACTTAATATGGGTAAGTTTTGGTCCCCCAAAATTTTGTTATTCTTATACTTTATCTTATGTTCTCAATATTTATTTGGAAAGACATGTCGCTTTTGGGGAGATCCTGGTATAGTGCCCCTCTTCATTTGTAACTTTTATTCATCTTTTTAATGAAATACAGTAAATGTTCTCCGGCATTCGCTCCTACATTGGGTAATTTGCCTACCGGATTAAAAAAAAGCATACTAATCCTTTTCCTTGACCATGGAATTATTTGCACTATTGAATTTGAAAAAGATGCCTCGCACATGCCCACATTGCCCTTTTTTGCGTTTTGAGTACAAGTTGAAAGGTGTTGATGATATTGGTCAGGTAATCTCAGCTGAAATCCCTAATCCTTTTCAATATCTAGAAATCTCTGCTGAAATCCTTAATCCTATTTCAAGATTATGTTGTAAAAAGTTTAATGATACACAACCTTTGCGGAGATTTCAACAAGAAGTCACATTGCATGATAGGCGATGTGTATTCAAAACATTATCCCATATGTTTCGGGCCCACAACCTCCATTAATGAAGATGAGTATCCAGTACAGGAGAAGAAACAACCCATCCCTCGACAAAGGTAGTAATTCCATAGATAATGGACATGTGGTAGAGGCAAAAATCACCACTAGAAGAAATATGGAGGCACAATTCACATCCTAAATGAACAATTTCCGATATGATATGCTTTGCGATGAGAATCAACAAGAGGCTAGATCAGTCTTTAAGTCGAGATTATATCTCGCGAAAAATGTCTTCACATTCGATCAATTGTCAATTGTCATATCAAGTGTCAAGAGCAAAGATGGATTATATTGAAGATTTTAATTCGCTCCGAAATCATGGTTTTTCTACCAAGATCATAAATGTTGTTTATAGAGGTTTTTCAAAATTTAGAAATATAGAGTCTATTTGAAAACACTGAAATTGATTGAATTTGAATCTGCCGAAATTTGTGGAATCTAGGCTGGAGTGGCTGAATCAGCTGAATTAAGGAAAAAGTATTTTAAATGTACAGAGTATTTTATTAATAAAAATATACTCCCTCCGTTCCACAATGAACTTCACAGTTTGACATGCACACATATTAAGGAAATAAACTTACCATGGGGTAAATTTTACTATTTTAACGCTGTTTCGACACAGTTTGGCACTGTTTTGCACTGTTTCGACACTGTTTGACATTGTTTTGCACTATTTGACACTGTTTTGATGTAGATTAACTTGTCATTTAAGGAAATGAGAACTTGTTTCTAGAACATCCTAAAAAGGAAAGTGGGAAGTTCATCACAGGACGGAGGGAGTATATATGAAAATGGCTAAAATAGTCTTCTATAATAACTTTAGCCAATTCAACTGGAAAAGATAACTCTGACCTTACTTATTTTGACTTTTATACAATTCAGTATGAGCCAAACGGGAACATATTTGACCAATAAAACAAAAATGCGGACATAAGTTTGTACCTAAAGTAGATGAAATTAAGGTGATGGATAGTAATAAAACCCTCCATCAGAGTCAGAACCGCTACAACATCCACACACATCCGGGCAAATGTCATCATATGATGGTTCATCCTCATTAAGTCTAGCCACATCACTGATAGAATCAGAAGGGAGTCTCAAATCCTTTACCTTCTCATGGCATTTCTTTTCCAAATCCTGTGTCATATTGAGACAGTAGCATTGCCGTATATCTAGCGACTTTAGGTGGGCACAACCGTGAAGAATGGCTTCAAGCCCCTCGTTTGTCATACGATGTGCAAAGAGGCTAAGATGCTGCAAGTTGGGCATGTTTTTTGCAATTGCTAGGGCAAAGTCATTACACTCGGGTCCCGCGTCAACCATGTAACTATCCCAATATCTGTACTCGTAGTCATCGTATGTGAATGATATCAGCTTTGGGCACGAACGGCCAATAGCTTCGACATCTTTGGCAAGAACTGTTGGCATAATGACCAGGTGACACTCTTCCAACTCAGGGAACTTTTTTAATGCTTCAGCTAAAACAGTTTCCGACACCTGTGTGCAAGATTCAAGTTTCAGTCGTTTGAGACTACATGATCTGTCAAAATTTTACCACATCATTAATCAAACCATATAATGACAAGAACAATAAGAGAGCTGATGATGTAAACAAAGTGAAGCAAGATAAAGAAAAACTTCAAAAAGCAAGAGCTATTAAAAGTGTTATATAGTAGACAGCTTACAGCCTGGTCACTAGTATTTTTTTTTCTTTTAAGGGTATATGATACTACGTATAATATACTTTAGTACAATGAACTAAAAAGTAATCATACCTAACTGATTATGCTGATTTCGCAAAAAGTCTGCAAAAATAACATTTTTTAATTTCAGACGTTTTGTATTCGGTTTTCAACGTGACAAAATACGTTGCAACATTTTCACTTTTAACCCGTGATAACCGATAGCAAAGATTTTGTATTTGATTGCAACAGATTTTTCATTATTGACCAGTAAGGGTTGAACCACCACAAAGATTGGGTGAGAGACTGCATTTCCTAGACAATTGTGTTTAGATGAACATACAAGATTTCAAATACTTGGGAAGAGGACGTCCAGCCTCCTGTTCAAAATGTACACAACAAGAAAGATAACAAGACAGATAGAAGGCAAACAGAAGTTGAGAATTTAACATAGAACATTTTCAAATCATTTCCATATTATAAATATTTTCATATATAAATATATTATCAATCAAAGTTTAAAACCATTGACTGCAAAAGTCAACGATGACTAACTACAAAGCAAGGGATGGAGTATGTATATACACATGCATGCGGATATGCTTACACATTCTGGTCTATTTATATTAAGTCTGGTGTGAGACTACATAGAGAGAGGTTGCAAGGCTGCAAGGGAAAGTGACAAACCATATAATGCATCTACCTAGCTATACCACCCTAATACAAGTCTATACTGAGAAGTGCAAGTATACATCTTCGATTTAAATGTGAGATTTTGAAATAATAATAATAACATAATGGAATCATATACGTAGTAATATAATGGTTTTCAACACCAATCGTTCTTTTTCAGGAAAAAATATACTAGTATTCATCACGATTCACGATATGAACTAAGACCCAAAGACTAGCTTGTCTTGCCCAAAACCGTCCGTCCAATTCCAAACTAGCTAGGGTTTTGGATGACTTTTAGTTTCGGGTTAAGTAAAATGATAAATACTCCGTATCATGCAACGAAAGGCCTCAAACATAAGTAATTGAACAAAAATATAATAATCAAACGACAATTAATTAGAAGGAAGCGCTCTTCAAATATTCGTGTGCATTATATTTACCGATCCGCGATGTAGTTAAGCAGGTCATCGTCGGCGAAGCATTCGATGGTAAGGTCGACCAACTGCCCCTGACTCCGATCAACTGCTCGTCGGCAAGCCAAGCGAAAATCCTTGTGGGCCACGTCCGGTCTGCCCAAATCGATCACGCGCCACACGGAAGGATAGTGGCAAACTTTCCACCAAGTAGTACACACTCTCTGTGCACTCCGGAGTATCTCTTTGGACCCCAGCCTTTTCAGAATATTAGCCGTCACATCTCCGGGCAGTTCGATCCACGGCGGAGGAGGAGGTGGCGGCGTCACAGGCGACGAAGGAGCCTCAGCCTGAGAAACCGCCGGGATTTTCTTTTTGGTTTTGGGATTCGAGTTTTCGGATTTCCTCTTTCTTCCCATGATGATTGATTCGGAAGGGGCGGAGAAATTGAAAAGGTGAATCGATGGTATATAAAGTGAGCGTGGGGGTGGGTCCTACCCTCGATCACCTCAAGTTATGGACTCCATGATGGTCACGTCCGCCTGAGTGCCGTACACCGTATACCGGATATATTTTTTTTTTCCTTTTGTTTTTAAAAAATGATAATAACTTTTTTATTTTTGATTTGATTTTTATAAAATTTATATCAACATTTTTTATTTTTCATTATCATTCAAATGAGACCAATATTGCCTATGTAATTTTAACATATTAACATTTGCATGTAAAATATGTAACTTTACGTGTTAAAATATGTAACTCACGTTCAGTCAGGCCAAATGCAACTCGTGTGTATAAATATGTATCTCCACGTGTAACAATATGTAACTTTACGTACAAAAATATGTAACTCGCGTTCAGACAGGTCAAATGCAACTCGTGTGTATAAATATGTAACTCGCGTGTATAAATATGTAACTTTACGTGTAAAAATATGTAACTTTACGTGTAAATATATGTAAGTCGCGTTCAGGCATGTCAAATGCAACTCGTGATTATATATATGTAACTCGCTTTTAAAAAGATGTAACTTGTTCATAAAAAGATGTAACTTGCTTATAAAAAGATGTAACTTGCTTATAAAAAAGATGTAACCCGTTCATAAAAAGATGTAACTCAATGTATTATCAAATGTAACTGAGGCCACTGATTCACTCCCAAACAGATTCAATCTTCTATTTCACAAACCTATCATCTCCCTAACAGATTCGATTTTCCTTATAATCCAATACTCATTAATATAATAGTTCGATAATTTCTTAACATTACATAAGCAATATTGGTCTCATTTGAAAGATCATGAAAAATAAAAAATGTTGATATAAATTTTATAAAAATCGGATCAAAAATAAGAAAGTTATCATCATTTTTAAACAACAAAAGCAAAAAAAAAGAGTGAAGCTGCGTCTTTTTGCAACCGGGCGCACCATCCTCATGGTGCGCCGGTTGCACGGTATAATTTGCCCGTCCGCCTCAACCCATTTTCTGCCTTTTCACTCGGATTTCTTTCCTTCTTAGATAACTCACCAAAAATGTCCTACATACACGGCGCATTACATGCCCGTGTACACACCATAAACTTTCTACCGAAATAATCCTCCCACAGACTTCCTCCACCTGCCCACATTTTCGAAAAACAAAAATGATGTTTGTACACATTCTTATACACACTTTTTTACACACCTATATCTCTGAAAGCTTTTTTTATCTGTGAACATCGATTCACAGACAATATTTTGCACAAACAAAATATTGTCTGTGAATCGGGTTCACAGACAAAAAAAAGCTTCACAAACATGGTGTGTACAAGATGTGTACAAAGGTGTGTACATCAAGCATGGTTGTTCGAAAAAATCCGCCAGTTGCTTCTCTTCCCACTCTCCGATGCGCCCCTTCTCTTTCCCGAATCCCCACAAAAAATCCAGCCAAATCTCCCATTTGAACTACCCACTCCCTTTTTCGATCGAACTCCTCTCTCCCTCATCTTCTCAATTCAACGTCGAAGTTGAACCTACGAAACCCACGAAATCCATCCCTCAACTCATTAGTCCACCTCTGAAGTTCAACCCACGAAACCCCATCTGCAACCCACGAAACCCCATCTGCAACCCACGAAACCTCGTCTGGCCCTAAACATGAACCCACGAACCCCATCCGAAAATCCATCCGGCCGTCGCCTGCTTCAACACACGAAACTCGTACTACGTTTGTGACTGAAGTTGAAGGGTGGGCTTGAAGTTAATCGCAATCGGGCAATGGAAGCCTTCAACAGTAATCCAGGGCTAACGAAGGAAATAGTGCGCACATCGTTGACTGAAATGGCACAAAGGTAAACTTCTGCAAAATCAAATTCATTATTATGAGCTCCTAATATTTTGCATTTCAGACTTGTGTATATGCTTTTCATTACATGTCTGTGTTTGAAAAACATGTCTGTGTAATTAGTTTTGTATTCCGTTGTTATGTAGTGTGTTGTGTCACATCTTATATGTTTGTGCATTTTAGAGTTCTCTTTACAAAAGTTACAGCCTTACATGTCAACTATTTCAAAAGAGAGAAAGGTTTAAATCTAAACCATCTTGGTATTGTAGTGTCATACAATTATTGACTACACCAAAACCATTGTCATGAGTGTACCCCTCCACAACAACAATGTCTTGTGTGCTTCCTTTTTTATGCGCACTTGGATGAAAGAAAAAATGTATCAATTATGTGTGCCAATATCAAACTCGTCTGTGCATACAATATGAATTGCATTTTGCATGGTGCGATCTTGATCGGTTATAATACCATTTGGAGCACAACCCTCCATGCGATCAACCCAGGCTTTAAAGAGCCAAACAGAAGTTTGTGTATCTTCGTTTGAGATTAGGCCACATCCAAATAACATAGACTAGCCATGATGATTCACTCCCATAAATGGTGCAAAGGGCATGTCATATCAATTAGTTAGATAGGTTGTGTCAAAGGTAATGACATCTCCAAAACTTTTGTATGCATATCTACTTCGATTATCCACCCAAAATACATTTCTCAAGCGTGAATTATCATCTAAATCAACACTAAAGAAGAAACCGGAACATTGTGCTTGCATTTTTGAAAAAAAAAACATTGGATAGTCATTGCATCACCACTTCCTAGCCTAAGTTTCCGAACTTTTTCTATGTAATTCCTACAATCCTTTTCAATAAAAGGTAGAGCATGATACCCCCCATGTAACGACCGTCTCCAACACGGCCATTACGGTACTCAAACATAACAAGACTCGATACACAAAGCGGAAATAAAGATACAAAGTCTCGTCATGAAACTTTATATCTTATACTCATAATCCAACCTTATAACCATAATAAAAGGTATCCAAAATAAAATAAACGTCTTTAAAACGGTTACACCTGATCAGGATTTCAAAGCATTTAACAATCCGTAGAAATACCAAAGTACTAAAAGTAAAACATAGTACATAGCGAGATCTTCTCCGTTAACCCATCCAAAACCTTGTCACCGGCTCCATACATTCTCTCAGACTTCCATTCTTCGTTTATTACCTATACATGAGAACATAAGAGAATAGAATTCTCGTAAGCAATAATGCTTAGTAAGTCACCATTTCATACACTAAAAACATTTAAGGAATCTCAGCTAATCATAAATAGATGTTCATGCTTAATACACCACACATATATCATAATCACACATGAAATGCGCCATAACACACATAAGCGTTCACATATCAAACCCCAAGAGGTTTCCTTGTTCATCATTCTTTCTTCTTGATAGGCACTAATTAGTAGTGCATAAATGTATGTTTTTATGTTTGATTTGTGTGGATTGTTTATCATTTTATTTAGTTTGTAAACATTTGTGTGATTTTAGTCGTAATTGTATTTTAGTCTTCATTTGTAAGTTGTAAAATATAGTTAGGATTTGTGGTGTTGGAAAGGAAGACTTTGAAGTGAAGAAAAAGAAAATTTGACTATCCAGAAGCAAATACCCGACCGGGTATAACCCTTCACCCGGTCGGGTAAGAAGTGAGAACCGAACTTACAAGGAAGTTGCATGGCCCGGTCGGGCCCACTACCTCACCTAGTTGGGTGAGAAGTGACCAGGGGCAATCCGGCGTGTAGAGACACAAGAACATGGCGGATGATCTGATTTTGACCAGTACCCGGTCGCGTGGGCACCATACCCGGTCGGGTACCCGGTCAAAGGTGTTGAAAAACACCTATAAATAGCACACATTTTCTTCATTAAAATTCATCCCTTCTTCCATACTCTTAAGCTCAGTTTAGAATAGTATTTCTTTATATTTTTCTAGCTATGTTTAGTCTCCAAATGAGGAGCCAAACTTCCATTTCTTGGTTTTGCTCTTGAAGCTTGTTGATTATTAAAGTTGTGAGTTATTTTCTTAACTTCTCTCCTTGAATATTAATTCTTCCCTTAATCTATTTCTATATTAATGTTGGGGAGTGTTGCTAAGATGACAATTAGACAACATCTCAATATTAATTATTACTAGAAACGATCAATGAACCGATGGTTAATCGTTGATGGTTACACAAGTATGTAACTTCGGTTTATTAATGCACGGTCGTGGTTAATAAACTTAAGAGGGATTAATTTTGTTAGTTAAACCGAAACCATTGTGTTGAGGTTATCAATCTCAATTGATTTCATTAAGGAGTTAGAAAGATTAAATGCTACTATTAAATCGGTATAAGGCGTTGTTCTATATTTGATTAACAGTAAGGGTTATTAATGAACGGTCGTTGTTAATAACCACTCTCGATGAATTGGATATACTCCTCGATTGAGTATTCGAGAGGGGATAAGTTATAGATATAACAAGGATCGACTAAATATATCAACAAGTGGAAAGTAGCAAAGCCAAGTTCTTTTTATCTTTGAATTAAATCACATATAAGTTGTTCATCTTAGTTTTTAATTAAATTAAAGCATTCAACACCAAAACCCCCGTTTAATTACTAGTTTCATTTAAAAAGAGATTTATTCATTTCCCTGTGATACGAACTCTACTTCACTATACTACGTATAAGTGTTAGTATTGAATTTATTTGACGCATTACGACAAAGTGCTCGTCACTTCTCATCTTGTTCCTTGACTTTATGGATCCGTAGCTCGTGTCTTATCCCTTTGCCGATGACTGACATTCATGTAATTTCCATGCTTACGTTTATGTTTTTCATTAGTTTAGATTGATTGTTACCTTGGAAATTACACACTTTTGGTGTAATAGTTTAATTTGTAAATATGTTTGTAATTTGTTTAGATTAGGTTTATACTGAGCTCAAACAGGTCCAAGATCACTCTAGGGACCATTGGTGAACATCACAAATGGAAGGAAGGTGCAAAAATCTCAAGACGAATTGAAGAGTGATTTTTTGGTGTTGTACCCGGTCAAGTATGACCTATACCCGATCGGGTACCTTGTTGAAAAATCAAATCGGATTGGATCCGGGACAAGGCAATATGTAGGAAAATATTTAACCACGTTCGAGTGTCATACCTGATCGGGTGACCGACATACCCGATCGGGTATGCCCAACTTTTTGAGCTTCCGGGAAGCCACTGAAGGTACCCGATCGGGTGCCCTTGATGCCCGATCGGGTACACACCCCTGCATGCTCCAAAAGCCTATAAATACCCCCCCTTTCCTTCCCACAAAAATCACCAATTCACATATACTTCTTAGCTCAGTTTAGACAAACTCTTTCTTTATATTTTCTTCATGTTTAGTCTCCAAATGAGGAGCTAAACTCTTCCATCTTGGTTTTGCTACTTTGAAGCTTAATGAATTTGTAAGTTGTGAGTTATTTTCTTTAATCTTCTTCCTTGAATATTAATTATTTCCTATTCATATTCCATATTAATATTTTGAGCATTACTTAAAGGATCAACTAGTTTTGTTTCATATATTAATTATTACTAGAATCAATCGATTAATACGCTTGTTATTAATTCGGTTCTTTCAACGGTAGTAAAACTTGGATTATTAATGCATGTGTCTCATGGTTAATAATCTAAGGAGAATTAATTATATTGATTAAACCAATATCACTCTCAATCGTTTTCATCTTAAGTTTATTGCTACTATCGGACTAATATACGACGCTTGTTCTATATTAACTCGGTAGTAAGTTTTATTAATGAACGCGTCTCGTTATTAATAACTACCCTCGATGAACTGGATATACTCCTCGATTGAGTATTCGAGAGGAAGATAGTTAAAGATATAACCGGGATCGACGAACATTTCATCAAGTGGATAAAAGCAAAACCAAGTCCTCATCTCTATAAATTAAACTCATATAAGTCGTTTATCTTAGTGTTAATTAAATTAAATCAAATCAAACTTAAAACCCCCCTTGTTACTATTTATATAAAAGAAAAGTATTCCTTTCCCTGTGGATACGAACATTACTTCACTATACTACGTATTAGTGTTGTGTTGATAAATTATTTTGAGTGCACCTCACGACAAGTGCACGTCAAATTTGGCGTCGTTGCCAGGGAAAGGCAATTATTTTTTCTTTTATTGTATTTCAAGAAAACATAAAAACAATATTAAATAAAAATATAAAGAGTTCTTATTTCTTCTATTTCTGAGCTTGGTGAAGTATATGGTTAAACATCGATCCATAAACGAAATCACCTATCAAACAAACCCGGAAATAGAGCAAACTTTCGAGCGGTTGAAAAATAAATTTTCTAATACCGACTCGGAGGAATTATCTACCGGAGATACATCCAACGCTAGTTCTCATTCTAGCGAGACCGAAGAGCCAATAACTATGGCTCTCGAAACAAGAACTTTGAGGGAGCTCACAGCTCCAAACATAAATCAACAACCCTTATGTATCACTTTCCCAACTCTTGATGAGGGTGCTACATTTGAGTTGAAATCTGGACTCATACATCTACTTCCATCTTTCCATGGCTTAAGAGGGGAGGACCCAAATAAACACCTCTCGGAGTTCTATGTTGTTTGCACAAGCATGTGCCCCAATGGAGTCACCGAGGAACAAATAAAATTGAGGGCCTTTCCATTCTCCCTCAAAGATACCGCCAAAGATTGGCTATTTTATCTTCCTTCAGGAAGTATAGGTACCTGGGCGGCCATGAAGAAAGCTTTCCTTGAAAGGTACTATCCTGCTTCTGTCTCCTCATCTCTCAAAAAGCAAATCAGAAATGTGGAGCAAAAAGATGATGAATCGTTCTACGAATATTGGGAACGATTCAAGAAACTTTGTGCGAGCTGTCCATACAATGGCTACTCGGAGCAAGACCTCATCCTATACTTTTATGATGGTCTTTGCAATGATGATAGGTGGATGATCAACGCCGCATGTGGACGGGGGGTTGTCAACAAAACTCCTTCTCAAGCTATAAATCTTATCTCGGAATTGGCCGAGAATTGTAGACATCACAACGGGCGATCATCAACAAAAAGAGTCATGGCGACGGAATCATCATCATCATTGAAAAAGAGACCTTGCCGGTTATAATTTCCAACAAATTGACCCAAGAGCAAGAAGGAAAACTGGTTGCGGTGCTCAAAGAGCATAAACTTGCAATTGGATGGACTATAGCCGACATCAAGGGCATTAGTCCATCCACTTGCATGCACTGCATCTTGATGGAGGACGAAGCAAAGCTAGTGAGGCAGCCCCAAAGAAGATTGAACCCACCTATGATGAAGGTGGTCATAAAGGAGGTCATCAAGCTACTACAAATGGGGATCATCTTCCCCATTTCCGATTCAAAATGGGAGCCCAACCCAAGTTGTTCCTAAGAAGACCGGAGTCACGGTGGTGGAGAACAAACATGGAGAACTTATGCCCACCCGAATTCAAAATGGGTAAAGGGTGTGCATAGATTATTACCATAGACTCAATGCGGTGACTAGAAAGGATTTCTTTCCTTTACCCTTCATTGATCAAATGCTTGAGAGACTTGTCGGGCATGAGTTCTATTGTTTCCTTGATGGCTACACCGGGTACTTTCAAGTTTCAAGTACCCATAACCCCCGAAGATCAGGAGAAGACCACTTTCACTTGTTCATTTGGCACCTTTGCATATCGACGCATGCCATTCGGACTATGCAATGCCCCGGCCACATTCCAAAGATGCATGATGAGCATATTCTCTGAATATGTTGAGCTATTTATGGAAGTTTTCGTGGATGATTTTGCAATCCATAGAGACTCATTTGATTCATGCATATACCATCTATCTCTTTGTATTAAAAAGTTGCTTAGAATCAAACCTTGTTCTGAACTCGGGAAAATGCCACTTCATGGTGGAAGAAGGAATTGTTCTAGGCCATGTCATCTCATCAAAGGGGATAGAGGTAGACAAGGGCAAAGTTGAAGTCATCCAATCACTCCCTTATCCTACCACCGTTAGGGAGATACGATCATTCCTTGGACATGCAGGTTTCTATCAAAGATTTATCAAGGATTTCTCAAAGATCGCATCTCCTTTGTGCACACTTTTGCAAAAGGAGGTGGAATTCATCTTTTCCGGGGAATGCAAAAAGGCCTTCAAAACGTTGAAGGAAAAGCTAGTAACCGCGCCAATCATTCAAGCACCCGGTTGGTCTCTTCCTTTTGAGATCATGTGTGACGCCAACGATTATGCGGTAGGGACTGTCTTGGGCCAAAAGGTTGGAAGGGTCTCTCATGTTATCTACTATGCATCCACCACCCTCAATGATGCCCAACGCAACTACGCCATCACCGAGAAAGAAATGTTGGCCGTCATCTATGCACTTGAAAAATTCAGGTCATACTTACTTGGAACCAAGGTGATAGTTTACACCGATCATGCGGCTCTGAGGTTCTTAATGACAAAAAAGGAGGCCAAACCAAGGTTGATACGGTGGATACTTCTTTTGAGCGAGTTCGATGTGGAGATCAAAGACAAGAAGGGCATGGAGAACTTGGTGGCCGACCACTTGAGCCGTTTAGTTCTTGATGAGGGGAACGATCACATCAAAGATGATATCCGAGGGGAATTTCCCGATGAGACCCTTTTCTCTCTAAAGGAAATTCGCCCTTGGTATGCACGAATTGTTAATTTCCTTGTTCTAAACAGGTTTCCACCAAGCTTCTCTAAAGCTCAAAAGGAGAAACTTCAACACGATGCAAAACAATACGTGTGGGATGAACCATACTTATGGAAACACTGCAAGGATCAAGTAATTCGAAGACGCATTCCTGAAACAGAGATAGCATCCATCCTCTCATTTTGCCACTCACATGCATGTGGTGGTCATTTTGGAGGAAAAAGAACATCAATGAAGGTGCTAGAATGCGGTTTTTGGTGGCCGAGCTTATTTCGAGATGCCCATGTCTTTTGTCGATCTTGTGACAATTGCCAACGCATGGGCAACATCTCTCGAAAACATGAAATGCCACAAGTTCCTATGCTCTACGTTGAAATCTTTGATGTGTGGGGAATAGATTTCATGGGACCTTTTCCTAATTCCCATGGAAATCTATATATTCTCTTGGCGGTGGACTACGTGTCAAAATGGGTGGAAGCAAAAGCCACCAAGACCGATGATGCCAAAGTAGTGACGGACTTCCTCAAAACCCGCATTTTTTCAAGGTTTGGAATTCCACGAGTTTTAATAAGCGACAGGGGTACTCACTTCTACAACAAAACTGTGAGTGCCTTGTTGAAGAAGTATGGCGTCACTCATAAACTCTCCACTGCCTACCACCCACAAACAAACGGGCAAGCCGAAGTCTCAAACAGGGACCTGAAGTCTATACTCCAAAAGACAGTGAATCCTAACCGAAAAGATTGGAGTCTTCGCATGAATGATGCCTTATGGGAATATAGAACCGCTTTCAAGACCCCAATTGGAACGTCACCCTATAGACTTGTATTCGGGAAAGCATGTCATCTCCCAGTCGAACTCGAACATAAGTCTTATTGGGCGGTAAGAACATTCAATCTTGACATGGAGCAAGCGGGGAGACAAAGGAAGCTACAACTCCAAGAGCTAGAGGAGCTTCGACTGGAGTCCTATGAGAACAAGAAAAGACGAAGGTATGACATGACAAAATGATAACAAGAAAGGATTTCAAAATTGGAGACAAAGTCCTTCTTTTTAGATCACGCCTTCGTCTTTTCCCCGGTAAGTTAAGATCAAGGTGGGAAGGACCATTTGAGGTGGTCAAAGTCTACTCACATGGAGCGGTTGAGATCAAAAGCCTTGACACCGATAAAATCTTCAAGGTTAACGGGCATCAACTCAAACCGTTCCTTGAAGGTTTCCAAAAAGAAAGCGCTGAATGCATGGATCTCTTCGATCCAATCTATAAAGGATGAACACTACCATGGCGTCGTGCCGCGACGTTAAATAAGGCGTTTCTTGGGAGGCAACCCAAGTCAAGGTACGCATTTTTTATCTTTTCTTTTCAATTTTTGTTTTGGAATGTCAACTTTGAGAAAATGGGGAGATTCTCAAAAGAAAATAAGGGAAAAATCATGTTTTGAAAGGCTGGGAAAATCTCTGATCGGTCATCATCACATACCCGGCCGGATCCATGCCAAAAAAGAGGATGAAATTGGACAAAATCACACCCCAGGGTAGTGTACCCGATCGGGCCCCATTACTACACCCGATCGGGTATAGATGAAAAAACCAGGATTGTGGAGCAAAAACCCCACACCCGATCGAGTTAGGACTGAAAACAAGGTTAGTACCCGATCGAGTAGACCTATGACCCGATCGGGTATAAATTAAAAAATTGTGAATTTTCTTCGTCACGATTTACTCGATCGAGTTAGGGCTGAAAACAAGGTCAGTACCCGATCGGGTAGACCTATGACCCGATCGGGTATAAATGAAAAAATTGTGAATTTTCTTCGTCACGATTTACCCGGTCGAGTTAGGGCTGAAAACAAGGTCAGTACCCGATCGGGTAGACCTATGACCCAATCGGGTATAAATGAAAAAAATTGTGAATTTTTCTACGTCACGGTTTACCCGATCGAGTACCCCCAAAACTCGATCGAGTACGAACCCCTGGGGCACTGCTGAAAAAAAATTAACGAAGTACCCGATTGGGTACACCCATATACCCGGTCGGGTAAATTAATGTTTAAAGGTGGAATTTATACGGCGCAATTTGCCCGATCGAGTATAACCCAAACTCGATCGGGCCCGATCTTGAAACATGAGGAAACAAGAGGGTACCCGACCGGGTATGTCGGGCCACCCGATCGGGTACACCAACTTTTAACCCAAATTAGACCCCAAAATCGGCCACTTCATCTTCTCCAACCCCAAAAATTTGAACCTCTCTTCCCAAATCCACCATTTTCGAACCTTCTCCCTTCCATATCTCCACCAATACTCAATAAAAACCCATCAAATCACCACCAAAACACGCCCCTCACTCTCCTCTACAACCCACTACCCATAAAATCCACTCTCTCCCCATATTCCCGAAACGCTCAAACCCTACCCCCCAAACCCCAAGTCTGAATCTAAGCTCCAAATTTGGTCATCGATGGCTCCAAAAAGAAACCAACCGGAAAGCTCCAACACACGGGGACCAGTTCATGGCTTTGAGGATGTCCGCTTTGGGACGGGAAATCATCGGGCACGATTTTTGGCCATCATTTTGCAAGTAGTTCCTTCTAGATTTCTTTGTCATGATGCTCTTGAGAAACTAGGCTTAGAGGATGGCATGAGGAAATTATTTGATGTATTGCAAATGAATTTGATTTTCAATATGCGATACAATTGTGTTGACAAAATCATATATGAGGTCATGAGCTCCATGAAATTTGTTCTACAAGAGGACCCGGCGGATTTCAATTCCGATGAACTCACGTTTCGTGTGCGCAACACCGAATACTCAATAACGAGACGTGAGTTTGCCGCACTCTTTGGAATTCCCGTGGCCCATGAGAGGGGGATACCGGAAAGCACACTCGATGCTCATACTCTATGGTCAAAAATGACCGGAGAAGTGAAAGTTAACGCGTCTAAACTCTCCATTAATCACGTTCAACATCCTCTTCTCCGGATTTTCCTAAAGTTTTTGTGTAATTCTTTGCTCGGCCGCACAAACAATCACCATACTCAGATGGGGGACGTGGCCATACTCACTCTAGCCCTTTTTCAGAGACCTACGGCATATAACTTTGTAATCTAATGTGGGATCATTTGGAGGAAGCTTGTAAGGAAACAGTGAACATTGTGGTTGGGGGGGGGGGGGGTAATAATGCACTTGGTGTCCAAATTCGGCTATACGGACAATGCTCCAATTCACGCCGATACATTGATGCACATTGGTTGGTTATCCAATGCGGGATTAATCTCTTTGGGAAACAAGGACCACAATGGAACCCAACATTACAAATGGCACATGAAGTACCCCGGACCCATCAAATACTTTCCCCTCCCTTGGGACGAACTACCTAAACTTAGGTATAAACTGGAAAGCTTTGAAATCACCCACTATTTGCTTCCTAATGCCATTCCACCACACCTTCAAGCCCAATCGGACCAACCCGACCAAGCCGAGCACCAAGAGGAACATGAACATGCCCAACACCACATCCCCGACCCCCCTCAAAACCCACCACCGCAAGACTTTTCCAACAACTATTGGAGGGCCAACAAGCACTACTTGCCGGGTTCAACACCATGAACCTCAACTACACGAACATGGGTGAACAAATTGCACAAGTCCGAGAGGAGCAACGGGCGGGTTTCCAAAGAATGGAGGAGCTACGACAAGCCGAACTCCACCGCTATGAAGAGGACTATCGTAGGGCTTATAGTCCTATGTACTCATATATAGCCCATCACGGAGATTTCTCATCTATGACTTCACCACCACCGGCACCTTCTTGGTATAACCCCTCCGATTGGGGAAATTTTGGTGGCTCTAGTTTTGGCGGTGGAGGATACAACGGTGGGGACACTACTATGGGAGACGGTGATGATGTACATGGGAGCGGCTTTGGAGGTGGCTATTATGGCGGAGAAGGCGGGCACTAGGGATAGTGCCATGATTCAAGTGTGGTGGAGGGAAATTCATCTCTTGGTATGTACACTCCCTTTGTTTTTTCTTATTACCTTACGCTAAGCATTACTTTCTTGTACTAGTTGTACACACAAAAAAAAATGAAATGCTAGTTAGGTTGAACCCCCCCCCCCCCCCCCCCCCAAAGGGCAATCTAAGCAAGAAGGGCTTACAAAAATAATGAGTGAATGGTGAGAAAAGGAAAAGAAAAGAGATGTTAGGATGATAACCTGAAAAGGCTCCTAGGCAAAATGAGAGATATGAGAGAAATTTGTTTTTGCAGGACATCATCTATTGAAGAAAAGAAGAAGAAGAAGAAGAAGAAGAAGAAGAAGAAGAAGAAGAAGAAGAAGAAAAGGAGAAGAGGAAAAGAAGAAGTAAGGAGCATAGAAGACCCTTAAACCCAAGGAAATGTTGTTCTGTAAACTCATTTACAATACTTGGTGGTCTTAGTTTCTTATTTCTTACTATCTTTGAACTTATGATCTTTTGATGAACATTGTATAAACATTTGGTTTTACTCGAAGTCGAGTAAAGAAACTAAGTTTGGGGGAGTTGACATTCATGTAATTTCCATGCTTACGTTTATGTTTTTAATTAGTTTAGATTGATTGTTACCTTGGAAATTACACACTTTTGGTGTAATAGTTTAATTTGTAAAAATGTTTGTAATTTGTTTAGATTAGGTTTATACTGAGCTCAAACAGGTCCAAGATCACTCTAGGGACCATTGGTGAACATCACAAATGGAAGGAAGGTGCAAAAATCTCAAGATGAATTGAAGAGTGATTTTTTGGTATTGTACCCGGTCGGGTATGACCTATACCCGATCAGGTACCTTATTGAAAAATCAAATCGGATCAGATCCGGGACAAGGCAACATGTAGGAAAATATTTAACCATGTTCGAGTGTCATACCCGATCGGGTGACCGACATACCCGATCGGGTATGCCCAACTTTTCAAGCTTCCGGGAAGCCACTGAAGGTACCCGATCGGGTGCCCTTGATGCCCGATCGGGTACACACCCCTGCATGCTCCAAAAGCCTATAAATACCCCCCATTTCCTTCCCACAAAAATCACCAATTCACATATACTTCTTAGCTCAGTTTAGACAAGCTCTTTCTTTATATTTTCTTCATGTTTAGTCTCCAAATGAGGAGCTAAACTCTTCCATCTTGGTTTTGCTACTTTGAAGCTTAATGAATTTGTAAGTTGTGAGTTATTTTCTTTAATCTTCTTCCTTGAATATTAATTATTTCCTATTCATATTCCATATTAATATTTTGAGCATTACTTAAAGGATCAACTAGTTTTGTTTCATATATTAATTATTACTAGAATCAATCGATTAATACGCTTGTAATTAATTCGGTTCTTTCAACGGTAGTAAAACTTGGATTATTAATGCATGCGTCTCATGGTTAATAATCTAAGGGGAATTAATTATATTGATTAAACCAATATCACTCTCAATCGTTTTCATCTTAAGTTTATTGCTACTATCGGGCTAATATACGACGTTTGTTCTATATTAACTCAGTAGTAAGTTTTATTAATGAACGCGTCTCGTTATTAATAACTACCCTCGATGAACTGGATATACTCCTCAATTGAGTATTCGAGAGGAAGATAGTTAAAGATATAACCGGGATCAACGAACATTTTATCAAGTGGATAAAAGCAAAACCAAGTCCTCATCTCTATAAATTAAACTCATATAAGTCGTTTTTCTTCTATTTATATAAAAGAAAAGTATTCTTTTCCCTGTGGATACGAACCTTACTTCACTATACTACGTATTAGTGTTGTATTGATAAATTATTTTGAGTGCACCTCACGACAAGTGCACGTCAATGACCTCGGATAGCTAGCCCGCAGCCCATCAGAAGTAACCCCGGGAATCTGATATGCACTAATTAGTAGTGCATAAATGTATATTTTTACGTTTGATTTGTGTGTATTGTTTACCATTTTTATTAGTTTGTAAACATTTGTTTTATTTGGTTTGTAATTGTTGTTAGCTTCCATTTATAAGTTGTAAAGTAGTGCTAGAGTTTTTGGCAAGGAAAAGGAGGAAAAACAAGAGGAATGCTGCCCAGGGACACTTACCTGGGAGTGAAAGGAGTCCTCGTCCCTACTTGGACGATGGGGTCTCCTCGTCCTTCGGCCAACTCCCTCTCAAGGATGCTGACCTTGTGTAGGAGGGCGTTGAAACCGGGATCCCTGGATGAGTTGCCCGTGGGGGTGGGGGCCAGCTGTTTGGCCTCCATCTGAGCGAGCCTCCGCTCTAGCTGGGCGATCACCTCGTCCCGGGGGTCCTTGGCGGCCATGGTGGCGCCTTGCTGGTTGCGCACGCGGGCTTCGTGAGCCGTGTTGATTCGATGGCGCGCATCGTCCACGTGCAACTTGCCATTGCCTTTATCCAGGCGGGGCCGATCCGCTGTCCGGGATACGGACCCCAAGCTTTCCCTCGGTGAGCCAGGCTCACGTTCACCAATCCGTCCCGCCATCCTCTCCGAAGCAGGCCAACGACACGTGTCACCTAGCCTATTAAAGGCTGAGGCTTTTCACACGCTGAGGTCGGTCCAGCTCAAAGTGGGGCAGCGGGGTGGGAGTGGGATGAAGACATGTCCTGGGGCACCACCCCTTCGTCGTTTCCTAGCTTGATGTCCTGGGACGACCATGTTCTGAGTTGATATCTTTCTGGCCGATGGAGGGCCATCTGGACGACGGAGGCCCCACTGGGTGACAGCTGTGCCTTTCATTCTTCTGAGTATGTGGGTCCTGGGGTCTAGACCAATATACTCCATCAATATGATATCCATATACTTCACATATATAGCATTCAAACGATAAGTTAAAACATGATCATATATAATTAATTAGCACATAAGAAGTCGATAAAAAGTACGGGCGTTACACCCCGCTTGTACAATCAACAATGGAGTTAAAACTCTTATGAAGTAGTATTCCCGCAACTTCATTAATCTGAAGATGTCTCATCGCTTGGGGTGATAACTTCCTATTACAACGAAATAGTCTAGATTGTGTGGGACTCATCGGGTGATTATGTTCAAAATACATTTTTGAAACTTCCCATGACCGAAGATAAGTAGTGTGTGCTCTAATTCTAGGCGAACAAGATGTCTCATTGAAGCTTGAGGCTTCAAACAGTTTAGTGCCTTGCTACCTCTACTTCCCGCCTGTGAACACTCTATTACAATTGCCACTACCTTGCCCTTGTTTCTTTCCTTCGTTGTTGTTCTTTTTTTACCGGAAATCCAAACTTCTAGCATATGTTTTGTAAAACTCGAACACTGCTTCTGTGTTATCAAACTTCATGCCCACTTCTGGAACAACCACATTAACATCTTCTTCTCCGTTCTTATGCCCTTCTGCATCTGTTATTTAAGAATTGTATATACAGACACTATTATGCATATATAGACAATATTATGGACATGGAGACATTATGGACAGGGAGACATATATTATGCACATACAGATAGTATAATTATCAACACTTCCTAGAATGATCAAACCACTTACAAGAACAAAGGAATAAAGTATTATTCATGGGGAGACATTATTATTTGAATACAAACAATATTATTTCAAAAAAGACAATATTGTAATCACATTCTAAAATCACTCCATAAACTTCATAAGGTGTGAACACTCTCACAACAAGGAAAGAATACAAAATTATGGCAACATATTTAGAATTGTCTATACGAACAAACACTAAATGTCTCCATGCAGACATATCAGTTCTCTACCTACATACACAGACAAAACTTATTTGTCTATCCCAAGTGGGAGACGCACAGACAAATCAGTTCTCTACCTACGAGTTGTATGTGCATTCAAAAATGTTATTTGTGAAGCATCATTCAAACACAATATAACAACCATGAAGACATGACACTACATAAGCACCTACCTAGCTCAACCTTCACAACTCTCGCATCCGTCGTATGTTAATCGCCTTGCATGGCAGCCGCCGGAGTGTGTTCAACTCCTTCCGTCGCAGCCATCGTCGTGTCTTCATGGCCTTGCATCGCTCCCTCTGTCGTCTATTCACCACCTTCCATCGCAGCTGGCGTGTCGTTTCCACCAGGACTCTGCCCAAAATATCTTCCCATGTCCACCCTAGGCCAAGTTCGTCGTCACAGCCATACGTGTTACTCGCATCCATGGTGGTCGTCACCTACGAGAACCTCGATCACCAGTTGAAGCCAAAGGAAGAGGAGCATCAGTTTAGAGAGAGAACATGTCACAAACAAATGAAAAACGGGACTGGCAAAATGGTTTGCGCACGTGGCTTTCTTTTTCAAATAAAGGGGGAGGGGTGGGTTAGTTCGGTAGACGGGGGGAGGGGGTTATGTTGTGTACACAACGCATTTTTGATAACTCACTTCCATCCTTTTATTTGCGGAAAATCACAGTTTGAGCCCGTTTCATAAAAAAACTAAAACGGCTGATTCTAAGACAATATGATGGAAATCTAATTAGAAATACATTTAGAGTAAAAAAAAAGTAAAAACTTATTGTCATTCGGAGTATTTAACAAAATATATATATAATATTCAACATTTAATAACAATTAATGATTAAGTACAAATTTAATTAATACTTGAAATTTACAAATTATGGAGTAAGTATTAGCAAAATGAGAATAAACAAATTATTGGAAAACATTAAAAGTATACACGTGGAGATTTAATTAATAGACATAGCATACTAAAGTTAGAAAAATGAAATGTTTCGATTTTCAAATATAAAATAGAGTATTACACTATATTCAAGCGCAATGAATCCGGTTAAAAATATCGTATAAAATACAATGATAATAATTGGTAACCTTCCATACAATTTGACCATAATTGACTTCCATGTAGAATATGAAAGTAAAAATTATGGGGTGTGGTTTGTGCGGAGGAGAGAAAAATAAATCCAAATATATACGTACACTACAAAAAATTTACTATTTTGGCACGAAATTTGTCACGGACTTACCGATTTTTCGTGTCAAATAGCTCGTGCCAAAGTATTTTTGGCACGGATTTTACATTTCCATGCCAAAATCCCTGTCAAATCCTTGCCAAAATCCCTGTCAATCCCGTGGTTTTTGTTTTTTGTAGTGGTAGTATTTATTACTTTACATGGAAATAATAATTTTTTAGAACTGTAACAATAAAAAGAATGCATTCTTTTATTCTATTGTATCTATCAATTAGTAGTAATTATTTTTTAAAAAAGAATTCAATCATCATAGGATCCATGCAAATAAACATATGATTGTAATAAATGCAATTTAATAATCGCAAAATTGAACTTAATTTAAATAGACACTATTTATATGTCAATAAACAATGATCTTTATAAGAATACATCTAAAAAAATATAAACAGACCGGTGAATCCTACAATAATACCTACTAATATGATTGATCCATATCATTATTTATCATTTATTTATGTTTAAACAAGTTAATTATTTACCATTTCTAACGGACTCATCTTGACAAGGTAAGATATTTTTGAGCTACCATAGATTTCGCCTTATAAAAATGAAAATATTTGAAGTATATGTTTTGATTCTTTATATATTGAAAATAGTATGATTAATAAACTTTGATTCAATATTATCTACACAAAATTTAACTTCACGATCTATACTTGTACTCATCTTTATTTCATAGACCTTATATCATATATTGTGAGATTAATAAAGAGATATATTATATTATAGAATAAGTATTTAAACTTATGGATGAAGTGTATTTATAAACTTTAAAGCACAATAAACATCAAACATAGACACAATTTAATGTTCATAAAATTTAGATGAAATGGTTTTTCATACGTAGTAATAATTACGTATATGAAGATCACGTGTGCGCGCGCGCGCGTGATCTTCATATACGTAATTATTATATATATATAATAATTATATATATATATAATTATTATATACGTGATCTTCATATACGTAGTAATAATTACGTATATGAAGATCACGTGTGCGCGCGCGCGTGATCTTCATATACGTAATTATTATATATATACGTGATCTTCATATATGTGTGTGAAGATCGCGTGATCTTCACACACACACACACACACACACACACACACACACACACACACACACATATATATATATATATATATATATATATATATATATATATATATATATATATATATGTTCATAACCATCTACAATAGACAAGAAAATTTGGAATGATATAATGTTTATTTGATAATTTAATATATAGTGGAGTATTAATTAGTGTGTCTCTTACAATTATCACACACATACTCAAACACAATTCTATATTATGATTTAATCTTTATATAATAAGTATGTATATACACATTACAATAAAAATTATTTTAATTTTCAAAAATATATTAATTTCATCTGTTATTCATGCAACACACGATTGATTAGTTGATAAAGTTTTGATTTGATGTGGCTGAGTTGACTGAATTATGAAAAAATATTTAAATAGTTTATTAGTAAATTAAAGAAAAAATTATTTAAAAAAACCAACATGGTCATCTACAGTAATTTTAGCCAACTTAGTAAAAAAATTAACTACAATCTTACTTATTTTTATTATTACACAATTCAGCGCGCAAAATAAAAAATTACGTATTTAATGAAAAAGTTGGTTGATGAGAACGATAAGGCGAAATGTAGTCATAAAATGAGCTCTTTGTGTACCTTACTTATTGTCGACATGGATACGTAGTTCTTTTTGGGTTCCGGGCAAAAAAGCGCAACGGAAAAACGGAAAAAGTCTTTGCCCAAAAGTAAGCAACCGAATCTGAGGTTCCTACTATAAACGAAATTACAAGAATATGAAGGACTTACATTGCAAACTCAAAGAAAGGATGTCAGACAGTCCGAGAAAACGATCCCGAGCTCTCGATCTACCGATATCCACACGCACATGATTGGATCGCCAACAGGAAACGTGCTAGCATTCTCTTCTTTCTCTCTCTCTCTCTCTCTAGGTTTATTAGATGTGATTCTAACACTTAAATTTGTGGATATCATTAGCCCTATTATAAGAGGATAAAAAGGAGTTTTATAGCTAATAAAACCCTCCTATAGGCCCTATCCCAATACCATTCGAAATCATATTTCGAATGAACATATTTTGCAAACACCCTTGATTAATGTAAACATTAAGCATAGATGTAGACTTGAGGGGGAGTACACCAACTAGATTACGTTACACTCTTTTCCTTTACCTAAGTCGTTTTATTTTTTCCCACTGGGTTTTGTTACTTGGTAAGGTTTTTGATTAGGTAACGATACATATAAACTTTAATGATCAAATTAAGGATCAAATAAAGATGGACTTAATGAAAGAAGTTTATCATGATGATGTACTCTTTTTCTCCGGTCAAGGTTATTTTTTCCCACAAGATTTATGTTACTTGACAGAGTTTTGAAGAGGCAACTAGATACACCACGTTCTATCTACAACTCGGCACAAGGGAAAGTGTTAAAGGAAATTATGTATTGTGTGTTGTCGTTTAGATAGATTGTATAATATAGAGTATCCTATATATAAATGATATATTATGGACCTATTGGCCCATCTCTGTAAATCCTTATGTTTCCCTATTTATAGGGCGTATTCGTAATGAAGTTATACAATCATTCTCCCTACAACAATTAATACTTCCTCCGTTCCTTTTTAATTGCAACAGTTCACTTTTCACGTTTGCCAACGCACAAGTTTGACCATTAATATCTTTCCTTCCTTATTAGTAAAAAAATTTAAAAAAATCAGATTTTGAAAATTTAGAATGAGAAGAATTTAAGAATATTTTTTAAAAAATTAATTTATAATACACCAATAAATAAAATATAGTCAAAGTAGAATATATGAATGGTGCAAAATTCCGATGTTGCAAACTTGCAATTAAAATATAGTACTATTTAGAATCTTTTTTATAATTAACCCTTATTTTAATCAATTTTTTATAAATTTTAAATATGGAGTATGTATATAGGGATTAAGTTGGGTTGCGGAGGCCACTGCCCCATAGTTGATACGTCATGGTTAGAGCATTTCCAATGCTACAATATGCATGGTGCACATGTGGCATGAGAGATAGACACATAAATATTGGTAAATAAATTGTTTATCTCCTTATTTAAATGATTTTATGCAGTTTTGGTAAGTTTTTCGATCTCCACAATGTCAAGGAGACCGTCTAAATGTTGACATTGTTGTTGACATTGCAGGGGAAAACTTACCAAAATTGTATGAAATCCTTCAAATAAGGAGAGAGATAATTTATTTACTACTCCCTCCGTCCCGAATTGAATTGCAAACTTTGACCGGCACAAGGATTAAGGAATGACAATAAATGATGTTTGTTTTTTACATTTTTGTTCATCCTTTTAAAAGTAGATCCCTTTAATTTAATGGGAAAAAAGTAAAAGTAAGGGTAGATTTGTCACTTTATTCTTATTTACATACCTAAAACAGAAAGTGAAAAATCATTTTGGGACAACCAAAATTGGAAATTTTGCAAATCAAATTGGGATGAAGGGAGTAATATTTATGTGGTTATCTTTGGTGCCACATGTGCACCGTGCACACTATAAAATTAGAGACTAGAAGTTCAACGACACGAGGGGTCAAGAGGAGTATTACTCTAAAATGTATTTTTTAGTTCTATCCCTTTTTGGCATGATCTGCGACATGCAGATGTAGTAAGAATTGTCGCATAATTAATTGCGTAGTGTAAAATAAATCGTAGTACCATTAATAGAGAAATTATAATAATTATTTAGTACTCCCATATATAATGGGAAAATTTTCTAAATATGAGTAAAATGTTTTAAAATTTTAAAATAGAATTATCATGTTTCTATTCATTAAATAAGAGTAATTCATGTCAAGTTTGATATTATCAGACTTTAAAAATGACATTTTCTATGAGTTTTTTCAAACTTTGACAGAAATTACTCACATTTAGGAGATTAAAACCGGGAAAGTCTTATTTTAGAAATTTAAAACATTTTTAGTTGTATTGAGGACAATTTCTATAATATTAACGGCAACTATATTATACGCAATAAAGAGAAACATTTATTTAATTCTGCAAATTCTATGAACTGAACTCCAACAATGGCGGACCTTTTACTGAGACGCACATCTTCTTCTTCTTCGTTCCTTCAGTCATCAACACACAAATATGCTTCCAACAACGCTATTCATCTTCTAACTCTAATGTCGCTGTCTCTAGCGGCCTTCGTATTCATCTTGCAATGGCGGGGCGGGTTGCTCGACCCGGTTACCCGTTTTTCCAGTTATGGTAATGAACCCTGGCCGGGGTTTTCTCGGCCGGTGATCTCATCGCCGCCGTCCTCTGGGTTTGAGGTGATTCTGGGAGAGAGCAAGAAGAGGCCATCCTTTCCGTACTTCAGAGACTGGAAGGTCAAGTTTGGGTCTGATGATGATGACGACGACTTTCTTCCTAAGGTTTGTTCGTGCGAATGTTTTCTCCTTTAATTTACATCCAATTATCCAAATACGAAGTACATTTTTTACTACTCCGTATATGTTTTGGTGCAATATTATTGTGGTGCATTCATTTATTTATTGCATTTGTTGATCAAAATTCTAATATCTTTCTAACTCGCAAGCCGGTAAATTAAGCGGTACTATCTCTGTCTCATTTTGATTATCTTTGACTTTTCCAATAAAAAATGATAACCACTAACCAATTATTTTAAGTAATATTTTTATGCAAAATTTAATAATTTAACACTTTTATTATATTTTTGTGACAAAAAACACATTTTAATATGATCAATATTTTAGTATATAGTTATATAATCCGTAAAAGTTAGACATCATTAAGTCAAATTAATTTGGCTAACTAAAATGAGACAGCAGATAATAAAGTAGTATATTAAAAATCTAAACCACTCTTTCTATCCGTTAAACATTTAGGATGTAAGCTCGCTCTTAAATGTAGTGTATAAAAATAATGACAAGAAGAACGAATTTGATGTTTTATATAACTAGTATTAGAAGAAGAATTATACTAGTTAAAATATTACTCTAAAAAGGCTGTCCTAATTTTGAGGAAAAATAAACAAAGATGATTCTCTTGGAGAAGATGGATTATGTTTTAGTCATATTTACATAATTCTCAAAAATTACCTTTCCATCGGAAATTATTGCAAAATCTCATATGCTACTTTGATTTAGGCTTTATCAAAAAATTAATTTTTTTTATTAAGATCCGAAATTTCATTCTAAAAAGTAGAAGAAGTAGTCCATTATATCTTATATATAATACGTAGTATATGATGATTAATTTCTTTATATTTT
The DNA here is from genome assembly GCA_945859875.1 of Cuscuta europaea. NCBI lineage: Eukaryota > Viridiplantae > Streptophyta > Magnoliopsida > Solanales > Convolvulaceae > Cuscuta > Cuscuta europaea. The sequence goes on from CAMAPE010000041.1 coordinate 5,509,849, forward strand.
TCTTAGATGAAAGAAGTAGTCCATTATATCTTAATTATATATAATACGTAGTATATAATGATTAATTTCTTTATATTTTTCTTAGATGATCAACATGGTCTCACAAAAACTCAAAGCAATTATGAATTGTTATGTTACTCGTTTAGTTTTTGAATAAACCTAACTCGCTAGTAAATTTTATAAATCTTAAAATAAGGTATATAAAATTGCCTATTATATTATATTTAAGCATGGAAAATTCTACCTCTTAGCATTCTTAATAAGTGATATAGCATTGAAGTTCATGTTTATATTTAATACAAGCTAAGTATTAAATTTTCATTGTTTAGTGCATAAGCTAGCTATATATAAACGGAATATATTATTTCTCAAAAAATGCTAGCTATATATATTAGAGAAGTATATTATTTTAAGGTAGATTCTAAGGTACCCATAAGATACCATACATTTGTCCACATGGACCAATGAGAGTGTTGCAGTTGAATTATTTAAATCTACATTAAAAATGATATAATGACGTGGACCAATCAAGTGAATGATAGGTACGGTATCCAATTTTTTAAATGGGTACCGGAGTTGTCAACTTATTTTAATTTGTTTGATGTAAATTAGATATGCATCACAACAAGTACCTCAGCCGGATTGGAGCAGACACTACCTTGGATCTTTTATCATAAGGCGATTGGAGTATCAAAATTCTTCATGTTTGTGGAGGGTGAAGCGGCATCTCCCTTTGCTTCCACTGTCCTCCAATCCCTTCCTGTAAGTGTCTTTTACACATATTTTATTTATGTATATTTATGCAACTTATTTCCACATAACTTTAATTTAAGTAACGTTTACTTTGAATTGCCATGTTTATTTTCTTAATTATTAAATCCGGCATTGCATTTTTACACATAAGTTTATGAATTTCACTGGTGGAATTATGAACACTCGTTTGTTCATTAATGACTACCTTTTTAGCTTTATTTTGACCATTAAGTACTTTCTTTTTGTAGGGAGTAACTGTCATCAATAGAACGAAAGAACTCATTCAGCAACAAGAAAAAAGGTTCCGTCTTGCTTTCTTTTTCATGGATTCCACCTTTCAAAAATAAAGAAAAGAAAAAATATAGTTGTGCTTTATTGGAAACAATATAACATTTCTTCCATATGTTATAGTTTCGTTGGAAACAATTTAGTAATTCTTCCATACTAGTCAACCATCATGTATCTTACCATACTAGTAATTCTTGCATGCCTATAAAACAATTTGTAATGTGTAACACATTTTTTTATAGAAATTGAATACATGATATAAGATTTATGTTAAAAGTGCATATATGAAACTTTAAACAGATAGATTAATTAATATAAAATTACAGTATATTCTTGACATTTATATTATTCAATGGTAATTACGATGATTATAGAAAAACACATGATTTAATGTACAATTAATACATTTCTAGTAATTAAGGCGTTTAATGAATACTAAGCATGTATAAGCCTTATCTATTTTAATAGCATACAGTGTATACATATTATTTATAAGTAGTATTACCTCCGTCCCACTCAACTTTGTCAAGTTGATGTTAGGTGGGAAATTAAAATAATAAAATGTGTGTGATTGAATTTGTGAAGAAGAGAGAAATGAACAGAACCACAAAAATATTTCTTTAAAAGGAAAGTGACAATATTTAAGAAAACTGTAGATGAATAAATTAAGACTACAAATTTCATGTCACTTATTCAAGTACTAATAATATCATAATCACCTTGGTTTATTTTAGCCGGATTTGGAATGAAACATGGACAAAGAATGTTTTCTACCGACCATGCAACTATGAATTATTCGTAAAGCAGACCCTACATATGGAGATGGGCATTGTGTTGGCAAGGGTATTTATGTCCTTTACATTTATATTGCTTCAATTGCATTCCAAATTGGTAAATCTGACCTTATTATTTTGATTCATGACATTTGCATGCTCCCTCACTTATTTAATACTTGCTCTTATAGGAATTTGACGAAGTTAAATGATGAAAATAACACGGTAATAAATAGCTAGTGTAAAAAACTAGAAAAGTACATGACAAGAGAAGAACGAAATATTTAAAACTTGTGAAATTTAGAGTTAATATACAATAGAAAAAGTAAAAAATAATCGAGAGAAACTAATAAAATGGGGAGAATAATTAATGTGTTTATCCTTCATTATCACTAAAATAATACACATGAAAAAATTTACTATCTAAAAAAAATCCATTTTTTAAATACATGTAACTACTTTAATATCAATTGACACTGCCAGTGATTGTAATACTTCGTATTTCGTTGCCGGTGACACAATCGGCCTTATCTATATAGTCATAGGCCTGTCAATGGGTTGGGTTTAGACCCGGACCCGACCCGGACCCGGACCCGGTTGTTTTTATTGGGTATGTGTCTATATTTTATTCCGTTTACCCAGACTCGGATCCGGATTCGTTAGTATTTTAAATAAACGGGTCGGATATGGTACATATGATTCCGACCCGTTAAGGATCCGGACTCGTTTAAAATTTCTTATTTTTATACACATACTAATACATAAAGTGATTAGTTATAACACTTTAAATAAAATAGAAGCTAATATACACATATACATTGTAATACATAATGTTATTAGTTATGATTCTTCAATAACAATATACAAATTAATACATAACTACTATATAAGTGATACTGATCGAGACATTAAGTTACCCTAAAACTAATGTCCATTTTGACTGTAAATACATACTGATAAAGTGTGTATTGGGATCAGTACGGAAAGCACACTATTTATTTCTATTATTGTTATTGTTATATCATTATCATATATAATAAGTACATATGATTTTATACTCTTAGTAGTCCAAGAGACTTTTTATGACTTAATTTCTACAAGTACTTTATTCTACAAGCTTTTTGTGCGAGAGAAAGTGACGCAGAATGTGGAGCTACTAAGTTTCTGTGAGAGACCTTGATTTTTTTTAAAGTTAAGATATATTTTGCTTTTAAATTTGTACACTTTGCTTTAAATTTCACATACATGTCTTATTATTTTCACAAAGTTTATAATGGTGTGTGTATCATACTTAGCAGGTGGGTCTACCCGACCCGATTCCGAGACCCGTTGGGTCCAAGTTCAGGTCCAAATTTTCAGACCCGGTGGGTAAACAGGTCGGGTCCGGGTCCATTATTAACTTAACGGGTCTGGGTCTGGAACACTACGTTCCGACCCGGACCCAACCCATTGACAGGCATATATATAGAGCATATCGGCTTAATCTTAAAAAGAAAATTATAAAATGTTTTTTGTCTAGACCAATACGTATCACAATAATGTTTCAAAATCTTTATAATAAAGAAGAAAACGATAATAGAAGTGGTAATGCATCTCTATCGTCTTGGGGAGGATGTTACAAATTTGACTTCTTCCCACAAACGAGTTTTCCATGCACTACTCTTTTAATTTAAAATCATCTAATTTTCTTCTCTTATTCTTTTTCTTCCATCTACATTCAACCAATTTTAGGACATTTTGAAAGTAATTAAATTGGTAAGTCTAATAAAAAAATCACGATTTAATTACATAAAAATTTCAATAAAAAATCAACATAGAATCATAATTTCAGAGCGTTTTAATAAAAAAAAATGCTTAAGTACATTAGATCAATAGCACATAACTAAATAATTTCAAAATTTCAAGACTTGGGATTTTAGGATTTTGTGAGAAAAAAAAAACTAGCATTACTTTTGTCAGTGCAAATTTACAATTGAAGATATAATATTACTGTGATGAAAATTCCACACACACACATATATACATGAATCATGATAATGAAAATACATATATTATATTCATATATTTATGTATGTAAGTAGTTTCAATTTTGATAATAATTAAGGAAGCTGGTATGAATTGGATATTCCATCTGGATACGGATGAACTTATTCATCCAGCTGGGACTCGAGAATATTCTGTACAAGAGCTCCTCTTTAACATTCCTCCTGAGGTTGACGCTGTCGTTTTTACTAATTATGTGAGTTAACTATGTATTACTTGTAATTGTTGCTTATTCTTTCGTACTTATACAATATTCATATGTTAAACTTAGGTATATATTTACCATGTTGATTATATCTAGCACTTGCGGCTAATAATATTTCGATTTGGTTTTATGCCTTCATTTAATTTTCCCCTTTGTTTTTAAATACTTTTAGGAGTTTAGTGTCAGCAGTTTGGTTCAAAAACTCAAAAGCCATATCAAAATGTTGCACGGATAGACATACTTTTCACTTTATTTTACGTTAGCCCATGGGTTGAGCCGAGGGTCTAGTCTGGACCAAATAGTGTTGTGTTAGTTGTTGGGTTGGTCATTGGTTCGACCTATATCACAACATATTTAAACTAATATCTCCATTCCGAAAAGGTTCCCCATATTGAATTTTCTTGATCAATGATAACAAACTTTGAACAATGATTTTAATTATTAGATTTGAATATAATTTATAAATTTTATACTCCGTCAGCTCCAAATTGTAAGTATACATATCCTATTCACTTGCCCTGCACAAATCGCTTTTATCTTATTTTATAAATCAAATTTTTATCAAATTTGAATCTGATTTTTGTGACTTTGTAAAGCTTTTAATGTAGTTTATGAATATGTAATTTTTTTTCAAAAAATAATTTGAGTGCGGACAGGGATCTCTTTGCTTTATCGTCGGTCAAACATCGTAAACCGTAAAATATCTTACAAATTGGGACGGAGGAAGTACTTTTATGAAAATTTTGAATAAGGAACATTTTGATATACTTTTCATAAAATAAATAATTTTGTATTAAAAAATATCATTGGTGAAAATTCATTGTCATTGACCAAAAAAATCAATTTGGCGAACCTTTTCGGGACGGAGTAATATTTTACACACATTGAAATACACTCCCTCCGTCCCGTTGGAATGTTCTCGTTTTCCTTTTTTGGATGTCCCGTTGGAAAGTTCCCATTTCCCTAAATTGAAAGTTATCCTACATCAAAACAGGATCAAACAGTGCAAAACAGTGTCAAACAGTGTCGAAACAGTGCTAAACAGTGTCAAAACAGTGTCAAAATAGTAAAATTTACTCCTTGGTAAGTTTATTTCCTTAATATATGTGTAGGTCAAATTGGGAACATTCCAACCGGACGGAGGGAGTAGATAGTATTTAGTAAGCAAGTCGATGTGCTAACTATGGAACTCTTTGGCAGTGGCGTGACTGTGGTGACATGTGATGAAGATTTTCCCAATTTTAAAGATGGAAAAATCATCAACATTAATCATGATAACGTGCTCTATAATGAGTATACTGACATTTACCCCACCATATAGATCTTTATTAAAATCGTTAGAGAATGAGGTGAAAATATTATTTTTCATAAAGGTGAGGCGGAATAAAATTTCCAATTTCACGTTATAATAAACTTAAGCTTGTCCTGCTAACAAGAGATGCAAATGAATCCGTGGAATTTCTATTATGTATTGAATTGTACTGCTCCCTTCCTTTTTTGTTGCAACATTCTATTTTGCACGTTTGCCAACATACAACTTTGATCGTCATTATATTTTATTCCGTATTAGTAAAAATAAAATAAAAATCAGATTATAAATCTTAGTGATGAGACGAATTTAACAATAATTTCCAAAAAAAACAATTCACATACATTAATAAATAAAATGAAGTCAAAGTAAAGTACATGAATAGGAGGATAGGGATAGTATGTTGTTAGTTAATGAATTTTGATTTGCTTCTAAAGTTTAGTTGTGAAAGTTTTCAGGAAAGCTGTGTAGAAAGATATAATATCAAGGAACCTTTTACAGAAGTAAGAGTTCTTTCAGTCACAATAAATAATTATGTATACTCGTGTACTATTTGAATTATTATAATTTGTCTCACCTTCTTTCAAGGCTAAAAATATGGTGAATATGTGTGTGTCTTTGTGTGACAATGTTTTACGAGGCTAATAAACAAAAAGATCAAAATTTGCTGAAACCCACCGAATTTAATAGGAAGATAACGAAAATAATCAAATCGCAATTGACTAAAACCAACTATATGTACTGAGTATATAAAAATTGATTTTTTAAATTGTTCACGATTAGAATTGAACTAGCCAAGCAAAACCAAATTAAACAAACTTTGTCTAAGGGGTGGCCGTACTGTTGAATTATGGGTGTATATGTAAATTTATGCATTAATTTTTATTCTGGATGTGTTAAGGAGACCATTTAAAAATTGTAAGTTCAACATATAAAAAACAATATTGGCAGTTTTTTTTCCTTCATCAAATTTTTGATGAACCGATGCCCGGTTAATCGATGCATGGTATGAGTAATTGTACTGTAAATTTAGTAACCAATATCTCGCTTCAGTTAACCGAAATGTGGTTAACCGGTCGTGCCCACCCGACCTATACTAGTCACTATCAATGCACATTTTTCACAATTATAATCTCAGAAGTCTCAACTAGATAAGAAAGCTAGTTCCAAACAACTACTCCGCCACTGTGTACATATAGATAGATTGTTTGTTATGGTTTTACACATTTTGACAATGTTTTAAATTCTACGGGTGTCATTATTCAAGAAGAACAGTGATCACCTTACTAGAGAGACATATGCAAAATATTTTGAAGAGGTGTCTCACGGAACTTCAGACTACTTCTTGACTTATGGAAATGGAAAATCAGCTGCCCGTATCCAAGACCATCTTCGCCCTAATGGTGCTCATAGATGGTCCAGCTATCTCAACACTCCAATGTATGGTACACTCATCATTCTTCAACTCTACACTCTTTATTATATGTACAAATATGCATGATTATTACTTTAACAATCTAGCTATATATTTCATCCTCATAAAATTTTGCTAGGTTTCTTTATTTGTTCTTTAAAAAAAATTGCCACATTCAATAATTGTTTACTTGATACTATCCTCCGTATCTCATTAATTGCAACATTGGAATATATACACTATTCATGTACTTTACTTTGACTACATTTTATTTATTAATGTATGTGAATTATTATTTTTGAAAAATGTTGTTAAATTCGTCTCATTACTAAGTTTTATAATCTGAATTTTATTTTATTTTTACTAATACAAAATTAAATATAATGATGGTCAAAGTTGTGCGTTGGCAAACGTAAAATGTTGACTGTTACAAACATAAAATATTGTAAAGTTAGTACTATTTTTGAATAATTTAATCTACCCGTCTCATTACTAATATTATTTATCTCACCTATATTGTAATATTACAATAATAGTTTGGTCCTACTTGGTAGATTAATGTTAAAGTAACCCAAACTCTATTAAAGTACTAACTACTAAGTACTACATAGTATGTACTAAGAATATGTTAGCTTGTTTCTTCATATTTATATATTACTCCATCCGTCCCTCAAAGTTTGTCACACTTTCTCGAAACGGGTGTCCCAAAATGTTTGTCCTACTTTTTCAACTTCCTTATTTGGTAAACAAATTTATACCAAACAGTGTCAAACAGTGCAAAACAGTGTCAAACAGTGTCAAACAGTGTTGTTACAGTGTGAAACAGTGTCGCTACAGTGTAAAGTCAAATTAATTTCTTTAAAACTTGTGAAGTCAAACTTGTGTACTACATGTCGCACTTTTTGGCCATTTCGATTTTGGCCAAATTCAGCCAAAATGACGGTGGCAGTTTTGTAAATAAACCAATTTTTTTGAGCTATCGCGAAAAAGTGCAACGAAAGCAAGAAAGAGTGCAAGCGAAACATGAAAAAGTGCAAACTTTTCACTTTGCACGTTAAGACCTCTTTTTATTTGAACCATCCCCTATATATATATATATATATATATATATATATATATATATATATATATATATATATATATATATATATATATATATACACATATATATACATACATATATATATATATATATATATATATATACGTATATATATATATATATATATATATACGTATATATATACATATATATATATATATATTTCAATCTCACGTTGATCTGGTCTATTCTATATATATATATATATATATATATATATATATATATATATATTTAAATCAACGTGGTGCACAATGGAGCTATTCTGTTGCACATTTTCAAATTGCTCCAATTAAGCCTATTTAAATAAACATGGTGGCATTTTGGTAAATATTGTGAAATGTGAAAATGTGCAATATACAAGCTTCGTTGTGCAACACGTTGGGGTAAATGTGGTGTTCTCACGTTCTCACGTTAAGCATTGTTCTCATTTGATCTTTATTCTATATATATATATAAAGATATATATATATATATATATATATATATATATATATATATATATCTTTATATATATTAATGACTATGCATAGTAACTTTAGTAATATTTTTGTCCATATGTAACATTTTAGTAATATTTAATTAAAGTCCTCTATTTTCAAGCCTAACGTCTTCTTAGTATGTTTTAACTTGGACTTTAATTTGCTGGTCTGGTCTGGTCTGGTCTGAACTGGTCTGATCTGGTCTGGTTTCTTTGTATTTTTATAACTATCCAAGTCTAGTCTGGTCTGAACTGGTCTAATCTAGTCTGGTCTAGTCTGGCTGGGGAAAACTACCGTCCAAGTAAAAACATCCTTAGGATGCTTTTAGTTATACTGTGATTTTCTACTCTGGTCTGGTCGGGTTTGATTTACTTTGTTAAGTCTAATTTGATTTTGTTTGATCTGGTCTAAATTGGTCTTGTAGATATCTGTTATATTTGTATTCTACAATTGTCGAAGTGTGATATGATATGGTATAATCTAATCTAATTTGCTCTATTTAAGTCTGATCTAAGTTAATTGGTATAACCAAACTAATTAACTCATTACTTTTTTTTTATTAAAACACAATTGTATCTTCTTTCTCGTTGCAGGCATATGTAATAGCGTCAACAACAACAAAACAAGAAATGTGTCAATGGTAATACCGTATGTAATTATGCATAAAACAAATTTACTTAAACAAATTTGCCACATAAAATATGGATAGGTTTTATGATGGAATGCAATGGATTTAACATGGCATGTCATGATGTCAAAACCAAACATACTAAAAAGCTAGTATAGCATTCATTATATATAAATCGTTTAATATATAATGATTTTACTACGTACATGATTATATAGTTGATTAATCATCTATATTATACTCCCTCCGGTCCTAAATGAAGTTCAGTGTTTAACTTCACACAAATTAAAGAAATAAATTTGACTTTACTGTAGAGTACACTGTTGTGACACTGTTTTGATGTAGATAATTTGCTAAATAAGGAAGAAAGAAGAAGTGTGAATTTTAATTTGGATCGACCGAAAAAGGAAAGTGTGAACTTTATTTAGGACTGGAGGGAGTAACATTCCTTATATAACATGGTTGATTACCTATTCTACAGGTTTAATTGAAAATACTTCAATAATTTTTTTGAGTAAGTCTGTTGGTTTCTCCTCATACGTGCTATATACTATATTAACGTTAAATGATTGAATTGATTGTAAATGTGAAGCCAACAAACTTACTCAAAAATATTGAAGTATTTTCAAAACCAGTAGAATAAATATGCAATAACAATTAAATCAATTGACTCTCAATACTGTTATGTTCTTTAAAGTATATTGTTTCACTTTTTAGATAAATTGTAACAATATTATTTTTATTTTATGGCAATCAAACATGAGAAAAATAGGTAAGATAAAGTGAGTAGAAGTTACATATTGAAAATTTTCATAAAAAGAGTCAATTCCCCAAATAGGACTAAAAAGTGGCAAAATTGCACAAATATGACTACATTTTTTAAATTCCCCTAATAGAACTATTTATGTGTGTTTGGACAAATATACCCTTGTAACTTTTGAAATGTTTTAATTAATAATAAAATCATAAAAAACTGATAAAAACATAAAAAAATTATAAAAATCGTAAAAAAATAATAAAAAAATAATAAAATATTTTTAAAATAAAAATTTTAAAAAATAAATAGAATAAAAAATTAAAAATAAAATTAAAAACGTAAAAAAAAATTGCCGCCTCTGCCACTCCCATCACCACCAGCTCCAATCAATGGAGAAAATTCTGCCAACATTTTGAATAATGCCATAATGATGGCAGATTCAATGAAAATTTCGGCATAATGAAGAGTAATAATGCCATTTTCTTGGCATTTTCAGAAAAAAATGGCATTTTTAACAAAAGTGACAGAATTTTCACTGATCGGATGTGGTGGTGCTGGGAGGCGGTCGGAAGGATATCCAAATTTTTTTATGGCTTTTTACTATTTTTTATAATTGTTTTAAAAAATAAAATAAAAAAAATTAATTTTTTATTTTATAAGTATTTTATTAATTTTTATTATTTTTTTACGATTTTGTATTATTTTTTATGATTTTTTATTATTTTATTATTATGAATTGAAACATTTCATTATGAATTATACCCTTAGGGGCATTTAGGGTAGAGAATCAATGCTTAATCCTATTTGGGGGATTTAAAAAGTAGTAATCCTATTTGTGCTTTTTAGACTCATTAGTCCTATTTAGGACAATTTCCGTAAAAAAATAAACGTGGTGTCATATTTTGAATATATGTTTCAATTTATATATGTACACATATGTGTAAATTAAATATACCTTTTAGTATGTTATCATGAGAGGTGGTGTTGTATTTTCATTGTCATTAAAATATGAACTGATAAACTTTAACACTATATATGAAATACTACGTATATAAGATTAGATGGAACAACAGATTTTTTTATTATTAATATTAATACTAGTATTATTTTGTCACTATATATAGGTATAATGAGCATATCGTATGGAACAACGAAGAAGTTAAGCATAAACTTCTCAAAGGTGGCCTCTTCACACGCATATATTCACCCATGGTAGATCGCACTCCTGCCTTCGGTTTAACGATTTTTAATATTGTGCACAACTGAAGTCATAATTATTTTTTTGGAGGAAGAGGATTGATAATGTTACATCGTGGGGTCAAACTCTAAAACATTAACATATTTTTTATAAATTAAAATTTTCAAGACCTCTATATATATATATATATATGTGTGTGTGTACATTAAATTTTTTTTAAAGAATATAATAGATCTATATGTATATGTATATATGCTGAGATGACGTGAACATGTTTGTGACAGGTTATAATTAAGCACTTAAAAGAATCGGGAGTTTTCAGTGCAGTCATTGCTCATGCCAATCAGCAATAAGAGAAACAAATTCATCAAATCAGAGGGGAAAGCGGAAAATTAATCGTCATATATAACCAAAGATCAAATAACATCACACAATAAATCATAATTGTAAATTTATAGGGACTTACTTGGAGAGTATCCAATGTTCATTGCTCTTAGGAGATGGATGTGTAATCCCTTTAAGGACAATGATACATGGAGTATTTAAATATTTAATGATAGGGAGTTTGTGATGTTCTCTCCTCTTGTGATGGTGTTGTACGTGTGTTTTCATAAGGGTTGGAGTAGTTATATATTGGGAAATAACCAATCATCACAACCTTTAATATATAGTCTTAAAGGGTGTTACCACAATGATACCCTTAAGTATTATTTCCATCAAATAATACACATATATGTAATACATATATATATATATATAATACATAAATATAGAACACATATTAATTATTGGTCATTAGGCCATATTAATTGGAAATATTCCAACATTCTCCCACTTGGCCTAGTGACCAATAATCGTTAAGTTGGCCAAGTATGTGCTCTAAATACCCAATATATATACTATAATAGAGAAGTACAGTCACACGCATCCATATAGATGCGTGACCCCCACTAATCATACTATAGCACATGTCTTAGGACTTTAAGGTCATAAAACATAAACGATCAAATGTAATGTGGTAATTAATATTAATTTGTCTATGATACCAAAGTTAGTGCGCATACATATGATAGATAATTAAATATTCAAGTAAATCCTTATATACATGAATTGTTCATAAGAGCATTATGCTAATCAAGTAAGGTCTCGACTAAAACCCATTCTCAACACATGTTCTTGAAAAATTTTGGGTGGTAGACCTTTTGTCATCGGATCCGCAAGCATATCATGAGTGCTAATGTACTCGATAGAAAGATTGTTTTCTTCAACTCGTTCATGTACAAACAAGAACTTTGTATCGAGATACAATCCAGCCTCGCTCGAACTGTTTCCATTTGAAAAGCTTACGGCGGCAGAATTATCACAGTAAATCTTCAACGGTCTTGAAATGGAGTAAACTATTTTGAGTCCCTTAATCAAAATCCTCAATAACATTCCATGACATGTCGCTTTATAAACACCAACATATTCAGTCATCATAGTAGAGGTAGTGGTCAATTGCTGTTTATGACTCCTCCATGAAATGGGCCCGCCTGCCATCATAAAAATGTATCCCGACGTCGATTTTCTATTGTCTTTGCATTTAGTGAAATCGGAGTCGGAATATCACGTTACTTCTAAATCGTTTGTTGCTCTATAAGTCAATTTGTAATCTTTAGTCCCCTGAAGATATCGTAAGACTTTCTTAGCAGCCTTCCAATGATCAAGGCCAGGATTATGCTGATATCGGCCTAACATACCGGATATCTAAGCAATATCGGGACGAGTACAAACTTGAACATACATCAAACTTCCAACTATGGATGCGTTAGGAATCAACCTCATTTGATCCTTTTCTAATTCCGTTTTTGGACATTGAAATGAGCCAAAAACGTCTCCTTTAACAACTGGAGCGACTGAGAGAGAACAATGTTGCATGTTAAAGCGTGCGAGTATACGTTCCACGTATGCCTTTTGAGACAGTCCTAATGTCCTATTGGCCCGATCTCGGTGTATTTCTATGCCTATAACATAAGAGGCTTCTCCGAGGTCTTTCATGTCAAAATGTCGTGAAAGTAAACACTTTGACTCATGCAACAAGTCAAGACTATTACTTGCCAATAAGATGTCATCAACGTAAAGAAAAAGTATCGCAAAATTGCTCCCACTCATTTTGAGGTAGATACACTGATCCACTTTATTTTTATAAAAGTCATTCTTTTTCATGACTTCATCAAATTTTAGGTACCACTGACGTGATGCTTGTTTCAGCCCATATATTGACTTCTGAAGCTTACATACCAGACGTTCTTGACCTTTAACTTTAAAACCTTTTGGTTGGGTCATATACACATCTTCATGTAAATCACCATTAAGAAAAGCGGTTTTAACGTCCATTTGATGTAGCTCTAAGTCAAAATGAGCTACCAGGGCCATGACAATCCTTAAAGAATCCTTTCTCGAAACAAGAGAGAAAGTCTCCTTGAAATCAATTCCGTCCTTTTGAGTGTATCCTTTGACGACCAATCGTGCTTTGAAGCGCTCGACGTTTCCATTTACGTCTAATTTAGTTTTGAGGGCCCACTTGCATCCTACTGATTTTACACCCTTAGGCAATTTAGCAAGTTCCCATACGTCATTCTTACTCATGGAATCAAGCTCGTCAATCATTGCTTCATTCCATTGAGTAGATTGGTCACTACAAATGGCCTCATTATAAGAGGTCGGATCATCATACTTTCCTAGATCAGCCTCACTTAGATAGATTACATAATCATCAAAATTAGTGGGCCGTCTAGATCTTTGTGATCTTCTCAATGGTGGTTCGGGCTCTTGAAGTTCAGTGATAACTTCGGAGATTTTCTCAGCTTGAGGTGTTTCATTATTTTCCTCAAACACTGGTGTTTCTTCATTTTGTGGCACATAGGGAGCGGCATTATCTTCTAGAGATGAACTTGGCAGGGTAGTATTGTCTACAAGAGGTGCAATAGGTTGAAAAGGTACAGAGAACATTTGCCCCTCCTCTTGTACTTCTTGTAAATCAACATCATCGATACACTTGCTCCCACTAATGTTGGAGTTCTCTAAGAACTCAGCATGTCGAGTCTCAACGATGCGAGTAGTGTGAGACGGGCAATAAAATCGATAACCCTTTGAGCGTTCAGGGTATCCTATAAAGGAGCAACTAACGGTTTTCATGTCGAGCTTCCTTTATTGGGGATTATAAAGCTTAGCTTCAGCCGGGCAGCCCCATACTTTCATATACCTAAGGCTCGGTTTCCTTCCCGTCCAAATTTCATAAGGGGTTTTCAGAACAGATTAAGAAGGAACCCTATTAAGTATATGAACTGCCGTTTTAAGGCCTCGGTCCATAGAAATTTAGGTAGGCTTGTATTGGCTAACATACTTCGTACCATGTCCATGAGGGTCCTATTCCTTCTCTCAGCAACGTCGTTTTGCTGAGGAGTACCCGGCATGGTAAATTGATTCACGATCCCATGTTCCTTACAAAATTCAAAGAAGGGTCCGGGAGCCTGACCTATATCAGTATGTCTACCATAATACTCGCCTCCTCTATCTGATCTCACTACCTTTATCTTACGATCGAGTTAATTCTCAACCTTAGCCTTAAAGGTTTTGAACATGTCAAGTGCATAAGATTTCTCATTGATTAAGCACAAATACATATATCGCGAATAATCATCTATAAAAGTGATAAATGACTTATGTCCAGTTATTCCAGCGGGAAAAGTGCCACAAATGTCAGTATGAATTAATTCCAGTAAGCCGGAACTCTTTGTGGCGCCTCTTTTATTTCCCTTTGCCATTTTACCTTTAAGGCATTTTACACATGTTTCAAAATCACTAAAATCGATAGATGGTAATATTCCATCCTTCACAAGCCTTAGCATTCGATCCCATGAGATGTGGCCCAAACGTTGATGCCACAACATGGATGAAGTTTCCAAGTCTCGTTTTCTTTTGATTGGATTTTCGTTGATATTATATGACAACAAGGATTTTGAAAAAGTATCATCCAAGCATAATTTATAAAGGTTGTCTTCTAAGCAACCATAACCAAAAACATCGGAATCTTTACATATAGTAACCCTACCATTATTAAAAGTTAATACATAACCATTATTGTTTAACTTAGGTACGGATACTAAATTCCGAGTAATGCTCGGTACATACAATGTGTCATATAAATACATGCAGAAGCCATCCTCCAATACTAAAGGTAAGGTACCAACCGCTTCAACATTAATATCTTCACCATTCCCGATTTTAATGGTCCTTTGGTTTCTTTCCAACCTCCGGATTGTAAGGAGTTTGTAACATGAACCATGGAACCGGAATCAATCCACCATGTGTTTATTGGAACACTTATATTAAAGGACTCATAAATCATAAATAGATGTGTACCTTTCTTGGCTAACCATTCCTTGAATTTTGAGCACTCTCGTTGAAAATGCCCTTTCTTATGACAAAATTTACAACGAGGAGGACCCTTGGCATTGGTTGAGCCTGCGACCGCACTTGTACCAATTTTGTGGACCTTTGAGCTTTCACCAGTCTTGAACTTGCCCTTTCTCTTGCTAGTGTTTGTGGTTGTGAGATGGGTGACATTGGGCTTTTCCACTTTGAGGCGCTCCTCCTCTTGTACGCACATTGCAATTAACTCACTCATTTTCCATTTTCCCTTTTGAGTGTTATAGTTAATTTTAAAAGGACCAAATTGTGCGGGCAAGGAGGTCATAATGAAGTGGACTAAGAAGCCCTCACTAATCTCCATATCCATACTCTTAAGTTTGTTAGCCATGTCACTCATCATCATAATGTGCTCACGCACACCACTCACATCGTCATATTTCTTTGTCAACATTTGCAAAATTAATGTACTCGCATGAGCCTTGGAGGTGCCCTTGAATTGTTCCTCTACGGAGTCCAAGTAAGTTTTCGCATTGTCCGAATCCGGAATGGCTCCACGAATGGCAACCGAGATGGAATTCTTTATGATCATAAGAGACATGCGATTTGATCTCTCCCACTGTTCGTGCACTCGTTTATGCTCTTGAGTACTTTCAACAGTAAGTGGAGCGGGAGAATCATGTCTTAGGGCGAAATCAAGATCCATAACTCCAAGGGTCAGTCTCACATTGTCTCTCCATGACGCAAAATTAGTGCCAGTTAAGGGTTCAATCCCACAATTTGATGTTAAAGTGGCTGTTGGAAATTATAAAGTTTAAAAGTGTATGCAAAAAACGATTTTGAACGAGAGACAATTAAAATTTGACAAATTTAACATAAAGTATGTAAGTAAGGATTATCTATTATCAACACCGAAATAATAGATTCTAAGATGTCTTGTTTAATCATTGGTTTCGCTTTGGCTAATTCCAATAATTAAATTTAATGACATTATAATCATTATATTTTACTACATAAGCATCCCACATCACCTTTGGGTGGAAATTGGATGTCTATGTTCATCAAGTCAATACTACAATCATATGTATCATTAAACAACTAGCCATTGGGTTCATTGTATAATGTTACATGTAATTTTGCACAAAATCTCAAATTAGAGCACGTGATTTTATTTTTTTATAAAATTGATTCGAGAATATTAATGGCGTGCAAAAATTAACCAAATCAACTTAAATGTTTTCCGTTGGGCCGACATTTAAGTTAATAACGTAATGGAATCGAATCAATTTGCATAGAGAATCAAATTATTAAACCCTATTAATATCATACGTTCATATCAAGTAATATACTTGGTAATAACAACAATTTTAGATGCATGCAGGCTTAACGATAACATAATTAATAATATACTCCACATAGGAAGACTTCATAATAAATATATTCTTCGTAAATACAAGTATACCAATTATACTACGTAATGATTTACACTTAATTACGATCACATGTTCCATTACATATTGTATGTTAACAACAACAGTATGCTCTATGAAAGGATAAACCAACTTAGGAATATATAGAACCTACTCACAATAGCATGAAAATTGATAACTTATAAATGGACAATCTTAACATCCAGATTTTTTTTAAGACAGGTCTGATCATGCGTTCACATTCAACGAGGAAAACAAATTTACGTACGAAGTTTACATCATCATCGTTACAAGGGAAGAAAACGCAGTTCTTGTAACCTCTTTCAGTTTACATGCATCCGAGACAGTTGAGTCATTAAACTGATTTTTGGTGAGTATTCGATGATATGTTTTGATCAGACCATTGCACCAAAATACACAAAATATTTACGTTCCAATTATCATCATTACATGCCAAAAACGAAATAACATACTTCACATGATTATCAATCGCATGAAAGTGTACGTCATTACGGAATAATGAAACAGTTAAATCGAAACTTTTTAGTGGTGATATTATGAAAAAGCTCTGATGCCAAATGATGGAAAATTAATCATCATATATAACCAAGATCAAATAACATCACACAATAAATCATAATTGTAAATTTATAGGGACTTACTTGGAGAGTATCCAATGTTCATTTGAGAGAGATTGGAAGAAGATGATGTCATTGCTCTTAGGAAATGGATGTGTAATCCCTTTAAGGACAATGATAGATGGAGTATTTAATGATAGGGAGTTTGTGATGTTTTCTCCTCTTGTGATGGTGTTGTATGTGTGTTTTCATAAGGGTAGAAGTAGTTATATGTTGGGAAATAACCAATCATCACAACCTTTAATATATTGTCCTAAAGGGTGTTACCACAATGGCACCCCTTAAGTATTATTTCCATCAAACAATACACATATATATAATACATAATTATATATATAATACATAAATATAGAACACATATTAATTATTGGTCATCAGGCCATATTAATTGGAAATATTCCAACAAGCATATCATCAGAAGTTCACTCATATGTTTGTATCACAATTGAGCAACTTCACTTCTAGATTGGTTTTCAATTTTTACGGAAAAAATTCCACTTTTGGTCTCATGACTATTATACCACTTCCACATTTAGTCCCTTACTTTCGAATTGTCTACATTTAGTCCGTGACCATTATCTCCTCACCACCCCTCGTCCTTCCAACCGAAATTCCGGCAAATTTAATGCAGATTTTAGGTATGAAAAACCAAATTTAATGCAAAGAATGATATGAAAACCCCAACCTTATATAAAATTTAATGCAAAGACTGATTCTGAGGCTGATAAGTGGACTAAATTTTCCAGAATTTTGGCCGGAAGGACGAGGGGTGGTGAGGGGATAATGGTCACGGACTAAATGTGGACAATATGAAACGAATTCTTTCACAAATGCGCCATGATCGTTACTTACAGTTGGGTCTCATTACCCCCGCCCGAGTTATGAGAGAATAAAATTGTCATAAACATTAGCTCATTTACGCAAGCATCTGCGAGGCATAGTAAATTGCGTAAGGTAAATGTGATAGCCCTACAACATTTTCATTATTATTTCACAAGTTTATTATATATTTATTTAGTTTTGCTTACGCTAGAATGCAAGGAAATCACCCTTTTCCGGTAAAAAAAGCAAGGAAATTAATTAGTAAGTAGCCTTGAAATATGACTATTTAAATTATTGAAACCTATACATGGGTGGTCTGTTCCCTCTCTAGATAGGGTTTTGGTTTCCGCCGCCTGTGCTTCAATAAAAGTTTTAATTTGGAGCGGCTGATTTATGAGATTATCCTAGGTTTGTGATGATTCATCCGTATAATGCTTTCTTGATCGAGTCGGCCAGTGAGATGTCTCCTTCGCCTTCGGCTGTGTTGACACAAATATGTTTTTTGCGTCAACATGTCGATGCAAAACGGTCGATGCAAATACCGCGACGCGAATAATGTTTTTGCGTCCACAACGTGTGACACAATTAGTAAAATATTATTCGCGTCGACATATGGACAGAAAAGATCTTCCAAAAGTAACCATGCATAAAGTCAATGCAAAAAGTGATAGTTTATTTGTGTCCACACGTCGCCGCAAATAATGCCATCATTTACGTCCACTAGCCGACGCCAAAACCGTGCAGTCTTTTTATTAATATATTATTTGCGTTGACATGTTGACGCAAATAACACTATACACCCATTTTAAAATTCCACATTGTCTATTGCTATTCATACACAACTTGTATTAATAACCAATATTACCAAAATCTATTCAAACGCCAATAATGTCAACAACACATAAATTCATTAAATGTCATAGTAAAAGTTAGTTATCCTACAACAAAGTTTCATTAATTCATTACAAACAACATCACAAAATGTAAACATAAATAGATCCATATTCATCTTAACCAAGTAAAATGCATATTCAACTCGATATTTTCAATCATGATCATCTTCATTGAGACTCTTATCAGTTTGGTTAGCACTTGATGTTGAATGAACGTCATTTGTGGAGTTGCGTGGAGGACGTTGAAAGCTAGGAATAAATTGTTGTAGGGCACGGAGCATGAATTCCTTATTTGCTTGCATCAACTTCTGTTTGTCCTAGCTCTGTCTAGTACTCCTCGCTCATTTGAGTCTATCAAATTACAATTAATACAGTTACATATCATTATGATTACAATTAACAAAAACTTTTTAATATACTTACATATTTTTCATGTGCTTCTTTAGTTCTCCATTCGCCACTACGAGCAAAACGTTGATCTTTCCAATTTTCAAGAGACAAGTACTGCTCACCAGTTTCTGGATCATCCTGTTTAATATTCATTATAATTGTCAATATCCAAAATAACATGAATGGTCAATAACTAACATTAACATGAAATTAGAAGCTTGAAATTTTAACAACATCTGGTCGATTAGTAATCACTACCACAACAATAAGGATTCTACTCAGTGGCGGATCCAGGAATCCGAGCTATTGGGGGCAGAGTAACATTGACGTACAAAAAAAAAATTAATATAATATATTTGAATAGCAAAAACTTTTACTACCTCCGTAACACAAAGATCTTCCCATTTTGACTTTTCACGGTCTTCTAAGTTGAACTTTGACTCTAATATCTACATATCTATATGTATAAAATTCATAATAAATTAGCATTCAAATAATATGTTTTACAATGAGGTATATGAAATAAGTTTTGAATCATTACATAATCTGAGTTTTGAATAATTAATGGTCAAAGTTTATAAAGTTTGACTCAAAAGAGTCAAACTGGAAAGATTCTAGGGTTACGGAGGTAGTAATAAAGAACGTGAGAATTTTCAAACTATATAAAGTATATTACAATATAAAAACCCTAAAAGAGTAAGGGGGTGTTTGGAAATGATTCTGCTTCTGCTTCTTTTTTAAAGCATAAGCAGAATAAGAATCGGTTTTCAGAAGCTGGTCACTCGCAGCTTCTAAAAAAATGATTCTATGAGTAAATTAGAGCACCAGAATCACTTTTGCACTTTCACCCAAACACTACAACTCCTGCTTCTGTTCTCTGAAGGAGCAGAAGCAGTTTTAAGAATCAGATCCAAATATCCCCTAAATCACAACTGCTCTATTCGAGTTTTTGTCTTTTGAAAGCGATCCATTATAATTTGATTTGCGACGGATTCAAATACAAATCTTTCTATAAAGCAAATTAAACAAAATAGTTACTCAGAAACTGATCACCAATTCTTGAGGAATAGAAATAGCATATTGAGAAATATTATTCAAAAAAATGTCCATAAAATATAATAAATAATGTAATAATTTTTTTGATAACTAATGTATTTTGTCTCTTTATATATCTTAAACCTTCTACCAGAGTGGTAGCTATGTAAAATTTATATTTTATATGGGTTTCTTAATTCTTAAATCGAAAAAACTATTTGTAGTTAGTTGTAAATTTTTTATTGTTAATTCTAACTTACTAAAGTTAGTAAATTACTGTACTAACACCCTTATAAATTAGGATAAACTATATTGTTTATTTATTATATCTAAACATCATCTAAAATATACTTCAACACTTTATTTAATGAAACTATGAAAGCTCAAATGTACACGGAGTATTATTTTGGCATCTGGGCACTACCGCTTCATCGAGTTATTTTATTCTGGCTGACTCGAGTTCGGTGGGTAGGTTTGTGGGGGCATTTGATTTTTCTTATTGGGGGCAATTATCTGATTTAAAAAAAAATCCTAATAAATTTTAGGTAACTATTGACACTTTATTGGGGGGCAGCTGCCCCCCTCCCCTATACAAGCTTTAGATCCGCCCCTGATTCTACTAGTAAATATAATCTTTGAAAAAGTGAAACTTTTAACCTACAAAACTAAAGCAGAAATAGACGATTAAGCGATATACATAGTGCTTATTAAAAAATATACGACAAGTAAACTATATATAGAATAAGGCCTTAGGGGCACCCCCGAAAAAAAACTGTATCACAACAAAAAAACACAAAGAAACATGCAAAAAATCTGCACCATACTTAAAAAACTGCACCCAATTAAACTACAATATAATATAAAAACTGTCAAGGAAACTACAACATACATTCATATGTCATCAAACACCAATCACAAATACATGTAATCACCCGATCACCGCCACATATCACAACTCAAAATGAAATAACAAAAATTCATTCCTTAGTTTTTCGTGCATAGAGTTTTATAGGATTTGATTATAGCTCTAATTTAAATATATCAGTCCATAGATTTTTTTTCCCACTGAACGTTCTAGTCAAGTAATATGTCTCAGCATTTTAAAATGTCGAGATTGAATCTCTAGTTCTTTTCAAAAGGCACACAAAATATTCTTCCTCTACATCAGCCAACAAACCACAACCACTGCAGACCATATGAGTCGAAATTCCATGAACAGAACCATTATTCACATAACATCCAGGATTGACCAGAGTCTATAGAGTGCTATTTTCACCTCCAACTAGGTCCCTTAATGCAATCTCTATTATGCGACATCTCTCACTCCTAAAACCAGTGGTCTCAATATTCACATTTGAGATAGTGGAGGGCAACTCTATGCATTCACATTTAAGAAGTATGTATATTAAGATCATCCAATCTAATGTAGTACGGATTTTAAAAAAATAGATGTACTTGGTAAATTTAGGACCAATTTTTTTTGCTTCCAAACCAAGTGTTAGCAGGTAATACTCTAAACACTTAACCCTTACCTGAATTAATTTAGGACCAATTTAGTACATTGAACAAGAATACTCTAAACACATTTAAAATCTGTCAAACTGATCCACTTAGCCCTGACCTGAATTAATTACCTTCACAACAATATTTGGATGCAACTAGCATATAAGTTGAATCAGACACGATGAACAAAACTTAGGTGTTGGTGTTTTCACCATTTGTTTTGCTTACTTATATTCTAAGTTTACCCAAATCAAATTGATTTAGGAGCATTCCAGAACACATGGCATACCTATTATAAAATGTTGGGATAATTTTAGAACATTATCATTCCATATTAGATGATAAACGAATTTAGTATTATCATTCATTCATAGCTGAACATCTATTTACTGAAGCAATTGTTTTAAAAAAATTACCCTTAGGTTTTACTTATTATCTTCGAAATTTCTTTAAAGCACGGATGGAGGGCTAACTGAAGCCTTTTTAAAGCTTCTCTGAAACAAAGGCTCTATGCAAGGGCTTTATCATTGCTGGAAGCTTTTGAAACAAGGGATTTATGCAAATCAATTTCTGAAATTGAGAGGTTACCTTGAAGTCGTTGAAAGAGCAAGAGCCAACTGAAGAGATGGTAGATGTTGTGATGTGTAGGTTGAACTCTTAGCAGGCTGTGGACTCTAACCCTAAAAGGCTAAAACTCCAAAAGTAATAATACAATAAATCACTATAATTATAATACATTAAAAATATATAAAAGTGATAATTAATAAAACTTACCTAAAGGAGAGCAGAGAGCTAGAGGCGCAGGACGACAGGAGTGGACAGGACGACCACATGAGACAGAGCGCAGAGCAAAACGGCAGAACAATCGGCCGCCGCCGATGCAGGGCTCTGGAGGCTGGACGGCGACGTGGATGGCTGAAGGAGGGTTCGCGCTTGCCGCTTGAGCGCTTCAGCTTCTTCCACTTCGATTTTTCCTCTTCGCGCACTTGGAGCTTCAACTTCTTACGATTTTTCTTCTTTGCATATGCCTTGTGCGTATTTAGGTCAGTTGAATAAGGTTGGGCTACTAGGATGGGCTGTAGGCTGGGCTGGGAATTAAACTCTTGACCATTTCTACATTTCGTTTTTTGAGTCGCCGTCCGTGGACACAAATATAATCAAACTCGTTTCGCATAGAAAAGGAGACGTAAATAATGAAATTGTACCAGGCCTGCAGAGGGTTTTAATTAATGTTTGACGCAAATAAGTTTGACGCAAATAATACTTTTTCTTGTAGTGTGCTCTAGGGTTGGGGTGGGGTCTAGTATGCTTAGAGCCTTAGACGGTGGTTCATCAAATCTAGCGGTAGGCATAAGTGAACTATTATGCGGCTGGGTTTTCCCTGTGACCTTTGGGGCAGATTCTTTTGCTTCTCACGGTTGGAAGGTTGAAATTTCTCCTACTGGTATGGCCGTAAGCTACATGGGTGAAAATTTGCAGAAGTTTACAATGGCAAATTTGGAGAAGCAAGATGATAAGATGACATCGGAGAATGAAGAAGAAAAGGTGGTTATCAATGGGGTGCCTTGGTGGGCAGTGACGCATGCGGAGAACAGATGGGAGAAGATTGGGCAGGCGAAGGAGTGGTGCAGAATGATTCAAAAAACGGAAAGGAAGCGGGTCCCGGGTACCTGCCTTAGCGGATTAGGGCAGCAAAAGAGGAGACGCGAATGGGACGCGAATGGGAAGAACAAGAGCAGGGGACTCAGAGGGGATAGGATGACTCTTGACTAGGCAAAAAACACGGAAGGGCAGACTTGTACCACTTTTCTGCTGAGTGAAGAACATTTCAATTTTAGTCTTTCTATTTTCAATTTTTGTTATGGACTATGTGCGGTTTTGTTTGTTTTGTTTTTTTCCTAGCGTTAAAACTCTTGAACTTAAGACAAGTGATGGATGGAGGAGTCTGGTTTGCCAGCCATTGGCTTAGATAAGCCCAATTCACGATCATTGAATCTGATTGCTTCTTTGGAGGTGACAGGTTCTAAGTCTGGTTCAAAGGCGTACGGTAGACAGTGGGCTCTTTGTCTGTTTGTATCCTCCTTACTTTCTGTTATTTTAATATAAGTCACCTTCTTCTAAAAAAATTGAAACTTAAGAGCATGTTTGGTAACACTGAAATTGACTACATCAATTTATTTTGCTGAATTGGTGAAGTTCTAGCTAAATCAGCCGAGTATGCATTATGAAAGAATTATATTCTAAATATATTTTAGTATTAAAATCAAGAAAAATTATAATAAAAATAGGTAAAATGGTCATCTAGAGTAACTTCAGTCTATCCAACCCGAAAAGTAACTCCAGTCTTACTTATTTTTATTATGACACAATTCAGCGAGTGAGATAAAAATTGTGTATGTGGTGAAAAGTTGTGTGATAAGGCAAAACGCGCAATGGGTTACCAAACGAGCTCTAAATATAAAATCTTTGAGTTTAGCATTTCTTTATATGAGTCTTTATTTCTGATGGAGTTTAATCCAACTACGAGAGCTATATCTACGAGAGCAGATGAAAATATGAGCAACGTAAGGCAGTATTATTATTCCGGAACCCGGTCTTTTGGTAGGACGAGTACAAGAAGTATTTATAGACCTTGAGAACTAGTATTCTAAGAGCAAGTCGATACATTAAATGCTATTAATTACATGAGAGTCATGTAACATCTTGGCCATTGTGCAATGATTGCTTCCTCTAGGTCCACGTTTCTTCTGTTACTTCTGCTTGCTGCCAGATAGCTATGCACGAATGATAGCCTGCCACATAAGCCCTAGGAAGAGCCCGAACTTGCTAGAACTCCGCCCAGGCTTGAGGTCTGTTGTCCAATCTGCTGGCCTGGCTGTGGGTTCCTTTCACGGGTAGGATTCTTGGTTAGGCCCAGCAGCTAATTAACATTAATCTTGTTTAGGAGCTAATCTCGTTCTAGGGATTTATCCTGTTAAGGGCTGATCCCGTTGACGTCACTAGAGTCATTGTGTGCCTCAAAATAAATCCAATACTAACACTTATACGTAGTATAGCGTAGTAGAGTTTGTATCCACATGGAAATGAATACTTTTCTTTTTATGAACTAGTAAACAAAAGGGGGTTCTGGGATTGAGTGATTTAACTAATTTAATACAAAGATGAATGACTTAATGATTTTAATTAAATAAATAAAAGACTTGGTTTTACTACTTTCCGTTTGTTGATATGTTTGGTGATCTTTGTTATATCTATAACTTATCCCCTCTCGAATACTCAATCGAGGAGTGTCTCCAATTCATCAAGGGTAGTTATTAACAATGACCGTTCATTAATAACCCTTACTATTAGTCAAGTATAGAACACCGCCATATACCGACTTGATAGTAGCATTTAATCTTTTAACTCGTTGATGAAATCAATTGAGATTGATAACCTCAACACAATGGTTTCGGTTTAACCAACACAATTAATCCCTCTTAAGATTATTAACCACGACCGTGCATTAATAACTCGAAGTTACTTACTTGTGAAACAATGAATGATTAACCATTGGTTCATTGATCATTTCTAGTAGTAATTAATGTCGAGATGTTAACTAATTGTCATCTTAGCAACACTCTCCAACATTAATATAGAGATAGATTAAGGGAAGAATTAATATTCAAGGGAAGAAGTAAGAAAATAACTCACAACTTTAACATTCAACAAGCTTCAAGAGCAAAACCAAGAAATGGAAGTTTAGCTCCTCATTTAGAGACTAAACATGCTAACAAAATATAAAGAAAATACTATTCTAACTTGAGCTTAAGTATATGGAAGAAAGGATGATTAAAAGTGAAGGAAAATGGGGTTATTTATAGGTGTTTTCAACACCTATGGCCGGATACCCGGTCGGATATTTGACATACCCGATCGGGTATTTGTCAAATCATACCTTTTTCGCACGTCTTTGTGTTCTTCTGCACGTCTTTTTGCTCAAAATCACTTCATACCCGACTAGGTATATGAGATACTCGACCGGGTATCAGTGTACTTTCCCAGCAACTTCGCTTTTCACATCATACCCGACCGGATAAAGACCATACCAGACCGGGTTTTGCACTAAACTCAGGTTTCTCCATCCTTTTTGTTTCCAAACTTCTCCTAAACATATAGTCCAATTAACTACTTTTTACAACAAATAATAAAATGCTAGAAATAAAATTCAAATCAAATGCGGACTAATGACTACAAACTTGCACAATACTAGTAAATAAACATTACAAACAACAATAAAAATATATACTTATGCACTAACAACTAGTGCCTATCACCCGTTTATAGGCTTTTACTATAATCCCATATTTGGGCCATGGTTGCAGTCCATGGTACCATCAATTTCAAACTTACTTGCAAGCTTTCAGGAAAAAATAATTCAGACTTAGATAGGGAGGCTTTAAATACCCAGAACAATATTTCAACTTTGGAAAATAAAGTTCTATCTAAATAGAGTTTTGCAACCACTGATATGGATAAGTGTACATTTCGTGAATCAAACTTTCAAATCGAAGCTACTCTTGAAATTCTTAAGTCAACTGATGAGGGTGAGATTTCTAGCTTTATTAGACTCAAGCTCTTTCAGGTTCATGATCTTTGGAAGAGAAAACTGAAGTTATGTGTTTTTCGACAAGATTTTCGGATCAAGAACTTTTTGTTTCCTGAAGGGATTTCTCTTGGGACCCTCGAGGATATTCTTTTCATTAATTTTTATATTTATCCTTTGGAAGAGAAAATTGTAGTTATGTGTTTTTCGACAATATTTCCGGATCAAGAACTTTTTGTTTCCAGAAGGGATTTCTCTTGGGACCCTAGAGGATATTCTTTTCATTAATTTTTATATTTATCCTTTAGCTCTAACCGCTCATTAGTGGTTTATCTTCCATCAGCGTTTAATTTCCTTTGTTTTTTGATAAAATTTCTCATTTCAAAAAAAAATCCTAATCATTTGACAGTAATATAGAAACTAATGGTGGCATTACATTTTTTCAAATTTATAACCTTGTTAGATACCTTTCGCCAATATATAAAAGTAGTCACTTTTTAAAAAAAAAATACTTTAATTACCCCGCAATATGTAGTAAAATTTAAGGAAACCCCCATCAAAAATTATTATTATTATTATTATTATTTTGATTGTTATCAAATTCAATCCAATTTCAAAAAATGTGATCACATTTATATGAAATGATCACATATCTTTATATATTTAACAATGGAATCGGCTGGGATAACCTGTTCGCGTGTGATTCCATTGTGGCGAACGTTATATGCTGGTCTCATGCGAAATAAGTGCACATGTGTCGCAAATGAGAGATTACGTTGCAAGCATTCTAAAAGTAATACTCCGTATTTGCTTATAACACCTGTATGTTAATGGTTAACACGTGACACAATTATGAAGTGTATTATTGTCTTTTTTTTACGGTGCCTATTATCGTCTAAGAGCTCGTTTGGTGACCCATTTTTCGGCTTATCAGGCTTATCAGCCAGCTTTTTCACCAAACACGTAATTTTTTATTTCGCGCGTTGAAGTTTGTAATAAGCATAAAAAGTAAGGTTGAGGTTATTTTTCTGACTGTTTTGGTTGAAATTACTGTAGAGGATCATTTTAGCTATTTTTTAATATAATTTTTTATTTAATTTATTGATAACAAATATTTTGAATATGATTTTTTGATGAATCAACAGAATCAGCCAATACAACCACTTCAGCCAGAATTTCATAAATTTCAATAGAATCAGCCAATACAACCAATTTTAATGTTACCAAGCGGGCTCTAAAAGTATTATTATAAAGTGTTATTAATATAATATAATTATAATAATATGTAACTATAAGGGCCGTCTGATGAATTCGGAAGCCCCGACTTCAAATGTAAAATTGAGGCCCCACATTAATATGAAAAATAAAAAACATCTCAATCCAAATACTTATACTTAAATCAATTGAATACTCATTAAATAATGTAATAAAAAAATCTAAAACTTACTTAATACTTGATTTAAAGCAGCTCAACACATTATTCAAACAATTTGAGTAAAAGAAAACTAAAATGACCAATGAAGAAATGATGGATCTATATTTTTCTTCTTACTAACTGTATTTTACATATTAATATCAATATACGTAGTACATTATTATTATTATTATTATTATTATTTAATACTAATAAATTTTTAAAATTTTGGGGCCCCATAAATCTGTCGCCTGTTCTGAATAATCTATTGAACCCCTAAAAACGGTCATGCTAACTATATATTTAATGTTCAGATTTGGTATTCACGTCGGCCCACCATCTAAAATAAAGGGGTAAGAATTACAAGGTCTTACTATTTACTATTTAGACCATGTTAATGATGTTCGACGTGACACAATTTAATTTATAAATACAATTCAATGTTCAGATAAAACCTTCTGTCACACACATACACACATAATATACAGATGGCACCGCAAGAATGTCCTTGGGCATTTTCCACCACGTTCGGTAACCCACTGCACACGTCCAGTCCCAGTTTCAAATAACTGTCTTGATCTCTTAATCCTTTAAATACGTGTTTCGGCATAGAATTTAATTACGCTTGACTGCAGCCTATTGCAGATCGATATAAACAAACTCTTTTGGTTACTGTTAGCAAGATGCTTTACAACAAAGCACATGAGATTAACAAGTCCCGGACAAACTGGGCACTAAGAGTGAGGCTTATTCGAGCATAGTTTACCCCATCTTTCAGTAACAAGAGTATCACGAATACTTTGGAATGCGTGTTCCATGACTCTCAAGTACAAAGACAATTGCATAGCTTAAGGAACTTCATTGTGGCTCCTAATGACTTGAAGTACAAGACAACAACACTCTGTATAAGATCATGTTCAAACAAGGCCACGATAGTGACTTTCCTTCTTTTTTGTTTAACTTTAGGCCATTTATGCAACTTTCATACGCAAACCAAGTTACCAAGCGTGAAGGGTTAAAGATATTGATATGCAATGACGATGGTACCTCGGGTTTATCCACATTAAATGTTGTATATCCAGAAATTTTTTAGAATGTTTTTTTTATCATAAGTTTTTTAGAATGTTGTTTCATGTCTTTTTTTATTTTGAGAATGTTTGATGTCTTCGAAGTGTTTGTTTTACAAATGCATTCAGTGAAAGTGTGAAACAACTTATATTTGTTTTATTTTATACATATCATACATACGTTTAATTCTTTGTTGAATAAATATTATGAACAAAAACACGAATACACTTTTGTCCCGTGCATCGCACGGGTACAATACTAGTTTATAATTAAAATGAAGACGGTTTACAAAAATATGATCAGTGACTAGAGTAGTAATGAAACCATAGTAACTTATTGATAAAGTATATGGGCTCTCACCCACGGCCCACGTACTCTTGGAACAGTTTGACGGCCCAAGTCAATACCAGAGACATGAGGCCCACTTAGAGAGCCCAGTCCACAATGAAAAGGCGGGCTTTCTGTACGCGCCCCTCGAAAGGAAGTACCTCAGCACATCCATCATCAAGACCGAGGTGCACCCATGCATCTCGGACATATCACCCCCACAATCCCCAGGTCCCCCTTAATGGATCATAGCACATGTAAACAACCCATTAGTGGCTCATTATTGTAATTGGGTCTCACAGGCCCAAGACCTGTGTGAGCCCAATCTGTATTCCCTCTATAATTACCCCCCTTGAGAATAATTGTAGGGGGGTCACAAATCATTTATTGCAAGTTTTCTCTCTATATCATAGCTCTCCCTTCTCTCTAAGCATTTCGGTCTCACCCGGGAAGCTATCACTTACGTTCAATTTTTAAACTTAACTTACTATGTAGTAAGTAATAGTCATATTAATGTAAATAAGTTTTATTTTAATAATATTTTTTAAAAAACCCCCATTTATATTAGGACAAAAATGTGATCAAAATGGACATATATTTGGAAAAAAGGATGTCACCATGCCACTGTCAAATGTCACAACTAGATTTATTGTCAGTAACTTATGTCACTGCCTCTGCCGTCGGTGTCACTGTGCCGCCATCGGTGTCACTATGCCACAACCCCAGCATAGCTCTCACCTCCCTAACCACCGTAATATGCCCCAACTAGAAAATAAGCTACACCACCAAAGCCAAGCTATCTGGGAAGTGTACCAAAACCCATTTTCCCATCAAATCAACTACGACATTTTCTCTCTTTCTCCTTGCATCTTGTTGGATGGTAACTGTCCTATTCTGTCGCAATCCCCCAACATCTTGCAAACCCAACCTCACCGGTGGGCGTAGCTCAACTGGTAGGAAGGGAGTGTCACAAGGGTTAGGTCCCGGGTTCGAATCCCGACAACTGCGATGAGGGGTTACTATGCTAAAAAATGCATAGGGCCTCTGCAAGTACCGGGGACAGAGCCCCACTCTCTATCTGTCAGATTGGGATTATAGTCCAACTTACATCCTCCCAACGTACTGTCCGGTCGGGGTTGGGGGGCCCTCAGGGATGGGGTGTCATCCTTTTTTTTTTGCAAACCCAACCTCTTAATCCCAAATTTTCATTTTTAAAAACAAATCTAGTTTTGAAAAATCTAATTTCAAGAATCTAGTTCTGGACTATTGGAGCGGCGGACAGCCGTAATGGACGGAAACAAATCTAATGTCTTTTTCTCTCATTCTCCACCGCTGCGATAATGGTTTAACCTCTAGGGATCTCATCATCCTTCTACGCTGAAGCACATGACAGGCAGTGGAGGAAAAGGCAGTTGCAGAGCTGACAGCGGGGTGAAGCAGAGGACATGCGGTGGATGGTTTGATTGCAGATGATATGGCGAACAAATTTTCTGGCATACGGCGAAGAATTTTTCTAGCATTTCTTTCTCGCACGTTAGACGGTCCGCGAACAAAGTAGTTCATTCTATTGCTAAAGCTGCTTATTCTATGTCCGATTCGCAATCTTGGTTTTTTGATGCCCTGTTCTTTATTACTTCTGATTTGAACTTTGATTTAATTAAGGGAAAATGGAAACTAATAATCCAACCTTTTAGCGTTCTTCTTACAATAGTCCCACCTTTTGATTATCCATGAATAATCCAACCTTTGCAACTCATCTTCATTCACTGGTCCTTGACCGATTTATGACATGTTATTCCAAGTTATTTTCTTATCTTTGTAAAACAATATACCATAATTCCCACCTTATGATCCCATAATGTTTTGCAAAGATAAGAAAATAACTTGGAATAACATGTCATAAATCGGTCAGGGACTAGTGAATGAAGATAGAGTGCAAAGTTTGGATTATTCATGAATAATGAAAAGATGGGACTATTGTAAGAAAACCGCTAAAAGGTTGGATTATTAGTTTACATTTTCCCTTTAATTAATGAAAGTTAGCCTTTTCGTGCAAAAAAGAGTCATATTTTTGTCTTTTGAAAGTGTATGAGTAATATATATGCCATTCTTTCTAAACTTTAATATACTTCGTGGTATGTAGTAAAATTCAAGGAAAACCCCATAAAAAATATTATTATTAGTGAATAAAATTAAAAAGGGATAATTTGAGTTTGCATCCTATTTTATTGTCCAAATTCGATTTTGCACACCGTTTTCAAAAAATTTTGTATTTGCACCCCAACCCCACATGTGAAGACAAAAATGCCCCTCGACCAGGAATATGTTGAAGCCCAACATAATTGTTAATGGAGGGGCATTTTTGTCTTTTCATAGGGGTTGATGTGTAAATACAATTTTTTTTAAAAATGTGGTGTAAAGTCCAATTTAGACAGAAAAATGGAGTGCATACTCAATCTCCCCAATTAAAAATGTATCCCCACTCTGCCGCTTATAAATTTACCAAAATTGTGTGATTGTGGAGATAAGTGAAAAATAATAGAAACACCAATTCATTGGGTAAAGGAAAAGATGTAATTTTTTTTTGAAGTAACGAGATGATAAAATTATAAAGAACTGAAGGAGTTATAAAAACGATTTTTTCCCTAAAATAATGCTTAATAAAAACATTTACGAAATTAGGAATGAATTATTAATATTTCTCAAACTAATGCTGGGGCTGATCAGGCTTTTATGCAAAGGAAGGAATACCGTAGTCGACTAACACCCCGTAACCAAGAGAGAAGAATTACTTTTGGTACCCGTGGAAAAAAATCATCTATTTATATTAAGTTACTATAACTTTTTTATTTATACTCCGATTATTACAAAAAATATATCAAAAATTATAACTTTTAATTATCTTTCATATAGCACCAATATTGCATATATAAAAATAAAAAATAATTAAGCAATTTCAAAAAAAATTGTTTTTAAAGTATTGTAACTTTTTTATTTTTACTTCGATTGTTACAAAAAATATATTAAAATTGATAATTTTGTTTTATCTTTCATATAACAGTATAACATATTGCATATATAAAAATGAAAAACTAATTTGGCGCATGAAAAACCTTTTGTCTTTCAAAATGATCCTTTTTATTTGTACTATGATTCTCACAAAAAATATCAAAACTTATGATTGTTTAGTAACTTTCGTATGACACCAATATTGCATATATATATAAATAAAAAAAGTTAAGGATGTGGCTAATAGAGGTTTTTGGCTCAAAGAATTAAATTTTGAAAAAGAATTTGTTACTTTATATTCAATTTTTTATATTTTTCACTACAAGAAATTCGTAATTTAGTGGCGAAATTTAGTGACGAAATTTGAATATGTCATTAATCGGTGGCGGAAGTCGTGGCAGAATCCTATCCGTTACAAATTAATGTCGGATTGTGTCTGTCACTGATTAGTGACGGATTTTAGTGATGGATTTAACCCGCCATTGTTTAGTGGCGGTTTTTTGTGACGGATTAGTTGTCATTAATTGCCAGCGGCATTTTCCGCCACAAAAATATGTCACTGAATAGAAAAATGCATATTATTTATATCTCATGCTTTTTTCAACAATTAATCACTTAATCTAAATTTAAATATATGTGTGTATATATGCATATATATTGGGATGTTTTTACTTGGGTCGTTTTTAGTCCCAAACCAGACCAGATCAAGCCAGAGCATCAAATTTCTGTCCAAGTAAAAACATTCTTAAAGATGAATCATATGAATATATATATAATGATATACATATAATACGACAATAACATATTGTTGAAGTTAAGTCATCGCGGTCCAAAAAATCAACACGCTCCCTTGGACTTTCTATCTAATATTTATGCTTTTGATTTACTTAGTGGGTGATTAATTATTATTGAAGACAAAAGCAATGAAAAAAGGAAGAACGTAAAGCGCACCAAGTTCTACTAATGGATTTAGAACAATTCTAAGCTGAGAGTTACAGAAGAATCTAGAGAGAGAAGCTAAGCTATTGAATGCAAACTTGTTAATTCTCTACAATGAAATAAATGCTAGTATTTATATACAAGTTGATTGTATTGACGGCCTGCATCCTGAGATTTCGCCATGGTTACTAGACTTTTCATCTTTGTGCGACTCGTCTCGCATCAGATGGATGGTAGATTATGATATAGACCCTATCTAGTGTGATATGTGGTAGATTATCGGCCGGGTGGAGTACCCAAGGATCGGGCGTGTATCCTCAAAACTCGGTTATGTGGGTGGAGTAACCAGGGATCGGGAGTGTGTCCTCAAAACTCATAGATTACTGTTTAGTAATTCAAGACAGGGCGGTGTCCTTATGATTATTGCTTTGGGCCAGGAGGAGTCCGTTACACTCATAGGTATATGGGTGGGTTGAGATTTAAGTCAAAGACATTGACTACTACTATTTCCCAGCTAAACAATGACCTACGGGTCGGTTATTTTAAAGTGCATATATATCGATATGTATTTCATAACTTGGCGAAAAGGACTATATTTGTATGTATCAACCTATGTTTGGGTCTTATACTTGAAACGCTGGTTATGCTACATTCAACCTACTGCTCGCTCAGTATTCACGTACTGACCCCTTGGGGGGCACACCATTTCAGGTTGAAGCTAAAACTTGCTATCTACACCTTTCTCGGTGGAGTGATCCAAAGGAATACGCGGTCCATGCTTCCTTTAGTGTTTTAAATTACAAACTATGCTCATGGATATTTAAGTAATGAATACATTCATTTGGGCCTGCGGGTCCACGTTTTGGCCATGTGTGGTCCATGATTGATTATTGAATATTCCGCTATTTTATAATGCACAAATTAAAAAATTTAAGTTACCAGGTTGATTGAAAAAAGAAATCAAACAAACTCAAGCATTAAATAATATTTTCTATTGAACATTTTCATAATAATTGAATAAAAACTTGTTAATTAAAAAAAAAGAACAACAACAGGTAAAAAATTATAATTAAACATTAAGTCTTAATTTGTGAAACTTTCATTAGAACTATCAAAAAGAGTTTAAAAAAACTAGTGCGCACTAATGCTCCGTATAAAGTTTCAAACCAAACTTTTCACTCCCTCCCCTTTCCTTCAAAAATTTCGAGCAAAAATTTCGCTCCCTCCATTTTATCCCTCTTTTCCGAATTCCCTCCACTCCAGCCAAATAAACCCACTCACAAACACTTCCCATCTCACAAACTCTAACCATGCCCAATCAATTCGAAAAAACCCTAGCTATCTCCATCTTCATATCGGTAAGAAAGGCGGAAGCGCCAAACCAGATCTACAGAACCCTAGCTTAGCTCTTCAAGCTCCGCCCTAGCGCAGCTCGCTTCCTTCCTCAATGTCCGGTACAGGTGTGTGTGTGTCGCTGTTGATTTTTTTGCAAATAGCGTTGTTCGTATCACTTCAATCGCAGTGATTCCGAATTTCTCATCCGGCAATTCATCTATTTGTAATCTAAACTTATTTGTTGTAACATTTTGCCGTTACTGTTTTCTTCACTTTCATTGTTTCGATTCCGTATCTTTCTGGTTTCCATTATAATGAATTCTTTCAATTTTTAAATACAAACACATAGTTTTATCTATAAATCCAAATATATGTAGCTAGGCAAATTTCTGGAATTTTTAGCGGCACCCCCCTTTTCTGAAAATTCAGAGAACTCAAACACTAGTCAAATGAAAATCTCTCCTTTCCCAGAAAATCATATGATATTCAGCTTCATGAAAGAGTTATGTTTTTATGTTCTTCTAAATATCAGAGTCTTTGGATTCAAAATCAACCAATGGATGGTGATTTTTGGAAACTTTTCACCAAAAAGAACCGGGACTCACCTATAGTTTCACTGGTGTTTACACATAAAAGTTTTGATGGATCTGCTAGGATCTATAGCATTATCAATTGCTTTATTGAAATCCAACTTTAACACTAGCCTAGTCTTTCTTAATTAACTATGACATTCAATGCTTTATTGAAATCCAACTTTAACACTAGCCTAGACTCTCTTCATTTCAGGTTGTCTTCAAAGATCAAGTAATCTCAGGTTGAATGGTTGTTTGCTATTAAAAAGATATTGTTCACTTGCTTTGAGTTTTGAATGTAGTGATAGTGTTGTGAATTTCAGCTTTTTCCCTATTTTAAATATAAAATTCTGATTGAATTTTAAGATGAATTGTTTCATTAAATAGGTTGTTGTAATCTTCATGTCATTAATCCTACTTGCTTGGTTCATTGGTGATATTTTGAATTACAGGGATGAGATCATTTTGGCTGATTTTTAATATATCCTTTTTTGTAGTACATGGATACTTTTGAAAGAAGAAATAAAAGGTGGTTCCATTTGAAGAACTCGGGGCTGCCAGGCTCAAGAACAAACTAGAGATGGTGATGTTTATTTTTCATTGTTTTTCATTGCAAAAATTGGAAATAATGTTTGATTTTTTTGGTGGGGAGGCAAACTGGGAAAAAATACTGCAAAACCTAAGCTTTTAAACTGCAAACTTGCAAACTCAAATATCAAGTACACATTTTCTGCGATATGTTGTGTAATAAGATTGCCTAATTGAGTTGTTAATATATTTGATTGTTTATTATTTTTTGCAGAATTAAGAATCCAATCTACAACTAAATTAGATTACATTTTTATCAATTGGGTTAAAGTGATTATGTATCTAGTACTTTGGATGTGTAGTGACGTGTACCCCTTGATTTTTATTTGTAGGAGGCTATTAACAGGTTAATCATGCTTTTTATGAAGCTGAAAGTGTACAAACGCAATCATCTGAAGTTGAAATTGATATATCTAATGAAACAAAAGCTGCCCTGCAATGTCCAAGTTTCTTCCCACAAACGGATTCCATCTCGGAGCTCTCAAGACTTGCATGAACATTCATTACCCATTAGACATGTAGTTTTAGCTTTCAAATGTTTTGTACACATTTTAAACAATAGTAATGTGAAGCATGTATTTTTTGGAATATTCTTATATTACACTACAATTTATTGTGGGTTTATTATAATAAACTCCACACAGGTTAATTTTATTGCTATTATTTATTTGTATGGTTAAGTGTTAAAATTTATTTTTTTATACGTTCACTTTGTAATTATTTTGATCGGATTCTTTATATTTTAAAAACTTTTGATTTTAAAGCACAAATGATGTTTAAAAACAGTCATTTATAAATATATACAAAATACTTTTTTTAAATATAAAAGATTCAGTGGTGGAATTTAGTGACTGAAACTTTGTCACAAAACATAGTGCCGGATAAACCTGCCACTAAATTACGTCTCTGATCTGTGACGGAATTAATTTTCCGCCACTAAACACAATAGTTTCCAGATTTTAGTGACGAACGATCAGCCATAGATATCCGCCAATAAGCCCTTTTGCAGCAGATTTAGTGACGGATTTTCCGCCACTAAATTCCGTGATTTCTTGTAGTGTTTGTATATAATATTGGTGTCATACAAAGTTATCAAAAATTTATGAGTTTTGATATTTTTTTGTAATAATCAGAGTACAAATAAAAAAGTTACAATATTTTAAAAGAAACGTTTTCAAAGTGCCAAATTATGTTTTCATTTTTACATGTGAAATACTGGTGCCATATGAAAGATAATATAAAATAATAAATTTTGATATATTTTTTGTAACAATCGGAGTAACAATAAAAAAGTTACAACACTTTAAAAAATGTTTTTTTGGAATTGTTAAATTATTTTTTTATTTTTCTATATGTAATATTAGTCTCATATGAAAGAATAAAAAGTTACAGAGTACAAGTTTCATACTCCCTCCATTTCACAATCTTTGACACAGTTTGACTTGTCAAAAATTAAGGAAAAATTGTTACTGAAGGGTAAATTTTACTGTAGAGTACACTGTTTGAACACTGTTTGGCACTGTTTGAACATTGTTTGACATTGATTTGCACTGTTTTGCACTATTTTGGTAAAGATGTGTTTATCAAATAAGGAAATAAGGAAGTGTGTCAATCTTTTTGAAACAACCAAGAAAGGGAAGTGTGTCAAAGAAACTGAAACGGAGGGAGTATATTTTTTATAATAATCGGAATAGAGATAAAAAATTATAGCAATCTAAAATAAACGGCTGAATTTTTTCATTGGGACCCAGAAATCAATTCAAGCCTTTTTAGCTTGCACTTCTAGTGTGTTTCTCCATTTGCATAAGCCGTCACTTGAGGTGACCGTTTTGTTAATCTTGGTCACCCGCACCACTATTTTGATTATCATTATTAACCCAACCTTAATTTCTTATTTTTTTATTTAACATTATTTTGGATAAAACTCGATAAAAACTGACTTATAATACGGAGTAGTTAAAGTAATTATTAGGGGTGGGATTTTGGAATCGGGAACCGTTAAAATGGTTGGAACCGAATCGTTATAACCCGATTCGGTTCGGTTCCTACAAATGAGGTATTAGTTGTTAACGGTTCGGTTCCTAGTTGTTAACGGTTCGGTTCCTAGTTGTTGTTAACGGTTCGGTTCCCGGTTCCTATAAAAAATATATGCACGGAATCATTAAAGAACCGATATTAAAAAAAATAGTAGCAGTATTCGTAGTAATACTAATATAACAAAAATAAACACAACAACAACAATAATAATAAATGAACGATATTTAGCCAATAATTCTAATTTAATTTAATCTATGAAAACAAAAATAATAAATATTTGGGGTTTTGACATGAATATTACTTAAGAAAAGGTAATGGACAAAAAAGAGACCTCTTTTTTAAACTTCCAAAAATGTGACTAATAAACTTCTACTTTCCTAAATTACCCTTCCCGTTTAACCGTCAATGTTATACGCGCATATCTTTGCTCCTTAACATTGGAGTCTCTTGCACAGTTGCACCACCGGCCCACTATGTACCACTTCACGTCTTTAAGCCTCTACCTTGGCCACTAACATCTAATTTTTCTTTTTCTTTTAATATTATAATACATATATCTCAAAATAAATATTTAAATATTGCACTAAAACTCTAAAAGTTCTAAAAAATTTGTCCCAATTACTAGTGCTCTAGTGACTATCGTTTCAATTACTATCGTTTCAGTGACCACCATCTCGGGTTTTACCGCTCTTGTTATTACCGCTCCAGTGACAATCGTCCTAGTTACCACTACTTAAGCGACTGTCGTCCCAGTTACCATCACTCCAATGACCATGGTCTCAGTTACCACCATCTCAGTTACTACCGCCTAAGTGTCTGACATATCAGTTACTATCGCAGTTACTCGATCAGATACACTTACATGACCCGTCAGTTACAGATAACTGACTCATCAATTACAGTTACTCAGCTTGTCAGTTACAATTGCTAAATCCATGAATTGCAATACTTTATCATTCAATTACAGTTACTCGATCCGTCAGTTACAATTACACAATTGGTCAATAACAGTTACCACTTACCTAACCCACTAATTACGCTTACCAAATTTGACTATTTATATTTAATGACAACAGCCGATCACCACCTCCGACCACCACCTCGGGCCACTGCCGGTGACCACCACCATTCCCAGCCCCTCCCCAGCCCCAACCATATTCCCTGACCCGATCCACCAACTTCCCCAGCCCCCTCACAGCCCTTCCGAGCCCCATCTCCCTCCCAAAACCACCGCACCCCCACCCACACCCTGCTCCTGCTCCTCGCACACTTGCAATGGGCCAACGACGGAGAAGAGCAGCGAAATGAACCTCTGCCTTGCCGCCCTAGCCACATCGCGCCTTACCCGGCTCTCCTTGTTCCGATTCGCGCCACTGCATCGAAGCCCTAGTCACACGGCCGTGTCTTCGCCATAGCCGCAAATCCTAGGTAGGCCGCGATCGGACAAAGGGAATAGAAGAAGAGAAGATTAAAATGAAGGTAGGGTCGGAGATGAAGGCGGAGGGGCGTGGCGTCAGCTTAGAGACGGCAGCGGCGGTGACCCCATTGCTGAAGAAGAAACGAACGATGATGGAGATGAGTAGATGTTGTGCGATTGGCCAAAAAGAAACGGAAGAGTTGATAGGATTAAGGGCATAGGGGTCCATTTATTAATAATTAGTGAGTTTTTTGTCTAATTTTAGATTTTGTCTTATTTTTGTCCAAGGAGAAGCTGAGGGTATTATTCTTGTCATTCTTTCTAAATATTTGCAAGAGGTTGAATACATTAAGCTCATTTTTAGAAATCAAGTTTTGTTCCATCAATAGGAGTAGAATGTAGTGATGCTTTTATATTTGTACATGCAAACTCAATATATTTCTAGGTTTTGAGAGGCATAAAGTGTACTCCTATCCTTGCCACTATAATGATGAGTAACCTTCATTTTAACGACATAACCAACGATATTTATATTTTATGTATTAAATGAAAATTAAAATCTTCTTTTTATTCTATTAAGTGTTCACTTAAGTCCGAGCTTTGATGTTTGGAGCGATTAGAACTCTAAATAAATGTTTATGACTTGTTGACTTTTTGTCGTTTTCATGTGGTAGAAGCTAAACTATGTGTAAATTCTTACACGAAAAAAATTATTCTAGTAACCGATGAAAGCAAGAACCGAACCGTTTAGTATTGGTTCAGTTCCATATCGGTTCTTGATTTTTTTA